>CM066041.1:139225955-140523916 GCA_033557465.1 Ichthyophis bannanicus | reverse complement strand
CTGGTGTAAAGTAATATAGGGCCTACTATTCATTTGCGACAGCTATGTGTCTCTATGGCGCCGAACTTTAACCTCGGATATTCATTGCTGGGTCATATGCGGCCCTGGCATTGAATATCTGCGGTCACCACACAGCCAAAGATGCTGCAGAAGCAAATCGGGCAGCAGCAATAATGAGTCACTGTCCAATTAGCTCCAATGGGTAGCTGCACCTATCTTTGCCCGCATGTTGCAAACCAGGCAGTGGTGCAATATTGCCGCTGCCCAGTTAGCGACTGGTGCCACCTACGCTCCACTCCAGAATGCCCCCAACATGTCCCGATGCTAAGCGGTTAGCATTAGGGTGTGTAGCAATGTTAATCGGGGATAGTCAGCGGCACTAACCGTGTAAATGCCTTTGAATATCGGGCCCATATAATATGATGGCAGATAAACATCACTATGATCCATCTAGTCTGCCCAGTAAGGTGGTTAGAGTAGGGGTACCCTTCGCTTTGTGCAGGTCACGCCCCCTCTGTGCCATTGTTTAGGGCTGTATCCACCATTCCATGCAGGTCACCGCCCTTTATTTGTTGAAATATAAAAAATAGTTGCGATTATTTTGATTTTATCCTCTTGCTATAAAGAGATTCACCATTTTGAATTCTGTCACTGTATTTGCTCCCACCACCTCCATTGGTGTGGGGGGGGGGGGGGGGGTGAGGGCATTCCAAGCATCCTCCACTCTTTTAGTGAAAAAGTATTTCCTGATGTTGCTTTTAAGTTTACCTCCATGCAGCTTTATTTTATGCCCTCTAGTATTACAGCTTCCCCTTCTTTGAAAAAGATTTGTTTCTTCATTAATTTATTTATTTACATTCTCTTATATACCGCGCTATTCTGCATCAGTGCGGTTTACATTGAACAAACTGAAATTACATTGAACAGGGCATTATAACTTGGAGATAACTATTTTACAGGGAACATGGGCTATGGAGGGTTAAGTGACTTGCCCAAGACCACAAGGAGCACCTGTGGGACTAGAAACCCCAGTCCTTCCGGCCCAAGGTTGCTGTCCGTGGGATTTGAACCACTGACCTTCTGGCCTGAAGTACCTTGCCCCAACCACTAGGCTACTCCTCCACTCCATTAATGCCCTTTAAGTCTTTAAATGTCTGTATCAAATTTCCCCTGTCCCTCCTCTCCTCCTGTGTATACATATTTAGGTCTTCAAGTCTCTTCTCATACATTTTCTGGCTCAGGCTCCAAATCATTTTGGTCACCTTCCTCTAAACCATTTCAAGTCTTTTTCTATCCTTTGTGAGATACGGTCTCCTAAAGTGAACACAATACTCCAAGTGAAGCCTCACCAGCGACTTGTACAGAGGCATTAATACCTCCTCCTTTCTTCTGGTTATCTTTGTATGCAAGCCAGCATCTTTCTGGCTTTGGCCACATCTTGTCACATTGTTTTGCCATCTTGAGGTCCTCAAATAATCACGCCAAGGTCCTTCTCCTGGTCTGTGCACACCATCCTCTCGCTCCCCCATCGCATACAATTACCTTGGATTTCTGCATCCCAAGTTCATGACTCTGCACTTCTTCACATTAAATCTTAATTGCTAAGCATTAGATCATTCTTCCAGCTTTTGTAGGTCTTTCTTTATGTTGTCCACCCCCTTAGAGTAGTCTGCTTTGTTGCAAATTTTCATGTCATCTGCAAAAAGGCAAACTTTTCCCTTCAAACCTTCAGCAATATCACTCACAAATACATTGTATAGCACTGGTCCCGGGACTGATCCCTGGGACTCACTACTGCACACCTTCCTTTCTTCCGAGTGAGTTCCATTTACCACCACCTTCTGCAGCCTGTCAGTTAACCAATATCTGATCCATTGACTGCCTGAAGGACAAATCAATTGGTACTAGAGGAGATCAAACTTAAGCTTTCTTTAGAAGCTCAAATGACAAGAGTTTGACTTTCACACTTTGGATATATCATGCGAAGAGAAAAATCATTAGAGGAAAACATCATGCTTGGCAAGGTTGAAGGTCAACGCAAAAGAAGATGGTCAGCAATGTGATGGATCAATACAATATCGACAGCTACTCAATCAATAATTAGCACCTGACTGAAGACTGAACACAGTTTAGGACAACTGTACAAGTAGTCACCATGAGTACATTGACTCAACAGTACTTAAAAATAACCCCTTGGGATAATTTTTAAAAAGCCCTTTTACACATGGGAAAAGTTTGTAACATAGAATCCCTACACACTCGCTATATAGAATAGTCTCTCTGATTCAGTTGCAAAGCTTGAAAAGGATGAGCTTGGGAACGGTGAGAGAAGTAAAGGTGGTTGTTCCTCCTGAGAACTTCATGACCAGAAGCAGCACTAATGGTGGTGAACAGAGAGCATTGTATCTCAGGACCACTGTAGCCCACTATTTGAGATAGAGAGATTTTTCTAAGAGGAGAATACCTGGGGCAAAAGAAGGCAGATGCAATGCATGGTGGGGGTGGGGTTTAGCAGGCCAGCAACAGGAAAAGCAAAAAAACACTGTGGCAGACTGCTGAGAAGTGTATGGTGCGGGTTTTGGCAGATGCATAAGAATATAAAATTTGCCATACTGGGTCAGACGACAGGTCCATCCAGCCCAGTTCCGTGTTTACAACTCTGTGGTCAATTCAAGTCACAAGTATCTGGTAAGATCCCAAAAGTACATAGATTCCATGCTGCTTATCCCAGAGATATACAGTGGATTTCCCTCAGTCCACTTTAATAATGGTTTATGGACTTTTCTCCAGCAATTGGTCCAGCCTTGATTAAACACAGCTATTCTAACAGATTTTCCTACACCATCTAGCAAAATATTCCAGAGCTTATTTATGCATTGAGTGAAAAAATATTTTCTCCAGTTAGTCATAAACGTACTACTTTGTAGCTTAATTGTGTGTCCCCTGGTCTTTCCCGAGGGGATCTGATAGCAGAAGATGCCTTAGTGGATAAGTGAGCACTACTTTGCTTATAAATCTTTAGTGACTTAAAGCTTAGAATAAAAGATTGTGGACTTATTTGAAAAATTCTTTATTTTAAATTCTTTTAAAGCATAAAGTCTGTAGATATGTCTTTTTGAGTTTTAAAACAAAACAAACAGATAGTTAATCTTTTCCCACTCACCCTCCCCAAATCCCACCCACTCCAGGCATATCCTTTAATTTATAGTCAGTTTTCCCAATTAAGGGGCATGACAAGCTGAGCTAACGGTTAACAAGTGCTATTTATAACTAGATCCCATGTTATTCAATGGAATCTAGTTACAAACAATGCATGTGAACCATTAGCCCAGCAATGCATGTGAACCATTAGAGAACATGCCCGTAAGAGAGAAATATCACAGGATATTTTAACCAGCCAGTGATTAACCCTTGCTAGTTATTAGCAGTTTAGTAAGAAGTGAGGAGTAGCCTAGTGGTTGGGGCAAGGTACTTCAGGCCGGAAGGTTGAGGGTTCAAATCCCACTAGAGGACAGCAACCTTGGGCTGGAAGGACTGGGGTTTCTAGTCCCACAGGTGCTCCTTGTGGTCTTGGGCAAGCCACTTAACCCTCCATAGCCCATGTTCCCTGTAAAATAGTTATCTCCAAGTTATAATGTCCTGTTCAATGTAATTTCAGTTTGTTCAATGTAAACCGCACTGATGCAGAATAGCATGGTATATAAGAGAATGTAAATAAAATAAGAAGAAAACACATAATAGCAGATAATATAACAAAAAATCCTTCAGTCCTGTCTTTAGTCTAGGTATTTCTACTCACTTAGCAACTCTAAGCTACTAAACAATTCATCAATACAAAGATGCCATCAGCAAGCCAGCAGCGAGATGGGGGCTATACAGTCTTTGACAATGAGTGCTGTATGTATGATTATCTCCCAGTTGGAGAGGTCATCTATGTGCCCTCAGAGCAAAATGTTCCTGGCTCTCAGAGAACAAATTTGATTTCTGGAGGCTAGAGTAACGGAGGAGCTGAAGCAGACAGAGAGGTACATAACCTTCAGGGACATGTAGAGAAATTCCATCTCCAGTCTAGCAGCCTCTGTGCTGCCCTGGAGGAGAGAAGTCACCTGGAAGGACAGCATAACCTTAGTGTGGCATGAAATGATCCTGTAGCCAGGACCTGCCCTCCAGGGGATGCAATATCCTCTCACATGGAGAATGTATCTCCAAGGGCTTCTGCCCTGGAGGGAACAGTTAGGGAGCCATTTTAGTTGGTGATTCAACCATTAAGCATTTAGATAGCTGGGTGACTGGTGGGCATGTGGATCACCTGGACACTTGCTGCCTGGTGCGAAGATGGCGAAGCTCACATGTAACTTAGATAGAATTTTAGATAATGCTGGGGAGGAGCCGGCTGTTCTGGTACATATTGGTATCAATGACATACAAAAATGTGGGAGGGAAGTTCTGGAAGCCAAATTTAGGATTTTAGGAAAAAAGTTCAAATCCAGATCCTCTTAGAAATGCTTCCTGTTTGGGGGGGAGGAGCTGTTTCCAAGATGGCTGCGAAGTGATTCTTGTCTGAATGCCTAAGCGGAAAGGAAAGTTGCGGGCTGTTCCCTCTGAGCCCCGACCTCCTAATTCTGGTCCGATGGACCGTTTTGTTCATTTACCTGAGGAAAAGAAGCAGGGGATTCGAGCCGGCTTGGTAGCGCCCTGTCAGGAGGCCCGGGCTCCTCCGTCGGATTTCGAAACATCGCTCTCCCCTCTACAGAGAACACCGCCGCTTCGCCCAGCTGCTCTGGATCCTATTTCAGCTACGACAGCCTCAGTGTCCTCCGGGGTGGGGGCCCCGAGTGCGGAGAGGATGTCTGCTGATCATGAGACTCCACAGGCCCCCGGTAGACCCAAGGAGGCTTTGGGTGAAAGTAGTGCGGCGGATTTTCAGCCGATACCTTCTATGGAGGGGGAAGGGTCCCCTTTGCTTGCTTCGACACCTTCCTTGTTGGACTCTCCTTTTCTGCTTCGACCCAAAGTTTTCACTTTGGAGTCTCTTTGGGACGCTATTGCCTCCTTATCTTCAGCGATTATCTCACAAACCAAGGTCTTGGCCTCTCGAGTCGATGAGCATGAACTTGCTATCCAGAAGAATGCTGCTAATATTGATATTGTGTTATCTTCGAATGAGCAGTTGAAGAATCAGATTACCAATCTTGGATCTCAGCTGGATAATGCTTCTGCTGTTTCCTCGGCTCTGATGAAGGAAAATGGGGCACTTAAATATAAACTGGAAGTGTTGGAGAATGCTTCCAGGGCTGCAAATCTTCGAGTTTTGAACTTTCCTCGCGTGTCGGGTGTTACAGCTGTGGATATGTTCCGAAGAGATATGCTGGAAATTTTAAAAGTTCCAGAAGGCTTGATTCCTCCTTTGGCTAAAGTATTCTATCTGTCTTCAGCTAAGAAGAATGCTGAACATCCAGTAGTAGTATCACAAGTTAATTTTGAAACTCTGGATATTGCTGGTATGGTTTCTGATGTTGGGGGAGAGACTTGTACTGCCTCCACGCTGTTAGTACAGTGTGCATTAATTTCTGATAAGGATTGGCTTTTGAAGTTGTTCTTTAAAAAACGTTTAGAAACCTTTTTAGGTTTAACTATTTCTATGTTCCCTGATTTAACTAAAGAAACTCAGAAGCAGAGAAAACAGTTTCTTTTGTATAAGGCAGGTGTGATCCAGGTGGGGGATCCTTTTTCCTCAGGTTTCCATGTCGATGTTTGGTAATACTCCAGAACGTCAAGTATGTCTTTACTGATCCAAATGATCTAAATACCTTTATTAATGCTAGACTTTCATCTAGTGTATCGCCTGAATAATGATGTCAATTGAATGTTCCCTGTGAATTGTATTTCCTTGGGTCCTTCGCAGGTTCTGGATTTCTTAAGTTTATCAGTATCTTGTATTGGCTTCCAATGTGCCTCTGCTTGAAAGTCTTTTTTCCCCGTTCCCTTCCCCCCGACATGTGGACTATTTGGGGTAATGTTGGATTATTATCTTAGTGTTTTATGTTGTTTAGATTATGAAATTATTCTGACATGTACTCTATTTTCTAGCAAGGAATTGTCTATTTATTGTTGTTTTTGTCAAAATTCTATAAATAAATTAAAAAAAAAAAATGCTTCCTGTTCCATGTGCGAGACCCAAGAGACTGGCAGAGCTCTGGAGTCTCAATGCGTGAATGAGACGATGGTGCAGGTAGGAAGGTTTCAGATTTGTTAGGAACTGGGCTACATTTTGGGGAAGGGGGAGACTATTTTGCAAAGATGGTTTCACCTTAAACAGAGCAATACCAGGCATCTGGTGCTAATGTTCAAAAAGGAGGCTGAACAGCTTTTAAGCTAGAAGGTCGCTTAGACTTGCATGGTTCAGAGTAAGGTATCTTTGAAGGATACTGTAAGAGGGAACTTAGGCATCCTGATAAAGGTTGCAATAAGGGCTAAAATAGCCCAGATGCCTTGAAAGAGAGAGCAGAAAGAGTTGCAAGTTTGCAAATTATCCCTGTTAACTGCTATGAAGGCTATAAATTCAAACAAATGTACCTTCAAATGTCTCTATACAAATAATAGAAGCCTAAAAAATAAGATGGGAGAACTATAATATATAGCACTAAATGAAGATATATATAATAGGCATCTCAGAGACCTGATAGGAAGAATATAACCAATGGGGCACTGTGATACCAGGGTTCTAATTACATCTCAATGATAGGATGGATCAAATTGGTGAAGAGGTGGCTCTGTATTTTAAAGAGAGCATTGAGTCAAATAGAATAAAAGTTCTGCAGGAAACAAAATTTGCCATTGAATTCTTATGGATAGAAATTCCATTTATGAAGGGGCAGAAAATAGTGTTTGGGGGTTTCTACTATCTGCCTTGATAGAAAAAGCAGACAGATGATGAAATGTTATCAGAAATTAGAGAAGCTAAAAAAATTGGCAACGCTATATTAATGGGTGATTTCAATTACCCCAGTATTGAATAAACATTATGTCAGGACATGCTAGTAGGTAAAGTTCCTAGATGAAATGACTGCTTCATGGAGTAGCTGGTTTGGAAACCAACTAGAGAAGGAGCTATTTTAGACTTGGGGCCGCTTTTACTAAAGCCTGTTAGCTAGTTAACATGTGTTTTTAATGCGTGGCAAAAGGCAGCTGGGAACACTAATGTGTGAGCATGCCAACCACTCATCATATGCTAAAATGCATGGTAATTGGCCATCACAGGATGGGACGGGGAAAGGCAGAGTGGGCTTGGAAAGTGCATTACAGACAATTGTCACATGCTTAGCGACAATGTGGTTCTTAATGTGTGTTTACCTAATGACAACTCTATGGGAGCTGTTAGGGGAACCTACCATACTGGAGAGCACGTTAGGTAGCCTGTCGCGTATTAGCTACTAAGAACATGTTAATCACACCCCTAATAGCTAATGTACATTTGTTTGACACAGAAAGTGCAAAGTCTTAGCAGGCTTTACTAAAAGGGGCCCTAAGTCCTTTGTGGAACGCTGGATTTGGTTCAAGAGCTAACAGTGTTAGGACCACTTGGCACTAGTTATCAGATTAGATTTAAGTGGAGTGATTATGCAAAGAAAATTTACTGTGTCAGCGTTTAATTTTCAAAAAGGAGACTATGATAAAATGAGAAAAATGGTTAGAAAAAAAACTAAAAGGTGCAACTGCAGATTGGGTCTCGAGTTTATATCAGGCAGGCACATTGTTTAAAAAATAAATCCTAGAAGCCCAGATCATATGTATTACATGCATTAAGAAGGGAGAAGGAAGACCTAATGATGACCAGCATGGTTAAAAAGTGAGGTGAAAAAGGCCAACAAGCCAAAAAACATTCTTCAAAAAATAGAAAAACGGACCAAAATCATCTATGGTACCACAAGATTTCTTAAAAACGATCTAGGGATGATCTGGGAAACAGCGGACTGGTGAGCCTAATGTCAATGCCAGGCAAAATAATGGAAACTATTAATAAATTCACAATTATTAGACACATGGACTGACATGGTTTAATGGATTTAGCCAAGGGAAGTCTTGCTTCACCAATCTGGCTCATTTCTTTGAAAGCATGAATAAATGTGTGGATAATGATGAGCCAGTCGATAGAAAGCAGGGTTCGACAAATCCCATCACCAGGTCACCATGGTGACCTGATATTTGCACCTGGTGTCTAGGATTTTCTTGCCTCCCACTAAAGAAAATGCCACCGTGGTCTCGAAGGGTCTTCCTCGTGGGTAGAAGAAGAAAAATAAGCTGGCTGGCAAAGGCCCCTTCTGTCTGCTGCAGGAGATCGGATCCCTGCAGGCAGACCTGGAGGTGAAGGCCGTGGTTATGGCTCTGAAGGCAGCAGGCTACCTGCGGGGATCTGATCTCCTGTGGTCAGACAGAAGGGGTCTTTGTTGGCTTACTTTTCTTCTTCTGCCCCAGGGGATAGAATCCCTGTGGGCAGCCTGCTGCCTTAGGGGCCACAATCGCGAACTCTGTAGAAAAATAAAGGTTAGATAGGAGGGGGGAGGAGTGAGGCAGCAAAAATTTAAAGGAGCAGTAGCCTTAAAAAATCAAAAAAGAAAAAGGAAAGAGGATAGTGGGAACGGAGGGCCAGGGGTGGACATGGGTGTAGTTTGGGGGGGATAAGGAGGCAATATTACCACACAAATGAGTTGTCCTGAGGTTGCGACCCCGTATGTTTGCAGAAAAAAAGGTAAAAAGGTTTTGTATGTTGGCGGGAGGGAAGAAGTAAGGTAGAGAAGGCAGGGATAATTTAAAGGGGCAATGAGTCTATTAAAAAAGGAGGATGGCAGGGGGATTTTAAAGCAGGGGATGGGAATACTAGGGGGAAGGATGATGAAGAGGGGAGAGTGTGGAATGGTAACAGAGGAGGGGAGCCAGAAGGAGAGAGGCTGGAAGGGGAGGGAACAGTAGAAGGTGTTGCCAGAACACACACACGTGCACCCGCTCCCCCACACCACACACTCACACACACAGGCACCTTACCTCTACACCACCCCACTTCTACACGACAGACACACACACACATGCACACTCACTGGCACCCCACCTCTGCACCTCTGCACCTTGCACCTTACACACACTGGTACCTCACCTCTGAGCCATATACATACACACACAAACCCATAGTCATCTCACACACTACACACACACACACAGACACATATACATGGGCACCCCACCTCTGCATCACACGAAGACAGCCTCCCAGCTATGCAGCATACACACATATCTCCAGGAACAAGCAGGAATGAGTCTTCACATGTGGGTACGTCGGCGCCGACGGAGCCCGCATGGGAATGCTCCCCAGCATCCAATCAGAAAGCTTTTGGGAGCATCCCTCGCGCCTGCGCGGTGACTTCCCGCCTTTCCCACTGCCTCTCCCCAGTTTTCGTTTTTCCGCGGAGCCGGCAGGACGTACCTCCTGTCACCGCAGAAACGTTTTCTCTTAAATCCTTATTTTTTGTTTTCTTGTGGTCGTGGCCATTTTCCCGCCGATACCGGCACCGCCGGTGCCTTGTTTTTTTCTTTTAACCACTTCGAGGTCTTTTTCTCCTCAAGTCCCTTCTGAGGCCTTCCAGGCCTTTCCAGCATGGAGCCTTCTTCCCCTAAGAAGTGCCTCCACTGTGGAGACTTAGTCTTCTTTTTGGACTCCACCACTTGGTGTATATCCTGTTTGGGTCCTGACCCTTTTTCCCCCGGTCCATTGGGCTTTAGGGTTGGGAGAAGACCCTCTCTTTTTCGGGTATCCCTCGATGCTGTTTTTCCTCCTGAGGTGAGGACATCGATTTCTTCTTCTCCCCAGGATCAGGTAACCCGCAAACAGTCTGTTAAGACTAGCCAATTCTTGAGGGGTAAGTCTCATGCCCAGCATGACGACGGCTCCGGCCTTCCCCTCAAGACCCCTTTGGCAATAAAACCTCGGCGGGAGTCTTCTGGCTCCAAAGCATTCACGGGGTTTCAGGTTGTTCCTGGGGTTCGTTCCTCACAGAACATACCTGAGCCATGCTCGGGGGAGGTATCCGTTTTGAGCGGTGCCGATTCCCCGGCATCGGCGCCGGCTTCGAGTGTTCCACTCTTCACCAAGGATCGTCAACTGGTGTCCTCGGTGCCTTCGGGACCGATTGATTCGACCCAGACTGGCCTTTCTGCATCCCAGCCACAAGCGGGGTTAGTGCCAGCTTCGGACGGGGCCGATTCCCCGGCATCGACGCCGGTGTCGAGTGCTCCATTTGTCACTAGGGATCGTCATCTGGGGTCCTCGGCTTCGATCGATACGACCCAGACTGACTTTCCTCTGTCCCGGCCAGCTGCGAGGTTGGTTCCGGCTTCGAGCGGCGCCGATGCCCCGGCATCGGTGTCGGTGTCGAGTGTTCCACTCTCCACCGGGGCTCGGCGTCGGGTATCCTGGGCCTCGGGGCCGAGCGATACGCCCCAGATGGCTTTTCCTCTTGCTACGCCATGCTCAGAGGGGGTACCACCTTCGGGCGGTACCTATACCCCGACATCGGCGCCGGTGTCGAGTGTTCCTCTCTTCGCCGAGCGGCATCTTCGGACGTCCTCGGCGCCTTTGGCGCCAATCGATGCGATTCTGATTAACTTTCCGGGATCGGCATCGCCGACACCACCACCGACGTCGGTGCCCTCTAGACGGGCGTCGATAACCTCGCTCGGTTCGATGCCCAGTCTAGAATCGATATCCAGTCTGGATGACTTGGTTCCGACAGCTTTCGGAACCGATCCTTGTCCCTTCCGGCTACGCAGTACGATACCGATGTCGACTCCTGTAGTTCCATCGGTGCCTTCGATCCTTTCGATGCCTAGCTTGGAATCGATACCGGGAACCGACGATGCAGTACTAACTGCCTCGAATCGGAACTGTCGGTATCAAAGCTCTCTGGTTGCCTCGGTATCACTTCGGCAGCCGCCGCTGCCGGCTCCGAGGGCATTGCCGTCCCCGATGCCGGTGTCGGTATCGATGTCGACTCCTGCAGTTCCATCGGTGCCATCGATCCTTTCTATACCTAGCTTGGAATCGATACCGGGAACCGACGATGCAGTACTAACTGCCTCGAATCGGAACTGTCGGTATCATTCTCCATCTAGCAGGATTCCTTTGGTGCACCAGTCCGATAGGTCTTCTGGTGTTCAAGCTGATCATTCAACCTCAGCCTACCCAGGAATAGTTCCTCTGGGAGTTCCTTCTTTTCAGGAATTTCTCCTTGACATGGCAGACTTTCTTGCCATTCCTATTCCTGGCCCTACTCTTAACCAAGGTCCTGCAGAAAAAGCAACCATGATGCTTCCTTTACATCCTTCTTTGCAGGACCTTCTTCTGGGGATTTGGCAGTCGCCTTTAAAGGTTCCTGCACCTTCTACAGCCATGCATGTTCTGTATCAGGTGCCCCCCTCTCCGGGGTTTCAGAAGAACCAACTTCCGCATCATTCCGTTGTAGTGGAATCGGCAATGTGGAAGGTCAGAAGCAAGAAGAAGCATTCTTCTCCTCCAGGTCGTGCATCTAAAGCACTTGATGCCTTTGGACGTCAAACCTTCCAAACTTCCATGTTGGCTTCCAGAATTATTTCATATATCTTTTATATGAGTCTAACACTTCGGGAGGTCACAGAGAAATTATCTCTTTTGTCTCCTTTTTTGTCAGAACCTAAGGCCTCTGACTATTCCTTGCTTCTTAACCATAGCAGGAATATCTCTTGGTTTCTTTCTCGTGCTTCTCTAGACTCTTTTGAGTCTGTTAGCAGGTCCTCTGCTATTGCCATTGGAGCACGTCATACAGCCTGGCTGCAGGCTTCAGACCTGAGCAGATGGGCACAACATACACTGGGTAATTCTCCGTGTACGGGAGAAAATCTTTTCAATATCGAGGCTTTACGTCGGGTTGCTCAGTGCTCCACTGACTTTCCTGGTTCTGGAAACCATCCTAAGCCTTCTTGTTCCCCAGGATGTAGGAAATGTCCTACCAAATGTTCTTTCCCTAAGAAAAGAAAGTTTCATCCTCCTTCTGCCCATCCTCCAGATGTCCCCAAGCAAGGGACATCTCATCCTGGTCTGAAGTTCCCAGGCTCTCACCAGGATAATCATAACAGGCAGCCATAGGCTCCTGTATGCTGCAGTCTACAATTAACTTCTTCTTACCAGAAGTTTTTCTTCCAACTCTACACTGGGTTTTCTTTTCAGTATGCTTTTGTCCATGGGTCACAGTATTCTCCCTTTCTTATTGCTATAAAGGGAGATCACCACTATCCCATGATAGCTTCTGTCCCCACATGGACATTCTTTCCTTCTGCTGACTTACCCTATGGTACGTCACCTTCAACTCCTCTCTTCCAGGGTTTCCCCTGCTTGAGTCGGTACCATACTGGAACGTCTCTCTCTCTTCCTTTTCAGTGTAGGCTTCCTGTTATCCTTCAACGCATGTTCTGGACAACTCCTCAGACAGGGCCGGAATATCCCCGCTCCCTTGGTCTGTCTTCTCCCTGTTTCATACGGGAGAATCCCCTCTGCTATCTTGTTCAGTTGCTGTGCATGCGGGAGTCCAGTGCGTACTTTAATGCTTCGGCACGCTGCTCTCAACCATCTGCATGCTGACACTCACTGCAGGTTATCTTCTCCTGGCCATGTCCTTATCGAGGATGTGGCAACCTGTCGACTTCTGTCAGTCCCATCTCCTGCACGATGCTCTCTGCAATCGTCATAGAGGCTTCCCACTATGGGCCCTTGCCATAGAGCATTGGACTTTGTCTCTGAGGGTCTTCCATATAAGAGAAGAGGCTTATATAGTCATTCCATGGCTATCTAGATAATTATACCCTCTTGTCTTCCGTTGTGATGCAGAAGACAAGTTTGTTCTGTGTGAATGTCCAAGGAGCTCCCAATCTGGCAGGAATCCCCCCCTTTTTTTCCTTACAGCTTGGCATTATGTTTCTGCTCCACTTGGACAACGCATACTCTTTTACTGTACTTAATACCCCTGAATCCCTTGGCTGGGTCATCCTGGTATCTTGGTATATGCGTTTTCTGTCCTTGGGACGCATCAGCAGCCTAAAGTGCTCCTGACGTGCTCTCCCCAGACTGATATTGTCCTCTGTTCTTCACGCAACTATACTGCTAATTCCACTGATCTGCATCCCTGTACCACAGAAATAGATTCTCTATACTCTTCGGGTGGTTTTCGCCCCCTAATATTAGATGAAGTTTTCGCATCACATTTCCCATGTGGATGTTTCTTCTGTGGCCCAGTTGCAGGCAGTATTGTTTTCATGTATGTATGTGTCCTATGCATACATGTTTTTTGTACCCTGGGTGGGCATAAACCATGCCCATCTATATCTATATATAGCTATATATGTCACACTTGTCTAGACATATATATTCACATCTGTATTGATATGTATATAGTTTCATATATTTATTTATTTATTTTATTTAACAGTTGCTTATATACCGCTACCTTCCACAGATCAGGTGCAGTTTACAATGAACGAAAAATGAACAGAGTAACAGATCTGTTTTACATGAAACATTAGTTAACTAGGTACAAATTTGCTAAATACATTAAACATGATTGAACTATGTATGGTAAATAATTTGTTCTATAACAAACAAACTATTACATATTTCGAACTATTTACATATTTCCATTTACAGGATTTACAAATAGTTATTAAATCAACTTTAAATTGGAATTGGTGTTTGCTGAGATATCAATTAGCCATTTCCTGTTAGTGGTAAGGTATTTTCTAGTGTGCCGAAATGGGAGATGAACAAATATGTTTTTTAATTTCTTGCGGAGCTCCTTTGCATCATTTAATGCTCTTATTTCTTCAGGGAGGGAGTTCCATAGGGTGGGGGCTGCATGCGAAAACGCTTTTTTATTAGTTGTTTTTTTGGCAGTTGTGAAATCTTTTGGGATCCTAATTTTATTCGTGTGGCCTCTCCGTAGCGCAGATATATATATAGATATATAGATATATCTATATATAGATATATCTATATATCTATATAGGTATGCGCTTTTTGGGAGATGGTCATAGCACCCTGTGTATTACCCACTATCTCCCTAACTGTCGGTACTAAAGTTTTTTTACTTTCTAAGGGGTCCAGACAGTCCGCTTGCCTATTATCATACGGCTCGGTAACTGGGTCCGGTTATACTCACCATTATTGCTGTGGCGTCAACAGCTTCTATTTTTGTTATACACCTCCTTATCTATGAGGTATCAACTTCAATGTCTTCCTATTTCTTATTGGCTAGGAAAGACAGTGTACATCTTCAGTGTTCCGGAGTACTCTCCTGTTTTCCCTGGGAAAAGGGGTTTTTTCCATACCCTCTCTTCCCTTCCGGACTGGGCTAATTCCAGATCGGTCATGCACCGCAGAAACGTTTTTCTTTAAATACTTCATTTCTTGTTTTCTTGTGGTCGCGGCTGTTTTTCCCGCCGACACCGGTACCGCCGGTGGTTTTTTCTTTCTTTTTTCTTAAACTCAGAGAGATTTTTCCCTCTGTTTCTGTCTTAACTTTTTGGGCCTACAAGGCCTCTCCATCATGGAGCCTTCTTCTTCTAAGAAATGCCTTCACTGTGGAAACACAGTTTTCTTTTTAGACTCCAATCTCTGGTGTCTAACCTGTTTGGGTCCTGACCCTTTTTCCCCTGAACTATCAGGCTGCAATGCTGAGAGAAGACCTTCCCTCTTTCGAGTTTCCCTCGATACCGTTTTCCCTCCTGCAGTGAGGGCACGGGGTATTTCTTCTCTACAGGATCAGGTAACCCACAAACAGTCTGTTAAGACTTGCCAATCCTTGAGTGGTAGGTCTCATGCCACGCATGATGACTGCTCCGGCCTTGCCCTCAAGACCCCATTGGCATTAAAACCCCGGCGGGAGTCTTCGGGCTCCAAAGCATTTCAGGGGTTTCAGGTTGTTCCTGGGGCTCACCCCTCACAGAACATATCTGAGCCGTGCTCGGGGGTGGTATCCGCTTCGAGCGGTACCGATACACCGGCACCGGTGTCGAGTGTTCCACTCTTCACCAGGGATCATCATCTGGCGTCCTCGGTACCTTCGGGACCGATCGATACGTTCCAGATTGACTTTCCTGTTTCTAAGCCGTGCTCGGGGGTGGTATCCGCTTCGAGCGGTACCGATACACCGGCACCGGTGTCGAGTGTTCCACTCTTCACCAGGGATCGTCATCTGGCGTCCTCGGTACCTTCGGGACCGATCGATACGACCCAGACTGACTTCCCTGTATCAACATCGCCGGTACCACCACCGACGTCGGTGCACTCTAGACATGCATCGATAGACTCGCTCCCTTTGATGCCGAGTCTGGAATCGATATCTAGTCTAGATGACTGGGTACCGACGCGCCTTGGAACCGACCCTTGTCGTTTCCAGATACGCAGTACCGAGGATACTTACCAGGACTCTCTGGTTACCTCGGTACCGCTTGAGCAGCCTCCGATGACGGACTCGATGCCATTACCGGTATCGGTATCGATGTCGACTCCTGCAGTTACATCGGTACCATCGATCCTTTCCATGCCTAGTTTGGAATCGATACCTGGCATAGACGATGCAGTACTAACTGCCTCAAATCGTGACTGCCAGTATCATTATCCATCTAGTACGGTTCTTTTTCTGCACCAGACCAGTACATCCTCTGGTGCTCAGGCTGCATCTTCAACCTTAGCCTTCCCAGGGATGGTTCCCATTGGAGATCCTTCTTTTCAGAAGTTTCTCCTTGACATGGCAACCTTTCTTGCTATTCCTATCCCTGGCTGTAATCTTAACCAAGGCTCTCCTGCAGAAAAGGGAAATATAATGCTTCCTTTACATCATTCTTTGCAGGATCTTCTTCTGAGAATATGGGAATCACCTTTAAGGGTTCCCTCACCTTCTACAGCAACTAATGTTCTGTATCAAGTGCCCCCCTCTCCAGGGTTTCAAAAGAATCAACTTCCCCATCATTCCATTGTAGTGGAATCAGCAATGAGGAAGGTAAAAAGCAAGAAGAAGCTTTCTTCTTATCCGCCAGGTCGTGCTTCTAGAGCACTTGATGCCTTTGGACGTCAAACCTTCCAAACATCTATGCTGGCATCAAGAATTATTTCTTATATTTATTTATTTATTTATTTAGCGTACATTTGTATCCCGCTGCTTCCAGCGATCAGCAGCGGTTGCTATACAAGGTAAGGGTGGCTGTACGGGCCAAGAATTAGAAGGGTATACATTGAGATTGGGGGGGGGGGGGAAAAAGCACGGCAATCATGGAGTTACATTTTACAGTTGATTGTTGGGAACACTTCAAACAGGAAATATTATATACATATATACATATAGGCTGAGTGCATTACCCGTTGGGCTAATACTTAGGGTAGGGTGGCTTTCTCATTCCAAAGTATATGGTCTCCAAAGTATATATATTTTATATGAGTCTCCAGGAGGTCACAAAGAAATTATCTCTTTTGACCCCTTTTTTGTCAGAGCCTAAGGCTGCTGACTATTCCTTGCTTCTTAATCATAGCCGGAATATCTCTTGGTTTCTTTCTCGTGCTTCTCTAGACTCTTTTGAGTCTGTTAGCAGATCCTCTGCTATTGCCATTGGAGCACGTCGTAGAGCCTGGCTCCAAGCTTCTGACTTGAACAGATGGGCACAACATACACTGGGTAATTCTCCTTGTACTGGAGAAAATCTCTTCAATAAGGAGGCTTTACGTCAGGTTGCTCATTGCTCCACTGACGTCCCTGGTTCTGGAGACCATTCTAAGCCTTCTTCTTCCCCAGGAGGTAGGAAATGTCCTACCAAGCCTTCTTTCCCTAAGAAAAGAAGGTTTCACTCTTCTCCTGCCCATCATCCAGAGGTGCCCAAGCAAGGGACACCTCGTCCTAGTCTGAAGTTTCCAAATTCAAGCCAGTCTCAACATACCCAGCAACCATAGGTTCTGAAGGTTACAATCTACAGTTAACCTCTTCTTAACAGAAGTTTGTTCACTGTTTTTTCTTAAAGCTCTACACTGGAGTTTTCCTTTTTCAGTATGCTAAGCTGTCAGGATATTCTTGGCCATGGGTTACAGAATTCTCCTCTTCTTACTATCAAGAAGGGAGGTTACAACTATCTCATGATAGTTTCTGTCCCAACATGAACATTTTTTCCTTCAGCTGACTCGCCATATGGGTAAGTCACCCTCCCCCTCTCATCCAGGGTTTCCCCTGACTGAGTGGTACCATACTGAAAAGCTTCTCTAGCTTTCATTCTTGTGTAGATTTTTTGTTTCCTTGAATACATTCTCAAGATAACTCATCAGGCAGGGACGGGAATATCTCCTCTCCCTTTGTCTGTTTCTCTGCTGTCTTTTTCAGCTGCTGTGCATGCAGGAGTTCCAGTGATTGAACTACTGGTACTTTTCCACAAGTTCCAGTCTATCTTTCACAATTTTTGTCTAGCCTCAGTAGTGATTCCAAGCTAGTCCTCATCTATCTTGAATAATCCTACTCACTTTAGGCTTCTCACATTATCTTCTTTCTAGCCATCTCCTTTTCCTAGGATGTGGCAACACATCTGACTTCAGTCAGTTTTTATCTCATAATTCTCCTGCACAATGCTCTCTGCAATCTTCAGAGAAGCTTTCTACTATGGGCCCTTGCTACAGAGCATTGATCTTTGTCTCTGAGGGCTATTCTATATAGTAGAAAAAAGCGTATAAATCATTCTCATGACTGTGAGGGTTCTCCACACCCTCTTGTCTCCTGTTATAATTCAGCATATAAGTTTTTTCTGCGTGAATATCCAAGGCTATTAGTAACGCATGATACCCCTATGTCCCTCCAGTGGGTCCTCCTGGTATCTCCTCTATGCGTTTCTACCCTTCTACCATGTCAGAGTTCTAAACAACTGTCGACTTGCTCTTTACAGACTGATATTATCCTCTGTTTTTCACGCAACCATCCTGGTTATTTTACTGGATTGCATTCCTGCATCCTCTTAACCCACGGAAATAGATTCTCTATATATCTGTCAAGTGGGTTCACCCTCTTGTTGCTGGATGAATCTTTCCCCTTCACATTCCCCATGTGAATGTTCTTATGGGGCTTGGTGTATCTTCAGACTTATTATCATGTATGTAAATATCTCTATATATGCCTCTACATACATATGTCTGTAAGCTGTGTGTGCATAATTATGCCCCATATGTATATATATATCCACATATATATATATGTTGATACATATTCTGCATATCTAGATATACATATATATATATAGGTATATATATATATATATATATATATATATATATGTATCTGTTGGGAGACTTTTATAGATCGATATGTATTCCTTTTCGTTCCTCCAGTTTAGTCCTCTACTCTTGGGTAGTGCACCTCCTCCTGCAGCTTGGAGACTGGACCAATCAGAAACTTTCCCTCACTGGATGTAGCCAGCTAGAACTCCCATCAGCCTCCAGTGTGTCCAGTCTCCATGCAGCAGGAGGACCTCGTGAGCCTAGGTGCTGGGCTCACTGGAGAAACTAATAAGGAGCAGGCTATTTACTTTGTTTTCTTTTAGATCCCTTTATTTCTATTTATTTCTAGCTCTGTAGTTTGGGATGCTGTCCCTTTAAAAAAAAAAAAAAAAAAAGAGAGCACGGATTTCGGCAGCTGTCGGCAGTAGGGGTTTGAGCCATAGCCCACTCTGCCTTGCTTAGTCCCCTCTCTCTCCTCGTTCTTTTGCTGGCTGCAGGATCTCTTACCCCTTGATTGGATGGGGTAGAGCTCCTCTCATCTCCCCGGCAGCCCTCTGCCTTTCTGAGTAGCAGTGCTGGCTCCGGGGTTGTTTTCATTGGCAGCAGCGTTCTTGGCAGCGGGTCCGTCCTCGGGACGCTGACCGAAGACTCCTCTTGCAGGTACGGGCCGGGGGGAGTGGGGGACAGCCGGACTTTACCGTGGCTGTGTACTGCGGCACTTAAGGGGCCCTTCTCTTCAAAGCGCGCCAAATCGCTGACTGAAACCGCGGCCATTTTAAACCTCGCGGTTTCAGCGTCGGTGGCTTTTTTCCTTTGGCAGTGTTTTTCCCTGCGTCCTTTAAGTTTCTGCCCTAGCGGGGCTTAGCGTTCCTCACTTTGTTTTCTTTGTTTGTTTTGTTGTTTTTCCCTTTTTGCCCTTCTTCGGGAGTTTCAGGTCCGTGGGGGCTGGGGGGCTCCAGAAGGGTTTATTGTTTTTCTCAGGGGACATTATACTGCCAGAGTATTGCTAAAGGCAAAAAGGAAGCAGTTGGGATAGTAGCCATAGCCCTTAGAGCTATACCGTGTCTCGGGGCCCTAGGCGGACATTTCCGGGGTGCAAAGGGGAGTGCAGTTTTCCCTTCACCTACTGGTCAGACTGCTGGGCTTGTTTGTTCATGCCAGCAAGATCACAGTGTGTGATTTGTGGCACCCGAAGGAGCACCACTCCAGAGACAGGGGTCTGTGGGTGCTGTGCCTCAGTATCACTCACCCTGGAGCATCAAATGGAGGATGCTGCAGGCTCAGCCCTGCCTGAGCTGTTGGTGGAGCCGCAGGGGG
This sequence comes from Ichthyophis bannanicus, assembly GCA_033557465.1. Lineage (NCBI taxonomy): Eukaryota > Metazoa > Chordata > Amphibia > Gymnophiona > Ichthyophiidae > Ichthyophis > Ichthyophis bannanicus. Next base: position 140,504,280 of record CM066041.1, on the reverse strand, counting down.
CGGCTTGCACTCCTGGACCCTCCGCTCCACCTGCCGAGGGGGCTTCTGGGGTTTCCGGAGTCCTGGAGGATTTTTCTCCAGATTTTGTTTTGCTTATGTATCAGGCCTTCTGTCGGAAGAGACAGGGCATACTGCCGGCTTTGGCCCCTCTCCCCTCGGTCAATCTGGCTTCTGGACTGGCGGGGCCCGAGGCGGTGGTGGCCCGGGCTCCCAAGAGGTCGTGCCCGACGGAGCGTTCTCCCTCTAAGGTGGAGTTACTGGAGGATGAAGAGCAGGAAGTTGACTTAGAGGGTGACTTCGAGGATTTAGAAGAGGGTGAGATAGCTGAGCCTGAGGATCAGGCGAGGATCATTCGGGTGTTCCGCAGAGAAGAGTTGCCGGCCCTTATTGTAGAGGCACTGCAGACACTTCGACTTACGTCCGAACAGGCTGCCAGCGAGGAGGATACTGCGGATCCTATTATTCAGACGGTGCGCCAGACGCACGTCATGTTTCCTATTCATAAGGTGATTGATCAAATGATTCAGACCGAGTGGGACCACCCAGAAGCGGGCCTGAAAGGCCTTCGTATTATGAATAAGCTCTATCCCTTAGCAGACAAGGACAAGGACTGTTTCCGCGTCCCTAAGATTGATGCGGCGGTGTCGGCTGTCACGAAGAAGACCACTATTCCCGTAGAAGGCAGTGCGGCCTTGAAGGAGGCGCAGGACAGGAAAATGGACGGGCTGTTGAAGCAGTCCTTTTAGGCGGACGCAATTTCTTTGCAGGCCTCCATCTGTGGGGCTTGGGTGGCAAGGGCCTGCCTCCGTTGGGTCCAACGCCTCGGGCAGTCGACGTCCCTGGAACCCGACGAGCAGCGGGAACTCCAGCGTTTGGAGTCCGGTTCGGCGTATTTAGCAGATGTGCACTACGATCTCATTAGGGCTTTATCGAATAGTATGGCGTCCCTGGTTGCGGTGCGCCGGGCTCTTTGGCTGAAGAATTGGGCGGCCGACGGGTCCTCTAAATCTCGTCTTGGCAAGCTTCCGTTTAAAGGGAAATTATTATTTGGTGAAGACCTTGATAAATTGGTCAAGGATTTGGGTGAGTCTAAGGGAGGTCGACTTCCGGAGGATAAGCCCAAGCCCGGGAAGTTCAATCAGTCCTTTCGGGGGCAGGTTAGAGACTTCCGCAGATTTCGTTCTCCCCGATTTGGCGGTTCCCAACGGGGAAGATTTGTCTCTCGCTCCCAGGGGTTCCGGGGGTTCCGCGGGGCAAGCAGAGGTTTCGCGGCGCCTGCGGCCGGTGCAGTTCGAAAGCCCCAATGAAGGGCTGCGGGTCCCGGCGGAAGGACTATCGATCGGGGGACGCCTGAGGGGGTTTCTTTCCGCCTGGACCCACATCACGTCAGACCAGTGGGTCTTAGAGATTATTCGCGACGGCTATGCGCTGGATCTGGCAATGCCGGTGATGGACTCGTTCGTTCAATCTCCCCGCAGAGGGCCTCAGAAGGCATTACAGATTCAACAGACTTTAGATCGCCTCCTTCGTCTGGGGGCTGTAGTCCCAGTGCCGCCCGCGGAGTACGGGCTGGGGCGCTACTCTATATATTTCGTGGTGCCAAAGAAGGATGGCTCTCTTCGCCCTATCCTCGACCTCAAAGGAGTGAATCGGTGTCTTTGCGTGCCACATTTTCGAATGGAAACCCTTCGATCTGTCATAGTGGCGGTTCGGCAAGGGGAGTTTCTCTCTTCCCTCGATCTCTCCGAAGCCTATCTCCATGTGCCCATCAGGGCGTCGCATCAGAAATTCCTGCGATTCGCCCTGCCTTGGGGTCACTTTCAATTTCAAGCGCTGCCCTTCGGCCTGGTGACGGCTCCCCGCGTCTTCACCAAGATAATGATCGTCGTGGCAGCGGCGTTGCGTCGGCAGGGGATCCTTGTTCATCCATATCTCGACGATTGGCTGATTCGGGCCAAGTTCCTCGACGAGAGTATACTGGCCACTCGTCGGGTGGTAGAGTTTCTGCAAAGCCTGGGTTGGGTGGTCAACCCGTTAAAGAGTCATTTAGCACCCACGCAGGTTCTCGAGTATCTGGGAGTGCGGTTCGATACCCGGAGAGGGTCGGTCTTTCTGACGGAACGCAGAGCGCGGGTTCTTCAAACGTTAGTGCGCGACTTCAGGAAGCGACCGGCACCATCGGCATGGAATTATCTTCAAGTGTTGGGAACCATGGCGGCGTCGCTGGAGGTGGTTCCTTGGGCTCGTTTTCACATGAGGCCACTGCAGCGGGCTTTGCTTCGTTGGTGGTCCAATCAGTCTGAGTCGTTGAGCAAGCGTCTTCCTTGTCCGCTGAGCGTGAGGCAGGCTCTGCGGTGGTGGTTGCGCCCGGACACCTTACAAGCAGGAATGCTGCTGGAGCCGCCGGAGTGGCTCCTTCTGTTCACGGATTCCAGTCTCACAGGCTGGGGGGCGCACTGCAGGGTACACTATGCTCAGGGACAGTGGTCGATGGAGGAGAGCTCCTGGTTGATCAACCGTCTGGAGTTGAGAGCTGTGTTGTTGGCTCTTCAACGGTTCGAGAGCCTGGTATCCGGCCGAGCGGTGCGAGTGTTGTCGGACAATGCGGCTACAGTGGCCTACATCAACCGGCAGGGCGGCACGGGCAGTGCTGCCATGGAGGAGGAGTCCAAAATGCTGTTTGCCTGGGTGGAACCGCGCTTGCAGGCAATTTCGGCGGCGCACATTGCCGGAAGAGAAAACGTGGCGGCGGATTTTCTCAGCAGAGTACGCGTGGATGCCGGCGAATGGGAATTGCATCCGGATGTGTTCGCTCAGGTGACTCGCCGGTGGGAAGTTCCGGTGATGGACTTGATGGCGTCTTCTCAGTCGGCGAAAGCGGATCGGTTCTTCAGCAGGCAGAGGGAGCCCATGTCGGAGGGGATCGATGCCTTAATTCAACCGTGGCCAACAGTCGGTCTCCTATATGTGTTCCCTCCGTGGGCCCTGGTCGGTCGGGTCCTTCAGCGTATCAAAGCTCATCGCAGCAGGGTGTTGCTGATAGCGCCGGATTGGCCTCGGCGCCCTTGGTACGCCGATCTGATCCGTCTCTTGGACGGCATGCCGTGGCGGCTTCCCTTGTCTCCGGAGCTCCTGATTCAGGGACCTCTTCGGATGCCACAGGTGGGTCGATTCTTGCTTACGGCTTGGCCATTGAAAGGGCGAGGTTGAGAAAGCGTGGATACTCTAGGTCGGTCGTTTCCACCTTGCTGCAGGTTCGAAAGCGGTCCACCTCGCTCGCATATGTGCGCATCTGGCGCATCTTTGAGGATTGGTGTTCCAGACATCAGGTACGGGCGTCCAGAGCGTCTGTGGCAGTAGTGCTGGATTTTTTGCAGGATGGCTTCGACAAGGGCCTGGCTGCCAGTTCTTTGAGGGTTCAATTGGCAGCTCTGTCCTGCTACAGAGGTAAGGTCCAGGGCGTGTCTCTTGGGACCCATGGTGATGTCATGAGGTTTCTGAAAGCGGTCTCCAGACTCCGTCCAGCCTGCCGGATCTCTGTTCCGGCGTGGGATCTCAATTTGGTCTTGCGAGCCCTGGGCAAGGCGCCGTTCGAGCCCTTATCCCAGAGTTCGGTCAAGGACTTGACCCTTAAGGTGGTCTTTTTGGTGGCGATCTGTTCAGCTAGGCGCATTTCCGAATTACAGGTCCTTTCCTGCCGGGAGCCCTTTCTTTGTTTCTCGCGAGAAAAGGTGGTGCTCCGTCCGGTGCCCTCCTTCTTGCCCAAGGTGCCCTCACCTTTTCATGTCAATCAGACCGTGACTCTTCCGGTCCTGAGGTCGGACGCCGAGCAGCCCTCTGATCGCGGTTTGAGCCGCCTGGACGTCAAACGAGTGTTACGTCGCTATTTGGCTGTCTCTAGTTCCTTCCGCAAATCAGATCGGCTGTTTGTGTTGTTTGGGGGCTGCAGGAAGGGTGAGGCTGCTTCGAAGGCCTCCATTTCCAGGTGGATTAAGGAGGCTATCGCCTCGGCGTATTTGTTGCACGACCGTCTGGTGCCTGTGGGCCTTCGAGCTCATTCCACACGGGCGCAGGCGGCTTCTTGGGCGGAGCATGGTCTGGTTCCGCCGGTTGAGATTTGTAAGGCGGCCACGTGGTCGTCGTTGCATACCTTCAGTAAGCATTACAGGTTGGATGTGCTAGCGTCTGAGGATGCCTGTTTTGGGTCGGCGGTGTTGCGTGCCGGCTGGCAGGGTCCCTTCCGTTAGTACTGCTCTGTTACATCCCAAGAGTAGAGGACTAAACTGGAGGAACGAAAAGGAAATCAAAATTACACTTACCTGGTAATTGTAGTTCCTTGAGTGACGACAGTTTAGTCCTCCGTCCCGCCCTTGCTTTTTCGGTCTAGCTCGGCACGCATTCTTTTTTCCACAAGAGTATTTAACAGGTGAGTGCAGCCGGGTTTTTCTTTCTTTGCTTACCTTGATTATCCTTTCTTCCTCTGTCGCTTATGCCGGACTTCGCAGGAAGGTGGAGTAGCGCTCTGGAGTTTCTCACCCCTTGGTCGTTTCGGGGGGGGGGGGGCGCTCTTTGTTCTTGTTTCCAGTTTCCTTAACGAAACTTAAAAAAAAACAAAAAACTTTTCATATGTAGCTACTTATTTGTTGCTCTTGTGAGTCTGCTTTGTCAATAGTTCACTGGAGGCTGATGGGAGTTCTAGCTGGCTACATCCAGTGAGGGAAAGTTTCTGATTGGTCCAGTCTCCAAGCTGCAGGAGGAGGTGCACTACCCAAGAGTAGAGGACTAAACTGTCGTCACTCAAGGAACTACAATTACCAGGTAAGTGTAATTTCGATTTACATACTATCTCCTCACTGTCTATGCTATAGCAATTTGTACCTTTCTCAAAGGTTACAGACAGTGGACCCCTTTTTCATACTGTTCTTTAGTATGTGGGGACTGTTATGCTCACAACCACTACTGTGGTGATAACAGCTTCCGCTTTGCTCTAGGTCTCCCTATCCTTGAAGATTCAAGCTTCAATATCTTTCCTATCTCTCATCAGCTAGGAAAGATAGTGTACATCTTCATTGTTTTTTGAGTACACATTGTTCTGCTTGGGAATATGGGCTTTTTTCCATAACCCTTCTTCCCTCCAAGACTGGGCTAGTTGTCCAAATCGGTTAGTCTTCTTCTTTTAGTACCTAAAAGAGTTTTCAGCTTTTTCTCATAAAGCTTTCCATTGAAGAACTGCCGTTCTAATCCTACCCCAGTTGACACCTGGATCACCTGCTAATTCCAGGTTTGGACCTTCACCCTCACTACTGTGAGGTCACCTTGAGGATTCCGCTACTGCATATCCAGTAGACTCCATCACGCTTTCTACTTCCTACAATCCAGTAGGTAAGCTCCATATTATAACTGTTCATTAAATGATTTTAATGGTACTTATCATACATGCCATGGACTCCTCTCCTGTAGTCCTTGGGTTGCTGTTTCCCTTACAGCTCTTCTATTCTCAACTCCTACCCTCCATTCCCTCATGGGATGCCGGAGATCCTCTGTGGGAAGTGCACTCCTAATCCAGGAACATGCATTTTATGGGATCTCCCCCTGGCATCTCTAGCTAGGGAGTCCCCATATGTGAAGACTCATTCCTGCTTGTTCCTGGAGATAGCACAGTTACTTACCTGTAACAGGTGATCTCTGGGAACAGCAGGAATAAGTCTTCACAACCCACCCACCTCCCCTAGGAGTTGCATCTATCTATCTATCTTCCTTTCCTCTTTCTCTCCTTTGTCTCAGCTATGATACTCAACTGAGGAGAAGAAGTGGAAAGGGCGGGAAGCCAGCGCGCAGCGCGAGGGATGCTCCCAAAAGCTTTCTGATTGGATGCTGGGGAGCATTCCCGTGCAGGCTCCGTCGGTCCCGACGTACCCATATGTGAAGACTTATTCCTGCTGTTCCCAGAGATCACCTGTTACAGGTAAGTAACTGTGCTTTCCCTTCCTTCCACATATTAGCAACCATGCTCCTATCTCCACTCATAATCACCCTAATAGATCATAATTAGTCAATCTACATCAATGCACTATACATAGTACAGACACAAATATTTTGTATATAGTTCCAATATCTCTCACAATGTTGATCAGTATTTAGCCTCTAATCAACCGAAATCATGTTTGTTGTATTTATTAAGGCTCATACCTTTTGTACATAGTTCACTGATGTTTCATGTAAAAAACAGACTTCTGTACATAGTTCATTGATGTTTCATGTAAAAAAACAGACTTAATGCTCTGTCTCTTAACTTGTTTTTTGTAAACCGCATCTGATCTATGGAAAGTGCGGTATATAAGTGATTGTTAAATAAATAAATAAAGTATTGTGTGCAATTCTGGTTTAAGTAGCTCAAAAAAGACATAGCGGAATTAGAAAGGACACAGAGAAGGGTGACCAAAATGATAATTGGGATTGAGCAATTCCCCTATGAGGAAAGCCCTAAGAGATCAGGGCTCTTCAGCTTGGAGAACAGATGGCTGAGGGAAGATATGATAGAGGTGTGACAAGGCGGTGGCAAAAGCCAGGAGGATGCTGGGCTGCATACAAAGAGGAATTACCAGCAGAAAGAGGTTCTAATACCACTGTATAAGTCACTGGTGAGGCCTCACTTGGAATACTGTGTTGTAGTTTTGGAGACCGTATCTTGCAAAGGATGTAAAAAGAATGGAATCTGTTCAGAGGAAGGCGACCAAAATGATTTGGAGCCTGCATCAGAAGCCTTATGAGAAGAAGCTTGAAGACCTAAATATGTACACTTTGGAGGAGAGGAGGGATAAGGGAGATATGATTCAGACCTTTAAATACTTAAGGAGAAATAATGAACAAACAAACCTCTTCCAAAGACGGGGAAGCTGTAAAACTAGAAGGCATAACATGAAGCTGCAAGGTGGAAAATTGAAAGGCAATATCAGGAAATACTTTTTCACTGAGAGGGTGGTGGATGCTTGGAATGCCCTCCCGATGGACTCAGGCCACGGGCCAACTGGGTCTGAATCACTCAGCCTCTGGCAGCCTCTCTTGCCTGGTGGCAGAGCTGACAGAATCTCATGGTTGGCGTACCCTTTCAGGACCCACCAGCCCAATGTGTTCTGACCACAGGCATCTCCAAGCTCTGCTGGGAAACACCCTGCGATGGTCTCCATTCATAGGGTACCTGGAACTCAGAGTTGTGACAAATGCCCTTTGGGTGTTCAAGTCCTACCTGGTGGGCCAGGTTGTCCTCGTTCAGACGAACAAGCAAATAGCGATGTTTTACATCAACAAGTGGGGAGGAACGGGCTTCCTTTCCTGGGAAGCGGTTCACCTCTGGAACTTCGCTGTTAACTCAGGGTGCTGTTGAAATAGCTCCTCATGTCCAAGAGGGCAAGGGCTTCTACTCTTCTTACTTCCTCATTCCCAAGAAGACAGGAGGGTTCAGGCCCATTCTAGATCTTTGAGATCTTAACAAGATCCTTGTTCCAGAAAAATTCAAGATGATTTCCCTCGGAACACTTCTGCCTTATCTTCAGAGAAACAATTGACTATGTTCTCTAGATCTCAAGGAGGCATATGCTCATTTGCTGATCCACCCCCTTACACCCTCTACACAGACATTATCTGCAGTTTTGAGTTCAGCAAACCCACTACCAGTATCGGGTGCTTCCCTTTGGGCTAGTATCTGCACCCTGATTATTCACAAAGTGCATGGCGGTGGTTGCAGGCTACCTTCATACTTTGGGGATCTTTGTCGTCCCCTACTTAGACGATTGGTTAATAAGGGGAGAATCCCCAGAAGAGGTAAAACTAGCTCTTCATTGCACCATCACAGTGTTCCAAAGTCTGGGTTTTGTTCTAAACTTCCAAAATCACACCTGCTGCCATCCCAGCAGCTCGAATTCATTGGAGTACTTCTGGACACTCATCAGGCCCGAGCTTTCCTCCCACTGGATCACTCTGTCCATCTCATCGAGCTGACCCACGCTATAAGAAAGCCACACAGTGGTCACCACTCGAGAGATGCTGTACCTTCTGAGTCACATGACATCCATAGTCCATGTCATCCCATATGCCCAGCTACATATGCGATAGGCTCAATGGACGTTATTGTTTCAATGGACCCAAGTAAGCGGGCATCTCTCTGACAAGATTTGCATCGCAGCTCTTCTGGTTAAGGAGACGCGAGGCTCCTTTGATCCAAGTCACCTTGGATGTCCAGTGTCGAAACAAACCTTATTGAACTGGATTGTGGACTGTATTTCTTTGGCCTATGCTCAGGCAGGGTTCTCCTTTGATGGTCACGTCACTGCACACAATTTGCGGTCCATGGCAACCTCTGTTGCCAACCTTTGTTCTATCTCTTTCAAAGAGATCTGTCGAGCAGCTACCTGGTCTTCCATTCATACTTTTGCTGCTCACTATTGCCTAGACAAGCACTCCTGTTGGGATGCCGCCTTTAGCCAGGCTATCCTTCAGCATCTTTTTGGGACTTAATCTCAACTCCTACCCTCTGTCCCGAACTCTTCTGACACCAGACTCCCCTAGCCATGCTCTTGCAAGCTGTAATCGAGTATGATGGGGCCACTCTGTATCTATACCCTCTGGCTCCATCCTTTAGCCTTGTGCTTATCTGTTTTAGTCTGATGCCTGGGAGTTGGTGAGTCGCATACCTGAAGACTGCATTCTCCAGGAACAAGAAGGAAGTCAGTCCTCACATATGGGTGAAGTCAGCGCTGATGGAGCCCCGCATGGAGCATTTCCCCAGGTTTCAAACATAAGAACATAAGATATGCCATACTGGGTCAGACCAAGGTCCATCAAGCCCAGTATTCTGTTTCCAACAGTGGCCAATCTAGGTCATATGTACCTAGCAGTTTCCCCAAGAGACACAAGTTCCACAATGCTTGTACTGGGTCAAGCATTGATATCTTCGGTCACTTCTTAATAATGGTTTATGGACCTTTCCTCCAGGAACTTGTCCAAACCTTTTTTAAACCCAGCTACACTAACAGCCTTTACTACATCCTCCGGTAACAAATTCCAGAGTTTGATTACACGTTGAGTGAAAAAATATTTTCTTTTATTAGTCTTAAATAGTTTACCCTGTAGCTTCATTGCATGTCCCCTAGTCTTTCTATATTCTGATAAGGTAAACAATCGATCTACGTTTACCCGTTCCACTCCGTTCATTAATTTATAGACTTCTATCATATCTCCCCTCAGCCGTCTCTTTTCCAGGTTAAAGAGCCCTAACCTTTTTAGCCTTTCTTCATAGGAGTATCCTTCCATCCCCTTTACCATTTTGGTGGCTCTTCTCTGTACCTTTTCTAAAATCGCTATATCCTTTTCAAGATACGGCGACCAGAATTGCACACAATATTCAAGGTGCGGTCTCACCATGGAACGATATAGAGGCATTATAATATCTTTTGTTTTATTTTCCATTCCTTTCCTTATCATACCTAGCATTCTATTTGCTCTCTTGGCCGCCGCTGCACACTGGGCCGAGGGTTTTAACATGGTATCCACAATGACGCCTAAATCTTTTTCCTGGGTGGTGGTTCCTAATGTGGAACCTTGCATCGTGTAACCATAGTTTGGGTTGTTCTTCCCTAGGTGCATAACCTTGCACTTGTCCACATTAAATTTCATCTGCCATTTTGATGCCCAGTCTTCCAATTTATCAAGATCCTCTTGCAATTTTTCACAATCCTCTTGGGTTTTAACAACTTTAAATAGTTTTGTGTCATCTGCAAATTTGATAACCTCACTCGTTATTCCACTTTCCAGGTCATTTATGAATATGTCAAAACGCAGCGGACCCAGCACAGATCCCTGGGGTACACCACTATTCACCTTTCTCCATTGGGAAAATTGGCCATTTAGCCCTACCCTCTGCTTTCTATCTTTTAACCAGTTCCTGATCCACAATAGTACACTGCCTCCTATCCCATGACTCTTTAGCTTTGCCAAAAGTCTCTGATGAGGGACCTTGTCAAAGGCTTTCTGAAAGTCCAGATACACAATATCAACCGACTCACCTTTGTCCACCTGCTTATTCACTCCTTCAAAAAAACATAACAGATTAGTAAGATAATCTTCCTTGTCTAAAGCCATGTTGGCTGTCTCCCATTAGGTTGTGACTATCTACATGCTGAGTAATTTTATTCTTTATGATGGTTTCTACCATTTTTCCCGGTACTGACGTCAGGCTCACCGGTCTGTAGTTTCCCGGATCACCCCTGGAACCCTTTTTAAAAATTGGTGTTACATTGGCGATCCTCCAGTCTTCAGGTATTAGAGATGATTTTAATGATAGTTCACAGATTACTGATAGCAGTTCTGCAATCTCATATTTCAGTTCTTTCAACACCCTTGGACGTATACCATCCGGCCCAGGTGATTTGCTACTCTTCAGTTTATCTAATAGTTGTAAACATCTTCCTGATGTATCGATATTTCCTTCAATTCTTCCGCACCTTTAAATACCACTTCAGTCATGGGTAACATCCCTACATCTTCCTCAGTAAAGACCGAAGCAAAGAATTCATTCAGTCTCTCCGCTATCGCCTTGTCGCCTCTTAGTGCTCCTTTAACCCCTTTATCATCTAATGGACCAACTGACTCTCTCACAGGTTTTTTGCTACGAATGTATTTGAAAAGGTCTTTATTTCGCGTTTTTGCTTCCGCAGCAAGCTTCTTCTCAAATTCTCTCTTTGCCTGCCTTATCAATGCCTTGCATTTGACTTGCCAGTGCTTGTGCTGTTTCCAGGTTTCGTCGTTTGGCTCTTTTTTCCATTTCCTGAAAGATGCTTTTTTGGCAACAACAGCCTCTCTGACCTCACCTTTAAACCATGCTGGCAGTTTTTTGGACTTCCTTCCACTTTTCTTAAAGCGTGGAATACAGCTGGTCTGGGCTTCCAAGATAGTATTTTTCAACAACACCCAAGCTTGATGTACGTCTTTAACCTTCGCAACTGCTCCTTTTAGTTTTTTCTTAACTGTTTTCCTCATTTTATCATAGTCTCCCTTTCGAAAGTTAAAAGGTAGTACTGTGGATTTCCTTACTATCCCTCCTCCACTAATTAAATCAAAGGCGATCATGCTATGATCACTATTGCCAAGTGGCCCCAACACCCTTATCTCTTGCACTAGATCTGGTGTTCCACTAAGGACTAGGTCTAATATGGCTTCCCCTCTGGTAGGTTCATGAACCAGCTGCTCCAAGAAGCAGTCATTTATTTCATCTAGGAACTTTATCTCCCTAGCATGTCCTGACGTGACACTGACCCAGTCGATACCGGGGTAATTGAAATCACTCATTATTATTACTGCGCTGTAACTTTTGTTAGCTTCCTTGATTTCTTTGAGCATTTCATCATCTATTTGGTCATTCTGGCCAGGTGCTCGATAGTACACCCTCACTGCCATTGCCTTCCCCCTTTTAAATGGAATTTCAATCCATATAGATTCTACAGCAGATTTTGTTTCCTGCAAAACTTTAATCCTTTCTGAGTCAATGCCCTCTCTAACATAGAGCGCAACCCCTCCACCAATTTGATCAGCTCTATCATTACGATATAGTTTGTACCCAGGTATCACAGTGTCCCACTGGTTGTCCTCCTTCCACCATGTCTCTGATATTCCAATCATATCTAACCTTTCATTTAGTGCTATATATTCTAACTCTCCCATCTTATTCTTTAGACTTCTAGCATTTGCATACAAGCATTTTAGAGAATGTATTTTATTCATGTTAATTTGGCTATTGTTAGACATGGGTAAATTGGGATCTTTAAGCTCTGTCTGCTCCATACTTGAGGGCATTTGGGCTACTTTACTCTTTTGTGGAACCTATCTGCTTTTGGTAGTATCCTTCAAGGATACATTCTTCCGAACCATCCGCTCTTGGGCGACTGTCGGCTTTCCCCTAATATCTAGTTTAAAAGCTGCTCTATCTCCTTTTTAAAGGTTAATGCCAGCAGCCTGGTTCCATCCCGGTTAAGGTGAAGCCCATCCCTTCGGAAGAGCCCCTCCTTTCCCCAGAATGTTCCCCAGTTCCTAACAAATCCAAAACCCTCATCTCTGCACCATTGTCTCATCCACGCATTGAGACTCCGGAGCTCGGCCTGCCTTTTGGGTCCTGCGCGTGGAACAGGAAGCATTTCGGAGAATGCTACCCTGGAAGTTCTGGATTTCAACTTCCTACCTAAAAGCCTAAATTTAGCCTCCAGAACCTCCCTACCACATTTTCCTATGTCATTGGTACCGACATGTACCAAGACAGCAGACTCCTCCCCAGCACTATGTAAGACCTTATCTAGGTGGCGCGTGAGGTCCGCTACCTTCGCACCAGGCAGACATGTTACCAGGCGATCCTCTCGTCCACCAGCCACCCAGCTATCTACATGCCTAATGATCGAATCACCAACTATAACGGCTGTCCTAACCCTTCCCTCATGGGCACATGGCCCTTGAGAAACTTCCTCGGTGTGAGAGGGTTTTACATCACCTGGAGGACAGGTCCTAGTTACAGGATCACTTCCTGCCTCACCAGGGTGATGCTCTCCTGTCACGTGACCTCTCTCCTCCATGGCAACAGGGGTGCTGCCAGACCGGAGGTGGGACTTCAGGACTATATCCCTGTAGGTCTCGTCTATGTACCTCTCTGTCTGTCTTATGTTTTCCAAGTCTGCTACTTTAGCCTCTAGAGAACGGACTTGTTCCCTGAGAAAGAAGGCCTTTGGGAACGTTACCATGCATGCGTGGTCCCCTTCCCGCCCAAGGGTGCCATCTTGTTCAGTCTCCTTTTTTCCGCGGAGCCCAACGAACGTAGTCCTCTACTTCTCCGGAAAAAGTCCTTAAAATCCTTCAAAATCTCCCGTTTGCATACCGGTTCCCTTCCTGCCTCAAGCCTGTTGCTCTCCTTCCCTTTTTTACTTCGAGGTTCCTCCTCAACTGGCCTTCGTGCCATTTTTCACCCGGGGGTCGTCGATCCCAGCTGGGTGTTCTCCTACCATGACTCCCAGTAGGTTCAAGAAATGCGACTGCTGCAGTCAAACTATTTCAGTTACCAATACCCATGACTGCTGTCTCTGCTGCCTGGGCCTGGACCACGACAGCTCCATCTGTGACCGGTGCCAGGCCATGACCCCCAAAACAAACAAAAAGCGGTCAAAATTGTAGGGGAAGCTGTTTCCGAGATCTGACTCAGCCCCAGCCTCCCCATCGCCGAGCCCCAAAGCCGGCATTTCCCCTGAGGTCCGGGCGTCCTCGGAGTCCTGCAGCGGCAGTTCCTCTGGAGCATCCCCAGACCCTCCCAATAAAAAGAAAGGCACCGAAGCCTGCCGAGGTGCCTCCGATGAAACCTGGCAAAGTCCTGCAGCGGGATTCGGGCGACAACGAGCAACGCCCTCAGAAAATCTTGAGACAGGAGACCTTGGCTGGCAGAGACCGTGTCAGGACCTGTGAACCTGTAATCCTTCTCGAGGATGCACTCTCTGGAGTACCGGCATCAGACCTGAGGCCCTCGGTGTCCACTCTGAGGGCTGCACAGCCATCGGGCCTTGAGTCCCAAATGGCGGCCATGGAGCAGAGCATCTCCTCCATCCTGACCTTGCAGCAGGCGTTTATGTCTGGTTTTCCAGCATCATCGGCCCTGACACTGGGCTTCCTGACCTTGGGGGAGTCCCCAGGTGTCAAGCTGGGCACCGAGTGCCATCGGCCTCGGGTAAGTCCTCGGCATCGATCGAGGTCTCTGCCACACTCCTTGGGGATCCGGTCCTCCCCAGTGAGTTTTCGGGAACATAAGAACATAAGATATGCCATACTGGGTCAGACCAAGGTCCATCAAGTCCAGTATCCTGTTTCCAGCAGTGGCCAATCTAGGTAATAAGTACCTAGCAGTTTTCCCAAAAGACAAAGGTTCCACAATGCTTGCATTGGGTCAAGCAGTGATATCCCAGGTCCCTTTTAATAATGGTTTATGGACCTTTCTTCCAGGAATTTGTCCAAACCTTTTTTAAACCCAGCTACACTAACAGTTTTTACAACATCCTCTGGTAACAAATGCTAGAGTTTGATTACACGTTGAGTGAAAAAATATTTTCTCTTATTAGTCTTAAATAGGTTACCCTGTAGTTTCATTGCATGTCCCCTAGTCTTTCTATATTCTAATGACATAAACAATCGATCTGCGTTTACCCATTCTACTCCATTCAATAACACAGGTACACTACCAAAAAACTGCCTCCAGTTTTGCAACTGATTCCTATAGATTTTGGGGTGCTGAATCCAGGAAAAATAGCCAAAATGTTCCATCACGTCACGTTTTCTTGCAAAATTAGATTTCTTACCCATATAAGGAATGTTCACATAATTTCTTTTTAGCCGACTGCAGTTTATTTTCTTGGCCCAAAATAGAGGTTGTAATGGTTAACTAACTAGAAACACTCCCTCATGATATTTTAGAGTGTTTTGTATTCATTTTATACATTAACAGGACAATTGGGAGGCGGGGGGCTAAATCCAGTACTCGCGCTGGCGCATGTTCTTTCCTGTTCGCCTCGCCTTGTTCGCTCGCTCAAACACGGTGGTTGCGACATGAACGTTCCTGTCAAATTTCAGTTTCTTGCAAGTTCATTATTACCTTTTGTTTGCTCAGTCGTAATCCAGCTTTATTCCGAAGTGGTTCACTACAGTTGTAGTTTGCAGTGCTGTGTATTTGTGATGGCTCACAGAGCCAGAGTTTGCGTCAACTCTCCGGACAGTTTTTGTTTTATTTGTGGGGAATATACCGTGAAAAAGCGGCAGAGGAACATTTCTGCATTTATTAAAAAAGTATATTTCGCCTATTTCGGTTTGAAGTTAGGTGATCAAGACAAACTGTGGGCTCCTCACAAAGTGTGCAAGACATGTGAGGAAGATCTACGCTTATGGATGAAAGGTAAAAAACAAGCATTTCGTTTCGGAATACCTATGATGTGGCTGGCGTGAACAAAGAGACCACAGCAGTGACTGCTATTTTTGCTCTTGCATTGTGAAGGGATACAACTTAAAAAATAAGAACGTAATAAGTTACCCCAACCTTCCCTCAGCAATTAGGCCTATGCCTCATAGCAACGAAGTACCTGTGCCTGAACCACCAAAATCTTTGGATCATATTTGTGTGGACGGTTCTGATCATGATGAGACTCATCAGATGGCTTTTCCCGATGAGTCCAGTACTTCCGAGTTTGAAACTGAACCAGATCCGAAACCTGAACTTTTCTCTCAAGCTGAATTGAATGATTTAGTCCGGGATTTAGGACTCCCAAAAGATGCTGCCCAAATGCTAGGTTCTCGGCTTAAACAAAAAAATCTATTGTCACCAGGAACAACTTTTTATTGGTACCGCAACCGCGAGACACAATTTTTGAAGTATTTCAGCAAAGAGGAAGATTTGGTATTTTGCAACGATATATACGGAGTGATGGAAAAGTTTAAACTCAAGTATGATCCTGCTGAATGGCGGCTGTTCATTGATTCGTCAAAAGACAGCATAAAAGGTGTTCTTCTTCATAATGGCAACACATTCGCTTCAGTTCCTATTGCTCACTCTGTTATTCTCCAAGAAAAATACGAGATTCGTTATGATGAGCATAAGTGGATGATTTGTGGAGACTTTAAAATTCTATCCATGCTATTAGGGCAGCAATCCGGTTTCACCAAATATCCCTGCTTCCTTTGCTTGTGGGATAGCCGGGCCCGCGACCTACACTGGGGGAAAAAAAGACTGGCCAATTCGGGAGTATTTGAGACCCGGTGAGAAAAATGTTCTTCATGAGAGCTTGGTACCTCGTGATAAAATTCTATTACAACCTCTCCACATTAAGTTGGGTCTCATTAAGCAATTCATCAAGTCCCTTCCAAAAGATGGTGAGTGCTTTCGGTACCTTTGCTCAAAGTTCCCCCGACTTTCTGAAGCAAAGCTAAAGGAAGGAGTGTTTGTTGGCCCTGATATAAGGAAACTCATTTCAGATGGAGCATTCGCTGAAACGATGTCTGAGAAGGAAAAAGAAGCCTGGGATTCCTTCAAGGATGTTGTTCTCAAATTCTTGGGGAACAGGCGGGATGAGAACTATAAGGATATTGTTGCCAGGATGCTCAATGCCTTCAAAGAACAAGGCTGTAACATGAGCCTGAAAGTCCATTTCTTGCACTCCAAGTTTTCAAAAACCCTGTTACTTGTAAAATGCATTACAGTTCCTTGTATGTATATGTTTGTTCCATGTAAAACGCGCTGGTGACAATAGTGCGGTATATAAAAGATGTTAAATAAATAAATAAATAAAACTCCCATGTGAACTACTTTCCCGAAAACTTGGGGGCGTACAGTGAAGAACAAGGTGAAAGGTTTCACCAGGACATCAAGGACGCAGAGAGAAGGTACCAAGGAAGATGGAACACCACTATGATGGCTGATTTCTGCTGGTTCCTGCTGCGGGACACCCCAGATGAAAAATACGCCAAGCAGCGCACCAAGAGAAGCTTTCAGGGGAAGAAGAAACGGGCCCACCAGGAGATTGATTGACCCAAGAATGACTTTAAAATCTAAACTGTGTTGACAAATATCGTGTTTTTACTAAACTTTGAAATAAAAATTTGCTAGTTATTACCACAGTGTCGGATCTCATTTATTAGAATTTTATTTTCACACCATCGGGTGTTTGTCTTCATGTATTGCAATGGTGCGGTTTGCGTTTTCTATTCTTACATACATACCTGTACAACATTTTTTGCACATTTCTTTGCTTTGCTTTGTGTCTAACCTCGCTCTTATATGCTCAATGTTTGTGCACATGTATGTGGCTGTTTTAAGTGCAGACAATTTTACTACCATCACAGTGTGTTTTGTTGACATTACTCTATTCTTATGTGCTGCCTTGTTACAATTTTCTTTATTCTTATTTGAATAACTACTAAACAATTAGTATAAAGAATTCATCCAAGAAACTTTTATCTCGATCGCACTCAATCTGAAACGTTCACCTCAAACTGCTAACCCAATGTAGCAAAAAATCTGTACGTGATGGAGCAAATTGGTTACCAGATTTGGATTCAGCGCACCAAAAAACGTAAAAATCAATCGAAACATTAGAGGCAGTTTAAAAAAATTTTTTTTTAGTGTACCTGTGTAATTTATAGACCTCTATCATATCTCCCCTCAGCCATCTCTTTTCCAGGTTGGATGTAGGATATGGCTTTTTAGCCTCTCTTCATAGGGGTATCCTTCCATCCCCTTTACCATTTTGGTGGCTCTTCTCTGTATCTTTTCTAATAACGCTATATCCTTTTTAAGATACGGCGACCAGAATTGCACACAATATTCAAGGTGCGGTTGCACCATGAAACAATACAGAGGCAAATATCCTTTGTTTTATTTTCCATTCCTTTCCTTATGATATCTAGCATTCTGTTTGCTCTCTTGGCCACTGCTGCACACTGGGCGGAGGGTTTTAATATGTTATCAACGATGACGCCTAAATCTTTTTCCTGGGTGGTGGTTCCTAATGTGGAACCTTGCATAGTGTAACCATAGTTTGGGTTGTTCTTTCCTAGGTGCATATCTTTGCACTTGTCCACATTAAATTTCATCTGCCATTTGGATGCCCAGTATTCCAATTTATCAAGATTCTCTTGCAATTTTCCACAATCTTCATGGGTTTTAACAACTTTAAATAGTTTTATGTCATCTGCAAATTTGATAACCTCACTCGTTATTCCCATTTCCAGGTCATTTATGAATACGTTAAAAAGCAGTGGACCCAACACAGATCCCTGGGGTACTGCACTATTCACCTTTCTCCATTGGGAAAATTGGCATTTAGCCCTACCCTCTGCTTTCTATCTTTTAACCAGTTCCTGATCCACAATAGTACACTGCTTCCTATCCCATGATTTTTGAGTTTTGCCAAAAGTCTTTGATGAGGGACCTTGTCAAAGGCTTTCTGAAAGTCCAGATACACTATATCAATCGACTCACCTTTGTCTACCTGTTTATTCACATCTTCAAAAAAACATAACAGATTAGTAAAACAAGATCTTCCTTGTCTAAAGCCATGTTGGCTGTCTCCCATTGAGCCATGACTATCTACATGTTCCGAAATTTTGTTCTTTATAATGGTTTCTACCATTTTTCCTGATACTGATGTCAGGCTCACCGGTCTATAGTTTCCTAGATCGCTCCTGGAACTCTTTTTAAAAATTGGCGTTACATTGGCCATCCTCCAGTTTTCAGGTATTACAGATGATTCTAATGATAGTTCACAGATTACTAATAGCAGGTCTACAATCTCATATTTCAGTTCTTTCAACACCCTTGGATGTATACCATCCAGTCCAGGTGATTTGCTACTTTTCAGTTTATCAAATAGTTGTAATGCATCTTCCCGGAGTATCGATATTTCTTTCAATTCTTCCACAGTATCACCTTTAAATACCACTTCAGTCATCGGTAATATCCCTACATATTCCTCACTAAAGACCGAAGCAAAGAATTCATTCAGTCTCTCTGCTATGGCATTGCCCCCTCTTAGTGCCCCCTTTACCCCTCTATCATCTAATGGTCCAACTAACTCTCTCACAGGTTTCTTGCTACTAATGTACTTGAAAAAGTCTTTATTACATGTTTTTGTTTCCACAGCAAGCTTCTTCTCAAATTCTCTCTTTGCCTGCCTTATCAATGCCTTGCATGTAACTTGCCAGTGCTTGTGCTGTTTCCAGTTTTCATCATTTGGCTCTTTTTTCCATTTCCTGAAAGATGCTTTTTTGGCAACAATAGGCTCTCTAACCTCACCTTTAAACCATGCTGGGAGTTTTTTGGACTTCTTTCCACTTTTCTTAGTGTGGAATACAGCTGGTCTGGGTTTCCAAGATAGTATTTTCAAACAACACCCAAGCTTGTTGTAAGTCTTTAACCTTTGCAACTGCTCCTTTTAGTTTTTTTTTTAAACTATTTTCCTCATTTTATCATACTCTCCCTTTCGAAAGTTAAAAGGTAATACTGTGGATTTCCTTATCATCCCTCCTCCATTAATTAAATCAAACGAGATCATGCTATGATCACTATTGCCAAGTGGCCCCAACACCCTTATCTGATCCCAGATCCTCCGGGTGGCCCCAGTTCCTCGGGGCTACCCCTGAGGCCGATTCCTTGACACCTTCGAGATCCGAATGGGAAACTGAAGAAGAGTCCTCTCTGGAGACCTCTCAGCACAAGGATGTCCCCTCTGAACTCTCTCCCCTGGAACCTCAGCGCCATGCCCCACCTGAGGACGTAGCTTTTCATGACTTCATCCGTGCAATATGAGTCTCGTCCCAAGAATACTCTCATGATGGCAGTTCCACCCATCCTTGAGAGGTTACTCCTCAGGATGTTGGAGACCCCAGCCTCGGTGCTGCTGGTAAGTCGGCGCCTGGACGCTATCTACTGCATCCGGAAGGGCCCCTGGTTCCATAAACAGCAACTCCCCCGCAACTCCATGGTGGTGGAGTCCTCCATGCAGAAACTGAAGAGCCAAAAAAACATACTCTTCTGTTCCCCTCAGCAGGGAGGTCTGGGCCCTCAATGCCCTGGGTCGCAAGTGTTATCAGGGCACCATGCTCGGGTGCTGTATTCAGGCATACAAACTGTACATGGGAATGTACCTAAAAGGCTTGATTCAGGAGCTCTCGCGGTTCTCGGCAGGCCTCGCCGGAGAACCCCTGTAGAGTTTCCAGTCTCTGGTGGTGGGCATCCGGGACTGTTCCAAATTCCTCTCTAGGGCCGCCTACAACAGGTTCGAGTCTACGGCCAGAGTGGCAGCCACCGGCATCAGAGCCCAGAGCCAGGCATAGTTGCAAACCTCGGACCTCAAGCAATGGGTGCAAGAAAAGCTGCTGCTTGATGCCCTTGCAATGGCGAGAACTTGTTCGGGAAGCCGATGTCCGACAAGGCAGCTGAAATTGAGGCCGAAGTAGTGACCTGGCAAAGGCTGTCCAGGGAGACCTCGAACCTCCCCAAGGAAAAAGGGCTATCAGCAAGCTGGACCCTACCAGCCTTACTCAGGGCAGCAGCACTAGGCCTCACAGCCTAAAAGCCAGAGGCATAGGCCCTAGAAGCCCAAGGCCCCCAAGCCTCTGACACCAGCCCCCACCCAACCGGGGGGATGCTTTTGACTCCCTGAGCAGCCCACAACTGGTCCAGCATCATCATGGACAAGTGGGTCCTGCAGGTGGTGAGGGAGGGTTACCAGCTCCATCTACAGCAGAACCCTCCAGACCTCTTCCCAGGAGAAGCATAACAGCCTCTTCTCCACCAGGCTTTGCTCTTCGCAGAACTTTCAGGCTTACTCGGGGATAGGGCAGTGGATCCTGTACCTCAATACCTCTGGAGAAAGGGGTTCTACTCAAGGTATTTCCTTGTCCCAAACAGAACAGGGGGACTGTGCAACATGAACTAGTTCCTGGTGAGGGAGAAATTCAAGATGCTCTCCCTTGGGACACTGCTGCCCTACCTCCGCCAGGAAGACTAGACCTGTGCAACATGAACAAATTCCTGGTGAGGGAGAAGTTCAAGATGCGCTCCCTTGGGACACTGCTGCCGTACCTGGTCCACCCCTCCCACAGACAGCACCTGGGATTTGTGTGTGGGGGGGGGGGGGCAGCACTACCAGTACAGGGTACTGCCATTCAGCCTCGCCTCCTCTCTAAGGGTCTTCACAAAATGCCTGGCGGTTGTGGCCGCCCATGTGTGCCTCCAGTGGGCCCACATCTTCCCCTACCTGGATGATTGGCTGATCAGAGGCAGCATGGCCCTTGAGGCCAGCCATGACGCAAGGCTTACAATACACAGCCTGCAGAAGTTGGGCTTCGTCATCAACTACCCCAAGTCCAGCCTCTCCCCAGTTCAAGACCTGGAGTTCATAGGAGCCCAGCTGGACACTCTGCAGGTCAAAGCCTTTCTCCCAATAGAGAAACCCATCGCCTGATGCAGTTAGCGGAGAAGGTTCAAAGCTGCAGGTCGGTGCCAATCCGCCTGCTCCTCGCTTGTTAGACTACATGGCCTCAATGGTTCATGTTATGCTCTGTACTCGCCTACACATGTGAGCAGCCTAGTGGTGCCTCAGATCCCAATGGATTCAGGCCACAAGCAAGCTGAGAGACAGGGTAAGGGTCACCCACCGACTGGTGGCCTCCCTCAACTGGTGGAAGTCCCCGCAACACCTCAGGGTTGGGATGCCTTTCGAAGCACCAGCACTACAAAAGATCGTGACAATAGATGCCTCCCTGACGGACTGGGGCGCACATTGCAAGTCTTGGTTACAAATCAACCTCCTTGAGCTCAGGGCCATCTTCCTGGCCCTACAGGCCTTTCACTACCTCCTGAGCAACCTTTGCGAACAAGCAGGGAGGCACGGGCTCCTACTCCCTCTGTCAGGAGGCGGTAACCCTCCACTACTTTGCAGGACTCAACTGCATGCTCCTCAGAGTGGTGTACGTGCCAGGCCAGGACAACCACCTGGCGGACAGGCTCAGCAGGATCCTTCACCCACATGAAGGTACATTTGTTGATAGTTTATTATTGATCCATGTGCATATGTTGATAGTTTATTCTGCACATAGTTATCTTGTTCGTATGTCTCCTGTACATAACTCCCTGTTATAATGTAAATGCAGTTCATTCCCCTGCTCTGCATAGTTTCGTTTCATGTGAACCGCACTGGTGTAAAGAGCGCGGTATATAAGAAAGTTAAATAAATAAATGAGTGGCATCTGGATCCCAAGATGGCACCGAGGTTTTTCTGCCTCTGGGTAAGACCTGGCTGAACTTGTTCGCTTTCCTGGACAATGAACAGATGCCCAGATTCTGCTCACTTCAGCCATACCACAGCAGGGTGGCAGCGGATGCCTTCCTTGTCTCATGGTTGCAGGGCCTGCTTTATGCATTCCCACTGACCCCTCTAATAGCCAGGTGCCTTTTCAAGATCCAGAGCGACCATGCCACAGTAATCCTGGTTGTTCCCAGGTGGCCCTGACAGCTCTGGTTCCCCTTGCTACTCTCCCTGTCAGTGGCACCCCCGATGGCACTGGGCCAGATCTTCTTTCGCAGGATGGGAGCTCCCTTCTTTACTCCAACCTGGCATCCCTGATGTTAACTGCATGGCTGCTGAAAGGGTAGCACTTGCCCCCTTTGGTCTCATGGACGAAGAGCAAGAGATCCTCCTGGCTTCCCAGAAACCCTCCACCAGAAGGGCATATGCCTTCAAGTGGAGGAGATTCTTTCTATGATGTGCAGAATGGAATGAGAATCCCTTATCCTGACATCTGTAGCTCATTTTGCAGTATCTGCTGCATCTCTCCTGCTCAGGGTTGAAATCTAATTCAGTCAGGGTGCATCTCAGCATCATAGCAGCTAACCATTACTCTGTGAGGGGAGGCTCCTGCTTAGCCAGCCCCTGGTCTCCAGGTTCCTCAGAGGTCTTCTGCTATTGAAGCTCCCCCTCCGCCCACCTTCACCAGAGTGGATCTCAATGTACTGCTCTCACAGCTCACCAGACCGCCATTTGAGCCCTTGGTGACTTGCCACCTGATGTATCTCTCCTGGAAGGTGACCTTCCTGGTGGCCTTGACATCTGTCCAGAGAGTGAGTAAGCTGCAGGCCTTGATGGCGGATCCACCTTATACCAGGTTCTATACGATCAGGGTTGTGCTTCAATTGCACCCCAAGTACTCCTGAAGGTGGTGTCGGCTTTCCACCTCAATGAGGAGGTGGTCTTCCCCACCTCCTTCCCACAACCTCATGCCGGTAAGACAGAGTCAGTTCTGCATATGTTGGTTTGTCCTTCTATCTTCAGAGGATACAGGCCCACCACAAAGCTCCTCAACTCTTTGTTTCTTATGACCCCAGCAGGCTGGGGCTACCTTTGACCAAGTGAACCTTGTCCACTTGGGTGACGGACTATATTGCCCTCACTTACAATCTATGCTCAGTGCCGGTGACAGAAATTTGTAAAGCCATCACATGGTCTTCAGTGTATACGTTCGCATCTCATTACTGCCTTGAGAGTGAGTCCTGCAGGGACAGTGCCTTGGCCAGGCAGTAATCTGAAACATTCTTGGTGTATAGGCAACTCCTGCCCTCTGACCTTTCTGTGTTCATGCTACCGGAGCAATGGTGATGCTGGACGCTGGGGTCTGCAGAGTCTCTTGGTAGGGACTCACTCTCTGCAACTCACAGCCTCCCTATTGGTAGCCGTTGGTGCTGTCGTGGCTCAGTCCCTGGCAGCCTGGAGCTAAGGAGTCCCATATGTGAGGACTGACTTCCTTCTTGTTCCTGGAGAAAGCATAGTTACTCACCTGTAACAGGTGTTCTTCAGGGACAGCAGGAATCAGTCTTCACAACCCTCCCTCCTTCCCTTGGAGTTGCCCCCTTTACCTTCTTTACCTTTTCACTGTTTGCCTAATCTACTGTACGTCATCTGATTGAACAAGATGGTACCCTTGGGCGGGAAGGGGACCACGCACACATGGTAGCATTCCCAAAGGCTTTCTTTGAAAGCTGGAGATATGCTCCGCGTCGTACTCCGTCAGCGCCAAAGTCACCCATATGTGAGGACTGATTCCTGCTGTCCCTGGAGAACACCTGTTACAGGTGAGTAACTATGCTTTCCTGCTTGTTCCTGGAGATAGCATTGTTACTCACCTATAACAGGTGATCTCTGGGAACAGAAGGAATCAGTTTTTACAAACCATCCTCCTCCTCTAGGAATTATAGGGTATATTCTTTTTTTTCTTCTGTCTCTCAGCTACAAACTCAACTGAGGAGAGGAGTTGGGAAGGCAGGAAGGCAGATGCGCAGGCGCAGTGGATTGCTCCCAAAAGCTTTACAGTTGGATGCTGGGGAGCATTGCCGTGTGGGCTTCGTCGGTACTGACGTCACCCATAAGTGAAGACTGATTGCTGCTGTTCCCGGAG
Organism: Ichthyophis bannanicus; assembly: GCA_033557465.1. Taxonomy (NCBI): domain Eukaryota; kingdom Metazoa; phylum Chordata; class Amphibia; order Gymnophiona; family Ichthyophiidae; genus Ichthyophis; species Ichthyophis bannanicus. The sequence goes on along the minus strand of CM066041.1, from coordinate 140,480,265 downwards.
ATCACCTGTTACAGGTGAGTAACAACATTTTATACATGGTGACCAGAACTTCCCAAATATTTAAGGTGCAGTCATACCATGAAGCAATATAGAGGCATTATAATATCCTGGTTTTTATTCTCCATTATTTTCCTTATGATTCGTACCATTCTATTTGCTGTCTTGGCTGCGGCTGCTGCACCCTGAGCAGGGGGCTTCAACATATTGTCCATGATGATACCCAGATCCTTTCCCTTGGTGGTGATTTCTAATGCGGAACCTTGCATCGTGTAACTGTAGTTAGGGAAGAATAACCCAAAGTGGAAAATTGTACACTTGTCCACATTAAATTTCATTTGCCATTTGGATGCCGAGTATCCTGGTTTCTCAAGGTCCTTTTGCAATTTTTCACAAGTCTCTTGTGATTTTACAACATTAAATAATTTTGTATCATCTGCAAATGTAATCACCTTACTTGTTCCCATTTCCAGGTCATTTATGAATTTGTTAAAAAACTGTGGGCCCAGCACAGATCTGTCTGGTACTCCATTAGTCACCTTTTGCCATTGAGAAAATTGGCTATTTAGCCCTACTTTCTGTTTTCTGTCATTTGACTAGTTCCCATATCACAACAGTACCCTGCCTCCTATCCCATGACATTTTAATTTCCTCAATAGTCTCTCTTGAGGGGCCTTGTCAAAGGCTTTCTGAAAATCCAGTTACACTCTCTCCATGGGCTCACCTTTATCTACTTGTTTATTCATACCTTTAAAAAAATATGGCAGATTAGTGAGACAACGCTTTCCTTTAAACAATAGATAGATCATTGTTTAAATAAAGGAAGGGGCTTCTTGTCATTTAACACTTTTATTTGGATAGTGAAATGCTACAATATAAAATTCCCAGACTACAAACTTGCTAATACATTCAGTGATAAACAGAGTACCTCTTTTCTGCTCTATCTCTCCCTCTTAAGAGCTTTTAAATGTTGTTGTATTTTATAGCTATAGATATACACAGAGGAAAGCTGTGTGTAATGAATCTTTGAGAGACGGTTGGGATGAAAAGAGGCAAAGAGAGTATTCAGGAGTTACTGAAAAAATATTAAATGACCCCAAATGCTAATTGGATATTTTACTCTGCTCTGAAGACCAGCTGTAAAGGCCAATCATTCTGGAATATCTGCAAGGAGATCTGAAAGATAATCAAAGGGTTCTGAAGATCTGGCAATCTAGGGACTCTTTTAAGAAGTAATGATGTATACAGTAGTGGAATGGGTAACAGATGGAGACACTGCACCAGGGCAGTTTAGTAGGAACTGTTCTTCACATTTTGCTGATAATTCTCTGTCTCTTCAGGCACCTCAAGTAGCGTCATCTCCAATAATAGCCTGCAAAAATTCCATGACAGAGAGAAAGAGAGTGTGGCATCCTTTGCAAATGCATAATTATATCATTCTTTATCTCAGTACCTAATTAGATGAAGTTATATATAGTTGGGCATTTTACGATACCTGCCGTACTGGTCTGATAACATTTTTACTGTTTCGGACATCTTTCCAACTACTTGTCTCTGTTGCCCTTCTCATAGGCCCTAACAAAGATGACTGTGATCTCGTGGTGCTGCCCCCTAGCGATAGACTAGAGGGCAACACCTCGTGATGGCAGCCATTTTGGATTGGCCGGCACATGGGGCAGGAGTAGAGAAGATCGCTTCTGCCCAGTTGGACCACTAGACCACCAGGAATCAGGCCATGTAGGTCTTTGGGAGGATCATGGGGTGGGGGTGCTGTGAGAGGGCTGCAGGCACCCTCTTTGTTAGCTGGCTAGCTGGGGATTTTATTTACAGAGGAGGTTGGAGGAGGATCCACAGAGCCCCCCCCCCACCCATTGAATAGTGAATGGGGGGGGGAGAGGATGGTGGCCATAGTCTGACTGGCTAGCCAGGACACTGTTAAAGTCGGGGGAGCACCAATCCCCCGTGGGCAGCTCCTGCTGGGGATCAGGAGCTGTCCAGGGGGGATCGGTGTTGAAGGGGGGGGGGCACCACAGTTATTTTTTACATTGTCGGTGCCACAGATCGCAGAACCACAGCACTGACTATATTGTGTGTGGGGAGGCAGGCCTGATCGTGGCAGTTGGGGGGGGGGGGGCATGGCAGCATTTGGGGCACACAGCTGCTGACAGCTCTGTGAACCCGATTGCTACCATTCCTCCCCATGGATTTACTGTGGGGACTTGAGGTATCTGCTTCAGCAGGCACTGCAGGACTTTCCTGCGGTATCTGCCAAGGCAGGTATCGTGGGTTCTTTGTAGGAATTCCAAACCTCTGCAGTATCTGCAGGACCTCCCCTGGGAATGGCCACTGTGGTTTGCTGCTTACCATGCGATTTTAGCTGCTAATGCACCGTGTTAGCAATCAAAACTAACTCGGTCTAGTAGACATATCCCATAGTTTCCTGAATACTTCATTTTAATTTGGTGTTGAGATTTTCTTTTTAAAGAGATACAGCACGAGAACATAGGATATGTCATACTGAGTCAAACCAAAGGTTCATCAAGCTCAGAATCTTGCTTCTGACAGTGGCCAAGCCAGGTCACAAGTATCTGGCAGGATCCCAGAGAGTAGATTTGTTCCTTATAGCTCATACTCAGCCATGGCTTTCGCAAGATTACATGGCTAATAACAATTTAAGGACTTTTCCTTCAGGAATGTGTCTAAACCCTTTTGTACCCAGATATGCTAACTGCTTTGACTATATTTTCAGACAACAAATTTTACAACTTAATTTTATATTCAGTGAAAAAATATTTTCTTCAGTTCTATGAAGAAAGACTAAACACATAAGAGCGCTTCAGCTTGGCGAATAGACAAGGAGACACTCCTTGAAGCTAAATAAGCACCTCATTAGCCTCAAGGTATGTGTCCTTGTCTTAGCATTATCTGAAAAGGTAAACAGCTATTTCCTATTTACCTATTCTACTCCGCTCCAGATTTTGTAGCCCTCTATCTTATCTCCTAATTGACAGAGCTGGCTCCAGTGTAAGGCAAATAAGACAGTCGCTTTGGGTGACAGCTTCTGGGGGCATCAAGGAGCAGGGCGTTCTGATAGCTGGGGAAGGGGGTGTAAGGTTTAAAGTTTGCCTAGGGCACTGACACCTTGAACCAGCTCTGGGGCTGGCCTTCCTAATCTGTTTAGCCTTTCTTCATAGAGGAACAGTTTCATCCTTTTTATCACTTTTGTTGCCCTTCTCTGTACCTTTTCTATTTCTTTTTGTGACGGGGTGACCAAAACTGCACAAGGGTATTCAACAAGTGATTGCATCGAGGACCAATAAAGGGGCATTATAGCATTTTTGCATTTAATTTTCTATCATTTTCCAATTACTTCTTAACATTCTATTTGCTTTTTTGATTGCTGCCCAATGTTGGGGGCATATTCAAAGAGATTAATGCAGTTTGCAGAACTGCAAACTGTGTTAATCCCTCTGAGCAGGATAGTCAGCAGTGCCAGTGAACCCCTCGGAAGTCAGCTGAACATCCCGTTGCTAAGCGCTTAGCATCAGTGCATTTCAGGGGTGGAGTGGGTGTGGCACCCATGGTTAGCTGATCAGCAGCGATATTCAGTCGCTAACTGGCTATAACCTAAACTGGCTAAAGTTAGGCCAAAAAAAAGCTGTCCTAACTTTGGCCATTTTAGCTATCTAGCTAGCGGCTGAATATTGTCACAGACTAGATAGCTAAAACGCTATCCATGCAAACTGGATATTCAGTGCTGCCAGCATAGAGCATAGAGTAAAGCAGCAACAGTCCAGCTGCTCTACGTGTGCTGGCTGCCACCACCTGTTTTGCCCACAATTACTCCAAGATGCTTCTGCTGTGTGGTAATTCCTAAAATGGAACCCAGCATTGTGTATTTTTTATTTTTTTAGTTCATGCCTTTCCGTTCAGGCAAGTTACAGTCAGGTACTATAGATATTTCCCTGTCCCTACAGGGCTTGCAATCTAACAGGCCAGTGTAGAAAGCTGGCGCTAAGTCATGCACTATTACTGTAGCTGTATATGCGTTTTTGTAGTGTGCCGATAGCGCGAGACTTCAGCGCCAATATTCAGCAAAGGGCATATATGCAAATGAGCTGTGCGCAAAACTTCAGTGTAAAGTTGAAAGGAGGGGAGCCCACGCATGTGCAAACAACAGACGTGCTAGAAGTGGCCGTGTACGCATGCACGGAAATATCAAATGCTCATGTTATACACACAGGATATGCAGGTTCTTTTGGCACTCAGCCCATAATAATCAACACTATTTCACCCAAAAACAATTTTTTATGAAATCACAACAAAGAGACCAAACAATAAATGGAGAATGATATAAGTGAGTCCAAAAAATATACAAGGATAAGAAGAAAAAGACATTTGTTATTGAACGCCAAACTTTCGCTTATCCGCTGAAAGATACACACAGAAAATTTTCACGTCAAAGGTAACTGTTCACCGGTACATAGCTTGAAACAGTCTTTCTCTACATGCGCAAGATGTTTAAGTCATCTTAGACCAGGCGTAGAGATGGTGCTCTTGCTAGTTGAGTAATCTACATGTTTCTCTGCATTGAGTGCAGACCTTATTAGCATACTATTTTAATACACACAGCTCATTTGCATATTATGCTTGTGTGCATGCTTTTGCTGTTTACGTGTGTATCAATCACGTTTCTGCATTCGGTGTGGTGGAACTTGCGTATAAGTTGTCTTTCTGCATCGACCCGTATGTTTGTACTTGACACATTGGAGGATTAAGTGATTTTCCCAAGGCCACAAGGAGTATCAGTGAGATTTGAACTTTGTTTTTTCTGGTCCCAGGCTGCTGCACTTACCACTGGGCTACTCCTCCACTCCTATAGTACTTATAGTTTGGATTATTTTTTCCTTGTGTGCATCACTTTGCACTTGTCCACACTGAATTTTATCTGCCCATTAAACACCCAGTCCCCAGTCTCACAAGGTCCTTCTGTATCCCTTTGCAAGCTGCATGTGATTTATCAACTTTGAATAATTTTGTATTATCTTTCTTTTCGAAAGCATAAAACAAAATATAACAACAAAAACTTAAAATAATAGAATAAAAAGTACCAAAACCAATTCAGATCGTTAGGGCACTTCAATATTAACTTTTCTCCATCGAGATAACTGACCATTTATCCCTACAGTCAGTCAGTTTCCTATGTTTTAACAAATTCCCAAAAGAACATTGCCTCTAATCCAATGATTTTTTTTAGTTTAAATCTTTTATGTTGTTATTTCAAAAAGAGTATAATTTGTTCCTTTGATAATTTATGTCAACCCAGCCATCATAAGGGTCTGCTCCCATAAACTATCCCTATCTTGCCTTTTGTCCTCAGAATTGCAATATTCCATCAGTTCAGAATGCCAATATTCTAAATTACACATAAATCCCTGAATCCCCAAGAAGCATTTCTCAGCCTGTCATGGTATCATAGCATTTATTTATTTATTTATTTATTTACAGTCTTTTTTTATACCACGCTATTCGACATCAGTGCGGTTTACATGAAACAGAAACTTATACGGTGCAGGGGACTGTTCCGTATTTACAATAAACAGGTGCTTAAAACTTGGATAAACTGGGGTAACTATTTACATATAGGTTTCATATCAGGTCCTATCGTAGATTAATGATGGTGTGTTGGTGTATGTGAGATGGTTGTTGGTTATATCCCAATATACAAAATTTATATCCCACTGATAGAAATATCGCTCCCAAGATATTCTACATTCAGAATCACACTGCAACCTTTTGGGGGCAGCGACAATATATATATATATATATCACAAATTGCTTAGAATTTGACAAGGTGTGAGCCACCTTGTGCTTTCACATCGTCTGTTCTATCTCTATCAGCTCATACAGTGTATTCATCCTTTGTGTGAACAAGAGACCATATTCTGACAGCACCTTATCAGAATGATTTTCTTCACTATTAATAGAGCCGTGGAGCACGATTCCATAATGTGCACATCTGGGCCGCGGGCACATACAAATCAAAGATGGGCCAAAATAAAACCCGATTCCTCAATCAGACGCATCCACGCTTCCAGAAACGAGGACATAGATGGTTCCGGCGTTGCACGCACAAACCCCGGGACATAGGTATATGCAGCAAGTGGCCTTGACATCCCTGCCCTTGGCAAATTCCGAACAGATGTATGTATCCGATGCTGCCTGTCTCCATGCAGCCACGCCTCCCCAGTTAACACATGCATCCCCCAAGCTGCTCCTCACACTGACCGTGTGGTGCTCATGCAAACTACCCATGAAAACAGATGATACAGCTGTGCTGCTGCAAGATAGATCAGATAAGCTAGTCCTTTGCATGACCAGAACACTGCAAAGAGATCTCTGTGCACTCAGAGATGTTACAACAGCAAGTAGAAAATGATATGTTTGTCCTGACATATCCTGCAGCAAAACATACATGACAGTAGGAGAACATTTTAGTTATGCTTGCATTGGTCATCTCTGACAACAGTCTGTACAATGCTAAGTATTGACCAGAAGACATCAGAAAAGGTCCCCTACAGCTAAATATCAAAGAATAGTCCTAGCAATAATTAGGGACCCTTAGATTGAGTGCATGTAGCAGCACAAACAGTATTGCCCAAGAACACTAGCATCTGTCTATACAAATGTGCATTTTTGTGAACCCACTGATGGTTCTGTGTGCCCTGTTGCATGCACTCATTCTGAGGATCCCTTATTGTCGACAGGAATATGCTGTGACATTTAGCCGTAGAGACCCCTTTCCGATGGATCCTGGTCGAGCACACTGTCACCAGGTCATGCTGCGGTCATCCCTATGGACCAGGTACTGGCCAGGTATTGATGTCTCCCTAGTATTGCGGTTGAGCACCTAGTTCCCCCCATGCACCCCTCTAACCATATATACACAGACACAGACACACACATTCACTTGCAGTCACACAAAACATACATCTGCAGTAAAGATGCCCTGCACCTCTAGAAAACAGTTGCTATAACATAATGGCATCAAATCCCAGGATTACTAATTGGAGCTGTGTTTCTCACCCACACATGAATCCATCCTATACACATCCACAAACAGTACCATCTCTACATCAACTGTCCCACTTCTCAGAAGACAGGAATTGTCAGGGTGACCTAGATTATCTCCTCTAGCTCACACATCAATTGTCAGCCTAGCCAGAATAATCACCATTGTACCCTGAATATTTCTATAGGGGGTTTCCTAATGTGTCTTCACCATACCACCTACCCCCACCTGTGTATTCTGCTCTTTACAACTGCATTGTTTTGTCCTCCAGATTGCAGACACACCAGTTCAAAACATCTTTGTCACAGTCCTTCATCAATATGGGACATATTGCAGAGCAGAGTAGAAAAGTTTCTAAGTCCTGGCTTTATTTCATGTTTCCATAGGTATAACGTGGATGTCCACAGGAAACACGCAGAACATACATGGGCCTTTCCTGAATATGAATTGTACGTCTCTGCTGCTTACGATGCCCTTGTTCTACCTCCTCCTGCCCACATTCTGAGATCCTCATACTAGCGCTGTGAACGTGGAGAACCACATGGGTTTCAAAATACGGTCATAGGCGTTTTTGCTAGAAAAACGTCTACATCGCACATACAAACCCCTTATTTGTGTTCTGGAATGACTCCCTTAATGTATAACAACCTCTGATCTCTTGTAATTTGTAGGGGATTAGGGAACACCCCAAACAGGCATACTGTAATGCTGCCGACATCACATAACAACTCTTGTCTAAAAGCAGTTTCCTTATAGGACAAACCAAAACCACTGCTCATATGAACTACACTTCTTTTTGCACTATGGACAGGAATCAGTGGTCACTAAGTCTGCTTTTTAGGACCACCAGTAATTGGTACTGTTTATATGCTCCATAGAAATTTATAATGTCATTCTCTCAGTACAGTACACTCAGAAATAGATTTTGTGCTTCTGAAGTTATACACCAGCACTTGTGGGGATTCTTGAATCACAGTGCTTGCCCTTCATCTTACAGTAGGGAGATCAAAGGCACTCAAGCCCTTCAAAAAGTACAAAGACTAGGTGACATGCCATGAAATGACAAAGTAGTACATTTAAAACAAATAGGTGTAAATATTTTTCTCTTAATCTGTAGTTAAGCTTTGGCATTTGTTGTTGGAGGATGTGGTAAAAAGCAGTTAGCATTGCTGGATTTATAAAAGGTTTGGACAAATTCCTGGACAAAAAGAAATCCATAAACCATCATTAAGGCAGACCTGGGGAAAGCCATAGCTTTAGGGAGTAAGGAGTAAGGAGTATGAATTTTGGCTACTTCGGAAATTATGCCAGATACTTGTGACCTGGATTGGCCACTGTTGAAAACGGGATACTGAGCTTGATAGACCTTTGGACTGACCCCTCATGTATCCAGGCTGTTTACCCATTGTTCCTGGTGATGACATGATGATTGCATAAGGAATAAGCAGAAAAAAAAACACAACCATACCCAAAAGAATCTTCTATCAGAGCACTTTATTGGGAACCCGATTTGGCCAAGTTTCAGCAACACGCATATGTCAGGGATCAATGGGCAAATCAATCAAAGTTACAATATACCAATGGACCATTAGAAATTATAACCGATGTCTTCATGAAAGCGCAGCTATTAGGACTTGTTTTGAGCATACAGTATCTGGAAGTATACAGAACAGAAGTTGAGTTGGAAGGAGCGGAAACGACTTCATAATAAGAGAAAGAAACTGCAATGCAGCGCAAAAGTATATTGGTAAACACTGTGTTGCAGTTTGGAAGTGATTGCTGCTGCTGCAGGTCCTGGAGGGGGACAGCAGAGACATCAATGAGGGTAGGGGCCACCAGGGGGCGAGAAAATGGAGGGCCTGTCTAGGGCACCTCCAATCCTTGGAGCAGCCCTGCAGGTACCTATATCTTGCACAGAAATAAAACAGTTTCACACTTGTAACATGCTAGAATGCTATGTGGCGCATATAGCACTATCATTCTGTGCAGAAATTCTGATGAGAATAGTATTAGTGTTCATAAACAGCTTTATTATGCATTCCAGCATTCTGAGGCATTGTTTATGCATCATATAACATTCTAGCACATTCGTATAACATTGTTCCAGCACACCTTCCCTGTGGTTATTTTACTACTCCCTTCAACAAAGCGAGAAAAAAGTTGCACATACTGTACTCTCAAGAAACAGACATAAATTTCTCACTAGCACTGACAAGTAGTTAGTCTTTTTCCCACCAACTCTACCCAATTCTCACCCACCCCAGGCACATCCCTTAATTTATAGTTAGTTATCCCAATTAAGAGAGAGAGTGAAATTTGACCCCATTGTCTATTTTCATCAAGAAGTGATTAATCCGTAACAGATAATTAACCGTTCATTGAGAAGCAAGCAAAAATAATAGCATAAAATATACCAAATAATCCTAAGGGCCTTTATAATAGTTTAGGTATGCCTACTCCCTTAATAACTCTAGACAACTAAACTCACTAATACAAAGATACAGACAGAGGTCCAGCAGCGAGAGTGGACTATCTGGGCTTTTGCGTTGAGTGCCACATGTATGATTATCTCCCATTTGGTGCAAAGAGCTCCTGGATCTCAGAAAACAAGTCTGATCTCTAGAGGCTAGAGTGGCAGACTTGGAGGAGCTGAGACAGACAGAGGTATATAGAGGAGACCTAAGGACATAGTAAAAAGGTCTCATTTCTAGTTTGGCAGCCTCAGTGCTGTCTTGGAAGTGTAAGGTCACCTGGAAGATCTTCAGAGAACACACCGTACTTACAGAACAAACTGGAGACACTGAGAGTGAGATGTAAACCAAACAGTCCTTTATTGGAAATCAGTGACTGACATGGCCACATTTCAGCATAAAACCGTTCAACAGGTAGGCAGTACTCACGTGAGTAGCACAAACACAGTCCAAGACGTGAGATATGTGGAAGACAGTTTATTCAAACTCACTGAACCTATGGCAACCCTTTCCAACGCATCATCCCCAAAGCTAAGAATGTCTTTCCACGGGGAAAACATGCCAGTAGATGAAACCGTCCAACAGGTAGGCAGTACTCACGTGAGTAGCACAAACACAGTCCAAGACGTGAGATATGTGGAAGACAGTTTATTCAAACTCACTGAACCTATGGCAACCCTTTCCACATATCTCACGTCTTGGACTGTGTTTGTGCTACTCACGTGAGTACTGCCTACCTGTTCAGTGAGTTTGAATAAACTGTCTTCCACATATCTCATGTCTTGGACTGTGTTTGTGCTACTCACGTGAGTACTGCCTACCTGTTGGACGGTTTCATCTACTGGCATGTTTTCCCCGTGGAAAGACATTCTTAGCTTTGGGGATGATGCGTTGGAAAGGGTTGCCATAGGTTCAGTGAGCTTGAATAAACTGTCTTCCACATATCCCACATTTCAGCATAAGCCTTCATCAGGGGGTGTATCTCAAAACATAAATGATAGATTAAAAACACATTTGTATAAAACATATACACTAATAAAAAGGAAAACAACCTTAGAAAACAAATGTAAAAGACATCATGTCATAACATAAAAATGTTAAAAAGCTATTCAAAACATAAATAAATAAATATAAACTTGACTGAGAGCACACAAATTCCAAAAGGAAAAGTATACAAAGAAAGGTGGACATCTGAAATATGACACTGATAACACAGGTACACTAAAAAAAATTTTTTTTAAACTGCCTCTAATGTTTCGATTGATTTTTACGTTTTTTGGTGCGCTGAATCCAAATCTGGTAACCAATTTGCTCCATCACGTACAGATTTTTTGCTACATTGGGTTAGCAGTTTGAGGTGAACGTTTCAGATTGAGTGCGATCGAGATAAAAGTTTCTTGGATGAATTCTTTATACTAATTGTTTAGTAGTTATTCAAATGATGGAGACCAAGGACTTCCGTACAGTCTTCCAATGATGGAGACCAAGGACTTCCGTACAGTCTTCCAAGCAATAGTCACACCACATTTTGACTATGCGAATATCATCCTTCATGGCCTCCCCAAGAATACTCTAAATCCACTTCAACTGGCGATGAACGCGGCAGCCCGCATCTTATCTGGAGCTTCTATAAGGGATCATATAACACCAATTCTGATAGATCTGCACTGGCTCCCGATAAACTGCAGAATAACATACAAAACCCTCCTCATCACATTCAAAGCAATTAATAAATTATCTCCTGCATCGATCTCAAACCTCATCACCCTCACACCAAACAACAGACCCAGGAGACTAGTAGCAGAAAACACACTAGTTACTCCTAGCATCTCCACAAAATGGACACAACAAACTACTAACAGAGCTTTTGTGTCCTATGCTCCCAAATGCTGGAACAAACTACCTCCAAACATCAGATCAATCAGGGATATCACCCAATTTAGAAAGTCCATCAAGCACTACTTATTCACTCTGCACTTCAGGCTACCATACACCCAATAGAACCGGCCCCCACCTCACTCAGATAACTCCTACACATAACAACAACCCAGAACAAAAAATCAAAACGTAATAACACTGTATTCTTGTCAAACTCAAATTTTGATGTAACCTATCTAATGTATATAATTATGTATAATTATGTAGATAGTTATCCCCAGTTTACACCCAGTTTATCCTCCCTGTTATCTGTAAACCTAGATCAGTCATGTATTGACAGGTATGTTGTTGTTCAATGTAAACCGCACTGATGATGAATAGTGCGGTATATAAAAAATGTTAAATAAATAAAAAATAAAAAAATAAATAAGAATAAAGAAAATTGTAACAAGGCAGCACATAAGAATAGAGTAATGTCAACAAAACACACTGTGATGGTAGCAAAATTGTCTGCACTTAAAACAGCCACATACATGTGCACAAACATTGAGCATATAAGAGCGAGGTTAGACACAAAGCAAAGCAAAGAAATGTGCAAAAAATGTTGTACAGGTATGTATGTAAGAATAGAAAACGCAAACCGCACCATTGCAATACATGAAGACAAACACCCGATGGTGTGAAAATAAAATTCTAATAAATGAGATCCGACACTGTGGTAATAACTAGCAAATTTTTATTTCAAAGTTTAGTAAAAACACAATATTTGTCAACACAGTTTAGATTTTAAAGTCATTCTTGGGTCAATCAATCTCCTGGTGGGCCCGTTTCTTCTTCCCCCGAATGCTTCTCTTGGTGCGCTGCTTGGCGTATTTTTCATCTGGGGTTTTCCGCAGCAGCAACCAGCAGAAATCAGCCATCATAGTGGTGTTCCATCTTCCTTGGTACCTTCTCTCTGCGTCCTTGATGTCCTGGTGAAACCTTTCACCTTGTTCTTCACTGTACGCCCCCAAGTTTTCGGGAAAGTAGTTCACATGGGAGTGCAAGAAATGGACTTTCAGGCTCATGTTACAGCCTTGTTCTTTGAAGGCATTGAGCATCCTGGCAACAATATCCTTATAGTTCTCATCCTGCCTGTTCCCCAAGAATTTGAGAACAACATCCTTGAAGGAATCCCAGGCTTCTTTTTCCTTCTCAGACATCGTTTCAGCGAATGCTCCATCTGAAATGAGTTTCCTTATATCAGGGCCAACAAACACTCCTTCCTTTAGCTTTGCTTCAGAAAGTCGGGGGAACTTTGAGCAAAGGTACCGAAAGCACTCACCATCTTTTGGAAGGGACTTGATGAATTGCTTAATGAGACCCAACTTAATGTGGAGAGGTGGTAATAGAATTTTATCACGAGGTACCAAGCTCTCATGAAGAACATTTTTCTCACCGGGTCTCAAATACTCCCGAATTGGCCAGTCTTTTTTCCCCCAGTGTAGGTCGCGGGCCCGGCTATCCCACAAGCAAAGGAAGCAGGGATATTTGGTGAAACCGGATTGCTGCCCTAATAGCATGGATAGAATTTTAAAGTCTCCACAAATCATCCACTTATGCTCATCATAACGAATCTTCTGAAGAATCAGGGCCAAATTCTCGTATTTTTCTTGGAGAATAACAGAGTGAGCAATAGGAACTGAAGCGAATGTGTTGCCATTATGAAGAAGAACACCTTTTATGCTGTCTTTTGACGAATCAATGAACAGCCGCCATTCAGCAGGATCATACTTGAGTTTAAACATTTCCATCACTCCGTATATATCGTTGCAAAATACCAAATCTTCCTCTTTGCTGAAATACTTCAAAAATTGTGTCTCGCGGTTGCGGTACCAATAAAAAGTTGTTCCTGGTGACAATAGATTTTTCTGTTTAAGCCGAGAACCTAGCAGTTGGGCAGCATCTTTTGGGAGTCCTAAATCCCGGACTAAATCATTCAATTCAGCTTGAGAGAAAAGTTCAGGTTTCGGATCTGGTTCAGTTTCAAACTCGGAAGTACTGGACTCATCGGGAAAAGCCATCTGATGAGTCTCATCATGATCAGAACCGTCCACACAAATATGATCCAAAGATTTTGGTGGTTCAGGCACAGGTACTTCGTTGCTATGAGGCATAGGCCTAATTGCTGAGGGAAGGTTGGGGTAACTTATTACGTTCTTATTTTTTAAGTTGTATCCCTTCACAATGCAAGAGCAAAAATAGCAGTCACTGCTGTGGTCTCTTTGTTCACGCCACATCATAGGTATTCCGAAACGAAATGCTTGTTTTTTACCTTTCATCCATAAGCGTAGATCTTCCTCACATGTCTTGCACACTTTGTGAGGAGCCCACGGTTTGTCTTGATCGCCTAACTTCAAACCGAAATAGGCGAAATATACTTTTTTAATAAATGCAGAAATGTTCCTCTGCCGCTTTTTCACGGTATATTCCCCACAAATAAAACAAAAACTGTCCGGAGAGTTGACGCAACCTCTGGCTCTGTGAGCCATCACAAATACACAGCACTGCAAACTACAACTGTAGTGAACCACTTCGGAATAAAGCTGGATTACGACTGAGCAAACAAAAGGTAATAATGAACTTGCAAGAAACTGAAATTTGACAGGAACGTTCATGTCGCAACCACCGTGTTTGAGCGAGCGAACGAGGCGAGGCGAACAGGAAAGAACATGCGCCAGCGCGAGTACTGGATTTAGCCCCCCGCCTCCCAATTGTCCTGTTAATGTATAAAATGAATACAAAACACTCTAAAATATCATGAGGGAGTGTTTCTAGTTAGTTAACCATTACAACCTCTATTTTGGGCCAAGAAAATAAACTGCAGTCGGCTAAAAAGAAATTATATGAACATTCCTTATATGGGTAAGAAATCTAATTTTGCAAGAAAACGTGACGTGATGGAACATTTTGGCTATTTTTCCTGGATTCAGCACCCCAAAATCTATAGGAATCAGTTGCAAAACTGGAGGCAGTTTTTTGGTAGTGTACCTGTGTAATTGAACAAAGTGATAAAATGAAATAGTGTCAAAACACCAGCATAGGCATAGGGTGAAGAAAAAATACTCACTGAACAGTTAAGAATTGTGTAAATCCAAAACCTTATAAAGGCTACAGTCTAAAAAATGGATAATACTAAAGTTGATCATGATCTTAATAGGTCATACAAACATAAAACAGAGGTAGACTACAATAGGGAAAATAAGATGAAGACCAGCACAATGATCCTATTTGTGTAAAAATATATGAGCGCTGCTCTAGAATATACAAACATATGATTTATAACTATTAGCAATCATAAAATGTAATAACAGTCATAAACAATATGTGTAAAAAAATATAAATAGAGGGAGAGAAAAGGGGGAGTGGGGAGGAAGGGGGAAAGGGGACGAGGGGAGGAAGGGGGAGAACGCACACGTAGCAACTCAAAAATGTATACATAATCGACAATTCAGCATGGAACTGATCTAGTGTATATATATGATATTGTATGTGTATAATATAATAGTGACCACTTGGATATGGTATGATCATGTGACATTATGCATAGACCACAAGAAAAATAGAATAGTTGAGAGACTGATAAATGAAGTGTTAGGATTCATTAGCCAAATGGGATAACTTTTATAAAACAAAGGAGAGCAATAATAAATAGAACAACTTATAACAGTCAAATCAAAACATAGTGACTTATTCAAAAACATACTGATATCGTGCCATACATAAAGGGTGTACTATGCCACTGTTTTAAGTTCTTCATATGAACACTACGTCAATTTAAATTTCAGTCGGACTTTAAAAGGAAAAGCAGGAGTATACATATGTAACTGCAGCCGCAAGGAAAAACTACTAAAAACACTGTTTGTCAACCAGAAAAAACAATAATAAAAAAATGAATGAACCATACATTTCATTAATATATCATACAAATAAATAGTGGTGGAAGACAAAACAGAAAATAGAAGGAAGGACAATAGAAATCATAGCGACTGTGAAAGTACCGTCGATGTGCCCGAAGGCAAAAAATAGATTTGTCAGAAAGGGTACATAAAACATAGCAAGTAATCTTGTAAATAAGAAATCCATTTACAATTTATTTTAAAAATTAATTTAAAAAAGGGGTGGGGGGGGGGGGGGAGAAAGTGAAACAGAAGGAACAAACCTTGTCAGTATAAGATCTGTGAATAGTGCCAAGCAGGCATTCAAATCAAAATAGAGTAAGGAACTGGCAGCACTTTTTAAAGAGAGGCCAATGGTGCCAAATTTTTTTTAAGGAAGAACTGAACACTAGGGGGTCATTAGAACTGACAGTAAAACTAAATACATAAAAAGTTAAAAAATAAAAAATAAAATCAGACCAAAATTGATATCATAAAAATGGGTAATAATCAATAAAACAAAAATAAAAGGCAAGGAGGGGGCATTGTGTGTGGCCATCTTAAAGTATGGAAGAGATACAAGGAGATCTTAAAAGCTGTAAAACCCAATAGGAAGATCGGCAGAGCGTCATGACTGGAAGAAATTAAAAACCTATAACTTGGAAAAGTATAAATAGTAAAACCTATGGTTAAAACAAAATACTATATATAAAATTAAAAATGTAAAAAGGGGGGAGGTTGTATATATCCTCTATACATTTTGAATCGGATAGAGGATCTATACGCAAAAGAGAAACATACATATTATAACATTTCTATGCTCTAATGGCATTGAGAAACAATTTGGATATAGTAATAAAACCTGCGGACAACGGAGGAGTATTAGTCATCCAGAATAGAAAGGATTATGTCAAAGAAATAGAACGACAACTTGGTGACAAAATGTTTTATGAAATGCAAGATGGTGATCCTACAATCCCATTAAAAACTAGCTTAGATAATCTTTTAAGTATCGAATATGACATTGGGTATCTTACCCAAAAGGAGTTTGATTTTTTAACAGTTGCACACCCAATTATTCCCACCATTTACATTTTACCCAAAATTCACAAATCTTTAGAGCAACCTCCAGGCCGACCAATCATTAAGCTTGTCTCAAAAATTTTAAATGTGTTTTTTAGACCATTTGTGGCACAGGCACCATCCTATGTAAGGGATTCATCCCATATAATCCATATATTAGAAGGCTTCACTGGGTTCCATGATGATATGATATTAGTCACTTTAGATATTGTTTCACTTTATACCAATGTGCCATAGAAGGCAGCTCATGACATACTAACCAATGTGCTACTACGGAGACCCCGCCCTGCATGCACACCTGCAGTATACTTGACATAATTGGCATCTTTAGCTCTAACTGAGAATTATTTTTGTTGTAGAGGTTTATTTTACAAACAGGTGAAGGAGTAGTCTTGGGCTCCTCCATGGCACCTGATGTGGCCAACCTGTACATAACGGATTTTGAAAAAAGGTTCTTAATTTTTTATCCTTTTAAATGTTATGTCAAGTTGTGGAAGAAATACATTGATGACGTTTTTATGGTATGGAACGGTACAGAGGATGCTTTACAACAGTTTTTGAATGGTTGAATATGTGTGATCCAAATTTATAGTTCAAGAATACTTATGACAAGAATCAAGTATTTTAATTAAGAAGGGTAGACATGCTTTTGTAACTGATCTCTATAGGAAACACACAGATCGTAATCATCTGCTGCACTATGAAAGTTTTCACAACAAATATTTAAAGCAGAATTTACCAACTAGTCAGTTCCTCAGACTTAGAAGAATATGTTTGTCCGACGTAGATTTTGAAAGATATGCTTATGACATGGCAGGATGATTCCATGACAGGAGATACCCCACCATTGTATACCCGAGGGCTAAATGTTCTGACTGCCTAGAACTCCTGAAAACTAAGGATCATCCAACGACTGACAAACTGGTGCTTTCTCTCACATTTTCTAATTTATCAAGAGATATAAAGAAGATCATTGAAGAAGAATGGCACATTCTTTCTACTGTTCCCTCACTCTGTCACAGTGATTATAATGGCTTCTCACAAAAGGAATGCTAATCTCGCTAACATTTTGGTACCCTCTGCTCTTTCGGTTTCAAGGCCTATTCCTAAGGTGAGGGGACATTTTCAATGTGGTCATTGTTTGGTATGTCAACATTCCCTGGTCACCAAAGAATTTCTTCATCATCCTGCTTCTCATGAACAAATTTCTCTTTTGGCATTTTCTAATTGTGAAACCCAAAATGTCATCTACATTGAGGTATGTCCATGCAATCTATTATACATAGGCAATCTATTATACATAGGCAAAACTAAATGCACTACACACACTAGGATTGTGGAGCACTGCAGTTGCATTAAAAGGAAGATTGAGGACAAACCACTTGTAGCTCACTGGATTGAAGCCCAACATGATGTTCGAGATTTGAAATTCCTGGTGATCAGGGCTGTGAGACTGAACTGGAGAGGGGGTGATATCAAAAGAGCTCTTCTTCAGCTGGAACAAAAATACATTTTTAATTTGAGAATCTTAACGCCACTTGGCCTAAATTTGAATCAGGATTTTTCCACTGGCGCGCAGAGACGGGGAGAGCAGCAGCCAGCCAGCATCGGACGTGTGTGAGCGGGAGCTCTACCTCTTTCCTTTCAGTCTGCCCATACCAGCAGCCTTTAACGGCTTTAAAACTGTCACTTCCACTGGCGCGCAGAGACGGGGAGAGGAGCAGCCAGCCAGCACTGGAGGTGTGTGAGCGGGAGCTCCACCTCTTTCCTTTCAGCCTGCCCATACCAACAGCCTTTAACGGCTTTAAAACCGTCACTTCCACTGGCGCGCAGAGACGGGGAGAGCAGCAGCCAGCCAGCATCAGAGGTGTGTGAGCGGGAGCTCCACCTCTTTCCTTTCAGCCTGCCCATACCAACAGCCTTTAACGGCTTTAAAACCGTCACTTCCACTGGTGCGCCTGCGCCTTGCGGGCCCGCGCCTGAGGGTCTCGCCAGAGGGCCCTTTGGCGTGGCCCTTAGGCGTAGGACCGTGCGGGGCCGTTTAAAATGCTGCTACATTGGTTCTGCTTGCTGTGGAGATCGGAGCGGTGGAGAGGTGATGTCGACAGCGGAGGTTGTGAGTGGGAGCTTAAACACCTGGTGGTATGATATCTACCTCTTCAGATGCTATGTGGAGCATTTCTTCTTGTCTCCTCTATTCCTTTAACTATCACTGTATCTCTTATTCTGTCCTATCTAATTAATGGCGTTCTTTTCATATTTTCTGTAACTTTTATGTAATATTGTAAACCGCTCTGATGCTTTGTCTTGAGCAGTATATCAAATGTAATAAACATAAATATAAACATCCATTTGTTTATGTTAGTTGTTTTATTATTTCTGTTTTATGATGGTTATATTTTTGTTTTATGATGATTATTATTATTATCATTATTTATTATTATTTTTTACACCTCCCCCTCCTTTCCCTCTCTTGCCCTTTTCCCCCACCCCTACCCCCTCCTTTTCCCCTTCCCCTTCCCCTCCATTCTCCTTACTTTCCCCTTCTCTCCTCCCCCTTCCCCCTCTCCCCTCTTCACCTCCCCTTCTCCTCCTCCATTTCCTCCTTCCCTCCCCCTTTCCCTTTCTCCCTCCCCCCTTCCCGTCCTCTTCTTCTCCTCTTCTTCTCCTCTCCTTTCCCTCCTTCCCTCCCCCTTCTCTCCCCTCTTTTCCCCCTCCTCCCCTTCATCCCTTCCTTCTTCCCCCCCTTCTCTAATTGTGGTAATGCATGAGTTGGCTTGAGGAAATTATGAATAATTAATGGATCACTAGGAAATAACTGGTGGTGTTGAAAGCTTCTATACTTCTCTCTTCCTGACCTTTAATATTTCACTATGTTCCCTGAAGTGACTTTTAAATTCTAATTTAGTTGATTGTCTAGGTAGGAACGTAGAAAAAGGAACTTGAAATATAAGGCAGTTTTGTCAGGTGTCAACTAAAGCAAAATGCACCCATAGGGGTGGAGGACAGAAGAGGTTTCCACATTTAAGCTCATTGCTCCTTGTATTGGTTACTCTGATACTCCATTTGTATTACTTGGTAACTACAATGCATCAACTATTGCAAGGAGTACTGTATACCTCTGTATAACATCCTCAACCCTCCAGTATATCTATATCTATCTATGTATGTATGCCTTAATGTGCTTTATAAATGATTATTATTAGTAGTATATAAGGAATGGGTTAGAACATAAGAACATAAGATATGCCATACTGGGTCAGACCAAGGTCCATCAAGCCAAGTATCCTGTTTCCAACAGTGGCCAATCTAGGTCATAAGTACCTAGTAGTTTCTCCAAAAGACACAGGTTCCATAATGCTTGTATTGGGTCAAGCAGTGATATCCTGGGTCCCTTTTAATAATGGTTTATGGATCTTTCCTCCAGGAACTTGTCCAAACCTTTTTTAAACCCAGCTACACTAACAGCTTTTACTACATCCTCCGGTAACAAATTCCAGAGTTTGATTACATGTTGAATGAAAAAATATTTTCTCATTAGTCTTAAATAGGTTACCCTGTAGCTTTATTGCATGCCCCCTAGTCTTTCTATATTTTGATGGCATAAACAATTGATCTAAATCTATGTTTACCCTTTCCACTCCATTCATTAATTTATAGACCAATATCATATCTCCCCTCAGCCGTCTCTTTTACAGATTGAAGAGCCCTAACCTTTTTAGCCTCTCTTCCTAGGGGTATCCTTCCATCCCTTTTACCATTTTGGTGGCTCTTCTCTGTACCTTTTCTAATAACTCTATATCCTTTTTAAGATAAGGAGACCAGAATTGCACACAATATTCAAGGTGCAGCTGCACAATGGAATGATACAGAGGCATTATAATATCCTTTGTTTTATTTTCCATTCGTTTCCTTATGATACCTAGCATTCTATTTGCTCTCTTGGCCACCGCTGCACACTAGGCGGAGGGTTTTAACATGTTATCCACGATGATGCCTAAGACTTTTTCCTGGGTGGTGGTTCCTAATGTGGAACCTTGCATCGTGTAACCATAGTTCGGGTTGTTCTTTCCTAGGTGCATAACATTGCACTTGTCCACATTAAATTTCATCTGCCATTTGGATGCCCAGTCTTTCAATTTATCAAGATCCTCTTGCAATTTTCCAAAATCCTTATGGGTTTTAAGAACTTTAAATAATTTTGTGTCATCTGCAAATTTGATAACCTTACTCGTTATTCCCATTTCCAGATCATTTATGAATATGTTAAAAAGCAGTGGACCCAGCACAGATCCCTGGGGTATACCACTATTCACCTTTCTCCATTGGGAAAATTAGCCATTTAGTCCTACCCTCTGTTTTCTATCTTTTGCCAGTTCCTGATCCACAATAGTACACTGCCTCCTATTCCATGATGAGGGACTTTGTCAAAAGATTTCTGAAAGTCCAGATACACTATATCAACCGACTCACCTTTGTCTACCTGTTTATTCACACGTTCAAAAAAACATAACAGATTAGTAAGACAAGATCTTCCTTGTCTAAAGCCATGTTGGCTGTCTCCAATTAAGCCACGACTATCTACATGCTGAGTAATTTTGTTCTTTTTGATGGTTTCTATCATTTTTCTCGGTACTGACGTCAGGCTCACCGGTCTGTATTTTCCAGGATCACCCCTGGAACCATTTTTAAAAATTGGTGCTATTTTGACCATCCTTCAATATTCAGGTATTACAGATGATTTTAATGATAGGTGAGGTCAGAGAGGCTGTTGTTGCCAAAAAACATCTTTCAGGAAATGGAAAAAAGAGCCAAATGACAAAAATTGGAAACAACACACGCACTGGCAAGTTAAATGCAAGGCATTAATAAGGCGGTAAAGGGAGAATTTGAGAAGAAGCTTGCTGAGGAAGCAAAAACGCGTAATAAAGCCTTTTTCAAGTACATTCGTAGCAAAAAACCTGTGAGAGAATCAGTTGGTCCATTAGATGATAGAGGGGTTAAAGGGGCACTAAGAGGCGACAAGGTGATAGCGAAGAGACTGAATGAATTCTTTCCTTCGGTCTTTACTGAGGAAGATGTAGGGATGTTACCCATGACTGAAGTGGTATTTAAAGGTGCAGAAGAATTGAAGGAAATATCGATACATCGGGAAGATGTATTACAACGATTAGATAAACTGAAGAGTAGGAAATCACCTGGGCCGGATGGTATACATTCAAGGGTGTTGAAAGAAGTGAAATATAATATTGCAGACCTCCTATTAGTAATCTGTGAACTATCATTAAAATCATCTCTAATACCTGAAGATTGGCGGATCGCCAATGTAACACCAATTTTTAAAAAGGGTTCCCAGGGTGATCCGGGAAACTACAGACCGGTGAGCCTGACGTCAGTACCGGGAAAAATGGTAGAAACCATCATAAAGAATAAAATTACTCAGCATGTAGATAGTCATGGCCTAATGGGAGACAGCTAACGTGGCTTTAGACAAGGAAGATCTTGTCTTACTAATCTGTTATGTTTTTTTGAATGTGTGAATAAACAGGTAGACAAAGGTGAGTTGGTTGATATAGTGTATTTGGACTTTCAGAAAGCCTCTGACAAAGTCCCTCATCAGAGACTTTTGGCAAAACTAAAGAGTCATGGAATAGGAGGCAGTGTACTATTGTGGATCAGGAACTGACAAAAGATAGAAAACAGAGGGTAGGACTAAATGGCTAATTTTCCCAATGGAGAAAGGTGAATAGGGGTGTACCCCAGGGATCTATGCTGGGTCCACTGCTTTTTGACATATTCATAAATGACCTGGAAAAGGGAATAACGAGTGAGGTTATCAAATTTGCAGATGATGCAAAACTCTTTAAAGTTGTTAAAACCCATGAGGATTGTGGAAAATTGTGAGAGGACCTTGATAAATTGGAAGACTGGGCATCAAAATGGCAGATGAAATTTAATGTGGACAAGTGCAAAGTTATACACCTAGGGAAGAACAACCCAAACTATGGTTATACGATGCAAGGTTCCACATTAGGAACTACCACCAGGAAAAAGATTTAGGCGTCAGTGTGGACAACATGTTAAAACCCTCCGCCTAGTGTGCAGTGGCAGCCAAGAGAGCAAATAGAATGCTAGGTATCATAAGGAAAGGAATGGAAAATAAAACAAAGGATATTATAAAACCTCTGTATCTTTCCATGGTGCAACCACATCTTGAATATTGTGTGAAATTCTGGTTGCCGTATCTTAAAAAGGATATAGCGTTATTAGAAAAGGTTCAGAGAAGAACCACTAAAATGGTAAAGGGGATGGAAGGATACACCTATGAAGAAAGGCTTAAAAAGTCTATAAATTAATGAATGGAGTGGAACGGGTAAACGTAGATTGATTGTTTACGTTATCAGAATATAGAAAGACTAGGGGACATGCAATGAAGCTACAGGGTAAGCTATTTAAGACAAATAAGAGAAAATATTTTTTCACTCAACATGTAATCAAACTCTGGAATTTGTTACCGGAGGATGTAGTAATGACTGTTAGTGTAGCTGGGTTTAAAAAAGGTTTGGACAAGTTCCTGGAGGAAAGGTCCATAAATCATTATTAAAAAGGGACCCAGAATATCAATGCTTGACCCAATACAAGCATTGTGGAACCTGTGTCTTTTGAGGAAACTGCTAGGTACCTAAATTGGCCACTGTTGGAAACAGGATACTGGACTTAATGGACCTTGGTCTAACCCAGTATGGCATATCTTATGGTCTTATGATCTTAGGAAGTCTGCTAACCATGTTAATTCCTTTCAGTATTGGGTCTTAATCTCCTAAGTGTATACAAATGAAAATACAGTTTTACAAATATAATTTACTTTAATGACCTATGCATACTTGGAAATGCTTCTCTTTAACCCATCTAAAACGTCACCTGTATTTTATTTTAATTTGCATTTAAAATTTGTATCAAGAATAACTTGACAAAGAAAAACCCTTGATGCACTAGCCTAATTATACTACACGAGACAATAAGCATAAACAAGAAGAGATAAAAAATGACATTAAGAACAGTAGCCCACAACTTTGGGGTGAACTCAAGATACAGAGCCCATTGGCTAGGGGAATAAAGAAACAGAAAGCAAGTGATGAAAGCATACGCAACATGTCTCATGGATTTCTTTCCAACTCTATGTGTGGGTGTGTGCACACAGGCATTGGCTTTGTGTTTGTGTGCGTGTGTATGACTTCTGTTTTTTGCATATGTGTGTGTGCTGCGTATGTGTGCATAGCTCTGTTTTGTATGTTTCTTCATTGTGTGTTGTAATGGGGAAGATCCATCCTGGGCCTTAAAAACACAGGATTCTGTGAGAACTAGGTCAGAATCTGACAGGCAGGCAAACCACATGATCAATAGTTGTCAGGAGCAACGTAAACAGACCCAGCCACGAGGTCTGCAACCCCGCCCAACTAGCAAGCAATCCTTAGCTCCTGAAGCAAATAGTTTTCACCTGAGTGGGGGAAGTGCTAATCAGCACTATAAGAAACACTCAGTAGAGGTAGAAAGGGGAGAAGGAAGGAACAGGAAGGAACTCAGAGAGAGATCCAGCGACAGACCCAGAGAGAGAGCGAGAAACAGCTGTGAGAGTCAGTTTGCTGTGACGCAGTTTGGAGCTCAGAGGCAACGTGCTTTGCAGAGTGAATGGAAGCCTGAGAGAGTGGAACCGTATGTATCTGAGAATTGTGACCCTGGAAGTGATTCTGAGCCAGACTTAAGGAAACTTACTGGCAGCAGAAATACCTTGAGAGTTAATGCTCAGAAGCCTCGTGGGAAAAGTCCAAGGCTGGTGCCGTGCTGGGAAGGCCACCAGAAGGATTTAACAGGAGAGCTAGCGTGGGAGCATTTACAAGCCCCTGAGAGGGAGAGGTATTGTGTAGAAGATATCTGCATATCAGAAGAAGAAGAGTTTGAAAAGCCTAAACCTCAGAGAAAGCTTCCAAGGGCAAAACCCTTTGCTAACAGGGTAGAGCAGTTCCATTATCCTCAGCCAAAACCTGAAGGTAGGACAAGCAAATACTTTAAAGGGAAAAGTTCTTATAAAAAGTTATATGCTGAAAATCCTGGAAAGTGGGTCTCTCCTCTCTCACACTCTGATATATATGGTAACAGTAATTCTTACTTTAGAGAGGGCTGGCTGGATAAGCCCCGTGAAGATACATTAGAAGGAGGTGTACAAACGTTGTGCAATAAAGAAAACGTTTGTCCAGCTGAAAGTCAGCAGGAGCCTATGATAATTGATTCTGCTAGTGAAGATTCATTTGGTGATCCAATGGATTGTACGCTAACCATTTCAGACAAGATTACTTCTTTGTGTTAAGTCAGCGTTTGTGCATTGCTTAAGGCTAGCTGTAAAGATCACAAGATTTGCTGTTCATTTGCAAAGGAACTATATGCTGAGAATATTGTTTCCTGTGGATATAATTTGAGTAAGAAGCAAGAAGAAGCTGTCTTTCATTTTCCTTTATCACATGCCAGAGTGTATGGCTTTATTGTCCTAAGTTTGTTGTGTTGTATATTTGAAAATCCAACCCCGGGAGGGGAAATAAAATCCTATCTTGTACCTGACCCATTCGTGTCCACAACTATTCCTTCATCGAAAGGGTCATCAGGCGGACAGACCCGCTCCCCCTAGGTGGCGGACTGGCCTCTGCCCGACAGTGTGTACCTTTATTTTGTTTGTGTGTATCTTAGTTATTTGGTATGTCTGAATGTATTTTTATGTATGTTCGCATGTTTGTGTAGCTGATGTGAGCTTGTATTTGTGTCTGTGTATACTTGCCTGTGTGTGTGTGTAAGTATTTGCATGTATGTGTCTGTGCATGCCTGTACATATATTGTGTGTGTGTGTTTATTTATATTTGTGTTGCAGCTCTGTGATCTGGAGAGGTGATGAGAGGAGAAGGCTATTTGACAGGTATGATTTTGTAACTGCTATGTTAATGTGAATCAGTTTTTGTACATTATATTTGTTGAAACTGCTTTTGCTGTAGAAATGAATTGAGGTATTGTTATTCGGGAAGGGGAGGGATTGAGAATTCGGGCTCGATATTCCAAGGCATTTAAACGGCGAATATTCAATGCGGGGGCTGGATATGGCCCCAGTATTGACTATCCGGGTCTAGGATTCATTGCCGGCTTCTAGCTGCTGTAGGAGTGCCAGCAGCCTATGCAAACTTTTGGGTCTTTTATTTCTTTTTCATCTCCTCACATATACAGAAACTTACTTGTATAGCACAGGAACCTGCCTGAGTTCACTTCCTCCCTTGTGCAACTAGAGCAGTGCTCTACCTCCCAAGTGCTCTTCCCATTGACTGGTTCCTATTCTTAGTCTCTCCTGCAAGTTACGCTGGAAGCAGGCAGGGCAGATTCACTCAACTAGAAGGGAGGGGAGGATTAAAAAATTGCAGCTAGGGTTTTTAAACTCTGAAAAATATCCAGACATGTTAGTCATCTTTCTAACTTCCAGACATTAATGTAGAAATTAGTAGAACTCTAAATAAAGACGAACAGAAGGAGAGCTCAAAGTACCTGCAGCAAAGTACTAGGGACAGAGGAGCTGGCACACCAACTGGTGGTAAAAACAAGTGATGTAAAATCCTCTCACACTGAGGAAGATTCTGCAGGACCATATGTCCATGAAGGAAGGATTAGGATGGCCTTTATAATTGGTGATTTGATCATTAGCCATGTGGAAGGTTGGGTGGCTGGTGGACATGCAGACTGCCTGGTAACATACCTGCCTGGTGCAAAGGTGGCAGATCTCACATGCCATCTAGACATGGTTTTAGATAGTCCTGGGGAAGAGCCTGTAGTCTTGGTACATGTTGGTACCAGTGACATAGGAAAATATGGAGGGAGATTATGGAAGACAAATTTAGGCTTTTAAGTAGGAAATTGAAAACCAGAACTAGCAGGGTAGCATTCACAGAAATACTTCCTCTTCCATGTAAAGTACCCAAAATGCAGAGTCTCAAAGTGTGAATGAGATGATGTTGCAAGGAAAAGGGTTTTGGATTTGTTAGGAACTGGGCAATATTCTGGGGGAAGTGTGTGTGGGGGGGGGGGGGGGCTTTTCCAAAAGAATGGTCTCCATCTTATTTGGACTGGATCCAGGCTGCTGACATTAACCTTTAAAAAGGAAATGGAACAGCTTTTAAACTAGTTAATAAGGGAAAGTGGACGGTTGCTCAAGAGCACATGGTTCGAAAGGACATATCCTTGAAGGATACTAGCAAAAGAGGGAAGTTAGGGCATCCCAACAAAAAGGTTCCAATAAATGTAAACGTAACCCAAATGCCTTTAAATACAGAGCAGACAGAGCTGAAAGATTCTAAATTAGCCCGTCAAATGATAAGCAGATTGTTAATATAACCTCTAAAATGCCTGTATGAAAATCCTAGAAGTCTAAGAAATGAGATGGGAGAGTTAGAATATATAGCACTATTTATTTATTTATATTTACATTCTCTTATATACTGCGCTATTTTGCATCAGTGCGGTTTACATTGAACAAACTGAAATTACATTGAACAGGGCATTATAACTTGGAGATAACTATTTTACAGGGAACATGGGCTTTGGAGGGTTAAGTGGCTTGCCCAAGACCACAAGGAGCACCTGTGGGACTAGAAACCCCAGTCCTTCCGGCCCAAGGTTGCTGTCCTCTAGTGAGATTTGAACCCCCGACCTTCCGGCCTGAAATACCTTGCCCCAACCACTAGGCCACTCCTCCACTAAATAATGAGTTAGATATTATTGGCATCTCAAAGACCTGGTGGGAGGAGGACAACCAATCGGACACTGTGATACCTCTGTACAAACTATATCGCAATGATAGGGTAGATCAAATTGGTGGAGGGGTTGCACTCTATGTTAGAGAAGGCATTGGTAAAGCAAGATAAAAGTTTTGCAGGAAGCAAAATACACTATAGAATCTCTATGGATAGAAATACCATGAAAAAGGGGAATGCAATGGCAGTGGGGGTGTACTACCATCTGCCTGGCTAGAATGAACAGATGGATGATGAGATGCTAAAAGAAATCAGGGAAGCTAACAAAAGTTACAACACATAATTAATGGGTGATTTCAATTAGCCCATTATTGATTGGATCAATGTCATAGCAAGACATGATAAGGAGATAAAATTTCTAGATGAAATAAATGACTCCTTCATGGAGCAGCTGGTTCATGAACCAACACGAGAGGGAGCTGTTTTAGACCTAATTCTTAGTGGAACACAGGATCTGGTGCAAGAGATGAGGGTGTTGGGGTCACTTGGCAATAGTGATCATAGCATGATTGCATTTAATTTAATAAATGGAGGAAGGACGGCAAGCAAATCCACAGTACTACTTATTGACTTTCAAAATGGAGACTGATAAACTTAGGAAAATAGTTAAGAATAGACTAAAAGGAACAGCTGCAAAGGTTAAAGATTTACATCAGTCATGGGCATTGTTTAAAAATACTATCTTAGAAGCCTAGATCAGATGTATTCCACACTTCAAGAAAGGTAGAATGAAGGCCAAACAACTGCTAGCATGGTTTAAATGTGATATTAGAGAGGCTGTTATATTAAAAAATGCCTCTTTCAGGAAATGGAAAATAGAGCCATGATGAAACCAGGAAACAGCATCAGCACTGGCAAGTTAGATGCAAGGCACTGATAAGGCAGGCAAAAAAAGAATTTGAAAAGAAGCTTACCTTGGAAGCAAAACCACATTATAAAAATGTTTTCAAGTACATTTGGAGCAAAAGAAACCTGTGAAAGAGTCAGTTGGACCATTAGATGATAGAGAGGTAAAAGAGGCGCTAAAGGAGGACAAGGTCATAGTGGAGAAACTGAATGAATTCTTTGCTTTGGTCTTTACTTAAGAAGATTTAGGGAAATTGCCCATGCCTGAAATGGTATTTAAAGGTGATATATCTGAAGAACTGAAACAAATCTCGATAAACCAAGATTTGTTAATAACAATTTGATAAACGAAAGAGTAGCAAATTGCCTGAACCGGATGCTATACATCTCAGAGTGCTGAAGAATTGAAATATGGGATTGCAGATCTGCTATTACTAATCTGTGAGCTATCATTAAAATTATCTCTAGTACCTGAAGAATGACCAATATAATGCCAGTTTTTCAAAAGGTTTCCAGGGGTGATCCGGGAAACTAAAAACTGGTGAGCCTGATGTCAGTACCATCCAAAATGGTAGAAACAGGGCCAGCCCAAGGATTTCTGCTGCCCCAGGCAGAAACCCCAGCTATGCCCCCCCCCTTCTGAACTACACTGCTGTCCCCCTTCCAAGCCGTGTTGGTACAGATTCTGTTGTAGGGGAAGAAGATGATTCTGCTTGGAGTGGCAGCGGATCACAGCAGGTCATGTGCTTCGGCACATATGGTCTGCTGCTTCTGATCCCCCTTGGCGGGCACTGTGCTGCCTACAGAGGCCTGCCACCCTAGACAGACACCTGGTGGACAGGCCGGCCCTAGGTAGAAACCATTATAAAGAATAAAATTACTGAACATGTAGGTAGTCATGGTTTAATGGGAGAAAGCCAATATGTATTTAAGGAAAGTCTTGTCTTACTAATCTGTCATATTTTTGTGTGGGTGTGAATAAACAGGTAGATAAAGGTGAGTCGGTTGATATAGTGTATCTGG
Source organism: Ichthyophis bannanicus (assembly GCA_033557465.1). NCBI lineage: Eukaryota > Metazoa > Chordata > Amphibia > Gymnophiona > Ichthyophiidae > Ichthyophis > Ichthyophis bannanicus. The sequence goes on along the minus strand of CM066041.1, from coordinate 140,451,140 downwards.
ATTTTCAGAAAGTCTTTGACAAGGTCCCTTCTGAAAGACTGTTTGCAAAATTAAGAAGTCATGGAATAGGATTCAGTATACTATTGTGAATCAGGAACTGGTTAAATGATAGAAAACAGAGATTAGGGCTAAATGGCCAATTTTCCCAATGGAGAAAGGTGAATAGTGGAGTACCCAGGGATCTGTGCTGGACCTGCAGCTTTTTAACATAATCATAAATGACCTGGAAATGGGAATAACGAGTAAGGCGATCACATTTGCAAATGACACTAATTTATTCAAAGTTGTTAAAACACAAGAGGATTGTGAAAAATTGCAAGAGGATCTTGATAAATTGGAAGACTGGATATCCAAATGGTAGATGGAATTTAATGTGGAGAAGTTACACAATGCAAGATTCCACATTAGTTACCAACTTCCAGAAAAAGGATTTAGGCATCATTGTGTATAATACATTGAAACCCTCTGTTCAGTGTGCAGCCACGGCCAAGAAAGTAAATAGAATCCTAAGAATCCTAAGGAAAGGAATAAAGAAAAAAGCAAAAGATATTATAATGCCTCTGTATCATTCCATGGTGCGACCGCACCTTGAATATTATGTGCAATTCTGGTTGCCATACCTTTAAAAGGATATAGCAGAATTAGAAAAGGTACTGAGAAGAGCCACCAAAATGGTAAAGGGGATGGAAGGATACCCCTACGAGGAAAGGCTTAAAAGATTAGGGCTCTTGAACTTGGAATCGAGACGGCTTAGGGGAGGTACCATAGAGGTCTATAAAATAACGAATGGAGTGGAACAGGTAAACATAGCTTGTTTTTTTTACTCCTTCAGAAAGTAGATAAATTAGGAGACATGCACTGAAGCTACATTGTAGCCCAGTTAAGACTAATAGGAGAAAATAGTTTTTCACTCAACACGTAATCAAACGCTGCAATTCATTGCCAGAGGATGTAGTGAAAGCTGTTAGTGTAACTGGGTTTAATAAAGTTTGGACAAGTTCATATTGGAAAAGTCCATAAAACATTATTAAAGAGGACCAGAGAAATCTACCATTTATCCCGGGATAAGCAATATGTAATCCATATACTTTTTGGCAACCTGACAGGTAGTTGTGACCTGAATTGGCCACTGCTGGAAACAGGATACTGGGCTTGATGGACCTTGGTCTAACCCAGTATGGCATATCTTTTGTTCTTAACTTCTTGAGTCCTGAGAGCATGGCAGCACCCCCATATAATAGTATACATAGCAACTAATCAGAAAGGTGTACAATTCAGTTAGTAGCTTTCACATAAGAAATAACAGCAAAGAAAAAGAACTATATATGTGAATTATTTAAAATGCAGCACATCACAACTAGAGCATTATTTGTAATACCTGTGTCTATATGTGTCTGGTGTTCTTCTGTTTGGGTGTATCAATGTTCTGTATTCTGTGCATGTTTTGTGTCTGTGTGCAGAGGTAGCTGAGGGTGGTGAGACATTTTATGGGACATAGTTTTGTGTGCTAGTAACAGTTGTGGGGAGATAGTTTTGAGGGTGGGGACATTTACAGGGTGGTGGCAGATTTGCAGAGGACTTATTGATGATGAGGCAATTGCATGGGGAGAGTTGTTGAGGGTAGGGCAGTTACAGTTGTGGTCAACATTATTGACACCCTTGCATTTTATGTATGCTGTGTACAATATCTTGATATTTATTTATTGATAATATTTATTTATTGATAATAATTATTTATTATTGATATAATATTTTAATAGTATGTTCAAAGGTCTACAACAAAAAAAGATGTCTGTGCAACTTAGACATAGTCATTTCTGAGAAAAAAACAAACAAAATATGACTTGGACAGGATAAATGGCACCATTCACTAAAGTTTGGTTGCACAATACTTGGCAGTGATGACAGCCTCCAAATGTGTCTTGTAGCCATCTATAAGTTTCATTCATCTGTTTGCTGGTAGTTTCTCCCACTCTTCAGTTGCAATTTGTTCCAGCTCAAGAATGTTTCCAGGATTCCTTTTACCAATGGCAGATTTCAGATCTTTCCAAAGGTTCTCGATTAGATTGAGATCAGGACTCAATGTTAGCCAGTTTAAAACAGTCCGTTAGTTCCTTTTTAACTATTCTTTTGTACTTCTGGATGTATGTTTTGGGTCATTGTCCTGCTGGAGGACCCATGACCTTCAAACTAGACCTAGCTTTCTGACATTAAGTAGCACATTTCACTCCAAAACACCTTGGTAGTCCTCTGACTTCATGATTCCTTTAATACATTCCATGCCACCAGTTCCTGAGGCAGCAAAACAGCCCCACAACATTATGGAACCTTCACCATATTTAACTATAGGAAGGGTGTTTTTTCCTTATAAGCTTCATTTCTTTGCCTTTGTAAATGTATCGCTGGTCTGCATTGCCAAAGAGTTCAAGTATGGTTTCATCTGTCTACAGAACATCTTCCCCGAAGGATTGTGGTTTGTCAAGGCGGGTTTGGGCAAAGATCAGGCGTACCTTTTTATGTCTGTTTTTGATGAGTGGGGTTCTCCTTGGCATTCATCCATGAAGTCCTTCTTTGTTTAGTGTGTGGTATAGGATGCGGGTTGAAACCACCACTCCCGATTGCTTCAGGTCAGCCTTAAGCTCCTTGGATGTTGTATGTGGTGTTTTTCCAAAAGTTCACACTAACTTTGAAGACTTCTTAGATTAATTTTCCTCTTCCCACTATGTCCTGGGAGGTTCTTGACAGTTCCATGAATAGAAAACCTCTTAATAACATTGTGCACTGTAGTCACAGGAATCCCAAGGTCTTTGGAGATGGCCTTGTACCCCCTTTGAAGTTTGATGTTTGGTGATAATGGCTTTTCTGATGGTCTCAGGCAGCTTTCTTGTCTTCATCATTGTGAAAATGGAACAAGGAGTGAATGTGGCCATTTTAAACATTAGAGCCATCATTCATTGGTTGATTCAAGTCATGTGAATACTGACGATTGATCAGAGGTGTGTCTAATTTTACTGCAATAGGAATATGGTTCTTTTGTTTAAACTGTTTTGAATAAGGGTGCCAATAATCATGTCTTGGCAATGTCCCAGTTTTTATACTATTTCCCTTTTTAATTGGTCTTGTTTTAGTTTATTTAGAGATGACCCCAAGGTTGCAAGCCAAGGAAACAAGGAGGAGTAGAGTGTTATCCATAGAAATAGAGAAAAGAGGAAGGGGGAGGTGGGCTTAGGGGGAAAGATAAGGAGTTCAGTTTTGGCCATGTTCAATTTCAGATGGTGGTGAGACATCCAGGTAATAACGTCAGATAAGCAGACAGAGATCTGGTCCAGGATACCCAGAGAGATTTCAGGTGCAGAGAGGTAGATAGGGGAGTCATCAGCACAGAGGTGGTCCCTGATGCATGGCGCAGCTGCCACTGGTACACCTAATTCCACCTGTCGAGGTGGCATTACTTGCAGCTGTGTTAATTGCAATATTGAAAGTATGCAATTTGTTCCCCAGCGCTAACTGCAATGTGCTTTTCATGCCCGCTCTCTGCCCTGTCCCGCCCATTCACTACCCCGAAGCCTGAGTGGCAGTGTGCAGATCAGTGCGCAGTAACTGTCGCTGCAACTCCTCGCGCACAGTTACCACGTGCAAAAATGCACATTAACTGTTTAATGTAATTTGATAAAAGTGTACCTTAGTATCTTTTGTATTAGAGTTGGATAAAGAAGGATTATTTTGTTTGTATTTTCCTAGTTGGGATAGAACATTTTTAGGACAGTTGATTAGAGTTTATCCAGATGTGCCTAGAGAAACTCAGTATAGTTGAAAAGCCCTTTTGTGCCTTAGACCTCATGTTATTGCTTTAGGAGCTAAATTTTTCGTAATTATCCCTGTAATTATAGTATTTTGTTCATTGGTAAGTGGTATTTATTTCATGATCCTGTGCAATTAGAACATTTGTAGAGGGACATCAGGCTATGGCTGGAGGTTTCTTCTTTGGAAGAATGTGAAAATTGAAGATTCTTCTGTTAACTTCAACTATTGTTTATTTCCCAGTATATTTTATTTTGTTTCTTCTATTTCTTTGATTTTCCTCCGCTGCCTCCTTTGATGAGTACATACTGACTTAGGGACAGACAGAAAGATAGACAGACATTCTCAACCTCTTTTTATATAATTCTTTCCAACTTCCATTGTTTTGAAAAAAATAAAAATGGTTAGTATCCTTACCTCATTGTAATAGAAACCTTGACTAAGTTTTACCCAAAAGATGTGTTGGTCATCTTCCCTTCTCTACTGTCTAAGGAGAAACAGAGCTTGAAAGGTACAAAACAAGTGGGAAAAGCATGCAGAACATGGCTCATGGAATTCTTTTCAACCCCTCTGTGTGTGTGTGTATGTGTGTGTGTGTATATGAATGTACGCATGTATATCTTTGTTGTGTATGTTTATTATCTTTTTGTTTGTGTGTATGTATACTGTATGTATCTTTGTGGGTTGTGTGTTTTATGAACATACATGTGTTTATATGTGTGTCTGTGCATTCTTTCATGTGTGTGTGAATGCTTGTATCTACTGTTATATGTGTGTATGTTTGTTCTCTGTGTGTCTGACAAGGAGCATTCTAGTGTTTCACCTCACTGCTTTCCCATGGGGTGTTCCCTACCCACAGTCTCTGTTGCTAGTTACATTGTAAGCAGACAAGGCAGGCTTACTCACATGGAGGGGGGGAGGGAGGATGAGAAAACTTTAGATAGAGGTGTTAAACAACTTTGAAAAAGGTGTAGACATTAATATAAAAATGAGTAGAATCCTGAGAAGAGTCAGACAGTTGTCAATTCTAACCTCCTGAATACTGAGCATATTTGACAGCACCCCTTTAAAATTTAGACCCTAGGTATGTTCCTAGCATGCCAGTTCCTTAGTCTAGTCCTGCCCATGGCAACAGATAACTATCTGGCAATACCCAAAACATGCATGTCTGGCCCACAGACACATCTAAATAAAAAACAGGTCCCCTTGAACTTAAATCCACATTTGTGACTTTGGATGTACCTGTGGGGCCGGAATCGGGGAAACAGAAATGTTCGGCAGGCATGTGCAAGCGCTATCCAGTCGGACCCTTGCCTCAGACACAGCTAAATGTTTTGGACGTCCCTGTGCCCACAGTATTCTGAAATATTACAGGTTTTGGATCCTGCCCGTCCCCACGATGTACCCGTGGATGCCACGCCCCTTAGGAAAAACGTGTATCCCCTAAGCAGCCCAGCACAGACAGTAGTGTGCCGATGCACACTAGACATAAATACCAGTGAGAATTGACAGCTGCTGCAACCTAGACCATATACCAGTCCCCCTCATGCCCTGAAAAGTGCTATGTAAGTCCAATGCACCCAAGTATGCGCTACAATCAAATGGTGCATGGCTTTAGGAACTATCCCCTGTGAGTTATGTCCTGGTCATCTCTAAAAACACACCTTAAACTGCTAGGGATGACCTCAGCAAGTCCACAAAGCCCCGAACCAACTTTCCAGGTCCCCATAGGATGCATAATATTGCTGAGCAACAAATGTATGTGCTTTCCGTGCCTCAGGCCTTAAGTGCACTCATTTTGCTGCTCTGCACTACCATTCCCCTCTTATCGCGCCCTACACCCCTCCCCGTGAACACTGCTCTTCTGTCAGATTGCTTCTATCTGTGCCCTCCACTTCTACTGCCAAATCTGGATGTCACTCCCTCCACCTTGCTGCTCTGTATGCCTGGAACAAACTACCTGAATCTGTACATCATCTTTCGTCCCTGGCCCCTCTCAAATCCTGGCTGAGCGCTTACCCCATTGGTGCCGCTGTTGGATCAGATCCGCCTAAGCTCCCTTGTGCTTCCTGACCATTCCCCTTGGATGTATCTAGTGCACAGCTGCTGTGTTGTCTGTCCTGACTAGATTGTAAGCTCTGCTGAGCAGCGACCATCTGTTACATGTGTCTGTGCAGTGCTGTGTGTAAGCCTGGTGGCACCATACAAATGATCAGTAGTAGTTGTTATAGTAGAACCTTCTGGCTATGGCATATGAGGCCTACGTATCTGAGTACTGGCATTTCTCATAGCAGCTACACCTGTCCCATCATGGTGTCTAGCTACTTGGTGTGATGGCACAGGGATCTCCCTCCCATGCCTGTATACATTTGCTACCTGTGGGGCACCCCTATCTGCCTTCCCACAGCCAACTTTGTGGCACTGCTCCCCTAGTCAGGGCTGTGTGGGCATGGGGGGGAGAACCCTGTGCCATCACACCAAGTAGCCAGACTCCAGATATATTGCCACTCTTGCAGCTCTCATTGATTCTGGCCTGGGTAAGGATGTAAGCCACATGGGCCAATCCAGGGAATGTTGGCCCCATATCAGTCATGTCTCCCAGAGCCAGCCACAACAGATATATGGCTGTCCTATCACACTGCCAACAATATATGATCTAATTAGAGTACCCTATGTCAAATAATCTGGAAGGAATCAGCATAGTTTCTCTATGGCTAAATGTCAAACCATATCCCTATCAGTAATAGGGACCCGCAGAATAAAGGCATTCAGAAGTACCATCATCACTAATATATACTCAGCAGCAACATCATTGCTCCCACAAAATGTGCATTATGGGCATGCATTAGTGCTGTTTGCACTGTTGAGTGCCTTTATCCTGAGGGTCCCTTATCATTGATGGAAATATGTTTTGACATTTAGCTATAGTGACCCCTCTCTGAGTTTGACTGCCCAACACACTGGCACCTGGTGATGCTGTGACATCCATACGGTCCAGATACTGACCAGGTTTTCATGTCCCCCCTGAATTGCAGATGAGCATACCAAATCCCCCCGTGCACCCTTCAAACCACACATACACTCTCACAAAAACATGACTCTGCCCAAAAGATGCCCTAATATAATGTAAAGATGACATAATATAATTGCAAGGGGTACCAGGACTACAAATATGATTTCTGTTTCTCACCCAAAAAAGAATCCTTTCCCTGCTCACGCCCATATTATTCCTGCTTCAGTGTTCCCATTTTTTGAACATGGGAATTGTTAGGGATCCATAGAGTGGCTCCTTTAGCACAAACAGCACATAAGTGCATAGCCTGAATAAAAACTATTGCTCTTCTTAATATTTCTGTAAGGGTGTTTAGACATGTTTTTTTTACCTTACAACATTCCCTTACCTCTGCTCCCTGTACCTTACGACTGCATCTTGTACTTTTCCAGACTGCAGTCACACCAGTTGAAAACATACTTGTCACAAACATTCTTCTCTATGGGATGCATTGCAGAGCACAGCAGAATATTTTCTAAGTCCTAGCCTTATACCACGTTTAAGCAGGAATAACATGGATGCTTCTGGGAAACAATACGTACACAGGCTTTTCCTGAATATGCTTTATACGTCTCCTGTTGGGATGAAGCAGGTTGAAGCCTACGTCATACCATATCCTGAAGCAATCCTGTGGCCTATGTGACGTAGAAGCCTCTCAAGAAGCAATGGAGATAGAGGGAGATCCGGTGGAGAAAAGTGGTACTGCACTGAAAAGCAGGATTTTCACTTCAGAAGGAAAAAAACACGCAGCTGATCAGGAACCACACCTCACCTTAGGGGAGGAGAAAGGTCAGGTCACTGATTGGGCATGCCCAAGCAGGAGGCGGGCAGTGCAACACAGTAGGAGCTTGTTAAATACGCAGGCAGTTAGAACACAGAAGAATCTGGAAAAGGATCGGGAACAAAAGCGGGAACAGAAGTGGAAACAGAAACAGTTGGAGAAGCATGTGACAAGGAACAGCTGGGATCCACAGAGAAGCAGTCTGGAGTCACGAAGGGAGTTACTAGGAGACTCAGAGGCACTGAGAGACTTCTATGGAAGGAAGGACTCAGAAGCACTGAGAGACCTAGAACTACAGCCTGAGCTACCTGAGAACCAAGCAGGACCTTGGAGCAGTAACCAGTGGGGTAAAGATTTATCCTGGAGACGCTCTCAACACAAGGTACGAAGTGGGGTTGAAGGAGCTAGCAACTGTGATACTAGGAAGCAAGAAAGCTGGAAGAATAGCTTTAAAAGCCAGAACAACGACAGACAGAACTATGGCAGATTTGTTCAGCCTGATATACACTTGAGCAGCATAAGAGACACTAATAAGCCAGCTGGAGCTTACAGCCTGAAAGCCAATAGAAGGAAAAGTGCTGAGGCTTATTTGGAAGACTTGAGCCAAGGTAAAGCTGACATTTCTAGTTTTAATTGTCTGTTCAGAAACTCTCCAGAGCGAGTTGAACTGTTAAAGGAAAACCCAACACTTACTTTTAAGGATAAGTGGGGGAGGGGTTTTACTCACATGGAGAACTGTTGTGCTGACAAAAACAGCATAGCCAATTACCACGAGCTAGATATCTTAAATAAACGTTTAGCTGATGCAGAAGAAAGACATCAGCTTAGCAAAGGACAGAAGCAGGCTGAATTACTTCTGGCAGAGTTTAGGGAATTCTTAGAGAAAAAGGCAGTCTCTCCTTTTAATCTAACACAGCATGCCAATAGCTGTGAAGAAGAGATGCCGTTAGATATTTCCCTGCCTTCAACAGAACAAGATCTAGCCATGGATTGCTCTACTTGTACTATTGAAAAGAATCTTGATTGAATGCTTTGAAATTATATGAAAAGAATATAATAGAAGATCAACTTACCTGTTACCAGGGTGAAAAAGCTTATGAAAGTTTAATAAGTGGAATCATTTCCTGGACCTGAGAAGCTTTGCTGTTGTAAGAAGAATTTAGTTTCAGTTCATGGAAGAGTCACATGATTACCTGAATGTGAACCCTGAATAAGCTAATTGAAAGCTAGCCCAGTATTGCAAACCCTGTATATTTTGGTTTTCCCATCTTTTGTTGAATGTGCCATAATCTTCTTTTGCGTCTGATTGCACTGGACTACAAAGCGTTGCAAATAAACCTCTAAAAAAAGAAATTTTCTTTGCCCGCCTTTGTCTGCTCAAGCTACAACTACAATCTCCATCCTTCAGGAGGCTCAGGACTACATTACCCAGAATCCCTAGGGTCAAATAGTAGTACTTCACCCCTGAAGGGCACCAAAGGCCACTCCAACCTGGAAACCCTCGAGGCCCAGGTAGTGGGTGGGTGGCACCTAACAGAGTGATTGAAAGTAGACCTGTAGAAAGAGCCTAACTAAATGTGGCCATTGTCTTGTTGATGGGCAGAGAACTGCAGAGAACTCCTGGCAGTTGGTCAGGTACAGAACATATAGAAACAGAAAATATGCCACCACAGACTAAACAGGGGGAGGGAGAAGGGAGTAGAAGCAAAGTAGACACAAGCTGGAGAAAAATTGATAACATAACTTCTAACTTTAATTTGCAGAAGTCTGAAAGTGCTTGCACAGGAAACAGAACTAAAATCTGACCAATAGGAATATAGTACAGTAAAAAGCCCCAACCGCAATTAGATAATGTTAATAAGAATGGCATTCAGTATCATTCCTGGGGGAGGAGACAAATAGGATCTGTACAGAGAGTCTGTGCTTAGTAGCTCAGCTTCTATTCTCTTTGTCCCCTAACCTCTCAGCACTCAGGCAAACTGTATTGTTTAAGAAAATAATGCTGCATTTTGCTTTTTGGCTAAGATTGTAACTAATTGGACATAATAAAGATCTCATTTCCTTCTAAGTGTCTGAGTCTGTTTGGAGCAGTGTGAGGTCAATCTTTTATCTTTGGGATACAAAACAGCAGCCTTAATCCACCAGAATCCCCAAGACTTTTTATTAATAACTTCTTAATAACAAATTCTACTTATTATCCCTATGTATGCATACTTATCCTAACTTAAAACTATCAATACTAAAGACTACTATGATATAAGAATAAAAAAGTATATTTCACCGCCAAAAGTCTTCTGCAGGAATCCCTTCTTGCTGTTCCATCTGTCAAGCAGGCCTGTGAACCAGCCGTTCACTTCTTCTCCAATTAACACTTTCACTCTCACTCTTTATGACATCATCAGCCGTGACATCATCACTTCAGGGTCACCAAATAACTTGGGGATTTTGGTGGACTAAGGCTGCTGTTTTGTACCCCAAGGATATAAGATTGATCTTGCACTGCTCCAAATATCCGGGTTAAAGTTTGGCAGCGATGACTATGCGCCTTAGAAGCCCATAGCCATCACAAATCAGTATCGGACCCTCAGTGTCTTTTCTCCTGCCCCCTTCCCAACTGTGTTAGAAACCTTCTGAGAGAAGCATGGCCACAAATTAACAATCCTATGAGTATTATATATTCTCCATTCCCATGGTATGCCCCGATGCAGGTGAATTTCTGCTAAAACCATGCAAAGTATTGTTACCCCTGCTGTTTCTTTTGATTGTGATTTTTGTGGGGGTGTCCCTTTGTTTATCTTCCCTTCTCAAGTTATCCAGTATCCTCCCTATTGTTTTTATTCTCCCTTTCCCAGTATCTATTCTCCTTGCATCTTTCTCTCCAACCCCGTCTCATACTCTTGCCCTTGCATCTTTCCCCTTCAGAATTCTGAATACCGCATACCTTTGCTGGAGTGAATTCTAAGACTCCGCCAGTTAAAGAAATTGGGAGCCAGTACTTTAAGTGCAATTTTATAATGGCATAAGCATGAGGAGGAGCAGCAGGAGTTTGCTTGCACACGGCTCTTCACCCACTGGTCAATGAGTCTCTTAATGCGGCAGGTGCCAGCACTATTGTGCGATCACAATTAGTTCTTTTGAGTTAGCAGGCCTGATGCTCATCTTGTGAGATCAGTATCAGGAAATGCTGGCTGCAAATACGAAGGTGCTCATAGTACTGGTGTGTGCCTCATTAAGAGACTCACTGGTGGGTGAAGAACTGCGAGCAAGCTTCCTGCTCACTGTGGTGACAACACTGTACTTAAAGCACCGGCTCTCGATTTCAGTAGTGCAGTGTAGCCTGGTCTGGCTGGATGAGCCTTAGAGAAAATTGGAGGGTCCTAGATCCCCAAGAACCCCTGTGGCTGTGCCACTAGCTGTATGTAAGTTTCTGTGCTATAGAAGCTGAACTCCTTCTGCCATAGAAATGTATTGGGCTTTTTTTTATTAGGTTGGGGGATATTTTCTGGAATCCCCTGATCTGATTTGGCTCATTTTCGAATTCAATGTGTCTTTTTAACAGTTTTTCCCACAAGCCACATTTCATCCCATTCCATTAAATATTTTGGGAGTTATTGTGCCACCAGACAGATGGACAAATAGACAGATGGACATTCTTGACCCCTTTTGTATAATTCTTTTCAGCTTCCATTGTGTTAGAAAGAATAACTATCTCCCTATGAGAGAGTTTTCTGGAGCAAGGCTAGGAATTGCTTCATCTCACCTGAGTTTTTCTACACATCAGAAAAAGTGAGGAAAGCATGCAGAGCATGGCTCATGAAATTCTTTCCAACCCTTCTGTGTGTGTACGGGCATGCACATGCCCATCTGTTTGTATCTCTGTTGGCTATATGTATGTGTGTGTGATCCCCTTATTCTCCTGTCACTACCGATGTGTATCTTTACCTTTCTCCTAGATTTATTCTAGTAGCCAGCTTGTTAGCGTGATTGCTTCTCAGCTTTTAGATTAAGATCCAGGTGTAGGGTCCAGCCTATGATCTAAGAGAGTCCTTTGACCTCTTGTTGGCTTTCTAAGACTGAGCACTTATAATTTTATAGGCAGATTAGTGCAATAACAGTATCATGTCACCAGACCCCTTTGGGAACTCAACCAGGCTAAAACCATAGCCAGAGAAAACAGCTTGTTTATTAAGGTGCTTTAGGCTTTTGCAGCCAACACTGGCACAGAAAAGCCGGCGTTAGCTGCAAACGTTCTGTGGTATCTGTGAGGACTGTTCCCAGCTTTTCCTCCCCATGAAGAATATGCAGGAATCGCAAGGTGGTTGCTTCTCTGATGTGGCTAACGCTACCCATTGAGGTGGTGCTAGGTGCACTGGCGAAGCCTGCAAATGTTGGTGATTACTGCGAGATGGTAATGTTCACGGTAATCGCACCTTGCAGGCACATCCAAGCATGCACGCACGCACCACCCAAAATGCAGACATCACAGAAAAGCACTGCATTAGTGCTGCGGTAACAGCTAATACCCTTTAGTAAACACGCCCCATGTGTAATGCTTTAAAAACGAGGAGCACAGGTCCTCTTCAAACTGTGGAATCTCAGGACAAATTGTAAAATGATGCATTTTCTGATGGTCCCAGCATAGACATCCCTTTGGATGCTTCCAAAACAAAATGAAAGCCTATAATGTTAGTCATCCCACCTCTTGTTCCTTTTTATTTGTAAAATGTACAGTTAGCGGGAAGAGTAGTTAAAAAATAAAAGCCTCTGTCCAGAATCATTCATCCTTTAAATAATGAATACTGTCATAGATCCTGCTTTAGTAGGAAATTGTTCTTTTGTGTAAATATTTTGCCCTGTAACTTGATTTATGGGTGGAAAAAATAAAATTAGTGGGTATAATCAGCATGCTGCAGGAAACTCTGTCAGGACTGGAGGGCTGTAGAGATGGCAGTTTGCTAGTTTGAGATGAGCTCAGAGTTGGGTGTATTCCAAGGTTCTGGAAATGGGGAGTGTGCGTGTGTGTGTTTGTATCTGTTTATTGTTGAGGTTTGTTGGTATCTGTTTCCTGACTTTAGGTCTGAGAAAGTTCCATTTAAATTCATCTGGTATATGATAAACCAACGCTTACTAACCAGCACTCATGTACTATAATACGATTACATGATAAAATAAAGCAAAAGATGACAGCTGGTTAGTATTTTCTTATTTTACCTCTGCTTTCTCTTCACTTCTTCCACTTGATGATTATGTGGGAAATTCTGTGCCCCTCTTCAGTTGTTAGCTTTGTTATCGATTTATTGACACGGATAATGTATTATTTTGTTTTTTAGAGAAATATTTAGCAGGCCATCTATATATAACCTGTCTGTATATTATTTGGGAATTAATTGAGTAATTAGGCTCTATTATATTAAAATAGCAATTACTATTGTATATTTAGACAGATTTGTATATCACCTTCTCCAGGACCAAGCAGGAAGTCAGTCCTCACTTATGGGTGACGTCGGCGCCGACGGAGCCCTCGCGGAGCAATTTTCCCCAGCTTTCAAAGAAAGCCTTTGGGAATTGCAGCGCGCATGCGCGGTCGTCTTCCCGCCCGAAGGTGCCATCTTAGCCAGTCTTCTTTTTTCCGCGGAGCCCTACAGACGTCCCCGTCTTGTCCCCGCGAAAAAGTTGATTTTCCTCTTTATTTTATACTTTTTTCTTTCGGTTCGACGCCGATCGTTTCCCGCTCGGACTCGCGACGCCGGTCTCGAGTCCTCTCACGTTTTTTCGGTTTTTCTGACTTAGTCAGCTTTCATTTTCGTTTTCCCTGGCAGCCCGGTCCTTTGACCTCGCAGGGGCCCTTTTTCCCCCGATGGCTGCCAGTGGGTTTAAGCGGTGTGGTCGGTGTGACCGAAATATGTCACTTACCGACACACACGACTTTTGCCTCCGCTGCCTGGGCCCGGATCATGAGGAACTGATCTGTGGGCCCTGCAGCAAACTGTCCTCGAAGGCGTTGAGAAGTCGGCGGCATCAGTGTGAGAGAATCTTCGCTGACCCCAGCCGTACCCGGACCTCGTCGGAGGCCTCCGTGTCGAAAGGCTCCAGCTCGGACCGTCGCCGGAGCTCCTCCGACCGGGGTTCTCCCTCCGGGGACCATCGTCGGAAGGAAAAAACCCGCGAGGGCGGCGTCGGTGGACGCTCCTGGCTCCGCGAGGGCCAGGTCGCATAGCCCCGACAGCCGCCCCGGGTCCTTGGAGAAGGAACACCTCCCGAAGCGACCTCGCCTGGAGTCGGAGATGCCTGCCCGGGTAAGTCCTGTAGTCCTTCTGGACTCGCCTCCGCGACAGCCGACGTCGGGCCCGACGCCGTCGGGGCCCGAGTCGGGGGCTGCTGGGTCACCTGAGCTCGGACTCAGGTTGACGGCCTTGGAGAGCAGACTGTCTGCCTTCATGGACCAGCAGCGGGCACTGCTCGCTGGCTTCGCTGGCGTCGCTGCCCCGACCGCCGGGACGTCGACGTCCAAGTCGACCCCGGAGACCGAGCCGATCCTCGAGTCGATGAGAACTCGAGTCGATCCTCGGTCGAGGTCGCCCTCGGCCTCCCGTTCGGGACCGAGGTCGCCGACGCCGACTCCCTCGGCGTCGGGGCGGCTGGCGCCGCACCCTGCCCGGGCCGACCCCACCGAGTCCTCGTCGGAGTCGGTCTGGGAGTCTGAGGAGGAAGAGTCACCTGATTCTTTCCGGACTCGGTGTGTCCCATCGGACTCTCCGGAGTCCGAGCCTCGGAAGCAGTCCCCCCCGGAGGATGCCCTGTTCTCGGACTTCGTTAGGGATATGGCCAAGGCTTTGGCCTTCCCTGCGGATCCCGAGGAGGAGCCTCGAGCCGAAGAGCTCGACGCCCTCCAGTATGACTCTCCCGCGAGGGAACACTTTACTGTGCCGGTTCCTCCTATGCTGGAACGACTACTCTTCCGCATGTGGGAGAGTCCGGCCTCCTCGCCGGTCCTGAGCAAGCGGGTCGATTCTATCTATCGAGTCCGCAAGAGCCCTGGCTTTCAAAAGGCACAGCTGCCACACCATTCCATGGTAGTGGAATCGGCCATGCATCGTCTTAAGAGCCAGAAGATGCACTCCTCGGTGCCTCCTGGAAGGGAGGCCCGTAACCTGGATGGCCTTGGCAAGAAGTGCTTCCAGGGCTCTATGCTCGCCTGTCGTGTCCAGACTTACCAGCTATACATGGGCATGTATCTCAGGGATCTGGCTAAAGAGCTAGCCGGATTCTCCGCTGGTCTCTCCGAGGAGCCCTTGCGGAGGTTCCTAGCCTTGTCCACGGGTATTCGGGAATGCTCAAAGTTCATGTCCCGAGCAGCCTATGATGGCTTTGAAGCCTCGGCTCGAGTAGCCGCAGCCGGCATCGGTGCCCGCCGACAGGCTTGGCTTCAGTCGTCCGACCTTGAGCCCTGGGTGCAGGACAAGTTGGTCGATGTCCCCTGCCGAGGCGAAAACCTCTTTGGCAAGCCCATGGCGGAAAAGGCTGCACAAATTGAGACTGAGACTCTCACCAGGACCAGGCTTTCTAGGAAGACCTCCGCCCCTTCCCAGAAAAAGAAGGGCTCGGGAAAAAAGTCCTTTTACCCGAGGAAGGCAGCTGCCTACAAACAATACCCCCATTATCAGGCCCCTGCAGCTCCCCAACAGGGCCAGCAGGCCAAGGGACGGGGTAACGGGTCCCGTAGGCAGCAAGCCCCCAAGCCTGCACCACCAGCCCCTGCTCAGCAGGGTGGGGGTTTTTGACTCGCTCAGCATAGCCTCTCCCCCCCCGCTGGTTCCCCCCAGCACCGGAGGCCGGCTGGTTCACTTCGCCCACAGGTGGTCCAGCATCACCGCAGATGCCTGGGTGATTCAGGTCGTGCGAGAGGGCTACCTTCTCCACTTCCATCAGGTCCCTCCCTCCTATTTTCCGGGAGAGCCTCCGCGCCCCCCTCTGCACAGGGAGTTGCTCCTTCAGGAGTTAGCAGGTCTTCTGCAGGAACAGGCGGTGGAACCGGTGCCTCACCACCTGAGAGGTCAAGGCTTCTATTCAAGGTATTTTCTGATACCAAAGAGAACAGAAGGCCTCAGACCCATCCTGGACTTGCGCAACCTCAACAAGTTCCTTGTGCGGGAGAAGTTCAAAATGCTTACCCTTGGAATCCTTCTGCCCTACCTCCAGCAGGGAGATTGGCTATGCTCCTTGGATCTAAAGGATGCCTACACGCACATCCTCATCCACCCAAGCCACCGCCAATACCTAAGGTTTGTGGTGGCAGGAAATCATTACCAGTACAGAGTACTGCCCTTTGGCCTGTCCTCCGCCCCGCGAGTCTTCACAAAATGTCTCGCGGTCGTGGCGGCCCATCTCCGGCTTCACGGCCTCTATGTCTTTCCGTACCTCGACGACTGGCTCATCAGAGCAGCGTCCGCTCAGGAGGTCACCAACGCCACGGGCCGCACGGTGACTCTGCTGCAGCACTTGGGCTTTGTCATAAACTTCGCAAAGTCCACTTTGCTCCCCTCACAGGATCTCGAGTTCATCGGCGCAAGGCTGCACACTCCTCAGGCGCGAGCGTACCTACCGCTCGACAGGGCTCAGCGGCTCATGGACCTAGCCGACCGCTTTCGCAGCCAGCCCCTGGTCTCCGCCAGGCGCTTCCTGAGACTGCTCGGCCATATGGCTTCCACCGTCCATGTGACCCCCAATGCCCGCCTGAATATGCGGTCTGCTCAATGGTGTCTCCGCCGGCAGTGGCGACAAGCCACAGGCGGCCTAGCAGACCTTGTGCGCGTCTCCGAGCCGCTGGTCTCGTCTATCCGGTGGTGGCTCCGGCAGCCGAACCTGATATTGGGAATGCCTTTCCAGTCACCTCAGCCGACCCGGGTGCTGACCACCGATGCATCCCTCCTGGGCTGGGGAGCACATTGCCAAGAGGCACGTACTCAGGGCCTCTGGACCAAGTGGGAGTCTGCTCAGCAGATCAACTTCCTGGAGCTCAGGGCGATCCGCCTAGCTTTCAAGGCCTTCTCCCACCTGACCTCCCAACAGTCCGTCCTTGTCCAGACGGACAATCAAGTTGCCATGTTCTACGTGAACAAGCAGGGGGGCACGGGCTCCTTCCTCCTCTGCCGGGAGGCACAGAAGCTCTGCTCTTGGGCCGTCAGTCACGGCATTCTCCTCAAGGCAGTTTATCTCCTGGGCCAAGAAAATTGCCTGGCGGACAAACTCAGCAGGGTCCTCCAGCCGCACGAGTGGCGTCTGGATCCCTTGATCGTTCAGAAGCTCTTCCTCAGGTGGGGCCTCCCCACGGTGGATCTCTTTGCCAGTCCTCACAACCGGCAGCTTCCTCGCTTCTGCTCTCGTCAGCCACACCCCCTTCGGGTTGCGGCGGACGCCTTTCTGATCTCATGGTCGGGGAGCCTTCTGTACGCTTTCCCTCCCATCCCGTTAGTCTCTCGGACTCTTTTCAAGGTTCTCCGAGACAAAGCCTTCATGATCCTGGTGGCCCCTCGCTGGCCCAGGCAGCCGTGGTTCCCGCTCCTGCTGCAACTGGCGGTGGAGGATCCAATCCCTCTGGGGGTACAACCGGATCTCCTCACTCAGGATCAGGGGTCCCTACTGCACCCCAACCTCAGGTCTCTCAACCTCATGGCCTGGCTGCTGAAAGGGTAGTCCTTGCTCCTCTTCTCTTGCCGGCGGAGGTGGAAGAGGTCGTCTTGGCTTCGCGACGGCCTTCTACCCGCAAATGCTACGCCCTTAAATGGCGTCGCTTTGCAATCTGGTGTTCCCAACAGTCTCAGGATCCCTTCTCCTGCCCGGTGTCGGTGATCTTACAGTACTTGCTACACCTCTCTAATCTGGGACTTAAGTCCAACTCCGTCAAAGTTCACCTCAGTGCTCTTTCAGCACATCATGTGCCGGTGGACGGCAGACCTCTCTCCAACGACCCTCTCGTAGCGAGGTTTCTCCGAGGTCTCCTTCTACTTAAACCACCTCTGCGCCCGCCAGCGCCGGACTGGGACCTGAATGTGGTTTTGCAGCGGATCACCTGTCCGCCTTTTGAACCTATGGCTACATGATCTCTCCGTTTTCTGTCTTGGAAAACACTGTTCTTGATAGCCCTCACTTCCGCTAGGCGCGTAAGTGAATTGCAGGCCCTCGTGTCTGATCCCCCCTACACTCGATTCTACAAGAATAGGGTAGTCCTACGGACTCACCCAAAGTTTCTACCTAAAGTGGTCTCCCCTTTTCACATGAATCAGGAGGTGGTACTTCCAACCTTCTTTCCCAGACCGCACTCCAGCCGAGCTGAGACGGTCCTCCATACCCTGGACTGTAGAAGGGCTCTGAACTTCTACCTTGACCGTACGCGGGAGCACCGTAAAGCTGCTCAGCTTTTTGTGTCTTTTGACCCCAATAAATTGGGACTCCCGGTCTCCAAGCGTACTCTGTCCATCTGGGTTGCGGACTGTATCTCTTGGGCTTATGGGGCAGCCGGACTCGCCTTGGAAAGTCGAGTCACGGCTCATTGCGTTCGGGCAAAGGCCACGTCAGTGGCTTACCTCCGCTCTGTTCCGCTGGCAGACATCTGCCGGGCCGCTACTTGGTCTTCGAGCCAGACTTTTGCGGTCCATTACTGTCTCGAGAGGGAGTCCCGTAGGGACAGTGCTTTCGGACAGGCAGTCCTCCGTAATCTCTTTGAGGTCTGAGCAACTCCTACCCTCCATCCCGGATGTGGGCTACCGGTGGGTGATAATTCAGCGAAGATTCTATCCTTCTGTGCTGCTGAGCTAGAGGGAGCTCATTTTTGTGCGTAGGGTCTCCGGTAGCCTTGAGCTTGGGAGTCCCATAAGTGAGGACTGACTTCCTGCTTGGTCCTGGAGAAAGCGTAGTTACTCACCTGTAACAGGTGTTCTCCAGGAGCAGCAGGAATCAGTCCTCACTACCCTCCCTCCTCCCCTTGGAGTTGCAATCGTCTGCTTATGTTCTTTTTGCAAATTTTTACGCTGTCTTTTTTAGCTATGTCATCTGACTGGCTAAGATGGCACCTTCGGGCGGGAAGACGACCGCGCATGCGCGCTGCAATTCCCAAAGGCTTTCTTTGAAAGCTGGGGAAAATTGCTCCGCGAGGGCTCCGTCGGCGCCGACGTCACCCATAAGTGAGGACTGATTCCTGCTGCTCCTGGAGAACACCTGTTACAGGTGAGTAACTACGCTTTATCCTTCAATCAAGGTGGTCACGTCACATCACAATTGGAGGGTTACATTTAACATTAGGATACTTATAAACATTTAGACATTACAGTTGCTTAACGACATGTCAGCATAGAGAAAAAAAAGATGGAATAAAATAGCTGAATGGTAATTAATAAAGTTTTATATGGAAAGGGTAACTACTCAAAACTATTTAAACTTAAGCCAGTCTTTTCGCTACCTTTTCACATTTGAATCAGGCTCCCTTTGAACTCTTATATAAAAGCTGCTAGTGAGATCTGGCCTGATCTTTCTATTTGTGGTATGGGAAAATATAAAATTAATTTCTGTTCTTATAGTAATATGGGAATTAGAAGGACTAGAATTTTAACAGTGTTTAAGACTACTTTTTTCTCTCCCCCCATTAGCAATGGGATAGATTTGTATTGTATTTAATCTCCAGGAACAAGCAGGAATGCAGTCTTCACTTATGAGTGAACGTCACCGATGGAGCCCGGGCGGGAATGCTCCCCAGCATCCAATAGGAACTTTGGGAGCACTCCACTGCACCTGCATGTCTGCCTTCCCGCCTTCCCAACTCCTCTCCTCAGTTCTTCATTTTCTGCGGAGCCAGCAGGACACTTTGTCCTGTCACCGCCAAAAAAGCTTCTCTTTTTTGTGGAACATTGTGCTTCTGCCTTCCTGTAGACACCGATTCTGTCGAATCCTATACTGGTCCCAATAAATCTTTCATTTTTTTTTCTTTTCAATTTTTTTTCCTTTACTTTTAATTTTCATTGTGGTTTCACTGCCAGACTAGGCCTCTATAGCCTTCTCTTCGATCTCAAAGACATTTTTAAAGGCATGGAAAAAACAGTCAGTGGTTTTAAAAGGTATACTAAGTTTGCCGGTACCATCTCGATCACTGATATACATGACTGATGTCTAAAATGTTTGGGTCCTCATCACCAGCTCAATTCTTGTCCTTTGTGCCAACAAATGACAAAAAGAGGCCTCAAGAACTGTGCCAGACAGTATGGGTCATTGTTCACCTTGGACTCGCTCTCAGTGGCTTCCACCTCATTGAGAACATTGACTTCTTCTCATGGTTCTCAAACCTCTTCAAGGTCCAAACATAAGAGTAAGTCAAAGTCTCTGGCTGTTTCCAAACCTGACTGATACCAAAGCTAGACTAGAAACATGATGGCAGAAAAAGACCACATGGGAGGAGTGGCCTAGTGGTTGGGGCAAGTTGCCTCAGGCCAGACTGTCAGGGGTTCAAATCCCACTAGAGGACAGCAACCTTGGGCTGGAAGGACTGGGGTTTCTAGTCTCACAGGTGCTCCTTGTGGTCTTGGGCAAGCCACTTAACCCTCCGTTGCCCATGTTCCCTGTAGAATAGTTATCTCCAAGTTATAATGCCCTGTTCAATGTAATTTCAGTTTGTTCAATGTAAACCTTGATATCATGAAAGGCAGTATATAAGAAATGTTAACTAAATAAATAAATATGGCCTATCTAGTCTGCCCTCCCATATCAACCAGTACAGTAGTCCCCTTTACAGATCCTTTGTGTTTGTCACAAGCTTTTTAAATTCAGATAGGGCCCAATTCCGTCTTGGACGTTGAACCCCTCTTCGCGATTCTGAGCCTGTGGGGCACGTAGCCCCGTGGGATCAGAATCACGAACAGTCCTGCACGTGCAGGCCGAGACTACGATTCAGTCCGGCCTGCACATACAGGACTGTCCCCAGCTAACTCACTTAAGGCACCCTGACCCCCGATCCGGCCTCCAAAGACCAGGGTCTGGGTGCGGGGACTGCCTTCAGGCCACCCCTACTCACTGCAAGCTCCAGGCCTGCTGCAAAATGACATACAGGGAAGTTATTCCACCTTAGAGATTGAATAACTTCCCCCTATAAGTCGCCGGCCCTAGACATACAGGGCCAACATTAGAATCGGTCTTGCATGTCCAGGGCCCGTGACTGCCCAGACTCTGTCCCTGAGCCGCCCCTTCCGGTGCACAGCTGGCAGGGAAGTTAGTCACGGCTGGAAGAAGGCACGAATAGCGAGGATGGATGTCCCATGTGGACATCCATCCCTGCTATTCATGGCACAGAATAACCCCCATACTGTCCTCATCTCTACCACCTCCACTTGGAGATTATTCCACACATCTACCACTCTTTCCGTAAAGAAATATTTCCACATATTACTCCCTTTCACCCTCATCCTATGTCCCCTCATAGCAGAGCTTGCTTTCAATTGAAAGAGGCTCTCCTCCTATGCATTTATGCCACGGAGGTATTTAAATATCTCAATCATATCATCTCTAGCCTGCTTTTCCTCTAAAGTATACATATTAAGATCCTTAAGACTGTCCTCATGTGCTTTATAACGAACACCACTAACCATTTTAGTAGCCACTCTCTGTACCAACTCCAACCTGTTTATATCAGCACAAACACAAGCACTGCAATTCCCCTAGAGGTTCTTCCGATGCAGACCAGCCAGTCAAACAGTCCCGGTGGAAGGATCTGTCCTCCAAAGCACAGGTGGGGCTCCGGGATGCTCCCGAGACATCAACCATTGGAGAGCCGCCAGTTTCATGTTCTGGGATGGTGACTCAAAGCCCCGTAGGTGACTCCACCCAGACATCAGACATCTCCCTAGACCAGGGCATGCTGGATCTCAAGAGGAGTTTTTCAGCAGTCCTGGCAGCCTCAGTGCCGATAACATTGGGAGCTTCAGGAGTGCAGGCTTCAGCACCAAGCCTACAGTCATGCATATTGGGCCTGATGCCGGCCCTTGAACCAGCATCTTCGGAACTCGTGAAATCGATACCTTCATTGGAACTGGTCAATGCCCCTGGTATCCAACACACTTAGACCGCCATAGCTCTTGGTTCCGACACCTCCGAGTATCGATATCGACCTTCAATGTCCATGCGGCATTGACTGCCAGTACTTCGATTTCTTACTGGATTCTGACTCAACTTCTTCAGATTTTGATAGAGCATCACTCGATTCCCAAGAACTTCCAGACATCCCTTCGGACCCTTCGCTGCCTCAGGAACGGCATCAGTCCCCACCAGAGGATATGTTCTTTCAGGACTTCATCCGTGACAGGGTAGCTGGACTCTCCATCACAGTAGCCTCAGAGAAGGAACCGAGGGCAGAGGAATTGGAGATACTCCAATACCCTCCTATGCCCAAAAAAGTGGCTACACTACCGGTGTATCATATCCTACAGGATCTTATGCTCCGCATGTGGAAGGCTCTGCTCATAGTTCCCCCTGTCAGCAAGTGACTCAATAGCATGTAACAAGTACCAGAATGTCCAGGCTTCCAAAAACCGCAGCTCCCCCACCACTCAATGGTGGTGGAATCGGCAATGTGCCACATAAAGAGCTCATAAAGAACCATTCTTCCACACCATCTGACAAAGACTCGAGGACACTCAATGCCTTTGGACATCAATGCTTCCAAGTTTGCATGTTGGCCTCCAGAATTAACTCTTACATTCTGTACATGGGCATGTTTCTGAAGGATGTCATTAGGCATCTGGAGACTTTTGCTCCCATGCTGCCTGAGGATAAAAGCAGTGTCTTCCAGACACTCATCAAACAGGGCCAAAACACTTCTAAGTTTCTTACCAGGGCCTCTTTCGATGCCTTTGAATCCACTAGCAGAGCTTCAGCAGTCTGCGTTGGGGCTAGCATGATGGCTTGGTTGCAGATATCAGACCTCAAGTAATGGGTCTAGGATAAACTGACCAATATTCCACGTACTGGAGAAAACCTTTTTTGGCAAGGATTTGAGGGAAAACGTAGGCAAGATTGAAACAGGTGATCTCACCCTAAAACACCCTTCCAGGAAAACAACTGACCCATCCAAAAGGAAGGCCCTTCCCAAGAAATCATTCTATTCTATCCTTCTTACCCGCCTTCTGCTGCCTATCAACCTCAGCAGCCTCAACAGACAGCAGGGCCCTCGCCAACCCAAGAAGCCCAAGGTTCCTTATCCCCTACCAGCTGTACAAGCACAACCTGCACCCGGTTTTTAACTCCTTCCTAGAGAGCATTGCCAATCTGCCCCTGGAGGACCCCCAGCCCCTCCACATAGCAGGCAGACTTTGTCACTATGCCCACCGGTGACACCTCATAACATCAGAGCAATGGACACTACAGATTGTTCAAAGGGGTTATCAGCTTTACTTCGAAACCTTACCCCCCAACAGCTTCACAGGGGATTATCCCCCACAACCCCTTCACAGCACTTTCTTAAAAGAAGAGATGATTCCCCTCAAGAGGTAAGGCCCTCCCGTCATTGCACCATACAGTGCTCCAAAATCTGAGCTTTGTCATAAACTTTCCAAAGTCTCACCTCGTTCTTACCCAAACAACTGGAGTTAATTGGAGCACTTTTAGACACTTGACAGGCCCGAGCTTTCCTCCCACAGGATCGCTGTGCTGCCTCATTGAGCTGGCAAAAAGAATACAACAGCAAAACCGAGTAACAGCTCAAGAGATGTTATGACTATTAGGACACATGGCCTCCATGGTCCATAACATACCCTATGCTCAATTATACATGCAACAAGCACAGTGGACCCTGTCTTCTCAACGGATGCAAGCAAACGGACTTTGCAGACACAAGATCCACATCACCCCTGAACTGATCAAGTTCTTTTAGTGGTGATGTCTGCCACAAAACCTACTCGTTGGGTCACCTTTTCAGTTGCCTCCACATTGTTGTATCCTGACGATGGATGCTTTCAAGCTGGGATGGGGGGTGCACCTGGACAACTTGACTACACAGGGACTGTGTACACCACAGGAATCTGCCCTGCATATCAACCTGCTAGAACTACAAGCACTGACAAATGCTCTTTGGTTTTTTCAACCCCAACTATTGGGACAACCTTTTCTAGTAGGACAGACAACCAAGTTGCCATGTGCTACATAAACAAACAGGGGGGAATGGGGTCCTGTCCCTTCTGCGAATAAGCAATTTGCCTATGGGCCTTTGCCATCTCTCATTGCATTCACCTTAGAGCGGTGTACCTCCTGGGCAAATTCAATGTCCTAGCACATGAATGGACCTTGCATTAGGAGATGGCTGCTTGGATCTTCCAAATGTGGGGGACCTCACTCACAGATTTTTTGCCACTCCACAAAACACACAGCTTCCACTCTTCTGCTCCAGTGCTTCGTCACGGCACCAACAGGACCTGGACGCCTGCCTTCTCCATTGGGGACAGGGACTGCTCTACGTATTCCCTCTCATCCTCTTGATACCCAAAGTACAGGCCGACATGGATTCAGTGATTCTCACTGCCTCCTTTTGGCCCCGTCAACCATGGTTTCCTCTGCTTCTTTGCCTTGCGCAGACTCAACCTTTCAACCTAGGATGTGCACCCAACTTCCTCTCTTAAGATCTTGGGACACTCCTCCGTCCCAGTCTTTACTCCCTATGCCTGAGAGCATGGTTGCTGAAGGGCTTGTGCTCCCTGACTTCAACCTGTCACAGGCAGTCAAAGATGTCCTTCTTACATCTCATAAAGATTCCACCAGGCAATCGTATGCCTTCAAATGACGTAGGTTTGCCCTTTGGTGTTCCCAAAAGGACATTGACCCCTTTTCTTGCCCAGTGGAGACGCTTCTACAGTATCTCCTCCACTTATCCTTGACACGTCTTAAAATTAACTCAGTGAGAGTTCACCTTAGTGCCATTGCAACCTATCACAGACTGTGGATAGACAGCCTATTTCCTCACACCTCTTAGTAGCATGCTTCATGCGGGGTCTCCTGCTGTCCAAACCACTTTGGGAGGTCTGGGATCTGAATGTAGTTCTGGAACAACTTCTAAAGCCACCTTTCGAACCTTTAGTCACCACTTAACTGAAATTTCTGTCTTGGAAGGTCATCTTCCTTATTGCTCTCAGTTCAGCTCACCCCATCAGTTAGCTGCAAGCTCTAGTGGCAGATCCCCCCTATACTCGGTTCCACCATGACAGGGTGGTTCTCTGTACCCATCCAATTTCCTCATGAAGGTGGTCTCCCCCTTCCATCTAAGCCAGTTGGTAATCCTTCCCATTTTCTTCCCTAGATCACATGCATCTCGGGCTGAAGCAGCGTTACACACTTATATAGACTGCAAACAAGAGCTGGCTTACCACTTGGATAGGACTAAAGATCACAGAAATTCCTCTCAATTATTCGTTTCCTTTGATCCCAGTCACCTGGGACTACTGGTGATGAAACGTACTCTATCTAAATAGCAAATTGTATTTCTTTTGCTTATACACAAGCAGGACTCTCACTGGAGGGTCATGTCATTGCTCATAAAGTGCGGGCTATGGCAACCTCTGTAGCCAATCTTCATTCAGTAGCCATTGAGAACATTTGCTGGGCAGTTACTGGACAGAGACTCCCATCGGGACACCATCTTTGGCTAATTTGTACTCCAGCACCTCTTTGCAACTTAAACTCAACTCCTGCCCTCCATCCCAGACTTCTACAAGATACTAGACAATCATTGGGGGAGTATCCCCTCCTGGGATCGAGTACAATGGCCCACAACTCTTCCAGACTCTTCTTCTACACGCTTTTTGCCTCAGGGATCGCACTACTCTCCCCCCATACCAGTCTGGTACCCTGGAGCTAGTGAGTCCCATAAGTGAAGACTGCATTCCTGCTTCTTCCTGGAGATAGCGTAGTTACTCACCTGTAACAGGTGATTTCCGGGAACGGCAGGAATCGGTCTTCACAACCCACTCTCCTCCCCTAGGAGTTGTAAAGTTCTTTTGTTTTTCTTCTTCTTCTCAGCTACAAACTCAACTGATGAGAGGAATTTGGAAGGTGGGAAGGCAGACACACAGGTGCAGTGGAATGCTCCCAAAGGCTTTCCTATTCTATGCTGGGGAGTGTTCCATGTGGGATCCATTGGTGATGTTCACCCATAAGTGAAGACTGATTACTGTTGTTCCTGGAGATCACCTATTACACGTGAGTAACTACATTTCTCTTAATAAATAGCGCTGCAATATCACAGTTGAGGTGCACAGTTTCATTAAGGATTCTGTATCTGATTAAGGGCTGGCCCAGGGAATTCTGAATTCTGCCACTCTAGACAGAAGCCCTGGCGTGCTGCCCCCACCCTTCATGTGTCGCCCTCCATCCTCTTCCCCATGCTGAGCCATGCTGCTGCTGATTCTTGCGGTTGGATCAGGGGCGGCTCGGTAGCAGCATCAGGCCATGTGCTTCGGCACACATTGTTTGTCGCTTCTGACTCCTCCACACAACTTTGGGAGTATCAGAAGTGGCAGGCCATATGTGCTGAAGCCATGGCCTGCCACTGCTGCCGAGCTGACCCTGCTGCTGAAATCAGCGGCAGCGGGGGATGGAGGCATAGTATGGCACGGCACGGTTCAGCATGAGGGGCGGCAGGCCATATGTGCCGTGCCACCCATGGAGGTCTGCCTTCCTAGGCGATCGCTTAGCAGATGGGCTGGCCCTGCCCTGATTTGCAGAGATGCCAAGGAAGAACCATCCCAAAGAGTGAGATTTACATCCCAGGGAGTGAAATTGAAGTCCAAAGAGAGATTTTTTCAAATGGTGCATCCAGGATATATATCTCAAAAGATTTAAGGGCCCAATATTCATCTGGGTAGGCTATACGCTGCTACGGCCCATAGCCCTGCCTGCTGACTCTTAACTCCACATATTCAATGCCGCAGTGACGGCATTGAATATCTAGGTTTAGCGCACAGGTGAGCCAAAAGCTGGCCTAGTTTTAGCTGCGGATCACTAACCAGGTAGCAGTGCAATATCACCGCTACGTGGTTAGTGGCAGTCTCCGCCTCTGCTCTGCCCTAGAATGCCCCCAACACGCCCCATTGCTAGTTGAATAGCATCGTGGTGCGTAGGGGAGTTAGAAGGGGATATTCAATGGCACTAACCATGTCAATGCAGTTGAATATCCCCATTTAAGGCATTTTCACGGTTTGCTGTGTTGTAAACCATGTAAATGCTCTTCATTCTGTGGCTAAAAGTATGTGCATAGGTTTCACAGCAACTATAGTTGTAGGTAAGGATAAAGGGATGTGCAGGAGGAGGCAGTACACAGAAAGATGAGCTCAGTTTCTTCCTTCTGCCTGTGTCACTTGGTTTTTCTTCTCTTACGCTTTTCCTCACGAAAGCACTGGCACGGAGGCTCTAATACTTGACAGAAGGGGAAAGAGTGTGAGAGAGAAAGCCTTCAAATGAGTGTGATACATTCTTAATGAGTGTGAATTGTCATCTCTGGATTTAGTCCTTGGCATTGATTCTTGGCTGACATTAAATTAGGGCTTTCCAAACCTGTCCTGGGGGCCTCACGGTTATTCAAGATTTTAAGATATCAACATGAATTGAAATGAGATAAACAGCTGCCAAGTTACGCAGTTCCAAGAGAAAGATTTTGGGCCAGTTTTGGATTCTGATAACCCTGTTCTGTTGTTTTATGGGACTTGCAGCTTTGATTTTAGGGGTAGACTTGAGGACTACAAATCCCACTCTGCTTTGGGATAATAGTTCAAAACCAGGACCAGCCAAAAAGTCTCCCTCTTGAAAATGGGTAATGGCATCTTTGGATACATCTGCATTTCCTTATCATCCTGCTAGAACAGTCCAGACCAATGGATTATCTCCCTCTTTCATCAGATGGAGAAACTGGAACTTTCTAATGATATCAGCAGCAGCAGGAGGCAGGGGCAGTGGAACATCTCTTTGGTTGAGGGAGCCAAGCAAACCAATCTGATACAGCTCATGAGCTCTCTAATTGCTGATACTGTGTTGGCAAGATATTGATGGGGCCATGGCTCTAGTGATCCACCCCATTCCACTTCCTATGGCTGAAAGAGTGGTGGAGCTATGGCACTTGCCAGAATTACAGAGTTGCCAGGTTACCCATCTCCAGGAGTGAGAGTGTTTTTCCATATCTTATAGGCGCCGAGCACTAACCGTGCAGCTTCCAATATTGGTGCTTCATGGTTAGCGCTAGTCTCTGCCACTTCTCCGCCCCAGAGCTAGCTGGCTAGCATCAGGGTGCATAGGGTATTTAATTGGGGATATTCAATGGCACTGCCCATGTAAGTGTTATCTAATATCAGGTTAGCAGGCATTTACATGGTTAACTGACTGTTAACCGTGTAAATGCCCTTTGAATATTAAGCTCTATGTGACCTGTGGTTGGAAGAAGCTTTTGAGGATCAGTCTGCGGACCTTTCACCTAATTGTTCTCTTGGAGTCCACTCCTGCCCCAAGGCCTAGATCTGTGGTTCTCAGCCTTGATGAAGCTGGTGGTTCTTGGTAAGCGCCCCAAAGGGCACATCCAGATGGACTGAGAAGCTACCTTGAGATGTCCCCCCCTTCCCCTTTGAATAGCAGTGTTTTTTTCCTGCTACTGTTTTCATGGTGAAGGGTGTCTGTATAAGATTTATTTAAAAAAAATAAAAAAGTAGTGATTGAGCAGCCTCAAATTCTGATAGTAACCTAAGCCAGAGAGACCCTAAAGCTTGGGCAGCAAGGGCTTTCCTGATGTCAGACAGTGTGAGGACACTTCCTGGCAAGCACGGCGGTCAGCACCAGTAATGCCAGATTGGGGTCACAGTCGTGTGGGGGTCTGTGGGAGGTGGTGGGTGAGTACAGTGGCTGGTTTCTTTTGCTGCCCCATTTATGATGGGAATGTAGACCCATCACTATTATAAGAGGTTAGTGCTGGTTCAGCCAACAATCTGAGCTCTTCTCTATCAGATACTGTGCAGAGTTGCAAAGTTCTCCAAGAACAAGCACAAAATAAGTCCTCACCTATGGGTGATATCACCATTGGAGCCCCGCATGGAACGCTCCCCAGCTTCCAAAGGAAGCTTTTGGGTGGTATGCCATGTGTGCACCTGCATTCTCCACCCATCGTGACATCATATTCTCCATTCTTCTTTTTTCCATGGAGCCTCTAAGACAGTGATTCCCAAACTTGGGGTCGGGACCCTAAATGGAGAGACATCATCATCAGCGGTAACTGAGGCCTTTTAATACCTGTTTTATAAGTCGTGAATAAAAGTTGTGTATTCCATTGATAAGGTTAGGAGTAGAGTTGATCTTGAAGGGGTTTTGTCTTTGTCACAGAAACATGGCCATTTTCCCTCCTCTCTGGACTTTGACTGGGACCTATGCCAAGTAGTGGCAATAACCAGTCAGCATGTGGTCTGTGAGCCAGTAAACATTCATATGCCCTTCCCCCCAGCTGGGTAAGCTTCTTGTTAAACCAGAAACCTATGTTGAGTACTGGGGTCTGTAAGCATACACTGCACATTGACACAAGGATCCTGTGCTGACTGCCACTGCTATCTGCTTTTGATGGGGCCACGTGACTTTTCAGTTGCTAAAATGGGATCATATGGGATAAAAGTTTGGAAAGCACTGCCGTGGGATGTGTTCCTGCAGTCTGGAAAAAAGTTTGAATTTCTTGTCCTTGTGGCTGAGATTTTGCTCACTTTTTCACCCGCTTGTCATCGATTAGATTTTTTCTCCTCCTCTGAGTGCTTTTTTCATAGTTTTTGTGCCTTTTTGGTGTCTTTTTCCCCTTTGGGAGCTTTTTCCTGGCCACGGCCGTTTTTCAGTTTAATTTTGCCGAGGCAGTATTTTTCGGCATGTCTAAGCCTGTTAGCGGCTTTAAAAAATGCACCAAGTGTGGCAAGACCATTTCTGCCACTGACCGCCATAATTGGTGCTTGCAATGCCTTGGGCCCAACCACCAGTCGGCATCCTGCGAACTCTGCTTGCAGATGACATGTTGAGGGCTGAAGGGTCGAGAAAAGCAGAAGGAGTCCCTCTTTAGCTCATCTGATTCAGTATCTTCATCCCCAACCCCCTCGTCCATGCCTAAGATGGCCAAGGGGAAAGAGCAGAGAGCTCATTTGGAGCAGAAGGATTGGAGCGGAGAGGGGCGCCCCTCTACAGAGACCCCGTCCATGTCAAAAGGGGATCACAAGGGGAAAATCCACATGTAGCGCCATCGCAGCCTCTCCAGACGTGAGATGGACAGCGAGGGCCTAGAGCAGCCAACCAAGCTTCCCGGGCGGAAGGATCTGACCCAAATGGCGGAGTCCATTCCCAGTGCCCAGGAGGGCTGCTGGATGTCTCCCAATACTCCTATCACCGTGGAGTCCCCACATGAGGGATTACTGGCAGTCTCCAATCCTTTCCTTATGATTCCTAGCATTCTGTTTGCTTTCTTGGCCACCGCTGCACACTGGGCGGAGGGTTTCAATATGTTATCCACGATGATGCCTAAATCTTTTGCCTGAGTGGTGGTTCATAATGTGGAGCCTTGCTCCGTGTAACCACAATTTGAGTTGTTCTTTCCTAGGTGCTTAACTTTGCACTTGTCCACATTAAATTTCATCTGCCGTTTGAACATCTAGTTTTCCAATTTATCAAGGTACTCTTGCAATTTTTCACCATCTTCTTGGGTTTTCACTACTTTGAATAATTTTGTGTCATCTGCAAATTTGATTACCTCACTCATTATTCCTATTTCTAGGTCATTTACAAATATGTTAAAAAGAAGCGGACCCAGCACAAATCCCTGGGGTGCTCTACTATTCACCATTCTCCATTTAGCTCTATACTGTGCTTTCTATCTTTTAACCAGTTCCTGATCCACAATAGTACACTGCCTCCTATCTCATGACTTTTTTATTTTATCTGTAGTTTCTCGGATCACCCCTGGAGCCCTTTTTAAAAATTGGTGTTGCACTGGCCATTCGCCAATCTTCAGGTATTACAGATGATTTTAATGAGAGTTCACAGATTACTAATAGTAGGTCTGCAATCTCATACTGCATTGCCGGATGATATGGTAAAAGCAGCATAGCTGCTTTTAAACAAGGTTTGGACAAACTCCTGGAGGAAAAGTTCATAAACTGGGGAAAACCTGGGAGTAAGTGGTAGGAAACAGGATTCTCCAGGACCAAGCAGGAAGTCAGTCCTCACTTATGGGTGACGTCGGCGCCGACGGAGCCCTCGCGGAGCAATTTTCCCCAGCTTTCGAAGAAAGCCTTTGGGAATTGCAGCGCGCATGCGCGGTCCCCTTCCCACCCAAGGGTGCCATCTTGCTCAGTCTTCTTTTTTCCGCGGAGCCCTACAGACGTAGTTTGTGATCGCCGCTGAAAAAGTTGATTTTTTCGTTTGTTTTTTCTCGGTTTGACGCCGTGTCCCTTTCCCGTCCGGCCTCGATACTCCAATATCGAGTCCATTCACATTTTTTCGGTTTTTGTCCTTGTAACGGGCATTCCCGCCACTTTTTTCTTTTTCCCTGGCAGCACGGTCTTTCGACCTCGCAGGGGCCCTTTTTCCCCCGATGGCTGCCAGCGGTTTTAAAAAGTGTGATCGCTGTACCAGACTTATGTCTCTTACCGACACACATGACTGCTGCCTCCGTTGCCTCGGACCCAATCATGACTCGATGAGTTGTGGTCCGTGCAACAAAATGTCCTCGAAGGCATTGAGGAGTCGGCAGTCACAAAAGGAACGAATCTTCTCTGACTCCGCGTCCGGTCGGGCCCAGACCTCGTCAGAGGCTTCGACGTCTTGTGACTCCGGCCCCGAGCATCGTCGGAGTTCCTCTGAGCCCCCGACTCCGGCCAGGAACATCGTCGGAAGAGGAAACCCGCGAGGGCGTCGTCGGAGGACGCTCCTGGTCCCTCGAGGGCCAGGTCGCATAGCCCCGTCAGCCGCCCCGGGTCCTCGGAGGCGGAGAGGTCGTCGAAGCATCCTCGTCTCGAAGTGGAGTCTCCTGGACACGTGAGTACTGTAGTCCTCGTGGACTCACCTCCGAGGGAACCGACGTCGGGCCCGACGCCGTTCGGGCCCGAGTCGGGGGCTGCTGGGTCTTCTGAGTTTGGTCTCAGATTGACGGCCTTGGAGAGCAGTATCGCTGCCTTCATGGACCAGCAGCGGGCATTGATGACCGGCCTCGCCAGTGCATCTGCCCTGACCACCGGGACGTCGACGTCCAAGTCGACCCCGGAGGCCGAGCCGATCCTCGAGTCCATACGAGCTCGAGTCGATCCTCGGCCAAGGTCTCCCTCGGCCTCCCGTTCGGGACCGAGGCCGTCGACGCCGGCCTCGGCGTCGGGGCAGAGGTCCTCGCCACTCGCCCGCACGGAGCCACTCGATTCCTCCACGGAGGAGTCGGGCTGGGACACGGAGGAGGACGAGTCACCCGGTTCTTTTCAGACTCGGTGCGTCCCCTCCGACTCGCCCGAGTCGGAGCCTCGGAGACGATCCCCCCCGGAGGATACCCGGTTCTCCGATTTCGTGAGGGACATGGCCAAGGCTTTGGCCTTCCCCGCGGATCCGGAGGAGAAGCCTCGAGCCGAAGAGCTCGAGGCCCTCCAGTATGACTCTCCCCCGAAGGAGGCCTTTACTGTACTGGTTCCTGCGATGCTGGAGCGGCTGCTCTTCCGCATGTGGGAGAGCCCGGCCTTGACGCCGGTGCTAAGCAAGCGGGTCGATTCCATGTATCGAGTCCGCAAGAGCCCCGGGTTCCAGAAGGCACAACTACCGCACCATTCCATGGTGGTGGAATCGGCCATGCATCGACTTAAGAGTCAGAAGATGCACTCCTCGGTGCCTCCGGGTAAGGAGGCCCGGAACCTGGATGCCCTCGGTAGGAAGTGCTTCCAGGGCTCTGTGCTTGCTTGCCGAGTCCAGACATACCAGCTATATATGGGCATGTATCTTCGAGACCTGACAAAGGAAATTGCCGGGTTCTCTGCTGGTCTCTCCGAGGAACCTTTGCAGAGGTTCCAGGCCTTGTCCACTGGCATTCGAGAGTGCTTGAAGTTTATTTCTCGAGCAGCCTACGATGGCTTCGAAGCGTCGGCTCGAGTAGCCGGAGCCGTCATCGGTGCTCGCCGTCAGGCTTGGCTTCAGTCATCCGACCTCGATCCATGGGTGCAGGACAAGTTGGTCGATGTCCCCTGCAGAGGTGAAAACCTCTTTGGCAAGCCCATGGCTGAAAAGGCGGCAGAACTCGAGTCCGAGACTCTCACCAGAACTCGCCTATCCAGAAAGACCTCTGCCCCTTCACAGAAGAGGAAGGGCTCGGGGAAAAAAGCCCTTTTACCCGAGGAAGGTGTCTGCCTATAAACAACACCACCCACAATATCAAGCTTCAGCAGCTCCCCATCAGGGCCAGCAGGCTAAGGGACAGGGTAATGGGTCCCGTAGGCAGAAAGCCCCCAAGCCCACTACACAGGCCCCTGCTCAGCAGGGTGGGGGTTTTTGACTATGCCGGCATAGCCTCTCCCCCTCCGCGGCTTTCGCTCAGCACGGGGGGCCGGCTGACCCACTTTGCCCACAGGTGGTCAGCCATAACATCCGATTCCTGGGTGCTGCAGGTGGTTCAAAAGGGCTACCTCTTACATTTTCACCAGGTGCCTCCTCCCTACTTTCCGGGGGAGCCTCCAAGACCCTCTCTGCACAGGGACTTACTCCTTCAGGAGCTGCAAAGTCTGCTCCAGGAACAGGCTGTGGAGCCAGTGCCCCAACACCTGTGGGGTCACGGGTTTTATTCGAGGTACTTCCTGGTACCAAAAAGAACAGGAGGCCTCAGACCCATCCTGGACTTGCGCAACCTCAACAAGTTCCTGCAGCGGGAAAAGTTCAAGATGCTTACCCTTGGAATCCTACTGCCCTACCTCCAGCAGGGAGATTGGCTATGCTCCTTGGATCTAAAGGATGCTTATACTCACATCCTTATTCATCCGGACCACCGGCAATATCTAAGATTTGTGGTGGCAGGGAATCATTATCAGTACCGCGTACTGCCCTTTGGCCTCTCCTCCGCTCCCAGGGTGTTCACGAACTGCCTGGCAGTGGTGGCAGCCTTCCTGAGGCTTCAAGGCTTCTTCGTCTTCCCCTACCTGGACGACTGGCTCATCCGGGCACAGTCTTCCCTAGAGGTCACTCAGGCCACTCAACGCACAGTGGCTCTGCTTCAGCACTTGGGCTTCGTCATAAACTTCGAAAAGTCCACTTTGCTCCCCTCTCAGGATCTCGAATTCATAGGAGCGTGGCTGGACACTCTGCAGGCTCGTGCCTTCTTGCCTCTGGAACGGGCCAACAGGCTCATAGCTCTGGCCGGCAGGTTCCACAGCGCGTCACCGGCCTCTGCCAGACAATTCCTGCAACTGCTCGGTCACATGGCCTCCACGGTCCATGTCACTCCGAATGCCCGTCTACATATGAGACCTGCTCAGTGGAGCCTTCGCACTCAATGGCATCAGGCCACAGGGAGACTGACGGACTTAATACAGATCTCCGACCGCCTGGTCTCCTCTCTGCAATGGTGGCTTCACCTGCCCAATCTGGTACTCGGCATGGCCTTTCAGTCTCCTCCACCTTCCCAAGTGCTAACGACAGATGCCTCTCTCCTGGGATGGGGAGCGCATTGCCAGGGAACATGCACTCAAGGCCTTTGGACACCTTGGGAGGCTGCTCAGCAGATAAACTTCCTGGAGCTGCGGGCGATCCACCTAGCTCTGCGGACCTTCTCTCACCTCACTTCTCGTCGGTCTGTACTGGTACAGACGGACAATCAGGTTGCCATGTTCTACGTGAACAAACAGGGGGGCACGGGCTTCCTCCTTCTATGTCAGGAGGCTCGGAGACCGTGCTCTTGGGCAGTCGACCACGACATCCTCCTCAAGGCTGTTTACCTGCCCGGGCAGGAAAATTGCCTAGCTGACAAACAGCTGGATTCTGCAGCCGCACGAATGGAGCTTGAACCCCGTAGTTGTCCAGCGGATCTTCCGCCGGTGGGGCCTCCCCACCGTGGATCTCTTTGCCAGTCCTCTAAACCGGCAACTTCCCAGGTTCTGCTCCCGGCACCCGCATCCTCTCAGAGTAGCGCCGGATGCTTTCCTCATGTCGTGGTCCACGGGCCTACTGTATGCCTTTCCTCCCACACCACTTGTGTCCCGGATGCTGTTCAAAGTTGTCCAGGACAGGGCCTCCGTGATCCTGGTAGCGCCCAGGTGGCCGAGACAACCCTGGTTCCCTCTACTCCTACACCTAGCGGTGGACACCCCTCTTCCTCTGGGGTTTCAGCCCGATCTCCTGACCCAGGATCAGGGTACTCTCCTGCACCCCAACCTCCGGGCCCTTCATCTGATGGCCTGGCTGCTGAAAGGGGAGTCCTAGCTCTGCTCTTACTTCCTCCGGAGGTGGAAGCTGTCGTCCTGGCGTCTCGGCGACCTTCCACCCGGAAATCTTACGCCCTTAAATGGCGTCGCTTCTCGGTCTGGTGTTCTCAGCGCTCTGAGGACCCCTTCGCCTGCTTAGTATCGGTGGTACTGCAATATTTGCTTCACCTCTCCGATCTAGGCCTCAAATCCAACTCTGTCAGGGTCCACCTCAGTGCTCTCTCTGCACATCATTCGCCGGTGGAGGGCCAGCCTCTTTCCTTGCACCCCTTGGTGGCGCGCTTTCTCAAGGGCCTTCTTCTGCTTAAGCCCCCGTTGCGCCCTCCAGCTCCTGACTGGGATCTCAATGTGGTCTTGCAAAGGCTTACCTGTCCGCCTTTTGAACCCATGGCTACCTGCCCTCTTCGTTTCCTCTCCTGGAAAACTCTCTTCTTGGTAGCCCTTACCTCCGCTAGGCGCGTTAGTGAACTACAGGCCCTAGTGTCGGAGCCCCCATACACTAGGTTCTACAAGAATAGGGTAGTCTTACGGACTCACCCTAAGTTTCTTCCAAAGGTGGTCACCCCTTTTCACATCAATCAAGAGGTGGTTCTTCCGACCTTCTTTCCCAGGCCGCATACCAGCCGAGCTGAAACTGTTCTGCATACCCTGGACTGTAGAAGAGCCTTATCCTTCTACCTTGACCGTACGCGAGAGCATAGAAAAGCTGTCCAGCTTTTCGTATCTTTTGACCCCAATCGGTTGGGGGTACCCGTCTCTAAGCGTACTTTGTCCATCTGGGTAGCTGACTGTATCGCCTGGGCTTATGGGGCAGCCGGCCTCTCCTTAGAGAGTCGAGTCACGGCTCACCATGTCAGGGCGAAGGCTGCGTCAGTGGCTCATCTCCGCTCTGTTCCGTTGGCAGACATCTGCCAGGCCGCTACTTGGTCTTCAAGCCAGACGTTTGCGGCTCATTACTGCCTGGAGAGGGAGTCCCGCAGGGACAGTCCTTTCGGACAGGCAGTCCTCCACAATCTCTTTGAGGTCTAGGCAACTCCTACCCTCCGGCCCTGGTGTTGGGCTACCGGCTGGATTCGTATTCAGAGAAGATTCCTTCCTTCTGTACTGTTGAGCTTGAGGGAGCTCATTTTTCGGCTTGAGGTCTCCGGTAGCCTTAAGCTCGGGAGTCCCATAAGTGAGGACTGACTTCCTGCTTGGTCCTGGAGAAAGAGTAGTTACTCACCTGTAACAGGTGTTTTCCAGGAGCAGCAGGAATCAGTCCTCACTACCCTCCCTCCTCCCCTTGGAGTTGCAGTCATTTTTATTATCTGTTTTTGCTAACTTTTTTGCTATCTTTTCGCTATGTCATCAGACTGAGCAAGATGGCACTCTTGGGCGGGAAGGGGACCGCGCATGCGCGCTGCAATTCCCAAAGGCTTTCTTCGAAAGCTGGGGAAAATTGCTCCGCGAGGGTTCCGTCGGCGCCGATGTCACCCATAAGTGAGGACTGATTCCTGCTGCTCCTGGAGAACACCTGTTACGGGTGAGTAACTACTCTGTCTTGGCTTGATGGGCCTTGGATCTTAACAGTATAGCAACTGTTAAGCTTCTATTCTTTCCTGCTTTTGTCATTCTGCATTCTCTTCTAGTTTATCAATGCTAACCTTTTTTCTCTTGTATTTTTGACGAATTCTTTTGAAAATCATAGTGGCCTCTTTGTCC
This sequence comes from Ichthyophis bannanicus, assembly GCA_033557465.1. Taxonomy (NCBI): domain Eukaryota; kingdom Metazoa; phylum Chordata; class Amphibia; order Gymnophiona; family Ichthyophiidae; genus Ichthyophis; species Ichthyophis bannanicus. Next base: position 140,414,338 of record CM066041.1, on the reverse strand, counting down.
TTATACTTTTATTTACTTGTCGTCTTATTTTTATTTACCTTCCAATGCCCGATTCCGACTTCTAGTTTGTAAACAGAAAGTTGGCATTAGGCAGACTGAGGAGGTGGAAACAAACAGCCCCGCGGCACTGAGGTTTTAAGATAAATGCTGTGGGGCTGTTTGCAACCATTGCTGCTGCTGCCGGTCCTGGAGAAGGGTGGCGGTGGCCGCATTAATAGGTGCCTTAGGGGGCGTGGGGTGCAAGGGATGAGGTTTGTCTAGGGCACCTCATCTCTTTGCACCTGTCCTGCTGCATTGTAATTTTGAAAATTAATGCACAGTAACTGCAACACCTCTCTGTTAAATATTATGGCATCCCTATCATTTTGTGGTGCAGTTAATGCAGCAAAACCTTTGTTACGATGTGTAAATTGCACAGCAGATAACGCTATGCTCTTAGCTTCTCAACTTTCTCCTGCAGACAAATTTGTGTTTTCTGAAGATTGAGTTGTAAGCCATTTACTTTCAACCAAACTGCTATAGAAGAAATTGCCACTGAAAGCTGATCAAGCATAAAATAAATATTCTCATTGACAGATAAATAGATCATTATATCATCAGCATATATACAGAATTAGAAACCTAAATTCATAGTTACATCACATAAAGGACACAGATATAAATTAAACAGAATAGCTGAGAATATTGATCCTTGAGGAACTCATCCAGATGTCCGAAACCATTTGATTCGTCGGAACCAGATTTCACTGCCTGCCTTCTGTTCATTAAGCAGGAATGAAACTATTTTAAAACCTAGTTTCTTATACCCATAGACTCTAATTTAGTCAGGAAAGTCTTGTGGACTACATTGTCCAAAGCCCCATGAATATTTAAAAATGCACTACAAAGCTAGATTGGCTTTCTAATGCAACCAGCCAGTGGTCAAAAGTCGAAATCAGGAGAGTTCCAATGGAAACCAAATTGATATTCATGCAAAATGGCCTTATCATCCATATAATATTTCAGATGCTGATATTCTAGATGCTTGATTAGTTGTGCTAAGAGTGTCAGGCAGTAGGCCAATAACATCTTAGCTGTTATTTATCACCATCTCTTTTTGAAAATTAGACAAATTAATGCCTTTTTAAGACATGGGGCATCAAGCCCTGTGACACGATTGAACCTAAAAGAATGCAAAATATCATAAAAGTATGCACTTAAGGTTTTTATAACCCACACTGGACAGGGGTCACTATAGTTAACAGAATATCACAAATTACAAATGGCTGTCAATTTATTAATCACATTGGGAAATTTATTTCAGTTGTCCTTTCCACACTGCTCAGTAGGTTAAAGAATGACAAGAGTCATATCTGAATCACTAAAGTTCTTCATCTTATTTCATAAATAGTCAGCAAAATTTTGACTGGTGATCTGCTAGTCTTCTTTTTCATCTTTAGGTTTAGAGATTAAAGATTTGACTATAGAAAATACTTCTCTTGGCCTGTGTAGGGTAGTTGTGGTCTTTTTTCTAAAAAGCTCAATTTTAGCAGCTTCTGATTTTGTTCTAAAAAGCTCTAAGGCAGCTATATATTCTTGTTTTGTAACTTTTGTTTTGATTTTCCTCCTCAGTGCCCTTGGGATGGCCCCTAAAGTGATTAGCTGGGTAATAAACTGGTTGAATGGAAGGCAATAGAGGGTAGTAGTAAATGGAGTTCACTCTGAACGTAGGGCATTACTAGCGGTGTGCTGTTTGTTTTAACATTTTTGTAAGCGATATTGAAGATTCACTGGGAACAAGCAGGAAGCAAGTCCTCACATATGGGTGACATCACCGATAGAGCACATGCGGGAACGATCCCCAGCGTCCATAGGAAGCATTTGTGAGGTCCACCACGCATGAGTGTCTCCTGTCTTTCTGCCTGAAGGAGCCATCTTACACATCTTCTTTCTTCCATGGAGGCCTTCAGACGTCTGTCTGTCCCTGGAAAATTGAAGTAACCCTCGCCATTTTTTCTCTTTTTCAATTTGTTTTTAGATAATGAGATTTTTCCCTCATCTTCCTGTCCATGTCCGGGAGTGTCGGTGCCTCGGCGTAGCATTTTTCTCTGTTCTTTTTCTTTGTGCTTTTTTTGGCACACATGTCTTTTCTCTTATGCCCACCTGGTTGGTTGGGACATTAGCAGCTTTTGATATGGCAAACCAACCAGTGGGATTTGGCAAACCGACCAGTGGGTTCAAAAAAGGCACCAGGTGTGCCCGCACTATCTCGGTGACAGACCAACATAGTTGGTGCATTCAGTGCCTCCGGCTTGACCACAGGCCCTCCACCTGCACTCCATGTTTGCAGATGACTCGGAGGGGGTTGAAGAATTGAGAAAAACAGTAGGAATTGCTGTTTGCATCTTTGGAGTTGGTGGCATTGGCGCTGGCATCGATATCAGTATTGATGCACCTTGAGGGCCTCCATCGAGTCCTCAGCCCAGAATGGCACTCAAGTTCATTCAGAGCCGAGGGATTGCAGTAACCTGGACTGGAGACTATCTTTCGACAAGGGTTGCCCTCAGAAGGATTGATCCTCTGCCCCATTGACATCAAGGGGTGCCACCAAGAGCCGAGGGAAAACCCATGGGCACTGACAATGAAGCCCCCCTCTGCATGATTCTGAAGGTGAGGGCCAGGAGCAGCCACCAAAGCTGCCCCGGCAGGAAGAGTTGCCTCATTTTATCATAATCTCCCTTTTGAAAGTTAAAAGGTAATACTGCGGACTTCTCTGCTGTCCTTCCTCCATTTATTAAATCAAATACAATCATTCTATGATCACTATTGCCAAGTAGCCCCAACATTCTTATCTTGTGTGTTCCACTAAGGACTAGGTCCAAAATGGCTTCCCCTCTTGTTGAGTCATGAACCAGTTGCTCCAAGAAACAGTCATTTATTTCATCTAGAAACTTTATCTCCCTAGCATATCCTGCCGTGACACTGACCCAGTCGATACCAGGGTAATTGAAATCACTCATTATTATTGCTGTGTTGTAACTTTTGTTAACTTCCCTGATTTCTTTGAATATTTCATCATCCATTTGTTCATTCTGCCCTGGTGGTCGGTAGTATACCTCCACTGTCATTGCCTTCCACTTTTTACATGGAATTTCAACCCATAGAGATTCTACAGTGTATTTTGTTCCTGCAAAACTTTGATCCTGTGTGACTCAATGCCCTCTCTAACATAGAGTGCAACCCCTCCACCAATTTGATCTACTCTATCATTGCGATATAATTTGTACTCAGGTATCACAGTGTCCCACTGGTTGTCCTCCTTCCACCAGGTCTCTGGGATACCAATTATATCTATCCTCTCATTTAGTGCTATATATTCTAACTTTCCCATCCTTGCATAAGATATCTCCAAAGAGCAAGTTATGGACTCCAAAGTATAAACTTAAGCCACATTACTCAATAGGAGCTCCCACCCAGCCTAGCTATCCAACCCCCTCAACCAAACCCTCTCCTACTGAACGCCTCCAAACTTGCCACCCAGGTATCTCAGCTCCTGCCCTCAGTCACTCTACAGACTTGCACACCTATCCCCTTCCACCACTCTTAAGCCATTCCTGATATGGTTTCCACACATCCTCCACCTGTTTATTTATTTATTATTTTATTTTATTTAACAATATTTATATACTGCCTTTCTACAATTCCCACACCCTCTTCGCCTTCTACCAAACTAAAATTATGCAAAAAAAAAAATATCATTGCATCTTCAGGAACAGCCTACCCTAAAATCTCCTCCATTTTCACAATACACTTCTCCCAGAAATAGAACAAGACCATCAGATGTGAATATATGTCTCTTTATGCTCGCAGTTCTGTTAACATTCCTTCCCCAGCTTCATTTAAATCTTCACCAGCTTTATTGGTGTAAGATACCAGTGTTATAATACTTTTAAAGCATTTTCTATTAAATTGGCAGCTACTGAGGTTTTCCACATATTTTGGTAGATCTGCCTCCAAATTTTATCATCCCAATATCCTCCTGGCCTCTTCCCATTTACTCCTATAACTGGGCAACTGACCTACATTCGACTCTGGATTAAGAGAGAATTTAGAAATTAATCTTATTCCTCCCAAAACTCCTATACACAAGTGGGGTCATTCTAATTTGCGTTTAGCAGGGATATATATCCAGGTTGGGCGTATATCCCCGCTAAACGCCAGGGTGCTGATTCCACTCACAGAGCTCCCCGCACGTACAGGGCAGATGTGCAGGGAGCTCTGTATGTATGGGGGGTGGGAGGCGGGCCAGAGGCGGGGCACCCAACCTGGACGTACAGGGCTGATTCTGTTGACGGCCCTGTATGACCGGCCTGGGTGCCTTAGACTGGGGACTTATTCCATCTTGGCGGTGGAATAAGTCCTCTCCCAACAGTGGTGGACGACCATGCCAGGACCCCACACCAAGGTGAGCAGGAGAGGGGGTTCCTCGCAGCCCAATCTGGGCCCTGAAATTGCCGATCGGGGGTTGGGCTGCAGGGAAGCAGGCAGTTTGATGGTTGTAGCCTATTGTGGCTTCTGCATTGAGCCACAGTGCCATGGCAATGGGACGCCATGGCACTGCTGCTCCATACAGGAGCCTGGGTGGTCTAGTCAGGGAAGCGCCTGGACATCCAGAGGCATGGAATCAGGACATGTCCGAGATGTCCAGGCCCTTTGCACCGATTCTGGTCCCATGGGGCCATGTAGCTCCTGCGGGAGCAGAATCAGGTGTATATCCGGGCTGTCCAGATTTGTGGATGTCCGGATGGCTCGAACGTGCTCCGTCGGAATTGGCCTCAGGTCCTCTAACATTGTTCCTTCCCTTTGTAACCCTACCAACCTATTCCCTCAATTTAGATATCCAAAAATTCCTGACTACCAAGGGCATATGTCTAGCACAATATATCAAAGGGAAAGATTTAACTCTCCTTCACCAGTTGGACAATTCTGCAAAGCCCATCTTCTTCCCATTTATGAAACACCAAGTACTCCACTCCTGAAGGAAAATCTCTATTCCCCCTCATTTGGGTCAAAGTAGATACACCCACATGGCCCACAATGCTTATTCTCTAAGCAGACCTTAACTTTAGTGTTAATCTACCTGTGTCTGTGCGTCAGGCATCCTCCTTGGCCCTCTTCAAATCCAGGTTGAAAACCCACCTTTTCACTTCTGCTTTCTGTTCTTGACTCCTGTGTTCTGATTTGAGTAGTTTTAATTGCTGTTTGTGTTTGTGCTTTTTGCCCTATCTTGATTTATCTCTAAATATTTATATACTCTATCTTGCTTATTGTATTTTGTATTTTGTAATTTGTCTCGATTAGATTGTGAGCTCTGTTGAGCAGGGACTGTCTCTCCTACATGTCTGTACAGCATTTCGTACGTTTGCAGCGCTATATAAATGCTAAATAGATAGATAGATAATCTACTAAAAGGATTCACAATTTCCTTCCTCTCCCCCATTAAAGGGGCTGCCATACTAAAGAATCCAACCTCCTCCCCCAATACAACCCTTTCAATTACCACTCAGGCTTTACTTGGTTCCTATAGCTGAGCTGCTACCTAATATCTCCTGAAATCAGGAGCCAGCATCCCACGCTCTTCCTTCGCTCGATACAAAGGAGATCAAGCCAACCTCAGGGATCTGCAGCGCCAGATGAATTTAAATGTTTTCCTTTGTATTGCTCTAAATACTTTCCCTGGACCATCTACCGGAAGGGTCTGGAATAGGTACAGGAGTCTTGGAAATAGCACTATCTTGATACTTGCTTTTCTTCCCAGCCATGACAGGTTTAATCTATACCACTGTTCTAGGTCAAGGTCCAATCGGTCCAGTAACCTGGTGTAGTTTGCATGAAAGAGCTGAGAGGGCTCAATCACTGTCCTCGCTCCTAAATATTTAATGCTATTTTGTGCGCATTTAAAGTGGAAGTTTTGTTTTAGCCATTCTTCCAGCTTTTCCTCCAAGGAGATCGTTGTTCATATTCACTGTAATTCCAGTCAGTCCAGTAACCTGCTGTAGTTCGTGTGAAACAGTTGAGAGAGTTCCATAACTACTGAAGAAATATTTCTTTATGGAAAGGGTGGTGGATAAGTGAGACAGCCTCGTAGTGGAGGCATAGAGACTAGAAAGCATGGGACAAATACAGAGAATCTCTTAGGAAGAGGAAGGGAAATAGGATGCGTAGACTGGAGAGGCTTATGGTTTTTATCTGCCATCATTTGACATTGGGCAAGCCACTTAACCCTCAGTTGCCTCAGGTATACATAGATTGTGAGCCCTTTGGGGAAAAGGGAATGTATCCAGTACCTGCTTGTAGTAATTACATAAGGTAAACCGCTTTGATTGAAGGATAAGACGGTATAGAAAACTGGTTAAATAAATAAAAATAAATATGTTTCGCTCCCATTTCCTAACTGTTTCTATTTTCTCAATACTTGAGTAAACTATGGAGCTTTATATAATCTTTTCAGTGACACTGTATGCACAGGGGCATAGTATCTACTGCTAATTTTACTGCCTCACATCAATCTTCAGTTTGAGAATTAAAATTTTGCTCATTTCTTATGGCATAATCTAAACTTAATACCCATTGTTCTGTTGTTACCCACAGAAGCATAGAAACTGATGGCAGATAAAGACCATATGGCCTATGAAGTCTTCCAATCCATACCAAATACTAAATTCTACAATCCCTTCCTTTCCCTTAGAGATCCTCTGTGCTTGTCTCATGCTTTCTTGAATTCAGTCCTCATCTCTTTGGCCTCTGCTGAGAGGCTATTCCACACACCCATCGCCCTTTCTGTAAAGACGTACTTCCTTCGATTACTACTGAGTCTATCCCCTTTCACCATCATCCTCTGCCCCTTTCCTTTCTGCAGTGACTTCCACATGATCCAGTACCTCCCCTCTCTCTGCCTTCCCTCCCTCCTTCCCTCCCCCTGTCAAGCAGGCCCCCTTCTTCTCTTCCCCAAGTGTTGCATCCCTTGAAACCTTCCTATCATTGCTCCTTCCTCCAATTGTGACAGTGTCATCACTAGAAAATAAAAAGAACGCACTGCAGAGCCTCACTCTGCAAGGCCTGCTGGTTTTCCCCCACAGCAGTAGGAAGTGCATGTCAGAGGAGATAGGACCAGCAAGTGCTTGCCGTGCTCTTCAGCATGTTCCTTTTCTTTTATAGTGCTGACACTGTCATCAAAAGGAGCCACGGTAGGAAGGTTTCAAGGGGTAGACTACAGAAGAAGGGGCAAGAGGGGGAGGTTCCGGATGAGGCGAGAGGGAGAGAGGAGAGAGCAGGAGATACTGGACAACATGTGGACAGAAGGGAGGCACTTCTATCTTGCAGCATTTGAGGAGACAATTCCCCACCCCAAACCACATCCATGCCTAGCACTTTCCCTAATTTGTCCTGAGCTGTGCTCCTTCCCCAGATTGCAGTAGTCAAAAAGTGCTTATTATAATTTCACTTCTGGTGCACCCTGCGTATCAGAACTGAAACCATAAGTGGCCCATGCTGCTTGGGCCTGAGTAAGGATCATAATGGTTAGAGTAGTGGGTTAGGAGCAGTGTAGTCTCGGTTCAAATTCCAGTGTGGGTCTTGGTGATCTTAGGCTAGTCATTTAACTCTCCATCTTCTCTGCACTCTCTGGATGTTTTAGGGCCAAAACAAGCACTGTCCTGATGTCTGTTCATGCCTGCAGACATCCCTGATCTTCCTGAAATTGAACGGGGACATATAAGTCCATTGCACCTCCACCACGCCCCCTCCCCACATCTATTTGGACATCCTTGCACCGGAGACAACTGTAAACTTCATTTGTGAAATGATTTTGACATCCAAATCACAACTAAAACTTTTTTAAATGACCCCCTTTGCATCTAACTTGACAGTGCTTATGATTTTTCCTCTTTTCTTCATTTGAACCTGCTTTCCATTTTTTCAAAGAAGTTATTTTGGGTATAATATGTTCTTTCATATTATCTTTTAAGTGTGCCAGCAGTTGTTTGGCTTAACTTTGCCTGTTTAAATGCATGTGTGGAATACATCTAGTTTGGGCTTCCAATATGGTATTTTTAAACAATGTCTGTGTTTAAGGTAAACTCTTCATCTTTGCATCTAATCCATTTAGAGTTTTTTAACCATTTTCCTTATAATATTTGCCCTTTTGAAAGTTAAATGCTAATGCATTAGTTTTCCTTAGAGTCCTCTGAGTGAGATTTGATTGCGTTATGATCACTATTGCTTTTTTGCCCCACTACTGTCACTTCTCACACAAGGACTAGATCTACAATAGCTTCTTCTCTTGTTGGATCCTAGACCAGCTGCTGTCATAGAGCAATCATTTAATTTCATTTAGAAACTTTACTTCTCTAGCATGTCCTGATGTAACATTTATCCAGTCAATATTTTTGTGTTTCCAAATTTGTTAGATTCGCTAATTATTGTAAGCATTTCATTATTTGTTCATTCTGGTCAGTTGGATTGTAGTATACCCCTAACTACTATTCTCTTCCCTATCATACATGGAATTTCTATCCATAAAGATTCCAGAATGCATTTTGTTTCCTGCAAACCTTTACTTTCATTTGACTCAATCTCATTTTGAACATACAGTATAGCACCATGCCACCATTTATTTGATCTATTCAATTGTTATTATATAATTTGTACCATGGTATCACAATGTCACATTGGTTATCTTCCTTCCACCAGTTCTCTGAGATGCCAATTATGTGTACCTCTTCATTCAGTGCTATACATTCTAAATCTCCCACCTTATTTTTTAGCCTTCTAGCATTTGCATATAGACATTTCAAAATATGATTTTATTTGTATTTATAACCTATCTAGGAGTTTGCAGGGATCATTGGGAATCTTTCAACTCTATCTACTTTTTACTTAAAGGTACCTGGGCTACTTTTGCCCTTATTGCAACTTCTCTATTGGGATTCTCTAATTTCCAGAGGAGAGCAGCGGAAGTAATGACCACGGCCTACCAGGTGATAGATAAAATTCTTTATTAAGGACCTAACTTAACAAGTTTCGGCCGAAGCCTTTATCAGGGGTCTAAAAAACAAACATACATAAAATAAGCAAGAAACTAAAACCAAAAGAAATACAAACATCATACAAACTTTATAAAAACTATGTTGTTAAATAAAAGATTACCAGGGAACCACATAGAAGGTGTGAGAAACACGTCTATGCGGTGAAGCAATCACTCTTCCCAATCTGAAAAGCAGTAAAATTACAAATGTAAATAATAACAGAGAAACAAGGGGGTAAAAACACTAAAATACAAAAAAATAGACATATGTAACATAACGGTTAAATTGCATTATACACAAAGGAGGAATGTATACACATGTAATGCACCAACAGTGGAAAAAGTTCTTATGCATTTCAAGAAGAGAAAACTACATCAATACAACGTGGGAGAAAATACTAATGGTATGCACAAACAAAAATAAGCCATAAAAACACCATTAATACGCTGTCTACAAAGGGGTGAACAGAAATCTGTTGTCTAAAAACAAGATTTGTGTATATAGGTCATTTTTTATCTAAGCTCCTGTTGGTAGTGCCTAATGTACACCCTGCACATTCCCCCCCCCCCTTTTTTTCTGATGTGCATGTAGATAGCACATATAGCAATAAATTTTTTCCTGTCAGTGCATTGTAGGATAACATCTTTCCCCTGGTTTCTTTCTATGGATATATACCGTGTTTTATTTATTTACACTCTTGCCGGCTTTTGCGTAATATATACTTAGTACAAAAATGTTTTCTCTACAAAAAATTCTTTTCAGTAAATATTATACGTGGCTTTATTCCTCTCTCTTCTTCTTTCTTATTTTCGATATTGATTTATGGTGCGGCACAAAAGAAACATTTTCTTGCCCCTTCCCCATATTGCTATGTTCTGTTTTCTTTAATGTCTTTACTTACTTCCCTTGTGTAATAGTTATGACGTATGTGTTCCTTCTTGAGTGCAATAGTTGTTTAGACGCCTTAAAAACTGTCATATATCCATTCATAAGTTTGTAACACATATTTAGTGTTTTATAGATGTTTTTTATGGATAAAGTATCAAGTTTGTTTCTATTCATCTTTTACATATTAATGCAATTTAACCGTTATGTTACATATATCTGTTTTTTTGTATTTTAGTGTTTTTACCCCCTTGTTTCTCTGTTATTATTTACATTTGTAATTTTACTGCTTTTCAGATTGGGAAGAGTGATTGCTTCACCGCATAGACGTGTTTCTCACACCTTCTATGTGGTTCCCTGGTAATCTTTTATTTAACAACATAGTTTTTATAAAGTTTGCATTTGTATTTCTTTTGGTTTTAGTTTCTTGCTTATTTTATGTATGTTTGTTTTATAGACCCCTGACAAAGGCTTCGGCTGAAACTTGTTAAGTTGGGTCCTTAATAAAGAATTTTATCTATCACCTGGTAGGCCGTAGTCATTACTTCCGCTGCTCTCCTCTGGTTGTTTATCTGCGGAAGATTATCTTCTTTTCATTCTCTAATTTCCCCCTTTTGTTAGTATACTTCCAAGCTATCTCACTCTGTACACACGCTGCTGCTTTATATCCAGTTTAATGGTTAATATCAACAATGGTGGAATCCATTCTTTTAGAACAGGCTCTCTTCTGCAAAGTCTTGCCTGATTCCTAACCATTCTAAAGCCCTCTTCCTTGTACATTCATTGCATCCACGCATTGAGACTGGTACTCTGCCTACCTCTAGGATCATATTGTGGTAAGGAGAGTGCAGCTCAGCATGGAAATAAAAGAGAAAGAAGAACTTTTTCTTCTTTTCGGGGGATGGGTGCACTAGAACACATACACCACAGCAAAATCCCTGAGAGAAACCAAGAGGGTAGAGCTAGGTTTAAGCCACTCCCAGACTCCATAACAACCCCAGGTAAGAGTAGGAGGTATAAGTGGGTGGAGTCAGAGAGGGAGGTGCCCTGCTCAACGTTTAAGTTAGAGAAAACAAACAAAGTTAGGGGAAGCAGTCAAAGGAGCAGCAGCCAAGCAAGAAGCAGCCAAGGGAAAGGCAGCCAAGCAAGAAGCAGCCAAGAGAGAAGCAGCCACAAAGAGAGCAGCAGCAGAGACAAAAGCAGCCAGCACTGCAGCCAAGGAAGCTACAGAGAAGGTTCCAGGCAGAGGACCAAACAGACTGGCAAGAGGGAGAGAGAGAAAAGGTTGGCTTTGAGAAGGCTAAGGCAAGAGTGCTTAGACTCCTCTGATGAAGGGTCTGTCTGCAGGCAGCAGAAGCCTCAGGAAGGGAAGTGGAGATCTTACCCTGATTCCCTGTCTAGCTCAGAGGCAGAGAAAGTCACAAGCCACAGAAGCCTCAGCCAGGAAGGTGCTGCAACAAGACTCCAAGGTAGGAGAAAGAAAGCAGTAAAGCCAAAACCCTGTGTTTCTTGCTCTGACTCTGAAGAGAGGTTTAGGCCTGGGAAAACCCGGATTAGGAAGAAGGGGCTTTCAGGAGAAACTGAACAGGAGAAGCCCGTTGAAGTCCTACCTAGAGGAGAAGGGGCCATTCAGTGGAATAGGCTGTTTAACCTGTTAAGGACATTAAGCATAAAGTGCCCGAGCGTTTTCAAACTTTGCCAAGATACAGCTCAGCAGAAAGCATGGAGGTAGAAAGTAAAGAAAGTGACCTGACTTCAGCTTGTTCTGAGATGGACTGTGATATGTGCATTGTGGCTAAGTAAGGAAAGCCTGAGAGCAGTGAGAAGTTAGGAATTGTAAATACATGTGCTTTATGATTACGGAATTGAGAAGCATCATAAAGGGAAAAGAAAGAAAGCCTGTGTAAATAATTCTACTACAACACTGGTTGTAAGCTTTGCTTTAATGGGAGAAGATTATCCTTTATTTTCTTTGACTTGAGTGTACAACTGCTTTAAAGATTTGTTACCCGCTTGCCACGGAAGCTAATAAAATTCCTGTGTGCTTTGAAACAACCACTTGGTTCATTTATCTCTATACACAACTACAATCCTTGGTAAAGAGAAATTCAAGATGGCTTCCCGTCCCTACTAGGTGACCGCCTGGTAGGGGCGCGACTGCCACAGGTGGCGTAGTTTTTCGGATTCAGTATTACAGCGGTCAAGTGGTGCGTCTCCAAGCTTGTACCTCCGGACGAGGAAGATCCAGGAGGGATGGAGTGACCGGGCCGAGAGAAAACGCGGAGGGAAAATCCGGAGTGGAGTCGGATCCGGAGCGCTGTTGTCTGGTGGTAAAGCGAAGACCTGCATCAGAATCAGGTAACCCGTAGGCTAGAGGGGGATAAGCCTAGGATTCTGATGTAAGGGGCCACCAGGTACTCACTAGGAGAAAGTGGGAGAAAAAAAAAAAGTGCTGCACTTTGTGTGGTTTCTCTGTGTTTGTGTTCCCAGAAACTGCAGTCCAGGATGGAGACAGCGGACATATTGGCTTGGGTGGCAGACCCGTTCGCCAAACAGAGGGAGATGGCGGCAGTGAGCCAGGAGCAAGCGGCGTCCATGCTTCGTGCTCAACAGCAACCCCTACTGGATGTGATGGCGAGGTGGATCCGGACCCAGGAAGAAGCGATCAAGGTGGCACAGACTGTACAAAAGGCACAGACCGTACCAGGTGCACAGCCTGTTTTTCCAGGAGGGGAAGGCCCTGGTGCTGGAACTTTCTCATGTGGCCGCCTTACTAAAGAGGACAATATTGATGATTTCATTGAGGCCTTTGAAAGAATAGCTGTTTTAGCTCAATGGCCGAAGGATCAATGGGCCATGAGGTTTACTATTACCCTTAGTGGGGAGGCTTTAGCAGCCTACAGGGAAATGCCGGTTGCATTGGTAGCTGAGTATGAGCATGTAAAGAAGGCCATAAGAGATCGGATGGGGTTAAGTCCCTCGGTCTATCGGAGGCTTCTGAGAGCATGTGTACTGAAGGAGGGTGAAACACCCCAAGCTTTATACCATAGAATAAAAAGCTTAGTTTGTAAATGGCTTGTACCTGAGAATGGCAGTATAGACTCTGTTATTGATACTGTGATACTGGAACAATTTACAGAAGCTGTACCTAAAGAGTTGCAAAGTTTTCTGGTAATTCAGAACTGTAAAAACACCCAGGAAGCCATTGCGTTGGCTGAGTGCTTTCTGGAGGCCAAGAAGTTAAGCCTCAAGAAAGAGGGCATTTTTCAGAGGGCAGGTACAGAAATGCAGGAAAGAAATGCAACCTTTACTAGCCATAAGATAGAAAGGAATAAACCCATGGAAGGCAGATATAACCTGCAGAAAAAATGTTTCTCTTGTGGTGAGCCAGGTCACCTTAAGAGAAACTGTCAAGTAAGGAAAGCTTTTGTAATCACACGTCCCAAGGAGATAGGTGAGGGATTCCTCCTATCCGTAGAGGTGGAAGGGATACCCATAGAAGCTCTACTAGACTCAGGGGCCAGCCAGTCCATGATTTCCAGCAGGCTGTGGAAAAGGATAGAGGCCCAGAGGCAGTTCTTACAAGAATCCTCAAGGGGGCAGGTTAAAATCAAATGTGTCCATGGGGCTGCCTCCACCTATCCTCTCCAGAGTGTTAGGATAAAGGGGTTAGGTAGTGGAAGGGAGGTAGCAGTGGCAGTGATACCTAGACTCCCACATGATATGATATTGGGCCGTGACTGGTCCCAGTTCAGGAAGGGGGTAGAGAAACAGCTGCAAGAGGAAACAGGCCTGGTAACCACCCGCGCAGGCTCAAAACCTTCAGAGGAAGAGGTAGATTCCCAGGAGGAGCCGATACCAGGGACCTCCTTTCATGAGGACTTAATAACCCCGGCCAAGGATGCCCCAGGAAAGGAAAGGCCGAAAAGCGGCGGGAGAGGTGCGTCAGGGCCAAGAATAGGGGTCAGTTAATGTCGGGTCAGGAGCTGCCCTGGGTTCCTGAGGAGTTAATAGCGAAGTTTCCCTCATTTCCTGATGAGCAAAAAGCGGATCCCGCTTTGGTGCGAGCTGGTGAGTTCGCCCGGAAAGGATCGGAGGCTCTACCTAGATTTTTATGGGATAGCAACCTACTATATAGGGAGAATATAGATCCACGGACAGGAGATCTAAGAAGGCAACTGGTGATACCTTCTTCTTTTAAGAATATCATTTTAAGATTGGCCCACGATCATCCAGTAGGGGGACACAAGGGTATACAGAGCACCCTGGAACAGGTCCTTGCTAGGTTTTATTGGCCAGGCGTATATACAGAGCCAGCGAGGTTCTGCGCCTCGTGCCCGGCTTGCCAAAGGGTCTCAAGTAACCATCCACCGGGGGTACCTTTGATTCCTCTCCCTGTCATAAATAAACCGGTACATAGGTTAGGGGTGGATATAGTGGGGCCTTTGCTAAAAACACCCCGGGGTCACCAATACATTTTGGTCATAATGGACCATGCCACTCGTTTTCCGTGGGCTATCCGTTAAGAAACACGTCTGCCCGTTTCATAGCTATGGAACTAATACGATTATTTTGCGAAATAGGGTTCCCTCGTGAGGTCTTAACAGACAGGGGAACAAATTTCATGTCCCGTCACCTAGCTCAGGTATGGGACGCATTTGGGATCAGACATATCCGCACAGCAGCTTATCATCCCCAAACCAACGGGTTAGTGGAAAGGTTCAATCAAACCTTAAAAAACCTGTTAAAAAGGAGTTTGGAGGGAAGGTTGAGTGAGTGGGATACAATGTTGCCTTTCGTGCTTTATGCATGCAGAGAGAGGAGGCAAACCTCTACAGGCACATCACCATACGAACTTATGTATGGGAGAACTCCACGCGGGGTGCTGGATATACTAAGGAAACAATGGGTAGCACCGGTAGAGGATGTACAAGAGGTTCCCAGATTCCTAACAGACCTGAAGAATCGCTTACAGCGGATTGCCACTGTAGCGGAGGAAAATTTAAAAAGAAGTCAGAGTAAATAAAAAACTTATCACGACCGGCGAGCAAGGCCGCGTCTCTTAAAGGTCGGGGATAAGGTTATGGTAATGGTAGCTACAGGAAACTCTAGGTTTGAGAATTCCTGGAAAGGCCTTTACAAAATAGCGAAACGGCTCGGAACAGTGTCTTATGCTGTGGATACTGGACGGGGGAAGCAACAGGTATACCATGTTAATCTGTTGAGGCGATGGCAGGAGCGTATAGGGAATGTCCAGCTAGCCCTAAGAGTTGGTGTTGATTCTCAACCCTTATCTCGTATTACGTGCTGTTCGCGGGTTATGGCGCCAGCCCGTAATAGTCTAAGGGGGGGATATGTGGTAAGGAGAGTGCAGCTCAGCATGGAAATAAAAGTGAAAGAAGAACTTTTTCTTCTTTTCGGGGGATGGGTGCACTAGAACACATACACCACAGCAAAATCCCTGAGAGAAACCAAGAGGGTAGAGCTAGGTTTAAGCCACTCCCAGACTCCATAACAACCCCAGGTAAGAGTAGGAGGTACAAGTGAGTGGAGTCAGAGAGGGAGGTGCCCTGCTCAACGTTTAAGTTTGAGAAAACAAACAAAGTTAGGGGAAGCAGTCAAAGGAGCAGCAGTCAAGCAAGAAGCAGCCAAGGGAAAGGCAGCCAAGCAAGAAGCAGCCAAGAGAGAAGCAGCCACAAAGAGAGCAGCAGCAGAGACATGAGCAGCCAGCCCTGCAGCCAAGGAAGCTACAGAGAAGGTTCCAGGCAGAGGACCAAACAGACTGGCAAGAGGGAGAGAGAGAAAAGGTTGGCTTTGAGAAGGCTAAGGCAAGAGTGCTTAGACTCCTCTGATGAAGGGTCTGTCTGCAGGCAGCAGAAGCCTCAGGAAGGGAAGTGGAGATCTTACCCTGATTCCCTGTCTAGCTCAGAGGCAGAGAAAGTCACAAGCCACAGAAGCCTCAGCCAGGAAGGTGCTGCAACAAGACTCCAAGGTAGGAGAAAGAAAGCAGTAAAGCCAAAACCCTGTGTTTCTTGCTCTGACTCTGAAGAGAGGTTTTGGCCTGGGAAAACCAGGATTAGGAAGAAGGGGTTTTCAGGAGAAACTGAACAGGAGAAGCCCGTTGAAGTCCTACCTAGAGGAGAAGGGGCCATTCAGTGGAATAGGCTGTTTAACCTGTTAAGGACATTAAGCATAAAGTGCCCGAGCGTTTTCAAACTTTGCCAAGATACAGCTCAGCAGAAAGCATGGAGGTAGAAAGTAAAGAAAGTGACCTGACTTCAGCTTGTTCTGAGATGGACTGTGATATGTGCATTGTGGCTAAGTAAGGAAAGCCTGAGAGCAGTGAGAAGTTAGGAATTGTAAATACATGTGCTTTATGATTACGGAATTGAGAAGCATCATAAAGGGAAAAGAAAGAAAGCCTGTGTAAATAATTCTACTACAACACTGGTTGTAAGCTTTGCTTTAATGGGAGAAGATTATCCTTTATTTTCTTTGACTTGAGTGTACAACTGCTTTAAAGATTTGTTACCCGCTTGCCACGGAAGCTAATAAAATTCCTGTGTGCTTTGAAACAACCACTTAGTTCATTTATCTCTATACACAACTACAATCCTTGGTAAAGAGGAATTCAAGATGGCTTCTCGTCCCTACTAGGCGACCGCCTGGTAGGGGCGCGACGCCACAATATGCATGGAACAAGGAATCTTTCTCAGAATGCTACCCTGGATGTTCTGATTTCAATTTTCTATCTAAAAACCTAAATTTGGCTTCCATAACCTCTCTGCCATGCCCTTCCTATTAGTACCTATGTATACTGCGACAACCAGTTCCTCGCAGATACTGTCTAAAATACTATCTCAGTGATATGTGATGTCAGTCAGCTTTGCATCAGGCAGGCAAGTTACGAAGTCATCCTCGCAACCACCAGCCACTCAATTATCTATATTTCTAATGATCAAATTGTTCTTGTGAATTCTGTTACCAGTTACCTGAGGAGCACACCTTAAAATGAGTGCAAGATCTCCCTGCTTCTATTTCTCCAGACGGAATGCCTCGATAATCATCTAGCAGATAAAAATCTCCCACTAGAAAATTGGACATTCCAAAGATGCCGATTAAAATCTCCCACCAGCAACACCTATTTCACCACTGTAATCTTTAGAACGTCTTTACATTTTATGCAACTCTTTTGAAGATCACAACATATGTGTAAATGAAAGTTTCATTTTCCCTCTTTTAAGATAACTCACAGTACTTCTATTCCCTATATATCTCTACTTTTCAGGCATTTTAATGTTACTTTTTATATTTTGTGCTATCCTATTTTTTCTGGACAAGGCAGATTAAAGAAGAAATGTTACACTATAAGTAGTATAGAATTTGACGAATACATAGCTATATAAAGTAAATAATCTTAAGAATGAAGGATAAAACTGAGAATAAAGAATAAACAGGGCGCCTAGCTAAGGAAGGTGCATAGTTGCATATGTTGTAGCTTATTTGTAAAGGCAATATATACTCCTGTGTGACTTTATGAAATAGCCTATGGGAAAGCTCCCGCACAAAGTTATACATGCCCTGAGGCAGGGGTATGTGCATGTAGAAATCAGCACATATGTGCTGTAATCCCTTCTTTGATTCCAGGGTCATTCTCAGAAGCTCCACTTAAGAACATAACATAAGAACATAAGATATGCCATACTGGATTAGACCAAGGTCCATCAAGCCCAGTATCCTGTTTCCAACAGTAGCCAATCCAGCTCACAAGTACTTGGCAGTTTCCCAAAAAAGACACAACTTCCACAATGTTTGTATTGGGGCAAGCAGTGGATTTCCTGACTCCTCTTTAATAATGGTTTATACTAGTGGTGACCCTGTCTATGGGACTTCATCAACTTCATCAATTTACAAGTTAACTCTGTCCTGACAGTATGTGCAAAATTTCTTCCAGTTCAGAGAAATCCCAGGGTGTGCTTTGGATGTAGATTATGGACTTTTGAGACTAGACTGTGATATTTCTTTCACAGTCCACACTATGTGCATTCAATTTTTGTAATCTTTACCTCATTTTACGTTGTCTTTTCTCTAAGCATACAATGAAAGAGTTCTGATATTGTTACTTTGAAAAAGTGAGGCCGCTGTGTCTATGTATTTAGTCTGAACCACAGGTCTACAAATTTTAGAGGTGTTGTTTAAAGAAGGATGGCCCCACTCTGTTTTTTTTCTCTTTGCTCATAACATTATCGGGTAGTGATCTCATGAAGAGATAGTCCTGTTGAGCTGTGCTTGTCTTTTTCACTGAGTAGAAAACACATGTTGCTAAAAAATAAAAATGAAAAGATAAAGTCAATATAGAATTAGTAAATGCATGTGGATTTCTGGTGTCCTTGAGAGATTTCTTCCACATTTTGACAAGGTGCACAACCACCCCAAACTTGGCAACTGGGTGGAAAAATACACAAAAAACTTTCTTCTCATTGCATCTAGAGGTGTAACTTTTAATTTAATTTTCAAGGGCATTTTAGAATAAATGTAGTCATTTGGGAGGGGTTCTTGTGTTTAATTAAGTAGTTCACTGTACCCTGGGATACCAAACACCATGGATTTCAGACTCCAAGTTTATTTAATATTTTATTTAGCCTGGGTTGCAGTAAAATTACTTCAGAAACTACAAGTACCCCCAGGTTATTGTTGAAGTGTCTCACTAATTAAACTCTCCATTTGGTTAATGGGACTCGACACTGCAAATGATTCCACCATGCAATGAGCCATTTATTTACACAGATGTTCAAATAAATGGGATCTTCCTGTGCTCGGAAATTATTATTTTATTAAATTGTCCTTTTTTTTTTTTTGAAGGAGGGGTGGTGGAAAGAGGCAGTGTGCTGTCATTTCCTATAAAATGGTACGCCTGGATGCTCCGGGTATGGTGAACTTTAAACACAATAATAATTTGGTCAAGACAAGACTGAGGACATACAGTATGATACAGGGCTTAAATCAGAGCATTAAGACAGCAGCTTCCTCTGTCTAATAAGAATAATAGGGAGAGAAAAAAATGTTCTTGGAGCAAGAATTCATTCGAGAGAAGGAGATATTGAAGATTTTAGAAAGATGCTGTTCTTATGGAATTTGAGCCAATAAAGGATCAGTTTGCAAGAAACAAAGAACAAGATGGTAAAGTCCAATATTTTTAGAGCAACTGCTAGAATTAAAAACACACACACACACACACTGAAAGAACTGCAATTTCAGGAAAGAGGTGCCTTAGGAGAAGATGTGCAAAAATGCTATGGGGCTTGTACATCTGTATCTATAACTTCAATTTATTACTCATCCTCCCAACCAATGATTTCTTAGCATGATGTGCATAACACAGTTAAATATCAAATATCAATAATAACATAAAATCAGATACAAATGGTTAAAAACCAGACACAGAGAGATTCGCCCCAGAAATCCTGAACAGGATTTGTTTGTGCTTCCTACTAGCTGTGTGTTGTTTATGCTGCACCCTTGGTTTTGGGGATGGCACCACCAAAAAAACAGGGGTCAAATGACCAGGCTTTGCAAAAACCAAGGGGTCAGTTCCGAGCTGGTGCAATCATCAGCTTTCATTAAACACTGCTGCTGGCATTGAATATAATCCATATATTATGTGTCTCTCTGTGTAAGCAGCACTGCTGAATGTATGTATTGGTTGATCTCTGAATATCTGCCAAATGGATAATTTTTCAGCCTGCCTTTGTCCTACCTCCTAACCTGGTCCACATTTGTACAGGTAGTATTGGCCGTTAGCAATTTAAACAGTCCAATACTATCAGGCTTATTCCATTCTGGACGTAGATCCCCTCTGTACGTCTAGCCCCGCGGGATCAGAATTGCGAAAGTCCTGTACGTGCAAGCCGGGACTGCGATTCAGTCTGGCCTGCACATACAGGATTGTACCCAGCTAACTCACTCAAGGCTTTTCAATGGAGCTACAGAGCCATGGCCTCATGTTGCCATGGCACCGTGGCTCCATTGAAGAGCTGCAATGTTGGCCGCTGGAGAAATAAGCTTATTCCCTGCAGCCCAACCTTTGATCTGGTCTCCTATGGCCAGGGTCGGGCTGTGGGGAATGTCCTCCGGTCCCCCCTGCCCCATCCACACCCTGGCATTGCAAAAACAACATGTCGGAGGAATGTCGCCGGCCCTGGACATACAGGGCTAACATTAGAATCAGCTTTGTACATCCAGGGCCGGCGATCGCCCAGACTCCGCCCCTCAGCTGCCCCTTCCCTGCCCCTGCCTAACTTCCACACACAACTGGCGGAGAAGTTAGACGCGGCAGGGGAAGGCACGAATAGTGGGAATGGACGTTCCATTGGGACGTCCATCCCTGCTATTCGTGGCACATAATCGGGCCCTTTGTGTGTAAGGTTTTTTTTTTTTTGTAATTTAGATTTTATTAGTTTTCAACCAATTAGCATAAAATACACCTTACACCGTTAACTGTAACAATTCTTTTCATTACATTTCCATCTTGAGCAATGAACTAACCAACCTACAACAGACATCAAACATTATCATCCTCGACCCCCTCCCTCTTCTATCCCCATTCTCCCCTAATTGCAGCTTTAACAATAATACTTATAATGCCAATAAACATATCCATTTCTTCTTTGCTGCATTTCTTACCTCTCCCCACACCTCAGCCCTAACCACTACTTTCAACTTCTTTACATTCAACAAATCCATCCCTGGTTTCCCACTCCCCTCCCCTGTATATGGCTGCTCCCAGTTATCTACATTCCCGTCACTACTTTTCACACTTCAGTGGTCAGTTTTCCACCCAAATTCTGAGCCATAAATCAGTAGCGAACCTTTAACTCCCCCCTTGCTTACATCCCTCTCCCTCGCCCTCCCCCACCCCCCAGTCCCTCTCTTCCCGTTCCTCTAACCCCCTATCCTCCCTCCCCCAACCCTCCCTACCCCTCCTACCCCTACTCCTACTAGCCCATCATCCATTTACTCCACCCCCCCTCCCGCCATTCCTCATATGCTTGCCAAATATCCTTGTGTTTTGCTCTCTGGTTCTTCCTATATGCTCCCACCAAGCTCATATTCCAAAGACACTCTATTCTTCTCATTATCTCCCTCTCCGGGGGGGGGGGGGGGGGCTCCTCCCCTTTACACCTCTGCAGTATAGCTAGTCAGCACTCCACCACACAATAATGCCAAAAACTGGTAAGCATTGTGTTTCCCCCTCCCTCCCTTTCAAGCAAGCCTATACTTCCCGTATCCAGCTTTATTTGCACCCCTGTCACCTCCTTATATAGCTTTGCCACTTCCTGCCATAACCTCTGAATTTTGGGGCATCCCCATATCATATGAATCAAATCACCCCATTGCCCACACCCCCTCCAGCAATTTCCATCCCTATCCTTATAGATGAACTGAAGCCGGG
This sequence comes from Ichthyophis bannanicus, assembly GCA_033557465.1. Taxonomy (NCBI): domain Eukaryota; kingdom Metazoa; phylum Chordata; class Amphibia; order Gymnophiona; family Ichthyophiidae; genus Ichthyophis; species Ichthyophis bannanicus. The sequence continues at coordinate 140,392,936 of CM066041.1, read as the reverse complement.
CTGGTGTCCACACCATCCTTAACCTAATTTTTAAACAATTCTCCACCAGTGTTGTTCCCCACGCCAATCTTCGTTCACTTTCATATATATCCCTCCACCTTTCTTCCTCCCAGGGACCCTCTATTTTCTCCTCCCACTGTTCTTGCCAATGAACTTTACCTACCCCTTTATTATTTAGGAGTTTATATAACTTTGAGACTATCCCTCTAACATTATCCTTTTTTTCCATTAGTTCTTCGACCTCTGTACTCCCCCTCACTAGGTCCGCTTTCACCTCTCCCTTCTGCAAGAAATGCCATAACTGTATATACGCGTAGTACTCTTTATCAAGTACCCCAAAACTTTCCTTTAATTCCTGGAAGGTTTTAACCTTCCCTCTCTTATCCACCACCTGCCCCACTCTAACCAATCCTCTATCTGCCCATTCCTTAAACATCCCCCCTCTCTTCCCTGGCTCAAATCCTGACATATTTTGCAAGTGCATCTCCCGCGTCCATTGCTTATCCTGCATCAAGTAACTCTTCTATTTCCCCCAAATTTGCCATGTTAGTTCTTTTTGTGGGTTCCTCATTCTTTTCCCCCCTTATCTCTTAGGCTTCCCCATACTTCCGCCTCTAGATTCTACCCTCTCTCTCTTTCCATATGAACCCATTGTGGAGTCTCACCCCTGTCCCTCCACACAAACACAGCTTTCAACTGCACCGCCTCATAGTAATTCACTAAGTTCGGCACTCCCATCCCTTCGTCCTCCCTTGCTGTAAACATCATCTCCCTACTCACTCTAGGAGCCTTCCCTGCCCATATGAACCTCATAATCATTCCTTGAAATTCTTTAAGACACCGCCTCGTTATTTTACTTGGCAATGCCATAAATACAAACAAAATCCTCGGCAGTACATTCATCTTGATTGTTGCTATCCTCCCTAACCATGATAAGTGCAACCCCTGCCAACTGGCCAAGTCCCACCTAATGGCCTTTATCAAGGGCCTATAGTTCCATTCATTAATTTCTCTCATAGAGTTGCCCAACTGTATACCCAAATATCTAAAACTACCCCTCACCCATTTGAAGGGGAATGCCTCTCTTATCCTCTGTTCCATCCCTTTCTCTAAGTTGACCCCAAGATTTCTGTCTTACTCACATTCAACTTATATCCAGCTACCTCACTATATCTCCCAATGGCTTTCATTAAATTCGGCAAACTCGAAAACGGCCGACTCAGTGTAAAGATCTCGTCATCAGCAAACAATGCCATCTTATAGAGCTGATCTCCCACCCTCACTCCCTCAATATCTATCTGCTTCCTTATGTACTCCGCCATTGGCTCAATAACTAGCGCAAACAGCAGGGGCGACAGCAGGCATCCCTGACGCGTCCCTCTGCCTTGGCAAAAACTATCCGAGTACCCCCCATTTACCCTTATCCGGGCTCTTGGGCTATGATACAGTGCTTTTACCCAACTCAAGAACTTCCCCCCCGAATCCCATTTTCTCCAACACCTGCCACATGAAACCCCACTCCACTCTATCAAATGCCTTTTCGGCATCCACGGTTAAGAATACCGCCTCCCTCCCTGTTTCCTGCAGCGACCAAACAACATTCAAAAGCTTCCTAATATTGTCCCCCCTTGCCTTCCCTTAATGAACCCTGTCTGATCCTTATCCACCAGCTTTTGCATTATCTTTTGCAACCTAGCAGCCATAATTTAGGCTAACAGCTTTGTATCCAAATTTATAAGGGATATCGGCCTATAGGCTCCACATGTTGTATGATCCTTCCCCGGTTTAAGAATAACGGTTATGCCTGCCTCCGCCATAGACTGAGGCAACTCTTCACCCTGTAGCACCCCATTAAACACCCTTGTTAATAGTTCCGTAATGCTATCTTGAGTCAATTTATAGAATTTCGCCGTTAACCCTTCTAGTCCTGGTGCCTTGCCTTCTTTGAGGGATTTGATTGCCGCTCTCACCTCCTCCGTGCTCACCGGCCTTCCCAACTCTTCCGCCTCTTCATCGGATATACTGGGTAGCTTACACTCCTCCAAAAATTCTGTTCCCTTCTCTCCCCCTCCCTTAACCTCGCTGCTATAGAGCTTCTCATAATATTCCACAAAAACCCTCCTAATCTCCGTGGGTTTATAAACCATTTCCCCCTGCTGATTTTGGATTCCCCCGATATTTGACTTCTGCTGCTTTGCCTTTAACCGCCTTGCTAACCTCCTTCCCATTTTCCTCCCTCCTTCAAACCACGCTTGCTTTAACCTTGCCAGATTAAATGCAATTTCTGCTGCCCCTAGTTGGTTCAGCTCCCCCCGTAAGTTCTGCAGGTGCACTAATATTTTGGGATCAGCCCTTTCTTGATGTTGGCGTTCCAAAACCCCTATTTTTTGTACTAACTCCTCCTCCACTTTCTTTCTCTCTCTTCACCTGTGACGCTATACAAATCAGATGCCCTCTCACTACCGCCTTCATCCCATCTCAAGTCATCCCCAGTGGCACTTCCCCGCCTAGATTATACTTCATGTATTCCTGTATTACTCCCTTCAAACTCTCCACATGCTTCTGTTCCCCTAAAAGCCCCTCATTCATCCTCCAGAATTTAGTGCCAGCATCTTTTTCCCCTAAATCAAACACGATATGCACCGGTGCATGATCTGTCCATGTAATACTTCCAATTTCAACCCCTAATGTCCTAGCTTGCCATTTCCCACTAACCCATAGCATATCCAGTCTACTATATGTCCCATGTACCGAAGAATAAAAGGTGTAACCTTTTTCCCCTTGATGTCTCCCTCTCCACAGATCTACCAACCCTAACCGCTCCTTTAACCTCAAAAGACTCCTTCTGTCCTTCCTCCCACCTTCTCCTCCTCCCCCCCGTATTATCCAACTTTGGATTAACCGTTATATTAAAGTCCCCCCCTATAATGAGTGGTACATCCCCCCCATCCTTCTACTTCTGAAAGCAGCTTATCAAAAAACTCCTCCCTTTGTACGTTAGGGGCATATATACTCATTATCCAGACTTGTTAGTCCTTTATCTTCATCCTGACCGCCACCCATCTTCCTTGCTTATCCCTCCTTTCCTCCATTACCGATGCCTTATAGTCCTGCCCTATCATTATCCCCCCCTCCCCCCTTCCTTGGTTGTGCCCTTTGTCCTGCTAGCAACACCCTGGGATACTTGTTGGAACTAATTAGACCCTCTTGCCCCACCTTCAATTGCGTCTCCTGAATACACAGGAAATCCGCTTTCAACCTCGCACCCTCCCTTTGAAGCATACGTCTCTTACGCCAAGTTTGCAATCCTTTGGCATTTATCGTACCCACCACCAACTGCGCTTTGTCCTCCCCCTTCCCCCTCCCCTCCTCCCCCCCTCCTCCCCCCCTCCTCCCCTTCACCCCCCCTTAGCTTCCTCCCTCCTTCCCTCCCCCCATACCCCCTATCTCGTTCATATTCGAGGTTATCCTGGAGTCGTTTGCCACCTGCCACCCCGAGACCACCCCCCAGCCCGCTCATATTCCCCAGTCCCGCCCTCCATCTCTCCCCCACCTTCCTTCCGTCCCCCCTTCCCTCCTCCCATATCTTCATACCAACCCCCCTCTACCAACATCCCCTCCCCTGCCCCTCACCCATCTCTCTCTCCCGTCATACCTTCTATCATGCTACACCCTTACCCTTCACAACCCTTCCCTCCCCCATCCCCAACATATGTACATATTCTTTAAACAACATCATTAAGCATGCCCTCTCCCCTCCTCCTCCCCCTTATCTCCCTTATGCACATATTAATATCTTTTTGTCCATTTTCACCGGCCCTCTCTCAGATCATTACTTTCCGGCATCCTCCCTTCTGCTTGTCACCGCTTAGCTCCTCTGCGCTGTGGTCTCCGCTGGTCCCTCTCCATCTCCATCTGACGCTCTCTGGATTCTTTCTCACATTGCTTCCTCTGCTCTGCTTCCTGCTCCTGCCATGGCCCTTCTGCATTCACCTCCTCTTCTGGTACCTCCATCCCTGCCGCTTTCATTGCCGCATATGCCTCCTCCAGGGTTTGCACTCTCCATGTCTTATCCCCTTTTGTAAATGCAAGCCCAAAGGGATAGAGCCAGCGATATCTCAGTTTCTGCTTTCTTAGCTGACTAGTAATTGGTGCCATGGCCCTCCGTCTCTGTAGTGTTCTCAAAGACAGGTCTGCATATATGGCTACTGAATATCCCTGCCATATAAAGGTGCTTAATCCCCTCATCTTTGCCTTAATTTTTTCTTTCACTTTGTAATCTTTTAAGCAAACTACTATGTCTCCGGGTCTATTGTTGCGTATTGGGCCCAAGGCCCGATGTGCCCTATCCAGTTGTATTCCTTCAACCAACACATACTCTCCTCCTTGCTTCAAGTCCTCCAAACAGACTGCCTTTGCTACCTTTGCACAGTCCCGAAATTCAAGTTCTTCTTGCACACCTTTTATTCTCAAATTGTTCCTCCTGGAATGATTCTCCAGATCTTCTAACTTCAGCTTAATTTGTTCTCTCCATTTCTCCTCACCTTTAAAATGCGTCTCTCACTCTTCCTGTTGCAGTTCCAGAGTTTGCATTCGGTTTTCATGGTCCCCCATCCTGTGGGTGACTTCTTCCACTTCCTCCCTCAATCCACTCATTATATCTCCCAGTGCCTTCTTCGCTGATTGCACCTCTGTCTTCAGCTCCTCAAATCACTCCTTTAATTCCTCTCTCGTCGCCGCTTGTCCCGCCGCTTCTCCTGCGCCTCCAGCACTCCTTACACTTTCTGCTCCATGCGGCTTGGCCTGCTCACCCCTCGCACGCTCCTCCAGCACCATTTTATTTTCTCCTGTGGTCCCGCTGACATTCGCCGTCCCAAAGGCATAGTCCCTCAAATCCGCGGTCTTTTTCCGGGTCGCCATGCTCTCCTCCAGTTGCAGTTTTCACTACCGCTATCTCCCCGATTTTCCTTGCCCGTTAAAGGCAGATATTTCGCTTTCACGCTGGGTTGGGTCCGGAGCTCGCCACTCACGCGGCCATTATGACGGGTGACGTCACTTCCTCCTGTGTATAAGTTTTAAAAATACATGGATGACCCAATTATGTTTTTGCTGTTTGCTGTTGCTGGCAATCGCATAATTAGCTTTGAACATTGGCTCAAAAGGGAGGAACTACCCTGACAGTAAATTCCATAACACGTCTAAATAAATCAGTTTAGAGGTTCAGTCTAAGCCTTGTTCCTGATATCTGAAAAAGAGGCCCCAATGCAGAAAACTGTGCTATGCTCTAGCAGTGTTTTGCTCACGATTTTCCCATGCTAGTCTTGCTCCTGATGCAGAAAGCAAGCTAGCACATGAAAATCCCCAACAAAACCACTGTACTAAAGCAGAGCGCATGCTAATCACATGCAAATAAGTGAATATTTAATTGCTCCTGATGTAAAAAGCTGCTCTGAACATTCAAAAGCCAGGTGAGTTTTATTACTCTTCTCTGAACATTGAATCTTTCCTCCGGCTTTGGGCAGGTGTAAAGATGCAGCAGGGAGCAATAGCATCATCTGAAGTTTGACACTTTGTCTCTGTTGATTCAAGGAGGCCCAGACCACACACAACACTCTATAATTCTGAAGTTCCTAATTACCCCAACCCAACCCCCTAAAAAAAACCATTGGCAGCTCTCTCCCCCCCGAACCCTCTAAAAAATGTTACCAGTTGCCATAGTATCCCAAAGCTTCTCTCTCAAATTCTCTAATAAATATTACTAGTTATCCTGGAGGCCTGGTGACCCTGACCCCTACCTCTAATTCTTTTTCTCTCCCCCCAGTGCTTTCCTCGTTGGGGGAGGCATGAGCTATGTCTTCATGCTCCTGCTCCCAAACCACCATCTTGGAAAATAGCTGCACTGGGGAAGCGATTCAAGATTTATTTATTTATTTACATTCTCTTATATACCGCGCTATTCTGCATCAGTGCGGTTTACATTGAATAAACTGAAATTACATTGAACAGGGCATTATAACTTGGAGAAAACTATTTTACAGGGAACATGAGCTATGGAGGGTTAAGTGGCTTGCCCAAGACCACAAGGAGCACCTGTGGGACTAGAAACCCCAGTCCTTCCGGCCCATGGTTGCTGTCCTCTAGTGGGATTTGAACCTCCGACCTTCCGGCCTGAAGTACCTTGCCCCAGCCACTAGGCCACTCCTCCATTCCTGGTATTTTTCTGAGATGTTCATGAGAATGGGCAAGAGGAAGGGTAAAATGAATAGGAAGCTCCCCACTGTCCGTAAGACTCTCTGCTTTACTTGTGGTTTCTGATGGTCCAATGGCTACATTCTGTTTTGTGTCTAAACATGCAGCCATCATCTTCTGGAGTGAGCCCGGTTGCTTTGATGCCAGAGTCGGGTGACCTGGCATTGTGTATGGGCATGGAAATCTCTCTATCCCCAAAGGTTCAGATCCCCCCAAAGCCACTGGCAGCCCTGACCCTCCCCCCTCCCCTCGGATTAGTCTGGATCTCCCATGGCACTGACATATGGTAGTAGGGTTCACGATGGAGGGTAGACTTCCAGGTTTGATACGGTGCTTGATCAAACACTGTGGGCGCACCAGCAGTCTAGCGTGACTTCGCTAGAGGAAGCAGAGAAGAAACAGTGGATATTACTGACGTGTCTCATGCCTTGGATGCAGGTCTCTCTATTGCGACAGCGATTGGCTCGAATTTAAGTTTGACTCTCACTACCCATGGTTTTTCTTTAGAAAGGCCTTCTGTATTTTCCTTGGAGACTATTTGGAATGCTATTTCAAAGCTCGGGAAAGCGTTGGTCCCTCAGATGCAGATTTTAACACAGCAAATTTAAGCTAATAATGGTGGTTAATAATAAAATTCAGAGGCTAAAAGGATGAAATGATATTTTTATTAAGGGCTTAGCGTCAGTTAAATCTAAGATCAAGGTTTCGGAAAATATTTCAAGATCTTCTTACCTACATTTGATCAATTTTCCCAAGGCTTTATTAACTTCGCCTCAAGTGATGTTTAAAAAATATCTGGAGGATATCCTAGGATTCTTTCTGAGTCACATCCCCTATTAATTTGGGTATATTAATTGCCAACTGTTAAGAAGGATTCTGGTGGTCCACAAGAGACTGAAATACAGTAGATGGATATCTTAAATATCTCTGTAATTGTTGAGAACTCTGATTTAGAGACGGTTGTTTCTGCTACACTGCTGGTAACTTTTACTTTGTCCTCTAACTGTGAATGGCTATTAAAATGTATTTCAGGAAGAGGTTTTTGATTCTTATGTATCCTAACCTTTCTAGAGAAACTCAGATGAGACAAAGAGAGCTTCTCCTACTGAGACCTGGTGTCTTGCAACTAGCTGTTTTTCTCAAAGTTTCCTTGTATGTGCTTAGTAAAGCACCAATCTGTTAATTATATTTTCTTTGAGCTTTCCCAGTTATTTACCTTTATTAATTCACGAAGAGTTATTGTATCTTAGGTATAGACTCTGTGAATCCGCCATTTTGTTTGCATGGCTGTATCAGCTCTGTCTTTTCTTTTCTTACAAATATTATTTGGATATATTTTTCAATTTTCTGTCCCCTATGTTGCAAACTGATTATTGATAACCTCCAGCATCATCCACAACCATAAAAGTAGGACCCCATTTCATATTTTTCTTAAATACATTTTTTGTGGGGCAGTTTCAGTTAAACTATACTTGTTAATCCTCCTTTGAGTCTTTATATCTTTTCCCTGAATCTTGTCTATAGAGCAGAGACTATCTCTAATGTGTATCTGCATAGCACTGCATATATCTTGTATCTGTAAATATTTAATAATAGTAGCTGTAGGTGCTGAGACACCACAAGCCAAAACGGTAAAATGTCTCCCAGCAATATGAGCAGGGGCTGCTGAGGAAAGCGAAATGCAAGATCTTGCTTTGATTGTTAATTACAAAAAAACCTTAAAAATCTAATTGCATAATCATTTGGATTAACCTTAGAAGGCACTTGTTCACTTGTTCTCATAAACTCATCTCTTTCAGTCTAAAGAACTATATTAATGAGAGTTAATTGTGCAGTTCCAACATTCAGGATCACCTACATGTTTCATTCTTCTACAGTAATCAACAGTCATCCGTTCCTCACATTTTAAAGAGCAGAACAACATTCAACAAAATGCAACTGGTAGATCGCAATCATTGCACTGAGCTTATCTTAACAACTTCTTTATTAACCTCTGCTCAGTAACCTATATGGTCATGAATAAAGAGAAATCTACTCTTTTCTATCTACAATACTTAAATTAACAACAAAATACTTATTTACTGATTCCTTGGTGCCATCAGTCATATCATATGGTCTTGGAAGGCCGTCAGCACAATTGCTCAATCTTGACTATTTGTATGGTTCATAGTAAGATCTTTGCTTACAATTTATGATGTCAATAGCTGAATCCCTCAGTTCAATTAGTCTCTCACTCTCTCACTTTTATTTTCATTCTGACAGCTGCCTTTAATTTCCTGCTTATTTTTTATGGATTTAATGAGAGAAAAGATGAAGCATGTCGTTCTTTGCTATGATCCTATCATTTCTCTAAGGGGATGTGTTTCTGTAGATGAACCTAATGCTATATAGTACAAGGCATCTCAAGGCTAGAGATGTTAGCCTATGATATCACAATAAGACCTAGATCTTCTTTTGATGTATTGAAATCCTCTCTTCTAATCTTGCTCATAAGGAGGTAACTGACCCCATTCTCTTTTTTCCTCTCAGAACAAAAAAGAAGAACAAGCCCTTGAACCTGAAGATTCACAACAGTGTTGGGAGCTGTGAGAACATACCTTCCCAGCGCTCTCCTCTTCTTTCTGAACGCTCCCTGCGTTCCTTCTTTGTAGGATACCCGCCTTTCCTGCCATCCACGCCTCCTGTCCATACCGAAACCACATTCTCAGCAAGTAAGTGTGTGCATCTCAGCCACATCTCAAACTGTTATTGTTAAACTACTAAGATAAGGCATGGTATGGTACAGTAAATCAGGCTAAAAATACAAGTGAAAACGGTCGCAATGGGAAACAGCCTGCTGATATGAATTGCTTAGGTTACATGAGACTGAGTTTCTGGTTCTTGTCTTGAGAGCATACCACTAGAGCAATGGTTTTCAACCCAGTTCTCGAGGCACACCGAGGAAATTGGGTTTTCAGGATTCCCACAATGAATATGCACGAGTTAGATTTTCATACGGTGAAGGCAGTACATGCAAATCTATCTCATACATATTCATTGTTGGAATCCTGAAAATCCGACTGGCCTAGGTGTGCCCTGAGGACTGGGTTGATAACCACTGCACTAGAGGAATATGCATTATTGGCTATAGTAACACGATGTGCAATGTTGCTATCCCTTGTAGAAATCCATGCATGCAACATTCAAAACATGTGACATGCAGGTATGCATGGATTTCCATTGGGATGAAGATGTCCACTGAGTTTTATGCGAATGCTCTTGAAATTTTGGGTTTATAGTGTCGTCAGTGACCCTTAACAACAATAAATTTGGTATTGCTTGTTATTACTGTGTTTCTGTAGACCCACATGTAACATTTAAATTCCCCCTCATCTTAAAGTGCTTTTCCTCAGTTGGCTTCTATGGCAATGGTATTCTGTCCCAGTCCTCAAGGGCTGCCAATGAATCAAGTTTTCATAATATCCCTATCAGCAAATATACATGTGAAGTGGCATTTTAGAAGGGACATCTAGGAAAAATATGGGACGACCAGAGCAGAACATCCAAAAGCTGGAGGGTGGGGCATTAATACCTTCTGAAATCACTCCATCTCCACCCTGAACAATGGACATTCCACTAACTGGTTCTAGAGATTGGCCCTGCGCAGATAGCAAAGCTGGGTACATGCACAGTTGTAGGCCATTTTACAAATATGGATGTCTCCATAGTGCATGCCCGCAGAACCGGGTACTTGGACACCATAAGTCAGAAGGGGGGCATTTATGTTATGAGACTAGCACGTCCTGCCTTGACATTTCAAATACTCAGACATGTGACAGGCAGCCAGTAATATGTTTGGAGTATATATTTATGGACAAGTTTTTTCAGCCAGGAAATATTAACCGCTGCATTGTAAGCACATTTTCCTCTTTCCTCTAGAAGCATTTCATTCATGAAAAGAGCACTTTTTTGCACCTTATGCTTTATCAGGAGAAGGTATAGGCATGGATGCCTCACCAAACAGGGCCTGGCCTGCTTGCGCTGTTCTGAAAAACGACTGACATGCAACTCCCTTGCTCCACCCAGGGAAACAAGTATCTTTACTAATCTTGTTCATGCCATGGAGCAGGTATAGCCATGGACGTCCCTGATGGTGATATCAGATGTGCAGTGCTGGTCAGAAATCATGTGTGCATATGCGTCTTTACCAACTCACCCCTGCCACATCCCCAGGCATGCCGATGGCGCTTTCAGAACATTATGGGCAATTTGGACAAGTTTGCCAACTTTTTCTTTCCAAAGAAGGCTGAGCAATACTGCTTTCTAGTGATGCAAATGAAGGAGTATGGAAAATACATTGTCTGAGTGACATATGATATCTTTGATATGGCATCTAGAATCTCCTCTATCAGTATTGGCGCTTGGAAACTCTCCTGGCTTCAGACCTCAGACTTACAACCCAGTATTCAGAAGCAACTTGCTAAAGTGCTGTGCCGTGTAGAGGATCTCTTCAGAGACAAGGTTAAACCATAAATCAACCATAATCAAGCAGCATACTGAAAAAACAAAGTTGAATAAATAGCCTCCTGCCAACAAAAATATTATATGTTGGCCCCAGTTCAGCATATCATTTTCCACTATTTTTGCTCAAAGCAGGTGTTCTCTGTGGGTATCAGGAAAAGTCCTTACAATCTCCCTCTTCCCCTTGGAGTTGAATTCTCCTCAGCTACTCGTAGAACTGAAAAGAAGATGGTGCTGCCACAGCAGGCAAGATGGCATGCGCAGGCATGGTTGAGCTTCCAAAAGCTTCTAGAAGGAGCTGGGAGTGCTCCTGCACAGGACTCCGTCAGATGATGCCATCCATATGTGAGGGCTTTTCCTGCTGTCCATGGAGAACACCTATTACAGGCGAGTAACTATACTTTATGTACAGCCTTTCCTTTTTGTGGGGCTTGCTTTTTATAGAGCCATCCCTTAAGCTTCCATGGTTTTAGCTCAGTTGATGAAAGCTCCTTATGATCCACTAGATACCTGTGCTCTGAAGTTTCTGACCTAGAAGGTCTTGTTTTTGGTACAGTACCTTCAGTTAACAGTGAGCCCCAGCCTCTAGTAGTGGATCCGCCCCTTACAAAATATTTTCACAATACAGTGATATTATGTACTCATCCTTGGTTTTCCATGACTTTTGGTCTAAAGAGTTTTTTTCTGTTTTTCAAATTCTGTTGCTTCTTTCCTGTGTGCAGAAGTGGATACTCATTCATTTTGCTCATTGGAATGCTTGTTTAGGTTAAATGACAGAGGCCGATTCTGGACATATGGAGACCAATTTTATAAACTCCATGCAGGCGCTGTGCCCACTCAAACTGAAAGTACACATGCTGGGACATATTACAGAATAGCAACCATCTAAAGCATGGAGTAAGTGCTCATTCACGCGCATAAGTCCTTTAGAATCGTGAATTACGGTCCTGTTTACTAAAGGTCTTCTCCTACTTTGTGTCTATGGGAAAACTTCTTAGTAAATAGGGCCCTTACCATATTACAGGTGCATAACATTTTCCACATGCTTTATAGAACTATCCCTTATATGCTTACCTCTCACATAAAGAAATGTCAAAAACCGCAATGACAGAAAGGTATGGAGAATACTTACCTCAAAGCCCTATCCCTATTTCGACAATGAGATGTGTCTTAAGGGCACTAGAAATACAAGGCATGTACACAGTGACATAAAATAAGGAATGAATGAACATGTCCTGAAAACCTGGAACCCTATTGGGAGGTACTGTGACGGCTTTGTAAATAGTTTACCCCTGTTATCTAAGTTACTTGCCCTGTTATCTGTAAACTCATACATGTTAACTGTACTGAGCGTTTCTGTTCCATGTAAACCGCGCTGATGCTGAATAGTGCGGTATATAAGAGAATGTAAATAAATAAAAATAAATAAATACAGTGGCCCACACTGTTCCAGGGCAGAATCTGCCTCTCCCGTCCAGCCATTGCTGGTTCATGCATACAGTGCTGTCAGTGCTAAAGCCAACCCAGGTGGCAAGCCTATCTCCATATCCCAGAGAACTATGAAATGCAGGCCTCATACCTGTTCTACTAGTCAAGGCTGATAATAATGCAAACATAACAGTTGTTTCCAAGATGGCCTTATGTCCTCAGGGACAAACACTTCAGGTTTTACTCCACTGCATCTGTGAATTGGTTCAATCTTTTTATACAGAAATTGAAAAAGGTATCAAGATGAACAGCTGACTCAGCTTGTTCCTGAAGACCTGGATCACTAGTAACTACAGATACCATACTATTAGGTAGCAGGTCTCTAAGATAATATATTTATGTATCGTGCTGAATTAAGCAGAATCCATGTAAAGAGTTCATCCCTCATTAAATTAATTGTTCTGTTTGTTCTTCATAAAGTGCGGCTGATGTTTTTTTTATATATATATTAGTGGTTGACTGAATCTCCTGACTGCAGTAACAGCAAAGAGAAAACTATTTACACTCTAACATCATCAGCAACAAAAAACAGAGAAAGTCCAAGGAAGCACTTTTATAATAATGATAATAAGTTAAGCTTTCATATGGTACTTTGCCTAGGATGCTTAAAAATAAATATCGAATATGAACAGCATATAGATCAATGGAAAATGAATCAGAAGTACCAAAGTTAAATGCACAGGCCAATGTACAAGGAGGACTTTTGCATTAACTCCTTGCTCCATTTCATAAGAAATAGGCTACTTCAGTTCTGAATTTAATTACTGCTGTATAAACCTGCTTCAATTAAAACAAGGTGTTTCAGGACTGTCCTGGTGACATCATAGCATAGCCAATTCGATTTTCAGCAGATTCATAACAAATATGCTTTAGATAAACTTGCATGACTATCTATGCAGATTTATCTCATGCATATTCAGTATGGCTGTCCTGAAACCTGACTAGCTATGAATTCACTAAGAGAGGTTTGGGAAATCCTATTTTAGGGTTTCAGCTGGCTCCAGATTTTCAGGACAGGCTGATCCATTCCTGGTTTTACCTGCACTGCCTGAATGGATTTAAGTCTTGCTTTTGTTAGGGACATCAATAGGGAGGCCAAAACTAGAAGTCATTGCAGATAGTAGGATGCAAACAGGACTGGTTTTCCCTGTCCTTAAAATCTGGAGTCAGCTGGCAAACCTTTCTGTCTTGGTCCATATAAGTCATAGTGTAAAATCAGGACTGGATTAGCTTGCTGCTTATGGCTTACATGTGTTAAATCTTCTGTCCATGGGCTTTCCTATATTTGTTTTTCTTGCTTGGTGCTGCTGATAAATCTTTGGCTTGGCCCCTGCCATTACCATTTATTTGGTGTTTGCCTCTTGCAGTCTTCAGCTATTGCTGGGGTTAAATGGGGCCTCTTGAAGTCCTTGGCTACTGGTGGAATGGGCTTCACCATCTGCCCCAAGGAACGGAGGAAGGAGAGTGTTTATTCTCCAGGAACAAGCAGGAAGTCAGTCCTCACATATGGATGATGTTGGTGCCGACGGAGCCCGCGCGGAGCATTTCCCCAGCTTTCAAAGAAAGCGTTTGGGAATGCTACCACACATGCATGGTCCCCTTCCCGCCCAAGGGTGCCATCTTGCTCAGTCTCCTTTTTTCCATGGAGCTCAACAGACGCATGTCCTGTGTTCCCAGAAAAATCCCTTAAAAATTATCCTCTTAACGAGTTGTTCCTGGTTTGCGCACCGGTTTCTCTTCCCACCTCGAGTCGGCATCATCCCTGGCGCTGTTCTCGGATTCTTTCTCTTTTCTCATCGAGGCTCGCATCGACTGGCGTTCACGCCCTTTTTCACCCGGGGGTTGTCAACCCTGCCCGGGTGTGAACCACCATGTCTCCTGGTGACTTTAAAAAGTGTGATGGTTGCAGTCAAATTATGTCTGTCACAGCCACCCACAACTGCTGCTTGCGCTGCCTTGGCCTGGACCATGATGGTACCTCCTGAAACCTGAAGAAATGGTCAGAGTTGCAGGAGAAGATGTTCCCATGGTCCGACTCTGCTCCAGCTTCCTCAACGCTGAGCCCAAAGCCAAGCACCTCCCTTGAGGCCTGAGCATCTTTGGAGTCCCGCGGTAGCGGCTCCTCTGGAAAGACGCCGGACCCTGGCAAAAAAGAAAAAATCCTTGAAACCAGTCGTGGTTACACCAGGGAAACCTATTAAAGTCCCGCGACGGGACATGGGTGACTCCGAGGAGTCCCCTCCTAAGGTCTCTAAGAAGAAGTTCTCGGCCGGCAGTGACTGTGCGAGGCTCCCCGAGGCCACAATCCTTATAGAGGACACGCTCACCAGAGCACTGGTGCCGGGCCCGAAACCCTTGGTGCCCATGCCAAAAGCTGCAGAGCCTTCTGTCATTGAGGCCAGAATGGTGGTCCTGGAACAGAGTATCCCTGCTATCCTGACCATGCAGCAGACGATGATGTCAGGTTCATCCTCATCATCTGCCCTGACAACTAGGCCCCCGACTGCGGTGGCATCCTCGGGCATCGAGCTGGGCCCCGAGTGCTATCGGCCTCGGGCCAGCCCGCAGTACCGATCGAGGTCCTGGTCCCATTCTTCAGATGTCCAGTCCTCCCTGGCTAGTTTCCGGGAGTCTGGCCCGAGACCAGTTTGGAGGTCTCGATTCCCCAACATAGGCCTCAAGGCATGGGAGCTCTGAACCTTGGACTCCTCGACACTCTCGGAGTCAGAATGGGAGACCAACGTCGAGGCTTCTCTGGAGATCTCTCGACACCGAGATACCCCCCTCGGAGATGACTCCACCAGAACTTCGATGCCATTCCCCACCTGAGGATGTGGCATTCCATGACTTCATCTGGGACATGGCCTGAGCCCTCTCGGTCCACACCGAGTCCAAGGAGGACCCACACTCTGAAGAGCTGGAGATCCTCCAGTATGAGTCTCCCCCGAAGGAGGCTCTATCGGTGCCAGTGCAACCCATCCTCAAATGGCTGCTCCTATTTATGTGGGAGAGCCCGGCCTTTGGTAGCGGTGGTCAGATGATGCCTCAACCCCATCTACCGTGTCAAAGGAGCCCAGGCTTCCAGAAGGCCCAACTCCCCCACAATTCCATGATGGTGGTGTCCTTAATGTAAAAGCTCAAGAGCCAGAAGACTTATTCTTCTGTACCCCTGGGTAGAGAGGCCAGGGCCCTTGACGCCTTGGGGCGTAAATGTTTCCAAGGGTCCATGCTGAGCTGCCGGATACAAACCTATGAGCTCTACATAGGGATGTATCTTAAGAGCCTCATCCAGGAGCTTGCTGGCTTCTCAGCATGGCTCACTGGGGACCCCCTGCAACAGTTCCAGACCTCGGTAGCCATTATCCGGAACTGTTCCAAGTTCCTGTCCCGGGCTACCTACGATGGGTTAATGGCTTCAGCCTGGGCAGCAGTCGCAGGCATTGGTGTTCAGCACCAGGCCTGGCTGAAGACCTCGGACCTCGAGCAATGGGTCCAGGAAAAACTGCTGGATGTCACCTGCACTAGGGAAAATCTATTTGGAGAACCTATGGCTGACAAGTGGTGACCGGGGAGAGGCTCTCAAAGAAGACCTCTACCCTTTCCCATAAGAAAGTCTTGGGGAAACGGCCAACTTTCTAGAGGAAGAAGGGCCCTTTCCATCAGAGTCACCACTACCAGATCTTTCCAAGCCAGCAGCACCAGGGACCCCACCCCAAGGGTCAGGGAGACGGACCCAGGAAGCCAAAGGCTCCCAAGCAGCAGACTCCAGCTCTGGCTCAGCCTGGTGGGAGCTTTTGACTCCCAGGGTGGGGCCTCCCTCCCCCTGGGAGACCCTAACCAGCCCACAGGGGGCTGCTTGGCACTTCCCCCACAGGTGGCCCGAGGTCACCTCAGACCAGTGGGCGCTCGGACCACCTCCACTTCCAACTACCCCCTCTGGGGCATTTTCCAGGATAGCCAGTGCAACTTCTTCTTCACCAGGCCCTCTTGCTCTCAAAGCTAGCAGGTCTACTAAGGGACAGGGCAGTAGAGCTTGTTCCCCAGCACCTCTGGGGTAAGGGCTTCTACTCAAGGCACTTTCTTCTCCCTAAGAGAACCGAGGGTTTGAGGCCCATCCTGGACCTCTGAGACCTGAACAAGTTTCTGGTGAGGGAGAAGTTTGAAAAAATGCTCTCCCTTGGGATACTGCTGCCCTACCTCTACCAGGAAGACTGGCTTTGCACCTTGGACCTAAAGGATGCCTACACACACATCCTGGTCCACCCATCTCACTGGCAATACCTGAGATTCGTGGTAGGGGATGCCATTACCAATACAGGGTACGTCCCTTCGGCCTGGCTTCCTCGCCAAGAGTGTTCACAAAGTGTCTAGCAGCGTTAGCCGCCCATCTGAGCCTACAAGGGGTGTTCATCTTCCCCTACCTGGACGACTGGCTTATCAAGGGCGGCACAGCTGCAGAGGCCAGTCAGGGCACAGAACATACCATCCTCCTCCTGCAGCACCTGGGGTTCATCATCAGCTACCCCAAATCACATCTCTCTCCAGTGCAAGACCTAGAGTTCATCAGTGCTCAGCGGAACACAGTGTGGGCCAGAGCCCTCCTTCCTCATGACAGGGCAGAATGCCTGAAACAGCTGGCAGGGGAGATCCAGCACCATACAATGGTGCCGGCTTGCCTTCTCCTCTGCCTGCTGGGACACATGGCCTTCAAGGTCCATGTCACACCCCTAGCCCATCTGCACATACGGACAGCCCAGTGATGCCTACGTTCTCAATGGACCAGACCACTTGCTGACTCTGGAACAGGGTCAGAGTCTCCCGCCAGCTGGTGAGATCCCTTGACTGTGACAGAACCAAGGCCTACTTTTTGCAGGGATGCCCTTCCAGGTGTCCCTACAACAGTGTACCCTGACCACAGAGGCCTCTCTCCAGGGCTGGGGAGCTCACTGTGGAGTTCACCGCACTCAAGGTTGCTGGTCCAGGGAGGAGTCTCTGCTACAGATCAACCTCCTAGAACTCCAGGCGGTAGTCCTCGCTCTACATGTGTTCCACTCCCTTCTGTTCTATATAAACAAGCAGGGGGCACGGGTTCATACTCCCTTTACCAGGAGGCCATAGCCCTTCTCGGCTTTGCAGTGCACAGTGGCATGCTCCTGTGAGCGGTCTACCTCCCGGGCCAGGACAACTACCTGGTAGACAGACCTAGCAGAGTCCTCTGCCCTTACAAGTGGCGTCTCGAGCCTGCAGTGGCGAAGAAGCTCTTCCACCTTTGGGGCTGACCCGAGATGGACCTCTTCGTCTCCCCCAATGCGCAGCTGGCTCGTTTCTGCTCCAGGCAGTCGCACCCACAGAGAGTAGCGGCAGATGTGTTCCTGATCTCATGGTCTGAGGGACTGCTGTATGCATTCCCACTGACTCCCCTAGTCACCAAGATTCTGTTCAAGATTCAAAACAAGAGGGTATCAGTGATACTGATCACCCCCAGGTGGCCCAGGCAACCTTGGTCTCACTACTACTCTTGCTGGCGGCAACACTCCCAGTACCCCTGGGCCGAGCCCCAGACCTCCTGATGCAGGAGGAGGGCTCCCTTCTGCCCCCAATGTGGGGGGGTATTGACTCTAACGGCCTGGCTGCTGAGAGGGTAGCCTTGGCCCTGCTCAACCTACCACAAGAGGTTGAGGAGATCCTGCTAGCCACGAGGAGGGCTTATGCCTTTAAATGGCACAGGTTTGCTCTGTGGTGCACAGATAGGAAGGAGAACCCATTCTCCTGCCACATTCAACTGGTACTCCAGTACCTAGTGCATCTGTTGTGCATAGGGCTGAAATCTAATTCAGTCCGGATGCATCTGAACACCATAGCCACTCACCACCACCCAGTGGGAGGAAAACCCTTATGTAGCCAGCCCCTGGTTTCCCATTCCTATGGGGTCTTCTGCTTTCCAAGCTCCCTGTCTGCCCTCCAGCAGCAGAATGGGACCCCAACGTGGTGCTCAAGCAGCTCACTAGGCCATCGTTCGAGCCACTGGACACCTGCCACCTCAGATATCTATCCTGGAAGGTGGCCTTCCTGGTGGCCCTGACTTCAGCTCGCAGAGTCAGTGAGCTTCAAGCACTGGTGGCAGATCCCCCCCATACACCAGGTTCTTCAAGAACAGAGTAGTGTTCTGCACTCACCCTAAGTTTCTTCTGAGGTGGTATCCTCGTTTCACCTCATCCAGGAGGTGGTGCTCCCTACCTTCTACCCGCGACCTCTTATCGGCAGGGAGGAGCTCATACTCCACACACTGGACTGTAAATGGGCCCTGTCCTTCTATCTACAGTGGACCAAGGTCCACCGCAAGGCACCTCAGCTTTTCGTGTCTTATGACCCCAGCAGACTGGGGCTCCCTGTAACCTAGCATACCCTATTCTCTTGGGTGGCGGACTGCATTGCCCTCACCAATGAGTGGGCAGGCCTGTCCCTGGAGCACCAGATCACAGTGCATCGTGTGAGGGCAATGGCCACATCGGTGGCCCACCTCCGTTCTGTGCCGGTGACAGAAATTTGCAGAGCTGCCACTTGCTCATCCATTCACACATTTGCAGCACACTACTGCCTGGAAAGTGAATCCCATAGGGACAGTGCCTTTTGTCAGGTAGTGCTGCGTAATATTCTTGGAGTGTAGGCAATTCCGGCCCTCTGGCCCTCTGTGTTCAGGCTACCGGAGTGATAGTGTTGCTGGACGCTTCTGCAACTCACTGCCACCCAACCAGTCGCCGTTGGTACTGTCGTGGTTCAGTCCTTGGCAGTCTGGAGCTAGGGAGTCCCATATGTGAGGACTGACTTCCTGCTTGTTCCTGGAGAAAGCGTACTCACCTGTAACAGGTGTTCTCCAGGAACAGCAGGAGTCAGTCCTCACAACTCTTCCTCCTCCCCTTGGAGTTGTTGTCTTTTTGTTTTTGCATGACTGCCATCTTAGCTATGTCATCTGACTGAATAAGATGGTACCCTTGGACGGGAAGGGGACCACACGTGTGTGGTAGCATTCCCAAAGGCTTTCTTTGGAAGCTGAGGAAATGCTCTGCGTGGGCTCCTTCGGCGCCGAAGTCACCCATATGTGAGGACTGATTCCTACTGTTCCTACACTTGTTACAGCTGAGTAAGTAACTACGCTTTTCCTGCACTCTGTAACCAGTGGCAAGATGAGCTCTGCTTGCAGTCCGGTGCCACCATTGTTTTCAAACATTTTTAAAAATGACAGGCCAGCACATCTGGCATCATGACTGTCGATCTTGCAATGCACAATGTCAGCAATCAGGAAGTGCTGTCCACAAGTTTTAAAAATGTTAGCTGGCCTTCCCTAAAAGTAGGTGAGTGGCAGCAGGAGGTTTCAGACATTTTGGTCCCTCCTCCACCCCCTCCCCAATTTTGGCATGCTAGGCAACTGCCTGGTTCATCTAATGGAAGGACCAGACCTGTGTTTGGGAGTGATATTTACAACAAAAGGGAGCTGAAAGGGAACAGGAGCTGATCTGATATAAAAATGAAGTGGACAAATGTAAAGGTTTGATCATTGCAAATAATGACAGTTGAAGAAATCTATTGGCTGTATCAACATAGTATACTACTGCCTGGACAGGCCCATCCACTAGGTGGGCTAGGAGGCCACCTAGGGCTGCAGGCCATGTGTGGCAAACATGGCCTGCCACCCTCCCCCACTGTGCCGAGCCACACCACCGTCCTCCCCCTCATGCTGAGCTGCGAGGCCGCCCACTGCTGCCGCTGATTCCAGGGGGGAGGGGGCAGCGGCTAGACTTGGCGGCAGGCCATATGCTTCAGCACACACGACCTGTTGCTTCTGACCCCCTGAAGTTGTGTTGGAAGTGGGTCAGAAGTGGCAAGCAATGTCTGGTGAACTCCCCCCCGACCCTACCCACGGAATCAGCGGCAGTGGGGCGTGGTGGCATAGCTCAGCATGGGGGGGGGGGGCAGCATGGCCAGGGTTTTTGCCTGGGGTGGCAGAAAACCTTGGGGTGGCCCTGACTACTGCCCCTGCAAACCCTAAGTTACTTGCTTTTGAGCTGGGCAGACCTGATGATCCAGCTCTGATAATATCTTATGATTTGCAGGGAACCAGAAGTTTCATAACTTGTCTTCTCATCTGTACCATACCTGCATGTGAAGATAAAGGAGACCAACATTTCATAGTATTCATAATTTATGAAAGATTAAAGGAGCCCTGCAGTTTCTGTGATTCAGTTCAAAGAGAATATATCGAGGTAATACAGAGTTGCCAAGTTACCCATTTCCAGGAGTGAGATTTTTTTGCCAGTTCTGGTTTTAAATTTGCATTGCACTACAGTATGATATTTGTAATCCCTGATTTTACCCATTGGAATCGGTGCTGCAGGTCCCATAATGCATCAGGATGAGATTGTCAGAAATCCAGGACTGGCTTAAAATCTCGAAACTGGGTAACTTGGCAACTCTGGGTAATATGGTATAGAACCTAGGTGTTAGGGAGTATAAGGATAAAGGGTATAAACCTTTGAAATTCAGAAATCTCATAACACTCATTTGAAAAGCTTGACACAAATACTTTATGTTTATGATGTCCTTTACCATATGACCTACTTCATCCTCATTTTTAAGATCAAACCTATTTTGCAAGACAACCTGTGTTGTAATATAATTCAGTATGATCCTATTTTTTTAAAGTGAATATTAGTTAATATTAATTACTCTTTTAAGACTGTAGCCCATGCCAAGAATTTCAGATTTGGTTTCCCTATGTGTTCTGGCTTTTTTTGGGCTATAACAAAAACTGCTTTGTCTTGAAAAATAGGTCAAGGTGGGGTGGAGGAGAGGCGTATCTTAGTGTTTAGTACATTGGCTTGATAACCAACAGACCAGGGTTCAATGCCCACCAGTACTCCTCATGACCTTGGATAAGTCACCTAGAAGAAAGTCCCGACAATCTATCTCTAGGCATACTACCAGGAACCCATGGGTTGCCAGGAGTCAACACTGACTCAAAAGCACAC
Source organism: Ichthyophis bannanicus (assembly GCA_033557465.1). Taxonomy (NCBI): domain Eukaryota; kingdom Metazoa; phylum Chordata; class Amphibia; order Gymnophiona; family Ichthyophiidae; genus Ichthyophis; species Ichthyophis bannanicus. The sequence goes on along the minus strand of CM066041.1, from coordinate 140,371,673 downwards.
TTTATATTTGCAAGGTGTGGAGGCTTTTAAGGGCTATTTAAAAGCTCTCTGGCACAGTCCCTAATTTAAAGGATGACATTTCATCCTAGAACATAGAAAATCTTATTATTTTCAAAGTTGATCCAGTAGGTTGGAGGATGTCCCTGGCAGAATCCCTACCGTGTTTCCCCGAAAATAAGACCGGGTCTTATATTTATTTTTGCTCCAAAAGATACACTAGGGCTTATTTTCAGGGGATGCCTTATTTTTTTTTCATATACAACAATCCACATTTATTCATGAACAACAATCCGAATAGCTCTTTCTTTTTGCACTCATCTTGTCTGGGGGCAAAATATTCAGTTTAAATCTACCATACCATTAAAGGACCTTCGGGTAAGTATGGTACCGTAGTGAAGTGACAGTACTGATACCGGTAGCACTTGAAGCTGATTGGCTGACTGTCATGAGGTGGCAGCCAATCAGTGAAGTGTTACCACAGTATGCTGTTGCTTTTGCTGCTGCTGTGGGCGGCACGCAAAGGGGAAGCGGTGGGCAGCGACAGCCGATCGGCGTTGGGGAGTGGAGCAGGAGGAAAGCTCCTCCCCGGTCCACCCGCCGAAGCCAATCAGCACAACAGCAGCAACAACTGAAAGAAAGCCCCTTGGAGAGAAGGAAGAGGCCCGTAGCACAGCATCAGCAGCCGACCGGCGTCAAGGAGTGGAGCAGGAGGAAAGCTCCTCCCTGGTGGGACCCCCCCCCCCCAGGTACCGAATCTGTCAGACATGATCTGCACTAGGTCTTAGTTTCAGGGTAGGGCTTATATTACGGTAATCACAGGAAAATGTGCTAGGTCTTATTTTCAGGATAGGTCTTAATTTCGGGGAAACACGGTAGTATTGAGAGTTATTGAGTGACCCCAGATTGTAAGGCTTAATAACACCAAAGAATTGAATCTAGGTACAATTTTTGAACAAATCAAAATAGCTGGGAATTCAGCTGAGACCCTCAATGAATCAACTACATAGCAAGCATGAAAAAGCATGCTAAATAGAACTACTTGAAAATCTTTTGGTAAATTGGGCAAAATAGGAGATGACCAGGTTGTCTGTAGTGGAGCAGTTTCAGAGATGAATTCCCTTAAGTGCTCCTGCCGTGAACAAACCATTAATTCTGATGTGAAGCCAACTCACTGTCACAGATCCCATTTGTATTCAGATAACAGTTGCCTTTTTGGCCTGCTCAGGCAGCAATGCTGGCAGCTGTCTTTTGTGTGAAACTACCTTCAGCTTTGACAGATGTTCTGATTTGGTTCTCCTAAAATGAAAGCAAGCAGCTAAACTGAAATGTGTGAGGGGGAGGGGGAGGAATTGTATAGCAGAAAGCCTATTATGCACTTGGCCCTTCCCATCCCCACTCTTGCCTATTTTCCGCCCCTCTGCATACCTATGCATATTACATACAAGTAGGTACTATGATTTCTTTGCATCTAATTGTGTGCTTAGATGTGCTGTAGCAATTTTATCATATCTATCTTAGTACATACAATGATGTTCTAATTCAGGGGTCTCAAACACGCGGCCCGCGGGCCGCATGCGGCCCGCGAGAGCATCTTGTGCGGCCCGCAAAGCACTTACCGGCGTCTAAAAAAAAAAAAAAAAAATTCCAAACTTGCCGCCGCAGTATTAAGCGTCCCGCGGGCCCCTCTGCCTGCTCTGAGTCCTCTCCTCCCTGCAGCATCAGCTCCAAAAGCGGCGGCTTTCAGAGCCGCGAAGAGAGAGAGTTTCTCTCGCGCGGTTCTGAAGACTCTCTCGCTGCTCTTCAGAACCGCGCGAGAGAAACTCTCTCTCTTCGCGGCTCTGAAAAGCCGCCGCTTTTGGAACTGATGCTGCAGGGAGGAGAGGACTCAGAGCAGGCAGAGGGGCCCGCAAAGTAGTAAATAGTGGAGTGCCCTAAGAATTTGCATTAGGACCAGTGCATGTTAGCATATTTAGAAATGAACTGGAAAAAACAAATGAGATGACCAAATCTGCAGGTAACACAAAAATGTTCGGAGCCATTAGATCGCGAGCAGATTGTAAGGAACTGCAGTGGGACCTTATGAGACCGGGCATCTGGATGGCTGATAAAATTTAATGTAGATAAGTGAAAACTAATCATATAGGGAAGAATAATCCAAATATTTGCTATAAAATGCTAGGTACCACATTAGAAGTCACCATTCAGGAAACAGAATCCTCAGCATAGTGTGCAGAGGTACTTAAAATGCAAATAGAATGCTATAAATTATTAGAAAAGAAATGGAGAATAAATTAAAGTGTATTATAATGCTTATATTGCTTCATAGTGCTACCGCACCTTGAGTACTGTGTACAATTATGGTCACCACACATCTGGATCTGCTGTTGCTCATGGGACTGGCTGACGGCATCAGGACTTACAGTAGTAGATGGTGGCAGGATAGGGGAGCAGCATTGGGGGCTCCAGAGCAGGAGAATGCAGGCAATGCTAGGCACGGCTAGGTCTAGTGAATTCTGGAGGGGGAGCCAGTCTTAAAGGGGCCAGCAGACTCTTCTGGGTGCAGGGTTCAGGTGCCGCGGCGGCAGGGTGAGAGCGATCGGGACAGCAGTAGTAGTTCCTAATGTGCCTGGCGGTTGGCACTGGATTATAGTAATGTAGAAATCTTTTAGTCTTTCTTTATTCATGCACTCATTAAGAGGCATGTTTACTAAAAGTTAGGGTATGGTAACATTATGCAAATATTTATGCAAATGAGGTCCCTTATGCAAATGAGGTCCCACATCTCATGCGGCCCCCGGGTTATTTTAGAAGTCCTCGTTTGGCCCTCAAAGCAATTTGAGTTTGAGACCCCTGTTCTAATTGCTTAAGTTCCTTTTAAAATTACCACCATAGAGTGTATGCCATTTGTCAGGGCCGGCCCGTCCATTGAGCAAGAATGTTATTTGCACAGGGCCCCTGTAAAAAACATCTTGCATCAGCCCAACTAGGTTAAAAAAAACACAAACCGGCTGCTGCTGCCACTGCCGCCGTGGTAGTGGCAGAATGGGTTGTGGGGGGGCTAAGACTACAAGTGGGCTGATAGGGGGCTTAGGACTGGTAATGGGCTATGGGGGGCTAGGACTGGAAATGGGCTGATGGGGGGGTTAGGACTGGAAGTAAGCTGATGGGGGGTTAGGACTGGTAATGGGCTATGGGGGTGGGGGGCTGACTGGAAATGGCCTGATGGGGGGCGTTAGGACTGGTAATGGGCTGATGCGGGGGTTAGGAATGGTAATGGACTGTGTGTGTGGGGAAAAGACTGAAAATGGGGTGATGGGGGTTAGGACTGGTAAGACAGAAAATGGGGTGATGGGGGTTAAGACTGGTAATGGGCTGTGGCGGGGGTTAGGACTGGTAATGGGATGGGGGGGTTGCTAGGACTGGATATGGGCTGAGTGGAAGGGGGGCTTGAACTGCAAATAGCTGATGGGGACAGGGGCTTGGAATGGAAATGGGCTGAGTGGAAGGGGGGGCTTGAACTGCAAATAGCTGATGGGGAGGGGGGCTAGGACAGGAAATGGGCTGACAGAGGGGCTAGGATAGGAATGGAAATGGGCTGTTGGGGGGTGCTAAGGTTGGAAATGGGCTGTGGTGGGGGCTTGAATTGAAATGGACTCATGGAGGGGCTAGAACTGGAAGTAGGCTCATGGGGGGTTTGAATTGGAAATGAGCTGAGTGGAGGGGAGCTAGGATTTGACATGGGCTGATGGTGGGGCTAGGAAAGGACTAGAAATGATCTGATGGGGGGGCTGGGATTGGAAATGAGCTGATGGAGGGACTCGGACAGGACTGGAAATGGATGGGGGAGCTAAGACTGGAAATGGGCTGATGGTGGGGTGGGGCTAGGAAAGGATTGGAAATGGGCTGATGGGGGGCTAGGACTGGAAATGGGCTGATGCAGGGACTAGAAGGGAGCAGATGCTGGGTGTGGCTGGAACTAGAAGGGAGCTGATGTTGGGGGAGGATTAGAATGGGATGGAGCTGGGAGAGTGAAATGGAGAGGGAAAAATATTTTGTGTGGGAGGGAAGACAAATCTACAATTGGCCGGATATTGGGAGAGTAAGTGGGGATTGAGAATGGAGGGGTAAAATTTGGAGGATAAAAAGGATGGAGTGGAGGAGGGGCCTAGTGGTTGGGGCAAGGTACTTCAGGCCAGAAGGTCGGGGGTTCAAATTCCACTAGAGGACAGCAACCTTGGGCCGGAAGGACTGGGGTTTCTAGTCCCACAGGTGCTCCTTGTGGTCTTGGGCAAGCCACTTAACCCTCCATAGCCCATGTTCCCTGTAAAATAGTTATCTCCAAGTTATAATGCCCTGTTCAATGTAAACCGCACTGATGCAGAATAGCACGGTATATAAGAGAATGTAAATAAATAAATAAATAAAAATTTTGAGTGGATGAAATAGGAATGAGGAAAGAGCAAAAGGAGAAAGATTAGTATGTTAAAGAGGATGTAGAGAGAGAATGGAAAAAAAACTAGAAGAGAGAATAAAGGACAAATGGACAGCAGATGGAGAGTTAGCAGAAGACACGAAGAAACTAGAAAGAGGCTGGAACAATTGTAACTGAAAAAAAATGCACAAAAGGTAGAAAAATATCTCGTTATTTTGAATTTATTAACTGGAATATGTCAGCTCTGGGAAATGTGCATCATTAACGTCTGCGCTTTGTTTAGTACAAGAGGAAATTAATTTATAGTTTTATTTCTACAGTGTTGTACATTCCAAATTTGGCTTTTGGGGTTCCCAGTTTAATTGTTGTCTTCCTCTTTCTAAATTGTGATTCCTTGTTTGGTGATGGTCTGTGTTCTGCATGTGTAACTGAGCTGAGGTATTCTGTTTATGTAATTCTTATTTGACATTGCCACTTGTTCTCTTTCCCCAGTAGGTCATGTATTGTTATTCTCTGAAATGGATTAGTTTAATATTTGCAGTGTTGCCTTTTGATAGGTAGGGTCTGGTGATTTGTGAGTCCTGGTAGTGCTGTCAGGATACGGCGGGTTTGCTATAGGTTCTAAATGGGCAGTGTTTGTAGTAGTTCCTAATGTGCCTGGTGGTTGGCACTGGATTATAGTAATGTAGAAATCTTTTAGTCTTTCTTTATCCATATACTCATTAAGAGGCATGTTTACTAAAAGTTAGTGTATGGTAATATTATGCAAATATTTATGCAAATGAGGGACTTTATGCAAATGAGGCCCCGCACCGAGTCTCCGCACATGGCCCCACACCCCCCTTGGGCCGCCCCTGCCATTTGTTTCCATCATATCTCCTATCCACTGACCCACATAGTTGGGAAGATATTGAATATAGGCTTTGGGAGTAGAGGAGGATGGGGAGACGTGATTAAACCAAAAGTAGAGACAAAGATGCAGAAAAGAGAGCACTTCACTTTATACCATATTCTGTTGAACAGTTGCTAAGATTCTTTCTCTGGCATGCCTGACACCATCATATACTTGGTTGAGTTAGAGCCTTTTTCCTCAGAGTGCCAACATGTTTGCAGTCATTTCCTTAACGATGCATGCAGCCAATTCTGGAGTAAAAAACTTGATTTAGAAAGATCACGGTTGGACTTAGTGACAGCTTCCAGTTTCAGGGAGAAACGGCAAATCTGTCAATATTTCTGCTTCTGGAAAAGTGTCCTGCATTTTGGTTTTAAAGTAAACAGGTGTCCGAAGGACCATTTAATAAAAAATATTTTAATTGTTTTTGCATGGCAGAGTACAGTTGATAGAATTATGTACACCTCTTACCTCTGGCAAAATGTCATAAGGTGAAGTATCCCGAGGCAGGCACAAATAGTCTGCCTACATTTGTATGAATATGTGCATATTTTATAATATACACATCTATCTTGCAAATTTGCGTCAGCTCCAACTAACCTTCACCTCCAGGAATGTCTATGCTCATTCTTTGTAAAAGTGCATATTACTTGTCAGTAGCAGATACATTTGTGTGTGAGCTTTATACCCACACAAAAGCTTTATAACATTGCCTCCATAGTGGCTGGAGAAGTGGAAGCAGACGAATGCGGGCTGTATAAGCTCAGCACTAGATCTAAGACAGTGTAGGCGTTAACAGATGCTATCTTAGTGTCACTCCCGGCAGCACCGAAATCCATTCAGTCTAAAATGTTTGGTTTTTACTGTCTGTGCCAACCCCCTCTATTGCTGTATACTCTTGTAAACAGATTGCTGGCAGGATCAAGTTCAGGGTGAAGTGTTCATGCATCCTGGGTCCCCTTTACTGTTTTCTGTAGGCAAAGAGAGGGGGAGGGCAAAGAGGGGAAAAAAGAATGACTTTTCCCGAGAAAGATGTTTCTCAGTCTGGGATTCTCCACCCAGTTGTCTACTTCAGGAGTGACGAACAGGCTGAAGACCTGCCAAATACAGGAGAAAAATATACAAACTGCAGAACAGATAGTTAAAAATAAATGAAAATAGAAAATAACAGAAATTACAATTGTCTTATACAGTGACGCCTCTCAAAGTCCAGGGGCATGAAGTCGGGACAACATGCAGCATGTGAATGACGATTAAAACAGCCGGGATGAGAAAACAATCTCCCAAATGACTTAAAATTTCTGATAGACTGCACTCTATGAATATTCACTGTGTGGTGCAGCACCATTTTAGTTAAGTACATTGAAGCACTGGCCATTTCAAGTGCAATAGACACACCTCCGAACAGTTACTTTTTTTCACCGAGTCATTTTTGTTTTAGCTGCCTTCTTCTTTTATAATATCTACACCTGTGGGCCTATGGCACAATTGTGTGCTTTCCATCTGCGTTCTAAGTAACATTTTATCTATTTGTGTCAAAACACAATCTGTACAAAGCAAGCCATCCCTTTGTATATAAAGGAATTCACTGTGGATGATGAAAAATAGCCACTGAGGAAAAACAAACAAGCATAAGCTGTTGTATACTATTTTACTGTGATACTAAGCTGTTTACAGTTTAGCAAGGACTTCCACCTCTTTCTTTCTATTGGAATACATGGCTCAAAGTGCAGTAATTGTGCTGTACTGTAGTTAGTTAGACTGTTATGCTTAATTCTACTACATGTATACCCCAAGTCCCTTTCAGATGATTGCTTAGAATCCACTAAACCTGTGATGTCTCCAGATTAATTGGATTTTGTTGGTGAAGGCACAGTTTAGATAGCATATGGAGACTGGTTGGAACGGAGACGTCTAAGCAGGGGGTATACATAGTTTCTTCGGTTTTTAAGAAAAGACTGTGTCAAACATGGAGCCTTTTCTAAAATACTATAAGGAAGTACAGGAATGCACATAGGATATGTATCTACATAAAGCAGAAGGGGCCATTTAAAAAAGCTACACATGGGTAAAATCAGCAAAGGAAATGCGTAGCTTACACATGTAAGTGCCAGCATTTACACATGTAGGTTGCCATTTTGCAACTTTCACATACTAGTGTCAGCACTTACATGTATATGTGAGCCATTTTGTGAACCGGGGTCATTACCTTTTCATGATTTAAATTTGGAGGGAGGAATTAAAAGCAAGAGATTGAGAATAACCCCTTTAATCCCTTCTATAAAGGGCACTTTTTAAAATGTTATACGTGACAAGGAGCAGCTGCAAATCTTGACATGGAGCATTCTGGTTATATATGTGCATTCACTGTATGAAATGGGGAATATGCATGTAGATTTTTGACTCACCAGGTCCGTGCCCAACCCAACCCCCACCATGTTACCTTGCAATTTCTATTTATTAGTGGTATTGATGTGTAAATTTATCCTTTTCTAAAATTACTTTTTCTACATGTATGCTATTTCTACATGTAAATGCTGATTCTCCAAGAATAAGCAGGAAGTCAGTCCTCACATATGGATGACATCGGCACCAATGGAGCCCCCGTGGAAGCATCTCCCCAGCTTTAAAAGAAAGCCTTTGGGAGATGCCACCATGCATGCATACTCCCCTTCCTGTCCAAGGATGCCATCATACTCAGTCTCCATTTTTCCACAGAGCCCAACAGATATCTGTCTTCTTTCCCCGGAAAAAAGTTGATTTTTTTGTGCATTAAATTGCCTTTCTTTCTCTGATTAGCACTGGTCCCTATCCCGACTCTAAGCCCTGTTGCCTTGGCTTCGAGTCTCGGAACAGTTTTGAGTGTTTTCTTTCAGCGCAGTTTCGTGCCTTTTTCTAACTGCTGGCCATGTGGAGGGTCTTCAACCTCACAGGGGTCTTTTTTGCCCCAATGGCCAGTAGGTTCAAAAAGTGTGATCGGTGCACAAAGAACATGTCTCTAACCGATAGACACGACTGCTGCCTCCGGTGTCTAGGTGCCGACCATGACCCAGAGATTTTCGCCCTGCTTAAATAGAAAAAGAGAGAACATAAGAACATAAGAACATAAGATATGCCATACTGGGTCAGACCAAGGTCCATCAAGCCCAGTATTCTGTTTCCAACAGTGGCCAATCTAGGTCATATGTACCTAGCAGTTTCCCCAAAAGACACAGGTTCCACAATGCTTGTATTGGTTCAAGCATTGATATCCTGGGTCCCTTCTTAATAATGGTTTATGGACCTTTCCTCCAGGAACTTGTCCAAACCTTTTTTAAACCCAGCTACACTAACAGCCTTTACTACATCCTCCGATAACAAATTCCAGAGTTTGATTACACGTTGAGTGAAAAAATATTTTCTTTTATTAGTCTTAAATAGTTTACCCTGTAGCTTCATTGCATGTCCCCTAGTCTTTCTATATTCTGATAAGGTAAATAATCGATCTACGTTTACCCGTTCCACTCCATTCATTAATTTATAGACTTCTATCATATCTCCCCTCAGCCGTCTCTTTTCCAGGTTAAAGAGCCCTAACCTTTTTAGCCTTTCTTCATAGGAGTATCCTTCCCTTCCCCTTTACCATTTTGGTGGCTCTTCTCTGAACCTTTTCTAAAATCGCTATATCCTTTTTAAGATACGGCGACCAGAATTGCACACAATATTCAAGGTGCGGTCTCACCATGGAACGATATAGAGGCATTATAATATCTTTTGTTTTATTTTCCATTCCTTTCCTTATCATACCTAGCATTCTATTTGCTCTCTTGGCCGCTGCTGCACACTAGGCCGAGGGTTTTAACATGGTATCCACAATGACGCTAAATCTTTTTCCTGGGTGGTGGTTCCTAATGTGGAACCTTGCATCGTGTAACCATAGTTTGGGTTGTTCTTCCCTAGGTGCATAACCTTGCACTTGTCCACATTAAATTTCATCTGCCATTTTGATGCCCAGTCTTCCAATTTATCAAGATCCTCTTGCAATTTTCCACAATCCTCTTGGGTTTTAACAACTTTAAATAGTTTTGTGTCATCTGCAAATTTGATAACCTCACTCGTTATTCCACTTTCCAGGTCATTTATGAATATGTCAAAAAGCAGCGGACCCAGCACAGATCCCTGGGGTACACCACTATTCACCCTTTCTCCATTGGGAAAATTGGCCATTTAGCCCTACCCTCTACTTTCTATCTTTTAACCAGTTCCTGATCCACAATAGTACACTGCCTCCTATCCCATGACTCTTTAGTTTTGCCAAAAGTCTCTCATGAGGGACCTTGTCAAAGGCTTTCTGAAAGTCCAGATACACAATATCAACCGACTCACCTTTGTCCACCTGATTACTCACTCCTTCAAAAAAACATAACAGATTAGTAAGACAAGATCTTCCTTGTCTAAAGCCATGTTGGCTGTCTCCCATTAGGTCATGACTATCTACATGCTGAGTAATTTTATTCTTTATGATGGTTTCTACCATTTTTCCCGGTACTGATGTTAGGCTCACCGGTCTGTAGTTTCCCGGATCACCCCTGGAACCCTTTTTAAAAATTGGCGTTACATTAGCGATCCTCCAATCTTCAGGTAATAGAGATGATTTTAATGATAGTTCACAGATTACTGATAGCAGGTCTGCAATCTCGTATTTCAGTTCTTTCAACACCCTTGGATGTATACCATCCGGCCCAGGTGATTTGCTACTCTTCAGCTTATCTAATAATTGTAATACATCTTCCCGATGTATTGATATTTCCTTCAATTCTTCCGCACCTTTAAATACCACTTCAGTCATGGGTAACATCCCTACATCTTCCTCAGTAAAGACTGAAGCAAAGAATTCATTCAGTCTCTCCGCTATTGCCTTGTCGCCTCTTAGTGCTCCTTTAACCCCTTTATCATCTAATGGACCAACTGACTCTCTCACAGGTTTTTTGCTACGAATGTACTTGAAAAGGTCTTTACTTCGCGTTTTTGCTTCCGCAGCAAGCTTCCTCTCAAATTCTCCCTTTGCCTGCCTTATCAATGCCTTGCATTTGACTTGCCAGTGCTTGTGCTGTTTCCAGGTTTCGTCGTTTGGCTCTTTTTTCCATTTCCTGAAAGATGCTTTTTTGGCAACAACAGCCTCTCTGACTTCACCTTTAAACCATGCTGGCAGTTTTTTGGACTTCCTTCCACTTTTCTTAAAGCGTGGAATACAGCTGGTCTGGGCTTCCAAGATAGTATTTTTCAACAACAGCCAAGCCTGATGTACGTCTTTAACCTTTGCAACTGCTCCTTTTATTTTTTTCTTAACTGTTTTCCTCATTTTATCATAGTCTCCCTTTCGAAAGTTAAAAGGTAGTACTGTGGATTTCCTTACTATCCCTCCTCCACTAATTAAATCAAAGGCAATCATGCTATGATCACTATTGCCAAGTGGCCCCAACAACATTATCTCTTGCACTAGATCTGGTGTTCCACTAAGGATTAGGTCTAATATGGCTTCCCCTCTGGTTGGTTCATGAACCAGCTGCTCCAAGAAGCAGTCATCTATTTCATCTAGGAACTTTATCTCCCTAGCATGTCCTGACGTGACACTGACCCAGTCGATACCGGGGTAGTTGAAATCACCCATTATTATTACTATGCTGTAACTTTTGTTAGCTTCCTTGATTTCTTTGAGCATTTCATCATCCATTTGGTCATTCTGGCCAGGCGCTCGATAGTACACCCCCACTGCCATTGCCTTCCCCCTTTTACATGGAATTTCAATCCATATAGATTCTACAGCAGATTTTGTTTCCTGCAAAACTTTAATCCTTTCTGACTCAATGCCCTCTCTAACATAGAGAGCAACCCCTCCACCAATTTGATCAGCTCTATCATTACGATATAGTTTGTACCCAGGTATCACAGTGTCCCACTGGTTGTCCTCCTTCCACCATGTCTTTAAAAAATTTAATGTCCTATATCACCTATATGCGGACGACATTATGATGTATGTCCCCTTCAAAATACCTAACGTCCCTATACAACTAATTAATGAATGCCTCAATGAAATAACCACTTGGCTAAATGAAAAAAACCTCTACATCAACCACGCAAAAACTGAAGCTCTAATAGTAACCAAAAGCACAACCTTCATTCCCCCAGCACATATAACTTTGCAGAACAACGACATCAAACTAAAAGAGGAAATAAAATACCTGGGAGTTATTCTGGATAGACACCTTAACATGGATACCCACGTAAGAAATATAACAAAAAAAGTCTACTTTAAACTGAAAATATTAAAGCAACTCCGCCCACTAATGCTCTTACAGGATTTTCAACGAGTCATACAAGCTATCATAACCCCCCACTTCGACTTTGCAAATCAAATCCTAATTGGTGTAACAAAGCAAACCGTAAAAAAACTACAATTAGCTCAAAACGCAGCAGCAAGGACCATTACAAAGGCCCCTCCATTCCAACACATCACCCCGATTTTAGAATATTTACACTGGCTCCCAATTCAAAGCAGAATTGAATACAAAACTCTCTTAACCACCTACAAAAGCATAAATAAAACCGCACCATGGACAATAAACAACCTCATCAAAACAGAACCCACACATAACCCCCAAAGGAGAGACCAGCTAAATAAACTAACAATACCAAAAGAATTCATTAGGGCCAAAAAATCCACTAATAAGAAAGCCTTCTCCCACGCAGCCCCCATTTTGTGGAACGCAATTCCAAAAGAATTAAGACTATTACCTGAAATCAAGGAGTTTAGAAAAAAACTTAAAACTCATCTCTTCACACTGCACTATGGTTCCGAAACAAACTCACCCAGCACCATCCAGCTCGATAAAGGATAACCCAACCATAGATGACACATATTAAGATAAGGAATGAAGTACTGTGACACTAAAATAATGCATTGAAAACTGAAAAATAAATAACTCTGTATATAGTTTAAACCTGTACATTTGTATATAGTTCTCTAATTGTTACTTGTTAACTGTTAATTAGTAAAAGCAACCTCCAAGTTACTACTGTTATATGTAAAACAGCCTGCTCTGTTGATTGTTGTTATATGTAAACCGCATCTGATCAATGGAAGAAGCGGTATAAAAAAACCTGTTAATTAAATTAAATTAAATTAAATTAAAATTAAATGTCTCTGATATGGTGGAAGGAGGACAACCAGTGGGACAGGGAGAGACAGAAAAGGATAGCTAGATAAGGTGGGTGAGGGTGGAGAAAAGGCCTGATGAGGGAACTGGTGGGGCAAGGTAACTTTAGGGATTGGGGAGGTCGAAAGCCTGCTGAAAAAGGTGAGTTTTGAGTGAGCTCTTGAAGTGTTGAAAAGACAATTTGGTACGAAGGGCAAGGGGGAGGGAGTTCCACAGTGCAGGGGCCAGGAAGAAGAAGGCGGAATGACGTGTAGATTCTAGGTGAGCTGAGGAGGGGGAGGGAAGGAAGAGGCGATTACTGTGTGCTGAGCGGAGGAAACGGGGAGAAGGCTGCAGGCGGATGGAGTCAGCTAGATATTGGGGAGAGCCAGTGTGTAGTGCTTTATGGGTGAGAATGAGAATTTTATAGAGGAAATGGAAGTTGAGCGGAGGAGACGGGGAGAAGGCTGCAGGCGGATGGAGTCAGCTAGATATTGGGGAGAGCCAGTGTGTAGTGCTTTATGGGTGAGAATGAGAATTTTATAGAGGAAATGGAAGTTGAGTGGAAGTTGAGCGGAGGAGACGGGGAGAAGGCTGCAGGCGGATGGAGTCAGCTAGATATTGGGGAGAGCTAGTGTGTAGTGCTTTATGGATGAGAATGAGAACTTTATAGAGGAAACGGAAGTTGAGTGGAAGTTGAGTGGAGGAGACGGGGAGAAGGCTGCAGGCGGATGGAGTCAGCTAGATATTGGGGAGAGCCAGTGTGTAGTGCTTTATGGGTGAGAATGAGAATTTTATAGAGGAAACAGAAGTTGAGTGGAAGCCAGTGCAAATGGAAGAGGAGAGGAGTGATGTGATCTCGGGTGGAGGAGTGGGTGAGCAGACGTACAGCTGTGTTTTGAACCAGATAGGAGTGGACACCTTCCTCATCTCATGTTGGAGGGCCTTCTGTATGCTTTCCCTCCCACGCCACAAATTGCCCAGACCCTCTTCATGATCCTGCGGGACAAGGCCTCCATGATCCTGGTGGCCCCGCGGTGGCCCAGGCAGCCTTGGTTTCGCCTGTTGCTCTTCCTCTCGATGGAACTCCCGGTCCCTCTGGGGAATGCCCTGGGGCTACTGACCCAGGAGGAGGGTTCCCTTCTTCACCCAAACCTGGGGTCCCTGTCATTAACAGCATGGCTGCTGAATGGGTAGCCTTAGCACCCTTCAACCTCCCAAGGGAGGTGAAGGAATTCCTCCTGGCCTCTCATAAGAACTCCATGAAATGAGCCTACAATTTCAAGTGGCAGATTCTCAGTATGGTGTGTGGAGCAATGGGTAGACCCGTTCTCTTGCCAGATGCATACGGTGCTGCAGTACTTGCTCCACCTTTCGCAGACCGGACTCAAGTCTTTTCATTTTCTTACTATTTTGATTTTTGACTTTTGTAAACTGCTTTGCCTAACTAGAAAGGCAGTATAGAAAATAACCTAATAATAATAATAATAATAATAAAGTCCAACTCCGTCAGAGTGCACCTGAGTGCACTCTCGGTGTACCGTCACTCCATGGAAGGCAGACCTCTCTCTGCGCAGCCCCTCATTACCTGATTTATATGGGGCCTTCTGCTCTCTAAGCCTCCCATCTGCCCTTGGAATGGGACCTCAGCTTGGTTCTGGCATAGCTCACCAAGCCACCTTTTGAACCTCTGGCTACCTGCCATTTGTGTTATCTCTCCTGGAAGGTCATCATCCTTGTGGCACTCACCTTTGCCTGCAGAATCACCGAGCTTCAGGCCTTGGTGGCCGGGCCACCTTACATCAGGTTCTACAAGAATAGGGTCTTTGCTTCGCATCCACCCTAAATTTCTTTTGAAGGTAGTATCTGCCTTCCACCTCAACCAGATGTGGTGCTCCCCACCTTCTTCCCATTTCCCCATGCCGACATGGTGGCGGCCATTCCCCATACTCTGGATTGTAAGAGGGTCCTGTCCTTCTACCTGCAACATACCCAGGGCCACCGTAAAGCCTCACGACTTTTTGTTTCCTACGACCCCAGTCACCTGGGGGAGGCTGTTACCAAGCGGACTCTGTCCACCTAGGTGGCGGACTGCATCACCTTTGCCCACGATCAGACTGGGTTCTCGTTGGAACTCCAGGTCACAGTGCACAACGTCAGGGCTATGGTGACCTTGGTTGCAAGCCTTCGCTCTGTTCCTATGGCAGCCATTTGCCTTCAGTTCACACCTTTGCAACACAATATTGCCTGGAGAGGGAGTCCTGACAGGACAGCGCCTTCAGCCAGGCCGTACTCCATAATCTGTTCGGGGTTTAGGTAACTCCTACCCTCCGACCCTTCTTGTTCAGGCTACTGGAGAGGTGATTCTCCCTGGACATTGGGGATCCTTAGAGTCTTTCCTCAGACTTGCTTGCAGCTGCTCATGGCTGGGCCATGTTTTTCTATAGGTTCTTGGTAGCTTGTAGCTAGGAAGTCCCATATGTAAGGACTGACTTCCTGCTTGTTCCTGGAGAAAGCATACTCGCTCACCTTTAACAGGTGTTCTCCAGGGAATCAGTCCTCACAACCCTCCCTCCTCCCCTTGGAATTGCTGTACAATTTTTTGCCATCTTCTTTTGTCGGTTCTAGCTATGTCATCTGATTGAGTAAGATGGCACCCTTGGGTAGGAGGGGGACCACACATGCATGGTGGCATCTCCCAAATGCTTTCTATGAAAGCTGGGGAGATACTTCCGCTGGGTCTCCGTTGGCACCGATGTCACCCATATGTGAGGACTGATTCCTGTTGTCCCTGGAGAACATCTGTTACAGGTGAGTAACTGTGCTATTTTCCATGTGGAAATTGCAATCAAGGCTTCTAGAATACCCCCCTGAATATTCAACATCAAGAGCCTGATGCTTGCCTCTGGCGGCCATATCACCTCTCAGTGGGTGATGAAGCCTATCTGGTTGATTTTCAAGCCTAACACAAGCATGAGCACAGTCCATCATATCTTAAAATTTGGCTGTAATGTACTTTCTTCAACTGAAGATTAGTGTCATCTGTATATCCAAGAAAGAACAGAACTAGTGGTTTCTGTTGGTTGTCGTCAAATGTCATTCCTCTCAAATACCATTTTTCTTTGAATGTATTTTTCCATCACCATCTTCCTGTTTAACTTTGATCATGATGCTGCATACTACCACCTTTCCACTCTGACAAACCTAAGACACTCAGACACATTCACTTCATGCCATGCCTCGTGTTTCAGATCTGAAGAGTCAGAGTTTATGTCATGATTCCAAATTTAGTTCTTTGTGTGCCAGAACATTTTGTAACAAATCAAGCTGAAGTGAAGCCATATTTGAGCTACTCAGGGCCTGTGCAAGCATTGGATGCCCTAGGAAAACCTTCAGCCTTACAGCCCCCCATGAGATTTTGATAATTAAACTCACAATTATGATAATCAAAAACACAACCCTTTGCCGGGAACAAGCAGGAAGTCAGTCCTCACATATGTGTGAAGTCGGTGCCAACAGAGCCCGCATGGTAGCTTCTCCCCAGCTTTCAAAGAAAGCCTTTGGGAGACATACCACACATGCATGGTCCTTTCCCCACACAAGGATTCCATCTTGCCTCAGTCTCCTTTTTTCCGCGGTGCCCACCGGACGTGTGTCTGTTTTCCCCAGAAAAAGTGTTAGTTTTTTCTTTTGATTTTTTTCTGTTTCCGGTCGCGTACCAGTTCCCTTTCCCACCCCCAAGCTCGCTTGCCTTGGCATTGCATCTCGGTTCATTCTTTTTTTTTTATTCCATCGAGAGCTTCTCTACCGGCTTGGCGCCTTTTTTTGTCCCTGGTTGGGCTGGAGTTTTTTTACCTCACAGGGGCTGTTTTCCCCACCATAGCCTCAGCCAGTGGCTTTAAAAATTGTGACCGATGCACCAAAACCATGTTGTGCACTGACCCACATCTGCCTCCGATGCCGGGGGACGGACCATGATCCTTTGGACTGTGGTCTCTGTAAAAAGATGACCAAGGCCATCAAGAGCTGTCACCAGCAGCGGCAGTCCTTCATCCATAAGACGGACTCTGCACCGGAGGCTCTACTGTGTCTGCGCAACTACTTCTCACCTGCTGTCATAGAGCCATCTTAGATCGGTCTTTTGTTTTCCACAGAGCCCCATGGACAACTTCCAGACATCCTCTGCTTGGTAAACTCTATTTTTCCCGTAATGGAAATTTTTCATCTTTGGGTTTTTTACCTAGTCACCTGGCATTGCGTTTCTCTCCTTCCTTTAGTTTTTCTCCCAAGATCGTGTGTTTTATTCTGTGTTTTATTCCTTGCCGTGGCACCTTGGCCCTCCCTGGCACTGGTGCTATGGTCAGGCCTTGCTCTTTGAGATTGAGTCGTTTGACTTCACCATGGCTATTTTCTAGATGCCATGTCCCAGAAACCAACCAGCGTATTTCAGAAGTGTTCCTGGTGTACTAGGACCATATTTGCCACAAATACCCATAGTTGGTGCCTACAGTGCCTGGAAACCAATCATCAGCCCTCTTCTTGTAATTTGTGTTTGCAGATGACAAAAAGAGGACTCAAAGGTCGTGAGAAGTAGCACAAATCACTTTTTGTTGCTCACAAGTCCGATCCATCGCCTTTGGCATCGACAGCATTGGTCTCTATGGCTTCCAAGGCTGCATCGAACATTGGTGGTGCATCAACATTGAGGAGCTCTCAAGTTCAATCGGAACTGAGCACTTGTAGTGCCCCAGAGCACTGGCCATTGATTGATCTCCACCCGACGAGGTGGAAGGATCCGGCTTCATCTTCGTCAATGTCAAGGTGTGATCATGCCAAACACCAGATGAAGACTCTGGTGCATCAGCATCAGAGCCATCGAGGCATGCCATCAAGAGCATATGAAGTTCTGTGTGTGCGCCCTTCGAAGGTGCCCTGAATGGAAGAGAACTTACCCTCCAGGACATTGGAGGGGCACCGACAGCCTACTGACTGCCGAGAACCAGCCGTCGATACCTCTGTACAGATACTGGGTATACTGGTCAAAGTTGTTCAGGCCCCGCATAATTTGGAATTGAAAGCCATGGAGAAACGCCTTCTGGAAGCACTCAAGGAATGCATCTCAGTGCTGCTGGCAGTGCAGCATACCAGGGCCTCGACATCAGCTGCATTGACATTGGCCACCTTACAGCCATTCCTTGAGATATATGTACTGCCTGCCAGAGAGGCATTGACATCGGGGCATTGAAGGACCCCGACACCAGTGCTGCCCGGTTGATATCCCTCTTTAGCGTCTCAAGGTCCAATGTGTCTTCAACATGTAGATGAGCATCAGTGCATCATTGCTTCCGAAGGAGCTCCTGATCCCCTCAAAGCAGGAGGGAGATCCAAGCAGAGATCTAGAATTACTTTGACATTCTCTCTGAGTCTGACTCAGAAGGCTGGGTAACTGATGTGGAATAGAAGGACTTGTCGGAGGGCAGGCCCCCTGAGCTCCTGTCAGTCCCGTTTCCATCTTATAAGCAATGCAAGTCCCCTCATGAGGACATGACCTTCCAGGAATTTGTAAGGGATATGGACAAGGTCATACTATTTTCTTTGGAGACTGAGGATGAGCTCAGGGCAGAAGAGTTGGAGATCCTGCAGTACTTCTTATCCCTAAAGAGGCAGTAGCAGTGTCGTTGCACTGCATCCTGCAGAGAGTGCAGATGAAAATATGGTAGAACCCCCTCACTGTACCTCCGGTTAGTAGAAGGCTTGACTCTATGTACAGAGTTCAAAAGGCTCCTGGACGAGAAGCCTCAGCTTCCACACCATTCTTTTTTGATTGAATCCATCCTAAAGAGAATCACGAGTACCAAAACTCATTCCTTGGTGTCCCTAGGGAGGGAGGCTCAGACATTGGACTCTTTAGGGAGGAGGTGTTTTCAGAGGTCCATGCTCATTGCCCATGTGGCCTCTTACGAGTTCTACATGGGCATGTTCTTGAAGAACATCATGTGCGACCTAGCTGACCTGGCCCAATTTGTGCCTCCAGAGAAGTTGGAGCAGTATCATTCCCTGGTGGCCCATGGCAAGCACTGCGCTAAGCTAATGGTACGGTCCACTTATGACATCTTCGAAACGCCATCAAGAAATGCTGCGATAGGTATTGACGTCTGGAGACTCGCCTGGCTCCAATCATTGGCCTAGAACAATCCATGCAGAACAAGCTGATGGATGTCCTGTGTAGAGGGAAAGAATCTTTTCAGTGAACAGGTTGAGGAGAAAGCTGGCTTCATAGAAAAGCGGCATGTCACTCTTATTAGGTTCTCCAGATGCACGGCTGAGTTGGGCTCTTATTGGAAGAGGTACCAAAGTGGGAGCCAGAAAAAGACCTATTACTCTCGTAGGTGTAGATATTTTCTTGAGCCCCGGACCTCCCAGCCCAAACAGGCCCCTTGCCAACAGCACCACCAAGAAAAGCCTCAGAAGGCCCAGCCGGCTGCTCAGCCAAAGTCTGGGGTGGAGTTTTGACTAGTTCCTTCGGTGCATAGTCACTCTTCCAATAACTGGGGTAGAAAACCTTCTGGTCGGAGGAAGACTCACTCTTTTTGCACAAAGGTGGCCTCTCATAACCTCAGACTCATGGGTTCTACAGATTATTCAGAGCAGTTACAAATTTCATTTATTGGATATGCCACCAAATTGCCCCCCCTAGGGTACATAATTTCAACTCTCTGCATCAGGAACTGCTTCAGAGAGAAATCACCACCCTCTTGTCAGATCTCACAATCAAGCTCATTCCACCAGAGCAAAAAGGTTGGGGGTTTTATTCCAGGTACTTCCTGATCCCCAAGAAAATGGGGGGATATCGTCCCATCCTAGACCTAAGAGATCTGAACAGGCACTTGCTAAGAGAAAAGTTCAGAATGATTTCTCTAGGCATCCTACTTCCTTACCTTCAAAAAGGAAATTAGCTGTGCTCCCTGGATCTGAAGAATGCTTACATCCATATACAGATACATTCTGCTCACAGGAGATATCTCAGATTCGTCCTTGGGGGACAACACTTCCACGACGGAGTGTTGCATTTTGGCCTAGCCTCAGTACCTCACATGTTCACCAAATGCCTCATGGTAGTAGTGGCCTACCTCCAGATGCTGGGAGTGTTTGTCTTCCCCTATCTGGATGATTGGCTGATCTAGAATATCACTCTGGAAGGAGTTCAAGAATCAACACAGTTGACTGTTCAGGTGTTGGAACTACTAGGGTTTGTGGTAAATTATTGCAAGTCCCACCTTCAGCCCACCCAGAAATTGGAATTTATTGGAGCTCTGCTCGATATGACTCAGCCATCTTGACCCCTTCCTTCTGTATGACCGACTTCACAGATTGACAGAACTTGTGCGAGAAACTTAATCAAGTCAGCAGGTATCAGCTCACAGGATGTTGACTGTCCTCAGCCACATGGCCTCCACAGTGCATGTCACCGCCTTGGCACACCTCCACATAAGGCAGGCTCAGTGGACTCTGAGGACTCAGTGGATCCAGGCCGTGGGTCATATCAAGGATCACCTGTTGGTCCCTGTCCCTCTTGTTCAGTCATTGCATTGGTGGACAGTCCACCACAATTTGCTCAAAGGTCTTCCTTCCAAATCACTTCTGTTTTGGGAAGCAGTCAGGTTGTGGAAATTCGTGCACAGGATGGACTTGAGAGCCATGTACTTGCCACAAACAAAACACTCTGGCTGTCAGAGTCAAGTCCTTCAACCACATGAGTGGTCACTGGAAAGGGAGGTTGCGACTCACATCTTTTTGAGAGTGGGAAACCTGCTCGATAGATCAGTTTGAGACTTGCACAATACCCAGGTGGATCAGTTCTATTCTATAGTAAGATCACACTGCAGACTAACATTGGATGCTTTTCTCCTGCATTGGGGGGAGAGTCTTCTGTATGCATATCCACCAATATCTCTCATTGCATAGACTCTCTTGAAGCTCAGAACAGACGGAGGTACAATGATTCATATTGCTCCCTATTGGCCCAGATAGCTTAATTTCCCTTACTGCTACAGCTCTCCAGTTGGGAGCTGCTCCAGCTCGGCCATGCCCAAATCTGATATCGCAGGATGGTGGGACAATATTGAACCTGAACTTCTGGTCCTTGGTCCTCATGGCATGGATGTTGAGAAGCTAATGTTATTGGAGCTCAACCTGCTAGACGGTGTGACTGAAGTCCTTTTGGCCTCCAGGAGGACCTCTATGAGAAAGTCTTACTCTTGCAAGTGGAAGAGGTTTGCTGTCTGGTGTGAGGGCCAGGCCATAGATCCTTTCATCTGCTCCACACAAAAACTGTTTGAGTATCTTCTACACCTCTCCAAGTCTGGACTCAAGTCCAACTTTGTCAGGGTCCACCTCAGTGCAATTGGAGCTTATCATCGAGATGTGGAAGGAAAGTTCATCTAGGTACAGTTTTTAGTTGTCCACTTTATGTGGGAGTTGCTTCTTTTGAAGCCTCCCTATAAGCCTCCCACGTCTTGAGACCTCAGTGTGGGTCTTGCGCAGCTTATGAAAGCTCCCTTTGAGTCACTCAATTCCTATCCTCTGAAGTTCTTGACCTGGAAGATATTGTTTCTGGTGGCAGTTACTTCAGCAAGCAGAGTGAGTGAGCTTCAGGTCCTAGTAGTTCATCTGCCTTACACCATATTCCACCATAACAGAATGTTCCTTCATACTCCTCCTAAATTTCTTCCAAAAGTGGTATCGGATTTCAACCCTAATCAGTCAATTGTTCTTCCAACATTTTTCCTGAGACCTCATGTCCACAAAGGGGAAGTTGCACATGTTGGACTGCGTGTGAGCCTTAGCCTTCTGCTTGCAGACAAAAGCCCATAAAAAGTCCATCCAGTGTTTTATTTCATTTGACTCCAGCAAGCTAGGGGCTGCTGTTTCCAAATGCTTTCTTTGAGTTTGGCTACGAGGCTGCATCCCTTTCGTTTATGCCCTGGCAAACCTGAGCTTTGATGGTCATGTCACAGCTTACAATGTCAGAGCTATGGCTGCATCATTGGCAACTTACGCTCGGTTTCCATGGAAGAGATCTGCAGGGCTGCAACATGGTCTTTGGTCCAAACTTTCACATCTCACTACTGCCTAGATGGAGATTCCTGACATGACAGCAACTTCGGCCAATCTGTACTTCGGAATCTGTTTTGGGATTAGAATCCAATTCCCTTCCCCCTAAGCCTATTCTATTCTGTCCAGGCTACCAAAAAAAAAAGGGAAGAGAGAACTTCATTCATGTTGTACATAGCTGCTGGTTGAGTTGTTATAGCCTCTCACCATTTTGTAGTTGAGTTTGTCCCTGTTGGGCTTCTCAGTGGCCTCGTTGGTTTACAGTAGCCTATAGCTTGGGAGTCCTATATGCGAGGACTCATGTCTGCTTGTCAACATTGAAAAAGTAGTTACTCACTTGTAGCAGGTGTTCTCCATGGACAGCAGATATAATCCTCACAATTCTTCCATCTCCCCAAGGAGTTGTCTTCTGCTACAGCTATGTTATCAGACTGATCTAAAATGGCAGGCAGGAAGGAGGCGGTAGAGCCTCTCAGAAACATTTGATAGAAGCTGGGGAGCATTCCCACACAGGACTCCATCAAGGATGTCACACATACTTGAGGACTTATTGCTGCTGTCCATGGAGAACATCTGCTACAGTTGAGTAACTACCTTATCTCATAAATCTTCAGTTTTAGTGGGATTTACAAAAGGTTTGATCATAGTTATCCACTTATGGATTTCTTCTACATTTTGATTAAAGGTGGTAATATCATTTGCATGCAAATTTAGAAATAATGTTAGCTAGAGGTCTCAGGTGAGATCTTCACGTCTGGGGATGACTGAGGAAGAAGAAGAGGTTGTAGAGCTTAGTAGTTGGTTTGAATACAAAATTTAGATAGGTCATATGGTCTTTATTGGCGATTGCTTTTCTGTGGAACCCCACCACATATTTCCTGCAATAGTAAACAAAAATTACCCAATATAACTGATTGGTAATGATCAGTAAGAAATGATGTACAACAATTCAAAACTTGTCTACTTTTACCAAATCCAATAGGCAATCAGAAAGAGTAGGGTGGCTAACAGTATGAAAGGCGATACTTGTATCCAGAAATATAAGGGTGCCAGGAGAAATATGTTCAGCATAAAAAAGATCTGGATTATGGCCAATAATAAAGTCAGCTTGCCTATAATCTAAACTATTTTTTCTTTTATATATTCAGTCAATTACAAAAAGACTACTTGCGAAACAATCTTAGATAAATAGGAATACATTTGTATTTGCTGATGCACTCTGTACTGTTGTAAGCCACAATGGTTGATCCTTTGGTGGAACAGAATTTAGGTGCGTTAAAAGCTCAGGTTAGATTAGACCCACAAGGAATAATTTTATAAACTAGTCTGGAACTGAATACTGGCATAATTAATCCTAAAATTTGTGTCTTAAAATGGCATAAGGACATCTTAGTGAATAATATGAAAATGGAGAAGACATCTCTCACCCAAGACATCAGGGCTTTCCCTTTCACAAGTTCTCTCCCTTCCCTAAATTTTCATAAGCTATGCCTGATATATTGTATTTAGGAGGTGGGGGGCGATGTTTCTATGACACTTTCGACAGCCTAATTATTTTTGTAGCTTGAAAGCATTTCACTTTGTAATCCCCTTGAAGCCATTGGCCTGCCTGCCTTGTCTTTCTGCTCTGGCTGTTACCTATATGAACAGACAAACTAAGCTTATTCCAGATCTTGAGCACAAAAAGTTTTTTTCTGAGCCCTATCAACAGTGCACCAAAAAGAGGGTGTACAGCTTGGTCTACTTAGACTTAATTAACTCTGTAAAACTATAAACCAGAGAAGATGGGGAAAAGATGGCTGAGTAAATTTAACATGCCAGCAATTGTACATAAAATTGTACATAAATAGGAAGAAACAGATCTGATGATGGTGTGCTATTTTTTCTATCTAGTGGGGCGTTTTATGTCTAAATCAGCAAAAGCCTGCATTGAATGGTTCGTTTAACAGTTAGAACAGACAAAAATCATTATGATAGCCATCTAATTTTTTTGTTTTGATTAATTACAGAGGAGATATTAGCATTTAAAAGCAGTAATGTCCTCTATTTCATGCATAATAAAATATGTTATGAGTAGAAGAAGACATATTTCCTTCTTCTCTATGGGCTAGAGGTTGTATTTTACGTACAGAAATATCATGGGGTCAATATTCAGAGGTCTAGTGACTTATATGAAAATATATGGATGGTTGGTCTTAGGAGAAATTTCTCCAAATGGATTAGTTTTGTCAGTGCATACTGTGACCTCAATGAACCTCATTCCTAAGCCAGGGTAGGCAGAGCATGAACTCAGTCTCTTAAATTACCTGCTAATGCTCACCATAGTACCTGCATTGTGCTGAAGAGAGCCTCTTTCTGGAGTTCATAAGATGTCACATGTATAGGCAGTTTATCAAGGTTTGCTTGGGAATCTCTCTTAATGAAGCCTGTGGCACCCAGCACAATGGGAAATATTTCAATATCTTTCTGCCACCTTTTCTTGGTCTCTGACTGCATTTCTTGGTACTTAAGAATCTTTTCCCTCTCCACATGATTCACAGAATAATCACTTGGAACTGAGATCTCTCTTATCAGTGCCATTGTGGCATGTTTATTCTTTACCACTATGTCTGGTGTTCTTTCATTCAGATTTTTATTAGTTGGAATGAGAATATCCCAGGTGATCATAACCTATTCATTCTCCATTCTTCTCTTAAGATCATGATCCCAGTGCTTTTCTGGTACAGTGATGTTGTAGTGTTTGCAGAGGGGTAATGTTTGCAGAATTTCCAATGGATGAGATGTGCCACTCTATTGTGCCTTTCTCTATAAAAGATTTCTGCCATATGTTAGTTTTCCCAGTTTTTTTCTATGTATGCTATAAACCATGTCATCCATAATCCTGTCCTGGGCTGCAACTGTAAGTTTCTTGTCCTTGGATTTCAGCACACCTTTCCTTAGCAATCGATGAATGGTTCCTGGAGTAACACTTTATATTTCCTACTGTATATATGCATTTGTCACTTGTTGTTCCTTATTTGTCAATCTGCATCATTGAAGAGTTTTCTCTCTTGCTTGACAATGTCTATTGCTTCCTTCCCTATGTGTACTAGTGGATTCTCACCCATTCCTCCTACTCATCGGAATGCTTGTCCAGGTTTGATGATGAAGATGGATTCTGGATGTTTACTTTTATATTTCTGGATTTGCTGAAGATGTTAATTAGGCCTGGAATTCTATGATAGTATCTCTGTATGCATAATCTATATCTATGAGATCTTTCCTCCTTTGGAGATTATCTCATGGGCAGGGAGGAGTTTTCTTGTTCATACATCCAGTTTTTCAAGATCTTTCAGAGGCCAGTCTACAATTCCAAAGTACACAGAGTACAGGAATTGCCAGCTCATTAATGGCTTGTATCTTATTTCATGATGTTAAAGCACCTTTCAGCAACAATTATAATTTCTTGTAATATTCTATACTTATTGTTCTCTCAATCATTTCTGCTTGATTGCCACATCTTCCTCTCCTAGGTATTTATATACACTTTCCTGGTAAAGTTCCGTAATGTCCAGTCCTCACTTAGGGAGCTGTTTTCAGTTTTACTCAATTTTTCTCTAAGAAAGGTTGTCTTAGCAAATTTGTCAAGGCCAGACGTTGCCTTGATGTCATCTGCAAAGCTTTTTAGTACATGGAGCTTTTACGCTAATTGCTGTGCACTGGAACTGTAAAGGCTCAGGTTACCTCTGGGTTATTACCATCCTTTGGATTAAGGCTAAATCCATATCCCAAAAAGTTGATAAGAGTACTCACTGGATTAAGCACCATATGAAACAGAAGTGGTGACAGAGAATCTCCTTGAAATATTCCTTGCTGGATCTCAAAACTAGAGAAAGTGAATTAACCATATCCATACTTCAAACCATCTTCATACTTCAAATGGAGTTGGTTTGCCACATTTTCATGGTGACCTTTATGTACTTGATCAAGCCAGGGCTTATTTTGAACATGTCAATGTAATTTATTATCCAAGAGTGCGAGATACTATCAAAGGCTTTCTGCTTTACTGCTATACTGAGATTTCTGATTTTCTTAGCACTGGTCATGATGGCTTTGTACAAATTAACAGGTCTTTAGTTCCATATGCATCCCTCTTATTGCCCTTCTGATATGATTGTATATTCTGTCAGCATCTATTATAGTGAACAGTTATAGGTTGTAGATAGACATGTTATTGGTCTGTTATTTTTGGGAACATTTTTTGGATCCCCATTTGGAAGGGGAAGTGTTTTTCATATTACAAGCCATTGCGGTGTTAAGTCTGGCTGCTTGAGGAGTTGATTTTTGCAGTTTTGCGCGTCTTGGTGGAGTGATGTTTGAGCCAAAAGTCGGACACTCTATTTGGATCAGGGCTTTTCCAGTTTGCGGCTCTTTTTAACCTGTTTTCCCACTCTTTTGTTGTTATACCTTACTGCGTAAGCTATGGAAGGGTGCTTTTGTATCCTGAGCAACATGCAACCGGTATGTATTCCTCCTTTTCTTTATTTCCATACTTCAATTGTAGTGCTGCCTTGCTGAGATTTAGTATAAATGTTAAACAACAGGGCTATCATGTGAAGATACTCAGCAAGACTTTATTCTTCCCTCCTAAGAGATACACAGCAACTAATCAGCCACTGCTAGTGAATTTTATGTTGCTTTTCCCTGTTTATTCCAAACGTTGGTCCCTCTATCTGGGCCAGGCTCATATCTCTCTCTCTCTCCATATATATCTATATACACATATATGTATATATGTGGCTTTTCATTGGATCTCTGCATTCAAATCAGAATGCAGAAAATGCCAGCATAATTTATATGAATAACATGTTCACATAAAGTTATTCCTGCTACATCTGCATACATGTTTGAGCACATAAGTTGTACAGGTAACAACTGAATGCTGTTGCTATTCATATAGAGACCTATTCCCTGCTGGATGTCCAGCCCCAGTAAAGTCCCTCAGAATCGGCACGTACAGTGGAGACCCGATTCTGATCCCGCGGGGGCATCTAGCCCTGTGGGATCAGAATCGGGTCTGCTAGCTTGTACGTGCAGGCTGGGCCCTGATTCTGAAGGGCCGCATGTCCAACAGATCCCTGGCTAACTCGGCCTGGCTCCCTAATGGAGCCACAGTGCCATGGCACCATGGCTCCATTACGGAGCCGCAAATGCCAGCCACCGCTGAGAAAGTCCTTTCCCTGCAGCCAGACCCCTGATCCAGCCTCACTTGGCCAGGGTCAGGCTGCGGAGAACCTCCTGCATGCCCCCCTGCTTTGTCTCCGCTGGCCGCCACTGCTACCTCATGTCTAGGAGGACTTATTCCACTTCTGAGGTGGAATAAGTCCCCTGTCTAACCAGCCTACCCCGGACGTACAGGGCCGACTTCAGAATTGGCCCTATACGTCCAGGGTGATGGCCTGCCCATATACCGCCCGCCCCCTCCCATGCCCGTCTAAAGCTCTTTGTACAACTCTGCTGTTCGTACAGGGTACCTTGCATGGGGACGGCAAGGGGAATGACTAGCAGGGATGTACGTCCAGGCAGGGCATACATCCCCGCTATTTGTAGCTCGGAATGACCCCCATAACTTCTGGTCTGATTTATATGATCAAAAATTGTTTGCATAAGTATCAGGAATATTTAAAGAAAACCACTTATATAGTACAAGTGATTTACTGAGCAGAGCAAAGCTGGCTAGCATCCCTTGAGAAAGGCACTTTGATAAAATCAATGCATCATTAATTGAAGCAGTGTAAATGTTGAAAGACAATATATATATATATATATATATATATATATATATACATTTATTAGTCACAAATGGTAATTTTCAAAAAATTGGAGATAGGCTTTTATAAATTTTTTGCACATTGATTATGCAAGTTAAAGTTAAGTGCGTACAGTCTGTCCAAATGTAACTTTGTCTAGACCAGTGCTTCTGAAACTTTTTTCTGATATGACCCCATTTTAGCAGTCAGAAATTAATGTGACCGTAGATGGTAACCAAATTATTTATTTATTTGTCGTTTCTTCTATACCGCCCCTTCATGCGATCAGGGGCGGTTTACATTTTAAACAACATTATTACATAGAACAAAGTTTAAGTTATTATTCAAACAACATAATAAGCAGCAAGCACATTCATTGCGTTCCTTAAAATCTTAGTGACACACATGCTTTTAAATTTTATACAAAAGCATTTGAGACATCTGTCTGCCATCTGTCTGGAGGCAAAATAACTCTCTGAAAATCAAATGCGATAGGATGAAACTTGGCATGGGGAAAAACTGGTGAAAAGACACATTGATTTCAAAAATGGGCCAGATAAGACTAAGAGTTCCAGAGAAATAAGCCCTCTTCCCAAAAAAAAATTGCCCAATGCATTTCTATGAGAGGAGTTCCAGGTTCTGCCACATACAAACATATATACTATATAGTGAATCATAGCCTACTTAACAGCATCAACAGACCTAAATGCACAAAAAATATTGAAGTATGAAAGTAAGAGACCATCATTAAACAAACACATTTTGACGAGCAGACAGAATATGTGAGAATCTACTTGTATGCACAGGAAAGAAAGCAACAGAATTTGAAAACAAGAGAAAAAAAGTCTATAAAGAATTAGATTAGGAGACAAGGAAAGACAAAAAGCAAATACACAGATACAGTGAGAACTAAACTGTGGGAACTCCAGGAACCATTCATGGATAAAACCAGGACACAAGAATGGTTAAGGCGAGATGAACTGAAACCTGAGGATGAGAAATTGATAGTTGCGGCTCAAGACAGTGGATTATGAATGAGATGGTTCACAGCATGCATAGAAAAACTAGTAAAACAAATGTGTAGATTCTGTAAGAAAGAGCTGGAAATTGTTACTCACTTGTAGCTGGCTGCGAAGTTCTGATGGCAGAAATCCTCTATACAGAGAGGCACAACAAAATGGCATCATCCATTGGAAACTATATAAACACCGCAACACCTGATCTCTGGAAGGGGCGGTATAGAAGAAACTGTTAAATAAATAAATAAATAAAATAAATAAACATAGCTGTACCAGAAAAGCAATGGATGATGATCTTAAGGGAATTACAGAGAATGAAGAGGTTATGATCACTTGGGACACTGCCATTCCAACAGATAAGAAGCTGGATACAAGCTGGACATGGTGATGAAAATGAAAAACACCAAAACAGCATTTCTCAAGTATTAAGAAATGCAGTTAGAGCCCAGGAAATGTGGTAGAAAGATGCTAATGTATTTTCATTGTATTGGGAGCCACAGGTCTGAATAAGAGGACTTTCCAGTCATACCTTGATGGGTTGCCAATATGTGTTACAACCTATAAACTCAAAAAGTAAGTTTTCTTTGACACAATGCACATATTATGGCAAGTGGTAGCAGTAAATTTGAGAAACTGAGATCGTACTCCACATACCCTGGCTTGGGAGTGGGGTTCCTTACTAGTATGCTATGCACAAATTTCACCCATTTGCAAAAATTGCCCCCAAGTGAAATATAGCAGTTATGGAATCGCTCCTTTCAGACTGTGTCTCTCCTATCTCATCTCTCCTCCAACCCCAAAAAGGTCCCCACAATCGGAAACTAGTCCGTGAAATTTCCCCTCAGTTCTCAAATGCCTAACCCCCCAAAATTCACCCAGCAACATCACCATGAACCTGAAAACTGCTGTACCCAAGAACTGCCCCACCCCCCACAAACTGCTGTCACCCTCAAAACTACCCCCTGCAGCTGCTCTACTCCCCCACAAAATGCCTCATCACCAAAAATTACTCTCACAATTGCCCCACCATCTTACAAACTGTGTTCAGTCTAAAAAACGACTTCTGCAGCAGCTGCCTCATCACCCTGCAAACTGTCCTCATCCCCAAAAACTGCTTTCTGTAAACTGTCCCAACCTCAGAAACTATGTCCTGCACCTGCATCACCACCCTTCAAATGACTCGAACACTTAAAACTGCAAATGGCCCACTATCTGCCAAACTGCCTTCATTCCAAAAAACACTCCCCACAGTTACCCCACTATCCTGCAGATTGTCCTCATCTCTGAAAAATGCCTGCCCACAACTGTTCCACTACCCCACAAACTACTCCCCCCTGCAATTCCCCCAGCATCCTGGAAAATTCCCTTATTTATTTAATTTAATTTAATTTATTTAAAGTCTTTTCTATACCGCGCTCTTTAAAATCAGCTCTGTTTACAATCAGCAGCAGATTTGTACAGTGCAGGCAGCGCCCCAAAACATCCTTTGCAACTCCCCCACCACCCAACCAACTACCCACACGCCCCAAAATTATTTACCCACAATTGACCCACCTCCCTGCAGACTGCCTCCACCCCACACCTACCCCCCCCCTCCCCCCCCACATACACACATTCAACTGGCCCACCTCCCTTTCTACAGCTCATCTAGATGCTGGTGTTCTCCTTCGCCTCCCATGCGGTTAACTGATCATCTGTTTGAACAGCAGCACATGGTCCATGTCTATAAAGCCCTATGCAGATAAAGAAGATCAGGTAAGCCACCTGGGAGAGGAAGAATGGCAACATCAAACAGATGAGCTGCAGTGAGTTGAAAAGAAGAGAGAGCAAGAGCAGGTCAGAACAAAATGAGCCCTGGGGCTGGCTGTACAGGCTATATCAAAAGTTCCCGTGGGCTGTGACTTATGGTATAATCTGTAAAACCTTGAGCTAAAAGATAGGAAACAGAGAGTAAGGACTAAATGGTCAGTTTTCTTAGAGAAATCTAAATAGTGAAGTCTCCCAGTGGTCTGTACTGAGAGTGGTGCTTTTTAAGATATTTATAAATGATCTGGAAAAAGGAGTGAAAAGTGGGACTGGGCATCTAAATGGCAGATTACATTTGATGTAGACAAATGATGCATATAGGGCAAATATTTCTAATTGTAGGTTCATGATGCGGGGTTCCATATTAATTGCCACTATTCAGGAAAAGGATCTTAGAGTGACTGTGGACGAATATTGAAATTCTCAACTGACTGTCACTGGCAAAAAAGCAGCCTCTCCCCCCAGCAGAAGCAATGTTAGGTCCTTTTCCTCCATGCACACGTGTGCTCAGTCTACTGTTACTCTGCCTTGGTAAGAGCAACTTCATTACAAGCCTTTGTTCTTAGCTCCTGGCTTGGGTCAGACATTTTACTGCTTGCTTGTGAGTTCTGAGCCTGTCTGTCTGTCTATATACAGTACAGAGACACAGACACACATACACACACACACACATATATGTATATATATATACAGGGTAGCCCAAAAAATGTGAGAACATCTCGTGAATTAAAAGCTTAAATAGTTTACTTATTTACCTTTTTTAGCTATATAACTTCTTTATTTTGACAATTCCCGGTCGCCATCTTTTTTTAAAAAATTTGTCAATTGTTTACATGTCTTTTTGAAATTTTAAATAACTTATATGCTACAAGATGTTCTCATGTTTTTTTGGGCCACCCTGTATATATATATATAATATATATATATATATATATATATCAATGATAAATAAATAAATATAAATTGACAGAAATGAGAGAATAGAACCCCAACACCGCCACTATGGCTAGTGAGATGGTCTATCTGTCTGTTCATATATATATATGTTCTCACGTTTTTTTGGGCCACCCTGTATATATATAGAAGTGGCCCAGTGTATATATACAGGGTGGTCCAAAAAAACATGAGAACATATATATATGGACAGACAGACAGACCATCTCATTAGCCATAGTGGCGGTGTTGGGGTTCTATTCTCTCATTTCTGCCAATTTATATTTATTTATTTATTTATCATTGTTAGTGTGTTTCTATCTTATCTGTAGTTTTTTGTAATATTGTTCAGCTCTCTTGCTATCTTCTGCTGGCTGTTTCTTCTTGCTTCTCCTCTGCCTTCTTTATTATCCCTCCCTCCCACCCCATAGCCCACCCACCCTCTGGCTAACCATCTCATATATAGTAGCTGTCCCTTGCTCATTACCGCTATTACTCACAGGTGCACCCTAATCCCTTAGGATCTCTCTCCTGCCTATCCTTCATATATTTCCTCTGGCTTCAACTCCCCTCTCATATCTTTCCTAGGGCTCCACATCACTTTCTCTTCCTATTGTTAACACTCCCTAATCTTCAAGTTCCCACTCCTTATCATTCCATCTTTAGCATCTTCACCTCTCTTGCCATCTTGTCATCTATCCTATCATCATCTCTTGAGCTTCACAATTTTTCTTCCTCTCATTCAGCCTTATCCTCTCTCTTTGAAAGAATATCGCCCTCATTGCTGCTGTGCTGCCTCCTTACTGCCCCACACTCTGCTGCTTCTCCTTCTCTCATCTGGCGATATCAATCCCAACCTTGGCCCCACTAGACTTCTTTCACTCTCTCAGGAAATATCCACACGCAACGCCTCAAATCTTATTCATATCCCTTTCCTTTTCCCATCTCCTCTCTCCCTTTCTTATGCACCTTGTGGAATGCACACTCCATCTCAAATAAACTTGCCTTTATTCATGACCTTTTTATTTCTAATACTCTCCATCTTCTTGCTCTAACTAAGACCTGGCTTCTTGATGATTCAGCTGCAGTCGCTGCCCTCTGACATGGCAGCTACCAGTTCTACCATACGCCTTATCCCATTAGCCGTGGTGGTGGTGTTGGGTTTCTACTTTCTCATTCCTACTAATTTCAACCCCTCCTTCTGCCTCAGTATCACTACTTTCCCTTCTTTGAAGTACATTCCATCCGCCTTTTTACTTCACTACCTCTCCAGATAACTGTCATATATCGACCCACTGACAACTTCAACTCTACCTTTTTCACTGACTTTGACTCATGGCTTTCCTTCTTTCTGGATTCATCTTCCCCCTCCCTTATTCTCAGGGATTTTAACATTCATATTAATAACCACTCTGACCCTTATGCTTTAAAGCTCCTTTCCCTTACCTCCTTATTCAACTTCCAGTTGTGCTCTACTGCCCCTCTTCACCAGCATGGACACTGCCTTGACTTTGTCTTCTTCTCTAACTGCTTACCCTCAAACCTCTGAACCTTAGCTCTTCCATTATCTGACCATCACATGCTAAGCCTTACTCTTCATCACCCCCCACTTTAGTCTCACCCAATCTCCTCCAACCTCTTTAGGAATCTTCATGCTATCAACCCATTGGCTCTCTCCACTACTATCTCATCACCTCTTTCCTCCACTATGTCATCTGAGTCTGTTGATGAGGCAGTATCTTCCTATAATTATAATACTGCGCTCTCCTCTGCTCTGGGTGCATGCCATGTAGGTCCTCAACAACCCACTATCTGTGTTCCTGTGCCTCCTTTCAGCTGACTGCATTTGGCTCAAATCCCACACCCTTTTGGACTTTCTACATTTCAGATTCATGCTAGCCTCTTTCCAGTCAGCCATAGTACTCACCAAACAAGATTATTATGTCCACCTGACTAACTCTCTTGCCTCTGACCCTTGCTGTCTCTTTACAAATCTCAACTCTCTGCTCAAGGTACCTTCTCCTCCAATCCCTCCTTCTCTTTCTGCCCAGACTTTGGCTGACTATTTGCATGACAGAGTCCATAAGATTATACTCGAATTCCCCTTGAGGTCATCTCAATCCCCCCATTCCCCTCTTCACTCCCACTCAACTCTGCCACCCTTTCTTCTTTTTTCTAAGATCTCTGAGAAGGAAACCACACATCTTCTTTCCTCCTCTAAACTCACTACCTGTTCCTCTGATCCTATTTCCACCTGCATCTCCTACTGACTTTAGAAGCAAAGGTATCAGTTAAAGTTACAGGGACCTTTGCACAGTAGGCAGATACAAAGAGAGAAAAAGTTCAGTTTGACTATTTCTGCTTCCATTGTTTGAATCTTTTGTTGCAAGCCTGCTCCCAGGGAAGTGCTAACTAGAATATCTTATAGAATTTAACTGTTGGTTATACATTGTTGTTGTTAAAAGCCGTCGAGTCGGAGTCGACTCATGGCGACCCTCTGGATAGCTATCCTAAATTGTGTTCAGTCTTCAGTCAGGCGACTGATTGTTGACAGACTGGTACTCGTAGCTGCTGTTATTGTCTCGATCCATCTCATTGCTGGCCTTCCTCTTTTGCGTTGACCTTCTATCTTGCCAAGCATGATGCCTTTCTCTAATGATCTCTCTCTTCGCATGAGGTGTCCAAAGTATGAAAGTCGAAGTCTTGTCATCTGAGCTTCTAAAGAAAGCTTAGGTTTGATCTCCTCTAATACCGACTGGTTTGTTCTTCGGGCAGTCCATGGTATACACAGTATTCGCCGCCAGCACCATAATTCAAAGGCATCAATTTTCTTCCTGTCTATCTTTTTCACTGTCCAGCTTTCACATCCATATGATGTTATTGAAAATACCATGGCTTGAACAAGTCAAATCTTTGTATGGAGTCGTTATACATTACTTGTTGGGAATATTCTGACTGCCTACATTCCTTGTGTAGCCCTTAAATCAGATATCTGAGTGTGCCTACTGTTCATGTAAGGCCTACTGACCAGGGACACTTAGGTTCCCGCCTACCCTACCCCTCACCCCACCCACCCCAGGGCTGCATTGCGTATATAGTGGTCACATACATTGCCATCTATCCTTTTTAATTTGGTGTTAAGCCCACCTTTTCTTCTTCTTCTCCTTCTAGGACTGCTTAATCAGCAAGTCGTGCATTCAGTGCAATAACTGTGGTACTTTCATTTGGAACCTAAGAGCTTGTCCTATATGCCTCAAGTCAGCTGCCTTGCATAAAGAATTGACTATACTAAGGGAAGAACTAGCTGTCATGCATAAAGAATTGACTCTACTAAGGGAAGAACTAGCTGCAACAAAACGCACCTCTTCTAGGATACAAACAGAACAAAGTCCACCATCGCTCCCACAAAGAATTAAACATCCCAGGAACAAATGGATCACAGTGGGCTCGGGTAGATTGCGACCTGTAATGCAGAGACATCCTATACATCTAAAGATATCCCTGCATAATGCTTCTCTGCTTTGGTTAATGAGGATCACCAATCCATGGAAACTGAAGGGCCCTTAAATGAGTCAGTCAATGCACAATCTCCTGCAAAAGCACCAAATATGAAGAAAAACTCACCAAACAGAAAACTACTACTACTTGGAGATTCCATCATCAGAGGCACCAACTTGGGAACACAGTTCAAAGGAGAGAAGATAGTCAAATGCCTCCCAGGCTCTTCAGCCAGCAGGAATACAAACCAAATTGTTGATGTACTTGGCGCAGAAAGTGAGCACTCCAAAATTGATATTGTTATCCACCTGGGTACAAATGACCTGGCTAGAAACAGTGCCTCTGCAGTTAAAAGGGACTTCCAGACTCTGGGAGAGAAACTCAAGCCCATTGTTAACACTGTAGCATTCTCAGAAGTTTTACCTGTTCATGGTAAGGGGGCAGAAAGGCTGCATCGCATAAACAGTTTTAATACATGGCTCCAGACCTGGTGCAAACGAGAAGGATTCAGATTTATTGGCGACTGGGGAAACAGATGGACCAACAAGAGACTATACTGTGGTGATAGACTACATCTCTCTGTCACAGGGAAAAGAATCCTAAGTGAAAAATTCAGGCAGTATGTGGATATGCATTTAAACTAGAAAAAGGGGGTGACGGATGGAGAAGGACTAGTTCAGGATGTCACTCACGGCAAATGCAGAACAACATCAGAAACAGCCATACTTTTAAACCACACATCAACGACAAGTGGGAAGAAGTGGGCAGAACAAAATCAATGCAAGCTAGTTAAATGCTGGAAAGCAATGAGCACAAATGCTCGAAGCTTAGTCAACAAAGTTCTGGACCTGAAAGCCCAATAGTGGAAATGGACTTGGACATTGCGGCCATTACAGAAACATGGTTTAATGAATCGCATGAATGGGATATAGCCATACCTGGCTATAATCTATTCAGAAGAGACAGAGAAAGTGGAAAAGGAGGAGGAGTAGCCTTGTATGTAAAAAGCAATATTAAAGCTACTGCAAAGCAGGGGGCATGGGGAAAAGAAGAAGCGCTCTGGATTGTGTTGGAATGAGGAGCTGGCACTGTCATCCATACTGCTGTAGTCTACAGACCTCTGACTCAAATCGAAGAAATAGATAATGAATTAATTATAGATATTGCCAAGATAGCCACAAAGGGGGAAGTGATCATATTTGGTGACTTTAATCTACCCGATGTCGATTGGAGTACTCCTTCTATGAATCTGGCAAGAAGCAAAACAATTGTGGATGCTTTCCAAGATGCATCACTTAAACAAATGGTGATGGAACCAACCAGGGAAAGCTCAATGCTGGATTTAGTGCTCACCAACGGCGAGAGCATGTCGAATGTCTGGGTGGGTGCCCCTGTGAGCAGCAGCGATCATCACACAGTGTGGTTTGAGATAAAAGCCAAGGTACAGTCCAATCATAGCAAGCTCAAAGTCCTAAACTTCAAAAACACTGACTTCAGTAGAATGGCCAAGTACCTGAAGGAGGAGTTGGCAGGGTGGGAGGGAATAAGGGAAGTGGATTGCAATGGGCTAAACTAAAGATGGCAATAAAAGGGGCAACAGATCTTGCAAAGGATATAAAAGACTGGAAACTGTTCAGAGGAAGGCGACCAAAATGATTTGGAGCCTGCATCAGAAGCCTTATGAGAAGAGACTTGAAGACCTAAATATGTACACTCTGGAGGAGAGGAGGGAGAGGGGAGATATATGATTCAGAACTTTAAATACTTAAAGAGAAATAATGAAAAACAAACCTCTTCCACAGACGGGGAAGCTGTAAAACTAGAGGACATAACATGAAGCTGCAAGGGGGTAAATTGAAAGGCAATGTCAGGAAATACTTTTTCACTGAAAGGGTGGTGGATGCTTGGAATGCCCTCCCGATGAAAGTGTTGGAGGCAAATACAGTGACGGAATTCAAAATGGCATGGGACAGACACAGTTTATTCCTTTACAGCAACAGGATAACATCAAAATAAACTTAACTAACTAATTTCTCAACATACAGGGTTGTCCTACATGGAGCGGTGGGTTCACCCTTAAAACAAAGGCATGGGGAGGGGTGGCCTGCACTGAGCTGCAGGTGCACCTACTCTTGCCCTCATACTGGGCAGACTAGGTGGACCATACTGGTCTTTATCTGCCATCATTTACTGTGTTACTATGTCTCCTAAGCTTCATCTCCTCTGCTGTCATCCCTTCCATTTGTCATATCCTCAACCTATCGTTCTCCACTGTTCCTGCAGCCTTCAAGAATGCTCTGATTACACCTCTCCTCAAGAAACCCGCACTAGACACTACCATATTTCTTATTATTGACATACCTCCCTCTTCCCCTTTATTTCTAAACTACTTGAACATGCAGTTCACCACCAATGTCTTGACTTTCTCTCCTCTCAAGCCCTTCTGGATCCATTGCATTCTGCCTTTCATCCTCTACATTCTACTGAAACTGTTCTTGCCAAAGTCTCCAGTGACTCGTTCCTAGCCATATCCAAGGGTCTTTACTCAATCCTCATCCTTCTTCACCTTTTTGTTGTTTTTGACACTATTGACCACCACCTTCTCCTCGATACCTTGACCTTGCTTGGTTTTAAGGGCTCTGTTCTATCCTGGTTCTTTTCTTCTCTCTCCACACCGCACTTTTAATGTTTATTCTGATGGATCCTCCTCTAATGCTATCCCACTCTCAGTTGGTGTACCCTAAGAGGCCAATTCAGATTGGGGGCCATCCAGATGTCCAAAAATTATATGTGCCCCAAAGATACCTGATTCTGCAACCACGGGAGCTATATGTTCCTGCGGTTGCAAAATTGGGGCACTTGAATAGGCCGGACGGGCCCTGATTCTACCGCGGGAGACATGGAGCGCGGGTGCTGTGGTGTCCCATCGCCATGACACTGGGATGCCCAGCAGGAGCCTGATAAAGTGTTTCCCCGCCACCTGCCAGGGCCAATGGAAAAGCTAAGGTACAGAGGTTATGGGCCTGCCAGGGCCAGGATTGGGTGGAAGGGAACCTTCTTCTGCTGCTCACCTCATTGTGGGGGTCCGCCAGTGCTGATTGCCATCTTCGGGGTGACTTATTCCACCTCCAAGGTAGACTTCGTCCTCTGTCCATCTTGGCCTCCTTAGTCATATAGGGCCGTGATCTAAATAGGTTCTGTATGTCTGTGGTCATGGGCCCATCTCTGCTCTGCCCACTCTCTGCCTCCAGCACTCCCTTTCCCACCTCCATCCAGTTCTGTCCACACAAACCCTCTACGTGTGGGGAGGACTGGCTCCAGAATCATGTCCAGGATCTGTTCGGGGTTGGATATCCATCCTGGATGTCCAACCCCACTATTTGTGGCTCAGAATGACACCCTAGGCATCTGTCTTGGGACCACTCCTTTTCTCTCTCTATACCCAGTCCCTTGGTGCACTCATCTCCTCCCATGGTTTTCAATACCATCTTTATGCTGATGACTCTCAGATCTACCTCTCTACATCTGAAATCTTTCCAGGAATCCAGGCCCAGATCTCTGCCTGCCTATCTGATATTGCTGTCTGGATGTCTCACCACCATTTGAAATTGAACATGGACAAAATTAAGCTTCTTATCTTTCCCCTTAAACTCACCTTCCCTCTTCCCCCTTTCTTTGGATAATGCTCTACTCCTTCCGGTTTCCCCAGCTTTCAACCTTGGTGTCATCTTTGATTCCTCCCTCTCCTTCTCCATACATATCCAGTTGCATGAGCAATTAATGGAGCCTCAAGATTTGACCACATAACCCTCATCATGAGACTCTACTGGCTCCCACTCTTAAACCGCATCAAATATAAAATACTACTCCTTATATTAAAAACCATCAACAAGTCATCTTCCCACCTACAAACACTACTTAGTACCTCCAGTACCACTATGATACAGAGATAAGCTACCAAGAATTTCCTGAAAGCTACCAAGAATTTCCTGACAGCTACCAAGAATTTCCTGACCATTCCTCACGAGAAAATCAAAAGCAGCCAATATGCATGCGCAAAAACGCTCGAATTCTACGCTGCTAGCCTCTGGAACTCACTCCCAGAAAAAAATCTGAAATATAAATGAATTGCTCATTTACCGGAAACATCTCAAGACCCATCTGTTCACGGAACACTTCGGGCTTACCACATAAGATCCCACACTTAACAGCAACTAAATTTTCCCTCAGCCCCATAAATACACCCTCTATCACTATACACATACATACCCCCTGCCTCTATACACATACTAGTAAGCAACTTGATGTCGAATGGAAAAGGTATATAAGCTACCGCCACTGCCCTCAAGTTTATTCACTGTGAATATGACATGAAAAATGTATATATGTTACACTGGTTATTGTCAAACAGAAAATGTATATAAGTTCCCACTTTTTTATATAAGTTCTCTGCTGTTCACTTTTTCACTGTAGCATTTTGCATCCTGTGATTCATGTAAACCGCTTTGACCCAGTGAAAAGCGGTAAAGAAGAACAGTTAAATAAATAAATAAAATAAATATCTAACACCTGTTGTTTCGTTCTCTATAGCGTCAGCAAAATGTGCTCCTTCCTTTCTGAACACACTGCTAAGACACTTATCCATTCTTAGTCACCTCCCATCTAGACTAATGCAACATCCTTCTTGCTGGTCGATTCATCTCTCTCCCCTTCAATCTGTTCAAAATTCAGCTGCATGGATAATCTTCCACAAGTCTCGCTATGCTCATATAACGCCTCTTCTCAAGTTGCTTCATTGGCTCCTTATCTGTTCCGTATCCAGTTCAAACTTCTCCTACTGACCTATAAGCGCATTCATTTTGCTGCTTATGTACAGAGCAGACAGAGCTTAAAGGTTACAAATTACCCCTGTCTACGGATAACCAGATTAATATGAATAAAATACAGCCTCTAAAATGCTTGTATACAAATGTTAGATGTCTAAAAAATAAGATGGGAGAATATATAGCACTAAATGAGAAGTTAGATATGATTGGTATCTCAGAGACATGGTGGAAAGAGGACAACCAGTGGGACATTTTGACACCTGGGTGCAAACTATATCATAATGATAGAGCAAATCAAATTGGTGGAGGGGTTGCATTCTATATCAGAGGGCATTGAGTCGCAAAGGATTAAAGTTTTGCAGGAAACAAAATACACTGTAGAATCTCTAAGGATTGAAATTCCATGTAAAAAGGGGAAGGGGGAAGTGATGGCAGTGGGGGTGTACTATCAACCACCTGGCCAGAATGAACAAATGGATGATGAAATGATCAAAGAAATCAGGGAAGCTAACAAAAGTTACAGCATAGTAATTATAACGGGTGATCTCAATTATTCCAGTATTGACTGGGTCAGTGTCACGGCAGGACATGCTAGGGAGATAAAGTTTCTAGATGAAATAAATGACTGCTTCTTGGAGCAGCTGGTTCATGAACCAACAAGAGGGGAAACCATATTGGACCTAGTCCTTAGTGTAACACAAGAACTGGTACAAGAGATAAGGGTGTTGGGGCCACTTGGTAATAGTGATCATAGCATGATCACATTTGGGGTACACCAACTGAGAGTGGGATAGCATTAGAGGAGGATCCATCAAAATAAACATTAAAAATTCGGTTTGGAGAGAGAAGAAAAGAACCAGGATAGAACAGAGCCCTTAAAACCAAGCAAGGTCAAGGTATCGAGGAGAAGGTGGTGGTCAAAAGTGTCAAAAGCAACAGAAAGGTCAAGAAGGATGAGGATTTAAAAAGTGGAGGAAGGATGACAAGAAAATCCACAGTAATACCTTTTAATTTTCAAAAGGGAGACTATGATAAAATGAGGAAAATAGTTAAGAAAAAACTAAAAGGAGCAGTTGCAAAGGTTAAAGATTTACATCAAGCATGGGTGTTTAAAAATACTATCTTGGAAGCCCAGGCCAGCTGTATTCAATGCTTTAATAAAAGTGGAAGTAAGTCCAAAAAACTGCCAGCATGGTTTAAAGGTTAGGTCGGAGAGGCTGTTTTTGCCAAAAAAAAAAAGAATCTTTCAGAAAATGGAAAAAGGAGCCAAATGATGAAAACTGGAAATAACATAAGCACTGGCAAGTTAGACGCAAGGCATTGATAAGGCAGGCAAAGAGAGAATTTGAAAAGAAGCTTGCTGTGGAAGTAAAAATGCATAATAAAGACTTTTTAAGTACATTCTTAACAAAAGACGTGAGAGAGTCAGTTGGACCATTAGATGATAGAGGGGTATAAGGGGCACTAAGAGGGGACAAGGCCATAGCGGAGAGACTGAATGAATTCTTTGCTTCGGTCTTTACTGAGGAAGATGTAGGGATATTACCCATGACTGAAGTGGTATTTAAAGGTAATACTGCGGAAGATTTGAAAGAAATATTGATACACCTGGAAGATGTATTACAACTATTTGATAAACTGAAGAGTAGCAAATCACCTGGACCGGATGTATACATCCAAGGATGTTGAAAGAACCGAAATATGAGATTACAGACCTGCTATTAGTAATCTGTGAATTATCATTAAAATCATCTGTAATACCTGAAGATTGGAGGATGGCCAATGTAACTCCAATTTTTAAAAAGGGTTCCAGGGTTGATCTGGGAAACTACAGACCAGTGAGCCTGATGTCTCCATACCGGGAAAAATTGTAGAAATCATTATAAAGAACAAAATTACTGAACATGTAGATAGTCATGGCTTAATGGGAGACAGCCAACATGGCTTTAGCCAAGGAAGGTCTTGTCTTACTAATCTGTTGTTTTTTTTGGAGGTGTGAATAAACAGGTAGACAAAGATGAGTCGGTTGATATAGTGTATCTAGATTTTCAGAAAGTCTTTGACAAGGTCTCTCATGAGAAACTCTTGGCAAAATTAAAAAGTCAGTGTATTATTGTGGATCAGGAACTGGTTAAAAAATGGAAAGCAAAGGTTCAGGCAAAATGGCCGATTTTACCAATGGAGCAATGGAGTAATATGAATAGTGGAGTATCCAAAGGATTTGCTGGGTGCGCTGCTTTTTAACATATTTGTAAATTACCTGGAAATTGGAATAGCAAGTGAGGTAATCAAATTTGCAGATGACACAAAATTATTCAAAGTTGTAAAAACCCAAGAGGATTGTGAAAAATTGCAAGAGTACCTTGATAAATTGGAAGACTGGATGTTCAAATGGCAGATAAAATTTAATGTGGACAAGTGCAAAGTTATGCACTTAGGAAAGAACGGCCAAAACTATGGTTACATAATGCAAGGTTCCACATTAGGAACCAGCACCTAGGAAAAAGATTTAGGCGTCATCGGGGATAACATGTTGAAACCCTCCGCCCAGTGTGCAGCGGCAGCCAAGAAGGCAAATAAAATGCTAGGAATCATAAGGAAAGGAATGGAAAATGAAACAAAGGATATTATAATG
This sequence comes from Ichthyophis bannanicus, assembly GCA_033557465.1. Classification (NCBI taxonomy): domain Eukaryota; kingdom Metazoa; phylum Chordata; class Amphibia; order Gymnophiona; family Ichthyophiidae; genus Ichthyophis; species Ichthyophis bannanicus. The sequence continues at coordinate 140,329,554 of CM066041.1, read as the reverse complement.
CCTCTGTATCGTTCAATGGTATGACCGCACCTTGCATATTCTGTGCAATTTTGGTCGCCATATCTTAAAAAAGATATAGCGTTATTAGAAAAGATACAGAGAAGAGCCACCAAAATGGTAAAGGGGATGGAAGGATACCCCTATGAGGAGAGGCCAAAAAGGTTAGGGCTCTTCAACCTGGAAAAGAGACAGCTGAGGGGAGATATGATAGAGGTCTATAAATTAATGAATGGAGTGGAACGGGTAAATGTAGACTGTTTATGCCATCAAAATATAGAAGCTAGGGGACATGCAATGAAGCTACAGTGTGACCTATTTAAGACTGATAAGAGAAAATATTTTTTCACTCAATGTGTAATCAAACTCTGGAATTTGTTACTGGAGGATGTAGTAAAAGCTGTTAGTGTAGCTGGGTTTAAAAAAGATTTGGACAAGTTCCTGGAGGAAAGGTCCATAAACCATTATTAAAGGAGACCCGGGAAATCCACTGCTTGTCCCAGTACAAGCATTGTGGAACATGTGTCCTTTGGGGAAACTGCTAAGTACTTGTGACCTCGATTGGCCACTGTTGGAAACAGGATACTGGGCTTGATGGACCTTGGCCTGACCCAGTATGGCATATCTTATGCTCTTATGTTTCTCACTAACTTTCCTCTCTTATCTCTCACTTCACCTCTCCTCAAGAACTCTGCTGTTCTGGCAGATCACTTCTATCTGTGCCCTTCTTTTCCACTGCCAACTCCAGACTTTGATCTTTCTACCTTGTTGCACCTTATGCCTGGAACAAACTACCTTAGTCGGCACGTCAGGTTTAATCTCTGGCCCTCTTGAAATCCAGATTAAAAACTCACCTCTCTGAGGGTGCATTTGGGTGCTGATTTGCGTAGTCTTCTGCTCTCCAACTATGTCTTTCCTTACAATTCCTCTAGATATATCCTAGATATATCCTAGATATATCCTATATATCCAAACTTGAAAGACAGTGGCGCCGAACCCACTCACCAGAGGCCCTTGAAACATATAACTCACACTTAACTACCCACCGTGAGAAGGTAACACTAAGTAAGAAGCTCTACCACACAAACCTATTGAAACGCTCCATCAATAAACCTCATGCACTATTCAAGTTAGTAAAATCCATAACAAGAGAGCCAGTTTCAGCCCAACCTGCAATGCCGCAGCCACAGGACTACGCAAACTACCTGCAATCAAAAATGATTAAGGCCAGCACGAGCATAAATACCAACAACCCCTCTACATCACCTATGGCATCTCAAATAACTCCATTTTGCAACTTCAATACTATATCAACTAGTGAAATTGAGAAAATTGTCGCCTCCATCAATCCTAGCACGGCACCTAATGACCCATGTCCAGCCAACTGGATCAAAGATCTGCGACATGATCTAAGCCAAATCCTGTGCAAAATACTGAACCAGTCCTTTCTAACAGGCTCATTCCCCCAGAGTCTTAAACACACCTCTATCAAGCCCCTACTAAAAAACAGTAAGCTCGATCCATCCAAAGTTGAATCATTTAGGCCAATCTTGAGCATCCCCCAGCTTGCAAAAATCATCGAGAAAGCTGCCCAACAACAGCTCCAGCATCATATTGACACAGAAGCACCACTAGACAAATCACAACATGGATTCAGAGAAGCACATGGAGTCGACACAATCCTTACAACCCTATTCAATGACCTGATCACAGGAATAAACAGCATCAAACAAGGATTTGTCCTCATCTTTTTAGACATTTCCGCCGCCTTCGATTCTGTGAACCACGATATACTGCTGCAACGTTTGAGAGAGAAGGGGATTCGAAGCACAGCATTGGAATGGTGTAGATCCTACCTTTCCAATAGGTGGCAACAAGTTAAAACAGGCCAGGAATCCTCAGAGCCATTCCTACAGTCTCAAGGTGTACCACAAGGATCCTCCCTATCGGCATTAATGTTCAATATATATATGCAGCCGATATGTGAATTGATCAGATCCTTCAACGTGCAATGCCTGGCATACGCAGATGACATCCTCATATACATGCCGTTCAAAACTGACCAACCAGTGTTTACACCAATAATCAATTGTTTCGGAGCAGTAGCTGAATGGCTGCTGGCTCAAAACTTAAGAATAAATCATAGCAAAACTGATGTCCTATTTGTTACAAGGAATCGTAAGTTCGTACCTCCTCCGTCGCTGCTGGTCAACAACATAGAACTGACGTCCAAACCCTCAATCCGATACCTCGGCATCACATTAGATCAACACCTAGAGATGACAATGCATGTGAAGAATGTGACAAAGAGTATATATCATAAGATCAGAACGCTACGCCACCTCCGCCCCTACTCGACTATACTGATTACCGATCAACCTTCCAGGCACTAGTCCTCCCACATCTAGATTTTGCGAACATCATCCTCCACGGGCTCTCTCAATCAACCTTAAATCCACTTTGTCTGGCTATGAATGCAGCTGCAAGAGTCCTCTCTGGGTCACCAAGATCCGCTCACATAACGCCTATCATGAAAGACCTACACTGGCTACCTCTACAAGCCAGACTCTCATATAAGTCACTAGTCCTGACCTTCAAAGCCATGAATAACTACCCACCGACACCAATCAGCAAACTAATCCATAACACCCTCGAAAATAGAAACAGAAGGACTACAGCTATGAACACCTTAATAGTTCCCAAGATGATGACATCATGTACTAAAGCTACATCAAACAGAGCTTTCTCAATATTCGCACCCATGAATTGGAATATACTTCCCCATGAAATCCGCGGCATCAAAAGCCTATTACAATTCCGAAAAGCCGTGAAGCATCACTTATTCACAAAATACTACCCAGAAGTGATCATGGACACTCACACAACCAACAGGCCTCCCACTTACACCAAACACCTTAGCAACTTAATACAACCAGAAAATGGTTAGACTCCACGATAGTTCACATTACTACTGTTGACCCGTGCCACCTACATGAATACACGTACAATATCCACTTGAGTTTAAATATAGTATATAGTAAAAGCATATATATAGTATAATGTTGACTGTACATAGTTATCCCTGTTATTCCATGTTATATATTCCCTTGTTCTCTGTAAACTCAATGTTACCTGTATGCATTGCAGTATATTTTGTTCGATGTACACCGCGCTGATTTTAATAGCGCGGTATAGAAGAGATGTTAAATAAATAAATAAATAAATAGTCCTCAGCTGTTGTGCTGTCTGTCTTGACTAGATTGTAAGCTCTGATTAACAGGACCATCTCTTACATGTCTCTGTACAGCGCTGCATTCGCCTTGTAGCATTATACAAATCATCAGTAGTAGTAATAGTAGTGAGAGTAGCAAATAGAATGTTAGGAATTATTTAATTAGGAATGGAGAACATTATAATTCTATTCTTTAACTGATGACTGGGAAGTTTAAGTAAGAGGTGGATAAGATTTCTAACACCGATAATGAACAAGCTCGTGTGTTAGGCCAGCATACTTTTAGATTAGGACTTCTGGAATCACAACTGGGAGAAGTGAGAAATCTGAGTGCTGCCCAAGTGAGAGAAAAAGACTTGATGCATCGTAAGATGAAGTATTTGGAAAATCAGAGGTGGTGGGGGTGCCTCGATTCCTAGAAAATGCTCTGATGTGGTAACAGAGAGAACTACTCTGGTACTCTTGTTTGCCTTAGAAATTAGATTGGAATATGTTCTGTCTTTACTAGAGATATATTGAATGAGCTTTGTAGAAGGTCACATGTGTGTATATCTAGTGCTCTTGAATTAATGAGTCAACTAATATTTTTTTAATAATCACAAAAAAATTCTCTCTTTAGGTGATTGTTTTATGTTAGCCTTCCCAACAGCTAGGAAATATTACATTTAAAAGGGCTTTTGATAAGTTGTTTTACTATATAGCAGCTTTAGAATTGAATAAATTGCCTTTTGAGATTTGAATAGCAAGTAATTATGTATCATTTTGCCATCTATTTACAACTTTTCTTTTTCAAAAATGTAATCTGGAACGAGGAATAAGAATTAAGGGGGGAGGGATACTGAAAGCGATCAATGCAGTTAGCAGACCCACTAACCACATTAATTGCGCTTACCGGGATTTTCAACATCACTAACACGGTTATTGGCACTGAATATCGATGGGTGCCGCTGCTGCACACCCCAGTGCTAACCAGCTAGCTTCAGGGCATTCTGAGGGTGGAGTGGGGGTGGCACTTGATAATAACCAGGCAGCGACAATATTGAGCCACTGCCCAGTTATTGCTCTACGGCAAAAGTTAGGTACCTTAAAGGTTGTCTTAAGTTTCACCGCAGAAGCTAACCGGACAGCAAGTGAATATCGGCACTGCCTCGTTAGCTTCATCGCTATCCGGCCAGCCTGGATATTCAGTGCTGATAGCCGGATATGACCCGGATATGATTGAATATCTGGATCTTGGTTTCAGCGATGATGGCTGGCCTCTTTAGATTGGTTAGTTGCCGCAGCTGAATATCGGGCCCTAAGGATCTAACTTCTCAGAATGTAATATTTTAATGCACTATTATAATATGATATTATGTACTTTGTAAAAACCTCAGGACTGAAATGGATTTAACAGTATATAAGAAATATAAATTAATTGTATTTCCTGATTTTTCAGATGTTACACAGAAAAGATACAGAGAATTCTTGGAGTTAAAGCTAAGGATCTTGGCCTTAGGTGCTAGCTATAATTTGAAATTTATTTGTAGATATTTTATTTTTTGAGGGGATATGCAGTTCCTTTTATTTGACCCTAAACAGTTCATAGATTTTTTACTTTTTAGGGAAGAACACAGAATTGTGATAAATGGCATCCCCGAGAATTGGCATGCATTATGCTGGCTGCTGCTTCTGTCTTTTGAGAAATCTCTGGGACCGATATTGAAAGCCCTTAGCTGGCCGGCCAATGGGAGGTAGGCTGTCTAAGGGAGCAGATTGGAATATTCAGCAGTACTATCTGGATAGTGCCATTGAACAGAGCCCTGGCACTGTCCGGTTAGTGACAGGATGGTCAGTAGGTGCAGGGGGAACAGTACCGATGCTAGTTGGGTCTGTGCCAACACTTACTTGGTTAGTGTGATTTTCAGTGGCCTCTGTTTGGACAACTTAGGCCACATGAAAAGCTGGCCTAAGCTGCAATTTGGAGAAGGGCCATATGAAAATCATGTTAACTGGGTAAACTAAAAGAATAAAGACTAAATTTAAAAAAATAAAAAGGATTTAGACACGTTCTTAGAGGAAAAGTCCGTAAGCCATTATTAGCATATAACCTTTGAAAAGCCATCGCTTATTCCTGGGCATGAATTATAAGGAATGGCTCTACTCTTTGGGATCTTGCTAAGTATTTGTGGCCTGGATTGCCACTGTTGGATTTAGGATGAACCTATGGTATGACCCAATATGGTACATTTTATGTATTTCACAGCAGAACTTAAGCAGTATTTCAGCTGATCTTCCAAGTACACTGAACCTGGTAAATACAAGTCTTGGTGAATATCATTCGCCATGCAGTTAGAGATGCTCAATTACCTTGTGTTCTGAATAGTCACTAGATTGTGGATCCTCTCAGGGTCCCATTTTGAGCAGTGAGCACCAAGAGCAGTCATTCCCTTGCCTATTGATTCGTGAAAAGCTATAACTCTTCAGTACTTGACATGGCAATGAACGAGTATGGCCTTCAGTTTAGAAAAATGCATTCAGATGCCTATTAAAGTGCCCCTCCTGTTATAGTAATAAAAAAGCACTTAGCAAAAATTGGACCCGCAGGCAGAATATTAAGATGAAAAAGATATGCCATGTCAAAAATAAAATGTGCCCCTACTGTGTTCTTCCTGCATAAAAACCTTGACATTTTAAAAATAAATCCTTCAGGCCTCCTTTGGGTCAGCACTGTGACTGCCAGGTCAATTGTCCAGTTCACTAAAGAGAACTGATTTCATACCGCACCAGGAGTTATGGCACAACCATCTCAAAACATAAACGTGTACTTTTCTGATCTGATATCTTCAGACTGCTATGCTTTAATGTGTGATATAGACTACCCAAGAGACCATATTGGGGATCACCTATCACACCAGCACTAATGACATTTACTGTTTGCTTCCATTGAAGCTTGGTGATCTATGTGTAAGAACACACAAACATAAGATGTGCCAATCCTTATCAGACAAAGAGCCCATCAGGCTCAGCATCCTCTCTCCAAATCTGTGCCCTTAGAAAGTATCCAGCACATTGCAGGGAGTAAACACATGATTCCAAGGATGAGCAGGATAGTGAGTCCTCACAGATGGGTGATGTCATCTGATGGAACCTGGCATGAAAGAATGCTTCCTCAGCTCAGAAGTATCTAGAAGCCTTACCATGCATGTGTACCACTTCCTGCTTGTCACTGTTGTGCAGGATCTCCCTCAGTCTCTTTTGTGTGAAGCTGTTGAGATGTGCCTGTGCTTTGCTCGGAATTCCTCTTTTGCCTTTAAATGTAAAATTGATTTTCTTCGCTGCTGTGCGGGCCTTCAGGTACCCTCACCTCTAGTATCCCTTGACAGATTTTTTGCCACTTTAAGTTTTCTTATTAAATGCTTTTCATTTTTTATAGCACCTATCGGGGAGGGTACATTCATTTGTCTGTCTGTCTGCATATTTGTTTCTCAATATGCATGTGTCTGAGTATGCAAGGCAAAAAGATGTGGAGGAGTGACCTAATGGTTAGCGCACTGGCTTAGTAACTAAGAGACTGGGGTTCAATTCCCACTAGAACTCCTTATGGCCTTGTGCAAGTCACTTAACCCTCCATTACCTCAGAAAAATCCAAGTTATCAATGTCTCTATTTAATGTACATTACCAAGTTTAAGTTACAATGTAACCGCTTTGACTGAAAAGATAAAGCATTATGAAAAACCTGTTAAATAAATGTATAAGGCTTTATGCCTCTCCCAGAACAGAGCAGTGTCAAAAAAACATGCACCTCAAAGGTGAAATAAGCAATGTAAACCCAGCAATTGGCCTTGGGGATTCCCTCCTCCCCCCAAGGCCAGGTGTGTAGGGGTCCCTGCTGCCCAATCCAGGCCATGGCAGACCAGCCTTAGGTCCGATGGCGGGGAAAAGGGGTGCCGGAGCCATGGGGTCAGGGATGCCTAAAGGGAGGATGCCCCCGCAGGCGGCAGGGACACACCAGGCCTGATTCTGGCCACCGCAGGAACATTTTGTTCCCATAGTCCAGAATCGGTTCCAAACGGGCCCATCTTGTTTGGGCCATCCAGATAGCCCGGACAAGCCCCTTTCAGAATCAGGCTCTGTGTCATTCTATAAGTGTTCAGGTCTCAAGTTAAATTTTTTTGTGTTTGCCCTGTCAAGCTTTCTATAAAGGCTTAAGGAATCCCTGGTTGGGTGTATTTTCATGATTGAGTCATTTGATTCTGCTGTGGTTGTATATTTTGGCAACATCTGAGAAAAAGACCCCAGCAGCTTTAAGATATATGGATGGTGCGGCAAGATCACTTCCAGTGTGGATACTCATAATTAATGCTTATAGTGCCTTTGGTCCAATTATGAACTCTCTCATTTGTCATTTGTGTTTCTAAAGACTTAAGAGGACTTTATGGCCATGAAGAACAGCATCAAAGGATCTTTGGTACAACTAAGTCTGGTACATTCACATCAGGATCAAAAGTGTCAGTCTCAAAGGATCCCGATGCTCTACCGGATGCTGGGGATGCATCAGTATCAAGACTGCATCAATCACATTCGACATTGTGCATCAATAGAGCCCATCTGGATCATGCATTGACTATTTCTGGCCCAAAGAATTCCTCTTCTTATTCATCAATGTTGAGGGTTCACTGTGCTGAGCATCAGGTGGAAGTCAGGAAACATCGGCATCATACCCCATCAGCGCTCAACATTGAAAGCATTGAAGAAACATGATCTCTAGTACTCTCGAAGCAACCTGCATAGAGGACCACTCATCCTCTTTGATGATTGTGGAGTCATGTCAGCCTTCAAGGACCTGAGAACAGGCCACCAATACATCTCTGGTGACACAGGAGGAAATAGCCACTCCTGCTGGTCCCACCTAGCATTTGGCATCAGCAGTCTTTAAGGAGGAGCTTAATAAGAAGATTGATGAGCATCTGGAATGTCTCCTTACTCGATGCAGTGCCAGCATACTCACATAACATGCCTTTTATATAATTACCCCCTCCCCCCTCTAAAGCTACATGTGATGACAAGAACAAATAGGACCCAATATTTTTCTGGGACGGCTATGTGATGCTATGGTGCATAGCCGTCGCCACCAACCTTTAACTCCCGATATTGCCCCAGCATTGAATATCCGGGGTCACCACACAGCCCACAAGCCCTCAGAAGCTAACCAGGCAGCAACAATATTAAGCCACTGCCTGGTTAGCTCCCATGGATAAAGATGGGCCAGCTTTTGTAGCACCTATCTTTTACCCACAGGTGCTAACTGGGCAGCAGTGCAATATCGCTGCTGCCTGGTTAGCAACTGGTATTGCCTCTGGAATGTCCCAGAACTCCCACAACATGCCCCGATGCTAAGCGATTTACATGATTTACAGGTCTATAAAATTTGGGGGCTGGGTGTAGGGGGGTCTGAGCCAAGGGAGCCAGGGGAGCCTGTGGGGAGGATGTCCCCACAGGCATGCAGGGGCACGTTGGGCCATCGGGCCCGATTGTGTATGTCATGGGAACATTTTGTTTCCGCAGCACAGAATCAGGTCCTACTGGGCCTGTCCTGCTCGGGGCTGTCCGGATGGGCCGGACATGCTTCTTTCAGAATCAGACTCCATCTGTCTTTATAAAATAAGCACCTACTTCCCTACCTAGGAAGAGGCAGAAGATCCTGAAATACCAGGAAATGCAGTAAGAGACCAATAAAATGTGGCAGAAAGATACAGAAATATTTCCTATTGTGTTGGGTGCCACAGGCTCGATAAAGAAGAATTTCCAAGCACATCTTGACAAACTACCCATACATGTTAAATCTTATGAACTCCAGCAGGAGGTTCTCTTTGGCACGATGCAAGTAATACTCCGAGCCATAGTAGTAAATTTGAGAGAGTGAGATCATACTCTTCATGACCTGGCTTAGAAATGAGGTTCACAACTGTCATGGTATGCACAAAACTAACCCGTTTAGAGAAACTGCCCTGAGACCTGTTATAAAATTACCATTCACTTGTCTAATCTTTGTAGACTTCGACCACAATTAAACTGAATGCAAGCAACATACTGACATGTCTACACGATACTGAAAGGATTGCCTTAATTGCTTTCTCATCCGATATGAAGTTGAAAAGATGCAGCTTCAATCAACTGTGATTTCTACAAGTTTGAGCACTCACGCAGGCCTGAGAGAAGGCACCATCTGTGACCCTTTCCAATGCACATCAGAAGCGGAGACGTTAGTTCTGAAGCTTTTCAATGAGTATCTCTCAAGTGAAGTCCTGTACAGTTAACTCCAGCACAAGCCACCATTTGGAAGCATCAGTGCCAAGATCTTGACATGGTGTAGTCTTCGCACTGCAAACCAGTACAGATCAGATACAGTTCATAGACACAGCACAACATCTCTTCTGCACTCCTAGCACTGCTCCACAGCAGGATTCTTCTGCCTTGCCTATTCAGCAAAATTTCTCTGTACAACCTAACCTCTGATTCCACTTAATCCAGTACTGGTGACTGTAGCAGACTTATGTTCTCCGTTTGTTTCAGCGCAGCACATTTATATAGCACTGTCAGGCATACCCAGCGCTGTACACATATACGTAAAAGATAGCACCTGCTTCACAGAGCTTATAATCTGCTAAGACAGACAAGGAAAACAAAGGGGGACTATGAAATTCTTTTTTTAAAAAAATTTATATTTATCAGTTTTACATTAGATTCCAAGTAGATACACTTGTTTTGGAAATGGTAAGGTAAGTGACATATCAACAAGCAAAGAAAATACAAACCCCCCCCAAGAAAATTATGTCCACCTCAAACCCTCTAGCCCTTCATAAAGGGGGATCCTCAAAAAAGGAAAAAACTTGTATCCAAAACACGAAGGAAATAAGACAGCGAACAACATATTACTTCCTATGCTGATTCTCCTAGCCAACATCTTGGGAAGCAACAGGAGTGCATGGTACTTAGGAAGGCAACTAGTTGGGAGGTCTCTAGAAAAATATAACTCACTGACTGAATCTTTGTCATGCACTTGCATGGAAATTTTTAAAAAAAGCCCCCCGAGCTGTAGAATACTCAGCTTCAGAAGTAGAAACTCGCAGCATCTCTTCTGGGTTTCCCTACTTAAATCTGGAATAATACAAATATCCCTTAAAGGAAACAGAATGTTTTTTAAAGTACATTTTTAACAGCCAGTCTCAGTCCAAGGGAAGAACAAGGGACACCAACAAAGTAGAAGGGGGTCATCGACTCCACATCTGAGGATTCCAGAATGGCCAAGATATTTAAAATATCCGTATGTTGTAAATTCTCTGTAACCTGTGAACTAGCTTCAGCTGATACTTTCTTACGGCCTGGAAGATAATACACTTTAGATATTGGTGGGTGAGATTTGGGAGGTATCCTTGGACTTCCTCCAGGTATTTTTTAAACATGTCCTTAGCTGATATTAATGCTGACCTGGGGAAATTAATCAGGTGCAAGTTGGAAGACCGGACCTGATTTTCCAACATTTCCAGTTTAAATTCGGAAGCAGTCAAATCCTGAATAATAGCCGAATTAGTACCTTCAAAGCTTTGTGTTCTCGCTTTCATATTGTCCATAGACTATTTTAAAGCAGAGACATCTTGCTGATTCTGATGTATCATCATGGCATTCCCTTGAACCTGAGAAGATAATTGATGGAACTGCAGCACTAACTCTTCCCCCAGCTTAGAGATCACACTCCAGATAGTTTCAAATGTGAAATTCTCAGGCCATTCGAGTGCAAACAACTGACCTGTAACAGAGGGAGTCATCCTTTCAGACAAGGAGAACTGACTTCCAAAGCCTGTAGCTGCAACATTGTAGCCAGTTCCTGAACTTTAGGTCCCAAGATTTGTGAGCCTCCTATTGCCGACCCCAATAGTTCCTGTGAGGTCTGCTCTAAAATTGTAACCTACTCGGAACCTCTGTCCCCCACTGCTGCAGTTGACAGAAGCAGTTTGGGATTTGGCTGACTGGGAGTGTCTTTGCCAGAAGGTGCAGCAGGCAGAATAGGAGGAATACACAGCTCCAGTGAGAGATCGCAGCCCAAAAACGACATCAGACTACCCAGACCTGGTGTCATAACAGCATGACAACCACCGAAAAATGAATGCTGGTGCTCCAGTTGAGATAGGAAATCATCCAAGGTTGCCTTTGTGAAGGGGAGACTGCTTCTTACCATGTTTTCCTTGCGCTCTGGCATAATTAAAGAGCCACCCGGAGCAAACGCTGTCTTAGCCATCATCTTTATACCCCAGAACAATTCTCTCTGGGACTAGGGTATTCATAAGGGAAATGATTAATTCCTCATTTCATTTGCATAACACTGATGCAGAGAGACATTTGCTGTTTTCAAGACCCCGTAGTTTCTCTGCTGTGTACTTCAGATGCAGAACAAAGTTGCATGTTTGTTGTCACCTTCTCCAGGCTCCGATATTTTTCAAAGCGTACTGGAGGAGTTCTTATTTGGATAAAATGTAAAAGACATAGTAGACATCATAAAATATCATTTCTCTACTATACAACACCGCTCTGCTGTTCCATCAAAGACCAGTTCATTCTCTAGGCATGTCAGCTCATCCCAATACCATCAAGCTATTATTAGCATAGAAGAAACTTCTTGCTCTACCAGAGGCAATGCCAGCAGATGCAATGCCCTGTTTTCATTAAACCCTGAGAGTGACACAAAACATCACTGAAACTATGGGGGTCATTCTGTCCCACGTTTGAACGTCCATCCCTGCTGTTCGCACCCCTGCCGGCCCCTGCTACTCCCTACCTGCACGAAGAGTGCATTTGTACAGAAAGGGCTAGACAGGGGCAGGAGGGGGTGTTGCTGAGGTGGAGCGAGGGTGGGGCATGGGCGGTCTGAGACCCCAGACATACAGAGCCGATTTTGAGGTTGGCCCTATACATCTGGGGCCGTGAACATAGACTGGGGACTTATTCCACCGCAGAGTTGGAATAAATCTCCCTGGACATCGGGGGATCCTGTCGCTGGGACGGGAACAAAAGGTAGAGGGTGCAGGAAATTCCCTGCAGCTGGACCCTGGCCATGGGAGGCCAGATCGAGGGTCCAGTTGCAGGGAATGAAATAAATCGGCAGTGGCTGGCATTTGCATCTTCTGAATGGAGCTGTGGTGCCATGGCCATGGGACGCCATGGTACTAAGGCTCCATTCAGGTGCATGATTGAGGTAGCCAAGCATGTGGCTGTGCATACAGGCTGATCAGAATTGGGGTCTGGCCTGCACATTCAGGCCCTAGACCAGATTCTGATCCTGCGGGCATGTCTAGCTCCCGTGGGATCAGAATCGGGTCTACCTCTGGGTGTCCCGATTCCAATCGGACACACAGGGTCTTGGACGGCTACATTGGAATGTGCCTCCATGCCTGCTCAATTGAAACAGCAAACTCCCTTTTGATTGTGGAAGACAAAGAGATTACTGCTTGAAAAAAAGCTTGCCATGAAACAAAAATGCATAATAACAGCTTTTTCATGTACATTCATAACAAAAACTCTGTGAGATAATCAGACCATTAGATGATAGATGGGTAAAAGAGGCACTAAGGGAGGAGAAGGCCACAGCAGAAAAACTGAATGAATTCTTTGCTTCAGTCTTTACTGAAGAAGATGTAGGGAAGCTGCCCATTCTTGCAATGGTATTTAAAGATAATGTATTGGAAGAATTGAAAGAAATATCAATAAACCAGAAAATGTATTACAACTATCTGATAAACTGAAGAGTAACAAATCACCTGGACCAGATGGTATACATCCAAGGGTATTGAAAGAACTGAAATATGAGATTGTAGACCTATTATTAGTAATCTGTGAACTATCACTAAATTTATCTGTAGTACTGGAAGATTGGAGAATGGCCAATGTAATACCAATTTTTAAAAAGGGTTTCATGGGTGATCCAGAAAACTACAGACCGGTGAGTTTGATGTCAGTACTGGGCAAAGTGGTAGAAACCATTATAAAGAATAAAATTACTAAACATGTAGATTGTCATGGCTTAATGGGAGAAAGCCAACATGGATTTAGCCAAGGAAAGTCTTGTCTTACTAATCTGTTATATTTGTTTGAAGCTGTGAATAAATAGGTAGACAAAGATGAGCCAGTTGATGTAGAGGCACATACCAATCTGCCCATCCAACCCCCATTGCAGCTGGTTAAAAGATAGAAAGCAGAGAGAAGGGCTAAATGGCCAATTTTCTCAAAGGAGAAAGGTGAATAGTGGATTACCCTGGATCTGTGCTGGGCCCGCTGCTTTCTAACATCTTCATAAATAACCTGGAAATAGGAATAATGAATGAGGTGATCAAATTTGCAGATGACACAAAATTATTCAAAGTTGTTGAAACACAAGAGGATTATGAAAAATTGCAAGAGGACCTTGATAAATTGGAAGACTGGACATGCAAAGGGCAGATGTAATTTAATGTGGACAAATGCAAAGTTATGCCCTAGGAAAGAACAACCCAAACTATGGTTACACGATACAAGGTTCCATATTAGGAACCGCCACCCAGGAAAAGGATTTAGGCGTCATCGTGGATAATACATTGAAACTCTCTGCCCAGTCTGCATCGTTGGCCAAGAAAGCAAATAGAATGCTAGGAATCATAAGGAAAGGAATAGAGAATAAAACAAAGGATATTATAATGCCTCTGTATCATTCCATGGTGCAACCGCACCTTGAATATTGTGTGCAATTCTGGTTGCCATATCTTAAGAAAGGATATAGCAGAATTATAAAATTACAGAGAACAGCCACCAAAAAGGTTAAGGAAAGGAAAGGATACCTCTATGAGGAGAGGCTTAAAAGATAGGGCTCTTCAACTTGGAAAAGAGATGGCTAGAGGAGATTTGATAGAGATCTATAAATTAATAGATGGAATGGAACAGGTAAACGTAAATCGGTTGTTTACGCCATCAAAAAGTAGAAAGATAGGGGGACACATAATGAAGCTACTATGTAGCCATTTAAGACTAATAAGAGAAAATATGTTTTCACTCAACACGTATTCAAACTCTGGACTTCCTTACCAGAGGATGTAGTAAAAGCTGTTAGTGAAGCTGGTTTTAAAAAAGGTTTGGACAAGTTCCTGGAGGAAATGTCCATAAACCATTATTAACGAGGACCCGAGAAATCTACTGCTTATCCTGGGACAAGCATTGTGGAAGCTGTGTACCTTCTTGGGAATCTGCCAGGTACTTGTGACCTGGATTGGCCACTGTTGGAAACAGGATACTGGGCTTGATGGACCTTGGTCTGACCCAGTATAATAGGGCATGTCAATTTTAGGGTTAGCTTTTTAGTTTTCCAAAATTTACAAAATACTAGTGACCAAATTTTGCAGTTTTGCATGCTGAATCTAAAGTTATCTTCAGAAATTACTTAAAGTGAGTCCTACCTACTTTATATCATAGTCAAAATCTGTGGAAATTAAGTAATATTTATTTGAATGTACAACTAGTCTGAACAACACCTGTAGCCACACAATTGTCTTTAAAATGTCATTTATGCAGTTAATTTAATGTTATTTAATAAAATCCAGCAAAGAAGCCATATCTTGTTTGCTTCTGTTTCGACTCATGAGCTCCCTGCTGACCATTTGACCCCTAATATAATGGTCCCTCCTCTCCAGATTGTACACACAACCAGCAGCCTCAATTGCCATTTTTACACACCTTTCTATAGACTGGGTGTGATGGCCAGTCTGGAACCACCAGGCTGTGCTTGTAAGACTGTTGGACTTAATCTTTCCTTCAACCTGATGCAGGGTCGAGAGCATTGGCCCGAAACGTGGCACGTTGAAAAGCACCTTTTTAAGATAAGTGGTTGAAATGTTTTTTTACTTCAAAATATAATTAAAAGGGAGCTGCTACAGCGAGGGGGTGGATGTTGTTCTCTACCTTCTTTTGTTTGAAGCTCCGACAAATAATTCATAGCTGTCTTTAACTGGGGCCTTATTGGAGGATGCAAGGAAATAGAAGCAGAAACTATTAGAGGAAGAACAAGATCGGCTTTCCTAAAGCTATGAGAGTTAAAGAAAAAATTCCAGCCTCGAACTGGAATGTTGCAAGATGCTCAAGGATCCATGTGGAATGATGCTGAGAAGATCAAGAAAAAGTGGAAAGAATATATAGAGTTATTATATGATAAAGATCAAGTGGACCAACAGCTGTTTCAACCTGTACCTTATGATCCAGAACTATTAGTGATGAGAAAGGACATTGAAACAGCATTGAAAACCTTATCAAATAGCAAAGCACCAGGCATTGATGGCATTCCTATAGAAATATTACAACAATCTGATACAGCTGTTACCATACTTACAAGGCTCTGCCAGGAAATTTGGAAGACAACATCATGGCCAACTAATTGGAAAAGATCTGTGTTTATACCAATACTAAAGAAAGGTGATCCAACTGACTGTGGAAATTATCGCACAATCACTCTGATCCGACATGCCAGCAAGATTCTACTGAAGATTATTCAGCAGAGACTACAACCATACCTGGAACGAAAACCACCTGAAGTGCAAACAGGCTTCAGGAAAGGGCGAGGAACGAAAGACATCATCGCGTATGTGAGATGGATCCTTGAAAAGACAAAAGAATACCAAAAGGATTTCTTATGTGTGTTTTATTGACTACAGCAAGACTTTTGACTATGTAAACCATGAGAAACTCTGGGCCACATTAATAAGCATGGGTATACCAGAACACCTGATCGTTCTCTTGTATAACCTTTACATTGATCAAGAAGAAACAGTTTGAACGGAACAAGGAGAAACAGAATTGTTTAAAATCAGCAAAGGTGTATGACAAGGCTGCATTCTTTCCACCTACCTGTTTAATTTATATGCAGAAGAAATCATCAGAGAAGCAGGACTGTATAAAGACAACAGAGATGTGAAGATTGGTGGGAGACTAATGAACAACCTTCACTATGCTGATGATACCACATTCCTGGCTGAAAGTGAAGATGATCTGAAATATTTGCTTCTCAATATCAAGGAACATAGTTTTAAAATAGGTTTGCACCTTAATGTAAAGAAGACAAAGATCCTAACAACTGGCAACATTATGCGAAGAGAGAGATCAGTAGAGAAAAACATCATGCTTGGCAAGATAGAAGGTCAACGCAAAAGAGGAAGGCCAGCAATGAGATGGACTTATAAAATAACAGCAGCTATGGGTGCCTGTCTGTTAACAATAAGCTGCCTGACTGAAGACCAGAGGGTCACCATGAGTCAACACCGATTCGACTGCACTTAACGACAACAACCTGCATATCCTTCTAGGTATTTTGCAAAAGTCTTTGCATTTTGCAGAGCCTTTTTAAAATAAAGGGGGAATTATGTACATCCTGAATTGTACATCTCAATTCCCTTCTCCTTGATGTATCTAGAATAGGTCTTTATGTGTCCTCTCTTAGAGTACATCTCCATGCTCCCTTGGTCTATCATGTTTCATCTGATAAGTTTCCATCTTCCATATGTCCTTTATTTCTCTTTTTATGAAAGGACGTCTTCATGTCAGACTATCAATGCACTTATGAAGCCACTGCTTGAGCCAATGGGGTCTGCTTTGCTGAAATAAATCACCCCCCCCCCCAAAAAAAAAATAGAAAAATAAGTGAATTTCAGATCTTAGTTACCTATGCACCATACACTGATTTTCATCATAACAAGATGGTTCTTGGAATTCATCTCAAGTTTTGTAATATTTTTTCCATGTAAATGAAGAAATAATGCTTCCGACATTTTGTTCAAAGCTTCATAAGAATCCATAGTTCTTCATTCTCTGTAAACAAGCTATTGCTTACTAGCTAAAAATTTGTCTTCTTTGACCATATCAGAATTGGCTTTCCATTTGTTAAATGAGCTCTAGCAAATTGGCTAGGATCTTGCATTCAAATCTATTACAAGCAAATGGGTGCTCTTCTAAATTCTAAACTAAAATCTCATCAGATCAGAGCCACTGAAAATAGTGTGGCTCTCATGAAGACTGCTCTGGTAGGTACTGTATGTAAAGCAGCAGCCTGGTCCTCTCTTCATTCCTTTACTTCACATTAATGCTTGGATTTGTCCACACTAGGGGGCTTGTTTACAAAGCCGCGGTAGCGGTTCGCGGTCGTTATCGGAGCCACGGCCCCATTGATTTCAATGGGGCCGCGGCTCCAATAACGACCGCGAACCGCTACCGCGGCTTTGTAAACAAGCCCCTAGGTGACAGTGCATATGGTTGAGTTGTGCTGGACAATCTGTTTATATGATATTGGAACTCTTGCACAGTTTTTATGTGCAGGCTGCTCATGAAAAATGGAGAATAGATAAAGAAAGGAGCAACTCCAAGCTTGGGAGTTGCCTACTTTTGTACCTGATGCACTCCTGCTTATCGACAGAAAAGCATTGTTATTCATCAGTACCAGCTGTTGTCCATTGATAACAGGATTTATCAGGCACACAGTTCCTCTTACCTCCCAAAGAGCTGCATTACGTCTTGAGTTATGGAACTGAGGAGCTGAAGAGACTGCTGTACGTAGAAAGGGCCATGCATGCTCAGACCTTTCTACTATGTTCTGAGTTCTGGGAGAGCTGGCTGTCTTGGAGGTGTGTGATGACATCACCCTCAGGCTGCTTCTTGGAATACTACCCTAGATAAAGTTGCACCTCTCAAGATCTTCCATGAACCCTAAAAGCATCCATGGTATCATGACAGTCTTCTTACTCAAGCAACAAAACAAGAGAAATGAGAGAATTTGGAAAAAAACTGATCACCATCTGCCTTAGTGCTCTATAGGAAGCGCTTTTATCACTTAAATGTGAAATCTGCTAAAAAATATCCTATTGCACCCAAATAATAATTACATCTGCCAGTCATCCTAAGAAGATTTTTCTGTTATATATCCTATATCCTCACCAGTACCAAATATTTCATCCTTTGCACCACAAGTACCATTTGCAGATGACTTTGCTTTTAACTTCATCTCAAAAACAGATAATATTCATGGTAGCTTTCTGCCTTTTTTTGTAAGTGCCTTCAAGTCAATGCTGACTCCTGGCAACCCAGAAGTTCCTGGGTTTTCTTGGCAAGGTATGACTGGAAGCAGATTGCCAGGCCTTTTCTTCCGAGGCAATGGAGGGTAAAGTGACTTGTCCAAGGTCATAAGGAGTGCCAGTAGGAATTGAACCCACATCTCTTGGTACTATGCTGTTGCTGTAAACACCCACACAGTACCTAGCCAGTCTGACACAGATATAATTATAATCAAACCTGCTAACCAGCCCTACCATGCTTCACTTGACTTATCTACCTCTCTAGGTCTCCTGCTTCTCACGGCTAGTTTTCAGCCTTGGACTTCTGTTAATCTAGCCACTAATTTCTCATTGGCCAGAGTTATGGCCTCTGCTAGACCTAATGCTTGTGCCCTAGACCCACTACAATCAAAGTGGATCAGAGAACCAGTGCTTGGTCTGCTCCCTTTTCCTCTCACAATCATTAATCACAGCCTATCCTCTGAAATGGTTCCTGGAAACAGGCAATTGTTTAACTAATTCTGAAGCAAATTAATATTGATGCCTCATCTGCAGCCAATTATCATCCTGTATCAAATTTATTCTGTCTACATTAACAGAGAAGGTAGTTTTCACTCAACTATGGAACTATGTCCAGAAGGCATCTACTAGACATCCTTAGGCAGGATTCAGACTGGGCTACAGTACTAAAATTAATCTAGCTGCCCTTTTGAGTGAGATTCACTGTTTTCTCTATGGTGGAAGTGTTGGTTTGGTAGTCTCCCTGGACTTCCACCTATGTTTTGGTCAGTCATCACCTTCTGCTCTCCCAATCCAAGGAAATTGGGCTAGTTGGCTAGCTCTGTCAATGGTTTGCCTCTTCTTCTCCAGTTGTTCTTTTTGCATTACTGCCAGTTCCACTCTCTTTCCTCATCCTCTATCCTGCATCACTCTCAGTCCTGCTCTCCCCCTATCTTGCATGACCCCCTTTGTCCTTGAATTATTGCAGTTTAACATCTTCCTTAGCCCATTGGTTACCCAAGTAAAGGATCTAGGAATAAGTGGCTTCTGTTATGCGACTGATGTTCTTTTAATCACATATACTTTATCTTTATTTAATTTCTTGATATACCGCCCAGGCTGAAAGGCAATAGAGCGGTTTACAAATGCTACAAACAGATACTGGATATATTCCCTTGTCCCCGAAGGGCTCACAGTCTACATGCATACCCAACATTCTCATATGCTACCACCAGTTTTAGTAATGAAATTCAAATATGGTAGTGCTGCCTTACAGCATCTGCCACTCCAGGGTATAGCTGTGATTAGCAGTTAGGGTATTTGATGGCAACATTAAAGAGGTTTTTCCTTATCGTTCCGACAGTTCAGTCCTCCACCTCTGGGTTGTGCACCTCCTCCTGCAGCTGGAGACTGGACTTGTCAAAAAGCTGACGTCACTGGATAAGGTCTGGTGCACACTCCCCTTCTCTCCAGTGTGTCCAGTCTCCATGCAGCAGGTGGACTAGTGAGCCTAGGTGCTGAGCTCACTTGAGGAACTTATAAGGAGCCTTAGTGTAGTTAGTTTAGGAGAATTTTTGATTTTCTTTCCCACTGCCTTTATTTCTTTGGGGTTAGCTACTTTCCCTTTAAAAAAAAAAAAAAAAAAAAAAGAATACAGTACTCCGGAGACTCGTGAACGAGCACTGCCTTAACTGCCGGTTCCTGCCTGCCCCGGATCTCTGGGGCTGTGGGCTCATCTTCAGGTCTCTCTCCCTAGACTGCACGGGAGAGAGCCCTTGAGCAGGACCGTGGCGGCATCCTTGTGGGGTCAGGGAGCCGGCCTGCGCTTCTGGGCAGCAGCGGTCGCACGGGAGGCTCGCTAGTGGGAGACTGCTCTCTTGCTCAGCAGTCCCGCCGGCTGGAGCCCCGTCGAAGACACGTGAGTTCTTCTTCTTCGGGCATTGTTTCTTCCCGAGGGGTTGGGGGAATCGTTGCCCTAGTCCGCGGCGGGGTGAAGAGCCTTGCTGGGTTCGTCGGATCACGAGGCGTGTTTTCGCGCCCTTTTCGGCCGCGCTCAGGTGCCGGCGGCCATTTTAGCTCCGAGAGTGCTTTTTCGGAGCGGTCCCATTCTGCGGTTTGCAGGGGGAGCTCGGCAGCGGGGGCGCTGCGCTCCGGCTTGCTTCAGTCGCTTCAGTTTTTTTCTTTGATTTTCTTTCATTTTCGTTTGGTTTGCGATTCCTCCCGGGCCGCGTCTGTGTGCAGTCTCCTTTCCCGGGAAGGGGGGGGGTTTCCCTTCATGTGAGCCTTCCTTGGAAATTTCATTTTTTAGCTCATCCAGTCAAAAAACAAGAAAAAAAAACAAAAAAAAAACAACAGAGCCTAAGACATACCGCAGAGCTACTGAGCCCAAGTCTGCCTGCCTGGGGCTGCGATGGCTTCTCGACCCCAGTGTGTCCTCTGTGAGTCCTGCAGGGGTACGGAGGCAGAATCCGGGGTTTGCAGGGCTTGTGTCTCGGGGTCTGCGAGCATGGAACGACAGATTGAGGCCAAGCCCTGCCAGGATAGCCTGCCGGTGGTCGAGCTTCCGGAGGAAGACTTGGGGAGGGCTTCCTCGTCGGGGGCTGCCCAGGAGGCTGGTTTTCCAGCCACGTTGTCTCTGGCCATCGAGTCTCCTGCCCCGGGCGGGGGTTTCTCCCCCGACTTTATCTTGCTCATGCATCAGGCCTACTGCAGACACCGTCAGGGGTTGTCACAGGAGCCCGGGGATAAGCTTTTGGCCGTCCCTCCGGCCTCGGTGGCTGGTGGCCCCTCCGTTTCCCCTAGGCCCTCTAAGAGATCTCGGTCGGGCGACCTCTCTCCTCCCTTCAGGGAGGCGATCGCGTCTGATGGGGAGGACCGCGATTTAGAGGCGGAGATCGAGGATCTTGAAGAGGGGGAAATCCCAGAACCGGAGGATCAGGCCAAAATTATTCGGATATTCCGTAGGGAGGAGCTCTCTGCTCTTGTTACTGAATCCCTTCAAATGTTGAATTTGGCAACGGCCGCTCCGGCGGAGGACGTGGGGGTGGAAGACCCCATTATCCAAGCGGAGCGGCGCACACAGGTGGTTTTTCCTGTCCATAAGGTGGTAGAGAAGATGATCCAGGATGAGTGGGATCAACCGGAAGCTGCCCTCAGAGGTATTCGGACGATGAACCGGCATTATCCTTTGGCCGATAAGGATAGGGAACGTTTTAAATCTCCCCGCATTGATGCGGCGGTCTCGGTGGTGACCAAAAAGACCACTATCCCGGTAGAGGGTAGTGCCGCCTTAAAGGATGCGCAGGATAGAAAGGTGGATGGACCTTTGAGACAGTCCTTTGAGGCTGACGCTCTGTCCTTACAAGCTTCTATTTGTGGAGCTTGGGTGGCCAGGGCGTGCCTCCGATGGTCCCAGCGGCTTCGGCAGTCTTCTGGGTTGGACCAGGAGGGGACGGCAGAGCTGGACCGCTTGGAATCCGGTACTGCGTACCTGGCGGATGTCCACTATGATTTGATCAGGGCTCTCGCTAATAGCATGGCTTCCTTGGTGGCGGCGCGCCGCTCACTCTGGTTGCGGAGCTGGGCGGCCGATGGTTCCTCCAAATCCCGCTTGAGTAAGCTGCCCTTTAAGGGCAGGTTGCTCTTCGGGGAAGATCTGGATAAGCTAGTCAAGGATTTGGGGGAGACCAAGGGCGGCAGGCTCCCAGAGGACAAACCTAGGCCGGGGAGGTCTTCGGCCTCCTTTCGGGGTCAGCCCAGGGATTTTCGACGCTTTCGGACTTCTCGACTGGGTGGCGCCCAGAGAGGTAGATTTCCGTCCAAGGGCCAGCCTTTTCGTGGCTTTCGAGGAGCGAACAGAGGGTTTGCTGGATCCTCTTCCTCCTCCCCAGCTGGCAGAAAGCCCCAATGAAGGTTTGCGGGTCCCGGTGGAAAGCTCCCCGGTGGGAGGAAGGCTGAGGGAGTTTCTTTCTGCTTGGACCCAGATCACCACGGACCAGTGGGTGTTGGAAATCATCCGCGACGGCTATGCCCTGGAGTTCGCCCGCCCTGTCCGCGATTCCTTTGTGATGTCTCCCTGCAGAAATCAGGTCAAGGCCCTGGCGATTCGTCAGACTCTCGATCGTCTGCTGGACTTGCAGGCCATCCGGCCTGTGCCGTTGGCAGACTACGGCTTGGGACGGTACTCAATCTATTTCGTGGTGCCCAAAAAGGATGGGTCACTTCGCCCCATTCTGGATTTGAAGGGCGTCAACCATTGTCTCCGGGTGCCCCATTTCCGAATGGAAACTTTGCGTTCCGTAATTGTCGCAGTACGCAAGGGGGAGTTTTTGACTTCTCTAGACCTCACGGAGGCGTATCTTCATATTCCGATCAGGGACAGTCACCAGCGGTTTCTGCGGTTTGCTCTCCCCTGGGGGCACTTTCAATTCCAAGCGTTGCCCTTCGGCCTCGCTACGGCTCCGCGTACTTTCACCAAGCTTATGGTAGTCGTGGCGGCGGCGTTGCGAAAGGAGGGCATTTTGGTTCATCCCTATCTCGACGACTGGTTGATTTGGGCGAAGTCCGCAAACGAGAGCATGCGAGTGACCACCCGGGTAGTGCGGTTCTTGCAGCATCTCGGTTGGGTGGTCAACCCGGCCAAGAGTCAGCTTGTGCCGACCCAAGTACTCGAGTACCTGGGGGTGCGGTTCGACACCCGCTCGGGGTCGGTGTTTCTCCCCTCTCGCCGTGTCCTGGGTCTGCGCCGCCTGGTCAGCCGGTTTCGCGCAGCCCCGGCTCCCTCGGCGTGGGAGTACCTGCGCCTGCTTGGTACGATGGCTGCGACCCTCGAAGTGGTACCCTGGGCTCGGGCTCACACGCGGCCCTTGCAGAGGACGCTTCTTTGTCGCTGGTCCCACCAGTCAGACTCATTGAGCAAACGTCTTCCCTGTCCCCCGCGGGTCCGGCGGGCGTTGAGGTGGTGGCTCGTACCTGCGTCTCTTCAGGCGGGCATGCCACTGGAACAGCCCGTCTGGATTCCGCTAATGACGGACGCGAGTCTCGCGGGCTGGGGGGCCCACTGCTGCGCTCAGTTCACGCAAGGGCGGTGGTCCACCCAGCACGCAGGCTGGTCCATCAATCGCCTGGAATTGAGGGCGGTCTTGCTGGCGCTCCAGACATTCGAGTCCTCCGTGATCGGTCGGCCAGTCAGAGTGCTGTCCGACAACTCCGCGATGGTGGCCTACATCAACCGTCAAGGGGGGACCGGCAGCGTGGCCATGGAAGAGGAGGCGGAGTTGCTGTTCTCCTGGGTGGAACAGCGTCTTCCCGCGCTCTCCACGGCGCACATTGCGGGGAAGGACAATGTGACGGCGGATTATCTCAGCCGGGTCCAGG
The DNA here is from genome assembly GCA_033557465.1 of Ichthyophis bannanicus. Classification (NCBI taxonomy): domain Eukaryota; kingdom Metazoa; phylum Chordata; class Amphibia; order Gymnophiona; family Ichthyophiidae; genus Ichthyophis; species Ichthyophis bannanicus. The sequence goes on along the minus strand of CM066041.1, from coordinate 140,305,856 downwards.
TGGACGCGGGGGAATGGGAGCTCAACCCCCAGGTGTTCGCCCAGATAGTCCGTCACTGGGGACCCCCGGTTATGGATCTCATGGCTACCTTCCAGTCAGCGAAGGTGAGCAGACTCTTCAGCAGGCGGCGGGAACGGATGTCGGAAGGAATCGATGCCCTGATGCAGCGATGGCCGAGTCACGGCCTTCTCTACGTTTTTCCGCCGTGGGCTCTGATAGGACGCGTGGTGCAAAGGATCGAGGCTCACCCCGGGAGGGTGTTGCTGGTGGCTCCGGACTGGCCGCGCCGTCCGTGGTACGCGGACCTAGTCCGTCTGTTGGACGGCGACCCGTGGCGACTGCCAGCTTCCGAAGACCTCCTTCTCCAAGGTCCTCTTCGAAAGACTCACGTGACTCGATTCTCGCTTACGGTTTGGCCATTGAAAGGGCAAAGTTGAGAAAGAAAGGATACTCCCGTTCGGTGGTGGCGACGCTGCTGCGCGCCAGGAAGAGGTCAACGTCCCTGGCTTATGTTCGGATTTGGCGTATTTTTGAGGATTGGTGTTCACGGCGGCAGGTTCGCGCGGCTACGGCCTCCGTGCCGGTGGTCTTGAGTTTTTTGCAGGACGGTTTCAATAAGGGGCTGGCGGCTAGCTCCTTGAAGGTCCAATTGGCGGCGTTGGCCTGCTATAAAGGTAAGATAAAGGATGTCCCGTTGGGTACGCACCCAGATGTGCTGCGTTTCCTGAAGGCGGTATCGAATCTGCGTCCTTGCCGCCGGGTTATGGTGCCTTCTTGGGACCTCAACCTGGTTCTGCGAGCGCTAGTTTGGGAACCCTTTGAGCCTCTGGGTTCGGCGACTGTGAAGGACCTGACCTTGAAGACGGTGTTCTTAGTGGCCATCTGTTCTGCGCGGCGCATTTCAGAGTTGCAAGTGCTTTCGTGCAAGGAACCCTTTCTGGTTTTTTCAAAGGAGAAGGTGGTCCTGCGTCCCGTACCCTCCTTTTTGCCTAAGGTCATCTCTCCATTTCATCTTAACCAGTCGGTCTCCCTCCCGGTGCTTTCTTCAGGAGGGGATTCTTCTTCGGCGGACCCGTTACGTCGGTTGGATCTTAGGAGAGTGTTGCGGCGTTATTTACAGGTGTCCGCATCTTTTCCTAAGTCGGATCATCTGGTTGTGCTGTTCGGCGGGCCTCGCAAAGGTGAGGCGGCAGCTAAAGCTTCCATCTCTAGATGGATTAGAGAGACCATCGCATCGGCGTATCTTCTTCAGGGTCGAGTGGTGCCCTCGGATTTGCAGGCGCACTCTACTAGAGCGCAGGCAGCCTCTTGGGCGGAGTTCGCTTCCGTTCCTCCGGTGGATATTTGCAAGGCAGCCACATGGTCTTCTTTGCACACGTTCAGTAAACATTATCGTCTTGATGTCCTCGCGGCGGGGGATGCCGTTTTCGGTTCCGTGGTCTTGCGGGCCGCGATGGATGTCCCCTCCCGTTGAACACTGCTCTGTTACATCCCAGAGGTGGAGGACTGAACTGTCGGAACGATAAGGAAATGATAATTACACTTACCTGGTAATTGTAGTTCCTTGAGTGAGGACAGTTCAGTCCTCATTCCCGCCCAGGTACAGTGAGGGAGGTTTTTTCTTTTGGATCGCCTACGTCAGTCTCAGGTAGGTCCGATTTCCTTTGGTTCTGTTTCTGTCTGTCTTCCCTCTTCTTGCTCTGAGGGTGGCTGCAGGAACCGGTACTGTGCAGAGTTTCTTCCCTGTTGGGGTTACGTTTGTAGATAGTTATGATATTGTTCATTTTTGGCTACTTATTGGTTGCTCCTTTGAGTGTGCTTTGTCAATAGTTCACTGGAGAGAAGGGGAGTGTGCACCAGACCTTATCCAGTGACGTCAGCTTTTTGAGAAGTCCAGTCTCCAGCTGCAGGAGGAGGTGCACAACCCAGAGGTGGAGGATTGAACTGTCCTCACTCAAGGAACTACAATTACCAGGTAAGTGTAATTATCATTTACTGGTGTTCTGAGTACTAGGCCTCACCACAGAGCTGCTGCACAGCTTAAGAACTGAATAACTACACCAGCTTTGCCATTAGTGGTTCAAGAATGGACATGTAGATATGCTCTAAAAGATGTTCCCTCAGCACTACTGCTTCTTGTTTCCTTCTGCATGAGTAAATAATGTGCCAGGGATTTAAAAAGGTACCACTTTATTATCTCTTTATGTTTTCCCTATGCTGAAGATTTGACTTCTCTGAATTCTTGACTCAATGCTCTAGCATCCTGGCTAGACAAAAAACAGGCTACTCCTGCTGGAATTCTGCACACATTAATTCATAATACTGCACTCTTTGGTGATACTTAATTTAAAATACAATACAATACAGAGAAAATATCACTCAAAAACAATATGTATTGATCTTTTGACAATAGATGCAGAATTTTGTATAATTCAAATCTTTTGACACAAATCTTTGAATTTTGTGTGCAGAATTTCAGCAGGAATAACAGGTTCAAATTGAACCCTGGTAAGATTGTAGCCTCCTGGATCACTGGTAAATCTCTTCTCCTCCTTTTTTGTTCCTTTGGTTGAGTTGTTTTACATATTTAGGTGTTATTATAAACCATCAGTTTAGCCTCAAGCTTTGGCTCCATCAGGTCTGCATTCTTTGCACTGTAACAATTCTGTTCTCTAAGATCTTAGCTAAATGTTCCTGCTTAGCACACCATAATTCACATTTCAGTAACATCACGTCTTGATCTTTGTGATTTCTTCTACTCTGAGGTTTTGTCAACTGATCTAAATGTCTTCAGACAACTGAAAACGCAGCTATCAGAATGTTTTCTCATGTATGGAAATTTGATCATGTAACCCCTCTCTTGTACCAAAAGCATTGGCTTCCAGTGTCCTATTGAATCTCCTTTAAGATTTTTCTTCTGGCTGATAGAGCAGGTATCCTTTCTTTTCTTTCTTCTATGCTCATTCCATATACTCCTTCCCATTTTCTACAATCATTCCATGAACACCATTTGAAACTCCCCCCAAGTGTCTTGATCAAACCTGAATCCACTAGGCTTACCACCTTCTTTTTTGTGGCTTCTTCCCTATAGAGCTCACTGACACTCAAGCTACATTCTGAACCATCCAACAATGAGTTTAAGGAGGGTCGTAAGACCCATTTGTTTACTTTGGCATTTGATGGATCATAAAACACGGAGATTCACGGATTGTGGACAGATAAGGATCATCACCCTAGCTTATTCTATGCCATCTTGAGTTTTTTTATGTTCTTTAGTATCCTGCATATTGTGCAGTTCTCTATTTATTCTTGTCTATTGGTATTTATTGTGAACCAATTTATTGTTTGCTTATGAAAGGTGATGTAAGAAGCATCACAATAAACATTATAATAAACAGAAACATAGATCTTTTATTACTTTCTAAATGTCCTGTATGGTTGAAATAGACTCTAGGTTCCATGATTAAATGAATACTAACTACTAATGGTAATTGGACTGGATAGAACATTGAGATAGAAATTGGAAAGTCCAAGTCACAATTCTAGAAGTATTTTACAAAAGGCTCTGCCAAACGCAGAGCCTTTTATAATATATAGAAACAAAGAAAACTTATGGCAGATAAAGACCATATGGACTGTCCAGTCTGCTCATCCATACCAACCACTGATCTGTGTATTGGGCCCCTTCTCTAGCCCTATTCAAATCCAGGTTAAAAACCCACTTCTTTGCGCCACTTTTGGATCCTGATGCTCCTCACTCTCTTGTCTACCACTTATGTGTTTCTTACCATACATACTCTAGTTCCCAGTTTTACCATGGAGGTAATTCCAGAACACAAATAAGGGGTTTGTAAATGCAGCAGGGACGTTTATGTGCCGAAAACGTCCCTGACTGTATTCTGAAACACTGCTATCATGCACATACACAGCGCTAGCATGGGAATCTCAGAACGTTCCCAGAAGGGATGGAAAGGGGCATGGTCAGCTGCACAGACCTATAAAGCGAATTCAGGAAAGACCTGTGCACATATTAAGTGTTTCCAGGAAACATCCACGTTATTCCTGTGAAACTTGGAATAAGCCCAAGACTTAGAAAAAATTATATTCTTTTCTGCAATGTGTCCCATATTGAAGAATGGTTGTGACAAGTATGTTCTCAACTGGTGTGACTGCAGTCTGGAGAAACACAAGATGCAGTTTAAGGAACAGGGAGCAGAGGTGAGGGAATGTTGTAAGGTATAGAAACATTAAGAAACACCCTTACAGAAATATTAAGAAGAGCAATAATGTGTATTGTGGCTATGCTGAAATGTGCTATTTGTGCTAAAGGAGCCAATCTAGGGGACCCTAACAATTCCCATGTTCTGAAAAATGGGACTGCTCATGTAGGGATAGTATGGGCGTGAGTAGGAAAGGATTCCTGTTTGGGTGAGAAACGAAGATCGTATTTTTAGTTCTGGTACCCCATGCTATTAAGTTATGTCATAGCTGTTACGTTTAGGTTCAGGGCATCTTGTTAGCAGAAATATATTTTTGTGACTGAAAGTGAGCGTGTATGTATATGAGGGGTACAAGGGAGGATTTGGTGTGTTCATCTGCAGTTCAGGTGGGACCTGAAAGCTTGGCCAGTACCTGGACTGTATGGATGAACACAGCATCACCAGATCCCAGTTTGGATCTGGCAGACAAAATCAGAGAAGATTCTCTATAGCTAAATGTCAAAACATATCCCTGTCAATAATAAGGGACCCTCAGAATAAGAGCATTCAACAGTGAAAACAATACTATGACATGCCCATAATACACATTTTTAGAGACCAATGATGTTGCTGTTTAGCATGTATTTGTGCAGTTTGCACTGCTTGATGCTCTTATTCTGAGGGTCCCTTATTATTGACAGGGGTATGTTTTGACATTTAGCTATAAGGAACCTATTCAGATACATGTTCATATTTACATTCTCTTATACTATACTGGAGTGCACTGGGATTACCTAGCACTTTTTAGGATGTTAGTGGTATATAGTTTGCAGCAGCTGTCATTTCTCATTGGTATTTATGTCTAGTGTGCATCAGCAAAGTACTGTCAATGATGAGCAGCTTAGGAGATGCAGAATCCTAAATGTGTAACATTTGAGAATACAGTGGGCACAGGGACATCCAAAATGTTTACCCGTGTCCGATAATATTAACGGGGGATGTGTTTCTACATTCTATTGCAACTGAATAGCGTTTTGCCTGGGCTGCGCCAAACACATCTACCTCCCCGATTCCGGACCTGCGGGCACATCCAGACCCACGGATGCGGAATTTGGTCCAAACAGGGTCTGTTTATAGTGTATAATATATAATGTCTGTGACCCAGATGCTCATGTTATAGAATCAGGCTCCACGTATTTTGTCTTGACTAGATTGTAAGGTCTGATGAGCAGGGCTGTGTCTTACATCTATATGTGCAGTGCTGCATATGCCATGTAGTGCCAAACAAATGATTAGTCGTAGTTGTAGTAAGCTCTGCAATCTCTTTTTTTCTATTAGAAATCCTCTGTGTTTGTTCCATGCTTTCTTGAATTCCCACTGGGAAGCTATTCCACGCATCCACCACTCTTTCCAGATTACTCCTGAGTCTATTCTCTTTCCTCTTCATGTTATGTCCTCATTCCAGAGCTTTCTTTCAATTGAAAGAGGCTCTCCTCCTGTGCATTTATGCCACGGAGGTATTTAAATATCTCTATAATGTATCCTGTCTCCCACCTTTCTTGAAGTCTGCCCTCATATCATAGAAACATAGAAACCTTATGGCAGAAAAAAGACCATATCAGCTACTATTGCAGTCGCCTTCTTTTCCTTTAGAGATCCTCTGTGTTTGTCCTATGCTTTTCTGAATTCAGATACTGTCCTCATCTCTACCACCTCCACTGGGAGACTATTCCATGCAACTCCCATCTCCAGGAACAAGCAGGAATGTAGTCTTCACATATGGGTGACGTCAGTACCGATGGAGCCCGTGCGGAAACGCTCCCCAGCGTCCAATTGGAAAGCTTTTGGAAGCACTTTACTGCGCCTGGTGGAGTGCTCCCAACTCCCTCTCTTCAGTTCTTCATTTTCCGCAGAGCCAGCAGGAAGCAAATCCTGTCACCACAGAAAAAACATCTTTTGTGTGGATAGCATCTGCCTTCCCGTAGACGCCAGCACTATCAAAGACATCGCCGGTTCCCCTTTCCTTTCTTTCTTTCTTTCTTCTTTTTAATTAATTTTAAAAAAAAACAATTTTCAGGCACCTCGATGCCAACTTAGGCCTTAAGCCCACCATACCCTCTATAGACAGTATGGAGAAATCAACTAGTGGTTTCAAAAAATGTGCTAAATGTGCCAGCACTATCTCAGCAACTGACACCCATGACTGGTGCTAGAAATGCCTCGGCCCAGACCACCAGCCAAAAGATTGTCCCCTTTGTCAAAAGATGACACGGAGAGGCCTACAGAGCCGGGCCTCTAAACTTGGGATACTCTTCCCCTCAGATGCAGTATCCTTGGGTTCCACATCATCGAGGGCTTCATCTTCCTCCTATGGATCGCAGGTATTGGCAAAGTCCAAGCACAAGTCTTCATCGAAGATGGAGAAACCCTCCAGAGGTAGATCTCCTCCAAGCATCGAGATCCCACAGGCATTGACCTGGAGGAGGATCGGCTTGCCAAACAGTCCCGGTGGGACGCTCTGTCCTTCAAAGCCATTGAGGGTTTCCAGGATGCTCCTGAGGCCTCGACCTCCAGAGAGATACTGGTGCCATGCTTCAGGATGGTGGCGCAAGTACTCACCACTGATACCCAAGCATCGGCAACATTGATTGGCCAGCACATACTGGCCATCAAGCGGAGCTTGGCAGCTCTCCTGGCAGCCTTGGTAACTATAAAACCATTGGCGCCAGGCACTGCCCCGTCGGTACTGGTACTGACATCGACACTGGTGGCGGGTATACCCATGCAGAAGACATTGACATCACTGCCACCCATGCCCTCTCTGGAGTCCATCACTGATACCGGTACCCAGCCCAGGTGGCTTACCGAGGCCGATACTTCAGCTGAGCATTGGGCCCGTCGATACTTTGAGTCCTCTGATTCTGATTCCAATGTTTTGGATGCAGAGTCACTCGATTCCCGGGGAACCATGTCGCCTCCGGAAGACACGCATTTCCAGGAATATATTCAAGACCTAGCTAAGGATCTCTTCATCACTGTAACATCGGAAAAGGAGCTAAGGGTAGAGAAATTGGAGATCCTTCAATACCCTACAGCACCCAAGGAGGCAGTCACTCTGCGAGTGCACCACCACCATGATCTTTTGCTCCGTATGTGGGAGACTCCTCTTATAATCTCACCTTACAGTTGTTGACTTGATACCATGTTCCAGGTACCGGAGTGTCGGGCTTCCAAAAGCCACAGCTTCCACACCACTCCATGGTGGTTGAATTGGCGATGCGCTGAATCAAAAACTTGAAGACTCACTCCTCAAATCCTCCAGGTAGGGAATCGAGGACTCTCGATGCCTTTGGGCAGCGATGCTTCCAGGCATCCATGCTCTTGGCCAGGATTAACTCCTATATTCTCTACATGGGAATGTTCCTCAAGGAGGTATCTGGATATCTCGAGGCCTTTGCTCCTATTCTCCCAGATGACACGAGGGCAGACTATGTTGCCCTAGTCAAGCATAGCCCAATGTATCCAAATTTGTCAATAGGGCCACCTTTGATGCCTTTGAATGTACAAGCAGGGCCACAGACCTATGCATCAGGGCCCATAGAATTGCATGGCTTCGATGGACTGATAAAAGCAGACACCTCCCAAAGGATACTGCTCTCCTTGCATCATACCATCACAGTACTACAACACTTGGGCTTTGTGATAAACTTCCCAAAGTCCCAGCTCGCTCCAACTCAAAAACTAGAGTTCATCGGAGCCCTACTAGATACCCAACAGTCCAGGGTATTCCTGCCCCAACTCTGCTGTTCCCGTCTAGTCGAACTAGGGCCCCATGAGCTCCTATGAGTACATTTGACCGCCTGAGAGACGCTACAGCTCCTCGACACATGGCCTTTACAGTACATGTTGTTCCATATGCCCAGCTACATATGCGGACAGCCCAGTGGACTCTTGCCTCCCAATGGAAGCAGGCCTCAGGCTGTTTCCGGGACAGGATCCAAGTCACTGCCTGTCTGATCGCATCCCGTCAGTGGTGGTGTTCTCTAGACAACCTGTTCATACAGTCACCTTTTCAGATGCCTCCACTTCAGTGCACCCTGATTACAGATTCCTCCAAACTGTGTTGGGAAGCTCACCTGAGCAACCTGACTACACAGTAGCTCTGGACAACACAAGAGTCGCAACTCCAGTTCAATCTCCTGGAACTTCGAGCTATCTCGAATGCCCTCAGTGTTTCAACACCACCTCACGCACAACAGGTCCAAGTCAGGATGGACAATCAGGCTGCCATGTTCTGTGTAAACAAGCAGGGAGGGACAGGCTCCTGGTCCCTCTGTGAGGAAGCGCTACATCTGTGGTCCTTTGCCATTGCTCATCAAATACATCTCCAAGTGATGTTCCTCCCGGGAGAGTTAAATGTCTTGGCAGACAGACTGAGTCGTATCCTTCTTCTCCAAGAATGGTCTCTCCATCTGAACACAGCATCCTACATCTTCCAGTCCTGGGAAACCACAGACATAGATCTGTTCACGACTCTCCAAAATGCCAAGCTTCCTTGCTTCTACACAAGAATTCCGACATCCACCAAACAACCACTGGATGCCTTCCACCTACACTGAGATCGGGGTCTGCTTTATGCTTTCCCTCTTATACCCCTCATTCCCAAGATGCTTTTCAAGCTTCAGTCAGACAAGGGCTCCATGATATTCATAGCCCTTCACTGGCCGAAGCAACCGTGGTTTCCTCTGCTTCTACGTCTGACTCAGACTCAACCTCTGCGATTGGGATCTGTGCCCGATTTCGTCTCCCAGGATGACAGCTCACTACTCCATCCCAATCCACAGTCTTTCCATCTCACAACTTAGCTGCTGAAAGCATAGCTTTCCAAGGCCTTGGGCTTACTCAAGAAGTTAAGGAGATCATTTTGGCTTCTAGGAAGCCCTCCACCAGACGTTCATATGCTTTCAAGTGGTGTAGATTTTCTGTCTGGTGTTCCCAGAAGGATCTCATAAGAACATAAGAACATAAGATATGCCATACTGAGTCAGACCAAGGTCCATCAAGCCCAGTATTCTGCTTCCAACAGTGGCCAATCTAGGTCATATGTACCTAGCAGTTTCCCCAAGGGACACAGGCTCCACAATGCTTGTATTGGTTCAAGCATTGATATCCTGGGTCCCTTCTTAATAATGGCTTATGGATCTTTCCTCCAGGAACTTGTCCAAACCTTTTTTAAACCCAGCTACACTAACAGCCTTTACTACATCCTCCGGTAACAAATTCCAGAGTTTGATTACACGTTGAGTGAAAAAATATTTTCTTTTATTAGTCTTAAATAGTTTACCCTGTAGCTTCATTGCATGTCCCCTAGTCTTTCTATATTCTGATAAGGTAAACAATCGATCTACGTTTACCCGTTCCACTCCGCTCATTAATTTATAGACTTCTATCATGTCTCCCCTCAGCCGTCTCTTTTCCAGGTTAAAGAGCCCTAACCTTTTTAGCCTTTCTTCATAGGAGTATCCTTCCATCCCCTTTACCATTTTGGTGGCTCTTCTCTGAACCTTTTCTAATAACTCTATATCCTTTTTAAGATACGGCGACCAGAATTGCACACAATATTCAAGGTGCGGTCTCACCATGGAACGATATAGAGGCATTATAATATCCTTTGTTTTATTTTCCATTCCTTTCCTTATCATACCTAGCATTCTATTTGCTCTCTTGGCCGCCGCTGCACACTGGGCCGAGGGTTTTAACATGGTATCCACAATGACGCCTAAATCTTTTTCCTGGGTGGTGGTTCCTAATGTGGAACCTTGCATCATGTAACCATAGTTTGGGTTGTTCTTCCCTAGGTGCATAACCTTGCACTTGTCCACATTAAATTTCATCTGCCATTTTGATGCCCAGTCTTCCAATTTATCAAGATCCTCTTGCAATTTTCCACAATCCTCTTGGGTTTTAACAACTTTAAATAGTTTTGTGTCATCTGCAAATTTGATAACCTCACTCGTTATTCCACTTTCCAGGTCATTTATGAATATGTCAAAAAGCAGCGGACCCAGCACAGATCCCTGGGGTACACCACTATTCACCTTTCTCCATTGGGAAAATTGGCCATTTAGCCCTACCCTCTGCTTTCTATCTTTTAACCAGTTCCTGATCCACAATAGTACACTGCCTCCTATCCCATGACTCTTTAGTTTTGCCAAAAGTCTCTCATGAGGGACCTTGTCAAAGGCTTTCTGAAAGTCCAGATACACAATATCAACCGACTCACCTTTGTCCACCTGATTATTCACTCCTTCAAAAAAACATAACAGATTAGTAAGACAAGATCTTCCTTGTCTAAAGCCATGTTGGTTGTCTCTCATTAGTTCATGACTATCTACATGCTGAGTAATTTTATTCTTTATGATGGTTTCTATCATTTTTCCCGGTATTGACGTCAGGCTCACCGGTCTGTAGTTTCCCGGATCACCCCTGGAACCCTTTTTAAAAATTGGTGTTACATTGGCGATCCTCCAATCTTCAGGTATTAGAGATGATTTTAATGATAGTTCACAGATTACTAATAGCAGGTCTGCAATCTGATATTTCAGTTCTTTCAATACCCTTGGATGTATACCATCCAGCCCAGGTGATTTGCTACTCTTCAGCTTATCTAATAGTTGTAATACATCTTCTCGATATATCGATATTTCCTTCAATTCTTCTGCACCTTTAAATACCACTTCAGTCATGGGTAACATCCCTACATCTTCCTCAGTAAAGACTGAAGCAAAGAATTTGTTCAGTCTCTCCGCTATCACCTTGTCGCCTCTTAGTGCTCCTTTAACCCCTTTATCATCTAATGGACCAACTGACTCTCTCACTGGTTTTTTGCTACGAATGTACTTGAAAAGGTCTTTACTTCGTGTTTTTGCTTCTGCAGCAAGCTTCTTCTCAAATTCTCCCTTTGCCTGCCTTATCAATGCCTTGCATTTGACTTGCTAGTGCTTGTGCTGTTTCCAGGTTTCGTCGTTTGGCTCTTTTTTCCATTTCCTGAAAGATGCTTTTTTGGCAACAACAGCCTCTCTGACCTCAACATTAAACCATGCTGGCAGTTGTTTGGACTTCTTTCCACTTTTCTTAAAGCGTGGAATACAGCTGGTCTGGGCTTCCAAGATAGTATTTTTCAACAACAGCCAAGCCTGATGTACGTCTTTAACCTTTGCAACTGCTCCTTTTAGTTTTTTCTTGACTGTTTTCCTCATTTTATCATAGTCTCCCTTTCGAAAGTTAAAAGGTAGTACTGTGGATTTTCTTACTATCCCTCCTCCACTAATTAAATCAAAGGCGATCATGCTATGATCACTATTGCGAAGTGGCCCCTACAACCTTATCTCTTGCACTAGATCTGGTGTTCCACTAAGGATTAGGTCTAATATTGCTTCCCCTCTGGTCGGTTCATGAACCAGCTGCTCCAAGAAGCAGTCATTTATTTCATCTAGGAACTTTATCTCCCTAGCATGTCCTGACGTGACACTGACCCAGTCGATACCGGGGTAGTTGAAATCACCCATTATTATTACTGTGCTGTAACTTTTGTTAGCTTCCTTGATTTCTTTGAGCATTTCATCATCCATTTGGTCATTCTGGCCAGGTGCTCGATAGTACACCCCCACTGCCATTGCCTTCCCCCTTTTACATGGAATTTCAATCCATATAGATTCTACAGCAGATTTTGTTTCCTGCAAAACTTTAATCCTTTCTGACTCAATGCCCTCTCTAACATAGAGAGCAACCCCTCCACCAATTTGATCAGCTCTATCATTACGATATAGTTTGTACCCAGGTATCACAGTGTCCCACTGGTTGTCGTCCTTCCACCATGTCTCTGATATTCCAATCATATCTAACCTTTCATTTAGTGCTATATATTCTAACTCCCCCATCTTATTTTTTAGACTTCTAGCATTAGCATACAAGCATTTTAGAGAATGTATTTTATCCATATTAATTTGTCTGTTAGACATGAGTAATTTGGGATCTTTAAGCTCTGTCTGCTCCATACTTGAGGGCATTTGGGCTACTTTACTCTTTTGTGGAACATCTCTGCTTTTGGTAGTATCCTTCAAAGATACATTCTTCCGAACCATCTGCTCTTGGGCGACTGTCGGCTTTCCCCTAATATCTAGTTTAAAAGCTGCTCTATCTCCTTTTTAAAGGTTAATGCCAGCAGCCTGGTTCCATCCCGGTTAAGATGAAGCCCATCCCTTCGGAAGAGCCCCTCCTTTCCCCAGAATGTTCCCCAGTTCCTAACAAATCCAAACCCCTCATCTCTGCACCATTGTCTCATCCACGCATTGAGACTCCGGAGCTCTGTCTGCCTTTTGGGTCTTGCGCGTGGAACAGGAAGCATTTCGGAGAATGCTACCCTGGAAGTTCTGGATTTCAACTTCCTACCTAAAAGCCTAAATTTAGCCTCCAGAACCTCCCTACCACATTTTCCTATGTCGTTGGTACCAACATGTACCAAGACAGCAGACTCCTCCCCAGCACTATCTAAGACCTTATCTAGGTGGCGCATGAGGTCCGCTACCTTCGCACCAGGCAGGCATGTTACCAGGCGATCCTCACGTCCACCAGCCACCCAGCTATCTACATGCCTAATGATCGAATCACCAACTATAACGGCTGTCCTAACCCTTCCCTCATGGGCACATGGCCCTGGAGAAACTTCCTCGGTGCGAGAGGGTTTTACATTTATTTTATTTATTTATTTAACAGTATTTCTAAACCGCCTTATCTTAATAATCAAGGTGGTATCACAGCAAACAATCGAGTAAAGTGAGTGTGTTATACATGCAGTGAGGGTGAAGTTGAGTGTGTGTTTGTATTGTGTGCTGGATTGGTAAGAGCTATGTACAGAGTGGGCTATATACAGTGGTGCAAAAACATATTCCAGACATACATTGTTTAGGCAGTATCATGTGCTGTTATACATTTTCTGAGGTTATGTGATGTGTCCATAGTGTTCTATGAACATCACCTGGAGGATAGGTCCTAGTTACAGGATCACTTCCTGCCACACCAGGGTGATGCTCTCCTGTCACGTGACCTCTCTCCTCCATGGCAACAGGGATGCTGACTATATCCCTGTAGGTCTCGTCTATGTACCTCTCTGTCTGTCTTATGCTTTCCAAGTCTGCTACTTTAGCCTCTAGAGAATGGACTCGTTCCCTGAGAGCAAAGAGCTCCTTGCACCTAGTACACACGTAAGACCTCTCACCAACTGGGAGAAAATCATACATGTGACACTCAATGCAAAAGACTGGAAAGCCCCCATCCCGCTGCTGGACTGCTGTCTGCATCTTAGTTTTAAGTTTGTGTTTAGATCTAAGTTCTTTACTTACTAAGGGTTGCTTTGGATATTTATACTAATAAAACTGAACCTAATACGTGTAATATACCTTGTTCACCTGAAGCTTAACTAATCTCAGGTCCTTAGTGTATGACTGATTTGGGTAATGAGCTTCACCTGAGAGCACCTCCTGTCTTTTAAGATGTGTATGTACCTATAAAGCTACGATTATCCTAGGGGTGGGTGGGTGTGGGGAGGGTGGGAGGGAATTAACACTTATTAAAAGAGGGCTGCTACACAGTACTCTGTCATGTGCTGCTGAGGTAAGCTATATTCTGATTTGATTTAAATTATAGCTCTTAGCTGCTGCTAGGCTCTAACTTCTTATGAAATTTAAAGTACAAGCTCTCTGCTGGGTTCTAAATTTAACCAGAAAGCTCTTTTCTGTGTTGCAAATTTAAGCTAAAAGAACTTTGCTGATGCTAGGCCCTGAGTGACTATTAAATGTAAACTACAAGCCCTCTGCTGGGTTCCAAATGTAACCAGAAAGCTCTCTTCTGTGTTTTAAATTTAAACTAAAAGAACTTTGCTGTTACTAGGCCCTGAGTGACTATTAAATTTAAAGTACAAGCTCTCTGCTGGGTATGAAATGTAACCAGAGAGGTCTCCTCTGTGTTTTAAATGTAAACTTAAACTGCTGCTACTAGGCCCTGACTGATTTAACAAAAATAGTGGATCACAGATTAATTAGCTTTAATACAAAGAATTCCTTTTAGAAAATTACCAAAAGTAAATACTCACAGTTGCAGATCTCCCTCCAGAAGCAACAGTCCCCCTTACCAGTCTTTCAATTTCTTTTCTGCTCCAGTGGAGTCACTCCTCCAGTATCTCCTACATCTGTCATCGACAGGTCTGAAGAACAACTCGGTGAGAGTCTACCTCAGTGCAATTGCAGCCTCTCGCCAACTACTGGATGGACAGTCCATCTCCTCTCAACCGCTAGTAGCGCAGTTCATGAGAGGTTTTCTCCTGTCCAACTACCCATTAAGCCACCTCTGGTAGCTTGGGACCTTAACATCATTCTAGCACAGCTTCTCAAGCCGGCCTTTGAACCATTAGCCATGATCTCACTAAAGTTCCTGTCTTGGAAGGTAGTCTTTCTAATTTCCCTCACTTCAGTTAAAACATATTAGTGAGCTTCAGGGTTTAGTGGCGGACCCATTATATAACCAGATCCACCATGACAAAGTCATTCTTAGGACTCACCTATACTTTATGCCAAAGGTGGTGTCTCCTTTTCATTTAAACCAGTCAATTTTCCTTCCAGTCTTCTTTCCTAAACTGCATGCATCTTGAGTGGAAGCAAGCATACATTGGCTTTCTATCTCCAAAGTACTCGAGATCACTGCCAAACCTGGCAGCTGTTCATCTCCTTTGACCGTAGTCACCTGGGTTTCCCTTTATCTAAACGCACACTCTCCAGATGGATAGCAGACTGCATCTCATTTGCCTATGACAAAGCAGGACTCTCTCTGGAAGGGCATGTCACTGATCATAACATTCGAGCCATGGCAACCTCAATGGCAAACCTACGCTCAGTTGCCATTGATGAGATGCAAAGCAGCAACTTGGTCTTCTGCTCATACCTTTGCTGCCCATTATTGTCTGGATAAGGACTCCCGATGGGATGCCATGTTTGGGCAGACTGTACTCCAGGAGCTCTTTCAGACTTGGAGGCAACTCCCACCCTCCATCCCAAACTTTGACGATACCATAAATCCATGAGGGTTCTATGACCTTTTCAAGAATACTCTGAAGCAAACCTCCACCGGATCTGAGATCTCTTCATCTGGCATCAGGGAGCTAGAGAGTCCCATATGTAAAGACTACATTCCTGCCTGTTCCTGGGGATAGCGTAGTTACTCACCTGTAACAGGTGATCTCCAGGAACAGCAGGAATTTAGTCTTCCCAACCCTTGCTCGTTCCCTAAGAGTTATAGGGTTTCTTTTTCTCTCCTTTCTCAGCTACAAACTAAATTGAGGAGAGGGAGTCGGGAAGGCGGGAAGGCATTCATGCAGGCGCAGTGGAGTGGTCCCAAAAGCTTTACAATTGGACGCTGGGGAGCGTTCCCATGCGGGCTCCATCGGTACTGACATCACCCATATGTGAAGACTAAATTCCTGCTATACTCTCATCCTGTGCCCCCTTGTAGCAGAGCTTGCTTTCAGTCGAAAGAGGCTCTCCTGTGCATTTATTCCACGGAGGTATTTAAATGTCTCAATCATATCTCCTCTATCCTGCCTTTCCTATAAAGTATATATATTAAGATCCTTAAGTTTGTCCTCATATTCTTTATAACGAAGACCACTAATCATTTTAGTAGCCACTCTCTGCACCAACTCCAAGCTGTTTATATCCTTTTGAAGGTGCAGTCTCCAGAATTGCACAAAATACTCCAAATGAAGTTGCACCAAAGACTTATACAGAGGCACTATCACCTCTTTTCTTCTGCTGGCTATTCCTCTCCCTCTGTACACAAGCATCATTCTAGCTTTCGCCATTGCCTTTTCTACCCGTTACTTTAAAATCATCAGACACAATCAAGCCCATGCCCTGCTCTTCTTTTGTGGACAGAAGTACTTCACCCCCTACACTGTACTGTTCCCTTGGATTTTTGCAGCCCCAATGCATGACCCTGCATTTTTTAGCATTAAATCTCAGCTGTCAAATTCTAGACCATTCCTCAAGCTTAGCTAGATCCCTCCTCATGTTATCTACACCTTCCTGGGTGTCCACTCTATTGCAGATTTTGGTATGATCCACAAAGAGGCAAACTTTAGCTGACAGCCCTTCTGCAATATCTCTAACAAAGATGTTAAAAAGAATCGCACCAAGAACAGATCCCAGCAGCACTCCACTGGTACCTTCTGTCTCCTCAGAGTGAGCTCCATTTACCTGTTCTCTTTATCACCTCCCACTCAACCAATTTCTAACCCTAGCAGTAACTTTAGGATGCATTCCCAGGGTGCTTAGTTTGTTTATAAGTCGCCTGTGCGGAAAGGTGTCAAAGGCTTTACTGAAATCTAAATACACTACATCTAGGTCTTTCCCTCGGTCCAACTCCCTGGTCACCCAGTCAAAAAAATCAATCAGATTTGTCTGACAAGACCTGCCTCTCGTGAATTCATGCTGCCTCAGATCCGGTAATCCATTGGACTCCAGAAACCTCGCTTTTTCCTCTTTTAGCAGCGTTTCCAATAATTTAATCACAACCGAAGTTAACCTATCTGGCCTGTAGCTTTCAACAACATCCTTACTTCCGCTTTTTTGTAAAGGGACCACATGCGCCTCTCTCTAGTCCTCTGGCACCACTCCCGACTTTAAAGAGGCACTGAAAATGTTAGTCATTGGAGCTGCTAGAACATCCCTAAGTTCCTTCAGTATTCTTGGATGTAGCCCATCCTGTCCCATCGCTTTGTCTACTTTTAGTTTAGCTAGTTCCTCCTGAACACAGTCTTCTGAAAATTGTTCAAGATGCCCCTCGCTTCTGTTCCTATTTGTGGGTGTTTTCTGAGGTCCTGCTCCTGGGTTTTCATCTGTGAACACAGAACAGAAATATTTGTTAAGCAATTCCACTTTGTCTTCATCAACTTCTACATATTCCTCCCCTTCACCCTTGAGTCTGACAGTACCACTTTTGCCCTTCCTCTTCTCACTAACATATCTGAAAATCGTCTTATCCCCCCCATTTTATTGCATTGGCTATTTCTTCTTTTTGTATCTTTGCTTTCTTGACTGCTTTGCCAGCCTCTCTAAGTTTTCCAAATATAGATGCCGGTCTTCCTCTCTCTGTATTTCATAAAGGCCCCCCTCTTTTTCTTCACCTTTTCAGGTGAAGTGGTCTCCTTTTCCTTTTATCTTATTTACCATTCTAACAAAAAGGTTGGTTGCCCTTAAAATATCCCCTTTCAGTTTTGCCCACTGTTTTTCTATATCCCCCAGTTGTTCCCATCCCGCTAACAACTCTTTGAGGTATTGGCCCATCTTTGAAAAGTTAGTTTTCCTAAAGTCTAAGACCCTCGCTCTTGAATGAAGTTTATCAGCCCTAGTCCTAATACTGAACCACACCATCTTGTGATCACTGGATGCGAGAGATCACTATAACATCAGAAACACTTTCCCCATTGATAAGCACCAAGTCCAGTATGGCCCCTTCACGTGTGGGTTCTGCTACCAGTTGCCTGAATAGAGTTTCCTGTAAAGAATCCAGGATCTCCTTACTTCTAGATGACACCGCAGCAGGAATGCACCAATCAACATCTGGCATATTGAAATCTATCAATAGCATTTCCCCTTTCCTGGCAATGCTGCATATGTCTTCTATTAAATCTCTGTCCACTTCTTCTCCCTATGAGGGAGGTCTATATATCACGCCAATGCAAATGGATTTCTCTTTCCCTTTTTCTAGTTTAACCCACAGCGCCTCCTCTGCAGGGGCGGCCCAAGGGGGGTGCGGGGCCATGTGCGGAGACTTGGTGCGGGGCCTCATTTGCATAAACATTTGCATAATGTTACCATACACTAACTTTTAGTAAACATGCCTCTTAATGAGTGTATGGATAAAGAAAGACTAAAAGGTTTCTACATTACTATAATCCAGTGCCAACTGCCAGGCACATTAGGAGCTACTACAAACACTGCCCATTTAGAACCCATAGCAAACCCGCCTTATCGAAACAGCACTACCAGGACTCACAAAGCACCAGACCCTACCTATCAAAAGGCAACACTGCAAATATTAAACCAATCCATTTCAGAGAATAACAATACATGACCTACTGGGGAAAGAGAACAAGTGGCAATGTCAAATAGGAATTACATAAACAGAATACCTCAGCTCAGTTACACATGCAGAACATAGACCATCACCAAACAAGGAATCACAATTTAGAAACAGGAAGACAATAATTAAACTGGGAACCCCAAAAGCCAAACTTGGAATGTACAACAACACTGTAGAAATAAAACTATAAATTAATTTCCTCTTGTACTAAACAAAGCACAGACGTTAATGATGCACATTTCCCAGAGCTGACATATTCCAGTTAATAAATTCAAAATAAAGAGATATTTTCGTACCTTTTGTGCATTTTTTTTTCTTTTTTTATAATTTGAATTTTTATTGTTTACCAAACATTACAAGTTAATACACTTGCACGGAAATAATGGGGCATTCCAGAAAAAATAAACAGGTAAATTAAAACAGGAAAAACAATACATTATAAACAACCCATCACATAGCCCACCATAAGGAGGATCCAAAGACTTTCCAAACAAAAACAGGAAATTATTTAACCCAGATTAACAAATTAAGGATAAGGCTTGCATACGAACAGCGCAATATACTCTAAACATCTACAAGAATCCGCTCACTCACCCCCTAAAGAGCCCCTGGTATTTAAAAAGGAAAGTAATTGCGATGGATATAGAAAAATATAGGAAGTACCCTGGATTCTTACCAGGCATTTCAGAAAAAATATCCCACCCAGCTGAAGAACCCGAGGTCGCAGGATCAAAAACTCACTCCTGCGACGTCTGGTCTCCCTTGCTAAGTCGGGAAATATATGGACCAGGCACCCCTTGAATAATATATTCCTTTTCTTAAAGAAAAGCCTTAATAACCAATCTCGGTCAGATACTAATGCAAAGGTAACAACACAGGTCACAGGTTTAACCAAATCTGTATCAGATGTTTCCAACAACTCTTATTCAATATATCTAAACCATTAGACCCCACAGCCTCTGGGGAAGCCAAAGTCTTCCAGGCGGTAGGAAGATAATATACTCTAACAACTGGAGGACAAGAGTCAGCAGGAACCCCCAAATTTTCAACTAGGTACATTTTAAACATATCCTTATGAGAAACAGTAGGCACACTAGGAAAACTAATCAAACGCAGATTAGCTAACTTTGAAAAATTCTCAAATTGTTCCAACTTAATTTTAATCTGATTTGAGTCTTTGGGGGAGGATTCAAGATGGCGGCTAGCAGCGTTTAGGCTCTTGAGCTGTGTTTCCTGATGGGACGTAAGAGGAAGGTTAAGCGCAATATGCAGCCCCAGGCTTCCGTGCATACCCCTACTCATGTTACCGGTCCTTTGGATGCCATTGTTTTGCGGTCTCAAGAGCCACAGCCTTTGCCGGGGAGCGGTAGCTCAGCGAGAGATCAGTCGGGGCTGGATTCCTCGGTGTCTCCAGCGAGCAGTGATCTTACGCCACCGGAAGAACATCGGGTCTCGAAGCAACCCTGTCTGGAGGTAGCTCGGCACAGCGGGGAGTTGATGGTCTCTCCAGAGTTGGGAGTTCCTGTTGCTCCCTTGGGGCCGCTGGTGCTTGGAGATCTGGAGGGTGATTTTCCCGCGACCAGGCAGGATGAAGGAGCTTTGCGCGAGACGCTGAGCCCTGCTGAGGGACTGGCTAGTAGTGCCGGTCTCCCTCCTTCTGGAGTCCCAAGGCCCTGTGATGTGGTAACCGGCGCTCAACGAGGGTTGGTTTTACCTTTTCCCTTACCTCGCCCGGAGCACTTCACTTTGGAATCGATCTGGATGGCCATTAACCAGCTCGGAGAAGCATTTCTTTTACAGATTACGGGAACTCAGGAACAGGTTGTATCCAATTCTACAAGTATTGCAAGAATGGAGCAGGACTTGGCTCAGTTAAACGTTACTGTGGATGAAGTTTCCGTTAAGAATAACCAGTTGGAGACACTTACCGAGTGCATTTTTTTTTTCAGTTGCAATTGCTTCAGCCACTTTCTTCTGGTTTCTTCATGTCTTCTGCTAACTCTCCATCGTCTGCTGTCCATTTGTCCTTTCTTCTCTCTTCTAGTTTTTTTCCATTCTCTCTCTACATCAGCTTTAACATACTAATCTTTCTCCTTTCGCTCTTTCCTCATTCCTATTTCATCCACTCAAATTTTACCCCTCCATCCTCAATCCCCACTTACTCTCCAAATACCCGGCCAATTGTAGATTTTTCTTCCCTCCAACACAAAATATTTTTCCCCTCTCCATTTCACTCTCCCAGCCCCATCCCATTCTAATCCTCCCCCAACATCAGCTCCCTTCTCGTTCCAGCCCCACCCAGCATCCGCTCCCTTCTAGTCCCCCCATCAGCCCATTTCCAGTCCTACCCTAGCCCCACCATCAGCCAATTTCCAGTCCTAGCTCCCTATCCATTTCCAGTCCTATCCGAGTCCCTCAATCAGCTCATTTCCAATCCCAGCCCCCCATCAGCCCATTTCTAGTCCTTTCCTAGCCCCACCATCAGCCCATGTCAAATCCTAGCTCCCCTCCACTCAGCCCATTTCATATCCAAGCTTCCCATGAGCCTACTTCCAGTTCCAGCCCCTCCATGAGTCCATTACAATCTAAGCCCCCACCACAGCCCATTTCCAATCTTAGCTCCCCCAACACCCAATTTCCAGTCCTATCCTAGCCCCTCCATTAGCCCATTTCCTGTCCTAGCTCCCTCCCCTCACAGCCCATTTCCATCCCAAGCCCCCCTCCCTATCAACTATTTGCAGTTCAAGCCCCCCTTCCCCTCAGCCCATTTCCATTCCAAGCCCCCGTCCCCATCAGCTATTTGCAGTTCAAGCCTCCCCTTCCACTCAGCCCATTTCCAGTCCTAGCAACCCCCCCCAACCCATTACCAGTCCTAGCCCCCATAGCCCATTACCAGTCCTAAGCCCACTTCCAGTCCTAACCCCCCATCAGCCCACTTCCAGTCCTAACCAATGTTCCCTCTAATTTTCTGTAGGCTGTGTGCGCATAAAATATCAGCTGTGTGCAGCTTTTGAAGGAAGGTTAAATTTTTGTGCGCCACATAACGACACTCGGAGTTATATACTTTAAAATTTGACTACACGTCAGAATACAGTATGTACACCACATTGATTTTAATCAAATTAAATGAAAATAGACGATTACTAAATGAAGTGGGAAATTTCTAATAATTACAATCATAACTTTTAAATTTTAAGACGTCTGTGTTGTTTTCTATCAGAATCAGAGCCGTAATTTTTGTGCGCTCTGTTGTAAAGTATGTGCGCTCGCTCGGCGAGGTGTGTGCGCGCGCACACGCGCACAGCTTAGAGGGAACAGTGGTCCTAACCCCATCAGCCCATTTCCAGTCTTAGCCCCCCCCATAGCCCATTACCAGTCCTAACCCCCCCATCAGCCCACAGTCCATTACCAGTCCTAACCCCATCAGTCTACCTCAAGTCCTAACCCCCTCCCCCCCCCATCAGCCCAATTCCAGTCCTAACTCCCCTCCCCCCAACAGCCCAGGGAATATTTAAAATAAAAAAAAAAAGCTGGCAATGGACGGGCCGGCCCTGTTCCTCTGTCCCTTTTATACCCTGTAATTCTATAGCTTTAATATTATTTTTTACATATAGTGTCACTCCTCCTCCCCTTCTTCCTACCCTGTCCTTTCTGAATAAAGTGTAGCCCGGTATAATTGCATCCCAGTCAGGGTTG
Source organism: Ichthyophis bannanicus (assembly GCA_033557465.1). Taxonomy (NCBI): domain Eukaryota; kingdom Metazoa; phylum Chordata; class Amphibia; order Gymnophiona; family Ichthyophiidae; genus Ichthyophis; species Ichthyophis bannanicus. The sequence goes on along the minus strand of CM066041.1, from coordinate 140,283,768 downwards.
TCCATGAACCATGTCTCCATATAGACACCTTAGCCCCTCTGGATCCAGCTCAACATGGTTTCAGAGAGTCCCATGGAGTAGAAACACTACTCACAACACTCCTCAACAACATAATCTCGGGTGTGGATAACATACGCCAGGGTCTCGCTCTCGTCTTCCTAGACATAGCAGCGGCTTTTGACTCGGTATGCCACGAAATTCTCATCTGCCGGCTAAGGGAAAAAGGCATCGGTGGAACAGCACTCGAATGGTGTAAATCTTACCTGTCCGATAGATGGCAGCATGTCCGAGTCGATGGGGACACATCTGAACCTTTCCAACAAAGTCAAGGTGTACCTCAAGGATCCTCCTTATCTGCATTGATGTTTAATATATACATCCAACCCATCTGCGACATCATCAGATCCTTTAATGTCAGTTACATGATATATGCAGACGATGTACTACTATATATGCCAATATCATTGGATTGCCTAGACCTCACCCCGCTGACTAACTGCTTTGACACCATATCAGAGTGGCTCTTATCACAAAACCTGAGAATACAACACAAAAAGACGGAAGTACTGTTCGTCTCGAGGAACACCAGTTTCACCCCTCCGAGTTGTATTAACGTAAAGGATGCCCAACTCCAAGTAAAACCGGCAATACGCTACCTTGGAGTAACGCTGGACCAAAACCTTGACATGAAGAACCACATAGCCAATACAGTCAAGGCAATCTACTTTAAAATCAGATCCCTCAGACACCTACGCATGCTACTTGAACCGGATGACTTCCGAACCATTTATCAAGCCCTTATACTCCCCCATTTCGACTTCTCAAACTCCATACTACAAGGACTCCCCCGGTCCACCCTGAGCCCCTGCAACTAGCCATGAATAGTGCAGCAAGGGTACTCCTCGGGGCATCCAGGAGAGATCACGTAACACCCCTTCTAAAACAGCTACACTGGCTCCCCATGCAAGCGAGGATCAGCTTCAAGACCTTACTGCTAACATTCAAAGCGGCTAAGGGACTCACCTCTTCCTCTCTCTCCAACCTCATACAACCACTCGCACCAAACAGGCCACGAAGAACAGCAGAATTAAACACACTAGTTATCCCAAATGATACCACAAGATGCACTAGATCAACAGCCAACAGAGCCTTCCAATTCTGTGCCCCAACTCTATGGAACACCTTACCAGCACAAATCAGAGCAACACCTAATCTGAGTCAGTTCAGAAAGGCACTGAAACATTTCCTCTTCCTTAAATATCTCATTGACAGCTCCGAACATAACCCCCAGGCAAATAGCAGAAGTGGTCAAACAGATAGAACCTCGCAACAGGCCAACTTCACAATGTAAATAGTAAATTGTTCCATGTACTATTGTACCACCATTGTATATAGTTAACCAGGATATCCTTTATCAGATAACCCTCATTGTATTTAGTTTCCCCTATTTCGCCAAGTTATACTTCCTGTTAAATGTAATGACCAGACATATGTAAATTGTCGGATGTTTTTTGTTCAATGTAAACCGCGCTGATGTCTAATAGTGCGGTATATAAGAATTGTTAATAAATAAATAAAAATAAATAAATAAATAATCGCCACTAAATCCAAGTCAGCTTCTCCCATTAAAGCCTCAAAATCAGGGATCTTATTTTCCATGCTACACGCATTTATGCACACCGCTTTCCAGATGTCACCCCTTTTACCCATTTCTATAAAAGTATTTAATGTTTCACTTAACTGGAGGCTTTCTTCACCCATCACTAACAAATCTAGTTTTTGATAAGACCACTGACCATTTTACTAGCTGTCCTCTGCACTGACTCTGTCTTATTTATATCCTTTTGGTCTCCAGAATTGCACATTTACTCAAAATGAGGTCGCACCAGAGGCACTATCACCTCCTTCCTGCTGTCCATTCCTCCACATATGCACCCAAACATCCTTCTGGATTTTGCTGTTGCCATCTCTATCAGTTTGGCCACATTAAGATTATTAGATGCAATAACCCTCAGGTCCCACCTTTCTTTCTTGGAGAGAAGTACTTCACCTCCTATAATGTACTGCTTCCTTGGAATTTTGCAGCCTTGCATTTATTATCATTAAATTTTAGCTGCCAAAATTCCCACCATTCCACAGGCTTTGCTAGATCCCCTCCCTCATAGTATCTACACCTTCTGGGTTTGTGACCTATTGCAGATTTTGGTATCATCCGCAAAGAGACAAACTCTACTTGATAGTCCTTCTACAATATCACTTACATGAATCCAAAATGCAGGATCAGTAGTTTATAATACATTAACTTAACCAACCTACTGATTACTGTTTGCACAAACCACAATATGGTTTGGTATTTATTCCAAGGCCATATTAAAAAGTAAAGGAGAAAAAGACCTCAGATACTCAATCCTATTTGCTTGTAGGGATTGCTACAAATATTGCTCCTTCTATAATTTTATGTTTCATATTAAGTGCTCTTAATGCTTAGAAGCTGCAAAGATGTCTTACATATTGGGACATGTAACGTACAAAGCATGAACCAAAGGAAGTTGGAGGTGGTCAGGAATGAAATGGAATGTATACAACTCGATGTGTTGAGTGTCAGTGAACTGAAATAGACTGGCATCGGGCACTTTGCATCTGGTGATCACATGGTTTGCTATGCTAGAAATGAAAGACAAATAAGAAATGGTGTTGCATTTATAATAAAGAAGAAACTTGCAAGAACTGTAATGAAATACAGTGCAATCAGTGAACTCTTAATTTCTATTCGTCTACGAGGAATGCCCATCAACATAATTATAATTCAAGTATATGCCCCAACAACAGCTGCGGAAGAGGATGAAATTGATGAGTTCTATGAACAAGTATAAGCTGAAATTGACAGAACATGCAAACAGGATATCCTGATAGTCATGGATGGCTGGAATGCAAAAGTTGGCAACAGAGAAGAAGGCAAAGTGGTTGGAAAAATATGGACTTGGCAGCAGAAATGAAGCTGGAGAAAGACAGATAGAATTCTGCAAGACTGAAGATCTAGGACCAGCCAGAAAGCAGGAAACCACGTCGAAATAGGCACACAGTCAGATTTTGCTAACCCGACACAGGCCGTGTTTCGTGATTACTTCTTATGTCTACATTTTATTTTTTATTTATTTATTTATCCATTTACTTGATTGTTTTTACTGTTTTTAGTTTTGCCCTTACCCCTGAAGAAGTATTTACGAAACATGGCCTGTGTCGGGTTGGCAAAATTTGTGCCTGTATTATTAGGGTTGGCAAAATCTGTGCCTGTATTATTAATAAAGTTCCATTGATATATGTTCGTGTCCTTGGTACTTCATCACATTCTCAGACTGTGAGACTGAAGATCTATTCATCTCGAACACCTCCTTCCAGCAACTCAAGTGGCGACTATACATATGGACTTCACCCAATGGATTGTACAAAAATCAAATTGACTACATCTATGGAAGTCAACGATGGAAAGGATCTATAACATCAAGGAAGACAAAACCTGAAGCTGACTGTGGTACCGATCACCAACTACTAGTATGCAAACTCAAGCTAAAGTTGAAAAAGAGCAAGCTACTCATGAATGTAGCAAAATATGACCTGGAAAATATACTACCAGAATTTAAAGACTGCCTGCAAAATCAATTTGCTGCTTTAGATTCAAATGGCAGAGCTCCAGAAGAGCTATGGGATGACATCAAGAGGGTTGTGTTGTAAGAAAGTGAGAGAGCTCTACAAAAAGGTTAAAGAGCAAAAATGGCCAAAATGGATGATCGAAGAAACTCTGAAAATTGTCCAGAAACGTAGAGAATCTAAAGCTAGAGGAGAAAGAGAGGCAATCGCAGAACTCAATAATGATTTCCAACATGCATCAAGACAATACAAGGAGAAGTACTACAATGATGCATGCAAGGAAATAGAAGCAGAAACTATTAGAGGAAGAGCAAGATCGGCTTTCCTAAAGCTATAAGAGTTAAAGAAAAAAATTCCAGCCTCGAATTGGAATGTTACAAGATGCTGAGAAGATCAAGAAAAGATGGAAAGAATATATTATATGATAAAGATCAAGTGGACCAACAGCCGTTTCAACCTGTACCTCATGATCTGGAATCATTGGTGATGAAAGAAGAAGTTGAAGCAGCATTCAAAGCCTTATCAAAGAACAAAGCATTAGGCATTGATGGCATTCCCATTAGAGTATTACAGCAATCTGATGCAGCTGTTACCATACTTATAAGGCTCTGCCAGGAAATCTGGAAGACAACATCATGGCCAACTGACTGGAAAAGATCTGTATTTATACCAGTACTAAAAAAGGACCCAGACAAGATTCTCAAGAGCAGAAATGTCTCTCTTCATACAAAGATTTGACTTGTTCAAGCCATGGTATTTTCAATAACATCCTATGGATGTGAAAGTTGGACAGTGAAAAAGATAATGCCTTTGAATTATGGTGCTGGCGACGAATAATGTGTATCCCATGGATTGCCTGAAGAACAAACCAGTAGTACTATAAGAGATCAAAGCTAAGTTTTCTTTAGAAGCTCAGATGACAAGACTTTAACTTTTATACTTTGGACACATCATGTGAAGAAAGAGATCATTAGAGAAAGACATCATACATGGCAAGATAGAAGGTCAACACAAAAGAGAAAGGTCAGCAATGAGATGTATCAATACAGTAACAGCAGCTTTGAGTACCACTCTGTCAACAATGAGCTGCCTGACTGAAGACCGAACACAGTTTAGGACAACTATCCAGAGGTTCACCATGAGTTGACACCAACTCAACAGCACTTAACAACAATGCTTGATTAAAAATGTCTTTTCTTCAAGTATGCTCATGAACATGAGCTGGTGTTACAACCAATTCTGACAGTAAAGATTTCCAAGTAATGGGTAAGTGGACAAAAGAAAATAGTTATTTTCTTTTTATGTCATAGAAATCATTGTAGTGAATCCTCTTAATGGGAGCCTGCAGTGAGAAACTTGGCAGTTGCAGTTAATTACAAGCTGGATGGAGCGAGTCTACAGTGTGAAATAGCATGGAAGAACTTTAGGTCCTTGGGAGTGCTGAGCAAGTGTGTATGTCTGATACTCGTGCCACAATATTTGTGAATTCAGTTAATTACATGGGAGTAGAATTTTAATTGTACATTCATGGTAATGATGTTAACTATAAGGATTCACTACAAAAATTTCCACAACGGTCTTTTTTGGCAAAACTGACTATTTTCAGGGCTTACCCCTTTAACAGTTAGTCACTGTGTTGCTTAGACTCCTTTGACTACCCGCTCTGACCCCTGATGTAGGTGAGTTTGCTGAAACTCAGCTGAGTCGGGTCTCTTGACATAGTCACTGGAATAAACCTTTGTTTGGACTTCTTGCGCCTTGTGTTCACCTCCATTTCTTGTTTTCTTGTTCCACATTACTTTTTGGAGGTTCCTTCTCTGACTTTTTGTTCTGAAGAGGGGCATGCCACTGGATGATGACTCGTCACTTCTCCTATTGGCAGATGCCAGCCTGTTGGCTGGAGAGCCCATTGTGAGAACCATCCAGTCCCTCTCATTTCCCACAGAGCCTTCTTCCACTTTCTCTCATTCCCAGAGCCCTCCCCTCCCTCCTTCCCTCCATCCATGTCAGCCCCCTCTCTCCATGTCAGCCCTCCCTTCCTCCCTCCATCCCTCCATGTCAGCCCCCCTGTCCATATCAGCCCTCCCTCCCTCCATGTCAGCCCCCCTCTGTCCATGTCAGCCCCCTCCCTCCATCCATCAATGTCAGCCCCCCTCCCTCCCTCCCTCCCTCAGTCCATGTCAGCCCTCCCCTCCCTCCATTCATGTCAGTCCCCCCTCTCTCCATGTCAGCGCCCCTGTCCATGTCAGACCCCTCCCTCCCTCCATCCATCCATCCATCCATCCCTCCATGTCAGCCCCGTTGCAGGTTCCCTGCCCCCTCCTCCACTCTCCCTGTCTGCTTGCTGCTGCCCTGCTGTTCTTCTACAGCCGTGGCTCCCTGTCTCTTAGGGAACCGCGGCTATACCTGTAAAACCGTTGTGGAGCCTTCCCGTCTCTCGACGGGCTCCGTCCATGCAGCATTGTTCCGCCTCCAAAGGAAGTGGTAAACAACTTCCTTTGGAGGTGGGACAATGCTGCAAGGAGCCCAAGAGACAGGAAGGCTCCGCAACGGTTTTACTGGCACAGCTGCGGTTCCCTAAGAGGCAGGGAGCCGCGGCTGCATTAGAAGGGACTGGGAGGCGGTGAGTTTGTCGCTGCCGAGAAGCGGACTCAGCAGCGTCAGCAATTTGGGTGCTTTTTATTTAACGGCGGAGTGAGGTGAGGCGAGGTGACCCCCGCTAAATCCTGTGGCGACCCCCTTGGGGGTCATGACCCACAGGTTGAGAACCGCTGTGCTAGAAGGACAGTCTGGGGAGGGTGGAGTAGTAGTTCCCCTAAGGCAGTGGTTCTCAAACCCAGTCCTGGGGGCCCACCAGCCGGTCAGGTTTTCCAGGTATCCACAATGAATATGTATGTGAGATCTCTGCATGCCTACTACCTCCATTATATGCAAATCTCTCTCATGCATATTCATTGTGGATATCCTGAAAACCTGACCGGCTGGTGGGCCCCCAGGACTGGGTTTGAGAACCACTGCCCTAAGGGAAGATTAGGATCTCCACAATCCGCCTTTTTACTGATGGGCCCTGTTTATGCCCTTGCAGGATGCTATAAAGGCTTTGCAGGTTATAGAGCCAGCTTTTGGGTTAGGCTAGCAGGCAGGCCCTCCTTATGCCTGGTGGATATCCAATGATCTGCTGTGTTCATCCTTCTCTCTGACCGTATGCAGCAATGCATAGGGTTTTAGGGAGGGAACCTCTGAACTGGGCACTCATATTCCTAAGATCCTGTAGTGTCAGTTTCATTGGCCCACAAGGTAAGCAGGGTCAGTCCTTCAGGTGGGAATGCTGTTCTTGACCATCCTGGTAGAAGGAGGTGCTGTGTGTTAGAAGTCTTAGTTTTGGAGGGTTGAGAAGAAGGACTTGATAATCATCACCTTAGGCTCTTGGGCAGCTCTGTATGCGCCTGGAGACTACCCTCTGATGATGGCTCCAGCCATATAACTATGGCCTCTTTTTCTCAAGGTTGCAGGTTGTTTCCTGAAACATCTATTATTATCAAGTGGATTGGGCCAAGTGGTTATCAAGCCCAGTCTCCTTCAGGATTTTAGGAGACTTGCAGTGGACCATCTAGGTGGCTGCTTTGGTTAAGACTGGTTCAGAGTTACCTTCCAATCCAGGCCCAGAAGTGCCAAGGGTTCCTTTGTAAGGGCATGCAATAGAGCTTAGAGATGTCCTTGGACTGGGTTGCAGTAGAGTCTGCAGTCCCTGAAGTTTAACCCATTGGGGTGTAACAGTCTATTTTCTCTGGGGCTTAGTCAATGTTGGAAGTGTGTTAGCTCCTTCTTCAAGTCACCTGCCTTCTATCTTTAAAGTCTCTGGCTCAGACCAGCCTGAGAATTCTAATGCGTAATATTCAATTTACAGCATTGCTTATAAGGAGTGCCCCAGTAGAGTCTCCCTGCAACTCTCTGCACATGTGGATGACGTTCAATGATTTTCTTCAGCACCTCCTGCAATAGCTGGCTATTTTTTCTTTGCCCTCCTCTGCAGGACCAGGGATGTTCTCCTTGATACATAGGTACTGTCACACTCCCCCTGCTGGCCAAGCCTATAAGCAGGAGGGGCGGCCTTGTTTGCCCTTAAGTATAGAGTCACTTGGTTCTCCCTCCCTTAAGGAATTCTGGGAGCTGTAGTTTCTCCATAGTTTCACCCACCTTCTGGCATTCAAAGGTCCTGGAGCACTCTGCCCTGCACTTCTCCTTAGCTCATTAGCAACGTCTTCTGCAAACCTCTTGCTGTGCTCTGAGTCAGCCACACCTTCCACAAAGGAATTGCTTTCTATGCTACTAGAGTTAAGTTGCCCAGTGGAATAAAACTTTCCAGCTTTGCCTTCTCTGGGTTTCTTAAAAGCAGTTCTCACTTTTAAACCCTCTGGTTTCAGTGCTTCTTCTGAATAGGATTCCAGCCCTGAGTTTCCTGCTCTTGCTGAGCCTTCTGTCCACACTGACCTTTCAACACTCTCTGAACCTCCTGGCTCTGGACTCTCGGCTTCAGCAGTAACTCCAGCTACAGACTGAACTCTCTGCTTTGGTTGGGAATCTCTGCCTTCTTGGTAGCTGTATCTGCTGCTTCCTTTTTCTCCAACTATGGTTGCTTCCACTCTGCTCTTTCCTCTGCTCACTTCCTGCCCTTTTGACTTCTGTGACACAGGTTTAAAAAGGTGCTTTCTAGCCACCACGCCCTGTTCTGTGCACGTGTACTTGCTATCTGGGCTTAAACCTGCCCCATGTTAAGGTTTGGGCGGGGCTCAACCTCTGCTACAACGTGCTTCTCTGGTTTGTTTACAGTTTGAGCTCTATGGAAACCCTGCCTTTCCTCAGTCTTAAAGGTATAGTCCCCATTTTCCTCTATCTCCATCTGTTCAGTATAGCTGACATTGTCACAGTACCCAGGTTCCTTTCGGCATACAAGGTGTGACAAAAAAGAAACGAGACTGTCCCATAAATGTTTTATTACAAAATCTACAGAGAAATTACGCATTGTCCCCTTCAAAGTAATCCCCCCCCCCCCCCCCAGAGTTAATGCACTTCTGCATTCGCTTCTGTCACGTATGGAAGCACTCGGTAAAGTCCTCCTCCTTGAGGTCCCTCAGCTTCCTCGTCACAGTGATTTGGACATGCACACCTTCTTGGGTCTGGGTGACAGTCGAGTCTTCCACTGCAGGCTCTGTCTCTTGCTTTCAGGGTTGTACTGGAAGACCCAAGTCTCGTCTCCTGTGATGACTCGGCCAACGAACTCTGGATCTTCCCTGATTTTCTCTAGCAAGTCTCAACAAACATTAACCCGATGCTCCTTCTGGTCATCCGATAAAAGCTTGGGCACCATCTTAGCGCAAACCTTACGCATCCCCAGCTCCTGCACCAAGATGGTCAGCACTGACTCCCTGTTCAGGCTGAGCTCCTCAGCTATCATCCGCACTTTCAATCTGCGATCACTCTGCACCAGCTGGTTCACTCTGTCAATGTTCTCAGCCGTCTTTCTCATGGAAGGCCGTCCTGACTTGGGGGTCATCCTCCATCTCCTTGCGGCCAGTCTTGAAGCATTTGTGCCACTCGAAGACTCGCGGCCTTGACATTGCATCTTCTCTCTAAGCCTTTTGGAGAAGTTGGAGACACTCAGTTGGGCCCTTCTCCAACTTAACCAGAAATTTCAAGTTGATTCTTTGCTCAATATTTCTGCCACCTCCAGTTGCGTGACAAAGCGATGGAGCAGTGTGCTACAAAAAGACCTGAAAAAGAAAAACAGAGTGAGAGAGATGAAAAATATTATAGCAGAATAGTGGTGAGATGTTGCACAACACAGTGACATAAACAGTTAGCTAATTGGCATTGAGTCATGGGCGTGGATGCCACAGTCTCGTTTCTTTTTTGTCACACCTTGTATTCTGGACCTAGAGCCAGTTGTTTTCAGATTCTGAGTCTCTCATTTTTGTATGAGGTCTTTCAAGTCTGTCTTCGCATTAGTCAGGTAGGTGTGCCCCTCACCACTTAGACCTTGCCATGTGTGACCAGCAGGGGCTGGACTGTGGCTAAGGCTAACAGCCAGACTGCTGGGACTGACCCTCTTTGTAGAAAGTAGTAGTTGTGAGTCAAGTGGTCAGGTTTTCAAAAGGATTTATTCCGCTCCCGGGGTTGGATTCTCAAAGGTATAATATACAAACAAAACTTAGGACAAAACCATATACTCTGGTAAGGAACTGAAGAAACTCAAATATAGCATTTTGCCTCTTAAAGGAACTAATAATCAGTGGTACTATTTTACACACATATAGTTCATCTGATATTCAGCAGTCTCTCCTCTGTTTTTCACAGCGCTCCCAAGCAATGCTCAAACTTTGGCTTTAGCATAGAGAAGAAATCATCAGACAAAATTAGCGTACAATTCATGGCTTCCTCAATAGGAGATTCAACACAAGCATCTAGTATCATAGGTTCTTGCTGTGCTCTTTCATTACAAACATCTTCTTTAAAACATGAAGTTTGTACATTTCTCAGTCCCGTCTCTTCGGCAGGCTCATCTAGACAGCCTCCTCTAAAGCAGGGTAAATAGCTATCGTATGACTCATAATAGCAGGGAGAAGAGACACACTTCTTGTGATAGGCTTTTCCCTTAAAGCTTCTGCGTGCCCTACCTTCCAAGTTGGACTGGGAATCACAGAACTGTTCTCTTCTACTGTGGGAGGATTTCTCTCTAGGAAGTTTCCTTCGGGGTTTAACTGGTAAGAACTCTTCACCCTCAGACATACAGATATCTTCAACTGCTTCTTTCTCCCTTTCTAGGGCTTGTACTTGCTTTAAACTGCCACACTTTTCAGATACATACGGTTTTCCTTTCACTGCTCTCCATTCACTCTGCACAGCCCGGTGCTTTGGCAAAACAAACTGCGTCACAGGTAACAAATCCTTACAGCTGACCTCTCTGTGTGAATTCCTCCGTAGTTCTCTGTGTGAACTTCTCTGCAGCTTCCTGCATAAACTTTCCTGCAGCTCTGTATCGGTGTCTGTGTCCTCTGAATCTCTGGAGTCTCCTGAGTCTCCAGAATCTCGGGAGTCTCTGCAATCTCCTTCCTCTCCCCCTGAGCCACGTGAGTCTAACTCTGACTGCTCTAAGCATTTTTTATACTGTTTCCTGGGCGTTCCCTTACACAGGTGAAAGCCGTTTGAGTCAAGAGCTGGTGAATGCTTTCCAGCTGGGCGGGGCTTCAGACCTCGTGTCTGAGTCTGTTTACGTTGCCTATGGTAACTGGGAATCATGTGGCTTGCCTGCCTGTCAGAATCTAAACTGAAGCTAGCAGATTTCTGTGCTCTTGAGGCAAGGGACAGATCTTCCTCGTTACACATGGCATTTTGTTACTTCCTATGGCAAATAGCCTTGGCTGTTTCTCTGCTTCTGTACCTAGACTGCCTCTCCAGTTCTGGGCCCTACCTTTGGCCCAGATGAAGCTCCTCATACCTTTTCCAAGTGATAGTGGCACCTTCCTGTATGCAGAGAGCTCAGGTTTTCCATATGTAGACTTTATGATGATCCTGTCAGTCTTCATGGACAAGACTAGAGACGGCACAGGCATTGTGCATTCGGGCTGGGAAGACTGCGGTTGGTAATTGTCTGTCATTTGAACAGCCTGTTTCTCTGCCAGGATTTTGTGGACCTGAGGAGTGGTTCTACATTCTCTTGAGCCAAGCTTCCTCATGATGGAGAAGTTATTCAAGCTTCAGCTGACTTAGAGGATGTGATTCTTAATCAGCTCCATGGGCCTTGAACCCTCAGGGCCTCAGGTCTTTGTCATTTACTTTGGAGCCAGTTTCTTGGACCTGGGTGCATCTGCACTTGTTATAGTGGTACCTTCTGACCTTCCTGTCTCCATGTTCCCTGTCTTTCAACCAGGCCCTTCCATCCTCCCTGGTGATCAGGGAACAGTTGAGGTTGCAGTTCCATCATCTGATGGCCAGGTGTTTTTGGAAGCACTGGATAACGTGCTTGTCATCTGGGATACCAGCCTGAAGTTCTGGAGGTGTAATACCCAAGCCCAGTTGGCTCAAGTTCTCCTGCCCCTTAGGAGGCCTCCTGGTCAAGCTTCTCTTTGGAGACTAAGTGATAAGTTTTGCCCTGGAGAGGTTTAAGCGGGCTGTGTGTGCTTAGATGCTGTCCTGATATTGAGATGAGAATTAGTCCTCATGGAGATATAATAGCTCTTTTTGAAAGATGTTTCCCATCTATCCAAAGATCACTAGCTCAAGGCCAACCTCTGATGTTAAAAAAAAAAATAGAAAGCCATTTGGGGTTAAGCCACAGATCTGTGTTATTAGCAGAGGAGCATCTGCTTGCCCTGTTGGCTGTGCACATTGCTCTTCAGAACTCTGTGGATCCTGGTGAAGTGAGAGCTCAGTTCTCCAGTGTGCAACCTCATAGTGCACAGACAGGGTCTTCTCATGCTCCATTTGATGGCCACTCAGGAGAGTGCCAATATGAGGCTATTTCAGCCATTTATGGTACACCCATCTCAGTTCCTAAAGTACATAGGGGTCAAAGAAGGAGGATGCCAGTGTACTTCTGAATCAGAGCGACTCAATTCCTCTCAGGTTTGCATCCTTCCTTGTTTCTTTCTGGCCTCAGCCTCTCACACTGCCCTTTGAAAACCCTTACTGACACAGAGGGATGGTTTTAAACACACATGCAAGTCTGTTGTTCTGGAACTCTTTGCACCTACCTCCCTTCCTAGAGTCTAGTAGCTCTTCCACTGCTTCCTTTATCACCGAAAACCAACTTCTCATGTGCTAGGTTTACCTGCATACCCTTTGAAAGCCTGCAGGTAAAGAATCAAGAAGAAAGACTGAGCCTGCCTAGTTTAGTGTGAGCATGCTATTTAGCTTCCCTTTAATAGGTAACAAGTTTATGCTGTTTAGCCAGTGTATTTTTGGATTTATGTGCACGATAAAAGTGTTAACATTTTGTATTGTATCACTTGTTACGAGTTATTTTAACGCTCATGATGCATTCTTTTGGTAGGTCACCTGTGACATTTTTTAATATAGGTCTCATGATTCTGAAATGTACTAACAGAATCTCAAAATAACATGGCAGACTTTATGAAATTCAGTAGCTTCTAATAACCTTGACAACCTGTTGCAGTTTATTTCCTTAGGTTTATACATCCTCTTGTTTCTTTACAGTTTAAAATCTTTAGCTGACAACTTTCAAAATGGAGTTAGACTGCAGCTACTAGCTATACAAAGTAAAATGAAAAACAAAAGTTTCAGGTCAAGGATCTATATTGCCGTACATACTGCATTATGCAATCGTGCATTTGTATTGTGACAGAAATCAAGTTGCTGGTCTTATGAATTGATGTGTTGATGCTAAAATATATAAAAAACAAAACAAATAATAAGAAAATCCAAAATTGTAAGGGAGTACAGATGCCTCTGTGTCATAATCAAGGTCCTTCTAAAGCATCCTTTCTGCATAATTGATGCCACAAGCGTTGACCCTAAAGTCATGACGGAAAGCTACACTATTCAATCTGCTGAATGCCCTGTCATACCCATCCATCAGTTTCTGATCTCCAGGGCCACAGAGGTAAGGGTGGGTTTGTTGCCTGTCAAACAGTATTCATGGCTGGTTGTCATCAGCATCCATTGGCATTGCTAATCGAGCTGCTGCGTCCTTTCTCTACATTCATTTACAGTCATTGTCAGAATTCTGGAAGGGCAGATCTGGCATTTCCAAAGAGAGGGTGTGATGTGTGCACTCTATATTATCAAATAAAAGATTGAACATGCCCCAATTCCTCATATGCTGTGTAGACCCTATCCTTTCATCTCAAAGGCAAAGTACTTTCCTAAGCCTAATAGTTGCATGCACATACAAATTTAGCCTCTTCACCTTGAGGACAATTTTCAAAGTGATTTACGCAGGTAAAAAGCATTTTACTGATGTTAATCGGCTGTCTAAAAATTGCCTGTTTTCAATGCCACTAAACATCTGTACATTGTGGACAACTAGAGTGGGGGTTCAGAGTCAGGCACACTAACTAGGGGTAGAGATTCCCTGGGGGATGGGTGTGTCTGGGAGACTCTTTGGGGTATGTTTACTAAATGGCAGTAGTGGCTTCCATGCATTACTGGAGCTGCGGCCCCATTGAATTCACATAACGTGGAGAGTCAGGGTCCCATTAGACACTAGGGGGCTTGTTTACAAAGCCGCGGTAGCGGTTTGCGATCGTAATCGGAGCCGCGGCCCCATTGATTTCAATGGGGCCGCGGCTGCGATCGCGATCGCGAACCACTACCGCGGCTTTGTAAACAAGCCCCTAGGAATTAGATGGGAGACTCCAGGGGGAGCTAGAAGGGCCTACTTTCTGGGTCAGCAGGCCCTTTAAATATGGCCACTGCTATGTGAAGGGGAAAAATGGGTGAGTGGATGTTGGCTGCTTAAGGAAAAATAACAACTCTAAAGGTGTAATTATTCTTTTTCTGAAAATGGACCAACAAAGCTTTCTTCACGTACTTATTTTTGCCATTTTTGCCACTAATGGGCTGCTTTGCATTTTGCAACACAACAGATCAAAATACACTTGTGTGAAGCAAACTTTGCACAGAAGTTTCTACTGGAAGTATATGTTTTTGCTGTACTTGCTTGAAAAATAGTACAAAACACATTATTTTTTGTGAATTTTCAGGCATTTCTTGTGATTTTTCATACAAAGCACACTTTTGAGATGTCACTGAGCACTTTTGAGATGTCACTGAGGGCCTTTGGAAGGAGATGACTCTGGCTGACTGAACAATTGATTTTATTTATTTATTTAGCTGTATTTGTATACAGCTTTTTACCAGGCCAAAGCAGTTTCCAGAGAACAAAACATTATACATTGAACATATTTTTAAACAAATGAACAATTTAACATCTGAACATTTCAACCTTTCGTTGATATAACTTTTAACATTTGATTAACATACATATATGTATACTTTGGTGTGGCCCTTAGGCGCGGGCCATAGGTAAGGGCAAGGACAAAGATAAGTACAAATGAGGCTGGTAAACCTGAAAGAGGACGGATACTATTCAACAAGGTAAGGTAATGCCATATAACGCCAGTGAACACACACTCTGAATAATATAGAACACACTTATCCTATGTGGAATCAACAAATACGCAATCACCTCTCTTCAGCAAGTAACTCTCACAATCTTAAACCTCCAGCTCCTACTATAATGATGGGCTCAAGACCCAATACAAGAAAGGCACACAATCTAATTCACTTATAGCGCCTAAACTATATGCAAAGCTTACACACTAATCCCATTGTGGTCTCTCCCATTAAATGTGTATTAAGCAACGCAAGATCTATCAGAAATAAATCAGTCATTATTTATGACTACATTCAAATCCACAAAATAGACCTTATATGTATAACAGAGACTTGACTTTTAAACACCGACCATGTTATTCTCAATCAAATAATAACGCCTGATTTCTCAGCATTCAACTGCCCACTGTCACATAAAAAAGGAGGTGGCATTCTGATACTGGCAAGAAAAGGCTATAGATTTAATACATTAGCCTCTTCAGTCTCTATTGAGCTCAATTTTATTATCATCTCCAACAAATATCTAAGCATTTGCTTAATCTACAGACCACCAAATACTAAAAACAAGGATCTTTCAACAATCTTGAACACAATCTGCTCACACAGTTCGCATCAAAAGCCACTTATTCTCCTAGGAGGCTTTAATCTATGCTCATCACCTGGTAAAGAATCCAATTCTTTCCTTAGTGCAATGAGAGCCCTTAAATACACTCAAATTGTAATCACTCCCACACATCAGCATGAAACAAAACCAGACCTAGTCTTCATACCATATCAACTCATGGAGCTTCATCAAGTTACAACACCAGCAGTCACTCCTGTTCCCTGGTCTGATCATCACACTATAATATTGTCAATGATGACAAACAACTTCATGAGCCACGACGCTCAAAACGAAAATTCAAGTCCTTCAATAAGGATATATGTTTACAAGATATAACTCAGAAGCTTCATCAGAATACTCAAGACTTGGACAATATCATTGAAAACTGGAACATTATCATCTCTATAGCTGCAGCAATCACAAGTCCAAAACACATTCACACTTGTAAAAGGCCTAACGCACCATGGTATTCGGATAACATGAGAAAAGCTAAAAGAGATCTAAGGAGAATTGAAAGAAAGTTGAGGCATTCCAAAACACATGCCTCTCTTCTGCAATACAAACACAAACAACAGGAATACAACAATATAATCAATGATAGTAAACAACAAACTAAACTAAACCCCTAGCTGCCAGGATGATTATGAATATAAGCCCACTTGAACATGTTACACCAATTTTGGCTGAACTTCATTGGCTACCTATTTACTCCCGAATCAAATATAAAATTCTTGTCACTACATTTAAACTTATAAATAATCTTGCACCATCGGCACTCAATACACTGATTAATATAGACATCGATAAACGATCCCAAAGAAGCAGAAACTTAAATACCTTAACAATACCAAAAGATTTCACAAAAGCCAGAAAACAAACAAATAAGAGAGCTTTCTCACACTCTGCTCCAATTCTTTGGAACAATCTACCTGACAACATTCGCCTGCTATCTGATATAAAGGAATTTAGAAAAAAATTAAAAACTCACTTATTCATATTACACTACAATACACCCTCAGAACAGAATACTCAAATAGATACAGGCTAACATTTATACATTATTATTACATACTCTATTTTCAAAATAAATATCACTAATACACTATTAACCATACCACACTCTCATTCACATGATGATTATAGATTTAAACTAACAATGTATATATGTTCTAATATGTTATACCTTTAATGTTACAACATTCCTTGTAAATTATAATTATCTGTTCTATGTAAACTGACTTGGTATATTACATACCAATTAACCTACTGTTCCATGTAAACCGCACTTGATACTAGGGAAAGAGCGGTATATAAATAACTGTTAAATAAATAAATAAATAAATAAATAAAATAAATAAACAATACTATACCAATTCCATCATGAAGGCAGCAAATAGACCCAGAGAGCTATTTAGTATTGTTAGGCAGCTTACCAAAGACTTCACACAACAGGATATAAACATTATCGACCCTCAGCTTTATGCAAATTTCCTATCCAGTAGATATAGTGATCCTTTACGAAATCAGGTACACACTATTCCTAAATTTATAACCAAAGTATATAAGACAAGTTGAGATAACTTCATTACTCCCTCTCTTTCACAGATTGAGCACATGATAGACATGCTTAATACTACAACCTCATCAACAGATCCATGTCCTGTTGCATGGATTAAGGCTTCAAAGGATCAGCTTAGTAAGCACCTTCATAAAATGGTGGTTCTGTCTTTCAACAGGGTTACATGCCTCCTGCCCTTAAGCAAGCTACTATTCGCCCAGTGCTCAAGAAAAATTCCTTTAATCCAGAAGACCAAAAGTCTTATAGACCAATCTCCAGTCTATCATTCATCACAAATGTCATTGAAAAATCTGTTAAAATACAACTGCAAGGCCATATTGATCTAAATGCTCCATTAAACCCACACCAACATGGATTCAGGCCACATCATGGTGTTGAAACCCTCTTAACTTCCTTATTCGACAACCTAGTTTAAATCCTTGTTTTACTGTAAGTCCAGTGTATACCCCACACTGGACATTTACGTTACTTGTGAACCGCGCTGATGTTAAATAGTGTGGTATATAAACAATGTTAAATAAATAAATAAAAATAAATAAAAAATAAAATAAATAAACCTCATTAGGGGCATTGATAACATCAATAAAGGATTCATATTAATATTCATGGAAATCTCAGCAGCCTTTGACACCATTTCTCACTCCATATTGTTACAGAGATTACAAGAAATTGGTCTATGTAACAACACAATAAAGTGGTTATGTTCTTACTTCATTGATTGAACCCAACAGGTCACATGAGCTGAAAACAAATCAACAAAGTTCAGTGTGCCACATGGCATCTCTCAAGGTTCCGCGCTATCTCCATACTATTTAATATATATATTCAACCCACCTGCAGTATAATCAGAAATCACAAGATGCTTTATCATCTATATGCAGATGACATTATGGTATACTTCCCTATCAACATTTCCAACCCAGACCTGACTCCCATAACAAGGTGCTTAGAAGACATGGCTACTTGGCTCTATAACAATTCACTCTCTGTCAACTTTGACAAGACAGAAGCGATGTATATGACCAGAAACTCATCCTTCTCGCCACCGCAAACTATCGCCGTTCATGATAAATTTATTGCAGTAAAAGAAGAAGTAAAGTACCTAGGTGTTATTCTGGACAAAAATCTGTCTTTACGTACGCACATTCTTAAAATTGCCTCCAAAGCACATCGCAGATTAAAAATTATCTGTTGACTAAAACCTATTCTGAGCAATGATCATTTCTGTACGGTGTGTCATTCAATAATTACTCCCATCATAGACTATGCTAATTCAATTTATCAGGGTCTGCCTATACAGTCCCTTTACCCTCTTCAACTGGTCCAAAATACAGCAGCCAGGATTATCATGAACACACCTAGGAAAGAGCATATAACTCCAATACTTCAACAACTTCACTGGCTTCCTATCATCTCATGCGTACGATATAAAGCAACTCTTATTATCCACTGAATTTATTACAATACCTCTGCTGCAGCTCTTCAAAGCCTATTAATCAAGGATCCCAGTACAAGGCCCAGGCACTCTAATATGTTAAACAGGCTCATTACACCTGCAGACTTTCAACGATCTAACCAGTCTACAGTCAGAAGAGCCCCATCGCTTGCTGCAACTACCATCTGGAGCTCTCTTTCTGATCACATGAGATCCACAAGGGATATAAAGGACTTCCGTTTAATGTTAAAAACATTTTTGTTTATGGATTACTGTGGTTCCTCTCAGTGATTATATACTACTGTTTAATTTCTTCTTATTTGTTAATGACATATACTATTTCCCACTGTTTTAACTTCTTCTTTTCTTCTTATCTTGTTAATCACTTCTTCTAATTATTCCCACTTTTGCCCTTTTATCTAATTTTTGTATTATTTCTGGAGTGGAGGAGTGGCCTAGTGGTTGGGGCAAGGTACTTCAGGCCAGAAGGTCGGGGGTTCAAATCCCACTAGAGGACAGCAACCCTGGGCCAGAAGGACTGGGGTTTCTAGTCCCACAGGTGCTCCTTGTGGTCTTGGGCAAGCCACTTAACCCTCGATAGCCCATGTTCCCTGTAAAATAGTTATCTCCAAGTTATAATGCCCTGTTCAATGTAATTTCAGTTTGTTCAATGTAAACCGCACTGATGCAGAATAGCGCGGTATATAAGAGAATGTAAATAAATAAAATAAAATTTCTTTTGTAAACCACTTTGATTGAAAGAAAAGGCGATATATATAATGGGTTGGATTGTGTAGTTTAGTGATTAGGGGAGGGGGTACAAAGTGTTCTGTAAATAGATATGTTTTTAGGTGTTTGCGGAATGTAGCGGGGTTGGTAATATTTCTTAGGGTGTAGGGAAGAGACTTCCAAAGGGATGGGGCATATAGTTGAAATGCCCTGTGAAATGCCTGTTGATTATATTTGCGTTTGTTCTGTGGTATGCTGAGATTATTAACTGTTGTTTATCTACGTGGTCTAGAGATTCATGGTTGTTGTAGAAGGAGTTTGAGACATTTTTCTTGTTGGGAGTGCAAGGTTTTGTGAATGAGGACTATGCATTTGTAGTTGATTCTGCTTATGAGTGATAACCAGTGCAGATTCTTAAGAATTGGGGTGATATGGTCAGATTTGTTTGCACCTTGTATGATACGTGCAGTAGTATGTAGGGCAGTTTGTAGGGGGAGAAGTGTTGATTGGGGTAGACCTTTGTAGATGTTGTTGCAGAAATCTGCATGAGGTAGTATAAGGGTTTGTAATGCTGATCCGAAATCCATTGGTTCCAGGAGGGGTTTGAGTTTCTGAAGAGTTTTTGCTTTGAAGTATATTGTTTTTGCTATTGATGCTATTTGTGATTTGAATGATAGTTGCTGGTTAATTGTGATGCCAAGGTATTTAAGTTCAGTTTTTACAGTTATTGGTATGTTGTTAAGTTTGATGGTGGATGGTGGGGTGGAGGAGGTGTTCCTTGTGATGAACATAGCTTCTGTCTTCTTTACATTAATCGATAGGTTCTTGGATGAGAGCCATTGTGTAACTTCCGTAAAACAGTCTTGGATTTGTTTGTAATCAGGGAGATTGCAAAGGACTGGGTAGTACAACATTATATCGTCAGCGTATATGTGATGGTGAATATGGAATGAGTCATAAGCCATTAAACCCACCTCAGGGCTGCTACATAATTACCCTGTCCGAACATTTTATGACATAATTGCCCATCTTGGTGGACTACCCTTGCAGATGGCTTGCATGCATAGACCTAGGCCTACAGATCAAGCCATCTGCAGGGGTAGTCCACCAAGATGGGCAACTATGTCACAAAATGTTCAGAGATGGTAGTGTATGTAGCAGCCCTGAGGTGGGTTTAATGGCTTATGGCTCATTCCGTATCTGCCTCACCTCCTTCAGCCAGGTGGCATGAAACTGCTGGAGTTATTGGACCTTCTTTAGATTTTCTGTCTATAAAAAGAGAGAGAGAATGCTCATTTTATTCAAATGAGATCATGTATGTAGAATGTCGATGATGTGGTGGGCTCTGTTTTACTCATTATTTTCTTGTCTTACTCATGTTGTTTTTAACCATTAACAGAATAAATGGAGCTCCCTAATTCTCTTATTTGTACTGTTTGTCTGTGTTGAGTAGCTTGTAAGCTCCATGGAGAAAGGACCCTCTCATATATATTATGTGCAGCATTGCGTATGTTTAGTAGTGCTACAGAAATGATAAACAGTAGTAGTAGTATTTCTATCTTGTATGTGAGCTCTAGATCACTGTAGGAGTGTAATTTAATAATAGGTTGCTTATGTGTTAAGGCCAAGGAGAACCCTATTTTGTTAAGGTACATAGGCGCATGGTGCTAGGGAGGTTTGCAGTCTATCTGCATATTCCTCCAAGCGTCCTGTGGGGTATCTCTCAAGTCCATCATGGCCAGCTTGGGCTACCGCATCTGCTGCCCTGGGCTCTATTCTGCTGCTTACCAGAAGGTGCCTTCCTCATGGATTATATTTTCTCTTCTTCTGTTTTCTGTTGTTCCACTGTATTTTCTCTTCCTGAAGCTAGCTATCCCCAGTCTTGTTCCCTCCTTGAAACCACTTCAAAACTCAAGATCACAGTACTCATTCTCTACTTCACCTCTAAATCATTTTGTCTTCTATCCTGTCCTCTGCTCTTGAGCTTCAGTTTTTAATGTTATTTGTTATGTTAACTTCCAATTGATCCATATAAGTTCTATGTAATGTTGAGTTCAGTTCTATGTAAACTGCCTTGACCTTTGGAAATGTGGTATATAAAACCTGCCAATTCCTGATCGGTCTTCCAGTTTAGTCCTCCACAATCGGGTAGTGCACCTCCTCCTGAAGCCTGGAGACTGGACCAATCAAATCTTCCGTAGTACATATGCAGCCGGAGCTCCAGAAGCCCCCAGTGTGTCCAGTCTCCTTGTAGCTTGAAGACGTGTGTGCCCTTCCTGGGCACACTTAGTGACACTTGGGGGAGCAACACTAGTTAGCTCTTTTTTGGGGTTTGCTTTCTCTCCTTATTTCATTACCTTTTCTTTCCTAGGTAGCTGTCTCTTTAAAAAAAAAAAAAAAAAAGGTTTAGGCACAGGGGACCTCCCGGGGTGAGAAGCCAGTCCTGCATTGAGCTCCTGCCTTCCTCCCGGTATATTTGGACAGCCTCGGTTGAGCTCTCCCCTGGACTGTACGGGGAAAAGCCATACCTGGTCCAGTATTGCCTTTCCATCTGAACTGCTGGCTGTATCCTGTGCTGATTTCAGAGCTGGTAGGACTTTTCTGTTACTTGTTTTAATCGGGTGCTGCAGTTCCCTCCCGGTGCTATTTTCAGTGGCTCTGTCAGCTCCCCGGTGTCCCGATTTTCTGCTTTGCTGGAATTTCGTTTTATTTTCTAATTTGCCCTTCTTTGGGGTCCGTTTTGTTTATTTTCACCTTTTCTCCGGTTTACTGGTATTTTCGCGCCCTTTTTTTACCGCGGGATCTCAAACGGCGGCCATTTTGAAACTTTAAAAAGGGAACTTCTCAGTGTTTAACACTTGTGCACGGGTTCCCCTGACATTTTTGGGGTTTTTTATGTTGGCGATTTTGCTCAGGACACTCCTGGGAATCTAGGGAGTGTTTTATTTTCTTAAAAAAAAAAAGAAAAAAAAAAAAGAGGTTTAAATCCGATCTGTATTTTTATTGGCTTAGTCCCTTTGGTGTGGGCTTTGCCTGATTTGGCTCCCTGCTCTTCCGCTTGCCGGGAGGTTGCCAACAGATGGCTACCAAACCGCAGTGCGTAATTTGCGGGTCCCGCAAAGGTGCGATTTCTGACTCTGGCATCTGCAGGGGCTGTGCCTCAGCTTCTTCAGACCTGGAACATTCACTTGAACTGAAGGAGCTGCCTGTTTCTGCTGACGCTTCTATAGCGGGGGAGAGTGTACCTTCGTCGGGCGTTCACCCGTCTGGTTCGGTACTGCCGTCCAGTGGGACTCTCCCTGAGTTGCAACATGCGGCTGTCGCTGCGCCACCTGTAGATTTTTCCCCAGATTTCGTTCTCCTCATGCATCAGGCCTTTCGATTGAGTCGCTCCGGTCAGCTGTCGGAGGCTTGGCCCGCGTCCCTTTCCCCTGGCTCCTCGGGGGAGGTTCAGCGCACTTCTCAGCCGGCCGCCAAAAGGCTCAGGTTTGTGGACCAGGATCAGGACACCCTTTGTTTTCCTGATGTTGAGGTGGAGGGTGATCCTGAGACGGAGGCTGATGAGCTGGAAGACGGGGAGATCCCGGAGCCGGAAGATCAGGCTCGGATTATTCGCGTGTTTCGTAGGGACGAGCTGGTCCCTTTGATCACGGAGTCCCTTCAAACCCTTAACCTGGCTGTGGTTCGGCCTCTGGAGGAGGAAGGTCTTGAAGACCCTCTCATTCAGGCGGTCAGGGACGCACAAGTGGTGTTCCCTGTACACCGGGTTGTTGAGCAAATGATCCACTCTGAGTGGGATCAACCCGAATCCGGTTTGAAGGGTGTTCGGACCATGAATTGTCTTTACCCCTTGGCCGACAAGGATAAGGACTTGTTTAAGTCACCGCGGGTGGACGCTGCGGTATCGGCGGTGACTAAGAAAACCACCATCCCGGTTGAAGGCGCTGCGGCCTTAAAGGATGCCCAGGATAAGAAAGTGTATAATTTGTTGAAGCAAGCCTTCGATACAAACGCCTTGTCCCTGCAGGCCTCCATTTGTGGGGCGTGGGTTGCTCGGGCTTGTTTACGTTGGTCACAGCATCTGTGCTCGGGTTCCGGACTGGACCAGCAGGGGTTGCTGGAAGTTACCCGCATGGAGTCCGGATCGGATTACTTGGCGGATCTGCTTTATGATTTAATCCGCTCCTTAGCTAATAGTATGGCCTCATTGGTGGCGGCGCGTCGCTCCATCTGGTTACGCAACTGAGCGGCCGACGGTTCTTCCAAGTCTCGCCTCAGTAAGCTGCCCTTTAAGGGCAGATTGTTGTTTGGTGAGGCTCTAGACAAGTTGGTGAAGGATCTAGGTGAGTCTAAGGGTGGTAGGCTGCCCGAAGATAAGCCTAAGCTCAATAGATCGTCGCCCTCAGCGCGCGGTCAATTTCGAGATTTTCGCAGGTTTCGTTCTTCCCGACTGTGGGCATCGCAGCGCAGTCGCTTTGGAGTCCATTCTCAAGGGTTTCGTGGTTTCAGAGGAGCAGGACGAGGCTTCTCCGGAGCCGCCTCTTCCTCGTCCTCTTCCTTTAATCGCAAGCCACAATGAAGCGAGGCGGGCTCTAGAGGGGAGCCCGGTTATCGGGGGTCGTTTGCGCGATTTTCTTCCTTCTTGGGCCCAGATTACGTCAGATCAGTGGGTTTTGCAGATTATCAAAGAGGGGTATGCGCTGGAGTTTGCATGCCCGCCTCAAGATGCCTTTGTTATGTCACCCAGCAAGGGAGAGCAAAAGTCGCGGGACATCCGCGTGACTCTGGATCGGCTACTCTCCCTGGGGGCAGTAGTTCCCGTCCCTCCTTTGGAAAGAGGCGCCGGTCGCTACTCCATCTATTTTGTGGTTCCCAAGAAGGGCGGCTCCCTTCGTCCAATTTTAGATCTCAAAGGCGTGAATCGCGCTCTCAAGGTGCCGCACTTCCGTATGGAGACCCTGCGGTCAGTCATTGTCGCGGTACGTCAAGGAGAGTTCCTAACGTCCCTCGATCTCTCCGAGGCCTATCTACACATTCCCATCCGGCCGTCTCATCAACGGTTTCTTTCTCCGCTTCGCTTTTCCATGGGGCCACTTCCAGTTTCAAGCCATGCCGTTTGGTCTCGCCACGGCCCCCCGCACCTTCACAAAGGTGATGGTAGTGGTTGCGGCGGCCTTGCGCAAAGAGGGCATCCTAGTCCATCCGTATCTCGACGACTGGTTGATTCGGGCAAAGTCCAGTCGAGAGTGTGGGCAGGTCACGAACAGGGTGGTGGCTCTGTTGCAATCCCTCGGCTGGGTGGTGAATGAAGACAAGAGTTGTCTGTGCCCGACTCAGGAACTCGAGTACCTGGGAATGCGTTTCGACACGGTGCGGGGTTTGGTGTGCTTGCCGGAGCGCCGTGTTCTGGCTTTGTGGACTCTGGTCCGCCTCTTCAGGGGGATGCCCGCTCCGTCCGCGTGGTGGTACCTGCGGCTCCTCGGTACGATGGCGGCGACGTTGGAGGTGGTGCCTTGGGCGCGCTTCCATATGCGTCCGCTACAGAGTGCTCTACTGCGTCGTTGGTCCAACCAGTTCGACTCGCTGAGCAGGAGATTGCCTTGCCCGAAGCTGGTTCGCCGATCGCTCCGGTGGTGGCTCTCCTCTGAGAACCTGACGCGGGGGATTCCCTTGGAGCCTCCGCTTTGGGTTCCGTTCACAACGGATGCCAGCTTATCCGGCTGGGGTGCTCACTGCGAGACCCGCTTCGCTCAGGGGGAATGGTCTCCCCTGGAGGCTTCTTGGTCGATCAACCGGCTCGAATTCAGGGCGGTGCGACTAGCCCTTCTAGCCCTCGAAGCCCTGGTCCTCGGTCGTCCGGTACGAGTCCTATCCGACAATGCGACCACAGTAGCTTACATCAATCGCCAAGGGGGCACCGGCAGCGTAGCCCTGGAGTCGGAGGCGACGGCTTTATTCAATTGGGTGCAGACTCGTCTTCCGGCGATCTCGGCAGCGCATATTGCGGGTGCAGAAAATGTTCAGGCTGATTTTCTCAGCAGAGTGCGGGTAGACCCCGGAGAGTGGGAACTCAACCCGCAAGTTTACGCGCAAATAGTTCATCAGTGGGGGCCGCCTATCATGGACCTCATGGCGACGTTTCAGTCGGCCAAGACGGGGCGCTTCTTCAGCAGGCGAAGAGAACGCATGTCCGAGGGTCTCGACGCTCTCATTCAACCGTGGCCCACGTCCGGTCTTCTTTATGTATTTCCTCCGTGGGCTCTAATCGGTCGGGTCGTTCAACGCATCGAAAGTCACCGGGGTCGAGTGTTGCTGATAGCTCCCGATTGGCCCAGGAGGCCCTGGTATGCCGACCTGGTCAGGCTGCGCGACGGTGTTCTGTGGCTCTTGCCCGCGTTGCCGGATCTTCTTCTTCAGGGACCCTTGTGAATGCCCCAAGTGGGTCGATTCTCGCTTACGGTTTGGCCATTGAGAGGGCTCGGCTAAAAAAGAAGGGTTACTCCCCCGCGGTGATTGCCACTCTCCTGCGGGCGAGGAAAACGTCCACCTCTCTTACCTACGTTCGGATATGGAGAATCTTTGAAGACTGGTGCTCTCGGCGTGGAGTTCGTGCAGCGACGGTTTCCGTGCCCGTCGTTTTAAGTTTTCTTCAGGATGGTTTTGATAAGGGCCTTGCTGCTAGCTCCCTGAAAGTCCAGCTGGCGGCTCTCTCCTGTTATCGCGGCAAAGGTTTGGGTCGTCCCCTCGGGTCTCATCCGGACGTACAGCGTTTTCTTACAGCGGTTTCTCATTTGCGGCCTTCCCGCAGGATCTTCGTTCCTCCGTGGGACTTGAATCTTGTGCTGCGGGCCCTGGTTCGCGAACCTTTTGAGCCCCTGAGTAGGGCATCTCTCAAAGATCTCACGCTGAAGACTGTCTTTCTCGTGGCCATCTGCTCGGCACGGCGTATTTCTGATCTACAAGCACTATCCTGCCGGGAACCTTTTTTGTCTTTTTCACAGGATCGGGTGGTTCTCCGTCCGGTCCCTTCCTTTTTGCCAAAGGTGGTTTCTCCTTTTCACGTGAATCAGGCAGTGTTCCTTCCGGTGCTGCCTTCGGACTCCGTTGGGACTGCGGACAAGGGTCTTCACCGTCTCGATGTGGGTCGTGTGCTTCGTCGTTATTTGAAGGCTACCGCATCTTTTCGAAAGACCGACCGATTGTTCGTGCTCTTCGGGGGTGCACGAAAGGGGAAGCGGCGGCTAAAGCCTCCATTGCAAGATGGCTCAAAGAAGCCATCGCGTCCGCGTATCTGTTGCAGCGGCGACAAGTTCCGGAGGGGATCCGAGCCCATTCCACAAGGGCTCAAGCGACCTCTTGGGCGGAGTATAGCCTAGTTCTGCCAGCGGACATCTGTAAGGCAGCCACTTGGTCGTCATTACATGCTTTCAATAAACACTATCGTCTGGATGTTTCAGCCGCTCGGGATTCCTGTTTTGGTTCGGCGGTTCTGCGCGCCGGATGGCAAGGTCCCGCCCGGTGTTGACTGCTCTGTTACATCCCGATTGTGGAGGACTAAACTGGAAGACCGATCAGGAAATAGAAATTACACTAACCTGGTAATTGTAGTTCCTGGAGGGTCCAGTTTAGTCCTCCTTCCCTCCCGAGTCTCAGCTTGTTTAGTGCAACGCGCTTTTCCGAACGGGTGGGCCTAAGACGGTTTCCTCTTTTTCGTTCGGCCCTTTTTTGCGGCCGCGCTCTTTGTCAGTGCTATTCCTTCTATTGGATTTTCAGTCAGCTCTCTTGAAATTTTGCCTGTGGGCTGTCTTTTTGCTACCGGAGCGTCGTTAGTGTTCTGGCTTCCTCGTTTGGGGAGGGGGCTAATAGTTTATTGGGGAGAACGGGTTTATTCTTTAGTATGCATTTTTTTCTATGACTCTAATGTGTTGCTTCGTTAAGTTTGCTTTGTTACTAGTACACTGGGGGCTTCTGGGAGCTCCGGCTGCATATGTACTACGGAAGATTTGATTGGTCCAGTCTCCAGGCTGCAGGAGGAGGTGCACTACCCGATTGTGGAGGACTAAACTGGACCCTCCAGGAACTACAATTACCAGGTTAGTGTAATTTCTATATAAATAATGCTCTCATTCAGCTATTTCCATTCTCTTTGAGATCATTTGTTCCTCATCACTGTCATGCACTCTCAACTCACTACTCTCCTGTTCCTTTTCCGCCTCTCAGCTGAGGTTATCAAGCCCAATCCTGTCTCTCCAAGGCAACTCTCACACCACCTGTGCAGATGAAACCGCAACCTCTCCAATCTTATTTCTATCCCTCTGCTTGCTCCCTCTTCTCTCCCTTTCTTGTGCACCTCATGGAATGTCTGTTCTGTCTCCAACAAACTTGCCTACATTCACAACCACCTTATCTCTCATAATCAACAATTTCTTGCTCTGAGACCTAGCTTTTCCCTATTGACTTTGTGCTGGGTTGCTACTCTCCCTTTCCTGTAGGTTTCAACCCCTTATCCCACCCATTCTCCTTTTCTTCTTTTGAAGTCCAGTCCATCTGCCTTTTCACTTCATTACTTTTTTCTGTAGCTGTGATTTATCGATCCCCTGACAAGTACCCGTCTTCCATTCTGACTTTGTCTCTGGCTTTCTTTCTTTCTTGAACCATATTCCCCTTCCCTCATTCTTGGGGACTAACATTCATTCTGATGAACACCCTCCCCCCCCCCCCACCTTGACTCTTACACCCAAAGTTCTTTTCTCTAACCTCTTCATTCAGCCTCTAACTGTTCTACCACCCCTACTCACCAGCTTGGCCATTGCCTTGATCTTTTTTTCTAGCAGCACATTCTCAAACTTCTCCATTTCAGTTCTTCTCTTGTCTGACCATCATCTGTTAACCTTTGCACTCAACCACTCTCCTCCACAGTCTCATCCAGTCACTACTACCACACTTAGGAATTTTCTCACTATTGACACTTGCTCTCTGTCTACAACTTATTTTCTCTTCTCTCATCCACTATGTTATCTGAGTCTGTCAATGAGGAGGTCTCTTCTGTTTTGGATGCTGTTGCACCTCCCATTCCACATTCTATTAGGCGTACTGAGTCTGAGCCTTGGCTGACCTCCGGAGGCAACCTATGTTCCTGTGCCCTCTCTGCAGAGCATCTTTGGATAAATTCTGTGCCAATGTTGATGTCATACATTTGAGATTCTTTCTAACATCCTTCCATTCTGCTATTGCATTTGCTAAGCAAGAATACTATGCCTATTTGACAAATGCTTTTGCCTCCAGTCTTTGCTGTCCCGTTGCCATACTTAACTCTCTCCTTGAAGTGCCTCCTTTCACTTTCTGCCAAGACTGTGGCTTACTGCATTCATGACAAAGCTCATAAGATCAATCTTGAGTTCTCTGCCATGTCATCTTCATCTCCCCTTTCCATATTTCATTTTTCTATCCTTTCTTCAACTCCCACCACCCTTTCTTCTTTTTCTAAAATCACAGAAGTGGAACTGCACACCTTCTGTCCTCCTTCAGACTCACTGCCTGTTCCTCCAATCCCATTCTCACACAGTTGCTCAGTTCTGTCTCCCCTGATGCCATCCTTTCCATCTGTCATATCCTCAGCCAATTGTTTTCCTCTGCAAGCATTCTGATGACTTTGAACATGCTGTGATCACACCACTCCTTAAAATTCCTTCAGTAGGCCCTGCCTGCCCTTCCAATTAGTCCCATTTCCCTCTTCACCTTTTGCATCCAAGCTGCTAGAAAATTATTAACCACTGCTACCTTGACTTTCTTTCATTTCAAACTATTGATCTACTCCAATCTGACTTTTGTCCTCTACATTCTACATAAACAGCCCCGTCAAAAGCCTCCAGTGACCTGGCTATATCCAAGGGCCTTTAATTGATCCTCATCATTCTTGGCCGATTTGCTACTTTTGACACTGTTGACCATCACCTTTTCCTTGATACTGTGTTTTCACTTGGATTTCAGGACTCTGTTCTGCCTTGATTTTCTTCTTATCTCTCCCATTTCACTTATAGTGTATGCTCTGTTGGGGTACCTCAGGGCTCTGTCTTAGGTCCTTTTCTCTTCTCTCTATATACTCGTTTCCTTGGTGCTCTCATATCCTCCCATGATTTTAAGTATTATCTTTACACTGATGGCTTCCACCTATACCTCTCTGCACCAGGAATTTCACTGGGAATCTAGGCCTACATTTCAGATCACTTGTCAGATATTGCTGCCTGGATGTCCCACCACCATCTAAAACTGAGTATGGCTAAGGCAGAGTGTCTTATTTTCTCCCCTATACCCATCTCTCCCTTTCTTTATTTCTGTGGATGACACTGTTATCCTCCCTGTCTCCCCAGCTCTTAACCTTGGAGTCATCTTTGACCCCTCTCTCTTTTTCTCTGCATATAACCAATAGAAAGCTAAAACCTGTCATTTCTTTCTCTATAACATCAGAAAAATTCATCCCTTCATTTGTAAACATACCATCAAAACCCTTATCCACCCTCCACTTAGACTATTACAACCTATTTCTCAAAGATCTCCCATTGAACTATCTCTCTGCCCTTCAATTTATTCAAAATTCAGCCGCACGACATTCACATAACTCCACTTCTCAGGTCATCTCATTAGCTCCCTATCTATTTTCACATGCAGTTTGAACTTCTCTTACTGACTTAAAAAGGTATTAATTTTCTAGCTCCTCATTACCTCTCCTCTCTTATTTCTTCCTAAACCCCTCCTCAGGGACGCCATTCATCAGGTAAATAACTCTTATCTGTGCCATTCTCCTCCACTGCCAACTCCAGACTCCATTCCTTTCAACCTACTGCACCTGAAATAGACTTCCTGGATTGGTATATCATGCTGCAGTTCTGGTCCTTTTCAAATCTAGGCTAAAAGCAAGCCTTTTCAAGGCTGCTTTTAAAACCCATATCCTTATTCTCCTATTTAAAGCCCATGTTGTTTTTAATCATTTCCTATAATAAATTAGATCCCCTAATTTCTTATTTGTTCTCTTTGTCTGTCTTGAATAGATTGCAAACTCTGTTGAGTAGGTACTATCTCTTACATATGTATTGTCACACTTCCCCTGCCTAGGGCCGTTGGCTCTATTCAAGGGTGACCGCAATCTTGTTTCCAAGTATCTTTTTACTATGTAGCAGCAAGGGTTGCTGGGACTTGTAGTTTTTAAGTTTCACTCTTCAACAAAATGTGTTGTGGCACGAGGGTCTTTTGAACAGATAAATTTATTTAGGGGTTTTTCCTTTCACAAGGGTTCAACAGGCTTAGGCAAAGCATAGAATTTCTTTCCAAAATAATAGGAAACAGGAGCAAATGAAAAGTAGAAATAAAGTACAAAAACTTTCTTCACAGCAACTTGAACAGCAAAACAACTTTGGATTCTTCTCCCTCAAAGCTTGTTTAACGTAAATCTAAGTGATCAATGTTACACAGAGAACAGTCCATCTCATAACATTCAGGTGCTTCAGGAATATTGGCTACGTCGATAATCATATCCTCACTCTCTTCATCACAGCTCTGCTTAGGGGAACTCTTGCACTGCAAACCTGGGATAACCTCTTGCAGCTGCTCTAGAAAGTTTCCTCTCTCATTAGCCGCGACCTTCTCTAGTATAGGAGATTGGTTATTACGTAAGCTCTTCCCTATGGCTTTTATATCAGCTTCAAACCATTTACTGAAAGTGTTTCTGTTAGGAGTTACTTTTACAGATGTGCTATCTCGGCACTTATTAGCACTAGCTTTCAATTGTTGCACAATATCTTCAAGAAGTCTCTGGCTAGGAAGTAATTCTGACGTACCTTCTTTACTAGCAAAGCCTTGTCTGTGCTCAGAGCTTTCTCTCGTCCTGCAGGCAAACTGCTTGGCCTTGTCCTCGGGTAGCTTCCACAGAGGCTCTGGTTTTGCTTTAAAAGTACAGGGAATGGACCCTCCAGTATCCCTCTTGCCTGGAGCTGGGTTCCAAGGTTTCCCTGGTTGCTGCCCTCCTGAGTGCCTTCCTTGTTGAAGTGGCTTGGACAATTGCAGAGGCTTCTCTCTGCCTTCTGTTCTACAGCTCTCTTTCTCTTGGCTGTGTTCCTGTCCGTATCTGTTCCTGTGCTTGTTCTCCTTCCTGTTCTCTAAGACTGACTCTGAAGCCAGTTTAAAACGGCTTCCTCCTGCAGCCACACCCCTCTGGTTACTCAGGTGCAAATCATTAGAGCTGCCTTCAGCTCTTACGTCATGGCTATGGCTGAGCTCCGTTCTGGCTGAAAGCTTCCTGTTGCCATGGGAACCTGGCTTGCTCTTACTTTTAAAGGTAAAGTGCTCGCTATTTTCCCATTCCATCTGTTCAGGAGTGCTTTCGGTACCACATATTCCCCCCCTTAAGATATTACAGGCTGGGTTGATGACGTCATCACAGCATGTAATCCTGCATAAGCTATTGATGTCTCCCCTGTTCTCCGGGCATCTCTGGGAATATGTGACTAGCTGGGAGAGTGCTACCCTTTCATGCCATGGGCTCAACAGATTCACGTGGTAAATCTGCCTACGGCCTCTCCTATTCTGTACTGCATAGGACACTGGGCCTACCTGTTCTACCACTCGAAAGGGTCCTTTCCACTGCCTTTCGAACTTAGGTACCGCTCCGGGTACCCTGACAATAACCTTCTCGCCTATTGCCAATTGGCGAGGCTGGGTATTGCGGTCGTAGTAGGTTTTTTGTTTCAGTTGACTGGCCTTTAGGTTATTCTCAGCAATTTGGGAGGTTCATGCTAAACGACCTCTTAAGTCTCTCAAAAACTGGGGTACAGCAATTTCCTTGGCTCCCGGTTCTATCCACTGTTCTCGGAGGATATCGAGGATACCTCTCGGCGAGCGTCCATACATCAATTCGTATGGAGAGGTTCCTAGAGACGTTTGCTTCCTCTCCCTGCATGCGTACAACACAAAGGGAAGCAGAGTGTCCCACTCTTTCATTTGACCCCCCAACCCCCTTCTGAGCATACTCTTCAACGTTTGGTTAAATCTTTCAACTAACCCGTTGGTTTGCGGGTGGTAGGCTGCAGTCTTTACATGTCGGATGCCAAAGGCGTCCCACACCCTCGCTAGGTAACGCGACATGAAATTACTGCCATGATCGGTCAAAGCTTCTTTCGGGAACCCCACCTCACAGAACAATTTTATTAGTTCTGCCGCCACCGTATGGGCTGAAATGCTGCGTAAGGCGACCGCCCAGGGAAATCGCGTTGCGTGATCTACCATGACCAGTATGTATTGGTAGCCATGCGGCGTTTTAATCATGGGGCCCACTATGTCTACCGCTATCCTATGTATGGGTATCGCAATTACTGGTACCGGAATCAGCGGTACTTCTTTTGGTTTAACTGGAGAAACCCTCAGGCAGGACGGACAAGCCTCACAGAATTTTGTAGTTTCTTTAAATACGCCTGGCCAGTAAAATCGGGCTAACACCTGATCTAAGGTTCCTTGGGTACCTTTATGTGCTCCTATGGGATGATCGTGGGCCAGTCTTAATACCAGGGTTCTAAAGGTGGTAGGTATTACCAACTGTTTACGAATATTACTTGTAGCTGGTTCTAAACTCTCCCTAAATAGAATTCCCTCATCCAGGAAAAACCTTGGCAAGGTATCTCTTCTTTCTTGGGCGTATTTAAAAGCTTGAGCAAGAGCTGGATCGGCCTGTTGCTCTTTAGGAAATGAGGGGAACCTGTCCATCAGCTCGGCGGGGACCCATGGTAATTCTAACCCAGCCCGGATCTCCGCTCTATTCTGAGAGCGAGTTTGGCGTTCCCTGCGTTTTTCTCCCTTACTCTTTTTGTTCTCCTTTCTTGGGGCATTGATCAGGTCTTCATGAGAAGGTAAATCTATTTGCCCTGCCGTTGAAGATTCTCCTTCATCTTCCACGGCCTTGGTCTGGTTTCTCGTAGAAACCATCCCTTCTCTAATTTGTACCTGTT
Source organism: Ichthyophis bannanicus (assembly GCA_033557465.1). Taxonomy (NCBI): domain Eukaryota; kingdom Metazoa; phylum Chordata; class Amphibia; order Gymnophiona; family Ichthyophiidae; genus Ichthyophis; species Ichthyophis bannanicus. The sequence goes on along the minus strand of CM066041.1, from coordinate 140,250,646 downwards.
TTTGCATGCCTTTTTGAAAGTATGGCCAATCCCGGCCTAATACTACTTCGTGGGGCAGGTGTGGAACTATGGCTAGCGGAATCTCCTTTGCTATTCCAAATCCTTTTACTAGGAGTTTGTGAATAGGGTATGAGGAGGATGCGCCATGCACACAGCGGATTTTTACAGTGCCACTGGGTAGGTCAGGTATGGCTTGACCGTGGGCTCCTATCTTTTTCCAGAGGCCACGTGAAAGCATACTCTGATCAGAGCCAGAGTCTAGTAGGGCATTGGCACTTACCCCTTGGACGGTCACGGCTATGAGGAAACCCTCCCTAACCTGTCCTGGGCTAGTGGTCACTAGCGCTACCTTCACTCTACAGTTATGCTGCACATGGTCACTACTGCCACATTTAAAGCATGCTCTTTTTGCATATCTGTCCTTACATTCAGGCAAACACAATGCAGTTACTTTCATAACATTTTCCTTCTTTTCTGAGAGTGCACTGGTTGCTCTCCTAAAAGCCATGCTTTTCTCCTGAGCGTTCCCTTCTGCTTCCAGGAACTGTTCAGTGAACATGATCGCTTCCTGTGAGTTTTTACAACCTTGCAGGGTCAGGAAAGTACGGATATTTTCAGGTACAGCATTCATATACTGCTCCAACAATATAGTGTCCAATATTGTTTCAAGGCTTTTACACTCGGGTTCTAACCATTTGTTAAGCAAAGCCTTAAGGCGATAGTGTAGGGCTCTAGGCATCTCACCAAGCATTAGTTTAGCCTCTCTAAACAAATGGTGGTATACAGAGGACGTAAGACCCACTCTATCCTTAATAGCTTTTTTAACTTCATCATAGTTATTGGCTAAATTTGGTGGTACGGTCTGGTACGCAGTCAATGCCTCACCTGCCTCACCAGTGAGAGACATTGCTAGCCTGACCGCCCATTGGTCTTTAGGCCAATGCATCAGGTGAGCAACTCGCTCGAATGTTTCTAAGTAATCGTCCAGATTGTCTCTGTCAGATAATTTTCCAAAGTTCCATGCCTCTTTGGACCAAAGTCCCAAAGCATGAGCTTGGCTCAAGTTTTCAGAACCTGGTGAAGATGGAGCAGGCTCTGGCTCTTTCTTCGTGCTTTGGATCCAGGTCTCCAGCATTTGTATGAGCGGCCGCTGCTGCGCTTCCATCCGTGCTGTAGCATTCTCTAGAGCTTCCATGGCCAGCTTGCGTTGGCGCTCAAACTGGGCTGCCATCCAGGTAAGCATTTCTTTTACTTCCATCGTCATGCTGAAAAGACAAAAGATAAAACGCAACCACCAAGTGCGGTACCACAAGACAGCAGGTACTACTACCTTTTACCCACTTACTACGCTGATACCCACACAAGTATCCACAGGTAACCCTGCTATGCACAAATTACCTGATACTTGTGATGCGTCAGGCCTTTGTGTATACGTTGGTCTTTCCAGTATCAGACACGTCTTCTTGTTTGGAAGCAGTGTTGCTAGAAGTTTTTTTTCCTCAGCTTTATTTTTCAGAACTTTTTCTTCTTGCCCTTTAAATTCTCTTGCGCATGCGCCTTTGCCTTGATCCGTACAACTACGCCAATCTGTCACGCTTCCCCTGCCTAGGGCCATTGGCTCTATAGCAAGGGTGACCGCAATCTTGTTTCCAAGTGTCTTTTTACTATGTAGCAGCAAGGGTTGCTGGGACTTGTAGTTTTTAAGTTTCACTCTTCAACAAAATGTGTTGTGGCACGAGGGTCTTTTGAACAGATAAATTTATTTAGGGGTTTTTCCTGTCACAAGGGTTCAACAGGCTTAGGCATAGCATAGAATTTCTTTCCAAAATAATAGGAAACAGGAGCAAATGAAAAGTAGAAATAAAGTACAAAAACTGTTTCTTCACAGCAACTTGAACAGCAAAACAACTTTGGATTCTTCTCCCTCAAAGCTTGTTTAAAGTAAATCTAAGTGATCAATGTTACACAGAGAACAGTCCATCTCATAACATTCAGGTGCTTCAGGAATATTGGCTACGTCGATAATCATATCCTCACTCTCTTCATCACAGCTCTGCTTAGGGGAACTCTTGCACTGCAAACCTGGGATAACCTCTTGCAGCTGCTCTAGAAAGTTTCCTCTCTCATTAGCCGTGACCTTCTCTAGTATAGGAGATTGGTTATTACGTAAGCTCTTCCCTATGGCTTTTATATCAGCTTCAAACCATTTACTGAAAGTGTTTCTGTTAGGAGTTACTTTTACAGATGTGCTATCTCGGCACTTATTAGCACTAGCTTTCAATTGTTGCACAATATCTTCAAGAAGTCTCTGGCTAGGAAGTAATTCTGACGTACCTTCTTTACTAGCAAAGCCTTGTCTGTGCTCAGAGCTTTCTCTCGTCCTGCAGGCAAACTGCTTGGCCTTGTCCTCGGGTAGCTTCCACAGAGGCTCTGATTTTGCTTTAAAGGTACAGGGAAAGGACCCTCCAGTATCCTTCTTGCCTGGAGCTGCGTTCCAAGGTTTCCCTTTTTGCTGCCCTCCTGAGTGCCTTCCTTGTTGAAGTGGCTTGGACAATTGCAGAGGCTTCTCTCTGCCTTCTGTTCTACAGCTCTCTTTCTCTTGGCTGTGTTCCTGTCCATATCTGTCTCTGTTCCTGTGCTTGTTCTCCTTCCTGTTCTCTAAGACTGACTCTGAAGCCAGTTTGAAACGGCTTCCTCCTGCAGCCACACCCCTCTGGTTACTCAGGTGCAAATCATTAGAGCTGCCTTCAGCTCTTACGTCATGGCTATGGCTGAGCTCCGTTCTGGCTGAAAGCTTCCTGTTGCCATGGGAACCTAGCTTGCTCTTACTTTTAAAGGTAAAGTGCTCGCTATTTTCCCATTCCATCTGTTCAGGAGTGCTTTCGGTACCACAGTATGTACAGTACTGCACATGTCTGTCTACTAGTACTCTACAAATGATAAGTAGAAGAGCAGTAGTAGTAAATTAGGGCAAAAGTCCAGATTGAAGCCCCAGATATTCATGCCTGCTTGGGAGCAGGTGTAAATGTTTGCCCATAGAGAAGGCATGTATGCGCATAGTTTCTAAATACTGAGCTTAAGTTACACCTCTGCCCGTTCCACGCTTAAACTCCCCTGGAACATGCCCAAACATGTTTGCATAAAAGTATATGCCTTCTTGGCACCTCAGGTACTTTACATATGTAACACTTGGGCTAATTAGAAGTGGATCTGCCCTCTTTCTTGGAGGATGATCTATGGAAAGACTCCTCGCTATGTGCGTTGGACATGAGGAAGGCATTGATGAAGTATCTAGAGTTTACTAATCTCTTCCACTGGTCAGATCATTTTTTTTGTTGTGCTCAGTGATCTAAGGAAAAGACAGGCAGTGGCCAAATTCTCAATTGATGATTGAATTAAAGAGGCTATTAGATCGGCCTACGTCTTGTGTGGAAAACAAGTGCTGAAAGGAATTGGAGTCCACTCTACTAAGATGGAGTCCTTCTCTTGGAATGAGTCCACCTTGATGTCTTGGGAAGTCAACTGTAAGGCAGTTACCTGGCTCTCCCTGAACAGCTTTGTGAAGACTACGGATTGTAGGTTGGAGTGGTGCGGATAGTGCCTCTGCAGAGCAGTACTCTTTGGAGTGTCATATTCCTCCCACCCTGGGTCCTGACTACTTTGGTGTGTCCCACTTATCTGGATTGGTCTAGCAGGATGAGAAGGAAGGAGAAATTGTTCATGCCTGATAATTTCCTTTCCTTGAATCCTGCTACACCAGTCCAGGACCTACCCTGGAAAGACCGCCTTTAGGTTGAAACATAGAAACATGATGGCAGAAAAAGACCGCATGGCCGATCTAGCCTGCCCTTCCATATCGACTAAAATAGTCCCCTCTCTCCCCTTAGAGATCCTCTGTGTTTGTCTCAAGCTTTTTTTAATTCAGATACTGTCCTCATCTCTACCACCTCTACTGGGAAACTATTCCACGAATCTACCACTCTTTCCGTAAAGGAATATTTCTGCATATTACTCCCCTTTCACCCTCATCCTATGCCCCCTCATAACAGAGCTTGCCTTCAATCAAAAGAGGCTCTCTTCCTGTGCATTTATGCCATGGAGATATTTAAACATCTCTATCATATCTCCTCTATCCTGCCTTTCCTCTAAGGTATACATATTAAGATCCTTAAGTCTGTCCTCATATGCCTTATAATGAAGACCACTAACCATCTTAGTAGCCATCCTCTGCACTGACTCCAACCTCTTCATATCCTTTTGAACGTTTGGTCTTCAGAACTGCACTCAATACTCCAAATGAGGTCGCACCAAAGACCTATACAGAGGCACTATCACTTCCTATTTTCTGCTGGCCATTCCTCTCCCTACATACGCAAGCATCCTTCTAGCTTTCACCATTGCCTTTTCTACCTGTTTAGCTACTTTAAGGTCACTAGTCACAATCCCGCTTTTCTTTTGTGGACAGAAGTACTTCCCTACACTGTACCGCTCCTTTGGATTTTTACAGCCCAAATGCATGACCCTACATTTTTTAGGATTAAATCTCAGCTGCCAAGTTCAAGACCATTCTTCAAGCTTAGCTAGATCCCTCCTCATGTTATCCTTCCTGGGTGTCTACTCTTTTGCAGATTTTGGTATCATCCACAAAGAGGCAAATCTTACCCGACAGGCCTTCTGCAATATCACTAACAAAGATGTTAAAAAGAATTGGACCAAGGACAGATCCCTGCAGCACACCACTGGTAACCTCCCTCTCCCCAGAGTGAGCTCCATTTACCTATACCTTTTGTTGCCTCCCCCTCAACCAGTTTCTAACCCAGTCAGTAACTTTAGGGTCCATCCGTAGGGTGCTCAGTTTGTTGATAAGTCACCTGTGTGGAACGGTATCAAAGGCTTTACTGAAATCCAAGTACACCACAGCTATGGCTGTCCCTCGGTCCAACTCCCTGGTCACCCAATCAAAGAAATCAATCAGATTTGTCTGACAAGACCTGGCACTGGTGAATCCATGCTGCCTCCTATCTTGTAATCCACTGGACTCCAGAAACCTCACTACTTCCTCTTTGAGCAGTGTTTCCAATAATTTACTCACCACAGAGGTTAGACTAACCGGCCTGTAGTTTTAAACCACTTCCTTACTTCCGTTTTTGTTTAAAGGGACCACATGTGCCTCACTCCAGTCCTCTGACACCATTCCAGACTCCAAAGAGGCATTGAAAAGGTCAGTCAGCGGAGCCGCTAGAACATCCCCAAGTTCCTTCAGTATTCTCGGATGTATCCCATCCGGTCCCATCACTTTGTTTACTTTTAGTTTAGCTAGTTTCTCCCAAACACAGTCTTCTGAAAATTGTTCGAAATCCCTGTCGCTTCTATTCCTATTTCTGGGTGTTTTCCGAGGTCCTGCTCCTGGCCTTTCATCTGTGAAAACAGAACAGAAATATTTGTTAAGCAATTCCGCTTTATCCTCATCAGCTTCTACATATTCCTCCCCTTCACCCTTGAGTCTGACAGTACCACTTTTGCCCTTTCTACTGCCTATTCTCTGTATCAGTACCTTATGCAGAGTAAGAGATCCAAGAATTTCTTGTTCAAAGTTATTGTTGCTCTGTTTAAATTCTTTTTCTGAATTTTTCAGTCATGCTTTCTGTTTTGGAAGCGTTATACTGACAAATCTCAGTGCTGCATCATCAATTACATAGTTGATGATGTCATTGAAAGTTGCTCCAGTCTGCTTCCGTTTGCTGGCTAGGAAGCATAACCTACTTGTTCTGGTCTGCTCTAGTCTGAATCAAGGAAAGGAAATTAACAGGTATGGAAAATTTTGCCATATAGTACTGTTATGATGTACAGCTCTGTACACAACCTTAATGCTATTGCATAAAGTACTGAATATACCCTTCATTCCATCATACACTGCACACCCCAAACCTCATCACCTAAATAATTTGCATACCACTAAATAATTTAATTATTATGCTTTCAGCCCCACCCCAAATACATTCTAATGATTTTTTTTTTCTAAATATACTTTCATTATCTATTCTGGCCATACAGTTGCAATGTAATTTAATATTCTATGAGTCAATATTCAGCTGTGGTGTTCAAAAATCATATATATTCAGCACTTCTATCCAGAAAGGTGTCTACGCTGAATATATATGGAGAGTGTTCACCACTGGGAACTATGGAGGGGATATTCAAAGTGATTAATGCAGTTAGTGCCACTGAATATCTGCAGGTGCCGCCACTAAATGTCCCGACAGAAACATAGAAACATGATGGCAGAAAACGGCCACATGGCCTATCTAGTCTGCTCTTGCATATCAACCAAAATATTTCTCTTTTTACCTGTTGATACCCTCTCTGTTTGTCCCATGCTTTTTTGCTAGCTGACTACCATCGAGGCATTTCGGGGGCGCAGCAAAGGTGACACCTGTGGATAACCAACTAGCGGTGATATTTAACCGCTAGTCAGTTCCCATGGCAGTAAACGTTAGGCACCTGAAAGGCTCGCCTTACTTTTGCCACCTAGCTATCCGGGCAGCGGCTGAACATTGCTACTGCCCAGTTAGCTGCGGTGTTATCCAGCCAACCTGGATGTCCAGTGCCAGTGGCTAGATATGGCCCTGGCCTTGAATATCCGGGTTTAAGTTCAGTGGCGGCAGCTAGCCATTTTATCAGTGCCAGCGCCACTGCTGAATATACCCCATATATATAGTTGTGGTCAACATTATTGGCACCCTTGCAGTTCAACAATATCTCCTAAAAAAAAGTGGCCAGTAAAATGTCTTTGGACAATATACAGTATGCACATATATTTAACACATAAAAAATCAAGTAAAACAAGACCAATTATAAAAGGAAATAGTAGGAAATAGTATAAAAACTGGGATATTGCTAGAACAAGATTATTAGCACGCTTAGAAACAAATCAAATCAGTTTAAACAGAAGAACCGCATTCCCACTGTAATCTAATTAGATGCACCTGTGACAATTAAATATTCACATGACTTGAACCAACCAAACTGAATGATGGCTCTAATGTTTAAAATGGCCACATTCACTCCATGTTCTATTTTTCACAATGGTGAAGACAAGAGAGCTGCCTGAGATCATCAGAAAAGCCGTTATCATCAAACTTCAAAGGGGTAAGGCCATTTCCAAAGACCTTAGGAGACCTGTGTCTACAGTTCACAATGTTATTAAGAGGTTTTTTGCTCATGGAACTGTCAAGAACCTCCCAGGATGTGGTGGGAAGAGGAAAATTAATCTAAGAAGTCTTCAAAGTTAGTGCGAACTGTTGGAAAAACACCATGTACAACATTCAAAGAGCTCAAGACTAACGTGGGGTAATATGGAGTGGTGGTTTCAACCCGCACCATATGCCGCGCACTAAACAAAGAGGGACTTCATGGGCGAAGGCTAAAGAGGACCCACTGCTCAAAGACAAACATAAAAAGACATGCCTGATCTTTGTCCAAACCCACCTTGAGAAACAACAATCCTTCTGAGAAAATGTTCTGTGGACAGATTGAAACAAACTCGAGCTCTTTGGCAATGCAGACCAGTGATACATTTACAGGTAAAGAAATGAAGCTTTCATTTCTTTCCAAAGGTTCTTATTGGACTGAGATCAGGACTCATTGCTAGCCTAAAACAGTCCATTTGTTCCTTTTTTAACTATTCTTTTGTACTTTTGGATGTATATTTGTCCTGCTGGAGGACTCATGACCTTCGACCCAGACTTAGCTTTCTGACACTAAGTAGCATATTTCATGCCAAAATACCTTTTCATGATTCCTTTAATACATTTCAGGCCTCCAGTTCCTGAGGCAGCAAAACAACCCCACAAGATTATGGAACCTCCACCATATTTAACTGTTGAAAGGGTGTTTTAACAGTTAAATATGGTGGAGGTTCCATAATCTTGTCCAGGTCATATATCCCTGTATATAGCTCAAACAAATCAAGCACCCAACACATCCCTCACACAACTAAGTTTTATCCTCACTGCATGTACAACACACACACTTTACCTGATTGCTTGCTGTGATACCACCTTGATTATTAAGATAAGGCGGTTTAGAAATACTGTTAAATAAATAAATAAAAAATAAATATCGTATTTTCTCATAAATTACTACATCTAAGTTGCACAGACATATTTTTGTTGTTGTATGCCTTTGAACGTACTTTTAAAATATTATTATGACATACAGTTGAAGTATTTCCAATTATTTCTCAAGGTATACATCATATCTAAAATGTAAGGGTGCCAATAATGTTGACCATAACTGTACATATATATATATGGTGATATTCAGCTGGTATACGTACAAGTATGCAGTTTAAGTTAGGACAGCATATTTTCTGTCCTAACTTAAAATGCAAAGCTATGAGGTTAGTGCATAAATATGTCTGCTATCAGTATAGCTGGATGAAATGCCTTTGGTCTGCTCCAGCACTATCCAGATAGTTCTGGAGTGGTTAGAAGAAATTTTCAGCAGCACTATCTGTATAGTGCCATGACAGTTTATAGATAAGGGACTTATAAATTTAGTGGCTGCTGCTAAATGGAAGTGTTCCTATGAATATCTGGCCTCTAGTTTTAATTCTTTTCAATCTAACGAATTTTGCAAAGAAATTATATATAAGGATAGAAAATGGCTAGCTGTCTAGCAGAGGGCAAAATAACTCTCCAAAAATTTAATAGAATGGGACCAAATTTGGTGTGAGCAAAAGAATAAAAACAAGGAAAAGACACATCAAGTCTGAAAATAAGCCAGATCGGACAGGGTGTTCCAGAGAAATGAACCCCATCCCCAAAAATGGCCCTGTCTATTTCTATTGGAGATGCAGCATAGAAACCCTAATTCACTGAAACATAGCTGTTAGGAAATTGCTCCTTTCAAACTGCTTTGCCCTTTTCACTTTTCTAGTCACAAACACACATAAAGCCAACAGAGATTCACATATAGTGATACAATAACATACCATACAGATACTCACATACAGAACCAACAAAGATATACACATGCACATACGCATGCAAAACTGCAACAAAAAACACACACAGGCACATACAAATCAAACACAAACACAAACAACCAAAACAAAGACACACACAAACACATGCAAAGGGGCTTATTTTAGAAGCCTTATTCACAATTTCTACAATTAAAATCAGTCATTTACATGTGGAAATGGCATCTCTGTGGAAAGAGTGATTTTAAAAGGGCAAAATGTACATGTAGATGACCTTACTACATAGAAATTGTAAGGGGGCATGGTTAGGGAATGGCCAAAAAATCAACAAGCTTAGAGTGGAGGAGTAGCAGTTAGAGTATTGGCTTGGGTCCTAAAAGACCATGGTTCAATTCCCACTAGCATAAGAACATAAGATATGCCATACTGGGTCAGACCAATGTCCATCAAGCCCAGTATTCTGTTTCCAATAGTGGCCAATCCAGGTCATATGTACCTAGCAGTTTCCCCAAGGGACACAGGTTCCACAATGCTTGTATTGCTTCAAGCATTGATATCCTGGGTCCCTTCTTAATAATGGTTTATGGACCTTTCCTCCAGGAACTTGTCCAAACCTTTTTTAAACCCAGCTACACTAGCATTCCTTGTGGCTTTGGGTAAGTCATTTAACCCTCCATTACCTCAGAAAAATGCAAGTTGTCAATGTCCCTGTTTATTGTACATTACAGTTACAGTACAATGTAGACCACTTTGCTTGAAATGATAAAGCAGTATAGTGCTTTGCAAAAGTATTCATCACTTTGGTTTTTGTCCTGTTTTGTCACATTATGTACAACCTGGAATGAAAATGGAGGTTAATTTGGATGATAGGTAATGGACCTAACTATAGTCCAAATTGGTGAAGTGAAATGACAATAAAATACCTTGTATATATAAAAAACAAGTAAAAACTGAAAAAGTTGTGAGTGCATATGTATTCATTCCTTTTGCTATGAAACCCCTAAATAAGATCTGGTCCAACCAATTAACCTCATAAGTCACATAATTAGTTGATTAGGGTCCACCTGTGTGCAATCAGTGTCACATGATCTGTCACATGATGCCTGTATAAATATGCCTGTTCTGAAAGGCCCCTGACTCTGCAACACTGCTAAGCAAGCAACATGAAGACCAATGAGCACGCCAAACAGGACAGAGACAAAGTTGTGGAAAAGTATAGATCAGGGTTGCATTATTAGAAAATATCCCAAATTCTGAATATTCCACAGAGCACCATTAAATCCATTAAAACAAAATAGAAAGAATATGGCACCACTACAAACCTAACAAGAGAAGGCCGCTCACCAAAACTCACCTACTGGGCAAAGAGGGCATTAATCAGAGATGCTTCTAAGACACCAAGAATTCCCACAAACCTAAGATAGTGAATAATTAAATAATCCCACACAAAAAATTTACCATTAAAGCTCCCCCAACATTATTTATAATCTTTTGTCGAAGCGAGTCAAAGGAGGGTAAGAATTGTATGTCGAACCCACTCCAGACAACAAGCTGCTTTTTTAATTTTATAAGGTACTCCACCTTGAAAGGCATTTTTAACTTTAAACTTATCTGCCCAAAGTTCAAACCACAGTCGGTAAAATCGTTGTCTTTTGAAGATGCAATGTTCTACAGTCGGTAAAATCGTTGTCTTTTGAAGATGCAATGTTCTGCAGAACATTGCATCTTCAAAAGACAACGATTTTACCGACTGTGGTTTGAACTTTGGGCAGATAAGTTTAAAGTTAAAAATGCTTTCGAGGTGGAGTACCTTATAAAATTAAAAAAGCAGCTTGTCGTCTGGAGTGGGTTCGACATAAAATTCTTACCCTCCTTCGACTCGCTTCGACAAAAGATTATAAATAATGTTGGGGGAGCTTTAATGACTAAGACACCAAGGACAATACTGAAGGATCTACAAAGATGCACAGCAGAGATGGGAGTATCTGTCCATAGGACCACTTTAAGCCATACACTCCACAGAGTGGGGCTTTATGGAAGGGTGGCCAGAAAAAAAGCCATTGCTTAAAGAAAGAAATAAGAAAACACATTTGGAGTTTGCACAAAAGCATATGGCGGACCCCCCCCCCAAACATATGTATGAAGGTTCTCTGGTCAGATGAGACGAAAATTGAACTTTTTGGCTATCATGGGAAACGCCATGTGTGGCGCAAACCCAACACTTCCCATCACCCCAAGAACACCATTCCCACAGTGAAACATGGTGGTGGCAGCATCATGCTGTGTGGGATGTGTTTCATCAGCAGGGACAGGAAAACTGGTCAGGATTGAAGGAATGATGGATGGCACTAAATACAGGGCAGTTCTTGAGGAAAACCTGTTTCAGACTACCAGAGATTTGAGACTGGGATGAAGGTTCACCTACCAGCAGGACAATGACCCTAAACATACTTCTAAAGTTGGTTTAAAGAGAAACATTTAAATGTCTTAGAATGGCCTAGTCAAAGTCCATACCTCAATACAATTGAGAATCTGTGGCATTACTTGAAGATTGCAGTACACCAACGCAACCCATCTAACTTGAAGGAGTTAGAGACGTTTTACCTTAAGGAATGGGTGAAAATCCCAGTGGCTAGATGTGCTAAGCTAATAGAGACATATCCTAAAAGATTTGCAACTGTAATTGCAGCAAAAGGTGGCTCTACAACGTATTGAATTTGGGGGGTGAATACATATGCACACTCCTGCTTTCAGTTTGTTTGTTTTTTTGTCTTAATTATTCTTTGTGTCACAATAAAGGATATTTTGCACCTTCAAAGTCATAGACATGTTGTGTATCACATGGTGCTAACCCACAAAACTCCATTTTAATTCTAGGTTGTAATGCGACAAAATAGGACAAACAGAGAGGGGATGAATACTTTTGCAATGTACTGTATATAAAAACTTGTTAAATTAAAATAAATAATACATGTGTATTCCCCATTTCATAAGAGAATGCATGTATATGACTGCAATTGTCCATATTGGGATTTACAGCTGTTCCTTGGCATGTAAAAAGTGTTCATTTTGACCAGCTCTTTACAGGAGGGATTAAGTTGATTATCCTTCTTAATCTCGTGCCATTTATTTCCTCTTCCAAATTGGAATTCAGTAAAAATTGTGGCATCTGTGGTTAATTGCTGACCTTTTTATGTGTAAATTTGCAAAATGGCTGATATACATGTACAAGTGCTGTTGGCACTTACACATAGAATTTGCAAAATACCAGCTAGCACAAACATGTGGAAGTTACTTAGTTTCCGCCATTGATTTTTTTCCACATGTAGATTTGCAAAATGGATCCTCCAGCTTCACGTAGTGGCAAATACCTGTGCTGTCCTCTAGTATTCTACGTTTAGCAGAGCCTTTTCTAAAATACTGCCGAAATTGTGCACGTCGTGACCTCAACGTCCTAATTCTAATCTCCACATACAATCTAAAATGTGCCATAAATAGTCAAAGCACAGAATTCAACACACACACAAACAAAATGCAGACACAAAAACATACACCCTCAAACACACTTACACAAAATGCAGACACAACAACACATGCACTTATACACAAACAAAATACACACACAAACAAAACGCAGATGCATAAACAAAATAGAGATACACAGACACATACAAGCAAGATGCAGACACGCACTCTCACAGATAATTTTGAAGTAATTTTATGAGCCATACTTTTTTCTCCAAAACCTTCCCTCCCCCCTCCATTGCTGCTGCACCCCTATCCCTGCTGGACTGTGTCTTATTGAGGTAGATGTATATTTAGTTTTTTTAATAAATTATACTCTGAAACCCAGTGACTGAACTGTATAACTTTTGTAATGGTTGCTATGTACGGTGACCTCTAGTGACTGAAACGTATAGTTTCCTACTGGTTGCTATGAGGATCATTCAATGGCATGAATAGCGGGGATGAACATCCGGATTGGACGTCCATCCCTGCAATTCACTCCCCTGCCATCCCCGGCTAATGCCTCCCCGTACAAACAGCTCATTCGTATGGGGAGACATAGATCTGGTCAGGAGGGGGCGTGTCTGAGGCAGAGCGAGGATGGGGCATGGACGGGCTGTGACCCTAGACATATAGGGCCAATTCTGAAGTCGACCTTGTATGTCCAGAGCCATGAACATGGATGGGTGACTTATTCTACCGCAGAGGTGGAATAAGTCCCCCTGAACATTAGAGGATCATGCCGCTGGGCCGGGTCAAAGAGGTAAGGTGGAGCAGTAAGTTCCCCACAGCCAAACCCTGGCCATGGGAGGCTGGATCGAGAGCCTGACTGCGAGGAAAGAAGAGGGTCAGCGGTGGCTGGCATTTTCGGCTCCTGAATGGAGCCACAATGACATGGCGATGGGACGCCATGGCACCGTGGCTCCATTCAGAAGCCTGACTGAGGTAGCCGGAGAGCTGCTATGCATGCAGGCTGACCAGAAATCGGGGCCCAGCCTGCACATTCAGGCCATAGACCCAGTTTTGATCCCGTGGGCATGTCTAGCCCCCGTGGGATCAGAATCAGGTCTAACTCCGGGCTTCCTGTTTCTGCTCTGCCACACAGGGGGCTGGATGGCCAATTCTGAATGTGCCTCCAGGTGTATGGCCTCCTGGTGTTAGAGAAGCACAGCAGTACTCATTGCCTTGGGACAGTGGCACCCTGTGGCTAAACTGTAAAATCTATCCTTTGAAATCTGTTGACAGTAGCATCTAATAGTTATATATATTATCACAGTTGGTTTCATTTTATTAATCTTTCCAAAGCAACAGAATGTTTGGGAAATGGTTGATTGAAACCGCTTCCCCCATGTAGATCCAGGACACACATATGGACAGATACACAGACAACGGAGATACAGATACCAGCACACATGCACAGTTATACCAACTCACAAACACACACAGCCATTTTGAGGGGCTGGAAAGAATTCCATGAGCTGTGCTCTGCTTGCTTTATCTACTTGTTTCAAATAATAAAACTATGCAACTACTCCACCTGAAAAGGAATAAATTGTTGCATATCAAGAACTGTGTTTCACTGTATGAAAAGCAACACAGGGAAGTTATCAGCCATGCATGATGCTGGGAAGATATATCTTTAGACTAATACAGCAATATCTTGTTCAACTGCTGAATGTTGCTTGCACCTTTACCTTCCTTGACCTTGATGACTGGAGTCTTGGAAAAGTCTGTTGCAATTTTGCAAGGGCGCCAGTAAAATTGTTGCAGCTGTGGGGCTGAGGACGGTGTCACATTTCAGTAGCAAGCTTATGGACTTGAACAACCAACCAGTGAGAATGTATGTAATGGCTTTGCTGTCCCCAGATGAGCCTAGTGATGCCAGACTTTTTAAAGCTGTTATTAAAACTGTTTCTGCAAGAGCTTTTTTAAATACCAGCATGTGGTCTGTGGTCACTAAACTTGCTGAAGTGGTGAATTCCAGGGAATAGCTCTGTATAGTGATGCTGCTGGCCTTGTGCTTTTCTGCATGGAAAACTACTCCCTTCTGTACAAAGTATAATGGTTCCGTATAATTAAAAAAACAAAATCATTAACAAAAATTCTTGTTTTGTAGGTTTAGGATAAACTGATTCAACATTCCTCTGATTTTAAACACTATAAAATGTTCCAGGCGATAAAAGTGCTGGCATTGGATGCCCAAGGGATTTGATGAAGCAGGTTAACATACTATATATTATTAGTGCAGGTTAGTAAACAGTTTCAAAGTACAATGCAAGCAAATTCAGCACAATGAGAGGTAAAACAAGTGTGGCAGAAAAGAGGATCAGCAGGATCCGTTCACCAGGGAACCCAAGGTGAATGGATGAAGTTTAAACACAGGAATTACAGGAGGTCTGCAGAAGAGAGGGGAGAATAATTCCAGTGCTGAAGAGTGAATGGAACAAGTAGTGAAAGCAGGAAGGGATAACACTTAACTTAGGGATGGCAGGATGTGCAGACATAGTAAGAGGAAGGATGGCGGCAGGACTGGATTTAAAGGAGGGGTACCCATGGGTAGGAAGGGAGGAAGAGCTCTGCTCTCCCCCTCCTCTAGATCATGTCCTTTTCCAGGCATCCCCCCTTCACCTTTGCTGCTTGTCCTGTGTAACGGCCAGTCCCTCAGCAACAGCAGCAGCAGCAGCAGCAATTTCAATAGCAAAATTCAGTGCAGGGTCTGCAACACCTATGCTGTATGGGCCTTGCAGTGCCCTCCTCTCTCATTAACTTCCTGTTGCCATGGAAATTCTTGTGACACTACAGAACCTGACAGCCCAGGAGGGCTCAGAGGCCCCACTCTTGATTTTGCTGTGGGAGTTGTTGTTACTGCTCTAGGACCAGCTACTATATAGGGCAGTGACACTGCAGCTTCAGACCCAGATCGAGATATGACAGTGGCAGTGATATCTCACCATCTACTAAAATTTGGCGCTGGAGGCATTTGTCTTGTTTCTTACATCTAAAACCAGGCCTGGAGAGAGCCCACAGAAGACTGCATTGGTTGAAGTCTGTTGGCAGTGGAGGGTTTTCCTCATGTTTATGAAACATGAGTGAATGTTACAGCAGCTAGAATTTAATCCCTTTTAATGGATGTCACTTATTGAAAGAGGGCTGCTACACAGTACCCTGTCCTGTGCTGCTGAGGTAAGCTATATGCTTATTTGATTTAAATTATAGCTCTTTGCTACTGCTAGGCTCTAACTTATGAAATTTAAACTACAAGCTCTCTGCTGGGTTCTAAATTTAACCAGAAATCTCTCTTCAGTGTTTTAAATTTAAACTAAAAGTACTTTGCTGATGCTAGGCCCTGAATGACTATTAAATTTAAACTACAAGCTCTCTGCTGGGTATGAAATTTAATCAGAAAGCTCTCTTCTGTGTTTTAAATGTAAACTTAAACTGCTGCTACTAGGCCCTGACTGATTTAACAAAAAATAGTGGGTTCACAGATTAATTAGCTTTAATAAAAAGAATTCCTTTCAGAAAATTCCCAAAAGTATATACTCACAATTGCAGATCTCTCTCCAGAAGTAACAGTCCACTTTTCTAGTCTTTCAAGACAGAGGATCACAGAGCTCTGGTTGAGCTATTTATGCCTGTGCTGCTGAGGTAAGCTGTGACCGACTTCCTGGATGATTAACAGTCCTTGCTTGGATAGAAGGAGTCTTTCAAAATGGCCTTTTGATCTGCCACCTGGTGTTTACACCTGTTGAAAACGTTTCACAGGTCTCTTGCCCCCTAGGTAGAAGGCCTCTTTGTAAAGGTCTCTAGAAGACTATTTGCTGCTCAAAGAGTACTTGCCCTGTTTTGCCTTTTGTGCTAATCTATATTCATATTTGATTTAAATTATAGCTATTTGCTACTGCTAGTCTCTAACTTATTATGAAATTTAAACTACAAGCTCTCTGCTGGGTTCTAAATTTAACCAGAAAGCTCTCTTCTGTGTTTTAAATTTAAACTAAAAGTACTTTGCTGATGCTAGACCCTGAATGACTATTAAATTTAAACTACAAGCTCTCTGCTGGGTATGAAATTTAACCAGAAAGCTCTCTTCTGTGTTTTAAATGTAAACTTAAACTGCTGCTACTGGGCCCTGACTGATTTAACAAAAAATAGTGGGTTCACAGATTAATTAGCTTTAATAAAAAGAATTCCTTTCAGAAAATTCCCATAAGTATATACTCACAATTGCAGATCTCTCTCCAGAAGTAACAGTCCCCTTTTCTAGTCTTTCTGTCAATTTAAAATGAGCCTTACGAGCTGTCTGAAATTAAGAAATAAAATGAAAAGTTATTCCCAGTAAGAGTTAAAAGGAATGTCTGATCTTATTATCCTAGCAATTCCAAGTCACAAAAAAATAAGCAGTTGAGTTTTTCTCTTTTTTGAAGCTGTTTGGAGACAGTGACCAAAATGGTATAGGGGTTTATCTCCAGGAACAAGCAGGAATGAGTCTTCACATATGGGTACGTCTGTACCGACGGAGTCTGCGCGGGAACACTTCCCAGCGTCCAATCAAGAGCTTTTGGAAGCATCCCAGAGATCACCTGTTACAGGTAAGTAACTGTGCTATACCAGAAGCTGTATGAGAGGAGACTTGAAGATCTAAATATGTATACCACCACTACTACTACTACCACCGCTACTGCTACTACTACCACTACTGCTACTACTACTACCACTACTACTACTACTACCACAACTACTACTGCTACCACTACTGCTGCTACTACTACTACTGCCACCACTACTACTACTACCACCACCACCACCACTACTACTACTATGACTACTACTACTACTACCACCACCACTACTACTACTATGACTACTACCACCACCACTACTACTACTACCACCACCACTACTACTACTACTAAACATTTGTATAGCGCTACGTGGCATATGCAGCACTGTACACAAACAGCCATTTCAAAGAGCTCACAGCCTATCCAAGACAGACACAAATGACTAGCAGGGGATTAGGGTAGAACAAATGGAAAATGGTTATAACACACAAGGGTGGTAAGCAAGAGAATGGAGGGGGGGGGGGGACAAGAGCCAAAGGTAGCCTCAAAGAGGTGGGTTTGTAGCCTGGGTTGAATAAGCCCAGAGATGGAGCCTAACATGCTGACTCGGGTAGTCTGTTCCAGGTGTAGGGTTCAGCAAGGTAGAATGAACAGTCTGGCATTGGCAGTGGAAAAGACTGGCACAGATGAGAGGGATTTTACCAGATGTGTGGAGTTCCCAAGGAAGGGTATAGGGAGAGATAAGAGAGGAGAGGTAATGGGGAACCATAGAATGAATGCACTTGTAGGTCAGTAGCAGAAGTTTGAACTAGATGCGGAAATGGATAGGAAGCCAGTGAAGTAACTTGAGAAGAGGGGATATGTGGGTATAGCAAGACTGGCAGAAGATTAGCCACATGGCCATATTTTGAATGGATTGAAGGGGAACTAGATGATTCAGGGGGAGAACAGAGAAGAGCAGGTTCAGAGGCGACACTCCTTTGGACGCTCACCTAGTGACTCTAAAGTGTTGGGGAATTACCCAGGATAGCCTTTCCTTGCTATACTCTCCCCTCCCCCCTCAGGCACACATGCACATGTTAATAAGCATACCAAACAACTACTGCAGAGCTCAATAAGAAATCTTTATTATAGAAAGGTGAGTATAATATCTAATTGCATCTAGCAAGCAGATAGCATAAGCTTACCTAATAAGAAAGAGAGAAGTCAGTACAGCCCAACTTCGTGATCTGTTCCTACTAACTCCCTCCCATACAGTTCTCCTACTTCCTTTAAAGGCTTTCCGTCACGTACACTTGCAAGCACACATATATTGTTACCTCTGTATTTCTTCACCAACTACTTTTAGTTTTTTCTTCCCAGACATCATGTCTGTATCATTTCTTTCTGCAAAACATGTTTCTTTTTAATTCATTAACTCACGCCCTGCCACTTAGTGTGTTACATTTCAATGATCGCCTCCCCTGCATTCCTGCTTTCTTCAGTGCACTATGTTCTTCAATGTCTGAATCTGTCTTTGAAGGTCAAAGACAATGTGCTGAACTTATTCACACAGTTTCTCTATTAACCCTTTTGCTGATGTTATAGCAAACAGATTGGCAGTCCCCTACAGTTACAAGTCTAAATGGAGATGAGTAGAGTGGATAAGGATCTTGGTAATGTGTTCAAAAAGGAAGAGACAAATTTTGCTGATCTTATAGAGAAAGAAGTGACAGAGTTTAGGTATCTGTTGGATATGTGCAGAAAAAGAAAGAGATGAGTTAAAGATGTCCCCAAGATTGCAAGCTGAGGATACCAGGAGGTACTGAAATCCATGTGAGGAGATTAGGGCACCAAGGGAGTGAGGATAGAGAGAGAAAAGAGGTCCCAAGACAGACTCCCGAGGTGCACTGACTGAAAGCAGGATAGCAATGGAGGAAGATCTGCCAGAACAGACACTGAAGGTGCGGTGGGATAGATTAGAAGAAAACCAGACAGAACAGAGCCCCTAAATCCAAGCAAGAACAGGGTGTCGAGGAGAAGGTGGTAATCAACAACAGATAGGTCAAGAAGGATGAGGATAGAATTAAAGCCCTTGGATCTGGTTAGATATAAGCCACTGGAGATGTTGGCAAGGGCTGTTTCAGATTGCAGGGGTCCAGAATGGTTTGAGAAGAAAGAAAGCTGAGAGAATGATGGTGAACCATATGTTTAAGTAGTTTAGTTGCAAAAGGCGGAGGAAGATGGACTGATATTTGGAAGGGCAGGTAGGATTTAGTGAAGGTTTTTATGAGGGGAGAAGAATAGGGGAGATAGGATATAGACATTTAAATACTTGAAAGGTATTAATAAACAAACCTTTTCCAAAGACAGGCAAGTTATAAAACTAGAGAACAGGACATGAAGTTAAAGGAGGAAAATTTAAAATCAATATCAGGAAATAGGTTTTCACAGAAAGGATGGTGAACGCCTGGAATGCCGTCCCACTGGAGGTAGTGGGAACAAAAACAATGGCAGAATTTAAAAAGGCATGGGAGAAACACAGGGAATCCCTATGTAACAAGAGGAGCATTTCTGCTCAACGCAAAATTCAAATAACATTCACATTTCAACAAAAGGGATAGAAGGGCATGGAGCAGCAATCACCTGAAGCTGAATCATAAAGCAAAGGTAATCGGCACAAAGCAGCAGTTACAACCCAAATGAAATGATAGAGCAGCATTTAGAACCCTTAGCACCTTACTGGGAATATTAGATGGGCCATGCCGTTCGTTCGTTATCCACCATCATTTGGGGGAACCAAGAAAACTGCAGCATATAATTTGTATGCTGACATCTGGAGCTGTCTCTGCAACAAGATAAACAGCAACAGCTGGATTTGGAGTTTCCCTCCATCTACCTCGCAGGGCCTACAGCTTGTGCAGATGTGTATTACCCAGTTTTCTAGAGGTGCTGACCTGTAGCTCCAAGTTGAAAATCTGGGGTGGGTGGTTGTCATTTGAGGAAGATGCTGTGGCATGCAGGGGGAGTGACCTTTCACTCACCTGGACTAATGTTTCTGCCTGGATATTTTTAAGAAATACTTGTGAGAAGTTTTGTTGGTTCCTGAAACGGCTTTACCACCTGCGAACAAAGTTTATTTTCTGCTGTTTACCTCAAAATAGCAAGTTGAGACTTAAAAAGCTCTAGATGTTTCTCTTTTGTTGGAAACCTCTTTTATGGAAGTATAAGAAAGATCTACTCTACTTGAGACCTTTATCTTTGAACAGGACATGACTAGAATTATTTGGCTTTACTTTAAAAAGATAAACAATTTCTTTTTGGGACAGACCATTAGGATCTTTCCCAATGTGTCATGCTTAATACAGGAAAGACGATGTTTGTTTTTGGCCATGCATCAAGAAGCTTTAGCTGTGGGTGCAGTGTTTCAGTTGCGTTATCCTTACAAATGTTCCTTGAGTTCTTTACTGGCCTTGAAGAAGGTCTCTCAGAGAACCAGTTTGCTTTCATCCAGATAACTTTGGGGAGGTGGGGAGCAAAGGTTAAGGAAGTCTTTAGCACTGGGGAGAGGTAGGCCAATTCAGGATTATTGCTCATATAACCCCCTTTCTTTGTGGTCCTAGCAGCTACCCCACAAGCACACCAGCCCAAGAGCTTCTTTTAGTTTTTCAGTGCTTATTCTTGGGATTTAATTATCAGGGTTCTTTATTGTGAGGACCTACATACATTAGGATTCCCTTGGCACCTGACAATCTCACACCTCTTCCTTTCACAATTAAAAGAGTCCAGTCCAGAGTTTCTGTTCTGATCCAACAGTTAAACTTTAAAGCCACTGAATAAACTAAGATAGCAATTAGCAGCAAAGATATAGTTACAGGTAGGTTACTCTTTCTCCTCCCAGTTAAGTAAGTTATACCACTCTCTTAAGTTACTCTTAGCTCATACTGACCAATTACATCACTCTTTACCACACTTGCTTCTTTGTTGCTTTTTTGGTTTCCCTGATTGGGAACCTCTTTCTTTGGATATTTAGCACCTCTACCCAGTGTACCTGAAGCTGCATGTGAGGCAGACACAGGTCCACATTGCTGTACTGGATTCACACATGGGTCTGGTGTCACTGGCATATGATGAGTGCTTAAGTCCCTTTCTTTTGAAGAGCTGGAAGCTTTTGTGGAAATAGGTCCCTAAAGCTGCGCTGCAGACTCCTGTCTCAGATGGGTTGGAACACTTGGTTGACAGCAGCGCCAAACCTAGCCCTGTGCGAGCAGTGCAGCCGCATAGAGTGCAAAATTGAGGTGCATTTGGAGCTGCCAGCCTCGGCTCTCCCCCAAGCTGCCTGCCCTTGCCCAGCTGCTGCCGCCGCTTTTAGTGTTGCCTTGACAGTGGCAGCAGCGACATCCAATTAAAAAAGACCCCTGCGGCTCTTTCTGACTGTGCACTTGCGAGTTGGCCTGATCCCTCCCTCCTCTGATGTATGCAGAGACCCGCATTTGAATAGTTGGTTTGGTCCCTCCCTCTTCTGATGCGTGCATATATCAGAGATGCATGGGGCAATTGACAAACCTGTGATTGGGAAGGGAGGGGGGAGGGGGCTTGCCAGATGTGCATGCCTCACAGGGCACATTTATGGCTTGCTATAGCTCTGGTTGACAGTACAGTTTTTCTTAACTAGACAGTGGGACACTGACAGGCTTTGCACAACATCAGCCCAATTCTCTCATAAATTACTGCTCTGATGCTTGCTGCTTACTCCTGATGGTATGAGTGGCAGTGAGCTAACAGCATCTGCCCAAAAGGCAGATGCCCTTGCTCCCTGCTAGTGCAGTGGCTGTGCGCCAAAGACAGAATTCTGCCTTTCAGAGCGGCTTTATACCAACCTGATTTTTTCCTCCCAGAGGAATCTCCTTATTTTATTTATTTATTTAAAGGGTATTTCTATCCCGCCTTATCCTTCAATCAAGGCGGTGTACACAGCAAGCAATCAATAGAGTTGGTGTTTGTGTCTTAGGTCAGTTTATACTGTACAGTGATGGTGCATGTGTGTGTGTGGGATGATTAGTGTGAACTATTTACAGCATGAGCTTTTTACAGTTATATACATGAGCTTTGCAGTTATATACAGAGTGCTGCGGCTGAGCATTAGTCCGGGTCTGGTGATTCTGTTATATGCTTGGAACGTAGTACTCTGTGAAGAGCAAGGTTTTTAGTTGTTTTCGGAAGTCCTTTGGATCTTCTGTTGATCATAGAACATCTGGGAGTGAGTTCCATATTGGTGCCGCCATTGATAGGGCTCTACGTGTGGTGGAATTGCATGCTTTTGAGTAGTTTTTTGGTGTGTTGAGTGTGTCTGCTGTGGTCCTTCTCCTAGGTCTTGTGCTGGCGTCAGGTAGTATGAGGGGTTGTAGGCTGAGTGCAGAGTTCCTGTGTTTGATTCTGAATATGTTTAGTATCATTTTGTATTTGATGCGGGAGGTGATTGGGAGCCAGTGGAGGTCTTTTAGTATGGGAGTGATGTGGTCTTGTTTTGATGATCCGGCAATTCTTGCCGCTGTGTTTTGAGCCATCTGGAGTGGTCTGAGTGACTGTTTTGACATGCCATTATAGATTGGGTTGCAGAAGTCAAGGATGGGAGTTATTAGAGCTTGACAGACTGTGCGGAAGTGGTCTTGTGTGAGTAGAGGCTTGAGGTGTCTGATTATTCTCATCTTGTAGTATGCATTTTTGGTGGTCCTTCTGATGTGTGATTGTAGGTTCAGTTCCCTGTCAAGTATTACTCTGAGGTATTTCACTTCATTTTTTAGAGGTATAGCTGTGTTGTTGGTATTGATGAAGGGTGGAGGGCTGAAGTTGTTGTTTCGTGTGATGAGAAGTGCTTCTGTCTTGCTGTAGTTTATGGTCAGGTTGTTGTCTAGGAGCCAGTTGGACATGCTGTTGAGGCAGTCTGTTATTTTGGTGTAGTCAGGGTTGTCGAGGTTGACTGGGGTGTATATCATGATGTCATAGATTGTGTAGTTTATTTTGTGTGCTTTCATGATGTTGCAGATTGGTTGAATGTAGAGGTTGAATAACAGTGCGGATAGGGCAGATCCTTGTGGCACTCCTTGCTTGATCTTTGCGGGTCGTGAGGTGTTGGAACCGATCTTGACCTGGAACTGTCTGCCTGTTAGGTAGGAGTTGAACCATCTTAAGATGGTGCCGGTTATTCTAATGTTCTGTAGTCTGGTTAGGAGGATTCTGTGGTCCACTGTGTCGAATGCAGCTGAGATGTCTAGGAAGATCATTAGGGTTCCTTGTTTGTGATTGTCTATGGTTTGGATTATGTCGTTGAATAGGTATAGCAGTAGTATTTCGACTCTGTGGTTTGGACGGAAGCCATGTTGATGTATGTCCAGTGGGGCATGTGCGTCGATATGGTCTTGGAGCTGTTGTTGCACAGCCTTTTCTATAATCTTTGCCAGTAAAGGTATGCTGGAGATTGGTCTGTAGGCTGCTGGGTTGCTTTTTTCCAGTGTGGATTTCTTTGGGATCGGTCTTATCGTGGCTAGCTTCAGCTGGTCTGGCATGGTTCCTTGCGCCAGTGAGTTGTTTACCATGTTGTGTATGGAGCTGAGGAAGTTTTCCTTCGTTGCCTTGATCCAGGGAACTGGGCATGGGTCTGTTGGTGCGGTGCTTGTATTGATGGCGGTGATAATATCTGAGAGTTGCCTTGTGGATGGTGTGCTGAATTTATCCCATGTTTTGGTGGGCATGGTTGGGTTGGCGGTTCCTTTCATTGTTTGTTGTGGTGAGTAGTCCAGCTTTTCTTGTAGGTGATCAGCGAAGGTTTGTGGGTCAATCTGTACATCTTTTTCGGGATTTGGTTCGTTAGTTAGATTTTTTTACTATCTCAAATAGTTCTCTAGGTTTGTTGTAGGCCTTCAGAATGGTGTTTGTGTGGTGTTCTCTTCTTGTTTGGTTGATGAGCTCATTGTAGTTCTTTTGTTTCGTTAGGTATAAGGCCTGGGTGGTGGGAGATTTTGAGTGTCTCCAGCGGCATTCTATCTTTCTTAGGTGTCTTTTTGCATTGCGTATGTCTTTGGAGTACCATGGGGTGTGCTGTCTTTTGGTGTTAGTTGTTATCCCTGCTTCGTGTTTGTTGGCTTTGGCTGCTGCATTGATGATGCTGTTCCATTTGCTTACTTGTTTGCTCAGATCATCTGTTTCAGGGTCAAGGTAGGGTAGTGTGTCTTGTAGGAAGTGGTCCTTGTTGAAGGCTTTGAATCTTCTTTGTCCGGGTGGTATGTCTTGTGTCTTGTTGTGTCTCTCCCCTTGTGTTGTGATTTCTATTTGGATTCTGTAGTGGTCGGATCAGGCTACTGGAGTGACCGTGGGTGCTGAGATGCCACCTTTGTCGAGTAGGTAGTTGGGGGCGAATATTAGGTCCGGAGATGATCCATGTCTGTATGTTGGAGTGTTGATCAGTTGCGTATAGTGTAGGGAGTCCATTGCTTGTAGGAAGGACTCTTTGTCCTTGCTGGTGGTAGAGCTGAGGTTGAAGTGAGAAATGACTGGCAGCAAGAATCTACCCTGTTCTGCAAAGTGTGAGGTTCTTACATAACATTCATTGTAATTTTCTAGCATGGACACCGATGGGTGCTGCTGCTTACACAGCAATCATGCAAGCAATTTCTACACTCACAATATTGTGGGGGGAAGCACCTTCCACCCATGTCTATCCCAAACTACGCCTATGCTAAGCCTCTATCTCCTATGTTATGTAACACAAAAGCTTTATCAGGTCTTCTAGCTCTGCATTTACTTTAATCACAGTCAGTCGAAGCTGCACTTTCTGCTCCCGTCTTTGCTAGTTTTCTGTCAAATTCCTAATATGCACTAGCCCTCGAGGTGGCTTAAACTTTCTATCTTCTTTCAGAATAATTTAGATTTTCCTTTTCATCTCTGTTTTTGCATTTGTCTTCTTGATACTGGGTTTTCCAGTAATGTTAGTTAAACTTGCTACTTGTAACTCACATCATAGTGTTTGTTTTCTAGCAAACTAATAGCCCGAGGGAAACACTGCAACAGTAGCTACACTGTACTGCAGGAATGTAAATGAATAACAGAGGTCTTGTTAGACAAATCTGATTGATTTCTTTGTCTGGGTGACCAGGTAGTTGGACTGAGGGAGAGCCCTAGATGTGGTGTATTTAGATTTCAGTAAAGTTTTTTACACTGTTCTGCACAGGCGACATAAACAAACTGAGCACCCCGGGGATGGACTCTAAAGTTACTGCTTGGGTTAGAAATTGGTTGAGTTGTGAGGCGACAAAGGGTACAGGTAAATGGAGCTCACTCTGAGGAGAAGGAGGTTACCAGTGGTGTGCCCAGGGATTTGTCCTTGGTCAGATTCTGTTTAACATCTTTGTTAGTGATATTGCGGAAGGACTTTCGGGTAAGGTTGGCTTGTTTGCGGATGATACCAAAATCTGCAATAGAGTAGACACACAGGAAGGAGTAGATAACATGAGGAGGGATCTAGCTAAGCTTGAAGAATGTTCTACAATTTGGCAACTGAATTTTAATGCTAAAAAATGCAAGGTCATGCATTTAGGCTGTAAAAATCCAAAGGAGCTGTACAGTGTAGGGGATGAGGTACTTCCACAAAAGAAGAGTAGGACCTGGGCATAATTGTGTCTGAGGATCTTAAAGTAGCTAAACAGGTAGAAAAGGTGACTGTGAAAGCCAGAAGGATGCTTGGGTGTATGGGGAGAGGAATGGCCAGTAGAAAAAAAGGAGGTGATAGTGCCTCTGTATAAGTCTCTTGTGCGACCTCATTTGGAGTATAGTGTGCAATTCTGGAGACTGCACCTTCAAAAGGATATAAGCAGGTTGGAGTTGGTGCAGAAGATGGCTACTAAAATGGTTAGAGGTCTTCATTATGAAGCGTATGAGGATAGACTTAAAGATCTTAATATGTATACCTTACAGGAAAGGCGGGATAGGGGCGATATGATACAGACCTTTAAATATCTCCGTGGCATAAATGCACTGGAGGGTCTTTTTCAATTGAAGGCAAGCTCTGCTATGAGGGGACATAGGATGAGATTGAAAGTGGATAGACTCAGGAGTAATATGTGGAAATATTTCTTTACGGAAAGAGTGGTAGATGCGTGGAATAGTCTCCGATTGGAGGTGGTGGCCGCTAAGACAGTATCTGAATTTAAAAAAGCATGGGACAAACACAGAGGACCTCTAAAGCTAAAAAGAGAAATATTGTTATCTGTTCTATGTAAAATGTCATGGTATATCTCATACCAATTAACCTACTGTTACATGTAAACCGCACTTGAAACAAGGGAAAGAGCGGTATATAAATAACTGTTAAATAAATAAATAAATAAATAAATAAATAAAATTGTAGTCGATATGGAAGAGCACACTAAGAGCACATGTGGTCTTTTTCTGCCGTCATGTTTCTGTGTTTAATACTGGAGCTAAGCAGAACTACTACTACTAGTACTACTACTTATAATTTATACAGCAGTAGAAGGGCGTACATACATCTGATTCTGTGGCTATCTGGCTAACAATGTCCCAGACTACTTTGCTGAGAGACAGGTAGTGACTCTCAGCAGCATGTATCATAGGGGCTATTGGCAACTCTGTTCTTCAAGAAATATCATAGAAACAGAAAAATGATGACAGATGAAGACCATACGGCCTATTCAGCCTGTCCATCCATACCAAATACTAAGCTCTACAATTCCTTCATCTCCCTTAAAGATGCTCTGTGCTTGTCCCATGTTTATAGAATTCATATATGGTCCTTGTTTCTACCACCTCCACTGGGAGGCTATTCCATGCATCCACTACTCTTTCCATTAAGAAGTATTTATTTTAGATTATTCTTGAGTCTATTCCCTTTCTCTCCTCTCCTGTCTTTCTTCCAACTGTACATATTGAGATCTTTAAGTTTGGTTTCTTATGCTTTATAACGAAGACTACTGACCGTTTTAGTTGGTCTATGCTCTGTATCGACTCCATCTTGTTTATATCATTTTGAAGGTTGTGGTTTACATAATTAAACACAGTACTGCAAATGAAGTCTTACCAGAGGCTTATACGGAAACACCATCACCTCCTTCTTCCTGATGGCCATTCCTCTCTATGCAGTGGCATTCCCAGCCCCCAGGGCACCCCCCCCCCCATGATGCAAGGCATTACATTCCCCCTCCCCCACTCAGAACATCGATGACTAGTTTTTGGTAGATATTCTCTAGGTCAGTGTTTCTCAACGCAGTCCTTAGAGCACATCCAGCCAGACAGGGTTTCAGGATTTCCACAGTGATATGTAGTGGATAGATCTGCATACAATGGAGGCAGAGCATACAGATCTATCTTTTGCATATTCATTTTGGATATCCTAAAAACCTGACTAGTTGAGTATGCCCTGAATACAGGGTTAAGAACCACTGCTCCAGGGATGTGCATTCCATAGCATACTTTCAGTTCATTAGTACTGCTTAAAACTTAGCATGTGCTAAATCAATTTAATGTGCATGTTAAGTCTATGAAGGGCATGTTTACTAAGCCTCGTGCCAGAAATACATGTTTGTCTGCATTACCAGCACGGGACTCCTCACTAACTGCAGGGGGCATGTGCATCATCCTCCTGCAGTTACCACGCTTCAGTGCCGCTGCAACTAATACCATCCATTGAGGTGGAGGTAGTTGCCCCGTGCTACTGGCATCAAGCGCAGATAGCACGGGACACTAATACTGATGCTAGCTGCGCCATACTGGGAATTCCATGTCCTGCTCAGTCGCTGCCCCAGCGTCTGCAGTCAGGTTAGTGAGGGGGGGTTTAGCATTAGACTCTGCGCTACTGTTTAGTGCAGTGCCAAAATGGCGCCCTCTCTCTGCGCTAGCCTAGTAGTGCACGTTAATAAACACACCCCTTAGTGTACATTCAACAGTTTTAACACTTGTTTCAAATTGTTCTTAAAATTAATGTATGAAAGGAGCCGAGAAAAGTTCAACAACTGGGATAAATGGCCCAACAAACAGGAAACAAACTGAAAATCTTTGCCCTGTGCACATATGTACTATGCTGTCTTTGTCAGATCGCAGTTGAGTGAAAATGTCCTGTGAAAATTGTACGTTATTTATAGCAATTCTTACATTTTATTTTGGCTTCTAAATTGATTAATTTTACTTTTGTTTTGTTTTGTTGCAGAAAGTGTTAACTGAGCTCTCCCCTCACCATCTTCTTTTCTTTGCTTTCTTCTTTTTTTCCCAGACACACTGTCAGTGCCTCGCTGGTCCCCACAGATTCCCCGCAGAGATCTAGGAAATTCAATAAAACACAGGTACTGTATCCAAATTTCATTATGTGTGGAAAATGCAGTGTTAATAAAGTGCTTTTGCACCAGGAACCAGCCTAAGGCAAACAAGAAAAGCAAAGCAGAGAAGACAAGGGAGAGGCACACTAACTAAATGTTCTTTTGGATGAAGTAGTGTGGTTGCTGTTGCTATATTAGTCCTCTATAAAGGTTAATAAATAAGAAAACAAACAAACAAACAAAAAAGAATATGCATCTGCCATTTTTGGTCACAGTGGATGCAGAATCACTATACAGCAACATTCTCCTTGCAGACAGAATAACTGCATGTGACAGATGGCTAAAGGCAACCCCCCTCCCCCCCGAGCTACCAGTGCCCACTAGAAACTATTACAAAATTAAGATAAAATTCATCCTGACCCAAAACTAGTTCAGCTTCAACAATCATATCTATCTACAAATCATGGGCTATGGGGACCAAAATGGCAGTACAATTTGCCAAACCTTTCATGGCAGAACCAGAAGAAACATTTTTGAATAAGCATCAGACTTAGTGGGTAGTTACTAAAGTATGTTATGGCAATAGCACACATTATTTGGCCCTTAATGCACGTTAAAGGGTAATAGCTTGTGTTATTTTATTGTAATGCACTATTTGCCATCATGAGCCATG
The DNA here is from genome assembly GCA_033557465.1 of Ichthyophis bannanicus. Taxonomy (NCBI): domain Eukaryota; kingdom Metazoa; phylum Chordata; class Amphibia; order Gymnophiona; family Ichthyophiidae; genus Ichthyophis; species Ichthyophis bannanicus. Next base: position 140,221,612 of record CM066041.1, on the reverse strand, counting down.
TTATTCAGGGAAAAATAACGCCAGCTCAAAGCTGACATTATTTTTCCACCAGGGGGCCAGGGCCTGTAAGACGTGGCATGATGCTCTCGGCTGAGTTCTTAAAGGGGCTGGCACATATTTGATTCATAGTAACAGCAATTTCAGAATTGCACCTGTCAAACAGCACTCCATTCTCATCTCCCCTCTTGATCACAGAAATGCAAAGTAACACAGATATAAGTACACACACACATACACATACACACATGTCCATGCGTGCACAGGCACATACATAGAAACACGATGACAGAAAAAGACCACATGGCCTATCTAGTCTGTACTTTCATATCAACAACTACAACAGTCCACTTTTTACCTTTAGAGATCCTCTGTGTTGGTCCCATGCTTTTTTGAATTCAGTTACTGTCCTCATCTCTACCACCTCCACTGGGAGACTATTCCATGGATCCACCACTCTTTCCGTAAAGAAATATTTCCGCATATCACTCCTGAATCTATCTCCCTTCACCCTCATCCCATGTCCCCTCGTAGCAGAACTTGCTTTCAATTGAAAGAAGCTCTCTCCCTGAACATTTATGCCACGGAGGTATTTAAACATCTCAATCATATCACCTCTATCCAGCCTTTCCTCTAAGATGTACATATTAAGATCCTTCAGTCTGTCCTCATATGCTTTATAATGAAGACCACTAATCATTTTAGTAGCCACCCTCTGCACCAACTCCATCCTGTTCACATCCTTTTGAAGGTGCAGTCTCCAGAATTGCACACTATACTCCAAATGAGGTCGCACCAAAGACTTATACAGAGGCATTATCACCTCCTTTTTTCTGCTAGTCATTCCTCTCCGTATGCACCCAAGCATCCTTCTAGCTTTTGCCGTCGCCTTTTCTACCTGTTTAGCTACTTTAAGATCATCAGACACAACCACGCCTAGGTCCCGCTCTTCTTTAGTGGACAAAAGTACTTCACCTCCTATACTATATTGCTCCCTTGGATTGCTGCAGCCCAAATGCATGACCTTACATTTTTTAACATTAAATCCCAGCTGCCATATTCTAGACCATTCTTCAAGCTTAGCTAGATCCCTCCTCATGTTATCTACACCTTCCTGGGTGTCTACTCTATTGCAGATTTTGGTATCATCCGCAAAGAGGCAAACCTTACCTGACAGCCCTTCCGCTATATCACTAACAAAGATGTTAAAAAGAATCAGACCAAGGACAGATCCCTGGGGCACACCACTGGTAACATCCTTCTCTTCAGAGTGAGCTCCATTTACTTGTACTCTTTGTCTCCTCCCATCCAACCAATTTCTAACCCAAGCAGTAACTTTAGGGTCCATCCCTAGGGTGCTCAGTTTGTTTATAAGTCGCCTGTGAGGAACAGTGTCAAAGGCTTTACTGAAATCTAAATACACCACATCTAGAGCTCTCCATCGGTCCAACTCCCTGGTCACCCAGTCAAAGAAATCAATCTGATTTGTCTGACAAGACCTGCCTCTGGTGAATCCATGCTGCCTCGGATCCTGTAATCCGCTGGACTCCAGAAACCTCACTATTTTCTCTTTCAGCAGCGTTTCCAATAATTTACTCACCACCGAAGTTAAACTAACCGGCCTGTAGTTTTCAACCACATTCTTATTTCTGCTTTTGTGTAAAGGCACCACATGAGCCTCTCTCCAGTCCTTTGGCACCACTCCCGACTCCAATAAGGCATTGAAAAGGTCAGTCAGTGGAGTTGCTAGAACATCCCCAAGTTCTCTCAGTATTCTAGAGTGTATCCCATCCGGTCCCATCGCTTTGTCTACTTTAAATTGAGCTAGTTTCTCACAAACACAGTCTTCTGAAAATTGTTCAATATGTCCCTCACTTCTGTTCCTATTTGTGGGTGTTTTCTGAGGTCCTGCTCCTGGTTCTTCATCTGTGAACACAGAACAAAAATATTTGTTAAGCAATTCCGCTTTATCCTTTTCAGCTTCTACATATTCCCCCCCCTGACAATACCACTTTTGCGCATGAAATGAGAGTCAGAAGCTGTAAAGATGTCTTTCACATTGGAACATGGAACGTACGAAGCATGAACCAAGGGAAGTTGGAGGTGGTCAAGAATGAAATGGAACATGTACAACTTGATCTGTTGGGTGTCAGCGAACTGAAATGGACTGGCATCGGGCACTTTGCATCCGATGGTCACATGGTCTACTATGCTGGAAATGAAAGACAAAGAAGAAATGGTGTTGCATTTATAATAGAGAAGAAACTTGCAAGAACTGTAATGAAATACAATGCAGTCAGAGAACGCTTAATCTCTATTCATCTACGAGGAATGCCTATCAACACAACTATAATTCAAGTATATGCCCCAACAACAGCTGCAGAAAAGAATGAAATTGAAGAGTTCTATGAACAAGTACAAGCTGAAATTGATAGAACATGCAAACAGGATATCCTGATAGTCATGGGTGATTGGAACGCAAAGGTTGACAACAAAGAAGAAGACAAAGTAGTTGGAAAATATGGACTTGGCAACAGAAATGAAGCTGGAGAAAGACTGATAGAATTCTGCAAGACCAACGATCTATTCATCTCGAACACCTTCTTCCAGCTGTACACATGGACTTCACCCAATGGATTGTATAAAAATCAAATTGACTACATCTGTGGAAGTCAACGATGGAAAAGCTCTATAACATCAACAAAGACAAAACCTGGAGCTGACTGTGGTACAGATCATCAACTACTAGTATGCAAACTCAAGCTAAAGCTGAAAAAGAGCAAACCACTCATGAATGTAGCAAAATATGACCTTGAGAATATACCACTGGAATTTAAAGACTGCCGGCAAAATCGATTTGCTGCTTTAGATACAAATGATAGAGTTCCAGAAGAGTTATGGAATGACATAAAGAAGGTTGTGTTGGAAGAAAGCGAGAAGTCTCTACAAAAGGTAAAAAAGAAAAAACGGCCAAAATGGATGACGGAAGAAACTCTGAAAATTGCCCAGAAACACAGAGAATCTAAAGCCAGAGGAGAAAGAAAGACAATCACAGAACTCAACAGAGATTTCCAACGTGCAGCAAGACAGGACAAGGAAAAGTACTACAATGACGCATGCAAGGAAATAGAAGCAGAAACTATTAGAGGAAGAACAAGATCAGCTTTCCTAAAGCTACGAGAGTTAAAGAAAAAGTTCCAGCCTCGAATTGGAATGTTACAAGATGCTCAAGGTTCTATGTTGAATGATGCTGAGAAGATCAAGAAAAGATGGAAGGAATATACAGAGTTTTTATATGATAAAGATCAAGTGGACCAATGGCCGTTTCAACCTGTACCTTATGATCTGGAACCATTGGTGATGAAAGAAGAAGTTGAAGCAGCATTGAAAACCTTATCAAAGAACAAAGCACCAGGCATTGATTGCATTCCCATAGAAGTATTACAGCAATCTGATGCAGCTGTTACCGTACTTACAAGGCTCTGCCAAGAAATATGGAAGACAGCATCATGGCCAACTGACTGGAAAAGATCTGTGTTTATACCAATACTAAAGAAAGGTGATCCAACTGACTGTGGAAATTATCGCACAATCGCTCTAATCCCACATGCCAGCAAGATTCTACTGAAGATTATTCAAAAGAGACTACAATCATACCTGGAACAAGAACTACCTGAAGTGCAAGCAGGGTTCAGAAAAGGGCGAGGAACGAGAGACATCATTGCGGATGTGAGGTGGATACTTGAAAAGACTAAAGAATACCAAAAGGATATCTATTTGTGCTTTATCGACTATAGCAAAGCTTTTGACTGTGTAAACCATGAGAAACTCTGGGCCACATTAAGAAGCATGGGTATACCAGAACACCTGATCGTTCTCTTGCACAATCTGTACATTGATCAAGAAGCAACAGTTCGAATGGAACAAGGAGAAACAGAATGGTTTAAAATAAGCAAAGGTGTAAGACAAGGCTGCATACTTTCCCCCTACCTGTTTAATTTATATGCAGAACAAATCATCAGAGAAGCAGGATTGTATGAAGACAACAGAGGTGTGAAGATTGGTGGAAGACTCATCAACAACCTTCGCTATGCTGATGATACCACATTACTGGCGGAAAGTGAAGGTGATCTGAAACATTTGCTTCTCACAATCAAAGAACATAGTCTCAAAATGGGCCTGCACCTTAATGTAAAGAAGACAAAGATCATGACAACTGGCATAATCAACAGGTTCATCGTCGAAGGAGAAGAAATTGAAATCGTGAATAACTTTAACCTACTTGGATGAACTATCAATAAAGAAGCAACAAGCAGTCAAGAAATCAGACGACGCATTGCTTTTGGCAGAATGGCTATGAAAGACCTAGATAAGATTCTCAAGAGCAGAGATGTCTCTCTCCATACAAAGATTCGACTTGTTCAAGCCATGGTATTTTCAATAACATCATATGGATGTGAAAGCTGGACAGTGAAAAAGATAGACAGGAAGAAAATTGATGCCTTTGAATTATGGTGCTGGCGGCGAATACTGTGTATACCATGGACTACCCGAAGAACAAACCAGTCTGTACTAGAGGAGATCAAACCTAAGCTTTCTTTAGAAGCTCAGATGACAAGACTTCGACTTTCATACTTTGGACACATCATGCGGAGAGAGAGATCATTAGAGAAAGACATCATGCTTGGCAAGATAGAAGGTCAAGGCCAGCAATGAGATGGATCGATACAATAACAGCAGCTACGGGTACCAGTCTGTCAACAATGAGTCGCCTGACTGAAGACCGAACACAATTTAGGATAGCTATCCAGAGGGTCGCCATGAGTCGACTCCGACTCGACGGCACTTAACAACAACAACAACATATCTAAAAATGTCTTATCCCCCCATTTTATTGCATTGGCTATTTCCTCTTCCTTTTTAATCTTTGCCTTCTTGACTACTTTGCTAACTTCTCTAAGTTTTTCCAAATACAGATGCCTGTCTTCCTCTCTCTGTGATCTCTTGTATTTCATGAAGGCGGCGTTTTTCCATGGAAGGAACAGTAAAGAAGAGAGTCGAATGAATTTGGGGAGCCAAGTTGGCCATATGAAAAACGAATGATCACAGCCACAGGGCTGCAATCTTAACTGGCGTGAAGTGGGAATTAGATCCCCCGAAGAAACCGCTGGGTGCGGTGAAACACACTAGCGCGCAAGATTGGCGTTGGGATTGAAGATAAGTCTGGTTACACCGAGCATAATTTAGCCAGTGCTACAGAATTTAATAAGCTGCTATGACCTTCAGTTTCTAGTTTTTACGAGTTTTAATAGAATAAATTTAGTTTGGCAATGGTCACTGAAGTGAATACACTTACCCATTTTTAAGTGAGAAGATCATCAGCGTATGGTTTCTAAAAAAAACATATTGCCCGAGAGGCTCTTTTGAATGTCTTTCATATTCTTGGGAACACAAGGTCCTTGATGCAAGAAACGGGTAAGGTTAACCACAGCAGAGGTTTACCTCCTGGGTTCCACCCGACCATAGTCTGAGACCAGTTCCCTGTAATTAGTATTTTTTTTGGCATTAGTGAAGTATGGAGTAATTTTTTGTTTATTTTGGGATAATTTACTCCAACAGACCCGAAACAGTTTTTTTTATTTACCCATTTAACAAAAAGGTTGGTTGCCCATAAAATATCCCCTTTCAGTTTTGCCTACTGTTTTTCTACATCCCCCAGCTGTTCCCATCCCACTAACGACTCCCTGAGGTATTGGCCCATCTTCGCAAAGTTAGTCTTCCTAAAGTCTAAGATCCTCACCTTGGAATGGATTCTAACAGCTCTAGTCCTAATACTGAACCACACCATCTGGTGATCACTGGATGCAAAATGATCTCCCACTACAACATCAGAAACACTTTCACCATTGGTAAGCACCAAGTCCAGCATGGCCCCTTCACGTGTGGGGTCTGTTACCAATTGCCTGAATAGTTCTCCCTGTAGAGAATCCAGGATCTCCTTACTTCTAGATGATACCGCAGCAGGAATGTGCCAATCAACATCTGGCATATTGAAATCTCCTATCAGTAGCACTTCCCCTTTCCTAGCAATGCTGCGTATGTCTTCAATTAACTCTCTGTCCACCTCTTCCTCTTGTGAGGGAGGTCTGTATATCTCACCAATGCAAATAGATTTCTCTTTCCCTCTTTCTAGTTTAACCCACAATGCCTCCTCTCTCCCTTTTAAGCTCTGTAATTCCAAAGCTTTAATAGTAGTTTTTACATATAGTGCCACTCCTCCTCCCCTTCTTCCTACCCTGTCCTTTCTGAATAAATTATAGCCGGGGATAATTACATCCCAATCATGGTTTTCTGTGAACCATGTTTCTGTAACTGCCACTAAATCCAAGTCAGCCACTCCCACCAAAGCTTCAACATCAGGGATCTTATTTCCCATGCTACGGGCATTTATACACACTGCTTTCCATATATTACCCCTGTTACCCATTTCCATAAAGGTATTTAATGTATCACCTACCTGGGGGCTTTCTTCACCCATCCCCAACTAATCTAGTTTAAAGCCCTCTTCAGTAGATTAGCCAGTCTACTACCAAAGATGCGTTGACCTTTCTTGGACAGATGGATGCCATCTCTGCTCTGCAACCCTTGGAACAGCATCCCATGGTCTAGGAAACCAAAACGCTCTCGATGACACCATCCACGCAGCCATGCATTCATCTCGAGGATGCGAGCCTCTCTGCCTTGGCCTTTACCCTCAACAGGGAGGATTGAAGAGAACACCACCTGTGCACCTAACTGCTTCACCATCTGTCCCAGAGCCATGAAGTCACTTTTGATACGTTCCGAGGTATACCTGGCAGTACCATTTGTTCCAACATGGATTAGCAACATTGGGTAATAGTCAGTGGGCTTGATGAGTCTTGGCAAACTCTCCGTAACATCTTGGATTTTGGCACCAGGCAGACAGCATACCTCTCTGGACATCAAGTCTGGTTGGCAGATGGACGCCTCAGTACCCCTCAGAAGAGAGTCTCCAACCACCACTACCCTTCGTTTCCTTCTGGTCACTGATTCTGCAACTTTGGGGTACTTGAACTCTGGTTCTTCCCTTTCCAGGGATGCTTTCACCTCCTCCACTTCCAGGGCTGCATAATGGTTCTTCAATTCAAGTGCTGGAGAAGTTGGATTGGTGATTTTGCAGGCCCTGATGACTTGTGTCCAACCATCGACATTCTGTTGTTACCCATCTTCTCCTGTGCTGGAGAGCTTGGTTGCTGCAAGAAGCATCTCATCAATGTACTTCTGACTGTCTTGAATGCTCCTCAGCCTCGCCACCTCCTCTCTGAGTTCCTCCACTTGTTTCCTCAGAGCCTCTGTCTGGACCGAAGCAGAAGCTGTAACGGGGGCAATAGCTTTAGCAATACGATTTTTCCCAGCCTTTGCATTTATATACAGATACACATACAAGCACACATGCAGTGACATCACACATGCATATAAACACACATAAATACTAACCCATAAAACACACACACACACAACACATAAACATACAAAGCAGAGAGATATGCATGCAGGTACATACAGACCACATACACAAGACACATACACGCACAGGGAATGCAACTACAAAAATAAAGGTGTATGTATCTCTGTGCTGACCAGCTATCAGGATGGCAGAATTTTTATGATGCCTATTCGTACCCTGGAGCAGGTATGAGCTGCATATGTACAGTAATTATTTCCAAGGCATCCAACAGTGCTAAAAATTAGTGCAGCTTTTAACTTTCTGATTAGCATTGAGACTTTACTTCACCTCCAGAGAGGAAGTAACAGCTCTGGAGGTGACGTCAAGTTTTAAGCTCCCATTGATTTGTCCATTTTTCACTATAGTCAGAGCATGCGTGATGACCGTGTAAGCTGAGAGATGAGGAGTACTGGAATAACTCCATAATTACATGCGCATTTTCTCTATTTCATATTAACTCTCATCTGTCATCCCAGTAATTTGTTCTGTGAGCTGTATTCTTTCTTTCTCACTGACTTGCAGGATATTGAGTTCAATACTGCATTAGAGCATGAGATAGAACATCAGGGCTGGTCTGCATGGGGATATTTGGGAGCCCGATGATCACTTTGCTCTACCTGCTGAGGCCAATATTCAAAAGCACTTACCTGGTTAGCAGCACCTGATGATTGGTTAAGTGCTGGTCAGCAAAATATTCAGCAACAGGAGTGGCCTAGTGGTTGGGGCAAGGTACTTCAGGCTGGAAGGTCGGGGGTTCAAATCCCACTAGAGGACAGCAACCTTGGGCCGGAAGCCTGGGGTTTCTAGTCCCACAGGTGCTCCTTGTGGTCTTGGGCAAGCCACTTAACCCTCCATAGCCCATGTTCCCTGTAAAATAGTTATCTCCAAGTTATAATGCCCTGTTCAATGTAATTTCAGTTTGTTCAATGTAAACTGCACTGATGCAGAATAGCACAGTATATAAGAGAATGTAAATAAATATCCATATAGTGGCATTAAATATTTATTCTGATGGCCTTGGCACAATCTGAGTACAGGGACAGTGCTGCTGGGGCACAGTAGAGTTATCCAGTTAGCAGGGATATTCAGAGCGCTAACCAATAACTATCCACATTAAGTTAGGCCAGAAAAAGGCTGTCATATTTAGATAGCAGGCTGAATTTTGCCGCTATCTGGATGGTAAAGCTAGTCAGAATTATTCTGGATGCTCAGCAATGGCCACTATCCAGATACCAGCATGACTATATGAATTTTATTTAGCTATGTTGGTCAATGTTTAAAATTAATGCTGACCACCGTGAACCTTGATGCCGCTGGTCATAGGCTGAGAGTATGTTCTCGTAGAGTTTGACTTCTCCCTGTCTGAACCAGGATTAATGGTTGTTTCTTGAATGCCATATTCAGTGTGTTTGTTTTTTTGTGTTTGCATTCAGGTTTTCCACCAAGTACTGGATGTCGCAGACCTGCACTGTCTGTGGAAAAGGAATGCTGTTTGGACTGAAATGTAAAAACTGCAAGTATGTCCACACGGCTCAAACTTTCTCTTTTTGCTTTCTGTCATGCTGTGAAGGAAGCAGGGGCTCCACAGAGCCTGTCCGGCAGTTCCATCATTTGGACTGACTTTGCTTGATTGCTTATGGTGATACAAACTGTTGCTGCTTCTACTCTGTGGTTTGGATGATGATAGTGATTGATGCTTGAGAGTTTCCAGAGTAAAAATGAGTAATGCTAATTGATGAGTACTTGTCTGTCAAAGTGTGCAGACTCTAGGAACAAAAGAATGAAGCGAACTCTCAGGCATGAGAGAAACCTACTTGTTTGAGGGAGATTTGGCATGTCTGTCATTGTTGAAGGAGGGAGGGAGGGAGGTGCAGGTCTGATGTAGTACCTTCTTTACCATCCTATAACCTCATATTTTCAGGTATGCCATCAGCTTTCGTCTGACCCTCACCTCTTCTCATGTGGCAATCTCCAAATGTTTACAGATAGTTACTTGTTTGCAGATACTTTTCCTCACAGAGTTTGCACCAGTTCTCTAAGGGAAATTTTGCACATACTTTAGCAACAAGTGGCTGTGACCTCCTCGTCCCCCCCCCTCCATTATCTCCATTCTCCACTGAAGTTGAGAAGCCGGGAGGGAAGGAGGGGTAATCTCTTCTGAGGAGGTCTACCACAGCTCCTTTAGGGCCATATTTGCTAAGGTTGTTTTTCCATTCTATGTCCAAGGGAAAAAAGCTTAGTAAATCAGGTCCTTAATACAGGCCAGTGGCAGAATACACAGCTGATAGCTCCCCTCCCCACCCTGCTGTCACCAGTCTCTCTCCTTCCCATCTTCTTGTCATCCACTCTTGCGCCTGCCTTCCCTCCCCATCCTCTTGTCACCCAGTCTTGCCCCTCCCTTAAAACTGACCACCCCCAGGACCTACCTCCTGAAATCCAGTCAGCCCCCCAGTTTATCCCCATCCCTACCCCTGCAATCCAGGCAGCCTCCCTAGTACCTCCAAGTCGCCCCCAAGCTTCCCCTCACTTTTCTTGTTATGGTAGCAGTGGCTGTATGAGACATCTTTAGACAGAAATATATAGATAGCAACAGTTATAGCTTCAAATAACAAGTGTCTGTATAGTGCAAATGTCTGCATGGGATGTGTTGTTGGGTGCAGGCCTGCGGTGCATGTATGTGTTGCAGAGCTGGAAAATGTGTGTGTGTATTCCAGAGGCGGGATGCCTGTGTCACAGAGCTGGGGTACATGCATACAGTGAGGAGGTGGGGTGCCTGTGCGAATGTGTGTGATGTGAAGTTGGGGTGCCTGTGCACGTGTATGGTTCCTGTGCATCTGTGGGCTGCTTATGTATGTGTTTTCGGGGGGGGGGGGCGGGGTGCAACTTTGGGCATATACATATTCTGAACCACAAATAAGCCGGTTAGACATGCGAGCTAGATGTTTTTCTCACGAATACGTCTAGAACCATATTCCAGGAACACGCATGTCTGCATGTACACGGCGCTAGCATGAGGATGGGAGGGGGCAGAACAGGGGCATGGCCAGCCATGGAGACGTATAATGTGTATTCAGTAGGGGCCCGTGTATGGCACCAGTATTACCTGCGGATGTCCAAGTTATACCTGCGGAAATGTAGAATAAGACCAGGACTTAGAAATATTCTGCTCTGATCCCAAACGCATCCCATAGAGATGAGTGGCTGTGACACGTCTGTACTGAACTGGTGTGTCTGCTGTCTGGGAATGCACAAGATGCAATTGTAGAGAATGGAAAGCATAGGTGAGGGAGGTTTGTAATGTTAAGGAACAATAAAAACCACCCAGCACTGCAATAGACTTTTTTCTGGCTATGCTGACATTTGCTTTTTGTGCCAAAGGGGCTATTCCCGACTTCCCTAACAATTCCAGTGTCCGGAACAATATGAATGTAGATGTAGGGATGGTACTTGAGGTAGTAGGGAGCAGAATCGTATTTGCCTGAGAAATGCAGATCAGCTGTGGTGTCCTGAGATGCCACGCCATCATGGATTCACAGCATTTGTGTATGAGTGCAGGGCATGGTTTTGACGGAAGATGGTAGTTGTGACTGCAAATGAGAGTATGTGTGTGTGTGTGTGTGTGTGTGTGTGTGTATGTGTGGTTTGAGTGTTGCACAGGGGGATCGGTTGTGCTCATCCACTAATCTGGAGGGACATGCATGGCTGGCTGGTACCTGGATCGTAGGGATGACCGCAGCGTCACCAGGTGCCAGTGTGATCGGGGAGGTTACATCAGAAGAGGTTCTGTATAGCAAAATGTCACAACATATCCCTGTCACTAATAAGGACCCCTCAGAATAAGAGCAGTCAACAATGCAAACAGCACTAAGACAAGACCAGAGGCACCATCATAGGTCTCTAGAAATGTGCACAATTGTAGCGAGCGATGATGTTGCTTTTGGTCATTTATTAGTGCTGTTTGCACTGTTGAATAGTCCCATTCTGCGAGTCCCTTATCATTGACAGGGATATGTTGTGATGTTTCGCTATAGAGACCCTCTTCTGCTTTCGTTTGGGCCATACTGAGCATTGCACAGACTGTTTTCAGAGATGACCAATGCAAGCATAGCTAAGGATGTCTTCCAGTGCCATGTATGTTGTGATGCGAGGTTTGTGATGCCAAACACATCACTTTCTACCTGCTTTTAAAGTATCGTAGAGTGCACTGAGCTATCTTTGTAGTGTTCTGGGCATGCAATAGACTGGTATAGATAGTCTAGTTTGCATCACCATTTCTGTATCATCAGTATTCATGTGTGGTTTACATGAGCACAACACTATCAGTGAGTGGAGCAGCTTCGGAGATGCATGTTTTACACTGAGACGTGGCTGTTCGTGGGTCTATAGCAGAGACAGGCAGGTCCATGAACATCTAACCTTTCAGAATATAGTTAGCACAGGGACATACAAAGCCGTTTGCTGTGCATAGCAGTGTCCTGTATTCTATAGTGCTTTGTTCGTGCAGTGCTGAGAATGTGTATGTCCCTATTCTGAAACCATGTGCGTGTTTAATGCAGAAGTATGTTTAAATTGGGCACATTTGCAATTTGGACATACCCACGGCCAAGACATGCATGTAATGGAATTGGCTCCAGTGTGTCCTTTTGCCTCATGCATGCATCCCATCACTTGCACTCTTCCTTCTCCCTCCACCCTCTCTCCTGCTTCCCCTCCACTATATTCTTCCAGACTCTCCCCTCCCGGCCCTCCATTCTCCTTTTCTTTAGAGAGACACTGCACCTTTACATTTTTGCTGCCTCATTTCCCTCTCTACATCAATCCTTTTATTTATTTATCAGGTTTTTTATACCACTTTATCATTTCAGTCAAAGTGGTTTACATGTAACTTAAACTTGGTAATGTACATTAAACAAGAACACTGATAACTTGGATTTTTCTGAGGCAATGGAAGGTTAAGTGGCTTGCCGAAGGCCACAAGGAGTGCTGGTGGGAATCAAACCCAGGTCTCTTGGTTCCTAAGCCAGTGCTTTAACCATTAGGCTGTTCCTCCACTCCATTTTATTCTTTGAAGCCAGCTGGAATTGCTGCCATGACTCCCCCTTCTGTTCTGTCCGCAGTGATTGGATCCCCTCAGTAGACAAAAGGGGTGTTTGCTGCAGCCGCAGCCATTCTCCTTCTTTTTGCCTATGGGAGATGGGGTCCTCATGGGCAGCCTGCAGCAATCAAGGCTGCGATCGTGGCCTTCCTCATTCTGTTCTGCTCACGGTGATCGGATTCCTGTGGGCAGGTAAGGTGTTTGCCATGATCGCACCTCAAATCCTAGGTTGTTGTTGTTGTTAAGTGCCGTCGAGTCAGAGTCGACTCATGGCGACCCTCTGGATAGCTATTCTAAATTGTGTCCGGTCTTCAGTCAGGCGGCTCATTGTTGACAGACTGGTACCCATAGCTCCTGTTATTGTATCGATCCATCTCATTGCTGGCCTTCCTCTTTTGCGTTGACCTTCTATCTTGCCAAGCATGATGTCTTTCTCTAATGATCTCTCTCTTCGCATGATGTGTCCAAAGTATGAAAGTCGAAGTCTTGTCATCTGAGTGTCTAAAGAAAGCTTAGGTTTGATTTCCTCTAGTACCGACTGGTTTGTTCTTCGGGCAGTCCATGGTATACACAGTATTCGCCGCCAGCACCATAATTCAAAGGCATCAATTTTCTTCCTGTCTGTCTTTTTCACTGTTCAGCTTTCACATCCATATGATGTTATTGAAAATACCATGGCTTGAACAAGTCGAATCTTTGTATGGAGAGAGACATCTCTGCTCTTGAGAATCTTATCTAGGTCTTTCATAGCCATTCTGCCAAGAGTAATGCGTCGTTTGATTTCTTGACTGCTTGTTGCTTCTTTATTGATAGTTGATCCAAGTAGGTTAAAGTTGTTCACTATTTCAATTTCTTCTCCTTCAACGATGAACCTGTTGATTATGCCAGTTGTCATGATCTTTGTCTTCTTTACATTAAGAAATCCTAGGTATCAAGTACAAATTTCTAGTCATCTTGGTGACTGGTGCCTGGGATTTGTTGAGATATGGGTACTTTTTACCTTTAAAGTTTCCTTTGGTTCTTTCTATCTTTAATACTAGTTTGTCATCCGGTACCTTCCCCTCACATTGGAAACATGCCCTGATACGTCCTCTCCTGAAGAAACCCTCTCTGGACCCTTCCACACCATCTAACTGGCGCCCTATCTCTAATCTCCCCTTTCCATCTAAGCTTCTCGAAAGGTTGTTTTTTTTCTCAGCTTTCTTCGCACTTAGAGGATTCCTTGGTTCTTCACCCCCGTCAATCCGGTTTCCGTCCTGGGCACAGTACTGAAGCTATCCTTATTTCTTTTCTTAATGAACTGCATGTTGCTCACGACCACGGTTCTATCTCTGTAGCTGTCTCACTTGACCTTTCCGCCGCTTTCGATGTTGTTGATCACCACACTCTTCTTCTAAGGCTTAGTTCTATTGGTCTTTCTGGTTCGGTTCTTCATTGGTTTCACTCGTTTTTTTTCGACCGTTTTTTTTGGTACTTTCTGGTTCTGACTCTTCTACCTCGACACCTCTTCCCTGTGGTGTCCCTCAGGGTTCTGTGTTGGCCCCCCTGCTGTTTAACATTTTCCTGGCCCCTCCTGCTTTACTCATTCAGCAGCATGGTATCTCTGCGTACTATTACGCAGATGATATTATTCTTCTCTTCCACACCTGTTCTCTCACGCCTGATATTGGTCCCTTCAATGTCTGTCTTTCCGCTGTCTCTTCTTGGTTTTTAGAGAACTTTCTACATGTTAACTTGTCCAAGACCTCGGCTATCTGGTTCACTGCTGGTGCTCCTACTCCCACTCTCGCTCCATCTCTTTCTGCTGGTCCTATTCCTCTCGTTACGTCCCTGAGCTATCTTGGTGTCACTCTGGATTCAGCTTTAACTTTCAAAGATCACGTTTCTTCTGTCGTCCAACGTTCCTTCTGTACACTACGACAACTTCGTGCAGTCCGGCCTTTTCTCTCCCCTTCTTCCATGACTACACTTCTTCTTTCCCTCGTTGTCTCTCGTTTAGACTATTGTAACGCTTCCCTGGCCGGTCTCCCATTCACTCAGCTTCGCCGCCTCCAATTAGTTCATCACACTGCTGCCCGTCTTCTGACCAATACGTCCCGATCTGCCCATGTCACCCCCCTTCTCATTCATTTACACTGGTTGCCTATCCCTTTTCGTATCCAATATAAGATTCTGACTTTTGTTCACAGGGCCTTGCACACTGGTGTCCCACTTTATCTCTCTGATCTGGTTCACTTCCATTGCCCCTCTAGAGCTCTTAGGTCGATTCATGCTAATCGCCTTTTTCTTCCACCTCCTTATAGGGCTTGTCTTGAATCCACACGTTCCTCTGCTTTCTTTTTCCTCGGTCCCCGTTTCTGGAACTCATTGCCATTAGCTTTACGTCTGGAATCTTCTTTCCGCAACTTTAAAGCCAATCTTAAGACCCACCTCTTTTACACAGCGTTTGATCTTCCTTCTCCTCCTCCTCCTGTCAGCAACTGATTGTTTCCTTTCCCTCCTTTTTTTGCGCTTTTTGCTGTACTGTTTCTTCTCTTTTCTACTGCTGTCCCTTTTGTAAACAAATGGCATTCCTTTCTGTTTCTTTTCTTCAGTAGTCTCCTTTGTTTTTATTGTAAACCGCCGCATGCCTCTTGGTTTAGGCGGTATAATACGTTTTAAATAAAGATAAGGATGCATGATTTTGAAAATACAAAACTATGACAATTTTTGCATTCCCTGCCCTATCATTATTTTTGACCATGTGGAGGGTAGGTCATTATCCGAAAGCCATTTCACCTAATAAATAGCCATTTACATGCATGGATGGCTTTTAGAAATTATCTTGTGAGCATGGCATCCTTCCATCTGAGATATACTTAGAAAACTGAGCACAGGGTTTGGTTAGTTAGAAGCACATGCACTCAAGATGTTGAAGGCAATCCAACCAAAATAAATCCAAGTAATCCATTTAGCTGGTGGAGAACAAATACAGGACTCATCTTAAAGCTGCCAAGATCACACTGTCAACCAAACATTCCTTTCATATATTTCTTATCTTCTGCCGCTACATTACATTCTCTTTGCATGCAGCATGCTCATGTCTTGCTCTAGCCTCTTTCTCATCTCATATTCTCCAAGCTTGTCCTTACTTTTGCTTTTGTATAGAGGGTCCGATGCACCCTTCACCAATCCTCCAGGACCACTCCTACCTCTAAAGAAGCACCGGAAAGGTCATACAGTGGAAACCACCAGTTCTTCTCTACGTTCCTTCAGTACTCTTAGATGTGTCCCTACTGGCCGTATTGCTTTGCCTACCTTTAGTTTAGCTAGCTTCTCATGAGCACAGCCTTCTGAAAATCATTCAAGATCATTCTCCCTTCTGTTCCTATTTGTGTGTGTTTTTAATGTCCTACTCCTGGCCCTTCATCTGTTAACATTCGTTAAGCAATTCCACTTTATCTCCATCAGCTTCTATATATGCCTATTCTTCATCCTGGAGTCTGACAATACCAGTTTTGCACCTGCTCCTGTCACTAATATATCAGATAAATGTTTTGCCTCCCATTTTACAGCATTTGATATTTTTCGTTCCATTTTTATCTTTAATTTCCTGTCTGCTTTCCTGGCTACTTTCCTAGCTTCTCTTAGCTTTTCCAAATATTGATGCTTATTTTCCTCTTTCTGTGATCTCTGCACTGATTGCCACATTAACAGTTACTGTGTGATATATGCTCCCTTTGTTAACTTCAGTGTGTTCTCTGTGCCCACATCCTGCCCATACCCTGTAATTAATGTATCCTTAGTAGCCAGTAGCTGTTATGCCCACACTGTAACAGTTATCATGGGCCTTTACTGCCTATTAAAACACATGTTAACCATGTAGGAGGCTTTAGTAAAATGGTCTCTAAGTGGGATTCGTTGCTAAAAAGAAACATAGGAGTGCATTAATAATAGTTAGGAAGGTCATTTTCATTTTAATAAAGGGGCATATAAATGCATTACTATGGATTTGAATTTTTGATTGACAACTTTTCAGAATCTACTTTATCTATTTATTTATTTATTAGATTTATAGAATGCTCCTCCCGGAAGGCTGAGTTGCTTACTGCAATATAGCAAGCACAAAACATGTGGAGTAATATTGAGCCTGTGGCAATTAAGATTTTTTAAAATGCTGGCCACCATGAGTAAATAAAATCCAGATATTCAGTGGCAGTATCTGAGTTTTACAGTCAGTGGCAGTGGCCGATCTGGATGGTGGTGATAGACCACTTAGGGTAGCTTTATTCCTTTTCTAAATTACATGGCTATTTATCTGTGTAGCAGTGCTGAAATTTACCGCTATCCGGATAAGTGCTGGTTCCTCCTTAGCTTCGCCTACGGACTGCACTGGCTAGTGCTGCAGCAGTTGTTGGAAATATATAGTGATACTATCCATATAGTGTTGCTGAATATGGGACTCACTGGTCCCAATATTGGGCAAATAATAAATATATTTCATAAAACAATCAAGAAAAATTAGTTTGCAAAAAACTATGATTTACAAAGTTTACAAAATGAGAGCAGTGTTTCACTCAGTTTAGTCTCCAAAGGAAGTTGATTCCAAACAGTAGGGCCTATACAAAAAATGCTCATTGTTCAGTCACTGTCAAGTGCACAGTAGAAGAAAATAGGAAGGAAGCCTTCTAGACAGACTGTAAGGGCCCAATATTGAGTTAGGATGGCTAGGCACGAGTACAGCGCCTAGCCGGTGCTGCCATCCTCTAACCCCATGTATTCAATGCTGGGGTCATATGCGGCCCTGGCATTGAATATCCGGGGTCGCTGCACATGCCCAGAAGCCGCAAAGACTAACCGGGCAGCGGCAATATTGCACTGCTGCCAGGTTAGCTTCTACAGGTAAAGATAGGCCAGCTTTTGCAGCACCTATCTTTTACCCATAGAAGCTAACCGGGTAGTGGTGCAATATCATCGCTACCCGGTTAGCCTCTTGTCACCGCCCATGACACGCCCCAAACCCCAAACTGTGTTAGTGCCGTTGAATGTCCCACTGAGCGGCATTTACATGGATTACAAGTCTGTAAACCATGTAAAAATGCCTTTGAATATCGAACCCTAAATCTTTACTGGTAACATACTGAGATACCAAATGAGCAAATAGGCTAGTGCTTGGCCCTGAAGAATTCGTAAATCCAGGTATGGTTCTTAAATTCCAAGTTTTGTTGAACAGGCAGCCAATGTAAGGCCTTCACCAATAACCAGATGTGATCATGTATAGATTTTTTCGCTAAAATATGCCAATTATATTGTACACGCTTTGCAATTGTACCAATTGGCAAAATAGAAGTACGACATAGAGTTCATCATAGTAGTCTAAAGATGAGGTTACTGAGGTATGAACTGTAGCCATATCTGTATGCTCTAACTAAAGAAGTAAATAATAGATTTTCCATAATTGAAAAGAACACTCCTCACAACAGCTCTTACCTGCCCATGCATAGGTCTAGCCAAATGCCCAAGACTCTAATCTCTGGGTTCGGCTGAAGTGCTACCCCTCCTAATTTAATCTCAGTACAGGAAAAAGATGGACAACACGTTCACATCAATAAGAAAAAGAAATTTAGAATCTCAATTGAATGTGACTGTAAAAATCAATGTTATGCTGTTATTAATTCCCTGCAGGCACTGACCGGCCAAATTTTTATTATATTTCATCAGATCTCTATGTTTCTCACCCGAGCTTCAGTGCTTAGCTTTCTTTTTAATAACATTGTTCCTGGTTTCCATTAGAGATCCGATGGGGTACAACCTTATCTGTCACAAGTCCACAAAGCCAGAACCAGACAAAGATCATAATTGTTTTTAATGCTTAATAAGAAGCAAATAATATGCCTTCAAGCCAAGCATAATATTAACATCGGTGTGTGTGTGTGTGTGTGTGTATGTATGTATATATGCATACATACACAAATGCACATACAAAGGATCTAATGTGTAACATATAGGGTGAAATAAAGCTTGTTTTAATGAATCAAAACTGAATATTTGCTGTTTTTTAGAAATGGGAATAAGTAATAATAATAAGAAACTAAAACATAGATTGAAAAAGATAGTGCCTTTGTTAGTTTGAAGTCTCCCAAAAATTCTACCTTGAATGCATAGGTTTAATTTGTCTGCTTACTTTGGTGGCGGGGGGGGAGGCAAAGTGTAAGGAAGTCATGTTGGCAATCAGGGGAGGGGACCAATTCAGCATTAGCACCTACAACATTTGTTTCTATTCAGATCCAGACTAAAAACTCACCTCTTAGAGACTACATTTTGATCTTTACCCCCCTTATTCTCCTGTTTACCACCGTTGTGTGTTACAACCATTTCTTCTTGGTTACCCTGTTTGTTGTGTTTGTCTTGAATAAGTTGTAAGCTCTAATGATCTGGGACTGTCTTTTATGTGCAGTGCTGTGTATGCTTGTAGCTCTATAGAAATGCGTAGTAGTAGTAGTAGGGGGCACTGTCCCCAAGCCCACCCCAAATTACATTTATGCTTGATTGTCTAATCAAGAAATGTTGGTAATTCTAAAAGACCACAGCTTTAAATGCTTATCTGCTTAACAAAGCTTGCATTTTTATCATTTTAATAAAATTATTCAAAAGAATATAACAGCATAATAAATGAAGGCAGAAAAAGATTGAACTGGCCCATCCAACCTGGTTATTTATGGATTTAGCCAAAGTAAGTCTTGCCTCGCCAGTCTCCTCTAGTATTTTGAAGGCGTAAATCAACATGTGGATAAAGGTGACCCAGTTGATGTGAAGAGGCAATTTAGAAAGGCCATTCATGTGATTTCTGCAACGTCCAAGTGAAAACATCTCAAATTCTGTGACAGTTTTAAAGGGAAGGGTAGAAACATGTAAGTCCATTCTAAAATCGACAGATCCTTTGTCTTCACTTAACATGTCTGTCAAAATAGACTGGAAGTACAGGCGCATGCAGGGATGGAATAGACATATGCGATCAGGGATTCAGTTTTAGAAACATATACAGGTATGTGGGAAATATCAATGAGGGGATCCTGACAACTTGCATATGTGTGTGCTCACTCTTCAAAATGCATACATCTAAATGTTGACACACGCACATCTGTCCTACCCAGTTTGTGGAAATTAACACTGGGGGGGTTGAGCGGATGTCTCCCCTAGTCCCTCCTATAAAGGGTTAGCCAAAACAGGTACTTAGATTCCAAGAAAATTTGTCAAGGCCCGATTTAGAAAGTACTTGTTTTGGCTAACCCTTTTTAGGTCACAGTGGACACTCCCACCCCACAAAAAGGTATATCACAGTTACATTTTTAGGTTTTAGGGCCTGATTTACTAAGACTGTTTCCCACTTTCTATGGGAAAAAGCTTAATAAATCAGGCTCTTAATGAGTCACTCTAGTGCCAAGAGAAGGCAGTGGCCCCACTCCTCTTCTTCCATGTCCTATCACCACCACTGGCTCTTTAAGCTACACTTGTATGAATGTATGTGTGTGCGTGTGTATGCATGGTGCAGAGGTGGAATTCCTGCATGTGTGGTGCTGGGGTACCTGCGTGTGCATGTGTGGTGCTGGGGTGGGATGTGGTGCTTCATCCTCCAACTGCTTGCATTCTTCATCCCCTCTCCTGCTGTTCCTCCTTCACCTCTCAGCTCTTTGTTTCCATTCCCAGATTCCTTCCCACCCTTCCATGTACCGCTTGCTGTTCATCCTCCCTCTTTTTTATTAAATGGGCTGCTGCCCTTTTACATTTCTTTAGCTTATGTGCTTTTTTTTTAAAGGCTCAGGTGTTGCAGCAGTTCTAGCCCGTGGGGATCCCATCTCCCACGGGTAGAAGTGATGCAAGAGGCTGCCATCATGACTGAGACCGGCACTGTCTGCTTATGGGGATCCCATCTCCTGTGGGCAGAAATGCCGCAAAGGGCTAAAGATAGGATCCCTGCAGGCAGACAGTGTCGGTCTCAGCCATGATCACAGCCTTTGCTGCCCCCCTGCCCAAATGTGCTGTGAACCCCATGCACCAGGTCCGAATTTTTGGTAACCGTAGCGACCTGGCGCCTGAGGTTTGTTGAGCCCTGTTCTAAATACCTAAACATGCTTGGGAGCTAGTATAAATACAGATGTGGATAATTTCCATCAGTCTCTATGAAATCAAAGATACATGTGTATCTTGTAGCTCTGTCCAAACCATGCCCTTGACACATTCCTATGTGATATGGACATGATCAAGGCAGGCATGTATAAATTCGGCTCTTTCAAAATTGGATTTTGGACATAGAGTGATTTTCATGTACGAATTATGAATAGGGCTTCTAAAATAGCCATCATGGTTTATTTAGATTATCTGTAAGCCTTTGACAAGTACCTTATGAAAGACTTCTGAGGAAATTAAAAAGCCATGGGATAGAAGGCAATGTCCTATTGTGGATAAGGAACTGGTTAAAAGTAAGAAAACAAAGAGTAGGACTAAATGGACAATTTTCTGAATAGAGGAAGGTGAATAATGGAATTCCGTAGAGAGGCCTAGTGGAATACTGGAATAGTGGAATACCATAGAGGAATACTGGTGCTGAGGCTTTTTAACATATTTATAAATAAACTAGAAAAGGGAACGACAAACAAGATCATTAAATTTGCAGATGACACCAAATTATTTAGAGTTGTTAAATTGCATGTGAATTGTGAAAAATTGCAGGAGGACCTTCTGAAACTGGGAAACTAAGCATCCAAATGGCAGATGAAATTTTATGTGGACAAATGCAAAGTGATGCAGATAGCAAAAAATAAGCAAAATTATAGCTACATGATGCTAGGTTTCACATTAGGAGTTGCCACTCCGACAAGGTTCTAAGCATCACTGTGGACGATGCATTGAAATCTTCTGCCCAGTGTGCAGCAGTGGCTAAAAAAGCAAACGGAATATTAGGAATTATTAAGGAAGGAATAGAGAATAAAAGAAAGACTATCATAATGCCTCTGTATTGCTGCATTGTGTGGCCACACCTTGAATCTTGTGTGCAAATCTGATTGCCACATCTCAAAAAAGATACAGTATAATTTTATAAAAGCAGAGAGAAGGGCGACCAAAATGAAATAACTCTTCTATGAGGAGATTCCTAAAGGGGAGGAACAACTCTCCTATGTGGAAAGGCTAAAGAAGTTAGGGCTCTTCATCTTAGAGAAGAGATGCCTGAGAGGCAATGTTATAGAGGTCCTTAAAATCCTGAGTGCAGTGGAAAGGGTGAATGCAAAATTGGTTGTTTAACTCTTTCAAAAAATACAAAATAGCAGGACATTCAATGAAGTTCAAAGTAGTACATTTAAAACAAATAGAAAAAAATATTTTCTCTTTCAAAACATAGCTACGATTTGGAACTTGTCAGAGGATGTAGTAAAAGCAGTTAGCCTAGTTGGGTTAAAAAAAAAAGTTTGAACTATTTCCTGGGGAAAAAGTCCTTAAACTGTTAAGGAAGACCTGGGGAAACCACTGCTTATCCCTGGGGATAGGTAGCTTGGAATCTGGCTACTGTTGGGTTATGCCAGATACTTGTGACCTGGATTGGCCATTGTTGGAAACAGGATTCTGGGCTTGATGTACCTTTGGTTAGATCCAATATGGCAGTTCTTATGTTCTTAGTCTTCCACTTGGATAGATGAGTACACACATTCCCATATCTAATATCATATCAGCTCACTACTCTTATCTCTTATACCTGAACTCCTTTCTTACCACCTTCCTGCATATTATTTCTAAGCATGCCAAGAATCTGATGAAGTGTTGTCCTCAACCCCAACACTGATAGGCCATTTTAGGCCTTCTTGCCTTTCTCTGTGATGATTATTAGACTAACACCAGAATAACACTGATGTCCCCTTCTGTGTATTATTACTAATATACACAGTCAGCAAAATTAGTGAAGCTATTGTTCAAATCATCCAGCCTCCCCATGTTCCTTGAAGTTCATTTTAACCATGGTTACTCCATGCAGATTATCCCAGTGCTTGCTTGAAGGCAACACTGCTGTTGCACTGCTACTAGTGTTGTAGCTGTTGTTCCATGCAAGTTACCTCAGTGCTATTTTTGAAATCGCAGTGTACTTTTGCTACTGCTATTGTGGGTTTTAGCCACCTTACTGGTTCCCACAAGGCCTTCATGGACGTTCATTGCAGTTTGACCACTGCTTTTAGGGTCATAGCCACTGCTTTATGCAGGTTCTCTCTCTGGCCTGTAGTACGATTCGATCATGCTTCCACTATCCCTTCACTTTTTTTCTAATAAGAATTTTCTCTATTTATCCCATGTCTTTGAAATCTGTAACCATTTTTCCTTCACCATCCATTCTGAAAAGTCCTTTCTATAAAAAAAAAAAAGTATTCTTGATGCTCCCACCTCTACCCTCTTTGGAGTTTCAGTTCATGATCTTTAGTTCTACAGCTACAAAAGAGTCAAATGACTAAAACAGGAAACAACATAAGCACTGGCAAATTAGATACAAGGCATTGATAAGGCAGGCAAAAAGAAAATTTGAAAGGAAGCTTGCTGTGAAAGGAAAAGCTCACAATAAAACATTTTCAAATACATTTGTAGCAAAAAAACCTGTGAAAAAGTCAGTTGGACCATTAAATGATAGAGGGGTAAAAGGGGCAGTATAGGAGGACAAAGTCATAGTAAAGAGATTGAATGAATTCTTTGCTTCAGTCTTTACTAAAGAAGGCATAGGGAAGTTACCCATGATAGAAATGATGTTTAAAGGCAATGAATCGGAGGACTTGAAACAAATCCCAATAAACTGGAAGATATAATATAGCAATTTGATAAACTAAAGAGTAATAAATCACTTGGACCAGATGGTGTACATCTCATGGTCCTGAAAGGATTAAAAAATGAGATTGCAGACCAACTATTGGAAATCTACAAACTATCATTAAAATTAGCTGTAGTAACTGAAAATTGGAGAGTGGCCAAGATAACACCAATTTTTAAAAAGGGTTCCAGGGGTGATCCGGGAAACTAGACACAGGTCAGTCTGACATCGGTATCAAGCAAAATGGTAGAAACCTTTTTTTTTAGTGCCATCAAATCAGTGCTGACTCCTGGCAACCGAGCTTCTTCTAGGTTTTCTTGGCAATGTATCACTAGGCATTTTCTTCTAAAGCAATGGATGGTAAAGTAACTTGCCCATAGTCAAAAGAAATGCTAGTGGAAATCAAACCCTTGATTTTCTGGGTACTAGGCAGTTGCTCTAACCTTTAGGCTACTCCTCCATTATAAAGAACAAAATTACTGAACATAGAGAGCCATGGTTTAAGGAGACAAGCCAACATAGATTAAACCAAGAAAAGTTTTGCCTCACTAATCTGTTCTATGTTTTTGAAGATTTGAATAAACAGGCAGATAAAAGTGAGCTGGTTGGTACAGTATATCTGGATTTTCAAAATGCCTTTGAGAAAGCCCCCCATGAGATACTGCTGAGGAAATTAAAAAGTCATTGGATAGCAGGCAGTGTACTATTGTGAATTGGGAACTGGCTAATTGATAGAAAACAGAAAGTAGGGCTAAATGGCCAATTTTCTCAATGGAGTGAGGTGAACAATAGAGGGGAGATATGATAGAGGTCTATAAATTACACAGGTCTGCAAAAAAATTTTTTTCGAGAGCTGATTTGGTTATTCCACGTAATCTTTATGTGTTCTGGTGCGCTGAATCCGAAAACGACCTCCATTTTGTCATAGGACATCACGTTTCCTGGCAATTTAGGTAACTATGTTAAATAAGGACATACCTCAAAATAAATGGAAATAGACTTATAAAATTAAAGTTGTCTTACAATATTTTCATGAAAATCCTCTTTTGAACTGAAATGAGCTCACCTACACACACTAAACTCGATTCTTCTTCCTTGTGAGGCTCCTCTTGGTGCATTTATGCTTGTGAGTAGCATCTGGAATGTCTCTCTGAAGCATCCAACAGTAGTCTGCCATCATTGTAAAGCTCCATTTTCCCTGGTATCTCCTTTCCATCTCTTTAATGTCTTGGTGGAATCGTTCACCTTGTTCCTCACTCACAGCTCCCAAATTTTCAGGAAAGTAGTCAAGGTGGGACTGGAGGAAATGCACTTTCAAACTCATCAGGCAACCTAAAGCTTGAAATGCTTTCAGCATTCGTCCGTCGATCTTTTTGTAGTGAGGATCTTTGTTATTGCCTAAAAATTTCTGAACGACTTCTTTAAATGCAATCCACACTTCTTTTTGAGGATCTGTCATGGTATTGACAAACTCTTGATCAACTATAAGCCTTCTAATGTCTGGTCTGACGAACACACCTTCCTTCAATTTTGCCTCTGACAGGCCTGAAAACTTGGTGACAAAGTATTTGAAGCATTCTCCATCTCTTGGAAGTGATTTTACGAATTGCTTCATCAATCCCAATTTTATGTGGAGAGGTGGTAGAAGAACTTTATGGGAAGGTACCAAAGTTTCTCGGAGGACATTTTTTTCACCGACTGTTAGCACCCTCGGCTGCCAACTCTTCTTGGTCCAGTGATGTTGTCGGTTTCGACTGTCCCATAGACAAAGAAAACAAGGATATTTGGTATACCCAGCTTGTTGCCCGAGCAGCATGCACAAGACCTTCAAGTCCCCACACACTTGCCAACCATGGTCTTCATATTTAAGTTTATGAAGAACCAATTCCAAGTTCTCGTAGGTTTCCTTCAAGTGTACGGAATGACCTACAGGTATGGAAGCGTAAAAAACGTTGTGGAGTAAAACTGCTTTGAGACTTCTTTTTGAAGAATCTATAAAAAGACGCCATTGCTCTGAATCATATTGGATTTTAAATTGACCCATCAGACCTTCGACATTGATGCAATAAACCAACTTGTCTTCCTGGGCGAAGTAAGGAACGAACTCCTTTTCACGATGTCTGAACCATGAAGATGACACTCCTGACAACAATAAATTCCTGCTTTTCAGCCTTGATCCGAGTAACTCAGCAGCATCTTTGGGAAGATTCAAGTCTCTTACCAAATCATTCATCTCCTCCTGAGAAAACAATTTTGGTTTTGTATCATCTTCAAAGTCAGAACTTGATTCGTCATCTGGTTAAGGTATGACTTCACCTTCATCGGAGCTAGGTATCTCTTCCAAGGTAGCAGGGGCTTGGGTACTGGTATATCTGTGCCATGGGGGATGGGGCGAATTGCAGAGTGAAGATTGGGGTATGAAATGGAATGCTTCCATTTGGAATTAAACCCTTTCACATCGCATGAACAAAAGTAACAGTCGTCACTATGGTTCTTTTGCTCTCGCTATACCATAGGAATCCCATAATGGAAAGATTTTTTCTTACCCTTGAACCAGTTTCAGAGGTCCTCAACACACCGTTTACACACTTTATGAGGCGCCCAGACTTTATCGATCTCCAATTTTTAGTCCAAAGTATGCAAAGTATACTTTTTTCACAAAGTCTGTAATATTCTGCTGTTGCTTCAACACTGTATATTCACCACAGATGAAACAGAAACTGTCTGGCGAATTAATACACTTTTGCGGAGCCATAACATAATGGTTGAAGAATGACGAGCTAACACGAATTGCGATGAAAAAGTGTGAACAGCCTAGAACCAAGAACCTGATGATGATTTGCGCACAAGTGTGGCATGCAGGAGAGAGCAGCTCTGTGTCTGTACACGAGATGTCACAGTTTTGGCCACGCCCCCCTGCACTGACCGGAGCTGCTGCTATCTGCCCTGTGTCTCCCTCCCACTGGATTCTTCAGGAAAGATTAACCCCTTCTACCATTAGAAGCACGGACTTAAAACTTGCTTAGCTTATGTATATATTGCTGACCATCAGATTTACAGTGCTATATTTTTTTTTACATAACTCGGACAACCCCTTTAAGGTTTTTTGGGCATTTTATATCTTAAATGCACTTATTTATTTATTTATTCCAATCTCTTATATACAGCATTATTCGACATCAGCGCGGTTTACATGAAACAAAATGACCAGAACAACAAGCTGTTCTGTTTTTACAGAGAACAGGTGTACAAACATGGATAACATAGGGGAACTAGTTACATGTACTATCTACATACAGGCGTTATGACAAAGCTCAATGATCTCGGGTATCGCACCGAGAAAGTTGATGAGGCTATCTAGTAAGGAAGGTGTAGCTACTTTCATTTGTGGCGTTAGCTAGGCGTATTGCTGACTGGGTAGTACTTGAGGAACAGGTGATATTTGAGTGCCTTCCTGAACTGGGCTAGGTCAGCGATAGCGTGAATGTTTGATGGAAGAGCATTCCAGCATCTTTGGGTGCAAAATCTGAATGCCCTGTTTGCCATTGTCAGGGTGCATTTTGTTAAAGCCTTCAGAATTATTAGTGTGTTTATTGCTGTAGGTCTTCTGGATCTGTTATGTGGAACGGCGTGAATGAGCTCTGTTAGTGAGGAGGATGCAAGACCGTTGACGGCCTTGAAGGTCAGTAGTAAGGTCTTGAAAACAAGCCTTCCATGTATGGGGAGCCAGTGGAGCTGCTTCAGGATAGGCGTCACATGGTCGTTCCTAGAGGCTCCATGAAGGACCCTCGCTGCGGCATTCATGGCGAGTTGTAGAGGGTTCAGGGTAGACTGTGGGAGGCCTTGTAAAATGGCGTTAGCATAGTCGAAGTGAGGTAAGATTAGTGCTTGGTATATTGTCCAGAAGTCCTCTGGATCTAGTAAGGAGTGCAGATGCCTGAGTGTTCGGATCTTGAAGTAGATTGTTCTTGCTATGTTACCTATGTGCACCTTCATATCAAGACGTTGGTCCAAAGTGACCCCAAGGTATCGTATTGTGGATTTTGTTTGAAGATCTCCTTCCTTAACTCTTACATGGGGTGGTGGAGTGAAATTGTGGTCTCTCGTGATGAAGAGCACCTCCGTTTTCTTGTGTTGAATACGGAGGTTTTGAGATTGGAGCCATTCGGAAACTGCATCAAAGCATTCTATCAGAGGGGAAAGGTCCAATTGATCTGCAGAGAACGGCATGTAGAGCAGGATATCATCTGCATATATCAAGCAGTCAACATTGAATGATCTGATGATATTGCAGATGGGCTGCATGTATATGTTGAACATGAGTGATGATAGAGAGGAACCTTGCGGTACACCCTGCCTTTGGAGGAAAGGTTCTGATGCTGCTGCTCTGGATTTTACATGTTGCCATCTTCCAGCCAAATATGACTTACACCATTCGAGTGCAGTGCCGCAGATGCCCTTCTCTTTTAGTTGCCCCAGGAGAAGTTTGTGACTTACTGAGTCGAATGCTGCAGCAATGTCTAAGAAAATAAGGAGTAGCCTAGTGGTTGGGGCAAGGTACTTCAGGCCGGAAGGTCGGGGGTTCAAATCCCTCTAGAGGACAGCAACCTTGGGACGGAAGGACTGGGGTTTCTAGTCCCACAGGTGCTCCTTGTGGTCTTGGGCAAGCCACTTAACCCTACATAGCCCATGTTCCCTGTAAAATAGTTATCTCCAAGTTATAATACCCTGTTCAATGTAATTTCAGTTTGTTCAATGTAAACCGCACTGATGCAGAATAGCGCAGTATATAAGAGAATGTAAATAAATAAGCACAAACCCTTGACGGATGTTGTCGATACCTGTGATTATATTATTGAAGAGGGTGGTAAGGAGGGTTTCAACGCCATGAGACTCCCTGAATCCATGTTGGCAATGGTCTAGCGGGGCAGCGGAGTCTATGTGATCTTGTATTTGCCTTTGTACCTCTTTCTCAATTATCTTAGCTAGGAGAGGTATACTAGCTATAGGTCTATATGAGTCGACCTTCTGGGGGTCTAGCTTGGAGTTTTTTAAAAGAGGTCTAATGGATGTATGTTTGAGAGCTGTAGGGAAAGATCCGGTTGTGAATGATAAGTTCATAAGTCTTGTAATGAAAGGACTGAACTCACTGCGTAGCTCCTTTATCCAAAAGGCTGGGTAGGGGTCAGTTTGAGCCGTGGTGGTATTGAGAGACGTGATTGTGTCCTCAAGGTACTTGGTGGATGGTGTGGAGAACATAGATAGGGACATTAGGCAGGTTGGCTCTTGTGCGGTGGCCGCTGAGACCTTATCTGTCTGGAGTAGTTTAGACTGTAGGTAGTCGGAAGATTCTTGCGGGTGAATCTCATCTTGCTGCTCTGGAGATGGTTCCTTCGATAGGGTTTTGACTAAATTGAACAGATCACTTGGTTTGTTTAGTGATCTTTTGAGTGTGTCAGTGTGAAATTGCTTCATTTTCACCGTGATTGTTTCTCGGTGATTTGATAGGTGGAGTTTGTAAGCTGTCTGGTCCTCTATGGAGAGTGAATGGCGCCATCGTCTCTCAAGTCTCCGCAAATGTGTGAGAGATGACCACAGCTCCGGGGAGTACCATGGTGCAGAGTTTCTTTTTCTTGGGGTATTGTTAGGGTTTGGTCGTTGTGCAATGGTGCTAAGGTTGCTGTTCCAGGAGGAGATCAAATTTTCGAGGTTGAGACTTGTGTCATTGAGGAGTGGGAGGGTCTCTGACAGGATGGGTGGATCCATTGTTTAAATGATAAATTAATGAACGAATTAATTAATATGTGAATTAATCAATAGTAATTTGAATTAATTAATAGTAATTTGAAAAAAATTGATACATTTGAAGACAATTTTGCATGTTGTGGCAAATCATGACGTCTAGGAGTTTTTTAAATATTTTATTTGTTTTCAGCACACCGAAATACATGGAAATTAGATGAAAATAATCAAACAGCTTTTTAGTCGCAGACCTGTGTGGAATGGAATGGAATAGGTAAACATAGATTGGTTGTTTGCTCCATCAAAAAGTAGAAAGACTAGGGGACACGCAATGAAGCTACAATGTAACTCAATTAAGAGTAACATGGATGGGCAATTTATCCAGATTTGCTTAGAAATTTTTCTTGATTAGGCCTGTGGCACCCAACACAATGAGAAAAAACTCAGTATCTTTCTGCCACATTGTCTTGGTCTCTGACTACAGCTCTTAGTGCTTGAAGATCTTCTCCCTCTCAATGCAATTCACAGAATAGTCTCTTAGGCCTGACACCCCTCTAATCAATTTCTTTTTTGGTATTCTTCTCTTTACCACAATGTCCAGCTTCCTTGCATCCAGTTTTTTATCTGTCAGAATAAGAGTATTCCAGGTGATCATAACCTCTTCATTCTCTGTAATTTTCTTACTGTCATGATTCCAGTGCTTTTCAGGCACAGTGATGTTGTAGTGTTTACAGAATTTGCAATGGATGAGGCTTGCTACTTGGTTGTGCCTTTCTGTATAGAAATTTTCTACCATCAGAACTTCACAGCCAGCTATGAGGTGAGTCATTGTTTCCAGCTCTTTCTTACAGAATCCACATATGTTTTGCCAGTTTTTTCAATGCTCGCTGTAAACCATCTTGTCTGTAATCCACTGTCTCCTTACCTTGTAAGCCCTGAAATTCTGTAGCTTTAATATTATTTTTACATAGCTGTATAGTGCCACTCCTCCTTTCGTTTTTCTTACCCTGTCCTTCTTGAATATATTATAGGGACTGGGGAGGATTTTTACCATTCCTCCCCGAGCAAAAGAAGCTTGCCTTCCAGGCTGTGCTTGCACACAGCCAAAATATTTCAAAATTTATAAACAGGGCAGCCTTTGGTGCCTTTGAATCCACTAGTTCGGTCTCAGCTATTGCCATAGGAGCACGCAGGTTAGCAGGCTTCATGCATCAGACATAGAACAATGGGTCCAGGACAAGCTTGTTAACATTCCCTGTACAGGGGAGAACCTCTTCGGTAAGAACTGGAGGGAGAAGGCTGGAGAGCTGGAGACCGATGATACAACTCTTAAAAGGCTCTCAAGGAAGACTTGACACAGCAAATGCAGCAGTTAAAAGACCCTTCTACCCCAAGAAGAGGAGATTCTACCCCTCCTATTCTCAGCCTGCTTATCAGCCTCAACCAAAGCAGCAGGAACCCAAGCAGGCCAGGAAGCCTAGAATAGTCAAACCACAGCCAGCCACCCAGGTGTTTGACTCCCATCTAGGAAGCATAGCCAACCTGTCCCTGTAGATTCAAGAATCTCCAAGCATTCCAGGGAGACTCTACCATTTCTCACATCAGTGGCGTTCCATCACCACAGAGCAGTGGACTCTATCCATAGTCTAGGGAGGTTACCAGTTGAATTTTCAAGAACAATACCCCCCTCATCATCTCAGGGGGGATTATCCCACCCAGCCTCTCCTCAGTGCCCTGCTGAAGAAAGAGGTCACCAATCTCCATTCCCAAGGAGCCATAGAAGTAGTTCCTCAAAACTAACTGCTAAAGGGCTTCTACTGCCCCTACTTCCTCATTCCAAAGAAATCAGGGGGCTACAGACCCATTCTCAACCTCAGAGAACTCAACAAATTCTTAGTCAAGGAGAAGTTCAAAATGATCTCTCTGGGAACTCTGCTTCCCTATCTGCAGGAACACACTGGCTGTGTTCCCTAGACCTCAAAGAGGCCTACACTCACATCCTGATAATCCAGACCACAGGCAGTATCTTCGCTTCACCTGTCAGGGCACCCATTATCAGTACAGGGTCTTCTCCTTTGGCCTTGCATCTGCACCGTCTTCACAAAGTGCACGGATGTAGTGGCAACTTATCTTTGAAACAACAAAGTATTCGTCTTCCCTTACTTAGACTACTGACTGATAAAGGCAGACTCTCCTGGAGAACTCTGCTCATCTCTTCAGCAAACGCTTTCACTATTGCAATACCTGGGATTTGTCATAAACCTCCCAAAGTCGCATCTCACCCCATCCCAAAGGTTGGAGTTCATCGGCGCCGTATTAGATACTGAATAATCCAGGGCCTTCCTTCCTCTAGACCGCATGAACAGACTGGTGGACCTAGCCACCCACATGTGCCAGCAGAAGACTGCAATGGCTCAAGCCTTCCTGTGCCTGTTAGGCCACCTGACATCCACAATGCATGAAATACCATATGCAAGACTGCATACGCGACTACGCAATGGACCCTCTCATCCCAGTGGACCCAGGCCACAGGGAATCTACAGGATATCATTCAAGTAACAGGCCCTCTGGCCGAATCACTCCTCTGGTGGTGTACCCCAACAAATCTTCTCATAGGGTCACCTTTTCGGATGCCCTAACCTCAACACACCCTGACTGATGCGTCCAAGCTCGGTTGGGGAGCCCATTTGGATTCCATCTCCACACAAGGACCGTAGACAGCCCAGGAATCAACTCGACAAATCAACCTCCTCGAGCTTTGAGCAATCATGATTGCCCACCAAGCTTTCCAGCACTACCTTTCCAACAGCCAGATTCTGGTCAGGATAGATAATCAGGTGTAAAGAAACAAGGGGGGACAGGCTCTCTTCCTCTATGCGAAGAAGCCTGTTGCCTATGGAACTTCACCATTCTCCATCGCGTGCAGTTTATATTCCAGGAAAGATCAATCACTTGGCAGAGAAACTGAGTCAGATCTTACATCTACATGAGTGGACCCTAAATCTGGACACAGTGGCACAGATCTTTAAAACCTGGGGCACCCCAGTCATCAATCTCTGCCACTACACAGAACTCTCAACTTCCATAGTTCTGCTCCTGGATACCATCCAAACTCAGTCTGGCATCCAATGCCTTCCTGATTCACTGGGATCGGGAACTGCTTTATGCTTTTCCTCCATACCCCTGATCCCGAAGACTCTCCTCAAACTCCAAGCAGACAAGGGGACTATGATCCTCATAGCCCCCTGCTGGCCCCATCAGCCTTGGTTTCCCCATCTACTTCGGCTGACACAGACTCCTCCGATCCCATTGGAATCCAACCCGGGTCTTCTGTCCCAGGATAACAGAACAGTCCTGCATCCCAATCTGTGGTTTCACCACCTGACTGCATGGATGCTGAAAGGATGATGCTTCAACATCTACAACTTTTGACAGCTGTGAAGGACATCCTCCATTCTACCAGAAAGCCCTCCACCATGTGAATGTACTCTTTCAAATGGCATAGATACGCTTCATGATGCTCTCAAAATAACCACAATCCTTTTGAGGCATCAGTATCTACGCTTCTTCGATACCTTTTACATCTGTCCTCTTCGTGACTCAAAACAAATTCAGTACGTGTTCACCTCAGTGCTATTTCAGTTTTCATAAACCTGTTGATGGTCGACCCATCTCCACAGTTCCTCTAGTGGCACGTTTCATGAGAGGCCTACTCTTCTCCAAGCCACCTCTTCGACCACCCCCAGTTGCATGGGATCTTAATGTGGTATTGGCTCAAACCTCTGTTTGAGCCCTTGGTAAATACCCACCTACGATACTTTTCTTGGAAAGTAATCTTCTTCATTGCCCTGACCTCAGCCAGGCGCATCAGTGAACTGCAAGCCTTAGTGACACATCCACCATATACCAGATTTCATCATGACAGGGTCGTCCTTTGGACACATCCCACTTTTTACCAAAGGTGGTGTCACCTTTCCACATTAATCAGTCGGTAATCCTTCCGGTCTTCTTCCCAAGACCTCACGCATCTCGTGCAGAGGCAACCCTGCACACACTTGACTGCAAAAGGGCTCTTGCCTTCTATCTCCAAAAGACTCAAGATATCCAAAAATCATCACAATTATTTGTATCCGTTAACCCCAACCACTTAGGTCTTACTGTAATGAAACACATGTTCTCCAGATGGATAGCAGACTGTATATCACTCACATATGGCAAAGCAGGCCTTACCCTCACTGGGCACGTTACTGCTCATAATGTCCAAGCCATGGCAACATCGGTAGCAAACCTATGTTCAGTAGCCATTGACAAAATCTGCCGGGCTGCAACATGGTCCTCCATCTACACCTTTGCCACCCACTACTGCTTCGACAAGGACTCCTGCCGGGATGTGGCCTTTGGCCAGATGGTCCTTCAACATCTCTTTGGAACATAATGACAACTCCTACCCCCTGTCCCTATATTCTTACCAAATCGTCTTGGCGGGGAAGTCTAGGTTAACCTGACCTTGTCTGACTTTCTGACCTGGTCTAAGTCTTCTGAGATTTGGGAGCTAGGGAGTCCCATATGTGAAGACTACATTCCTGCTTGTTCCTGGAGATAGCGTAGTTACTCACCTGTAACAGATGATCTCTGGGAATATTAGGAATTTAGTCTTCACAATCCACCCTCCTCCTCTTGGAGTTGTAGGGTTGATTTTTGTTTTTGTTAAGCTCAACTGAGCAGAGGGAGATGGGAGAGCGGGATGGCAGTGACACAGGTGGTGGAGTGCTCCCAAAAGCTTTCCTGTTGGTAGCTGGGGAACTTCCGGTGGGGGCTCCGTCGGGACCCGATGGCATCCATATGTGAAGACTAAATTCCTGCTGTTTCCGGAGATCACCTGTTCTAGTGAGTACCTATGCTTTCTCTACACACTCTGGATGTTTTTTAGCTAAATCAAGCACTTTTCAGGTGCTTGTTCGTCACTGTGTGTGCCTGAGAGCAGGACTAAAGTTAGGCATGACGCCGGATGTCCATGACATTTCTGTGATCAGGCGGAGACATCCTGGTTCCTGGGATTGCCCTGGCCATGCCTCTGTTCAGATTCAGACATCCCCACAGCTGGCTTCTAAAATGACTCTAGAGACAGTATCTGTGCTTTGGACATCTCTATGCCTGTTTTCAGAAAGTCATAGTAACATAGTATAAGATAGTAGAAAAAGACCAGTATGGTCCATCTAGTCTGCCCAGCAAGGCGACAAGAGTAGGTGCACCATTTTGTGTAGTTCACCCCTCCCCATGACTTTGTTTAGGGGATGTACCCACCGCTCTGTGTAGGTCACCCCTATTTGTTGATATATGAGATAGTTATGTTTGTTTTGATTTTATCCTGTTGCTATAAAGGGATTCACTGTGTCTGTCCCAGGCCATTTTGAATTTTGCCACTGTATTTACCCCCACCACTTCCATCGGGAGGGCATTCCAAGCATCCACAACCCTTTTAGTGAAAAAGTATTTCCTGACATTGCCTTTGAATTTACCTCCTTGCAGCTTCATGTTATGCCCTCTAGTTTTACAGCTTCCCCATCTTTGGAAAAGGTTTGTTTGTTCATTAATACTCTTTAAGTATTTAAAGGTCTGAATCATATTTCCCCTGTCCCTCCTCTTCTCCAGAGTGTACATATTTAGGTCTTCAAGTTTCTTCTCATAAGTCTCCAGGCGCAGGCTCTAAATCATTTTGGTTGCCTTCCTCTGAACCATTTCCAGTCTTTTTATATCCTTTGTGAGATAGGATCTCCAAAATTGAACACAATATTCCAAGTGAGGCCTCACCAGCGACTTGTACAGTGGCATTAGTACCTCTTCCTTTCTGCCGGTAATTCCTCTTTGTATGCATCCCAGCATCCTTCTGGCTTTTGCCACTGCCTTGTCACTCTGTTTCGCCACCTTGAGTTCCTCAGAAACAATTACTCCAAGGTCATTCTCCTGGTCCATGCACACCAATCTCTCGCCCCTATCACATACAATTCCCTTGGATTTCTGCATTCCAAGTGCATGACACTGCACTTGTTCACATTAAATCTTAACTGCCAAGCATTAGACCATTCTTTCAGCTTTTGTAGATCTTTCCTGATGTTATCCACTCCCTCAGGGGAGTCCACTCTGTTGCAAATTTTTGTGTCATCTGGAAAAAGACAGACTTTTCCATTCAGTCTTTTGGCAATATCACTCACAAATACATTGAACAGTACCAACTGCAGGACCGAACCCTGGGGCACACTGCTAATCACATTCCTTTCATCTGAGTGAGTTCTGTTTACCATCACCTTCTGTCGTCTGTCAGTCAACCAATTTCTGTTCCAGTTCACCATCTTGGGACTCATCCCCAAGCTGCTGAGTTTATTGATAAGCCTCCTATGAGGAACAGTATCACAGGCTTTGCTGAAATTTAGGTAGATCACATCCATTGTATGCCCTTGATCTAGTTCTCTGGTCACCCAGTCAAAGAACTCAATCAGATTTGTTTGGCAAGATCATCCTTTGGTAAAACTATGTTGCCTTGGAACATTCAATCTGTTGGTTTCGAGAAAGTCCACTATTCGCTCTTTCAGGAGCACCTCCATTGCTTTTCCCTCCACTGAGGTAAGTCTTATTGACCTGTAGTTTGTCACTTATTCCCTATTGTCACTTCTGTGAAGAGGTACCATTATAGCCCTTCTCCAGTCCTGTGGAACTTCTCCTTTCTCCAAGGACATATTAAAAACATCTTTTATCGGCCCTGCAAGAACCTCTCTGTTTTCTTTCAGTATCCTGGGATGTATCCCATCCGGTCCCATGGTCTTGTCGATTTTCAGTTTTGCAAGCTGTTCTGTGTAGTATCTACTCCATTCCCATCTGTATATTTGTCAGTCACAGGTGGTCCTTCTCCAGGATTTTCTTTGGTAAAAACAGAGCAAAAGTATTTGTTTAGCATTTTCACTTTTTCAATGTTACTTTCCACAAATCCATTCCTAGCACTTTTGAGTGCTGTAATTCCACTCTGATTTTCCTCCTCTCCCAAATATACCTGAAAAAGGTTTTGTCGCCACATCTTTAGCCATCTTTTCTTCTGCCTTTGATTTTGCTATCCTTATTTCGCTTTTTGTCTCTTTTAGCTTGATCCTGTATTCTTTTCTATGTTCCTCTGTTTCTGAACTTCTGAATTTTGTGAAAGCTGTGTTTTTTGCCTTTATTTGTGCAGCCATTTCTTTGGAGAACCAAATAGGTTTCCTTTTCCTCTTGCCGCTTTTATTGCCTCCTTTAGTTTAGCCCACTGCAATTCCACTTCCCTTATGCCCTCCCACCCTACCAACCCCTCCTTCAGGTACTTGGCCATTTTACTGAAGCCAATGTTTTTGAAGTCTTGGACTTTGAGCTTGCTGTGATTGGACTCCACCTTGGCTTTTATCTCAAACCACACCGTGTAATGATTGCTGCTACTCACATGGGCAGCCACCCGGATATTCAACACGCTGTCTCCGTTGGTGAGCACTAAATCCAGCATCAAGCTTTCTCTGGTTGGCTCCATCATCATTTGTTTAAGTAATGCATCTTGGAAGGCATCTGCAATTTTTTTACTTCTTTCCAGATTTGCAGAAGGAATACCCCAATCCACAATGGGTAGATTAAAGTCAGCCAATATGATCACTTCCCCCACCCCACCCCAGCCCAGCCAAGGGTGGCAAACATGGTCTACCATCAATAGATCCACACTCTACCTCTCTGCAAAGGTGGCAGTAGAGGGCAACATCAACCCCAGTCCTGCTGAGGACCCCCCCCCCCCCCACAGGGCAGTCAGTGCAGCTCTATACACAGCCATACCACAATAGCAGACAGACATAAGACCAGGATATGGTAAGCTATTCCCCTGCAGCAAGCCAACAGCCACTGCACCCTACAAGCCACTCCAGCAAGACACATACCAGCTACAAACAGTCTGCTAGTTAGTCCATAGTGCATTTTCCCAGTGGAGATGCATGCACCCAGAACTGGGCTGTCAGCATACACAGCAAGCAGATGAATCAGTGACTGGGCCCCAAATGGAAACCCATATCTATCACATGAGAGAAATACTATATAGCACTATGGTGGTGCCTAGCCATGCTGTGGTCACTGCACAGTCAGGGTGAGAGTGATCTCTCAGCAGGACATACTGAGGTCACCCTGTCTGTGTAGGTGGTGGCCGAGCACTACAATGTCCCAGTCAGTGCCCTATGCCCTGTGCAGATGCACCCTGGCCAGGCCACCCTGTCGGGCCTGTACCCATGGTACCTTGCTCCTCATTATGCACATTGCCAGCCCAATACTGGCAACATTGCTGGCAGTGTGGGCTGTAGAAGGTGTTTGCAGCCACCACACACTGGATGGACAGACAGCCACCCCCACACCTATGCCAGCATTGTGCTACTATAGAGGGGTTCAGCAGCCATACCCACCACACCAGTCCTGGACACAGTACATGCATGGATATGGTACGCATTACTGTTGGGGGTCACATCCCAGGGTGTTAAACACTGTCAGAGACCAGACCTGCAGCACACACCGCAGACATCTGTTTGAGTGTTATGGTGGAGCTGAATGAGCAAACTGTGCTTTACGTAGGACTGGAGATCTGCCAGTTATAATGGGAAACGCTTGATAGCTGTGTACCGTATACCCAGGTGTAGGGTGGCAGTGCTGAGGTATGCAACTGTTAGTATTGGGAGATACAGGCAGGGCCCAATGTCCTGCCTCTCCAGGAGGCATTGGCCAATGGGGCTTGTGGGGGGGTGTCTGGCCCTGTTGGCTGCTGCTTTACGGCAGAGTTCCCCAAATCCAGTCCTGGTGTTCCACACACTGTTCTGGTTTTCATGCTATCCCTCATAAATATGCATGAGCTACATCTGCATACCATGGGGGTGGTGCATAGCTATGCAGCACAGGCATCTTTGTTAGAGGCAGCATGGAACCTGAATGGTGTGGGGCCCTCCAGGACTGCATTTGGGAGACTCTGCTCCAGGTAATGCGCCTGTTTATGGTGTCTGTGAGTGCTGTGGTAAAATATAGGCGTATTAATCATGCATATGTTCCTAGCTATACAGTTTTGTCCTTACTATCACGGTTTAGTTGTAGGAAAAATATGTGGACTGGATTGGCAGCAGCCCCAGCTGGGCTTTGAACCTGTGACCATCTGTTCCTGCACACACTGTCTGTGTGCACTGCAAACCACAGCAGACTGTCTGTGTGCACTGTCTGTGTGCACTGCACCACTGTGTTGCCACAGATATACTGTGTTCCCTGGGGAGTACATGACTGTACATCCGACAGAGC
Organism: Ichthyophis bannanicus; assembly: GCA_033557465.1. NCBI lineage: Eukaryota > Metazoa > Chordata > Amphibia > Gymnophiona > Ichthyophiidae > Ichthyophis > Ichthyophis bannanicus. The sequence goes on along the minus strand of CM066041.1, from coordinate 140,183,104 downwards.
CTGTCTGTTGCGGTGGACGGTGCCAGCCTGCACAGGCCTAGGCCACTGTCTGCTGTGGTTTGCAGCCACTGCCCCCTCCGCCACCTGTACCCTTCCGCAAACATGCAGACATGTTCCTATCTGGGAAAAACATATGACCTGAGTGAGTTGTGGCACTCCAGGACTGACTTTGGGGGACTCGGTGTAAAGGGTTCATTATTCCTTTCCCAGCACTTCTTATCACTAACCCTTGGGACGTCTGTCTGGGTGGAGGAATCACCTTACCTTCTCTGTCTGGAATCCAGGGGAACAAACACACACACACTTGCACATAAGTGGTATGCAGTTTATTCCAAAGGGTGGAGGGATTGTCAGTACTTTTATACATTATCAGAGACATAGTAATACGTCATCCACCCATCTTCTGGGGGCCCACTATAGTTTATCAGTAACTAATACAAAAACAAGTCATCCTTGAGTAGAACAAATCAGTTAAGCTTACACAGCACATTCCTTTTTCCAACCCACCAGAATGTACATAGGGCACACACCTAAGATTCTGACTTCTATAAGATTCTAATTTCTCTTGTGCAGGCCTCTTGTATATGCACTTAAACTAAGCATTATTATTATTCCCTAACAATCCCCCCTTTGGGCCTGCATAGGCCCACTATAAGAACAGCCTAACAATTTACTACAAAATAACTAAACAGACATTATTAATGGAACATCTGTATGTGGCAGCTCAGGTACATCAGCCACCATAAAAGCAGGAGTATTAAGAATACATAAAAGTGGTAGAGCTTTGTAGGGCCTTTCAACAATAGCCAAGAACAAATGAATATACAACAAAAAAGGAACAAGAATTATAAAACCGCTCAATAGGGCAATAAGCAGTCCTTTGAGACCACCCCAAAGGAAAATACATCAGAGAGTAATCATGAGAAACTTCCCTGTAGTTGAAGAACAGTATAGAGCAGTATTAGACAGGCTAAAAGCAGAAACAATAAAACAATCCGTAGCATTAAAACTAGAGACAGTTTACAATGAACAAGGGACCTAGTCATATCCCAAAGAGAGGCGAGTAACACCAGTGTTATACAAAAAGGTAGAAAAAGAAACATGGGGCTGGGTACAGTTTGAATTATCAGGTACAGTAAACTTCTGCATTTCACACAGATTAGAAGGTACAGTAATGAGACATGTTGAGAGAAAAGCTTCAGTTTGTAGCGAGCTGCGCACACAAAAAAATAAGGCAGTCTGGGCAAGTAGTATTGCCGTATTAACAGTTCCCGAAATGGACTGAAGGAGGCACCACATGAGTGGTAGGAGGAGTCAACACAGTCTTGTGCGTGATGGTCAGGAGGCTGGAACCGAAGATGTCAGTGGAGACGATACACGCTTGATTCTTGACGCATGGATCCACAAAGGGGAGGAGTCGCACAGGATGGCTGCCCATGTGATAGCAATCACTGTAGTTTGGAGGTCCGTAGAGCGGGTCTAAGGTACCGTGCTTTTGAGGTGCTCTGACCTGTCACCAACCTTGAAGGGATATATTGGTTCGGTACCTCTAGGCCGAAAGCTGCCTTTCTTCAGGAGTCTTCTCCTCTCCTCTCCAGTTGCTAGGGCCTTGGCTGCCCCGGCGTCAGCTACTTCTCATCCTGGTCCTGAAGCCTGATCTGTATATGGAGAATGTTTCCAGCGAGGGCAATGGCTTCAGGATCCTTTAGCCGCCATCGTCACTGTAATCGATGTTATCAGAAGAACTTGGAACGGTCCCATACTGTAAAAGGGGCTTGTACTATGTGCTGGTGGTATGTCTTTACCAAAATCCAGTCTCCGGATTGAAAGAAAAGAGCTGAGTCATCCAGCAGAAAGGACTGGACCTGCTGAGCATACCTATGGAGGGAAGAGAGTTGCCTCTGCTGCTAGGAAATACAAGAGATCAAATGTGAGGCTCGGGAGTATAAAAGGTAAGCAGTCTTCCATATGACAGTTCAGAGGGAGAAAAAGTTCAGTCTACTCCCTTAGGGCAATTTTTTTGGTTGTTTGTTTATTGAACAGAGTCAAAGGCAAGATAGTTTAGTGTCTTTACAAAGTTTTTTAAGGTTTCGGAGGTTCCCCCCTTCGTGGATTGCTGCTTGCATACAACAGCCAATCCTAAGCAACTCAATTTAGCTAATACATTTTTGACAAGATGCCCACACTTCCTCAAATTTTTTCACAATTTTAGAATTATACCAATTTGTAAAAATTTGTGTAAGTAACTTTCCTCCTTTAGCTTCATGTGTCGGGCCAGGACACATAGAGGCAAAAAGGGATAAAAACATCTGAAAAGCACCACGTGGCCAGTGTGGGTCTCCCCAAAGCTCATTAGGATGAAAAGTGCACTCAGCCTATCTCCAAGTATCTATTTCCAATTATTGGGTATATCTCTGGGCTAGATGACTTTCAAAATAGGAGTTAATGGGGATGGCATAATCAAATATTGTAGAGTATTCATTGTCAGTTTTCTTTCTAGGTGGATACATCGGATACATCATTTCACATTTCAATTTACCCTCACCATTTTATAATGTTAATCTAAGTTCTCTTTTCCAACATGAATATTCCATCACACTCCTCTCAACACCACTTTTTTTTTTCACTTACATCATTCCATCAAACTACATGCATAGGTCCTTCTGTCCTTTTATACCATACTAGTGTATCCTTATTTGGCAAGGCTGCTAAGAACATCAAACAATTGTTAGAAACTTAGTATTTTTGTAAACAAAAGGTATATATAAAATATAAATGTAGATCCTTTTCAGTAAGCATAACAATATGAGTAAACAATGCTCATTCTAATTAGCAACTGCCTAAACAAAATATAGATAAAGTCCTTACAATATAGACTAGTGCTTCACGGCATTTTATAACATCAATCCCAATAGGAAGGAGTATGGCTTCTAACAGAACAGCCACATAATCTCTCAGGTGTGACTAAAGTCTATCTCATACCCGGTTCCCGGTGAGAGTGCTGTGGAAACTTAAAAATATTTGAGGACTGATCTTATAATCGCAGTGCCCACAAGGATCTGTGGAGGTTACTCACTAATCATGGTGTTTAAGAGATCCTTTTGAGATGAGAGGCCTAAGAAGGTTCAAGGCATTTGTGGTTGGGCCTCAGAGCTTTCCTCGGGTTCTTCTTGGCCTATTCCCCCCTACCTAGTCATGTCTCTTCAGAGGCATAAATATGCAAGGTTCATGTTCTTCAGGCCTTGTGGGTGGTGTCCTCGAGGAGTCTTAAAGCAGTCAGAATTCCGGTGGCCCAGATCATCACACTCGGAGCAGCACGCCCATTGCCTTTTCCAAGGCTATAGCCTCACCTTCTCTCTCTCTCTTTTTTTTTTTTTTTTCAAACCTCTCCTAGATCATTGCTAACAATTAAAATTTTGTTTATCCAATCAACTCAAGTTAATGTTATTGTTTTATTTGTCTACTAACTTTACAAATATTCTCTAAATAAGATCTATATGCTTGGGAACAGAGCAATTTCAGATCAGCCTCTTTCCAAAATTCTATAATTTCTATGTGTACTGAACCTCTACATAATGTACTGCTAGAACAAGTATTTTGGTAACATAAAATGCAAGTGTGTAAACTAAAGAAAATCAATATCTCACAGTGCTACAACATATATCTGTTTTCTCTGCAACATATATCTATTTTCTCAGGAACTGTATTGAAACTGAAATAAAACTTTCAGAACAAAGTACACTTTTTTGCTGGACACTAACACATAAAATTCAAATACAGAAAAACAGATGAATTTATCCTAAAATCCAATATTGTAATAAATCAAATCAGAAAGATCAATATCCAGCAGCCATGGTGCTACTCTCCTGTTCGTCAGCCATCCACACCGAGCTAAACAATGCAAAGTAGTTAACTCATAAAAAGGTTGATGGATATCTGGAATGCAAATACTCTTTTTTTTTATATGTTTAAAGTAATACAGTAACATGGAATAGACAAGTCTTACTAAAACCATTTTAAGGTATCATTGTAGTATCAGAAAAGTGAATACAGTTGATCAAGGCAGTTAATGTCAATACCGCATAAACTGTCTGCAGATTAAAATGTAAAAGATGGCTTATCATGCAGAAGTATTACTTGTATTTGCAAGTTCAGAAAAAGATTTGTTTGCAAAACAGAAAACATTTGTGCAGAAAACACGAAATATTTTAAAAGAATGAGCCAAAATACATTAAACAACATCTATTTAAGTGTCTTCAATGAAGCAGTTTTGTTAATGTATAAGCAATCAGGTATTCTCTTCCTTTTATCTGCCTCTCTCTAGCATGGCACTAATAAACCCTTACTGAGTAGTTCTGACAACTGTCAATGTTTTTATTTTGTCGGTACTAATTACTGCTCTCAGACAGAACAACTTTACAATTAATAACCAAAATGTACTTTTCACATTTAAATTAAAACCTTATACATAATACCTGAGACTGTTATCAAACTGATCTGCAACAATGAAATTACGTTAAAGCAATTTGCTTAGAGTAACAGTTTAACCTTGATGTTATCTCAACACAAATAGTAAAGTAAACAGCAGGTCTGTCAATGTGTCTAGATTCCTGCAGGCAAATACAGATCCTAAATACTGAGTTTAAAAAGAAAAAGTTGCTTGAGAATTGTCACTAATTGTGATTGCTATTAAATTCCTATAGTTACAACTCTATGTGTTTCTATAATATATGAACAATAATTATGACCTCTGAGGTGCTTGCCACAAAATATAAAAATCATTGTTTCAAGTTGCAGTCTTTTAATTAGTGGCTCAGGATGCCCCATTGTCCTGACAGCGTTCCCAACCCCCACTTTAAAGGTTAAAGAAAAACAATCCAAAACCATTTGTGCCTTCTGTAGGCCACGGGAGGGGCTGCTCCCTTTCCCTCTCTCTTCTTTGTTCGCTGTTCGTTTTTTAAGTTTCTGGTTTTGATTCTAGTGCTGTAGGGGGAAGGGATAGCCCCAACCTAAATTTTTTCTCTTCAGGACACCTTGAAACCGTTCTTACCCAAGAAATGCAGCAGATTGTTAATGGCTTCTATCACAACTGGTTTCTCCTGACCCAACTTTAAAGATCATCTACATCAGGGGTCTCAAACTCAAATTGCTTTGAGGGCCGAATGAGGACTTCTAAAGTAACCCGGGGGCCGCATAAGACACGGGGGCTCATTTGCATAAGGGGCCTCATTTGGATAAATATTTGCATAAATATTTGCATAATGTTGCATAATGAGTGCATGGATAAAGAAAGACTAGAAAATTTCTATATTACTATAATCCAGTGCCAACCGCCAGGCACATTAGGAACTACTACTAACACTGCCCATTTAGAACCCATAGCAAACCCCCCGTATCATAACAGCACTACCAGGACTCACAAAGCACCAGACCCTACCTATCAAAAGGCAACACTGCAAAAATACATTTCAGAGAATACATGACCTACTGGGAAAAGAGAACAAGTAGCAATGTCAAATAGGAATTACACAGAATACCTCAGCACTGTAGAAATAAAACTATAAATTAATGGTAATGGTTCTGACCCCCCCCCCCAGCCCATTACCAGTTCTGACCCCCCAGCCCACAGCACATTACCAGCTCTAAACCCCCCAGCCCACAGCACACTGGTAATGTGCTGGGGGGTTTAGAACTGGTAATGTGCTGTGGGCTGGGGGGGGGGGTCAGAACAGGTAATGGTTCTGACCCCCCCCAGCCCACAGCACATTACCAGCTCTAACCCCCCCAGCCCACAGCCCCCCCCTCCCTCCCTCCCTCCTTCCTTGGCAAAAATCACAGGCTCCCCCCCCTCCCTCCCTCCTTGGCAAAAATCACAGGCCCCCCCTCCCTCCCTCCCTCCCTCCTTCCTTCCCTCCCTCCTTGGCAAAAATCACAGGCTCCCCCCCTCCCTCCCTCCTTGGCAAAAATCACAGGCTCCCCCCCCCCTCCCTGGCAAAAATCACAGGCTCCCCCCCCCCTCCCTCTCTCCCTCCTTGGCAAAAATCGCAGGCAGGCAGGCAGGCAGGCCCCCCTCTCCCACCCACCCTTCCTCCCACCGTCCGTGGCCAAAAGCACAGGCAGGCAGGCAGGCAGGCAGGCCCCCCCCTCCCTCCCTCCCTCCCTCCCTCCCTGCCTCCCTGCCTCAGTCCCTCTCCTCTTCGGCTTAGAACCGCGAAGGGAGAGTTCCTCCCTCGCGACTCTTTTAAGCCGGCTGAGGCTTATGGGAAATTTCCCCTCTGCCCCCTCGAGCTTAACAGAGTCGCGAGGGAGAAGCTCTCCCTTCGCGGCTCTGAAAGCCGAAGAGGAGAGGGACTGAGGGAGGCAGGGCTGGGCAGACTGCTTCCTTACCTGCCGTGGAGAGCTGTGCACCCTGGCGATCCTCCAAGCGATCCAAGCAGGCGATTCTTCAAGGCGCTGGTACCTCGTGGCTATTCAGACGGCTTCTGGGCCCGGCCCCCCCCCCTCCTCCTTTTTCTCCTCCTCCTGCCTGTCGCTCATTGGTGGAGGGCAGGCGTGTGACGCAGACGTGAGAAACACCATGCAGCCCCGGGAATCACGCGAGGTAAAAAAAATATAGAAACAGCAGGAGGACAAAAATGCAACGTAAAGCAGGACAATACTCCGTGGCGTTGCGGGCCGCAGAAAATGCTCTCGCGGGCCGCGTGTTTGAGACCCCTGATCTACATAGTGCCTAGGGAGCAGACTCAAACATATACCTCAAATCTACAACACTAACCCATTTATGTTCATGCAAAATTTAGCTCAATATTTTTAACCAAAAGCATAAATATACAAATCAGGGGGTTTCTTTTTTGAAATAAAGTTTTCAAAGGAAAGTATCCATGGCTAGGTCTGGACAATCTTATTCAAATTTCTTAAATCCTGCACCAACCAGCAATAAAGGAAAAACAATATTTACTGTAAACAAAACATATATATATTTTTTTTCAGCTTGTTGGGAAGGACACAAAGGAGTTACTTATTTGGGAAACTTCTGTTTCAGTTCTTATTTAAACAAGAGACAAATCAAAGCTTACAAGTGCTTTCTTAAGAAATTTCGCCCTGCATAATGAACTAAACCCTCGTGGTATTTGGAGCACACCCCACTCCCCGAATTCCTCCACTATTTACATTATACATCTCACTCACACACAATCAGTCTCAGTTCCCAATAGAATATACAAACCACCAAGGTAGATACCCCCTTTTCCTTACCTCGGTCTGTGCACAGAATGTACTGCAGTGCCTGCTTTTAATTCACTGTCTGTCCGATTCACAATACCTCTAGTCACCTAGGATCATTACCAACTAGCAAAGAGACCTCTCTGCAGAGAAGGAAGTGAGACTGTTGAACTCAACAGGACGCGTCTTCGCACCCCCACTCAGCAGGAGTCACTCCACTGTGGGAAAATCCCAGCGAGCCCCAGCTGTTATTTACACCTTTACCTGTGGCCAATTCACCTTTAGCCAAGCTGGCCAATGAGACTCTGAGAGGGATATTGTGAAGCAGATTAAGAGCTCTTTTTTAGTATTTCATTATTCAGTACATTGCTATAGCAATGGGTGTCTAAATACAGACACACCCTTTTACATATCTCAGTGACAGTTATACCGTTGTTGAGTACAAAAGTAATTATTTCTATTTAACTTGTCTACTTACAATATGGCAATAAAAAGACAATCTGCAAATAAATAATAATTTACGTTTTAGTATGCCGGTTAACTTTAAGTTTCTATTCTGTCTGCCTGTCTGTAGCCTTTGAACACAAAGAACAGAAAGGGAGAGGAAGAGGGAGGGGAAAAGCGGAGCAATGGAAGAATAAACAAACACCACTTGTCACTTACAGTCCAGAGACTCTGAATCATCAGTTTTACCTTTGCTAGAGAGGGGGAGGGGGAAGAGGGGTGTCGTATAGGCACAGAGGTAAGCATTCTAACAGACTTATTGAGCAGAATCCTGTAACTTACACTGACAATTTATGTAGGATGGCTGATTTTTAGCTGCAGTTTTAAAACTTATCACAACATATAGCAGAACATACATACATGCGGATTCTGGAGTGGTCCCCTCACCTTGGGACCCCCCCATCCTCTAATTAATTCACAACAAACGCACGTCTGGCCACTTGCTGTCTGCACAGTACCCGTCACTAGCGCTATATCGCTTCAGAGTACGGCAGGGGCGTTTTTGCCAAACTCACACAGGCACACAAGCACACAGAGAAGGAGAAGGATATTACCACAGACCCAGCAGGACGTCCCTGTTATTCACTGCGCTATCCAAGCGCATATTCCCAGCGCTACCCGAGCGCATATTCCCAGCGCTACCCGAGCGCATTTTCCCAGCGCTACCCGAGCGCATTTTCCCAGCGCTACCAAAGCGCATTTTTCCAAGACGAGCTACCAAAGCAACGTCAATTAAAAAAAAAACTGTGTGCAGCTACCAAAGCTGCTTCAATTTAGAAAGTGCATCGGGGAAATCCAAACTTCTGACACCAAATGTAAAGGGTTCATTATTCCTTTCCCAGCACTTCTTATCACTAACCCTTGGGACGTCTGTCTGGGTGGAGGAATCACCTTACCTTCTCTGTCTGGAATCCAGGGGAACAAACACACACACACTTGCACATAAGTGGTATGCAGTTTATTCCAAAGGGTGGAGGGATTGTCAGTACTTTTATACATTATCAGAGACATAGTCATACGTCATCCACCCATCTTCTGGGGGCCCACTATAGTTTATCAGTAACTAATACAAAAACAAGTCATCCTTGAGTAGAACAAATCAGTTAAGCTTACACAGCACATTCCTTTTTCCAACCCACCAGAATGTACATAGGGCACACACATAAGATTCTGACTTCTATAAGATTCTAATTTCTCTTGTGCAGGCCTCTTGTATATGCACTTAAACTAAGCATTATTATTATTCCCTAACACTCGGCTGTAGGCAATGCCCATTGTTATGGTTTGTGTGCGGTGTAGGGTAAAATATAGGTGTTGGGACCATGCTTATGTTCTTTGCAATAAAAGAGTGTCTGTATTCTCACTGTTTAGTGGTGGGCAACATGATGGGGACAGGGTTGGCAGGAGCCCCAGCTGGGCTTTGAACCTGTGGCCCTCTGGTCCTACAGGTACTGGCTGTGTCTGCTGCACCACACTGTGGCCACAGAAACAGTGCAGTCTCTGGAGATGTGATACCTGGCCGCACGAGTCAGACATCCTGCTCTTCACAATTGTACTGTGGGCTCGTTGACCTTGTATGGGGACAAAGGTGCAAATAAACCTCACAAATGCCCTCCAAAAAAGGGGAAGAAAACCATAACCAAGCTGCGCAACAGTGATATCAATGGGCAACCTGGAAAACACTCCCAGGAAAGCTCCATTAAAATGCAGTGCTTTTGAATGAGTCTACGGAGCGTAGACCCTTCCAAAAATCATTTCTTTTTTTTGGAGCTTTCCTGGGAGTGTTTTGTATGTTTGCCCATTAATATCACTGTTGCCCAGCTGGATTATAATTTTCTTAGAATTTGTTGTGGTCATTTTCATATCATATTTGCTATTTTGTTCTGTGCACATGTATCACACTGCTCACGTTTTTTAGGTTTCCCCGATTTTGCTGTACATTGCTGACGTAAATGGTTTCTCTTCCCTTTAAATGCGCTAAAATTCGGGCACGCTCCTGTGCGGGGAGTCTCTCCCCTCCCACATTCCACCCATTGACCCCGTCTCTCCGTCCCTCGGGGGCCTTCCTCCGCCCTCATTTCGCCTTTCCACGCCTCTATCGCACATGAGCGCCCCGCAAACGTGCGCGTTTTCGGCGCACGCGTGCGGGGCCCGTTAATGTGACACGCACGCGTACGGGGCGCTTAAGAGCACTTAAATGCATCATTTTAGGGCGCTCAAGTGCGCCCCGCACAAGTGCGCCGTTTAGTAAACATACCCCTTAGATTTATTCTGTGGCAGTTCCTTCTGCTAACTTCAAGGTTCTCCTGATGCAGCCTTTATAAATTTGGTGGCAAAACTCGAGTTGTCTGGTCTTTGGTGATTTTTTCATTACAAGTATACCCTTGGGCACTCACACACCAGATAAGTAGTAATTTTAGATTTGAAATTTTTATGCATTAAAAATTTAAACAAAAAATGTGGGTGTGAGTGGTAACCTATTACTGAATCTAGAAGGATAGCAAGCTCGCCAGTTTGAGTCATATGTATAAACGCAGCGAGTTTCCCTCCCTGAGGTTCCATTCTCTTTTCCCAAGAGGTTTCCCTTGTAACTCTTGTAAGGCAGGAAGTAGCATTTGTTTCTTTTTAAGTCAACAGTGTTTTTAGTAGTGGTTGTTATTTGCTTTATTGGAACACTTTCTTGTTAAGACTTTGTTTCTGGTGCTCGAGAGGCAGATAATTACTGTATGCTGATTCACAAACTATCATGCTCCCACTGGTGGGTTACGACAGCATGGGAAAACACGCAGCTGCTTAATGCATGTTAGTAAAAGATCCCCATCCCACCACTGAGCTCTTGTTTAGTAATGGACTGTAAGACAATATTACGTAATTAAATGGTAAACTCTTTGTTGTTCTTCTATACATATTTATCCAAAAGTAGGAAACCTGTAATGCGGCAATAATTTGACTATAATGTGCAAATGAGAGCAATATGATAGCTGTGGGACATATGTCCAGGAGAGGTTTTTACATCTCCTTGTGCTTTATTTCTGTCCTTAGGTTAAAGTGCCACAACAAATGCACCAAAGAGGCTCCTCCATGCCACTTACTCATCATTCACCGAGGAGGTAAGAACTCCAAACCATTCCCACCAGCATCAGAGACAGGGACTGAAGGTCATTTGCACTTTTTTTGTGTTGTCCCTGAATTTTTGTAAAATTAGTGATGTATTCTAGTTGTGGTCTTCCTCTCAATTTCAAAAGCATAGTTGGAAAGACCGTAGTATTTTAAGCAGTCACAGCAGTTAAATACAGAGCCTACATAGGAAGTATGAAAGTATTTTTCCTGGCATTTGAGAAAATAAGGAATGTAATCTCCTCAGTCATTTTCCAAATTAATTTTCAATTCTGTTGTAGACCATATATAGTTTTCTTTTATTTCTTTCTCTGTAAGGGAGCAAAAGGGCAAGTGAGCTAAAACTGTGCGCATCTTTGTAACAAAGGCAAATCAGGACTCTTGCTCCAGGCCCAGGAGATAAGGATCAAGATCAGCTTTTCTTACAGGGCTCAAGAGAATTTTTGTTGAGACTGTAATGAATTTTATTTTAGACTTTCCCAGTTCCAACTCTATAATCCACTCTCTTGTCTGTTTTCATGTTGCAGCAAGATTAGTTCGTACTGAATCTGTGCCATGTGACATCAACAACCCTTTGCGGAAGCCCCCACGCTATTCAGATCTGCACGTCAGCCAGACCCTGCCCAAAACCAATAAAATCAACAAGGTAGGGAAAGGCTGAAGGCCTCTGGAAATTACATAGTGGGAATCGCAGAAGTGCCAAGAAGGAACCGTTTTCAAGAAGAAGAATTTCTGCCATGTGCTCAGTCCACCCATGTCTCCTGTTTCTGGCTGGCCTCTAGTGTCCATCTGCTTTGGGATGGGAATGGAATAACAGGTTCAGACATTGTTGCCGGCACATCCTACTGCTGAAGTCACGCAGCAAAAGGCTGGCAGCAGGGTGTGACGGGTCTTAGCATCTGACCTGCTCGCTGTGTTGGCATGAGGAGACAATGCAGAGTTAGCAGTAGCAGGACAGGCTTCATTGCATTATGCAGGAGTTTCCCACTCTTCAGCGGACTACTGGAGCAGGAGACTTGGCAGGCCTGGTCTTGGGCTCAGGTAACACATAGGCTATATAAACTGTTGGAAGCAGTATTAGCAGGTAAACCAGCCAGAAGCTGCAGCACAGAAAGAGCTACAAAAATGAGCCTGAGACCAGAGTCCGGTACACCCCTGATGCCATTTTAAATGAAAACCTTCCTTGAGCAGGCCGATATTAGGGTAAAACCTTCAGATGAACTATGCTGCTTTTTCTCTCTGAGAGCTCTCTAGCCATGAGCATTTATTTTAACCAACTTTCTGAATGGAAGAAGGCTTATGAAGTCTTCTTAAATCTACCTGCTTCTATATAAATCTACATACATGCACAGATAGGCACATATGCTTACATGTCCTGGATAGTAGGCTCCCTTAGTTTGCATGGGAATTCAAAATTTTTTTTTTAAAAAGGTGAAATTTTGTAGAACATATAGAGCCCGATTCTAGCAGGGGCACGTTCGAGCTCTCTGGATGGCACCGAGCAGGATGGGCCCGTTAGGCCTAATTCTGTACCGCAGGAACAAAATGTTCCTGTGGCATGCAGAATCAGGCCCAAGGACAGACCAGCATGCCCCTGCATGCCGGTGGGGATGTCTTCCCTGCAGGTTCCCCTGGCTTCCATGGTGCAGACCCCCTTCTTCCCCGCCACCCAACCCATGACAGGGCAGCCGGGGCCTGGATCGGGTGGCTGGGAACCCCCCTGCACCCGGCCCCAGGGGGGATCTCCGTCTCTGATCACCCAATTAGTGCTGAATATTCTACCTTTGAGATGGAATAATCAGCAACCCCCCCCGACCCCGCAGGACATACAGGGCCATGATTTGAATCAGCCCTGTATGTCCTGCTGACCAGGCTCACCCCCGCTCTGCCCAGACACCCCACCCCCACCCCCTGCTGGCTCTCCCCATCCTGCTTCTATAGCCATTTGGGGAGATTCAGAGGGGGAATAGGGGCAGGACAGCTTGCGAGGTTGCATGCCCTGTCAGGACGTGCAGCTCCGCAAGCCTTGACTCAGAATCGGGCCCATAGTCAAGTAGCTTGAAAGTATGATGATGGAAAGAGAAAGTGATGTCGCCCTAGCAAATGGTCAGCTGAGCTGTTAGCTCCACCAAGCAGACCAAAAAAGCATTTGATTTTCTGAACCCGCCACGATAAAAATAGCTATGGTAGTAGGAAATTGCATGGAGAAGAGTGAGGTGCATAGTGGACACAATCTGAGAAGGAAAACTGCTGCTCTTATCAAATTTGCCTAAATGCTGACATGAGGAGATGGGCGTGGGGGAGGAAAGATGTCACAGAAAGACGGAAAACATGCAAAAACAGCAGAAGTGGGAGACAACGAAGAGCAATGAGAGGAGGAGGATGCGACCCTGCCAACAAAAGCAGAAATGCCTGAATAGTTTCAGGACCTTAAGAAGGAGCTGTGGGAGGTAAAATTGGAAATTCATGGGCTGGTTAAGGAGCTCTAAATGGAAGTGGCAGAATTAGGCCTACGAGTCAAAGACTATGAGGAGAAGACAGAGGGAACGTAGGAGGAGATGGACAATTTGCGGAAGCTCGTGCAGAAGATTGGATCGGAAAAAGATGCGCAGGTATTGAAGGTGGAGGACATTGAGAACCATGCACGGTGATCTAACATCCGATTGAGGGGAGTCCCCAAACATGCAGACTATGGTGATGCCATGAGCATAGCAAAAGATATATGCCTGCCAATTCTGCCCCAGGAGGGAGAAAGCAATGATAGGCCGGAGATAAAAATTGAGCGGGCGCATCTGGTGTTTGGGCCATCGACTCTGCAGCGCCCATGGGACATTATTCTGTGTCTCCATGAATATGCAGTAAAGGAGAGAATAATGAACAGAGAGCCTTGAAGCAAGTGCAATGGAAGGAGTGCACGGTTATGGTATGTAATGATTTATCATCAGTGACAGTGGTGAGGAGGAGAGACCTCCGACCCTTCACTATGAGGCTACAACGAGGACAGTATTGATACAGATGGTTATATCCAGCAAGAATAGCCTTCACTGTAAATGGAATTATAAAGCAGGCACGGACCCCTGCAGAGGCTGTACTACACTTGAAGGAACTGGGAATAACTGATATGGAGGCAGTAGACAAAGGAATAAAAGCTGCCCCTCTCCCCCCAAGAGGCTGCAGTGCCAGTCAGTTCTTGCTCGGGGCACTAAGAAAATGAACAAAGGGAGCCCTTGATGTGAAGGCATCTCAAGAAGCTGGATGAGTGTGGAGACTTAGTGCTGGTGGATTCGCTGGCCATTTAATAGGCAGCTGTCAGTGGAAGAGGAAAATAGGAACCGAGAGGAGGACATGATTATAGGGGCATATATAAAGTTGTAGTTAGTTATGATTAATGTGTTGACGGTTAATAGTAACTTGGGAGCGGGGTCTTTATGGGGGAAGGGGCAGTGGAAGGGGATATCTTGTTGAGGGGAGGGAGGGCGAAGTGGTGTAGGAGGGAAAGTGGAGGGAAGGGTTGAATGAATGAGGGGGTGAGGGGTATGGATCAGAGGCTTGAGATGGGAAGGGAGGGTGGGGGAACTATGGGAGGGTGGGTAAGGCAAATGGCGAGTCACTGCTCTATGAGGAGAGGGGGACAGGTGACAAAAGAGAAAGGTGAGGGGGTGGACCTGGGAGGGAGGGTGAGGGGACAAGGTAGCAAGGGCATAGATCGACCGGAGAAAGTGCAACAGTTTCATGAATGTAAAATTGTATCTGTAAATGTGAAAGGTCTTATGGGCAGAAGAGGAGGCTAATGTGGAGAGAGGCAGGGCGCCTAAGGGCAGATGTGCTTCTAATTCAAGAGACGCATTTGAAAAGAGGGCAGACCCATCTCTTGAGTAATAGGGAATGTCTTAATATTTATTTGGGATCCAATCTGGGAAATCCAAAAAAAGGGGGAGTGGGTATAATGATCTCCAAAGAACATCAGATCTGGTGCACAAAGAGTTTCATGATAGGGAAGGAAGAATAAATAGGCTGCAGGGGGTAGTGGGGAAGGTGGTGAGGGAGGATCAATCTGATTTCATACCCGGGCGACAAGGGAAAGATAATGTTAGGAAACTGTTAAATTTAATATGGAAGGCAAGGGAGAATAAAGAGAACACAACACTAGTAGCAGTAGATGCAGAAAAAGTGTTTGATTGCATGGAATGGGGGTTTATGATGCTAGTACTGGAAAAGGTAGGCTGCAGAGCGGTGTTTATTAAATGGGTGCAAGTCTTATATAAAAAGCCAAAGGCTAGAGTCCAAGTGAATGGGTGTTATTCGGAAGAATTTGAGTTAGCACGGGAAATGAGATTGTCACCACTGCTATGTGCGCTGATGATAGAACCATTGGCGGAGCGGGTAAGATCCAATGTTAACATTACAGGTGTTAGGGTGGGAACGTGGGAATACAAAATAGGGCTGTTTGCCGATGATGTCATCTACACGGTGACACGACTGCTATCCTCTATACCCAATTTATTGGGGGAAATAAAGCAATATAGCCATTTGGCGGGGTAAAAAATGAATACATCTAAGATAGAAATTTTGAAGATCCACCTTGAGAAAGAACTGGAAGAACGGCTGAGGGTGGCGTTTCTTTTTAGATGGGCTAAACAATCTATCAGGTATCTGGGGGTACAGATAGAGGCTCAATGGGAAGAGCTTTTTTCCCTGAACCATGAAAGACTGTGGTTGACTATTAAAGGGGATTTGGAATGGTGGGAGAGGATCACGCTTTCATGGATGGGTAGAATAGCAATGATCAAAATGAATGTTCTGCCTCAATTGCTATTCTTATTCATGGCAGTACCCATACCAGTCCCAGAGGAGATACTAAGAAGGTGGCAGAGGAAGATTTTTAGTTTTATGTGGAGGAGAGAGCCACCAAAGGTGAGCAGACAGACTCTTATGAGGGAAAGGAGGAAAGGAAGGTTTGGAGTACCAGACTTGAAGTGATATTATACTGGAGCAACACTAGGAGCAGTGATTGAATGGAGTAAAGGGGAGGAGAGCAAGCAGTGGGTGAAGATTGAACAGAGCCTGATTGGAGTGCCCTCTGGTGAGGGTGATATGGTTACATGGGCTAGCAATAAGAGGGAAGGAGATATCCCCGTTTGTGCAACATATGTTGAAAACATGAGGGAGACACCGGGCAGGATTATGTGGGGAAAAAAGAAGTGTACTGGAATACTCTATTACAATTGAACCCCCAGTTTCCAGTGGGAATATTGTATGAGGTGTTTCAAGAATGGAATAAAAGGGGTCTTACTTCAGTGGGGCAATTATTAAGCAAGGAGGGGAAGCTGATGGGATTTGGAACATTCCAACAGGTATATCAGATGGATAGGGAACAGGAAATTTACTACAAACAAGTAGCCCATTATGTGCAAAAGGATAGGGTAAGTGGAGGGAATGTGGGGCAGCATTTAGATTTTGAATTGATGATTACTCTGTTGTAGGATACCAAGGGGATATTATCAGGGATCTAGAAGATAGTGATTGGTACGCATATAGAAACCCCAGGGTACAGGGATAAGTGGGAGGGACCTGGGGAGGAAATCGGGGAATCAGACTTGGAATAAAATATACGACCAGACCCGGAAAGTGTCAATAGCGGTCTCCATTGTAGAACAGGCATATAAAGTTTTGTATCATATGTATTGGGACCCAAAGTGCATCCATCGGATAGGGCACGAGTGGGACGGGAGATGTTAGAAGCAATGTGGATAAGAGGGTGATTTTTTCCATATGTGGTTTGGTTGCCCAAAGCTGAAAGACTTTTGGGGAGATGTGTGTGCCCTCATAGGAAAGATGGGTGGGAGAAGAGCTCCACCAGACCCACTGAGTTGTCTATTGAATTTGCCACTAGAGGAGATTGCTGGGGAGGAGTGGGAGGGGGGGGGGGAGTGCCTGCACAAATATGTGTGGTAGCAGCGAGGATGTGTGTGGCGACACACTGGAAAGCCTTACAACCTCTGTGTATCAGGGAAGTGCAGGAAAGGTGGGATGGGTTATATCTAATTTCTGAGGCGGTGGCAAGACACTGTGGGAGGAAAGAAGAATTATTGAGACCAATGGAATTTGTATATACACTATAAAGCCAGTGTGGGAGGTAGAGGGGGCAGGCATGTGTTGGTTAAAATGATGGGGAAAGAAAATATAAAATGAAAAAAAGAATAACTGCAGGTACGAGTGAAAATAAAAGAGGAGAGGTTGATGGAAGAGAGTGTGGGTGGGATGGGGGTTTAAGATTTAATGTGTGTCGAGTATGTATAAAGTTGATATGTTGTAATGATATTACAAAATGTAGATGGTTGAGGATTTATTAGCACAAAATAAAAAATAAACAATTATAAAAAAAGAATGAATGATGATGGCCTTTAGTTCTGGTTCCACTACTGGCTCCATGCTGTGCTGTTGGGCAAAACAATGAATGCCGGTCACCTCTCAAAAGCGAGTACTCTCAATAGCAAAAAATGGTATGTCACGCTTAAAATTCACCAATAGAAACATCAATTTCAAAGACTAATGATATTTCCATTGCACATCATAATAAGGTCTCAGGCAAAATCACAGCACTCAATCACGGGCCGAAATTCGGTCCTTATATAGTACTTCCTTTGCATCAACGACCTTCTCACTGTGCTGCCAACTCAATATGTACTTGATTCAATTCAACAAACTATTTTGTTTCTCTCATTCAACTTAAAAAACAAGTACTTAGCTTATGTACAGATGTTGTTGACTGTTACAATATCTCTCTTTTAGTCATGTCACTCTTTCTTATATCAGTCCCATCACTGATGCTTCCTGCGTATCTATTCAGGAGTTAAACAAACTTTTGAAATCCTTTTCCTCAGGAATTAGAACCCCTTGCTTCAATTCAGAAACACCGCGCGACATTTCTGAATTGAAGCAAGGGGTTCTAATTCCTGAGGAAAAGGATTTCAAAAGTTTGTTTAACTCCTGAATAGATACGCAGGCAGCATCAGTGATGGAATTGATATAAGAATTCATTCATTTTTTCCACTATAGCCTTGTCCTCCGTTAGTGCCCCTTTTACCCCTCTATAATATAATGGTTCAACTGACTCCCTTCCAGGATTTTTGCTTTGAATCTATCTGAAAACATACTTATTATGAGATTTTGCTTCCGCTGAAAGCTTCTTTTCAAATTCTGTTTGCCTCCCTTATCAGTACTTTACATCTACCTTCCCAGTGCTTATGCTGTTTTCTGTTTTATTCATTTGTAGCCCTTTTCCATTTTTTGAAAGATGTTTTTTTTTGCTATAACAGCTTCTCTCACCTCATCTTTAAACCATGCTAGAAGTGGTTTGGCCTTGCTTCCATTTTTTAAGAGTATTAATGAACAAACAAACACGGGGAAACTGTAAAACTAGAGGGCATAACATGAAGCTGTAAGGGGTTAAATTGAAAGGCAATGTCAGGAAATACTTTTTCACTGAAAGGGTGGTGGATGCTTGGAATGCCCTCCAGATGGAAATGGTGGGGGCAAATACAGTG
The DNA here is from genome assembly GCA_033557465.1 of Ichthyophis bannanicus. Classification (NCBI taxonomy): domain Eukaryota; kingdom Metazoa; phylum Chordata; class Amphibia; order Gymnophiona; family Ichthyophiidae; genus Ichthyophis; species Ichthyophis bannanicus. The sequence goes on along the minus strand of CM066041.1, from coordinate 140,164,715 downwards.
ACAGAATTCAAAATGGCATGGGACAGACACAGTGGATCCCTTTATAGCAACAGGATAAAACCAAAATAAACTTAACTGTCTCTTATATCCCAACAAATAGGGGTGCCCTACACGGAGCAGCGGAACAAAGGCATGGGGAGAGGTGACCTGCATGGGGTGACAGATGCGCCTACTCTTGCCACCTTGCTGGGCAGACTAGATGGACCATACTGGTCTTTATCTGCCCTCATATACTATGTTACTATTTTATCTGGTCTGGGCAGAGCTGGCCCAAGGGTTTCTTTTATCCTGCTTGACTCAATGCCCTCTTTAACATATAATGGCACCCCTCTACCAATTTGCTCTACCCTATAATTGTGATACATTTTGTACCCTGGTATCACAGTTTCCCATTGGTTATTTTTCTTCCACCATGTCTCTGAGATGCCAATTATATCTACCTCATCATTCAGTGCTATATATTATAATTCTCTGATCTTGTTTTTTTAGACTTCTAGTGTTTGTTTACAGGTATTTCAAAGTATGTTTTTGTTCATTTTGACAAACTGCTTCTCAGTTAACTGGGTAATTTGGAATCTTTCTACTCAGTTTGCTTTTTACTTAAAGGCATCTGGACTAATTTTATTTTTATTGTAGCCTCTCTATTAGGATGCTGTAGGAGATATTATCAGTAGCAGATAAATACATAGAAACATAGAAAAATGACGACAAAAAAGACCACATGGCCTATCTAGTCTGTCCTTCCATATCAACAACTACACATATATAAGTCTCTGACTGTCTAGGGGGTTCTGCTCCACTCCTTCTCCCAGGATTCCATAGGACCACCTGGCAAACAAATCACGTGATTAAACAAAAACAAACTCTGTTTGTATAAAGATAAGACTATTTCTGATAGCAAAAATAGCGGAAATATTAGAATAGATTAGCTTTCTGAGGTAGGATGCTATTCAGCCCTGTGTTACAATACCAAGCTACCTAATCTCTTTCTTTATAACCAATGTCACTGATTCACAAGCACTCTGACATACACTAAATTATTTGTCTGTCTAGGCTAGCCCCAACCTCCAGGAGAAATTAAAGTCCAGTACCTCAGCTTGTGCCAAAACACCTATGGCTGTGGTCCGGATCTCAGAAATGAAACAAGTCAAGGTATGGCAGAGGTCCAGCATCCGCTAAAATGAACTGTGTTGTCACACACTGAGCTGCCAGTCTGTGGGAGATATTCACTCCATCTCGAGGCTTTGGCCTTGAACACTATCTGACATTCCAGCCAGAGAGAAAAGGCAAGCAAACAAGTCTGTATCAGAAGTTAGCGTTCCCAGGTGTTCTTTCTCAGTTCTTTCCTTGTAAGTGTTTTGAGTCTTTGTCTGTCTGAGCTCTGAGTTCCGGTGGACAGCCGTATAATTCTTTGTCCAGAAGACCTGGTGAATGGCTGGACTCGAACCCTGTATGTCATCTTGAGCAAATCCAGTAACAGGTAATAGGTAGTCCTACAAACAAAGGTCCATCGTGCTCGAAAACTGTGGGTATGCAGGTTCATACATTGTTGCCAAAGCCAGGCGCACTGAAGGTTTCAGCCATGTTCTTCTGCACGTAGTCAGCTGGAAAAAATACTTTTACTGTGAAGTATCATAAACTGGCAGCATTGCTGGATCTTCAAGTTTTAATGACATAGGAAAGCGTGGGAGAGAGGTTCTGGAAGCCAAATTCAGGCTTTTAGGTAGGAACTTCCAGAGTATCATTCTCATAAATGCTTCCCATTCCATGCTCAGGACCCAAAAGGCAGGAAGAACTCTGGAGTCTCAATGCATGGATGACACAATGGTACAAGGAAGAGGATTTTGGATTTGTTAGGAACTGGGCAACATTCTGTGGAAATGTAGGGGGGGGGGGCTTTTATGAAAGGATGGGCTCCACCTTAACCAGGGTGGAGCCAGGCTGCTGGGATTACCTTTTTATAAAGAAGATAGAGAAGCTTTTAAAATAGATAATGGGGGAAACCGACAGTCACTCAAGAGCGCATGGTTTGGAATGATGTATCTTTGAAGGATACTAGCAAAACAGGGAAGTTAGGGCATCCCGATAGAGAGGTTCCAATAAAGGTAAAAGTAGCCCAGGTGCCTCTAAAAATCAGACAGAGTTGAAAGATTTCAAATTACTCCTGTCATCCATTACCAGACTGTTAATATGAACAAAAAACAAACTTTGAAATGCCTGTATGCAAATTCTGGAAGTCTAAAAAGATGAGTGAGTTAGTATACTGGATATAGCACTGAATGAAAGGTTAGATATAATTGGCATCTCAGCGACCTGGATGAAGGAGAACAACCAATGAGACATTGTGATACCTGGGTACAAACTGTATCACAATGATAGGATAGATCAAATTAGTGGAGAGGTTGTGCTCTATGTTAGACTAACACAGGATTAACGTTTCACAGGAAACAATACACAGTAGGACCTCTATGGATAGAAATTCCATGTTAAAAGGAAAAGGCTATGGTAGTCGGGCTGTACTATTGACCACCTTTCCCGAATCAACAAATGGCTGAAGAAATGCTAAAATAACTCAGGGAAGCTAACAAAAGTTATAACACAGTAATAATGGATGATTTCTATTACTCCGGTATGGACTGGCTCAATATCACAGCAGGACATGCTAGGGAGATAAATGTTTCTAGTTGAAATAAATGACTGCTTCTTGGAGCAGCTAGTTCATGAACCAACAAGAGGGAAAGCTATTTTGGACCTAGTCCTTAGTGGAATGCAGGATCTGGTACAAGAGATAATGGTGTTGGGCCACTTGGCAATAGTGATCATACAATGATCACATTTGATTTCATAAATGGAGGGAGGATGGCAGGGATATCCACAGTACTACCTTTTAACTTTCAAAAGGGAGATTATAATAAAATTAGGAAAATAGTTAAGAAAAGCTAAAAGGAGCAGCTACAAAGGTTAAAGGTTTACATCAAGCATGGGCATTGTTTAAAAATACCATCTTGGAAGCCCAGACCAGATGTATTCCACGCTTTAAGAAACGTGGAAGGAAGGCCACAAAACTGCCAGCATGGTTTACATGTGAGACCAGAGAGGCTGTTGTAGCCAAAACAGCATCTTTCAGGAAATGGAAAAAGGAGCCAAATGACGAAAACAGGAAACAATATAAGTACTGGCAAGTTATATGCATGGCATTGAAAACAGGCAAATAGAGAATTTGAAAAAAAGCTTGCTGTGGATGCAAAAACACAAACCATTCTAAAGAATAAAATTACTGAACTAGTTTAATGAGAGAAAGCCAACATAGATTTATCAAAGGAAAATCTTGTCTCATTAACCTGTTATATTTTTTTGAAGGTGTGAATAAAAAGTTAGATAAAGGTGAGACGGCTGATATAGTGTATCTGGATTTTCAGAAAGCCTTTGAGAAGGTCCCTCATGAAAGACTCTTTACTAAATTAAAAAGTCATGGGAAAGGAGGCAGTGTACTGTTGTGGATCAGGAACTGGTTAAAAAGGATATAGCGATTTTAGAAAAGGTTCAGAGAAGAGCCACCAAAATGGTAAAGGGGATGGAAGGATACTCCTATGAAGAAAGGCTAAAAAGGTTAGGGCCCTTTAACCTGGAAAAGAGACGGCTGAGGGGAGATATGATAGAAGTCTATAAATTAATGAACGGAGTGGAACGGGTAAACGTAGATCGATTGTTTACCTTATCAGAATATAGAAAGACTAGGGGACATGCAATGAAGCTACAGGGTAAACTATTTAAGACTAATAAAAGAAAATATTTTTTCACTCAACGTGTAATCAAACTCTGGAATTGTTACCGGAGGATGTAGTAAAGGCTGTTAGTGTAGCTGGATTTAAAAAAGGTTTGGACAAGTTCCTGGAGGAAAGGTCCATAAACCATTATTAAGAAGGGACCCAGGATATCAATGCTTGAACCAATACAAGCATTGTGGAACCTGTGTCCCTTGGGGAAACTGCTAGGTACATATGACCTAGATTGGCCACTGTTGGAAACAGAATACTGGGCTTGATGGACCTTGGTCTGACCCAGTATGGCATATCTTATGTTCTTATAGAAAGCAGAGTGTAGGACTAAATGACCAATTTTCTCAATGGAAAAAGGTGAATAGTGGAGTACCCCTGGAATATGTGCTGGGCCCGCTGCTTTTTAACATCTACAAAATAACCTAAAAATAGGAATAACAGATAAGGTGATCAAAATGGCAGATAACACAAAATTATTCAAAGTTGTTACAACACAAGTGGGTTGTGAAAAATTGCAAGAGGACCTTGATAAATTGGAATACTGGACGTTGAAATCACAGATAAAATTTAATGTGGACAAGTACAATGTTATGTGCTTAGGGAAGAACAACCCAAATTACGGTTAGATGATGCAAGGTTCCACATTAGGAACCAGCACCCAGGAAAAGGATTTAGGCATTATCGTGTATAATACGTTGAAAACCTCTGCCCAGTGTGCAGTGGTGGTCAAGAAAGCAATGCTAGGAATCATAAGGAAAGGAATGGAGAATAAAACCAAGAATATTATAATGCCTCTGTATTGTTCCATGCTGTGACCGCACCTTGAATATTGTGTGCAATTCTGTTCACCATACCTTACAAAGGATATAGCAGAAACAGAAAAAGTACAGAGAAGAGCCACCAAAATGGTAAAGAAGATGGAAGGATACCCCTATGAGGAAACGCTTAAAAGGTTAGGACTTGTCAAGTTGGAAAAGAGATGCCTGAGGGGAGATATGATAGCGGTCTATAAATTAATGAATGGAGCGGAACCGGTTCTGTAGATCAGTTGTTTACTCCTTCAAAAAGTATAAAGACTAGGGGGACACTCAATGAAACTACAATGTAACCAGTTTAAGAATGAATAGAGAAAATATTTTTTCACTCAATGTGTAGTCAAACTCTGGAATTTGTTACCGGAGGATGTAGTAAAAGCTGTTAGTGTAGCTGAGTTTTAAAAAGGTTTGGACAAGTTCCTGGAGGAAAAATCCATAAACCATTATTGAAGAGGACTGGGGAAATCCACTGCTTACCCCGGGATAATCATTATGGAATCTGTGTTAGTTTTTGGGAACCTGCCAGATACTTGTGACCTGGATTGGCCACTGTTGGAAACAGGATAGTGGGTTTGATGGACCTTGGTCTGACACAGTATAGCATTTATTATGATCTTATGTTAACTAATGTGATTCCAGGCCTCTGGGTTGCGAGAAGATGCACATGCTAACTTGGCAGATGAACCTGCACTCCTTGGTGTTAAGGTACAAGTAACAAAGGATGCTACCAAATACCGCTCTACCATATTACAGCATTTCTTCACTGTAGCTGGTCCACACCATCATCTAGATGAACAAGAACATCACAATAACGGCAAACTTATTACTATAGAAGATGAACTTTAATATCTTTTACTAGACAGCCATTACAGACCTAAAGTCAACCTTATGTGAGGCTTTGTCAAAGGAAAAACAGTAGCTGAAGCAGGTTGCCACTTCACACCCTAAAGAGCCTTCTTCCTTTGGACTGCATAGCCAGGACACTATCAGGTCCTTTCACCAATATTCATCCTGCTCTCCCTGTAGGGGGTCAGGTGCAGTTCTTTTTCTAGGAATGGCAACATATAACTATCAATTCCTGGCTACTCAGCATTGTAAAATCTGGATACATAGTAACATAGTAATTGATGGCAGATAAAGACCAGTATGGTCCATCTTGTCCACCTAGTAAAGCATGTTCCCTCTACCCTGCCCATCTCAGTTTCTTTTAGTAACTTCCAATAGAGCCTGACCTCGTCTCACATTCCTCAAACCCACTCCTACCTGCTTCATGAAGTAATACAACTTCTCTTGCAAACCAGTGTTATTGAACCTGTTTCAGCCAGGAAAGGGACCAGATATTTTACTCCATGGATTCTTGCATTCCCCAAAAAATGTGAGGATTATATTCCATTTTTTATTGATTTAGCTCATGTCTTTTCAGCAGTACTTCAAGACGAGTTACATTCAGCTACAATAATTGTTTCCCCGTCTCTGGAGTGCTTACACTCTAAGGGACCGATATTGAAGTAGTCATCTGTTTAACTGAATAAATGACTGCTGAGCCTGATGTTCAGTGACAGTATCCGGATAGTGCTGCTGAATATTATCTCCGACTATTTTGTCACTATTTGGATAGTGCCGGGACGCTGCAGAGCTGGGGTGGAATTGGCATTTATCCAGATAGTAGAGATTTTCAGAGACACTATGCAGATAATAATCCACACAATTTAGGATATCAAAAAAGCAGTATGTGGATTAGCTATCTGGATGGCAGCTGAATATTCCCTCTATGTTATGTTATTTATTAGCAAGCAAGGAGGTGTAGGTTCCCTTTGGTTATGCCAGGAAGCTGCACAAATGAGGACTTTTGCAATTTATAATCACACATCAATTCATGCTACTTGCATATCGGAGAATCAGAACCACATAGCAGATAAGCTCAACAGAGTTCTTCAGCTCCACTAGTGGTTCTAAACGTTCAGAGCAATGTAGAATATTTTTCAGATCTGAGGAATTCCTCAAATTGACCTGCTTGCTAACAGGGGGCTCCCTTCTGCATCCTAACTTCAAGTCGGTAACACTAAGAGCATGAAAGCTGAACAGTGCCTAGTTGCCGCCTTGGGCCTATCTCTTCAAATTCAAGACATCTTTGTGGCAGCAAGAAAGCCTTCCATCAGACGTACATGTACATTTAAATGGAAAAGACTTTCAATTTGGTGTTTTGCAAATGGTCAAGACCCCTTTTGGTGTCCGCCAGATACCATACCATCACTTAGGGCTACAAATGTCCTCTATCAGAGTACATCTCAGTGTACTCTCAGCATATCATGTCCCCATAGACATGATCCTTGCTTCATGTATTCAGTCATTTCCAGATTCCAGAAAGGGCTTCTTAAACATTAAAATGAGAGGAAACTGAGAGGATAAGAAACGCCATGCAGTCAGGAAAAGGTTCATAGAGTCCAGCATCCTGCCTCCAACGGTGGCAAGCCAGATCACAAGTAGCCAAAAGATTCCAAAAAGCTGATCAAATTTCAAGGGTAAGTTATGGATTTCCTAAATCCACCTTGCTAATGAATGTTTATGGACTTTTGAACCCTGCTGTGTTATTCACCATAACTGCATCCTCTGGCAACAGATTCCACAACTTAATTATGTGCTGCATTAAAAAATAATACTTCCTCTGATTTTTTCTCAGTCTGCTGGTTGTTAGTTTCATGAAGCATCCTCTTGTTTTACTGTTGCTAGGAAGCTTAAACAACTATTCCCTATTCAATTTTTCTACCCAATCATGATTTTATAAATTTTTGTCATATCTTCTCTCAGTTATCTCTTTTCTAAATTGAAGCTACCTAATGTCAAATCACAGATATAAAAGCCTCGTGTACCACGGGACATGAGTATTCTTTCACCTCATGAAACCCTCTTTCAGTATCTAACATGGAAAGTACTTTCTGTACCAATTATTTTGGCTAGTAGAATCAGTGAACTACATATTAACCTTACACTCAATTTTATCATAATAAAGTGGTACTACTACACATTGTAAATTCCTGTAAATAAAGAAATAGTACTCTCTATATTTTATAATAAATCACTTTGGACTGCAAATGGGCTCTCACTTGTTAACATAAAAGATTCTGTCAGAATGTCTACATAGCTGTTTATCTCCTTTAACCCTAATGGGCTTGGCATTCCAGTGGCAAAACAGGTCTTAGCTAACTGGCTAGTCTTTATTCAATTCTCTTTTGAGAAGACTGCATTTGTATAACCAGTAGAGTCAATTCTCATTAAATCAGAGCCACTGCGACTACTGTAGCTCTTGACATCTGCTTCACTGTAAAGCATATATTAAGTAGCTCCTTGGTCCTTGCTTCATACTTTCACCTCATGCTATTGCTTGGACCAGTCTTTCATCAGTTACAGTCCATTTAGTCAAGCAGTACTGACCAACATGTCTTTGTGATCTATGCAACTGTTTTTTCATCATCTGTTCAAGCTGCTCTTCAGCAAAGAACATGTTGAGCAGCCCAGAGCTTCAAGTCATCCATTTGTGTGCCTGATTACATTTATGTCAACAAACAGGGTATAAAGTTGCCTACCTATAATAGGTGTTTACCATAGACAGCAGGATTAGTTAGACACAAAGAGGGCAATTTTATAACAGGATGCCTAGTCAAAGCACATTTTAATGCCTAAATTAAGCCTGTTTTAGAAAGGCAAGTAGGTGCCTATTTGCTTTTATAAAATACTAGTATAATGGGCAGAGAACCCACCTTTAATTAAGTTACTATCACTTAACTGAAATGGACAGGCATCGGGCACTTTGCATCAGAAGATCACATGGTCTACTATGCTAGAAATGAAAGACAAAGAAGAAATGGTGTTGCATTTATAATAAAGAAGAAACTTGCAAGAACTGTAATGAAATACAATGCAGTCAGCGAACGCTTAATCTCTATTCGTCTACGAGGATTGCCTATCAACACAACTATAATTCAAGTATATGCCCCAACAACAGCTGCAGAAGAGAATGAAATAGAAGAGTTCTATGAACAAGTACAAGCTGAAATTGACAGAACATGCAAACAGGATATCCTGATAGTCATGGGTGACTGGAACGCAAAAGTTGGCAACAAAGAAGAAGGCAAAGTAGTTGGAAAATATGGACTTGGCAACAGAAATAAAGCTGGAGAAAGACTGATAGAATTCTGCAAGACCAACGATCTATTCATCTCAAACACCTTCTTCCAGCAACACAAGCGGTGACTGTACACATGGACTTCACCCAATGGATTGTATAAAAATCAAATTGACTACATCTGTGGAAGTCAACGATGGAAAAGTTCTGTAACATCAACAAAGACAAAACCTGGAGCTGACTGTGGTACAGATCATCAACTACTAGTATGCAAACTCATGCTAAAGTTGAAAAAGAGCAAACCACTCATGAATGCAACAAAATATGACCTTGAGAATATACCACTGGAATTTAAAGACTGCCTGCAAAATGAATTTGCTGCTTTAGATACAAATGACAGAGCTCCAGAAGAGTTATGGAATGACATCAAGAAGTTGTGTTGGAAGAAAGCGAGAAGTCTACAAAAGGTGAAAAAGAAAAAACGGCCAAAATGGATGACAGAAGAAACTCTGAAAATTGCCCAGAAACACAGAGAAGCTAAAGCCAGAGGAGAAAGAAATACTATAATATTGTTCATACGTTCAATGTTAACCTTTTGTAATAGCGTTGAATAAATAGATGATCTTGTTATCTTTAAAACAAAATACACTATGGTTTCATCAAAAAATGTATATCTTCTTTATTTGTTAAACTTTTCTTCGAGAAAATTGATTATCCAAACTTATAAATCACAAACTTCCAGAAACATCTTCTTAATAATTCACCATTTCTTCATGAAAAAATTCTTTAAATTTATCAGACTTATTTAGCACTAATAGAAGTGATTCCCGACGCTCTACTGCAGCGTCTCAAAAGCGTTTCAGTTTCGCACTTTCTTCAGGAGATTCTTCTTAGTGTCTAAAAAGTAAAACAAACATACTTACAATATCCCCCCAGGTTATCTTCCTATCTATAGCTAATCAAACTTCACTAAAACCAGACCATTTTTGTTAAAAATCGCCATTACTCACTATAGTTGTTGCTGCCCACGTCTCATCGTTGTTAGTTCTGAATGAAAGAGGCGCCGCGCATGCGGACTATAGAAGTGCCTCCATTTTTAAAGGGAAAACTTTCAGTTCCCTTATGAGAAAGAAAGACAATCGCAGAACTCAGAGATTTCCAATGTGCAGCAAGACAGGACAAGGAAAAGTACTACAATGATGCATGCAAGGAAATAGAAGCAGAAACTATTAGAGGAAGAACAAGATTGGCTTTCCTAAAGCTACGAGAGTTAAAGAAAAAGTTCCAGCCTCGAATTGGAATGTTACAGGATGCTCAAGGTTCTATGTTGAATGATGCTGAGAAGATCAAGAAAAGGTGGAAGGAATATACAGAGTTTTTATATGATAAAGATCAAGTGGACCAACAGCCATTTCAACCTGTACCTTATGATCGGTAACCATTTGGTGATGAAAGAAGAAGTTGAAGCAGCATTGAAAGCCTTATCAAAGAACAAAGTACTAGGCATTGATAGCATTCCCATAGAAGTATTACAGCAATCTGATGCAGCTGTTACCGTACTTACAAGGCTCTGCCAAGAAATATGGAAGACAACATCATGGCCAACTGACTGGAAAAGATCTGTGTTTATACCAATACTAAAGAAAGGTGATCCAACTGACTGTGGAAATTATCACACAATCGCTCTGATCCCAAATGCCAGCAAGATTCTACTGAAGATTATTCAAAGGAGACTACAACCATACCTGGAACAAGAACCAGCTGAAGTGCAATCAGGGTTCAGGAAAGGGCGAGGAGCGAGAGACATCATTGTGGATGTGAGATGGATCCTTGAAAGGACTAAAGAATACCAAAAGGATATCTATTTGTGCTTTATCGACTATAGCAAGGCTTTTGACTGTGTAAACCATGAGAAACTCTGGGCCACATTAAGAAGCATGGGTATACCAGAACACCTGATCGTACTCTTGCACAATCTGTACATTGATCAAGAAGCAACAGTTCGAACGGAACAAGGAGAAACAGAATGGTTTAAAATAAGCAAGGTGTAAGACAAGGCTGCATACTTTCCCCTTACCTGTTTAATTTATATGCAGAACAAATCATCATAGAAGCAGGATTGTATAAAGATAACAGAGATGTGAAGACTGGTGGAAGGCTCATCAACAACCTTCACTATGCTGATGATACCACATTACTGGCTGAAAGTGAAGATGATCTGAAACATTTGCTTCTCATAATCAAAGAAGATAGTCTAAAATGGCACTGTACCTTAGTGTAAAGAAGACAAAGATCATGACAACTGGCATAATCAACAGATTCATCGTTGAAGGAGAAGAAATTGAAATCGTGAACAACTTTACCCTACTTGGATCAACTATCAATAAAGAAGCAACAAGCAGTCAAGAAATCAGACGACGCATTGCTCTTGGCAGAATGGCTATGAAAGACCTAGATAAGATTCTCAAGAGTAGAGATGTCTCTCTCCATACAAAGATTTGACTTGTTCAAGACACTCGTATTTTCAATAACATCATATAGATGTGAAAGCTGGACAGTGAAAAAGATAGACAGTAAGAAAATTGATGCCTTTGAATTATGGTGCTGGCGGCGAATAATGCTCGAGGCCGCGGGCCGGGTCCCGCGGCCGTCAGTAACCTGGGCCCGGGCCCGGCCTCGGCCTCCAGCGTGCTGGTTGCTGGGGGGGGGGGGGGGGGGGGGGGGGGGTTGGGAGGGAACGGCGAGCGCGGCGTTTGAAACCGCTCCGTCACAACGTCGGAGCGATTTCATTGGCCGGCGGTCGGCGGGGGGGCGGTGCTGTGTCGGCGAGGAGCCGCGTGGCCGTCTTCTTCTGGCCGCGGCTCCTCGGGAAACCGGTCGTGTTCTTCGGGCTGGTGAGGGTCCCGGTGAGTTGGATTCGTTGGGGGGGGATTTTGGGGTCGCGGGGTGGGGGCCTTCAGTGAGGGGGGGTGCATCGAGGAAGGGGGCTGTTTAAAAAAAAACAAAACAAAAAAACTCAGAAATATAAAATAAGAGGAAAAGGAAGAATACCAGTTGGGGGGTGGCACTGAGTAGGGCAGCCCTAACATGGCTGGCTCCAGCAGAGCCAGGAGGACGTCGGGGGCACGGGCTGGGGGTACTCCGCGGGGATCCCGCGGGGCAGGGGCAGCACCAGGCGCCGGAGCTGGTCGAGGAGTAGTGCGGGGGGGTAGTAGGAAGGCGGCTAAGCGGCGGGTCGGGGCCGGGAAGCGGGGAGCTCTCCCTGCCCCTGCAGGTGGTCTCAATGGTCCTGGGGAGGTGGGGAGCCCCCTGGGGGTGGGCGCTGGGCCAGGAATGGTGGAGGTTGATGGGTTGTTGGGGGGGGGAGTGACTGAAGGGGGGGTGGTTGCTGCGAGCTTGTCTCACGGGGGGGTTGGGGATGGGGTGGATGGTACAGGAGGGGGGGGGCCTGGGTGGGGGCAGGCAGCGGCTGGGGCTTATGGGCCCCTATCTATGGGTTGGGGGGGCGGATTGCATGGGGGAGGGTGGCCGGCTTGGTCCCCGGTACCTGGGCAAGCTCCGGCCTTGGGGGTGGGGTGGGGTGGGAACCATTGGGGTGCCGGGCTTCCGGCTGTTGGGCAGCCCCCCTGGGGGGCGGCAGACTGGGCGGCCGGGGGGTTAGGATCCTCTGGAGGGGCGCAGGGACGGGGTGTTGGGTGGGGGATGGGGCCGTATGGGTGGGCGCCTCCGGGGACGGGCTTTCCGCCTTCCCCGGGTGTTGGCTCCCCGTGTGTTGGCTCTCCTCTCCCGTTGCAGGTGTCGGGGTCTGCTCCGGTTCCTCCGAGTGGGTCCTCAGCGGCGGCTGTGGGATCCACTGTGATGTCTTCGACGGCTAGCCAGCTGGGCCAGTCTTCGGTGGAGCAGACGGAGTTCACTTCGGAGGCGCAGACGACGGCGGCGCAGTTGACAGCAGGTGAGTTCTCGGGGGTCGCGGCGGGGGGAGGTGGGGCGGTGGTGGTGCCGAGCGAGTGTGCTCCGCCGGCACGGAAAGCCAAGGCGAAGCGGAAGCACCGACGGCGTCGGCGGAGGAGCACGTCGTCTTCCTCCTCGTCGTCCGGGTCCTCAGCCACTTCCTCGGCTGACTCCACGGTCGTCCCGCAAGCGGGGGCGGGGTCCGAGGGGGCGGGGTCCGCGGTGGTCCGTTGCGCGGAATTGTGGGAGAGTGTTCCGCGCAAGTTGCGGAGGCGGATCGTGAAGCGGCGTTACCTGGATATTTTCCGGTTGTTGGAGGGGAGAAAACGTTCAGGGGAGAGTCGCAAGAAGCGTAAAGAGGACGAGAAAGCGGGGAGGGTACGGAAGGTGTCACGGAACACGTTGAATTGGACGCGGGCTTTTTTGCGGCTGGCGAGTGTATGGGGCCATGAGGACCCGAGTTGTTACGGCGAGCTTCTAGCTTACGCCGATGCCATCTTGTCGACTTCCCAGGTGCACGAAGGTTGGGCCTGGCTCAATTATGATGAGGAGTTCCGCGACAGGATGGAGGAGAACAGGCAGTTGTCGTGGGGAATGAAGGATATCAACCTTTGGCTCACGCAAATGTCGGCAAAAAGGGGCGGTATGGGGGGGGTACGGGTCCGGTTAAGGCGGCGGGTACGGCGGCTCCGGTTGGCCTGCGGCCCTTTCGGTCAGCGGGCCCGGGGCCCGAGACGAGCAGAATGGGGGCGAGCGGGCCCGGCGGGGACCTGTGCTGGCGCTTCAATAAAACGTCCTGCCCCTTCCCGGACTGTAAGTTCCGGCACGCCTGTTCGCTTTGCGGCGCCGGTCACTCGGCCGTCAGGTGCAGCCGCAGAGCGGTGCCTGGGGCGGCGGCTGCCAGTAAGTGACGGGAATGCGGAGGGGCTAGCGCCTAACCCCATTAAGAGGCTGGCGCTGCAGCCATGGCTGGAGCTGCAGCCGTGGCTGGAGCTTTATGCGGCTACCAGACATGGCAAGGCGGGGACGATGTTATGGGCAGGGTTTTCCGAGGGCTTTCGTATCCCAGTGCGGGGGGCGGTTCAGGGGTTGGAAAGGGGGAATGCGGTATCGGTGATGCGGTTGGGGGAGGTGGCCCGGGGAAAGATTGCGGCGGAGCGTGCTCTGGGCAGAGTGGCTGGGCCGTTTGAACGGCCCCCCTTCTCGCCTTTTATCGTATCGCCGCTGGGGGTCATCCCGAAGAAGGAGCCGGGGCGGTATCGGCTGATCCATAATCTTTCTTGCCCCCTCGGTGCTTCGGTGAACGACCATATCCCGCGTGAGCTGTGCTCTGTGCGATATGCGTCCTTTGATGAGGCATTGGAGCTGGTGCGACAATGTGGGAAAGGGGCTCTGTTGGCGAAGGTGGACATTGAGTCAGCCTTTCGTCTCCTGCCGGTGCACCCGTCCGCCTTCCCCTTGCTGGGATTTCGTTTTGACAATCAGTACTACTATGACAAATGCATGCCCATGGGCTGTGCGATTTCGTGCGCCTACTTTGGAGCCTTTAGCTCTTTCTTGCACTGGGTGCTGGTGCGGATGTCTGGGCGGCGGACTATAGTGCATTATCTTGATGACTTCTTGTTCGTCGGGCCAGCCCAGTCCGACGTGTGCGGATCTTTGCTGGGGCTTTTCCTGGGCTTGGCGGCGGATTTTGGCATCCCGTTGGCAGAGGGCAATACGGTCGGACCGGTGACTCGTATCTCCTTTCTGGGGATAGAGATTGATTCGATTGAGTTTGTGGTCCGGTTGCCTGCGGATAAGGTAGAGCGGCTGCGGCTCTTGGTGGCGGCGGTTGGTTCCGCTGCGAAGGTGACTTTGACCGAGCTTCAAAGTTTAGTTGGTCACCTGAATTTTGCATGTCGGGTCATTGCTATGGGGAGGCCATTTGCGCGAAGATTATCTTTGGCGATGGCCGGGGTCCGATGTGGGCATCATCGCATCCGAGTCAATGCGGGGATGCGAGCCGATCTGCGCGTGTGGGATGCGTTCCTGGCGGACTACAATGGTTGCTCGTTGTTACAGTCCAGGGAGATTTCCAACCTGGATCTGGAATTGTTTTCAGATGCAGCCGGTGGTTCGGGCATGGGGTTGTACTTCCAGGGCGCGTGGTGTGCGGTGCCGTGGCCCGCATCGTGGTGTTCAGGTGGTTTGACGCGCAACGTGACGTTCCTCGAATTATTTCCGATTGTGGTGGCCTTATGGTTGTGGCCGGAGAGGTTACGGGATAGGCGGGTTATTTTCTGGTGTGATAACGCTGTGGTGGTGCAAGTCATTAATCGCCATTCTCCCAAGTGTCCACGGGTAGCAGCGTTGATGCGGGTGTTTGTGCTGGCTTGTCTTCGTCTTAATATCACGGCTCGGGCTCGTCATGTGCCGGGCGTTCAGAATGGGATTGCTGATGCTTTGTCTCGTTTCCAGTGGGAGCGGTTTCGGGAATTGGCACCGGGGGCGGACGAGACCGCGGCGGTAGTGCCGGAGCACCTTTGGCAGCTTGGGACGCCGGAATGATCTCGTTGCTGCGTTCTTCCCTGGCTCCAGGTACGTGGAAAGCCTATCTGCGGGGGTATACACGGGTTCGTGAGTTTCTGTGGGGAAGGGGCTGGAGGGGTGGCAGCGTTGGGGACCTCTTGGCAGGGTCTTTCATAGTCTGGGCGAAGGAGTCTGGTTGGTCCCGGTCAGCGGCACGGGCGGCTTTGGTCGGTTTCTCCTTCTTTTGCAGGGTGGCGGGTTGGGGCAATCCGGGCACTTCGTACGTAGTGAAGCGGCTCCTAGCCGGTTGGGCTCGAGTGCAGCCCCCTGCCTCAGATTGGCGCCGTCCCGTGTCGCATGACTTGCTGCTGTGTATTTGGGGTGTCCTGCCCGAGGTCGCGGCTTCCGCGTTGGAGGCCGTCCTGTTCCGGGCGTTGTTTGTCACAGCATTCTTTGGGGCCTTTCGAGTTAGTGAACTGGTCCCCCAGGCGGGCGGGCGGGGGGGTCGGGGAGGGTTGCAGGAGCATCAGGTGGACCTGCAGGAGCAGTTGGTTCGGATATTTCTGGATCGCTCGAAAACTGACCCGCAGGGGCGGGGTCGGTGGGTGCTGTTGCGGGCCATCCCTGGTCTGGAATCTTGTCCGGTGCAGAACTTGTTGATGTACCGGCGTCAGCGTCGGGTTGGGGCTGGCTGTTTCTTTTGTCATGAGGACGGTTCGGCCGTCACCCAGTTTCAATTCACGGCGGTCTTCCGCCTGGCCTTGAGGCGGTTGGGCGTGGACGAGCGCGGGTACGCTTCTCATTCCTTTCGGATAGGTGCGGCGACCAGTGCTGCGGCCGCGGGCCTCGGGGGTGAGGTGATTCAACGCATCGGGCGTTGGAGCTCCAGGGCCTACACGGGCTATGTGCGCCCAGAACAGTTGTGAACTGCAGGGGTGTCGGGGGGGGGGGGATGTGGGGGGGGTATTAATGCTGTGTTTCTTTTCCAGGTGTTCAGCCAAGCGTGCCGACATGGAGTGCTGCACGGGGCCCGCCAGGCGTATGGTGGCTTCTGGGACATTCCTTCGTCTATTGGGCGGAACGCAGAGCATCAACTCGTCCGCTGGGTCTACACCTGGGCTTGGTGTCCTGTAATTTCCGGCTGGTGTGGCTCGGCCAGCGGGGCATGCGTTGGTGGCAGCTACTTCCAGTGGTTCGAGAGCACGCGGAGAGGCGGCAGCTGCCGTTGGGACTTCTGATACACCTGGGAGGCAATGATCTTTCCGGTTGGACGTGCCGGCAACTTATTCGTGCTGTACAACGGGATCTGCGGGCGCTGCAGGAGCAGTGGCCGGACTTGGCGATTGTGTGGTCGGACATCATCCCGCGGCCGGCCTGCTTGTCGCAGCGGCGGTGGTCGAGAGGGCTAGCCAAGATCAACAGGCAGATCGGCCGGTGGTTGCAGCAGGCTGGCGGGTGGCAGGTCCAGCACCCTTGGGCGGACCCCCGGTGCACTGGACTGTATCGTACCGACGGGGTACACTTGTCCCCGGTTGGCCAGGACTTATTGCTCAATGATTGGCAAGAAGCTTTGGAACTGATTGGTCGCAGCTTTATGGGGGGGGGGCGGTGCGAGGATAGTTCATACCTCGCACCGGTGGCGGGGTACAGAGCCTGCGCTCGCAGGAGCGGCGCGGGCTTGACCTGGTTATGAGCAGTGGGGGCGAAATGCTCCTTGGGGTGGGGCGAGACAGCCCGGTTGGGGGTCTCGACCCGGTAGCGGGGGGGTGGGAGCCGGCCTTTGCTACTAGGATGGCGAGGCAGGCAGCGGGGTTTGGGGGGGAGGAGGATGCTCCGCCTTGCTACTAAGATGGCGGGTGGGGGGGGCATCCTCCGGTAAAGGGGTGCGGGGCTGGGTTATGTTAATTGTTATTCAGGCCCTTTGGGCGGTTTACAAGTTGTAAATAAAGCTGCGACCAAAATGTTTGTACCAAATACAGTTGTTTGTGATTTTGTTGGGGGGGGGGCGAGGTACTCGTGGGGCTGTGTTAATGATGTGGACGGAGGCGAGGAGGGCTTCCGGGTTACCAGAGTTAATGCTCGAGGCCGCGGGCCGGGTCCCGCGGCCGTCAGTAACCTGGGCCCGGGCCCGGCCTCGGCCTCCAGCGTGCTGGTTGCTGGGGGGGGGGGGGGGGGGGAGGGGGGGGTTTGAGAGGGAACGGCGAGCGCGGCGTTGGCACTCGCTCCGTCACAACGTCGGAGCGATTTCATTGGCCGGCGGTCGGCGGGGGGGCGGCGCTGTGTCGGCGAGGAGCCGCGTGGCCGTCTTCTTCTGGCCGCGGCTCCTCAGGAAACCGGTCGTGTTCCCGCCCACCTGCCCCCTTTTGATGGGGGGTGGGGAGGTTGTCGCAGCTGGGGGGGGTGGGGGTACAGAGCCTGCGCTCGCAGGAGCGGCGCGGGCTTGACCTGGTTATGAGCAGTGGGGGCGAAATGCTCCTTGGGGTGGGGCGAGACAGCCCGGTTGGGGGTCTCGACCCGGTAGCGGGGGGGTGGGAGCCGGCCTTTGCTACTAGGATGGCGAGGCAGGCGGCGGGGTTTGGGGGGGAGGAGGATGCTCCGCCTTGCTACTAAGATGGCGGGTGGGGGGGCATCCTCCGGTAAAGGGGTGCGGGGCTGGGTTATGTTAATTGTTATTCAGGCCCTTTGGGCGGTTTACAAGTTGTAAATAAAGCTGCGACCAAAATGTTTGTACCAAATACAGTTGTTTGTGATTTTGTTGGGGGGGGGGGCGAGGTACTCGTGGGGCTGTGTTAATGATGTGGACGGAGGCGAGGAGGGCTTCCGGGTTACCAGAGTTACTGTGTATACTATGGACTGCCCGAAGAACAAACCAGTCGGTACTAGAGGAGATCAAACCTAAGCTTTCTTTAGAAGCTCAGATGACAAGACTTCGACTTTCATACTTTGGACACATCATGCGAAGAGAGAGATAATTAGAGAAAGACATCATGCTTGGCAAGATAGAAGGTCAACGCAAAAGAGGAAGGCCAGCAATGAGATGAATCTATACAATAACAGCAGCTGCGGGTACCAGTCTGTCAACAATGAGCCGCCTGACTGAAGACCAAACACAATTAGGATAGCTATCCAGAGGGTCGCCATGAGTCGACTCTGACTCGACGGCACTTAACAACAACAACAACAACTATCACTTATGACATCTCTAGAGCTGGTATAGATGACAGCACATGCGATTTGCAAGTACACACGTAAATTATCATATTTTATAATTAAAGCATGTACTTGCGCACATTGCCCATGCTCCACCCCCATGCATGTCCATAGTGAAAATACATGATACACAGTTAATAAGAGGTCATTTAGCAAATTTGTGGCCACATATGTGCAAAAATGATTAAAGTATCGGCATTTATGTGCATTGTTAGTGTCTAAAAATAAGTTCCTCCTTATAAAATGACCTGCAATATCCCTCCCACCGCCCCAGGGGTTGTATTTCTTCTTGAGCTATAAAAGTAGCTAAGGGGAAGGGCTGTGCATGCTCTTCCTTCTGAGTGCTGTGCAATAAGGTAACCCAGTTCTCTGCCTGATTAATCCTGCTATCTACAGAAAACACCTAACACAGTAACATAGTAACATAGTATATGACGGCAGATAAAGACCAGTATTGTCCATCTAGTCTCCCTAGCAAGGCAACAAGAGTAGGTGCACCTGCCACTCCGTACAGGTCACCCATCCCCATGCCTTTGTTTAAGGGTGTGCCCACCACTCCATGTAGGTCACCCCCATTTGTTCAGATATAAGAGATAGGTTTATTTGGATTTTATCCTGTTGCTATAAAGGAATCCATTGTGTCTGTCCCAAACCATTTTGAATTCTGTCACTGTATTTGCCCCCATCACTTCCCTTGGGAGGGCATTCCAAGAATCCACCACCCTTTCAGTGAAAAAGTATTTCCTGACATTGCCTTTCAGTTTACCACCTTGCAGCTTCATGTTATGCCATCTAGTTTTGCAGCTTACCCATCTTTGGAATAGGTTTGTTTGTTCATTATTACTCTTCAAGTATTTAAAGATCTGAATCATATCTCCCCTGTCCCTCCTCTCCTCCAGAGTGTACATATTTAGGACTTCAATTCTCTTCTCATAGGTCTTCTGACACAGGCTTCAAATCATTTTGGTCGCCTTCCTCTTAACCATTTCCAGTCTTTTTATATCCTTTGCGAGATATGGTCTCCAAAACTGAACACAATATTCCAAGTGAGGCCTCACCAGTGACTTGTACAGTGGCATTAGTACCTCTTCCTTTCTGCTGGTAATTTCTCTCTTTATGCAACCCAGCATCCTTCTGGCTTTTTGCCACCGCCTTGTTACACTATTTGGCTACCTTGAAATCCTCAGAAAACAATCACTCCAATGTCCTTCTTCTGGTCCGTGTACACCAACCTCTTGCCCCTTATCGCATACAATTCCCTTGGATTTCTGCTTCCCAAGTGCTTGACACTGCACTTCTTCACATTAAATCTTAACTGCCAAGCATTAGACCATTCTTCTAGCTTTTGTAGATCATTCCTCATGTTCTCCATTCCTTCAGGGGAGTCCACTCTGTTGCAAATTTTCGTGTCATCTGCAAAAAGACAGACTTGTCCTTTCAGCCCTTCAGCAATATCACTCACGTTTATATTGAACAGTACCGGTCCCAGGACCGAACACTGGAGCACACTGCTAATCACCTTCCTTTCATCTCAGTGAGTTCTGTTTACCATCACCTTCTGTTGTCTGTCAGTCAACCAATTTCTGATCCAGTTCACCACCTTGGGACCCATCCCCAAGCTGTTGAGTTTATTGATGAATCTCCTATGAGGAACAGTATCAAAGGCTTTGCTGAAATCTAGGTAGATCACATCCATCCATTCCCTTGATCTAGTTCTCTGGTCACCCAGTCAAACAACTCAATCAGATTTGTTTGGCAAGATCGTTCTTTGGTAAAACTATGTTGCCTCAGATCATGCAACCTGTTGGTTTCGAGGAAGTCCACTATTCGCTCTTTCAGGAGCACCTCCATTACTTTTCCCGCCACCGAGTTAAGGCTTACTGGCCTGTAGTTTGTCACTTCTTCCCAACTACCACTTTTGTGGAGAGGTACCACATCAGTCCTTCTCCAGTCCTGTGGAACTTCTCCTGTCTCCAAGGATCTTTTAAAAACATCTTTTAAAGGACCTGCAAGAACCTCTCTGCTCTTTCAATATCCTGGGATGAATCCCATCTGGTCCTATAGACTTGTCCATTTTCAGTTTTGCAAGCTGTTCTAACACATCATCTTTTGTGAATGGTGTGATATCTACTCCATTTCCATTTGTATATTTGTCAATCACAGGAGGTCCTTCTCCAGGATTTTCTCTAGTGAAAACAGAGCAAAAGTATTTGTTTAGCATTTTCGCTTTTTCAATGTCACTTTCCACAAATCCATTCCCAGCACTTTTGAGTCCTGCAATTCCACCTCTGATTTTCGTCCTCTCTCAAATATACCTGAAAAAAGATTTGTCGCCACACTTCAAATCTTTCGCCATCTTTTCTTCTGCCTTTGATTTTGCTATCCTTATTTCTCTTTTTGTCTCTTTTAGTTTGATCTTGTATTCTTTTCTATGTTCCTCTGTTTGCAGATTAGCAACTTTGTTTTACACCTTTTAAAATGTACTAAAATCAGGGGACACTCCATGAAATTAACTGGTAGCAGATATAAAAAATATTGGAGAAAGTATTTTTTTACTCAACAAACACTTAAGCTGTGGAATTTGCTGCCAGAGAATGTAATCAAGGCGTCTAAGATAGCTGGGTATAAAAAAGGTTTGGACAAATTCCTAGACAATTTTTTACTCCCTCTAAATATTTGCCTATCCCCTTCAGAATCAGTCACAATTTTGGGTCTTCATAATCTGCAATTGTATACCAATTTATGTCTCTTAGATACCTCTCATCCTAGGGAAGAAACTGCATAAAATGGATCTATTCTTTGGGATCTGCTGTGGACATCCTGCTGATACAGACTGTCTATTGTTGGAGACAGAATGGATCTTTAATTTGACCCAGCATGCCATATCTTATGTTCTTACATATGTCCAACTGTAAATGAATTATTATGTTGTGATGATAATGTTTATAATATTCAATATGCTTTTACAACTCTTTATATTTTTTTATTATTTATTTATTTGTGAAATTTCTATACCGCCATTTCGGATAATGATAGCGGTTTACAATTCGAAACAACAGTTACATTGAACAGTTAACAATAGAAGAGGTGCCAGAACAAGAAATCAAGTAAATTTACAGGATTCTGAGAATAGTATAACCTATATACAATGCGACTGTTTGAAACTGACAAATGTGGTAGGTGCATGTTTAGGTAGGGAGGAGTGTGTTCTCCACAGTGATGGGAGATGATTCATAGAAGGGGAGGTATTAAATGTCTTGCTAAAGAGTTGGCTTGGGAGGAGTACGAGAGTTATGTTGGATCAGCTTCAGGGTGAGATTCGGTTTGGCCGAAATGTTTGGTGAAAAGGTAAGTTTTGAGTTGGATATGGAACGACACCAACATTCTCCATAAATAAGCTGGATGAAAATCAGCCACGCAAGTGGGTGACGTCGTCTCTTGTGGCACGGGTCAGACTTGCTCTCCCAGAGGCGTCTGGAAACTCTGGGCATGTGCTGGTGAACCCCTCCTGCAGGCCTGTTGCTCCTCCCCCTCAATCTTCCTCATCCGCGGCCAAGCGCAGATGTAGCTCTCCATTGTTATAACTTTGATCTTTAATTTTCTTTTTGGGTTTCTTTTCATTTTATTTTTTTATTAGAACTTCTCTATTAGTACCTTGTCTGCCTTGCCAGCAGTGCTAGCCCAGTCCGCCGCAGACTTCTCCAGCAGCAGCAGCACTCAGGAGTTTCACACTTCCTCGTGTCACCCCATACAGACTTCTCTGCCTGTGGGACGCTGACATGTTGGCAATACCTCCCACTAGCTGGTCTCCCTGGCACAACTCTATTCATTCCTCTGCAATCCCCCCCCCCCCCTAGCCTTAAACCCCTCTTTGTACACACTGTATATTAAGTTCCTATAGATGTACATTGGTTACTATAGGTGTAAGGTCACAGAGGTCATTATGTACTCCTATAGTATATAGTTCTCTATGTATATGTTTGCCTGGGAATAATTTCCCACATGCTCCCCTTTCCACCCTGTTCTATGTAAACTGCTCGCTGCTCTGTAAACCACTTTGATTGAAGGATAAGGCGGTATAAAAAATTGATTAAATTAAAAAAAATTAAATTATTAAAACATGGATAAGTCAGTAATATTTCTGAGTTTTTCGGTTACTGAGTTCCAGAACCTTGGGGATACAACATGATATGTTTATTTAATAAACACCACAACAAAACAAACAGGTCTACAGGAAGAAACCGAGACGCCGTGGGAATGTTTACACAGCGCCCTGACCCACAGTGTGGTACAGATAATGTAACCAAGAACCCAGACAATCAATTTTTCAGTTTTAACCCAACCTCCCCTTCCCCACATCCTTTCTCCCATCTCATCCCCCACCCCTCCCAACTAGCAGACTGGGACAAGCACATCCACCCAACACACTAAGCCCGGAGGCAATTGGCACACCACTTCCCAACCAAGCACCCCCAACAGCTCAACACTCCTCACTCACCAAACCAGCACCAATAGGCCACCACGCGAGGGTCCCTGTCCAAGCTCCTCTCCCATTCTAAAACATCAGCAGCTCATTGCACACTCAAGGTGCTAAAGTTAAAATGTACACTTCCCACAACACAAGAAACGCTGCCCTCTGACTTGGACAGTCCCACGTGCCCAGACTCTCCATAAGCATATGCCCATGAAAACAAGTACGCCACTCCCAGTAGGAAGGGGAAGTACTGTCCCGCCAGTGTTTGAGAATAGGCTGCCTCCCCACCAAACAGACTTTACGTACCAGCATCCAAGCAGACTGGCCCCTAGGCATTTAAGAGTTCAGCAGATAAAAAACACTATTTCAGCAGACACCTCCACCCTCTGCCTCAGCAGCAGTGCCAAATATCCCTGAACTCGATGCCAAAATTTCTGGGTATCTGCGCAGTGCCACCACATATACCCCAAGACAGCTCCAGAGTGTGCACACCAGGGACACTACCCAGCCACAATTCCACTCCTCAGGCCCGAAGTGTGGAGAACTGTGCCCTGCTCACCGCCCAAAATTGTATTTTCCTCAAACAGGCCCCCAGCACCAACCCCAGAATACAGGCAATACTCCCAACCACAGTGTCTGCAGTAACCGCCACCCACAACTCTGCCACCCAGAGGGACTCCAGCTTAGAGTAGTCTTGCAATGGAATCCATGCCCTTATTTTATGACAGTATTGAGAAATAGATAATGCGCTCTGGTCTTCAAGTTCAAAGATGTAGACTGAGAACCAGGTGGCGGCCCGGCATATGTCTTGCAGAAGAACAGAACGCAGATGCGACACTGAAGCTACCATGGCGCACACATTGTGGGCGGTGACATGACGCTCCAGGTAGAGTCCAGCGCTGAATAAGGTCACTATCATATCCATTCAAGGACTGCCCCACTGGTCAAGGATCCACTGGAACTCAGCTGACAGTAGTTCCTACTCCCAGGAATCTCTCTTATTCTGGGAGTAGGACTAGTGTCACCTGAGTTCCAGTGGATCCTTGACCAGTGGGGCAGTCCTTGAATGGATATGATAGTGACCTTATTCAGCACCAAAGGGGAAAGATTCTGCAGTCAACACTAGGAGCTGTATGCCAAGGATGTCGATGTCCTGGTTCATCCTTCGCTTTGAAAATCTCTCCTGTAAGTGTTTTCACCCAGGCCTCTTGTAGGGCAAATGTTTTGCAGGATAGAGAATGTTATGTGTCTTGAGATTTTGGTGACACCATATTGGCTTTGGAGGCCTTGGTTGCAGGCCTGATGTGGCCCCTGGAGGGTCTGCCTCTGTGCTTTTCACAGGCTCGGGGCCTATTGTGCCAGGGACTCATCTTAATGATCGACCCAGCTCCCTTCTCGCTTATGACTTGGCCCTTGAGAAGTAGCACCTAATGCGCAAAGGTTGCTTGCAGGCTGTAGTTTCGATTCTCTTGAAGGTGAAGCAAGGTTCCACTTGCCTACCTTATGTACGAGTATGGTGCCTTTTTTGAGGGCTAGTGTTGGGAGCACACTGAACTTCACAGTAAGTGTAATTGTTGTCCTTACTAACCTTCCTGCAGGATGGGGCTTTAAAATGGTCTGTCCCTCAGTTTCTTGAGTGTGCAGGTTGCAGCTTGGTCTGGTTTTGAGGGCTGGTAGCTGGTGGTTCCTTACCTTCACTCCTCAATGTGGTCCACTTCCAGTTGGTGGTTTGTTTCTTGTGTCCTCCCTTATGACTGGTTGTTCCGCCTTGGGATTAAGATCTCATTCTTTAGGCCCTGTGGTCTGTCCTTTTGAATCATCAAAGTGGGCTACTGTTAAGGATCCTTCCCTCAAGGAGGCTGCCTAGGGAAACAGCTTCTGAGGTTTTTTTTTTAGCAAAATGTAGGGCAATGTAGGGGTGACATAAGAAACATAGAAACATGACGGCAGAAAAAGACTACATGGCCTATCTAGTCTGCCCTTCCATATCAACTACTACAATAGTCCCCTTTTTTCCTTGAGAGATCCTCTGTGTTTGTTCCATCTTTTTTGAATTCAGATACTGTCTTCATCTCTATTACCTCCACTGGGAGACTAGTCCATGTATCTATCACTCTTTCCATAAAGAAATATTTCTGCATATTACTCCTGAGTCTATCCCCTTTCAACCTCATCCTATGTCCCCTTGTAGCAGAGCTTGCTTTCAATCAAAAGAGTTCATCTTCCTGTGCATTTATTCCACAGAGGTATTTAAATGTCTCAATCATATCTTCTCTATCCCGCCTTTCCTCTAAAGTATACATATTAAGATCCTTAAGTCTGTCCTCATATGTTTATAATGAAGGCCACTAACCATTTTAGTAGCCACCCTCTGCACCGACTCCAACCTGGTTATATCCTTTTGAAGGTGTGGTCTCCAGAATTGCACACAATGCTCAAAATGAGGTCTCACCAAAGACTTATACTAAGGCACTATCACCTCCTTTCTTCTGCTGGCCATTCCTCTCCCTGTGCAATCAATCATCCTTCTGGCTTTCACAGTCACCTTTTCTATCTGTTTAGCTACGTTAAGATCATCAGACACAATTACATCCAGGTCCTTCTCTTCTTTCGTGGACAGAAGTACCTCACCCCTACACGGTACTGCTCCCTTGGATTGTTGCAGCCCAAATGCATGACTCTGAATTTTTTAGCATTAAGTCTCAGATGCCAAATTCTAGACCATTCTTCAAGCTTAGCTAGTTCCCTCCTCATATTATCTACTCCTTCCTAGGAGTCTATTTTATTTCAGATTTTCGTATTATCTGCAAAGAGGCAAACCTTACCCGACAGCCCTTCTGCAATATCACTAACAAGGATTATAAAAAGAATCGGACAAAGGACAGATCCCTGAGGCTTACCACTGGTAACCTCATTCTCCTCAGAGTGAGCTCCATTTACCTGTACTCTTTGTCGCCTCCCACTCAACCAAATTTCTAATCCAATCAGTAACTTTAGGTTCCATCCCTAGGGTGCTCAGTTTGTTTATAGGTTGCCTGTGCAGAACGGTGTTAAAGGCTTTACTGAAATCTAAGTACACCACATCTGGGGCTCTCCCTCGGTCCAAATACCTGATCACCCAGTCAAAGAAATCAATCGGATTTATCTGACAAGACTTGCCTCTGTTGAATCCATGCTGCCTCAGATTCAGTAATCTATTGGACTCCAGAAACCTTACCATTTTCTTTTTCAGCTGTGTTTCCAATAATTTACTCACCACAGAAGTCAAACTAACCAGCCTGTAGTTTTCAACCACATCCTTACTTCTGCTTTTGTGTAAAGAGACCACATATGCCTCTCTCCAGTACTCTGGCACCACTCTCGACTCCAAAGAGGCATTGAAAAGCTAAGTCAGTGGAGCTGCTAGTACGTCCCCAAGTTCCTTCAGAATTCTCTGATTTATCCCATCTGTTCCCATCGCTTTGTATATTTTTAGTCTAGCTAGTTCCTCACGAATACAGTCTTCTGAAAATCATTCGAGATCCCCGTTGCTTCTGTTCCTATTTGTGGGTGTTTTCTGAGGTCCTGCTCCTGGCCCTTTCTGAGGTTCTTCTCCTGGCCAAATAAACAATGGAGAATGGTAGGACCACATGAGGTCCCAGTGAGAATCAAACTGGGATCTGTTACACATTAGGCCACTACTGTGGCCATCATGCCACATCTCTGCCCCAAGGCTTAAGGTTTGCCTAAGGCAACAATACCTTGAATCAACTCTGGGGTCAGCCTTGCTCTCAAGACAGTGTTTTTGTTGCAATTTCTTCAGTGCATTGTGCTTCAGAATTGCAGGTTCTCTCTGTCCTTCTTGGAGGAGGCTATGTTTGACCCACTGGCCCCCTCCTTCTTGCCAAAGGTTATTTCAGCCTTTCATTCCCATCAGGTATTTGCCTTCCATCCTTTCGGCAGAGCAATGTAAAGGGAAGAACAAAGATCTTCATTTATGAGGGTTGCTCAGAAAGTAATGCCCCACATGTTTTTTCTCAGTCCTGAATGAAGATAGAGGTGTAAATTTGAAAGGGTAGTAACTTGGAACTTCAAAGGACACATGTGTGTAATTTTAAAGTCGTCCGACAAATAGCGAGGTGGTAGTGATCCTTCAAATGGCATCTGTGAGTGACACACGGTACAAACAATGAGCTGTAATTGAATTCTTGGTGGAGGAGAAAGAAAGTGTGAGAAACATTCACAAACGGTTGTGTGCTGTGTATGGAAGTTCTGCGGTAGATAGGAGCACTGTTGGACGATGGGTGAAGAGAGTAAAGGCTTCAGGAAGTGGTAAAATGGAACTGGAAGATCGGCCGCGGTCTGGGCATCCTTCCTCAGCCACCAGTCCAGACAAGTTGCAGCACACTGATGACATTATTCGTGTGGATCGGCGCATCACGAGTCGGGAATTGTCTGTACAGCTTTCCGTCAGTAGAGGTAGTGCAATGGCAATTATTGTCTCTTTGGGATATTCAAAGGTGTGTGCAAGATGGGTTCCGCGAAGTCTCACAACCGAACACAAACGCCAAAGGAAAGACATCTGCTCTGATTTGTTGTAGCATTTTGAAGCTGAGGGGGAGGTCTTTTTGTCCCAGATCATCACAGGGCTCACCACTATGAACCAACGGTGCTCCTATCTACCGCAGAACTTCCATACACAGCACACAACCATTTGTGAATGTTTCTCACACTTTCTTTCTCCTCCACCAAGAATTCAATTACAGCTCGTTGTTTGTACCGTGTGTCACTCACTGACACCATTTGAAGGATCACTACCGCCTCGCTATTTGTCAGACAATTGTAAAATTACACACGTGTCCTTTGAAGTTCCAAGTTACCACCCTTTCAATTTCACACCTCTATCTTCATTCTGGATTGAGAAAAAACATGTGGGGCATTACTTTCTGAGCAACCCTCGTAGTTGGTGAATGCAGGGTGTGCCTTAAGTATCTAAAGGTCACTAATTCTTTCCAAAAGTTGGACAGATGTCCCATGTAAGGGCGAAGCAGTGTCTAAGGCTTCCTTGACACAATGGATAAGAGTCAGCCTCCTCAGCCTATCTTTTGCAGCATCAGTCTGTCTCGAGAGGATTGCAGATTCAATCTGCTCAAGCTTAGGCCTCTTCCGTGGCATAGTGCAGTTCAATCACCTCTATTGACATTTGTAGGATGGCAACTTGGTCATCATTCTTATCCCATTCTAGGGCAGATGTGGCCTTCGGTGCAATGTCTTATTCCTGCCCATTGGAGTAGTAGCTTTGGCACTTCCCACTGGTCTGGAGACTAGCAGGCAGATCTGGAAGGTGACATTTTACTTACCAGATAATGTCCTTTCATGAAGGCCTGCTAGACTAGTCCAGGACCCACCCCTTAAAGCTCTGCTGTCTTTGCAGTTTAGCCTTGTTGTCTTTGTCCTTTATGACAGATGTTCTGAATGATGGCAATTCTGTATACAGTTTTGTATATAATTATTTTGTTCTATCACTGTTACTCTCAGTGATCTTCTGTGAGGCCAAATTTATGACCATTTGCTTGAGTACGACTACTGAAGTATGTCACTAGCTGCAATAGCTCAAGTAGCAGGACGATTGCACTACAAATTTCTAGTTTTCCTCCTGCAAGGGACACAACCTATTAGTCTGGACTGGTCTAGCAGGACTCCAGGAAAGGACATTATCTGGTAAGTAAAATGTCACCATTTACTCGTCTTCCTGATAGAAGATGGAGAGCCGGGCACTTTAGGAGTCGCAGTTAGCGGGGAAGAAGACTACAGTTCTATAGATTCAGTACTAAGAAACATATAGTTGTAGTTAACATTATCGGCACCCTTGCATTTTAGGTATGTTGTGTACAGTATCTTGAGAAATAATAAGAACATAAGAACATAAGATATGCCATACTGGGTCAGACCAAGGTCCATCAAGCCCAGTATTCTGTTTCCAACAGTGGCCAATCTAGGTCGTACGTACCTAGCAGTTTCCCCAAATGTGTCCATAATGAGGGCTTTCAAAGACTGAATAATCAACATCACAAGCTCTTCTCTCTGAAAGACACACACTATCTGCGACTCCTCCACTTAGAGAATCTCCTTCATCAAGCTCCATCTCCTCTGCCCCTCTTTGCCACCTTCCTCATTCTCGGACTGGAGGGAGCCCACCTCCCCCCATGGGTCCTCCTCCATCCTTTTCCTACTAGGCCCCAGCTTACCCTGTGCCCTGGCATCTGAGAGCGGCCCCAGTAAAGTCTGTTTTGGCACCTTCACCTGTGAGCTGCCAGGCTCCTCTCCTCGCTGCCTTAATGGGGAAATATTCCAACTGTATCTCATCATAATATTTTAATAGCATGTTCAAAGGTATACAACAAAAACAAGGATGCATGTGCAACTTAAATATAGTAATTTCTGAGAAAAAAAAACAAAATATGACCTAGACAGGAACAATGGGACCCTTCATTAATATTTGGTTGCACAGCCCTTGGCAGTGATGACAGCCTCCAAATGTTTCTTGTAGCCCTCTATAAGTTTTGTACAATTGTCTGATGGTAGTTTCTCACACTCTTCAAATGCTATTTGTTCCAATTCATGAATGTTTTCAGGATTCATTTTACCAATGGCAGATTTCAGCTCTTTCCACGGGTTCTTATTGGATTGAGATCAGGACTCATTGCTGGCCAGTTTAAAAGAGCTCATTTGTTCCTTTTTGTCCATTATTTTGTACTTTTGGATGTGTGTTTTAGGTCATTGCCCTGGTGGAGGACCCATGACTTTCTGACATTGGTGGAGACCTAGCTTTCTGACATTGGGTAGCACATTCACTCCAAAATACCTTTGTAGTCCTCTGACTTCATGATTCCTTTAATATGCTCCAGACCTCCAGTTTCTGAAGCAGCAAAACAGCCCCTCAACATTATAGGACTTCCACCATATTTAGCTGTAGGAAGGATGTTATTTTCCTTATAAGCTTCAATCCTTCACCTGTAAATGTACTGTATCACTATTCTGCATTGCCAAAGAGCTCAAGTTTGTTTTCATCTGTCAACGAACATTTTCCTAGAAGGATTGTGGTTTCTCAAGGTGGGTTTGGGCAAAGATCAGGCACCCGTGAAGTCCTTCTTTGTTTATTGAGCAGCGTATGGTGCGGGTTGAAACCACCACTCCAGATTGCTCCAAGTCAGCCTTCAGCTCTTTGGATGCTGTATGTGGTGCTTTTCTAGCAGTTCACAGTAACTTTTGAAGACTTCTTTGATTAATTTTTCCTCTTCCCACCACATCCTGGGAGGTTCTTGACAGTTCCATGAGCAGAAAACCTCTTAATAACATTACAAACTGTAGACACAGGAATCCCAAGATCTTTAGAGATGGTCTTGTATCCCTTTGAAGTTTAATGTTTGGTGAAAATTGCTTTTCTGACAGTCTCAAGCAGCTATCTTGTCTTCACCATTGTGAAAATGGAACAGGGAGTGAATATGGCCATTTTAAACATTAAGCCATCATTCATTGGTTGATTGAAGTCATGTGAGTACTGACAATTGATCAAATAAATAAATAAATACAGGTGCATCTAATTTTACTGCAATGGGAATGTGATTCTTCTGTTCAGACTGATTTGAATTGTTTATAAGGGTGCCAGTAATCATGTCCTGGCAATGTCCCAGTTTCATACTATTTCCTACTATTTCCTTTTTAATTGATCTTGTTTTATTTGATTCTTTTATGTGTCAAATATGTGTGCATATATAGTCAAAAGTTATTTCACTGGCCACTTTTGTTTAGGAGATATTGGACATTAAGGGGTTGAACTGCAAGGGTGGCAATATATATATGATATTTAATTTAATTAAATATGTAAGACCCTTGGTGTAAGTATCAAGGGAGTGAGGATATTCATCTAAATTAATGTGGTTAGCAAACCTGCTAACCGCATTAATCGTGATCACCGGGATATTCAGCAGCACTAATGTGATTAGTGCCACCGACTATCCCTAGGTGCTGCCGCTGCATGCCCCAATATTAGCCAGCTAGTATCAGCATTCCAGAGCGAAGCAGAGATGGTACCAAGCGATGAACAGGCAGCAACGCTATTCATTTGCTGACCGGTTACCCTAACGTTAGCTAGTTTTGCAGTCCAGCTAGTGTCTGTATATCGCTGCTGACTGGATTGCCAGATGAGAATCTGGGCAACCCAGATATTGAATGCTAGGGACCAAATATGGCTCTGGCATTGAATATCCGGGCAAAGTTAAAGCGGCGACTGCCAGCTGCTTTAACCGTTCTGGCTGCCGCCACTGAAAATCCCCTTCAAGAATTGTTTCCATCACTTCTGTGTGTATTTTGACACACCTGGATACATCTTAACACTACAGTCATAAAAAAGGAGTCCTTTGTTTAAAAAAATCATCATTATTATCCAGTTTCTGTTTGGATCTAGAACACATTATTAGTAGAATAGAAATAGTTACAGTACTTGATCGGTATCTTATCATTACAAAAACTCCATAAGCTCCAAATTGTCCATAGTTAAGAGGGATATTTTTCCCAAATCCTCAGCCTTCTTTTGAGCTTGAGGTAAAGAGAAAGCTCTAGAAAAAGAAGGAACCAATTCTCATGAAATTGTTAAAACATTCACCACATATTCATTTCCACTGCAGAGATTGTAGTAAACCAGTTCAATTTTAAAAGTCGCAAATGGCATCTTCTTATGGAATTCTCAAGAATCTCAATCTTTCTATGAGGCATTCCAGAATATTTCATAAACACTTCATCTCTATCATGTGAAGCCTTAGTATTGTCTTAAACCCTTGTGACAATTTATTTAACATTGTCTAAATCCTGTTGAAATACAACCAGTTGCTGAGGATAGCTCTTAAACCTCTTTGCTATATCCTGCATCTGCCCGACAGCAAACGTTCCAAATATTTAAGATCTTCTGTTTCAAAATTAAACTCTTTTGGTTTTACCAGTGCTGATCCAGCACTTTCTTGCAACCAGAGCCAGAGCTCTAATCTTTAAGTATGTTCCTTCCTACTTTACACTACCCAATGAAGCTTTTAATTCAGCTGCCTCTGCTTCCCTTTGTGCACTTCTCAGCTGCTCCTCTAGTGTGGGGGGAAGTGTAGCCAGACCAGTGCTACTTGTGACAGCCTGCATTGCTTCTTTGCAGCTTTCAAGGGAGTATTCACTGCTCCAGACTCGAGGTGATGCCTAACTCAAGGGCCACCAATGGGCCTCTCTCTGCCTCTAAGATCCCCAGAAGTCATCTCCATGGGTGTGTCCACAAAAGTATCATCGGCCTGCAACATGCAAGAATCAGCTACGAGAAGATACTCTTCCACTCCATTTTTTCTTTGACGACACATGGAACAACAGACAAAGAAGAAAAAGGAGTGCAGAGAATTACTATATCAACTATCCACCATCTTGGATTCCCAAGATACTATTCTTCTCATTTTATACCCTAGTATAAGTTGATTTAAAATTTATGGGGAATGGAGGAGTAACCTAATGGTTAAAGCACTGACTTAATAGCCAAGAGAC
Organism: Ichthyophis bannanicus; assembly: GCA_033557465.1. NCBI lineage: Eukaryota > Metazoa > Chordata > Amphibia > Gymnophiona > Ichthyophiidae > Ichthyophis > Ichthyophis bannanicus. The sequence goes on along the minus strand of CM066041.1, from coordinate 140,132,300 downwards.
CAGGATTCAATTCCCACGCATTCCTCGTGACCTTGAGCAAGTCACTTAATCCTCCATTGCCTTGGAAGAAAGGCCTGGTAATCTACTTCTGGTCACACTGCCAAGAAAACCCAGGAGCTGCTGGATTACCAGGAGTAGGCATTGACTTTACATATAGGCAAACCTTCTTGAAAGTGCCCCCTCACCCCACCATGCGCCTTTGATTCTAAAAAGTATGAAAATGCAATCAATAAAATTAATTTAGAAAAATATAGGAAATGAAGGCATAAGAAAAATAAATAGTCATGATGATATATGAGCAACCTGAACAGTTTTTCTGCTTTAAAAATGTTGCTAAATGATAAATAAGGGTCAACAAACAAGCTCTGGGTGATATCCTTATTATTTTTGACAAGCTTTCGAGAGTTCTCCTCTCTTCGTCATATGATCAGATGATGAAGAGAGGATAAGTACCGAGAGCTTGTTGAAGATAGTTTACATTAGAACAATAAAAAGGGTATCACCCAGAACTTGTTTGTTGACACTTATTTCCACATATCCAAGTGGACTACATGACAAATGCAATTCTCTGCTCTAAATACGAAAGGTAATTTCTAAAATAAAATAAACCTGAAATCTGCAGAGAAAGGTTTGATGAAGTGCTAGTGATTTTTTTTCCTTCTATTCCATCTCCCTTTCCCTCTTATTTATGTCCAAATTCTCAGCATCCCTCTGGTGTATACGCTTCACACCTCCTCCTTCCTGCTGTTCTCCCTCTTACGTCTTGTTCACAGCTGATGCTTTAATTCTCTCTAATTGTTTTTCCAAGTTCAAGGAGATAGACAATCCACAACTTGATCAAGTAAATTGCCAAAATATAATTACAGACAAAAAAAGTTATAAATACAAAAAAAATCCAATCAAAACCAGCTAAAAATTGCAGAAAATCCACAAACTGCAGCAAAGCCCAGCAACAACAGAATTTGCATATTTTTAAAAAGATTCTTGCAGATGGTATTACATGAAGAATTCAGGAGACTAAGGGATGGTGATGGGGCTAAGTGACAGTCACAGGGTATAGTCCTGTATGCTGACTGAGACGTGATTAAACATATAGCTTATCTTCCAGCATAACTAAAGTCAGCTTGCATTCAGCAAACAGCCAGCTCAACAAAAGTAGCCATCTGAAAAAGGAGGGAAGCGGAGTCTGCCCATATCTTGAATATTAAGGGAAATAGTTATTAAGCTAAGATAAAATCTTACATTTTACCACAGATTAGTTTTCAATAGGAGTCACTAACCTGTGGTAACTCTGTACCACATAGATATAAAGTCATCCCAAGAAACTTCCCAGTGCATTTTTATGTCGGCTTTGCTAGTAATTGTTTATGGCCTTTTAGGAAATTGTCCAAACATATTTTAAACCTGCTACGTTATATTCCTGGACCACATACTCTGGCAACAAGTCCTACAGCTTGTTTGTTGAGTGAAAACATACTTTCTAGAGTTTGTTTTAAATTTGCTACCTGCTAATTTCATGGAGTTCCTCCAAGCTGTGGTAGAAGTCTGATTTCTATCATTTCACTTCTCAGCTGTCACTTCTCCAAGGGCCCTAAACTCAGCCTTTCTTCACCAGGGAGTCACTCTGTCTCCTTTATCATTTTTTATGCCCTTCTTTGCCCTTATTTCCAGTCCTGCTGTTCCTTTTCTGAGGATGGGTGACCAGACTCGCACACCATGTTCAATATACAATCACACCATGGATCTAGATAGAGGCATTATAATATTCTGTATTCTCTATTTCTTTCTGAATCATTTCTAATATTCTATTTGCTTTTTTTGACCATTGCCACACACTGAACTAAGAATTTCAAGGTAGTATCCACAACGACTCAATCCTTTTCCTGGGCAACGACTCCTTATGTGGAACCTAGCGTTGTATACATATACTTAGCGTTTTTTTCCATATATGCATCACTTTCTGCTAGTTCGCATTCAATGTTATCTGTCATTTTGATGCCCACTTCTATAGTTCCACACAGTCTGCTTATATTTTAACTAGTTGGAATTATTTTTGTGTCCTCTGCAAATTTGACCACTTAAACTTGTTGCTCTCTTTTCGAGACTTCTAATGTGTTAAATGACATTGGTCCCAGCATAGACCCCTGAGGGAATCCACTGTTTACCCCTTTCCAGTGTGAAAATTGATCATTTAGTCCAGCTTCAACCAGTTGGCGATCCACCCCTCTCCCATGACTTTTTAATATTATAAGGACTCCCTTATGAAGGACTCTATTAAGTGTATATCCAGATAGTTGTAATAATAATTATTGTTGCTTTTTTCTTAGTTTTACTGTATTTATTTTTATTTTTCTCATTCGGCAATAACAATTGTCACAGTCTTTTAACATAGTAACATAGTATATGACGACAGATAAAGACCAGCATGGTCCAGCTAGTCTGCCCAGCAAGGTGGCAAGAGTAGGTGCGCCGGCCGCTCCGTGCAGGTCACCCCTCCCATGCCTTTGTTTAGGGGTGCACCCACTGCTTTGTGCAGGTCACCTCAACTAGTTTAGATATCAGAGTTAAGTTTATTTTGGTTTTATCTTGTTTCTATAAAGGGATCCACTGTATCTGTCCCAGGCCGTTTTGAATTCTGTCACTGTATTTGCCCCCACCACTTCCATCGAGAGGGCATTCCAAGCATCCACCACCCTTTCAGTGAAAATGTATTTCGTGATGTTGCCTTTCAGTTTACCCCCTTGCAGCTTCACGATATGCCCTCTAGTATTACAGCTTCCTCGTCTTTGAAAAAGGTTTGTTTGTTCATTAATACTCCTTAAGGGGTTATTCGGAGCTACGAATAGCAGGGATGGATGGGCCCAATGGGACGTCCATCCCTGCTATTCGTGCCCTTGCCTGCCCCCGATTAACTTCCCTGCCGATTGTGCGGGGAAGTTAGATAGGGGTGGGAAAGGGGCAGTCCTGGGGCAGAGTCTGGGCAGGCAGTGGGTGGTCGCCAGCCCTGGACTTACAGGGCCGATTCTAATTTCAGCCCTGTACATCCAGGGCTGGCGAAATGTCCGGGTGCATTATTTCACCTCCGAGTTGGAATAACTTCCATGGACATTTCTTTTACATCCTGGGGCACGAATGGGGCAGGGGAGTCCAGGGATTATTCCCCGCAGCCCTACTCTGGCCTTAGGAGGCCGGGACGGGGGACGGGCTGTGGGGAATAAACATTTCAACAGGGCGGTCAGCATCGCAGCTTTTAAATGGAGCCGCGGTGCCATGGCAACATGATACCATGGTGCCACAGCTCCAGTTAAAGCTCTAACTGAGTTAGCCAGGTGCAGTTCTGCACATGCAGGCCAGACAGAATCGCTGTCCCGGCCTGCACGTGCAGGACTATTCGTGATTCTGATCCCGCAAGGCTAGACGTGCCCCACAGGATCAGAATCGCGATCCCCTCTGTGCGTCCAATTCAGACCGGACGCACAGAAGGGATCTATGTCTGGGACATAATCGGGCTCTAAGTATTCAAAGGTCTGTATCATATCTCCCCTGACCCTCCTCGTCTCTAGAGTATACATGCTTAGGTTTTGGAGTCTCTTTTCATACATTTTATGGAGCAGGCTCCAAATCATTTTGGTCACTTCCTCTGAACCGTTTCCAGTCTTTTTATCTCCTTTGTGAGATACGGCCTCCAAAACTGAACACAATATTCCAAGTGAGGTCTCACCAGCGACTTGTACAGTGGGATTAGTACCTCCTCCTTTCTGCTGGTAAATCCTCTCTGTATGCAACCCAGCATCCTTCTGACTTTGGCCACTGCCTTGTCCTCAGAAACAATGACTCCTAGGTCCTTCTCCAGTCCTTGCACACTAACCTATTGCCCCATATCTCACACAATTCTCTTGGATTTCTGCATCCCAAGTGCAAGACACTGCACTTCTTCACATTAAATCTTAACTGCCAAGCATTAGACCATTCTTCCAGCTTTTGTAGATCTTTCCTCATGTTATCCACTTCCTCAGGGGAGTCCACACTGTTGCAAATTTTCATGTCATTGCAAAAAGACAAAATATAAACGTGATCACCTTTCGGAGATGAATATACTGTCAAGTAACGTAAAGCAAACGCTCCACTCTTCACCTATGTGAGGTTTATTTCCTTTTGCAACCAGGTCTCAGACTAATAAGGAGCTTATTTTTGGGTTTTAAAGTGAAAACTTAAACACAGTGCTCACCTTTGCATCAATGACCTGTTCAGGTTGCTTATTAGACGATGTATTATCTAACTTGGCTTTATGTTGCATTAATAGTGCTCAGCTCCTAACAGATCTTTCCCACAGAAGTGTATTTCAGATTCAAAAGTAATTCAGAAGTGGTACTTATCTGGTTGAGCTGTTCTTCCCCAACGCCAACCTTTGCGCTGGTGCGTTTCACTAGCGTTTTCTCTAGGGGTCTTATTGTGCACTTTGTCGGTTTTCCTAGAAATACAGTGTCATGTTTCTTATAAGATTATTTTCATCACCTCATTTTATGTGTTATTTCAAGTACAAAGTTTTCACATTGATCTATCCCCTACTCGGGCTTCAGTTTTCATTTACCGCACTTCCAAAACCGGCTGCTGTCTTCTGCTCTGTCAGTTAGAAATCTTTCACCTGAGACGCCGCGCATGCTCACTATACAGCGTTTTTCTGCCGGCCGGAAGTAGAGCTCAATATTCCTCAGCTGTTGTTGTAAGTGACTATGCTATGACTTTCATTAGTGTGAAATAAGCAAACAATAACTTACTAAAATGGTACACAATTTTTGAATGGTGGTTGTTAACCCGCACAATCTTGTGCACTGAGACTTGTTGACCATTTCTAAACTCGTTATTTGTCTATATGCAGGCTTCCACTCGTTCAATCTCATGGGTATCGTTGATTGAAAATGGATAATTTAGTGGTAGTTGTTAAGCCACCTCGAACTTATGTAGCAAAAATGATTGGTCAAGTTTAACTGTGTTCTTCGTCTACATGCATGCTTTCCAATCTATCTGCATGTTTAGTCCCGTTGGTATTGTTGACTGAAGTGTGAAAATCCATTTTTGCTCTCGGTACACTAACATTTGTTCTCTGGATCTGTTACCACTACCACTCAAAACTTGGTCTATGCAGAAACAGTTGAGGTCCTCAAAACTATGCTTTAAACTCAAGCAGTGGGGTACCATCGGTGCCTCCATACGTTTGCACTTTAGTCTGCTGCGATGCTCCTGTATACGGATATAAAAAGGCCGAATGGTCTTGCCCACATAAATCAATTGACAGGGACAGCGAATACAATATACGACATGTGTTGAAGTGCATGTGGTTCGGTGCTGCAAATGGTATCTCTTATCCCTATATTGAAAAAAGGTGCATTCTTCCGTGATGTGGCAGATAGCACAGTTTCCACATTTGTAATGCCCATTGTCCTGTGTCATGGATATTGAATTCAGTGGTTTTAACACTGTGGGACTTAAAATTTCTTTTAGGTTTTTGTGTCTTTTCCACACACATCTAATGTTCTTATCTTCCAAACCACTGGTGCTTTGAAGTAGATTGGTGTGTTTTTTTATTATGCACTGAATCATGTTGCTATAGGGGGAGTATGTGGTTATTAAATTCACCTTGTTATCTTCTTCGGGCACCCTCTGAGTCGGGGTTAACAGTGATTCTCTATTGTTGAACAATGCCCTTTTATAAGCCTGATCAATGATTTTAGATGGATATCCTCTTGCCCGAAAATTTTCTTTTAACTGGAGCGCTTGTGTTTTGTAGTCTCTGATGTCCGAACAGTTTCTTCTATACCTAAGGAATTGAGAGAATGGGAGGCTATCTTTGAGTTTGCGTGGATGTGCACTTTGATAGTGCAGAAGAGTGTTCCTATTGGTGGGTTTACAGTACACTGATGTATGCCAGTGGTTATCCTGTTTTGTAATTAATACGTCTAAAAATTGTAGACTTGTGGTGTTACTAACAGACGTGAACTGGAGATTCTTGTCTCTGCTATTTAACCAAGTTAAAAATATTTCCAATTCATCTTGTTGCCCGTCCCATAACATGAAGATGTCATCAATAAAACGTCTCCATATTCTGATATGTGAATTATGAGGTTCTGTAAAAATCCTTTGCTTTGGGGGCGGAGCCCGATGTCCAGCGGGATGGTCGCATAACGCTGAGGCTCCCGAGAGGCCTACTCAGAATCCTGAATTAACACCGGACAAACTTGAATTTCTGCTCTGATCTTGCCGGGGCACATTGGTGAGATGGCGGGGACCAAACCCACGCGCCTGGAATTTGGCTCTCCAGCGGCTTCTCACGGTAAACGCTCCAAAACTGAACCCCCGTCCCCGCAGAAGGGGCTGGCTTTGTGCGAGGGCCCCGAAATGCAGCAGGAAATCCTCACAGAAATTAGAGGGGTTAAGGACCTCGTGCAGTCAAACGGTGAAGCACTTCGAGCGCTGAGGGAAGATCTTGGTGTACTGCAAGGCAGGCTAGAGGGGCTCTCTTCGCGTCAGGACAAAATGGAGAGTATATTAGACTCCCATGCGGTCCGGCTGTCCAAACTTGACAAAGTTGAACGTCAGGTGCGGGCCTTGCAGAAAGAAGTGGAAGACGGCAACAATAGAGCGCGCCGCAACAACCTACGACTCGTGGGCATACCGGAGGGAGCGGAATTGGGTGACATGAAGGAGTTTTTAAGTAAAATCCTCCCTTCCCTGCTCCAAATCACCTTTACCAAAGAATTGGAGATCGATCGCGCTCATCGTGTACCCACAAACATAACGCTCAACAGGAAGACCCCGCGGCCTATCATCTTTCGACTTTTGAGATATCAACATGTGGAACAAATTCTCAGTGCCTCCCTGGCAAAGGGCCATATGGAGTTTGAGAGCCACAAGGTCTCCTTCTATCCTGACTTGGCTAAACCCACGGTCGACCGCCGAAAGCGCTTTCTGGAATTTCGGCCGAGGCTTCAACAATTACAAGCACGCTATGGCCTGATGTACCCGGCCAAGCTCCGAGTCACGCTTCACAATCAGACGAGAACATTTGAGGACCCTGATCTACTAGCGGAGTTTTTGGACTCTAAAGAAGCCGACTTGATGCGCTGATTTCCAGAATATTCCCGCCAGTACTCTCATATCTGCTGTGCCTGCCATATTGGATTTACCGCGGCTCAGCGAAGAGTCTGTCGAGGGAGGTCTGTCGCCTTATTTTGAAGATATCTGGGACCCGACTCCATCTACCCATAGTAGCCTCGACGAGTATCAGAGACAGTGTTTCTTATGGACTCTGGTGTTTCTTTTCTTTTATTATGTCTTTATCTTCCTCTCTAGGGCCTCCTCCCGCAGACATCTGGTCCCCATATTCATTGGGGGTTTGCTTCTTCTCTAAGTTACTTTGGTACATACTTTTCAGTATGGTGTATTGGCCAGCATACTTGGTGCTTATGTCATTATTGTACAGATTCTGATTATGTTGTAAGTTTTCAAGCGCTCTTACCTAAAATGTCTAGTATCGACTGATGGCACCATGTAAGATTTTTTCATTGAACGTACAAGGACTCAATAATCCGATAAAACGGAGGAAACTCCTAAGCTATCTAAGTCATGAGGCTGCGGACCTGAGATTTTCCTCCAAGAAACACATTTCAATTCGAAGGAAACTTTCCACCTCAATATTAAACCTTACATGGTGGCCGCCTACTCCCCAGCTGTTTCTAGGAAATGTGGGGTTGCTATATTGGATAGGAAATCTCTGCATGTTACTATTGCTGCGACTTGCTTAGACACAGCGGGTAGATGGCCCAGAGTTCACCTCAAGATGGGTAACTTTAAAATTACATGTATATGCCTTCATGCTCCTAATCTGGATGACCCTGCCCTGTTGCTATTACTGCTCAGGCTGCGCAGGCCTCTGCTAATTCTTCATTGATAGTGGGGGGGATTTCAATTCAATTCTTGATCCTCTGATTGACAAATAGTCGCCCAGGATAAGTGGTCCCCCCAAGAGTCATATCGCGCTTACCTCTATGATCAAAGATATTGTTCTAGTCGATCTACGGAGGCTACTACACCCCAATGAGCTAGACTTTACCTTCTTCTCTTCCCCTCACAAATCCCAGTTTCGCATAGATTTCTTTCTAATATCAACACTGTTAGTTCCCCAGGTGGACGCTGCAAAGATTCACTCCCAGTATATTTCAGATCATGCTGCTATTTCCTTTCACTACCATACTACTGCACTTCAAGGGAATCCGGGGGCCTGGTTCTTTGATAGAGCCCTATTAACTCAGCCAGAATTTCGGTTTGGAATTCGAGCAGCCATGTATGATTATTTCCAGACCCTGGTACACCCCAACAGCTCTTTCTACAGCTCGTTGGAAAACCTTTTCTGATCTATACAGGGGATTTGCGTTCCTAGCGAAACATTATTTTCAATTGATGCAGCTTACATGCTGCCTCAAAAGTGCTCCAATCATGCCGCCCTCTGTCCCTACTAAGGATGGGCTATTAGAACTAATTCACTCTATTAGTAGTACACATGGGGTAGCCTCTAACTTTTATAAACTATTATGTCAGGGTACAGATACTGCCACTTGTAGAATCCAACAAACCTGGGCTTGCTAACCGCAAACCACTTTAACCCCTGTGCATTGGAGCGTTTTCTGGAGCAACACAATGCGGGTTTCCCGATCTGCTTTAGCTATCCAAACTCAACTCTCGTCCTTTTGCACATAGATGTTCTTATATTCCAGGAAAATAGTCAAATGGAACACAACTGCCAGGGGCCTGTGTAGGTCTTACTATACTGATGTGGGAACCCTCGTTCATGTTCTTGTAAATGTCCTTAACTACAGGTTTACTGGGGGCGGATCTGGGGTCGTATTTCCTTTATCTTGCACCTTCACGAGCCTCTTTCTTGGACGACTGTGGGACTCCGCTCAGTGGCGGGGGTCCCCTCTCTTCCTAAGAAGGGTCGCTTTCTCCTGATTTCATGCTGGGTATAGCCATATGTTTGATTACGGGGACTTGGAGGGATAGCTCTCGACTTGCTGTCAATGAATAGTGGAACCTTGTCTGCTTATATAGTAAATATGAGCAGATATCTCGGAGAGCTATTTTCCATACCCAATTTCATTCTTGCTTGTCTAAATGGCAGATGCTCAATGATCATGTACCATCTGCTCATTGCTTCGACATGTCTGTTTAATGTACACTCATCATGTTTCAGATCGCTGTAAGGTTTTGTAACATAATAATGTTTCAGATCGCTGTAAGGTTTTGTAACACAATAATGTCAGTACACGCCCGCTTCGAGAATGTTTTAGTTTTCTAGAGAAGAAGCAGGGGGGAGGGGGGTGGTGGGGGTTTGCTTTGGTGTATGTATCACATTACATGTATGTATTTGTCTCTTAGTTGTATGTCTTCCTTTCCTTTGTTGTTGCAAAACGAAAATAAAGAATTAAAAAAAAAAAAAATCCTTTGCTTTTCAAATGATGCCATATAAAGGTTCGCCACCGAAGGAGCACAGGTAGCTCCCATTGCTACTCCTTGCTTTTGATGATATATGGTTCCCTCAAATAGAAAATGATTACTAAACATGACTAGGTGCAGAAGATCTGCCAGAAATGTTAGATGAAGGTCAGAAAGATCTTCTGAGGCTTAATGCTTCTACCACTATATCACGAGCAGCTGATTGTGGAATGCTAGTATACAACGACGCTACATCTAGCGTGACTAACCTGATGGTATCTACTCCATCCCAACCGGAGCTTTGTGTTAGGGTTTCTAAAAAATGGGTGGTGTCCCGTATATAGGAAGCCATTTTGGATAGCATCGGACGTAAAAAAGAATCTATGTATATCGACAACGGTTCTAATAGTGAACCTTTAGTTGATACTATAGGGCGACCAGGGGGGGTTGTCTAAACTCTTGTGTACTTTTGGTACTAGATAAAATTTTGCCAATGTTGTATTTGCCTCATTAAGGAATGACCATTCTTTTCTCGAAATCAGTTTTTGATGTAAAGCCTGAGACGTTAATTCTTTGATTGATCTTTGTAACCGATCTGTCGGGTCTTGATCTAAAATATTGTAGGTGTCTCTATCTGATAATTGATGGTGGGCCCAATATTTTAGAAATGCTGAATCAGAAATCACACTTCCAATTTGCTAAATTTTATCCCAAAAATGGCTTTTTGAGGGCAATTTCACCATATATGCCTAAATATCTATTTTCCTCCATAACCCTTCATCAGCAAGTTATTAGGCCTTGAAGTAGATTAATTAAGTTCCTGCAGTTCGCCTTATAATTATTAGGTATAATGGTATTGGTTCAAGTATTCCCATTCCTCTAGTAGTTTTAAACAATTGAACAACTTTAAACAGCTAAAAGAAATCTTTAAATCTGAGATGCAGACAGCAGTCCAGTAGCAAGATGGGGGCTATCCAGTCTTTTGCACTGAGTGCTACATGTATGATTTTCTCCCAGTTGGTGAGAGGTCATTTGTGTGCACTAGATACAAAGAGCTCTTTGCCCTCAGAGAACAAATCCAATCTCTGGAGGCTAAAGTAATAGACTTGGAGGAGCTGTGGCAGACAGAGGTATATAGTTGAGAACTACAGGGATATAGTAGAGAAGTCTCATCTCCAGTCTGGCAGCCTCTCTGCTGCCATGGAGGAGACAGGTTACGTGAGAGAAGAACATCACCTTGATGTGCCAGGAAGTGATCCTGTAGCTAGGACCTGTCCTCCAAGTTTATAATACCCTCTCGCACTGAGGATGTGCCTATGAGGGAAAAGTTAGGACCGCCGTTATAGTTGGTGATTCGATCATTAGGCATGTAGATAGCTGGGTGGCTGGTGGACATGAGTATCGTCTGGTTACCTGCCTGTCTGGTGTGAAGGTAGCAGACCTTATACATCACCTAAAGTTTTAGACACTGCTGGAGAGAATCTTGCTGATTTGGTACATGTTGGTACCAGTGACATAGGAAAGTGTGGGAGGGAGGTTTTGGAAGCCAACTTTAGGCTTTTAGTTAGAAAGTTGAAATCTAGAACTTCCAGGAGAGTGTGCTCAGAAATGCTTCTTGTTCCATGTGCAGGACCTAAGAGGTAGGCAGAGCTCCAGAGTCTTAATGCATGGATAAGAGAATAGTACAAGAAAGAGTTTTAGATTTGTTAGGAACTGGGCAACATTCTGGGGAAGGGAGGGGCTTTTCCAAAAGGATGGGCTCCACCTTAACCAGGGTGGAAGACGACTGCTGGCATTAACCTTTAAAAAGGAGACAGAGCAGCTTTTAAACTAGATAATGGGGGAAAGCTGACAGTCGCTCAAGAGTGCATGGTTTGGAATGTGTCACCAGCTCTCCTTAAACCCCCGAGTAGAGGTTAAGGGAGTGGGTTTTTCCCTATTGAAATAGCTATTTCTCAGATCCTGGAGCAATGCCCCTTGGGAAATGTAGTCTTTTCACCAAATCAATAAGGAGCAGTTGTGGAAAAAGTGGTTAAGCAACCAAAAGATTTTATTTCCCCTCCCGGGGTGGATTTTACCATGAACAGAAAACACAATCCAGGCATTTACTGGTATTTGGACAAACAAAAGTTCCTTAACAGAAAAAGGCTTTCTTCAGCATTAACCAAGGTGAAAACAAACATTCAAACAAAACCACGCTGTTTCCTCACAGCTCTCTGTTTCCACATGCTATCTGTGCTGTACTCTCTTTTCAAGCAGGCTTTCACCGTAATGAAACTATTCCATTGGCCAGAGATAATGTACAGTCCATTATATCTATATCTTCTCCAGTATGAATACATCTGGTTCGCAGTCCATCAATTCCTCCTGCTCATAAGGAAATGTTTGAACCGGCACTGCTGGTGCCACGCCCTTTCTTACTGCTCCAGGCTTTACTCGATATGCTTGGGTCAAATACTGGCTTTCACACAGACTATCAGGCTCAGTATTCTTTTCCCAGCACCAACCTTCTGGGTACAAACAGTCACGGTAATTAATTATATCCAAGCCTTTTGGCTTACCTTTCAGCCTTACTGGTGGAGGTTTTCTCTGGTGCTTTTGAATAGCTGTAGGTTCCCAACCTAAGCCCTGCTCATAGCATTTCACTTGCCTCCTAGGCTTTCTGTCTCTCCCGTGCTCCCCAGGATATTGCAGACAATCTCCTTTGCCCTTGTTATATCCTGTCCTCGGGGTTTCTTTCTTTCTCCTCAAGAAGGAATCTGTCTCTCCTTTCCATAGTGACTCTGGCTTACTCTGGGCATAGCTGTCTTCAGTGTAGCTCTCAATAGCTTCTCTCTCCAGCTCATATGCCTCCCTTCCTGCTTCTTCAGCCAGCTCTTCATTACCTCCTTCTCTGCCTAACTCCATAAGCTCCACTGCAGTTTCTTTAATAGGGTGAATTCTGGGGCAGTGCTCAACTCCACCCCCTAACAGGTGTCCTGCATTACCTTGTGATTCGCCCCTTGAATGATAGCACCGGCGTTTCTCTTGCCTCTCTGCCTGGTTCCCACGGTAACCAGGAGCCATGTGCTTCTGTTTACAGCTCAGCTCTACTTTTGTTCCTGGCTTTTTAGCTTCATTACACGGGCTAGAAGGACCCACTATGTCACAAATGATGTATCTTTGAAGGATACTAGCAAAACAGGGATGTTAGGGCATCCCGATAGAGTGGCTGCAATAAGGGTAAAAGTAACCCAGGTGTCTTTAAGTAAAAATCAGAGTTGAAAGATTCCAAATTACTCCTGCCATCCGATAGCCAGACTGTTAATATGAACAAAATGCAAACTTTGAAATGCATGTATGCAAATTCTAGAAGTCTAAAAAATAAGATTGGGAGAGTTAGAATATATAACAGTGATTAAAAGATTAGTTACAATTGGCATCTCAGAGACATGATGGAAGGAGGATAACCAATGGGCTTCTGTGATATCAGGCTACAAACTATATTGCAATGATAGGCTAGATCACATTAGTGGAGGGGTAGTGCTATATGTTAAAGAGGGCATTGAGTCAAACAGGATAAAGGTTTTCTAGGAAGCAAAATACACTATACAATCTCTGTGGATAGAAATTCCTTTTAGAATGTGGAAGGGAATGGCAGTGGTGGTGTACTACCGTCCGCCTGGCCAGAATGAACAGACAGCTTATGAAATGCTAACAGAAATTACAGAAGCTAGCAATGTTTACAAAACATAATAAGTGGTGATTTCAATTACTCAGTATTGACTGGGTCAGCGTCACATCAGGCAATGCTAGGGATATAAAGTTTCTAGGTGAAATAAATGACTGCTTCATGGAACAGCTGGTTCATCAACCAACACAAGGGGAAGCTATTTTTGACCTAGTCCTTAGTGGAACGTAGGATCTACTGTGAGAGGTAATGGTGTTGGGGCAATAGAGATCATAACAGGATCACATTTGATTTAATAAATGGAGGGAGGATAGCAATTAAACTGATTGTGCTGGCATTTAACTTTCAAAACAGAGACTATGATAAAATGAAGAAAATGGTTAACAAAAAAACTAAAAGGGGCAACTGCAAAGGTTAAGAGTTTACATCGGGCCTGGGCGATATTTAAAATACTATTTTGGAAGCCCAGATTGGATGTATTCCATGGTTTAAAAAAAGTAGAAAGGCCACATGACAGCCAGCAGGACTTAAAGGTGAGGTCAGAAAGGCTGTTATAGCTAAGAGAGAATCTTTCACAAAAAGGAAAAAAAGAGCCAAATGACAAAAACAGAAACATCATAAGTACTGGCAAGTTAAATGCAAGGCATTAATAAGGCAGGCAGAGAGAATTTGAAAAGAAGCTTGCAGTGGAAGCAAAAGTACATTCATAGCGAAACACCAGTGAGAGAGTCAGTTGGACTCTTAGATGGTAAAGAGATAAAGGGGTACTAAGAGAAGACAAGGCCAGAGTGGAGAGACTGAATAAATGATTTGCTTCAGTATTTACTGAAGAAGATGTAGGAAACTTACGAATGCCATAGGAATTTAAACAAATCTTGCTAAATCAGGAAAATGTAATACAGCTATTTGATAAACTAAAGAATAGCAAATCACCTGGACTGGATGGTATACATCCAAGGATGCTGAAAAACCTACTTTTAGTAATCTGTGAGCGATCATTAATATCATCTGTACAGTAGTACCTGAAGATTGGAGAGTGGCCAATGTAACACCGATTTTCAAAAAGGGTTCCAGGGGTGATCCAGGAAACTACAGACCAGTGAACATGATGCCACTACCAGGTAAAATGGTAGAAACCATTATAAAGACCAAAATTAGTGAATATGTAGATAGTCATGGTTTAATGGCAGAAAGCCAACATGGACTTAGCCAAGGAAAGTCTTGTCTCACTAATCTGTTATATTTTTTTGAAGGTGTGAATAAACAGGTAGATAAAGGTGAGCCAGTTCATATAGTGTATCTGTATTTCCAGAAAGCCTTTGTCAATGTTCCTCATGAGAGATTCTTGTGGAAATTAAAAAGTCATAGGATAGGACTGACCTTCAAAGCCATCAACAAACGATCCTCCACCTCCCTAACAGACCTCGTCTACCCCACTCCTCCAAACAGATCCAGAAGGTCATTCGCTGCCAATATGCTCGTAATCCCCAATTCAATAACGAAATGCTCTCAGGCAACAAAGAACAGAGCCTTTGTGTTTTACGCACCTACTTGCTGGAATACCCTCCCAACCACCATCCGAGCCATTGCTGACCTTGCCCAGTTTAGGAAGGCACTAAAGCACCATCTTTTCCTTCTACATTACTCCCACACCAGCGATACATCACAACTGAGCATACTCCCCACCCACCATGACGACACTACCAGCACACTCACATCATGTTGACGCAACCACATCCATTAATACAACTGTCCAACTTGTAAATAATTGTCCAACCTGTAAATAGTTGTCAGAGCATGTCTTGTCGCCACAACATATCCGGGACATAATTGCTCAATCTGTACATAGTTACCCCCGTTTGAAACCCAAGTTACCATACCTGTTCTCTGTAAGTACAATGCATGTTTCAGCCTGCATTGTACAAATTAATGTTACCTGTAAACCGCACTGATTCTAAAAAGCGCAGTATAGAAAAGATTTTAAATAAATAAATAAAACAGAAGAGAGTATACTGTTGTGGATTAGGAACTGGTTACAAGATAGCAAACAGAGAGGCCTGAATGGCCAATTTTCTCAATGGAGAAAGATGAATAGCGGATTACCCCAGGGATCTGTTCTGGGCCGCTGATTTTTAACAGAAATAGGAAAAACAAGTGAGGTGATCAAGTCTGTAGATGACACAAAATTATTCAGATTTGTTAAAACACAAGAGGATTGAGAAAAATTACAAAAGGACCTTTAAAAATGGTATAATGGTATAATTTATTATAATTCCTCTGTATCAGTCCTTGGTATAGCTACACCTTGAACATTGTGTGCAGTTCTAGTCACCATATCCTAAAAAAGATATAGCAGAATTGGAAAAGGTACAGTGAAAAGTGACCAAAATGGTAAAGGGGATGCAGAGATATCCCTATGAGGAAAGGCTTAAAAGGTTACAGCTCTTCGACTTGCTGAAGAGACAGCTGAGGGGAGATATGATAGAGGTCTATAAAATAATGAACGGACTAGAACAAATAAATGTAGATTGGTTGTTTATTCCTTCTAAATTAGAAAGACTAGGGAACACACAATGAAGCTACAATATAGCACATTTAAGACAAACTGGAGAAAATATTCTTTCACTCAACGCATTATCAAACTCTGGAATTTGTTACTAGAGGACATAGTAAAATTAGTGTAGCTGGGTTTACAACAGGTTTGGATGAGTTCCTGAAGGAAATATCCATAAACGATTATTAAAGTGGACTGGGGTAATCCACTGCTACCCCTGGGATAATCAGCATGGAATCTGTATAGCTTTTGGGAACCTGACAGATACTTGTGACCTAGATTAACCATCATTGGAAAGAGGATACTGGACTTGATGGATCCTTATTCTGACCCAGTATGACATATCTTATCTTCTTATAGTGAAGCCAAGATCTGAAAAAAAAAAAGACATAAAAGATCTCATTCTAGAACGCTGGTTGCGGGGTTGTCCCGCAATCCACCTAGATTCTTTTCCCCCACCGTCTCTCCCCATACATTCTGTGCTTCGGGGTTGGGAGAGGTGGTGGGGGGGGGGGGCAGAGCGGGGGCAGTCTGCCCGACAGCACATACAGGGCCGATTCAGGTCATGCCCCTGTACATACTGTTGTGCCTGCTAGGGCATGCTGCTTATACCATCTCGGAGATCGTATAAGCAGCACAATTTGCGGGATCGGGGTAGATGAGTCACCCCTGGGGCTGGGGCCAGGTGCAGGGGGGTCCCCGCTGCCCAATCCAGGCTGCAGGAGGCCGGAGCCATGAATGCAGGGGGCGCTTGCCGGGAGGACATCCCTGCAGGTGGAGGAGGCATGCCAGGCTGTCCTTGGGCCCAGATTCTGGCTCCCATGGGAACATTTTGGTCCCACAGACCAGATTCCCAGGGACGTCCAGACGGCCCGAGCATCTCCTTCCCGGAATGGGGCTCAAAGCCTTCTCTGATGACAAATTCAGGGTTATTCATTTGAATGCTTAGTTCTCCTAAAATTAAGAAGAAGCCTGAAAGCAAACTAAAGTCAGAAACTAATTGTTGGAGTTCCTCATAAGAAACTCAGGATAGATGAAGCTAAATAAAGAAAGAGACAATAAAGGGGACAATTGCCATCACTGCAGGTCCTGGAGAGAGGCGAAGGCAATGAGCCTCCCTCGTCCGTCTAATGGTAATGTTGTCCCTGGCTGTCCCTTTTACAGTTAGCTAGTGCGGCTTTGGCTACTGTATTTAGAATTCCCCCTCCCAAACTGCAGCCTATCTCCTGTCTTGTCTTGCTAGTTCATTTAGTATTCACTCCACAAACTGTAGTCTACCTCTGAAGCCCTTCTGGAGATTCATTTTATAAGGTGGCTTTCATTCAGATCACCTTAATCCCATCTTACTTTACCCAAATAAATTATGACATTACAGCAGTTTATACAACCAACATATCTTTGTTATTTATGCAAGACCATTCAAATGAAAGACCATAAGAACAAGTTTCCCAGTTCCAGCGATAGGTCTATAAAAGGCATCCCTTGTGCAGAGAGGAGATTTATGATAACAACACTACCCCTGTGATATAATTTATTACTAATCAGAGCACATATCTGTTGCATACCCATGCTTTAACCTGCTCCTTTGTGTAATGCTTGAATTTCTGCTGTTCACTTCATATACTAGAACAGCTATGTGGATAGAGTGTGACTGAGCTTCAGCTGATGAGATAGAGCTTAGCATGCATAACCCATGTTTTATAAGTTTACAGCTTCCCTAAGTCATAAGAGAAAGAAAGGCAGTAAGTAGGATGGGTAAATTTGCAGCATTTATGGCTAACCTTTGAGAGTGTTATTCCCTTGATGAGGTCAGTGGAAAAAAGTGAATTTGTTACCTCTGGCTTGCTCATAATTTCACTGTGTTTAAATTTAATCGAGGCGCTCAAACAGAAAAATCTGTCTCTAACAGATGGGAAAAATTGTTTTAGACTTGTAGTAAACTCTAATAACTTTTACATGGCTATCTTTTTCTCTTTTTTGATATTTATTTTTGTTCTGGTCTGGCAATATGTCATCTTACTACTTTTGGGCTATCTGCCCTTGTCATTTAGGGTAAATTTTCCCCAATAATTTTCCTTCATTCTCTGTCCTCCAACCACTGCGGTGAAGATCGTTCATAGGAAACCACAAACCATGGCTTGCTTTGGATTTAATTACCACCATTCCAAATCTAAACTCAAGGTGAATTACATTCAGACACAGTGGATAGGTCCTTATCCCAGAGGGCTTAGATAAAGGTTAGGTTTACTGCCACTAATGCTTATCATTTCTATAGTGCTACAAGGCATACACAGTGCTGTGCACATACATGTGAGAGACATTCCCTATTCAGTAGAGCTTGCAACCTATGCAAGACAGACAAATACAACAAACAGGGGAGTAATGTAGACCTAAGGGAAAATAATTATAACACACATGAGTGATAAACAGGAGAATAAGTTGATCAGGATCCAAAAACAGCCTCAAAGAGATGGATATTTAGCCTGGATTTTAATAGCATAAAAGATGAAGCCTGATATACTGACTCATATAGTCTGATTCAGGTAGCGCCGTACCTATCCCTGTATGAGTGTCCAGTCGCCGTCACCGCTGTTAATGTTGCCTTGGCAGCGACGGTGGCAACAGCAGCAGCCCAAAAAAAATCCCTTAAGTCTTTCTGACCCCATGCTTGCAAGTTGGCCTGATCGCTCCTCCTCTGACATTTGTAGACATCAGAGGAGGGAGGGACCAGACCAGCCATTCAAACGTGGAGTTGTAAAGACCCATGTTTGAATACCTGGTCTGGTTCCTCCCTCCTTTGACATGAGCATACGTCAGAGGAGGGAGGGATCAGACCAGCATGCCATCGCAGAGTTAGAAAGACTCATTTTTTTTTTCACTTGGATGTCACTACTGCCACCACTGCCATCACCACCAAGGAAACACTAAAAGCAGCGGCAGCAGCTGGTCAAGGGCAGGCAGCGCAGGGGAGAACCGATTGGATATGGAGGTAAGATGGGGAGATGTCTGGAGCAAACGACAAACCTGTGATTGGGGAGGAGGGGGTTCACTAAGAGAAGGGCATGGATAAAAGAATGCGCTTGTAAGTCAGTAGGAAAACTTTGAACTGGATGTGGAAATGGATAAGGAGCCAGTGAGGTGATTTGAGAAGAGGGGCTACATGACTGGTGTGACACTAGTCGAAGATAGTCATACGGCTGAATTTTGAATGGATTGATAGGGAGACAGATGATTCTGTGGGAGACAAGCAAGGAGCAGGTTGCAATAGTCTAAACAAGAGGTGACCAGAGAATGAATAAGGGTGTTGGTAGTGTATTCAGAAAAGAAGAGATGAAGTTTTCTGATGTTACAGAAAAAGAAAAAACACATTTTAGCTATCTTGGATGCAGAGAAAGAGAAAGAAGAGTTAAAGATGACCCCAAAGTTGCAAGCTGAAGAAACTGGGAGGATGATAAAGTTATCCACAGAAAGAGAGAAAACAGGAAAGGAGAATGTGGGTTTAGGGGGAAGAATAAAGGGCTCTATCTTGTCCATGCTCACTTTCAGACAGTTGCAGGACATCCACGCAGCAAAATCAGATAAGCAGGCTGAGATACAGGGCTGGTTTTCTGAAGAGATTTCAGGTGCAAAGAGGTAAATCTGAGAGTCATCAGTGTAAAGATGGTACTGAAACCCATGGGAGGAGATCAGGTCCCAAGGGAATGAGTATAGTTAGAAAAGGGAAGGAGGTGCCCATATTCACTTTCAGGTGCAGCTAGTTTTCCTCATCAGGAATGCATTAATTAAGGACCTGAGATTAATTAATCTAGAGGTGAACGAAGTCCATTAAACATATTAGTTATAGTTGTATTAGTGTAAGTATCCCCAGTAAAACCTATCACGCCGCCCGCTCCCTAACCTTGAGGGTTAAGGAGGGGTTGCCTTGTGATGCCCTTGAGGCAGTTAGTTGTAGTTGTGTTATTGTGCTTCGAGCAGTAAGGCAGGCAAAGAGAAATTTATTTTTCATGAGGTTTATTTTTCATGAGGCTTACTTTGCCATTGTGCAGTTCAAAAAGGCTACAGACGGTGCAGAAGTATAAACCAAAAACAAGATTAACTGAAACTTGCCAAACAGGCTTGCAATGCTGTATTATTTCACATTTACTTCATGTGGTTCAAACATACAGGATGCAACAGAAAAGTTCCTTTAACAGTAGTGCTCTGGTTCTACCAATCCCTGGTACATTAATTCATTCACCTTCCACAAGCTGTCTTGTGTAGGTCAAGTTAAGTGCCACTGCTATATTTCTTCATATACCAGAAAATCCTTTTCCCTTAATTGCCTCTGTCAATTAAGCATGTAGAGCAGTCCATTAATATATCTTCATCAGGGTAAAGCAGAGAATTAGAAACAGACGTTTTTTCATTACAGCCAGTAACTGGTTCTGGAATACTGTAGTTAAAACTTGTCTTCTGTTCTAAAAACTCTTTGAATTCTTTGAGAAGTGATTCAGCTGGTGACTTCCCCTCACTTAGCTGTCTTCCCTTCTCCTCGGTGAGCAAATGTTGGCTGAGCCTCTCTATCTCAGGCTGCTTATCATGTTTGTTTGTATCAGGAAAACAAACATTTGCTGTGCTTCCGTTATCTCCCCACCTTTCTCTACACGTGGGTGCTGTGCATAAAAACTTAGCAGTGCTAGGAGGGTACTTAAAAGCATTTACGTCAGCCCTTTCTTGGCTAGGTGTTTCAGCTAGCTTAAAGGAATAATTAGTGTTATTCAAAGCTTCTCCCTGCTGACAACAGCTGCCACCATTTTGTCTGACTTGGCTTTTAAAACTAGAACACAATCTTTCTGGCTTTAGAGCATAAACTTCTCCCCCACTGGGTACCTTATATAGAAGCTTTTCCTTTGGAGAATTCTTTGTCCTTCTGCCTTTATTCCATAGGTCTGCCTGGTCCTGTAGCCTTGGATCTCTCAGCGTTCCAAAAGAGTTCTGCCTCCAGCAGTTTCTTTCCTCATCTGAATCTTCCACACCGCTACCTGCCAGCTTCAGACTATTAGAGGAATTACCACAGCAAGGATACTTCCTTTCAGACTTTCCTTCTGAAGCACTTGTGTCTCCCTCTGGGAATTCTCTTAGCCTCCGTTGCTCTCTTGGCTTCTGCCCTCTTAGCTCCTCTCGGTCCTGCTCTTGCTCCCGGTTCTGTTTGTCTTGCTTCCTCCATTCACTTCCTGGTTTCTGAGTATTTAACCAGGCGCTTCTAGCCTGCACTGCCCGCCTCCCCTTGGGGCGTGCCCAATCAAAAGCTTTCCTACTCTCCTCCCTCGAGGTGAGCTCTTCTGCTTGATTGAATCTGGGTTTTTTTCTTTCTGCAAAGAAATCCCTGCTTTCTCCTGCAGTACCGGCTTCTACCACCGGATGCTCATTTGTGTCCATCGGTTCCTTGGGAGCTACTGTGTCACAGATCCCCCCCCCCTTAAGATATCACGGGCTGGCTTTATCTTAACAGCACAGCACGTGATACCACTTATGGACTCTGGGCTGTTACACTTTACTTGAGACTGTTGTCTGGGAGAGTCTATTGTGGCTATCTGGGCTAAGGCTACCCTGTCATGCCATGGCTTTAGAAGGTTAATGTGGTAAACCTGCCTGCGGCCGTTCCTATTTTCTACTAAATATGAAACAGTTCCCACAGGATGTACCACCCGACAAGGGCCCTTCCAATGGCTTTCAAATTTGGGTTCCGTACCTGACACCATCACAATGACTTTCTCCCCTATATTTAACTGACGCTGTTTTGTGTTTCTATCATAGTAGGATTTTTGTTTAGCCTGACTACGTTTTAAATTTTCCTCTGCTACCTGTGAAGTTCGGCGCAGCCGTTTCTTTAAATCTTTAAGAAATTCGGGCACCTCTACTTCCCTTGGATCCGGCTCCACCCATTGTTCTTTTAGGATGTCTAAAATGCCACGGGGTGATCGGCCATATAGCAGCTCATATGGTGCCATTCCTAATGAGGCTTGTTTCCTTTCTCGGCATGCGTAAAGGACAAAGGGAAGCATGGTATCCCAATTGTCAATGTCCCCCTCCAGACTTCTACGTAACATCCTCTTAATCGTTTGATTTTGTCTTTCGACTAAACCGTTAGTTTGGGGATGGTACGCTGCTGTTTTAATGTGGGTAATGCCAAAGGCTTCCCACACTTGCCCTAAGTATTTCGAGAGGAAATTGCTCCCCCTGTCGGTGAGCACTTCCTTTGGGAAACCTATTTCACAAAATAGCTTAATAAGTTCCATAGCTATTATTTTGGCTGATGTGCTCCGTAGTGGCATGGCCCACGGAAATCTTGTAGCGTGATCTACTATCACTAGAATATAGCGGAATCCTCTCGGAGTCTTAACTAGAGGTCCAACTATGTCTATCCCTATCCTTTGGACGGGCTCTTTAATCACAGGAGATGGAATCATTGGAACCACCCTGGGATGGGCTGCAGAGACTCTTTGACAAGTGGGGCAAGCCTCACAGAATTTGGCCGTCTCCTTAAATATACCTGGCCAGTAAAATCTGGTGAGGATCTGGTCAAGGGTCCCCTGGCTGCCCTTATGTCCCCCAACGGGATGGTCGTGTGCTAGGCGTAACACTATATTTTTGAACGTGGTTGGAACCACTAACTGCTTCCTAGTGTCTCCTGTAACAGGATTTTTACTCTCCCTATAGAGTAGGCCATCAGTGAGCAGAAACCTAGGCAGGGTATCCCTAGTATTCTGGGCCCACTTAAATGCCTGGGTAAGGGCAGGGTCTGCCTGCTGCTCATGCGGAAACGAGGGAAACTTGTTCATCAGTTCCTCGGGCACCCATGGCAGCTCTTGCCCAGCCTGTACCTCCGCCTTATTCCTTGAGCGAACTTGCTTCTCTTTACGCTTTTCAGCTTTTTCCTTTTTGTCTTTAGGACTGGGAGTCTCTATTAAAGCATCCTCAAAAGGAAGAATTTCTCCAAGATCCTCTGTGTGGTCTTCCTCCCTCTCTAAGTGTTCCTCCTTACTTTCTAAGGGTCCCTCCTTATCCTCTGAGGCTGCGGACTGGGCCCTCGTGGAGACCATCACGCCTTTCTCATGCAACCCTCGCTTTATCTCTTGGAAAAACTGAGGCCAATCCCTGCCTAAAATGACAGCGTGAGGAAGACCTGGAATAACTGCTAGTGGGATAGTCCTACGTGTGCCTAACCCTTTTATGTGTAATTTGTACACTGGGTAAGTGGAAGTTCCACCATGTACGCACCTTATCTTCACAGAAGTAACGGGCTGAATCACTTCTCCTCCCTGCTTGGCTTCTATCTCACGCCACAACTCCTTAGAGAGCATACTCAACTCCGCCCCGGAGTCCAGCAAAGCCTGGGCAGTGATTCCCTGTACTTCTATAGACAGAAGAAAACCTTGCCTATCTCTCATAGCATTACCAGCTATTAATGCAGTTTTTACATGACATTGTCTTTGCAAATGCCCTTGCTGACCACATTTATAACATTTTTGTCTATCTTTTCCTCCTTTCCATAAAGGCATGCACATTTTCACAGGACTGCTCTCATCCCTTCGTGCCTTTTCTGATCTGCAACACTGCGACTCCTGGGAAGTAGAGCCACCTCTCTGGCCTGTAATCTCGGCCTCAATGTACCTTTCCGAGAGTGCTACTGCCTCCTGAGGGGTTTTGCAGTTCTGTAATATCAGAAAAGTACGGATACTGTTGGGAAGTGCATCCATGTACTGTTCTAATACTAGATCATTCAAAATAGACTCCACAGTTCTCCCTTCTGGATTTAACCATTTGTTAAGTAAACTGTGTATACGATGACATAGAGATTTTGGAGTCTGTGATAAGGAAGCTTATCATAGCTCAGGTAGGAGCTATAGAAAAGATGATGTGACTCTGAACAAGCAACCTGTCAGTTTTGGTAGAAGTAAGAAAACAGAGTTTTCACATAAAAGACTACCAGTCCCAGAATGCACCAGGTTTCCAGCAGCCATGAGAGGGGCTGAAGTGAGAAAACATGTGTGCAATCAAGAGAGCTATGAGGTAATCCCTAAGCACTCATCTCAAAAGGCAGGACCTGATTCAACACAGCTGCGCTGTGTTAGGGAGGAGCACACATTAGGACAGAATAAGAATAGAGCTTATTCTATAGATAACAGCTTCAAGAACAGCTACAGAAAGAGCTTCAGAGACAGAGACAGCAACGGCTACAAGCTCCAGTCCAGCTACAGGTTTAAGCATCACCTGGAGAAGCAGAAGCCAAGCCAAGCGGATAGAGAGAGAAGGAAACTCTCTGGAAGGAAGAGAAGAAAGGCCATTGGAAGGTCTGGGAGATTCCAAGGCAGTACCTATACTGGGAGGTATTCCAAATGCCAGCAGAGTCCATTGGACTGGAGTCCGCCAGAGGAATGGAATGGCAGAGATAGGAATCACCAGTGGTTACCTGGAAGAGAGAAGACTGCACGTGGAAAGGACTTTCAGACCTATGCCAGAAGGTATGTGAGGAAAGATCCAGTGTCCAGGGATCAAGATTGGAAGGCTGGACATCAGAATTGGATTACATACTGGCCAGGCTATACAGAGAGGAATTATGATAGCAGGAGAGGCTCAGGTATGAACACTGATCCAGACCCTATCTATAATAGTGAATGGCAGCAAGGGAATAAGCATTCTCATGATAGTGCCTTAATGAAAGACTCGTCTGTGCCAATGTATGATAGTGACCCTATGCTGATTGAGGAAGGGGGAGATACAGCAGATGAAACTATTTACATGGACTGTTCTCTATCTATATGCTATTGCTAGTTTTCTGTGAGCAAACACATCAGCCATCACAAAGAAACCTAACTTTGTTCTTTATTTCCACTGCAAGAAGCTCTTAAAGCAGGATTTGGGTTCACACAGTAGCAGCCAGCCAGCTAAAGGCTTTCAGCTGGTCAATTGATAGTAATTAAAGCTGCACCTGATTGTGTGTGTGAGCAAGGGAGAATCACTGCTGGGATCTGCGTGGAAAATAAGCAGAAGTTAACCTAACAAGCAAAGTTTATTCATTTCTTTGTGCCTTTTTATTTGGTAATTATTTGCTAAGAAAACATTAGCTAATTGCCTGACAAGCTGAAGGTTGTTTTCTGATTTGCTTTGTGACTTTATGTTATCCATTTAAACACTGCAAGCAAGTAACCTCATTTATATTGCTAACAAGCATACTTGTGCTGGGTGAATTAAACCCCATCAATAAAAGAAGTATTTTATTGGCCTTACCACTGGTATCACAACTCAATTATTGTCTTCAGCTGTGTTTGGGAGTGAAAGAACTGCATTACCCACAATACATTGCATGAATCATATGAATATATGCATCGTCAAGATTGTGTAAGTTCTCACCCTAGGCAGCCGTCTGACAAATGGCGTAGTTTTTCGGATTGCTTTTGCACCAAGAGGATTTATTTGCTGTGGATTACAAATAAAATTCAAGTTTGAAGCTGAAAGAAGATTTTTTTCCCCTCATCTGCACTTTGGAGGAGAAGTGGTTGTTCCAGGAAGCTGTCCCAGATGAAAAGACCCTGTGCAAAGCTGGATTCATCACTGAGACAAGGTAATATGTACCTGGGCATGTCTAGTGGTGGATGTGTGTAAGCACAGGGGGTAATTGGAAAAAAAAAAAAAAGTTGAAAAAAAAACCCCCCACACCTGGTTGGAAGGTGCTGCACTTTGGGGGGTTTTTTTCTCTTTATTTCTTGCAGGGGTCAAGATGGATCCGAGGGAGATGGCTCAGTGGATGGCAGCCCAATTCAGCAAGCAGCAGGAGCTATCACAGCAGGCCCAGGACACTGCTATGAAGGCCTTAATGGAACAGCAGAAACCAGTGCTTGATCTGGTGCAAGCTCTAGTTCAGCTGCAGAGCCAAAGTGGAACAGATGCAAGACCAGCAGTTAGTACTGGTACACCACATGTGGACAATGTGGGACTCAATCAAGGGATTGGGGCATTTAATTTTGGGAAATTAACTCCAGATGATAATGTTGATGATTTTCTAGAGTCTTTTGAAAGAGTGGCACAGGCTTTGGCATGGCCAGAGACCCAGTGGGCAGTAAGGCTGGCAGCCTCATTAACTGGAGAGGCACTTGCAGCCTACAGAGCAATGCCAGCAGCCCAGGCTTTGAATTATAAGGATGTAAAGGCAGCTATTAGAGATCGCCTAGGGCTGTCTATTTCAGAGTATAGGCGAATGTTTAGAGCTGTTACATTGAAAGTGGGTGAGACACCCAGGGCTCTGAGTCAGAGAATCAGAAGTTTAGCTGTAAAATGGTTGGAGCCTGAGCAAAAGACAGTAGAAATGTTATTAGATATTATAATGCTGGAACAATTTATGCTTGGGGTACCTAAAGATTTGAATGTTTTTCTTATACAGCAAAATTGCCAAAATCTTGGAGAGGCAACCATGCTAGCAGAGAGATTCTTGGAAGCCACGCAGGCTTGCCATAGAATGGGTGGCCCTCTAAAGATGGATGCTGAGGCTAAATGTGCTGTATCAGAAAAGAGAATAATTAAGAATGTTTCTGAAAATGAATGTACTGTATCAAACCAGATGACACAGTGGAATAGAAAGAAATGTTTCAAGTGTGGAAAATTGGGACATTTAGAGAAGAGATGCCAGACACACACTAGTTTAATGGGTCTGGATTTAAAACAGCCCAAGGAAGGATTTCTTTTGATGGTTGATGTGCAGGGAATTACCACTAATGCATTATTAGACTCTGGGGCAGACCAGAGTATGATGTCAAAAAGGCTTTGGAAGAGGATAGAGGCCCAAGAAAGATTTGTGCCTAGAACCCCTGAAAGCCAAGTTCACATCAGATGCATTCATGGTGCTGCATCATCATATCCCACCTATAGGCTTAAGGTTAAGTGCCTAGGGAAACAAGAGGAAGTCCTATTAGCAGTGGTGCCTAGGCTACCCTTTGATTTGGTTCTAGGAAAGGACTGGCCAAGATTTAAGCAGGAACTAGTGAAAGGGCTAGGAAAGAAGGAGGGAGAAGGTTTAATAATGGAAATAGCTCCCGGGCCTTTCTTTGGAAGTCCTCAGTCCCTAGCTAAAAAGATGGTTAAGCTTCCAGAAGGCCAAACTATGGGTAATAAGAGGGGCCTTGTATCCACCCGCTCACAGGCTAAGGTAGAGAGCCAGCAGAAGGAGGAGGGGGAGCAGGCAGAGTTATTAGGAGACTTACCCTCTCATGATGATTTAATAACCCCATCATCTGGTAAAGTAAGAAAGTTGAAAGCACAAAGGAGGCGTGAGAGACTTTGCAGAGCACAGGGTAGGGCTGAGATGTTAGCTGGTCAAAGTTTACCCTGGGTGCCAGCTGAGTTGGTGGCAAAGTTTCCTAACTTTCCACAAGAGCAGCGAGCTGATCAAGCTCTCACCCGAGCTTTTAAGTATGCTCAGGAGGTCAGGGAGGAATTGCCCAGATTCAGACTAGATAATGACATATTATATAGAGAGAGTCAGGACCCCAGAAATGGTGCCATACGTAAACAATTGGTGGTACCCACAACTTTCAAAGGGCTAGTACTTAGACTAGCACATGATCATCCAGTGGGAGGTCATAAAGGTATGCAAGGAACGCTGGATCAAATACTTGTGCGTTTTTACTGGCCAGGTATCTTCAAAGAAACTGCCCAGTTTTGTGCTGCATGTCCAGCGTGTCAGCGAGTTACAGCGGCTCACCCACCGGTGGTGCCATTGATCCCTATGCCAATCATCACAGACCCAATTGGTCACATTGCCATCGATATTGTAGGCCCATTAGTCAAAACGCCCCGAGGTTTCGAATACATCCTAGTTATGGTAGATCAGGCAACAAGGTTTCCCTGGGCCATACCATTGAGGAATGTTTCTGCAAAAACAATAGCTTTAGAGCTAGTAAAATTGTTTTGTGAAGTGGGATTCCCAAGAGAGGTGTTGACTGACCGAGGGTCCAATTTTGTATCCAAATATTTGGCCCAGGTCTGGGATGCCTTTGGCATTCGTCACGTGAAAACCTCAGCCTACCATCCACAATCAAATGGTTTGGTGGAGAGATTCAACCAAACTCTCAAACAAATGTTGAGAAGGGGATTAGCAGGAGAGGTAAAAGAATGGGATATGTTATTACCCTTTGCCTTATATGCCTGCAGGGAAAGAATTCAAGTGTCCCTGGGTGTAACTCCATATGAGTTGATGTATGGTAGGGCTCCCCGGGGTTTGTTGGATATTTTGAGGGAACAATGGATTGATCCTGAACCAGGAAGTCAGGAGGTGCCACTGTTTCTACGTGATTTGAGAGCACGTTTGGAAAGGACGTCGCAGGTTGCTGAGAGGAACCTGCAGGACAGCGAAGTTCGCCAGAAAGGGTGGTATGATAGAAAGGCCAAAAGCCGCCAATTAAGCATTGGTGAAAAGGTTTTGGTTCAAGTAGCAGGAACTGCTCCAAAATTTGAGGTACAGTGGAAAGGGCCATGGAAGGTTGTTAAACAAGTGAGCCCAGTGTCTTACATGGTAGAAAATGCAAGAGGGCGTAGGCAGACCTACCATATTAATGTACTTAAGTCTTGGAAGGAGAGGCCTGTAAATAATGACCTTGAACCCAGTCAGGAAGTAAGTGAGCTTCAAGATGATAACACTCTCGTAGGTATTACGGACTGTAGGAAAGCAGTTTCACCAGAAAAACCAGTCCGTAATAACTTAAGCAGGGGGGTATGTGATAAGGAAGCTTATCATAGCTCAGGTAGGAGCTATAGAAAAGATGATGTGACTCTGAACAAGCAACCTGTCAGTTTTGGTAGAAGTAAGAAAACAGAGTTTTCACATAAAAGACTACCAGTCCCAGAATGCACCAGGTTTCCAGCAGCCATGAGAGGGGCTGAAGTGAGAAAACGTGTGTGCAATCAAGAGAGCTATGAGGTAATCCCTAAGCACTCATCTCAAAGGGCAGGACCTGATTCAACACAGCTGCGCTGTGTTAGGGAGGAGCACACATTAGGACAGAATAAGAATAGAGCTTATTCTATAGATAACAGCTTCAAGAACAGCTACAGAAAGAGCTTCAGAGACAGAGACAGCAACGGCTACAAGCTCCAGTCCAGCTACAGGTTTAAGCATCACCTGGAGAAGCAGAAGCCAAGCCAAGCGGATAGAGAGAGAAGGAAACTCTCTGGAAGGAAGAGAAGAAAGGCCATTGGAAGGTCTGGGAGATTCCAAGGCAGTACCTATACTGGGAGGTATTCCAAATGCCAGCAGAGTCCATTGGACTGGAGTCCGCCAGAGGAATGGAATGGCAGAGATAGGAATCACCAGTGGCTACCTGGAAGAGAGAAGACTGCACGTGGAAAGGACTTTCAGACCTATGCCAGAAGGTATGTGAGGAAAGATCCAGTGTCCAGGGATCAAGATTGGAAGGCTGGACATCAGAATTGGATTACATACTGGCCAGGCTATACAGAGAGAAATTATGATAGCAGGAGAGGCTCAGGTATGAACACTGATCCAGACCCTATCTATAATAGTGAATGGCAGCAAGGGAATAAGCATTCTCATGATAGTGCCTTAATGAAAGACTCGTCTGTGCCAATGTATGATAGTGACCCTATGCTGATTGAGGAAGAGGGAGATACAGCAGATGAAACTATTTACATGGACTGTTCTCTATCTATATGCTATTGCTAGTTTTCTGTGAGCAAACACATCAGCCATCACAAAGAAACCTAACTTTGTTCTTTATTTCCACTGCAAGAAGCTCTTAAAGCAGGATTTGGGTTCACACAGTAGCAGCCAGCCAGCTAAAGGCTTTCAGCTGGTCAATTGATAGTAATTAAAGCTGCACCTGATTGTGTGTGTGAGCAAGGGAGAATCACTGCTGGGATCTGCGTGGAAAATAAGCAGAAGTTAACCTAACAAGCAAAGTTTATTCATTTCTTTGTGCCTTTTTTTTTGGTAAGTATTTGCTAAGAAAACATTAGCTAATTGCCTGACAAGCTGAAGGTTGTTTTCTGATTTGCTTTGTGACTTTATGTTATCCATTTAAACACTGCAAGCAAGTAACCTCATTTATATTGCTAACAAGCATACTTGTGCTGGGTGAATTAAACCCCATCAATAAAAGAAGTATTTTATTGGCCTTACCACTGGTATCACAACTCAATTATTGTCTTCAGCTGTGTTTGGGAGTGAAAGAACTACATTACCCACAATACATTGCATGAATCATATGAATATATGCATCGTCAAGATTGTGTAAGTTCTCACCCTAGGCAGCCGTCTGACAAGTCTCACTGGGCTTTAATTTCACACTCCTCAGGCGAGCGCGATAAACTACCGGAGTGAGCCCCAATCTCTCCCTGATTGCTCTTTTAATTTCCTCATAGCTTCCTGCTAAATCAGCTGGCATGGCACGGTAAGCGGCCAGTGCCAACCTTAGCGGCCAGTGCTCTTTAGGCCACAAGCTAAGATGTGCAACCCTCTCAAAGCTGGTTAAATAATCATCTACATCATCCTTATCTGTGAGTTGTCCAAAATTGAACAAAGTTCCCATTTGTATGCTAACAGGGTGTACATTGTCTGTTAGTGTGGAACCTGTTACTGAGGCTGGAACAGGCGCTGGCTTCTTCTCTCGCAGCATCTCCTCCATCAGCTGTAGCAGAGGTCTTTGCTGCTCCTGGAAGCTAGCATTAGCTCTTGCCTGTGCCTCCAAAGACATGTCTCTCTGGCGCTCCAACTGCGTCGCCATCCAACCAAAGACCTCTTTGGCCTCCAACGCCATCTTGGAACCTGGAATAAAAGAGAAACACACAGACCAAAGTGCGATACCACTGGAACAAAGTTTTCCTTTCCCTTTTGAAAATATATATATTTTCCTTTTCTTTTTCCCCCAGTCACCACTAGGAGACCTCCCCTGGCCCCGGTATCCTCGGTACCCTGGGTGGATACCCTTTACCTGGCTCAGGAGTTATACAAGCATGTCAGCAATGAAGTTCAGCAGCTTCCTGCAATCCCCTTCCACTGCTGGGCTCGGCAGCACCTCTGCTGGGCTCCTCTGGAAGTCTTGTGGTTGCAGCTCCTGCTATGGTCACTTCTTGCGTCTGCAGAAATCCTCAATACTACGCCACTCTTATCACGCCGCCCGCTCCCTAACCTTGAGGGTTAAGGTGGGGTTGCCTTGTGATGCCCTTGAGGCAGTTAGTTGTAGTTGTGTTATTGTGCTTCGAGCAGTAAGGCAGGCAAAGAGAAATTTATTTTTCATGAGGTTTATTTTTCATGAGGCTTACTTTGCCATTGTGCAGTTCAAAAAGGCTACAGACGGTGCAGAAGTATAAACCAAAAACAAGATTAACTGAAACTTGCCAAACAGGCTTGCAATGCTGTATTATTTCACATTCACTTCATGTGGTTCAAACATACAGGATGCAACAGAAAAGTTCCTTTAACAGTAGTGCTCTGGTTCTACCAATCCCTGGTACATTAATTCATTCACCTTCCACAAGCTGTCTTGTGTAGGTCAAGTTAAGTGCCACTGCTTTATTTCTTCATATACCAGAAAATCCTTTTCCCTTAATTGCCTCTGTCAATTAAGCATGTAGAGCAGTCCATTAATATATCTTCATCAGGGTAAAGCAGAGAATTAGAAACAGACGTTTCTTCATTACAGCCAGTAACTGGTTCTGGAATACTGTAGTTAAAACTTGTCTTCTGTTCTAAAAACTCTTTGAATTCTTTGAGAAGTGATTCAGCTGGTGACTTCCCCTCACTTAGCTGTCTTCCCTTCTCCTCGGTGAGCAAATGTTGGCTGAGCCTCTCTATCTCAGGCTGCTTATCATGTTTGTTTGTATCAGGAAAACAAACATTTGCTGTGCTTCCGTTATCTCCCCACCTTTCTCTACACGTGGGTGCTGTGCATAAAAACTTAGCAGTGCTAGGAGGGTACTTAAAAGCATTTACGTCAGCCCTTTCTTGGCTAGGTGTTTCAGCTAGCTTAAAGGAATAATTAGTGTTATTCAAAGCTTCTCCCTGCTGACAACAGCTGCCACCATTTTGTCTGACTTGGCTTTTAAAACTAGAACACAATCTTTCTGGCTTTAGAGCATAAACTTCTCCCCCACTGGGTACCTTATATAGAAGCTTTTCCTTTGGAGAATTCTTTGTCCTTCTGCCTTTATTCCATAGGTCTGCCTGGTCCTGTAGCCTTGGATCTCTCAGCATTCCGAAAGAGTTCTGCCTCCAGCAGTTTCTTTCCTCATCTGAATCTTCCACACCGCTACCTGCCAGCTGCAGACTATTAGAGGAATTACCACAGCAAGGATACTTCCTTTCAGACTTTCCTTCTGAAGCACTTGTGTCTCCCTCTGGGAATTCTCTTAGCCTCCGTTGCTCTCTTGGCTTCTGCCCTCTTAGCTCCTCTCGGTCCTGCTCTTGCTCCCGGTTCTGTTTGTCTTGCTTCCTCCATTCACTTCCTGGTTTCTGAGTATTTAACCAGGTGCTTCTAGCCTGCACTGCCCGCCTCCCCTTGGGGCGTGCCCAATCAAAAGCTTTCCTACTCTCCTCCCTCGAGGTGAGCTCTTCTGCTTGATTGAATCTGGGTTTTTTTCTTTCTGCAAAGAAATCCCTACTTTCTCCTGCAGTACCGGCTTCTACCACCGGATGCTCATTTGTGTCCATCGGTTCCTGGGGAGCTACTGTGTCACAAACCTAAGTAAATAAAATACTTAAATACCTAAACAAAACCTTAAAACTAAGATGCAGACAGCAGTCCAGCAGCGAGATGAGGGCTTTTGAGTCTTTTGCAATGAGTGTCACATGTATGATTATCTCCCAGTTGGTGAGAGGTCTTATGTGTGCACTAGGTGCAAGGAGTTCTTTGCTCTTAGGGAATAATTCCAATCTCTGGAGGCTAGAGTAGCAGACTTGGAGAACATAAGGAAGACAGAGAGTTATATAGACGAGACCTACAGGGTTGAAGTACTGAAGTCCCATCTCCAGTCTGACAGCCTCCATGTTGCTATTAAGGAGAGAGGTTAAGTGACAGGAGAGCATCACCCTGGTGTGGCAGGAAGTGATCCTGTAGCTAGGACCTGTCTTCCAGGTGATGTAAAACCCTCTGGTACCGAGGAGATTTCTCCAGGGCCATGTGCCCAGGAGGGAAGGGTTAGGACAGCTTTTATCATTGGTGTTTTGATCATTATGCATGTAGATAGCTGGGTGACTGGCGGATGTTAGGAATACCTGGTAACATGCCTGCCTGGTGCGAAGGTAGCGAACATCACGTGCCATCTGGACAAGGTTTTAGATAGTGCTGGGGAGGAGTCTGCTGTCATGGTACATGTTGGTACCAATGACATAGGAAATTGTATTAGGGAGATTCTGGAGGCCAAATTTAGGCTTTTAGATAGGAAGTTGAAATACAGAACTTTCAGGGTAGCCTTCTCAGAAATGCTTCTCATTCCATGTGCAGGACCCAAAAAGCAGGCAGAGCTCTGGAGTCTCATGCATAGATGAGACAATGGTGAAAGAAAGAGGGTTTTGGATTTGTTAGCAACTGGGCAACATTCTGGAGTAAGGAATGGCTTTCCCGAAGGGATGGGCTCTACCTTAACTGGGATGGAACCAGGCTGCTAGCATTAACATTTAAAAAAGCAGATAGAGCAGCTTTTAAATTAGATAATAGGGAAAAGCTGATAATTGCCCAAGAGTGCATGGTTCAAACTGATTTATTTATTTATTTCTCTTATATACCGCGCTCTTCAACATCAGTGCGGTTTACATGGAACATTTATGTTTTACGGTGGGTTAACCGTAAAAATACAGATAACAGGTAGCTCAACTTCGATAGTCAAAAATTAACTATTTACACTTATTTAAACATAGTAGTATTTACATAATATACATCATGTGAGAGAAAATTACATTGGACATGGAGCTTATTTTTGGGAAGGTCAGGATGGTGCATCTTCATTTGGGTAACATTCGCAGAAAAGGTGGTGTTTCAATGCCCTTCTAAAACTGGTTAGTTCTGGGATTGCTCGTATGTTGGGAGGCAGGGCATTCCAGAGTCTGGGAGCACTGATACTAAAGGCCCTGCTTGCTGTAGCCTGAGTGCACTGGGTCAGTGTTTTGGGAATTGCCAAGGTGTTTATTGCTGTGGTTCTTCTGGCTCTATTGGGGGGGGGGGTTGTGTGCGAGACCAGCGAGGGACGTGGGGGAGAGCCCATTTATGGCCTTGAATGTTAGTAGTATTGTTTTGAAGACGATCCCACAGTGGATAGGGAGCCAGTGGAGACTTTTGAGGATGGGTGTTATATGGTCTCGCCTCGAGGCGCCGTACAGAACTCTGGCTGCGGTGTTCATGGCCAGCTGGAGTGGGATCAGCGTAGATTTTGGGAGCCCTTGGAGGATCGCGTTGGCATAGTCCAGATGTGGGATGGTTAGAGCCTGGAAGATGGTTCTGAAGTCGTCTGGTTGTAAAAGGGGACATAGATGTTTGAGCGTCCTAATTTTGTGATATGTTGATTTGACCATGTTGCCAATGTGTGTCTTCATGTTAAGGCTCTGGTCTAGGGTAACACCCAGATAACGGATTGTGGGCTTGGTTTGGAGCTCTACTTCGCCGACTTTTAGGTGGGTTGGTGGAGAGAAGTTCGAGTTTCTGGTGATAAACAGCACTTCAGTCTTTTTATGTTGTATGCGAAGATTCTGATTCTGGAGCCATCTTTCTACTGCGCTGAAACATTCTGTAAGGGATGAGAGGTCAATTTGGTCAGTCTTGAATGGCAAGTAGAGCAGGATGTCATCCGCATATATCATGCATTCGGTGTTGTATGAGCGAATGATGTCGCAGACAGGCTGCATATAGATATTAAACATAAGAGCTGAAAGGGAGGATCCTTGTGGGACACCTTGTTTCTGATGGAATGGTTTGGATGTAGAGGTTTCGGTTTGCACATGCTGCCATCTATCGGCTAGGTATGACTTGCACCAATTTAGTGCTAAGCCGCAGATGCCCTTCTCTTCAAGCCGTTGCAGGAGGGTTTGGTGACAAACTGAGTCAAATGCTGCAGCTATGTCTAGGAATATAAGGGCCACTCTGCGATGGATGTTATCAATTGTGGTGAGGATGCTGTTAAAGAGGGTGGTAAGTAGAGTCTCCACACCATGGGCCTCTTTAAAGCCATGTTGGCTGTGGTCAAGAGGTGCAGCGTTGTCTATGTGCTGCTGGAGCTGAATTTGGACCTCTTTTTCGATTATCTTGGCCAGCAGTGGAATACTGGCAATTGGTCTGTAGGATTCTACTTTCTGGGAGTCTAGTTTGGTTTTTTTTAGCAGAGGTCTAATGGATGTGTGTTTGAGACTTAGGGGGAATAAGCCTGAAGAGAATGACGCGTTAAAGAGTTTAGCTATGAAGGGGCTAAACTCTGTCCTTAGTTCTTTTATCCAAAAAGCTGGACAGGGGTCGGTGTGGGCTGTGGTCGTATTGATTGTAGAGATTAAGTCTGCGATTTGCTTGGGGGAGGGGGTGTCGAAGGTTGTTAGCGTCGATATGCATGCTGGTCCCTTGGAGTTGGTAATATCAGTCTTGGTGGTTTGGTGTAATTTTGATTGGAGGAAGTCTGCATAGTCTTGAGCGAGAATCTCTGTTGTTTGCTCTGGTCCTGGTTCTTTCGTTAGGTTCTTGATGAGGGCAAAGAGGTCGTGTGGCTTATTTAGCGATCGCATTAGCGTATTAGTGTGGACTTGTTTCATTTTCTCGGATATCGCGGAACTGTGAGTTGCGAGCTGTAGGTTATAAGCTTCCAGATCTTCGGTTGAGCGTGAGCGCCTCCATCGTCTTTCGAGTTTCCTAAGTTCGAGAAGCGAGGTCTGAAGGTCATTAGAGAACCAGGATGCCGTGGGTCTTTTCCTTGGGTTTTTGTTATGTACTGAACGTTGCGCTATAGTACTGAGACTGTCATTCCAGTTGGAGATCAGTCTGTCGGGGTCAGTTGTTGACAAGGCTAGAATGGGTTGTGTGTGATTTATGATGAGTTCCTTGTTGAATGGTTGGAAGCATAGTGATGGCGGTCTTGTGGGGGTTGTCTTACTCTCAGGGGGTTTCATTGGCTTGTTATCCATAGGAATTTGGAACAGAATTAACTTATGGTCTGACCACGGTACTTCGGTGTAGGTTGGTGAGGAGAAGTTGGTAGTGTTGCAGGTAGATAGTGGGGCAAAGATCAAATCTAATATGCTTCCTTTTATGTGGGTTGGTTCATTGATTAATTGCTGATAACCTAGGTCTTTGAGTGCTTCTAGGAAAGCAGAGGCTTGAGAGTCTTGTAGCGTTGCCAGGTTGAGGTCTCCTAGTATCCAGTTTGGGGTGCGCAGGTGTGGTGTATTGCAGGCTAGCTCAATTATTGTGGCTAGGTCGTCAGAGGATGATGTTGGGGCTCTGTATACTAGATTGATGGAACAGTGATTATTAGTTATAACTACTAAATCAAGATTCGTTGAGTTGGTGCTGTTGTGGAGCTGGAACTTGTGGTCTGTTTTGGATATTATGAGAACTCCTCCTCCTCTTTTGTTGCTTCTATGGCAGCTATGGATTGTAAAATTGGGAGGTAAAAGGTGGTTGATGAGTACAGAGTCTTCATTTGTTAGCCATGTCTCTGTGACCAGAAGCATGTCTAGGTTGTGTCTGGTTATCAGGTCCGTGATGATGGGCCATTTCTTGCGTATTGAACGCACGTTTATGAGGGCAGCCTTTAAATTTGTGAGCAGTGGGGCGCCTGTTTTAGCAATTGTGCCATGTTTGATTGTGACGTGAAGCAGGTGTTGATAGGATGGTAGCATATCATCTGGTGCCTTGAGTGGAGGGCATCTTGACCATCTCCTCCCGCCACTGTGTAGGATGGGTATGTGTTTGTGAGTGTTAGTCAGAGCCAGAGTGCTGCTAATCAGCTCTAAGAGGAGGTATCCACAAATTATTGCTGGGAAGGTGCGAGCCATTTTGTGGTAGGAATGACTTTCGTGTATAGGTGTGGGTAACTGGAGGGATGCTCTGAATCAGGATGTTGCGCTGGAGACAGGGTGGGCTGTGACCATTGATTCTGGGCAAATTAGATGTGCAATAAGGACAAGAATGAGATTGAGAGTGCACAGGTGGAAGTTTGTTAGTATGTGCACTTGTGGATATCAAGTTTGAAATATAACCAATGTTGCAATATCCTATCTACGATAAGTAACATAAGTTACAATACAATAATGTTACAGCATCTTACAATACGAATAAGTAAGCAAGAAATATTCAGTGGCTGCTGATATCCATTTAAACTGGAAACAATGTTGCAATATCCTGCCTGCAATAAATACAAATGTATGTAATGGACTGCCGTTATTAAGCTTAGAGAGGAGTCAATGTTACAGTATTCTGACCTCGGTGTTAGGGTAAGGCAACCTAGGCAAGGTAAAATTGGCCACAGAAAAGCGGACTACTGCAGTGGTTACTTGCGTACCATTATCTAAAGTATATATACTTGCAGATCATTGTAGAGTACACAGAGAGGTAGCTGAGTAGTTGTTTAGTGCGAGCTCAGCCTGGGGAGCTCAAGCTGCCGGTCATTTGTTGAGTTGGGGATGGGCCCTCTGTGGTAAACAGCTTCGTCGGGTCCAGAGAGGTTTCTTATATGTCCCAATGTGGACCGTTGCCTAAGGGCCGTGCCAAAGGGCCCTCTGGCGAGGCCCTCAGGCGCGGGCCCGACAGGCACGGGCCCGCCTGGCAGCGGCTGCCTTTGGATGTGCTGGCTCCTCCTCCCACAGCCCCGATTGGGCTGGAGGCCTGAGCGGGAAGGCTGGCCGGCCCGCTCAGGAGCTCTACCCTGATCGGGGAGCTGAAGATGGCTGCGGTGCTCTCCTGGGTTCCCGCCGGCGGCGGCTGCCTTTGGATGTGCTGGCTCCTCCTCCCACAGCCCCGATTGGGCTGGAGGCCTGAGCGGGAAGGCTGGCCGGCCCGCTCAGGAGCTCTACCCTGATCGGGGAGCTGAAGATGGCTGCGGTGCTCTCCGGGGTTCCCGCCGGCGGCGGCTGCCTTTGGATGTGCTGGCTCCTCCTCCCACAGCCCCGATTGGGCTGGAGGCCTGAGCGGGAAGGCTGGCCGGCCCGCTCAGGAGCTCTACCCTGATCGGGGAGCTGAAGATGGTTGCGGTGCTCTCCGGGGTTCCCGCCGGCGGCGGCTGCCTTTGGATGTGCTGGCTCCTCCTCCCACAGCCCCGATTGGGCTGGAGGCCTGAGCGAGAAGGCTGGCCGGCCCGCTCAGGAGCTCTACCCTGATCGGGGAGCTGAAGATGGTTGCGGTGCTCTTCGGGGTTCCCGCCGGCGGCAGCTGTCTTTGGATGTGCTGGCTCCTCCTCCCACAGCCCCGATTGGGCTGGAGGCCTGAGCGGTAAGGCTGGCCGGCCCGCTCAGGAGCTCTACCCTGATCGGGGAGCTGAAGATGGTTGTGGTGCTCTCCGGGGTTCCCGCCGGCGGCGGCTGCCTTTGGATGTGCTGGCTCCTCCTCCCACAGCCCCGATTGGGCTGGAGGCCTGAGCGGGAAGGCTGGCCGGCCCGCTCAGGAGCTCTACCCTGATCGGGGAGCTGAAGATGGCTGCGGTGCTCTCCGGGGTTCCCGCCGGCGGCGGCTGCCTTTGGATGTGCTGGCTCCTCCTCCCACAGCCCCGATTGGGCTGGAGGCCTGAGCGGGAAGGCTGGCCGGCCCGCTCAGGAGCTCTACCCTGATCGGGGAGCTGAAGATGGCTGCGGTGCTCTCCGGGGTTCCCGCCGGCGGCGGCTGCCTTTGGATGTGCTGGCTCCTCCTCCCACAGCCCCGATTGGGCTTGAGGCCTGAGCGGGAAGGCTGGCCGGCCCGCTCAGGAGCTCTACCCTGATCGGGGAGCTGAAGATGGTTGCGGTGCTCTCCTGGGTTCCCGCCGGCGGCGGCTGCCTTTGGATGTGCTGGCTCCTCCTCCCACAGCCCCGATTGGGCTGGAGGCCTGAGCGAGAAGGCTGGCCGGCCCGCTCAGGAGCTCTACCCTGATCGGGGAGCTGAAGATGGTTGCGGTGCTCTTCGGGGTTCCCGCCGGCGGCAGCTGTCTTTGGATGTGCTGGCTCCTCCTCCCACAGCCCCGATTGGGCTGGAGGCCTGAGCGGGAAGGCTGGCCGGCCCGCTCAGGAGCTCTACCCTGATCGGGGAGCTGAAGATGGCTGCGGTGCTCTCCGGGGTTCCCGCCGGCGGCGGCTGCCTTTGGATGTGCTGGCTCCTCCTCCCACAGCCCCGATTGGGCTGGAGGCCTGAGCGGGAAGGCTGGCCGGCCCGCTCAGGAGCTCTACCCTGATCGGGGAGCTGAAGATGGTTGTGGTGCTCTCCGGGGTTCCCGCCGGCGGCGGCTGCCTTTGGATGTGCTGGCTCCTCCTCCCACAGCCCCGATTGGGCTGGAGGCCTGAGCGAGAAGGCTGGCCGGCACGCTCAGGAGCTCTACCCTGATCGGGGAGCTGAAGATGGTTGCGGTGCTCTCCGGGGTTCCCGCCGGCGGCAGCTGTCTTTGGATGTGCTGGCTCCTCCTCCCACAGCCCCGATTGGGCTGGAGGCCTGAGCGGGAAGGCTGGCCGGCCCGCTCAGGAGCTCTACCCTGATCGGGGAGCTGAAGATGGCTGCGGTGCTCTCCGGGGTTCCCGCCGGCGGCGGCTGCCTTTGGATGTGCTGGCTCCTCCTCCCACAGCCCCGATTGGGCTGGAGGCCTGAGCGGGAAGGCTGGCCAGCCCGCTCAGGAGCTCTACCCTGATCGGTGAGCTGAAGATGGCTGCGGTGCTCCTTGATGTATCCTTGAAGGATACTAAGGTGGAAGTTAGAGCATATCGACAGAGAGGTTCCAATAAAGATAAAAGTAACCCAAATGCCCTTAAGTATAGAGCAGACAGAGCTTAAAGATTACAAACTACCTCTGCCTACCGATAACCAGATTAAGATGAATAAAATACAAACTCTAAAATGCTTTTATGCAAATGCTAGAAGTTTAAAAAATAAGATGAGAGAGTTAGAATATATAGCACTAAATGAGAGGATAGATACAATTGGTATCTCAGAGACCTGGTGGAAGGAGGACAACCAGTGGGTACTGTGATACCTGGGTACAAATTATATCGCAATGATAGAGTAGATGTAATTGGTGGAGGGGTTGCACTCCGTGTTAGAGTGGGCAGTGAGTCACACAGGATTAAAGTTTTGCAGGAAACAAAAAACACTGTAGAATCTCTGTGGATTGAAATTCCATGTAGATTGTTAGCCCTTCGAGGACGAGGGAATAAAAAGTGCCTATTAGCATATATCTGTAAACCGCTCTGAAATACACAGTAAAGGGTGGTATACCAAGTGCCTAAACCATAAACCATAAAAAAGGGAAGGCAATGGCAGTGGGGGTGTACTACTGACAGCCTGGCCAGAATGAACAGATGGATAGTGAAATGCTCAAAGAAATCAGAGAGGTTAATGAAAATTACAACAGAATAATAATAATGGCTGATTTCAATTACCTCAGTATCAACTGGGTCAGTGTCACGGCAGGACATGCTAGGGAAATAAAGTTTCTAGATGAAATAAATAACTGCTTCTTGGAGCAGCTGGTTCATGAACTGACAAGAGGGGAAGCTATTTTGAACTTAGTCCTTAGCGGAACATAAGATCTGGTGCAAGAGATAAGGGTGTTGGGATCCCTTGGCAATAGCGATCATAGTATGATCGCATTCGATTTAATAAATGGAGGAAGGAAGGCAAGGAATTCCACAATACTACCTTTTAACTTTCAAAAGAGAGACTATGATAAAATGAGGAAAATAGTTAAGAATAACTAAAAGGTGCGGCTGCAAAGGTTAAAGATTTACATCAAGCATGGATGTTGTTTAAAAATATTATCTTCGAAGCCCAGTCCAGCTGTATTCCGTGCTTTCAGAAAAGTGGAAAGACATCCAAAAAGCTGTCAGGATTGTTTAAATGTGAGGTCAGAGAAGCCTTTGTAGCTAAAAAGCATTTTTCAGGAAACGGAAAAGGGAGCCAAATGATGAAAACTGGAAACATCATAAGCACTGGCAAGTTAGATGCAAGGCATTGATAAAGCAGGAAAAGAGAATTTGAAAAAAAGCTTGCTGTGGGAGCAAAAATGCACAATAAAATCTTTTTTCAAGTGCATTTATAGCAAAAAATCCGCGAAAGAGTCAGTTGGACCATTATATGAAAGACAGGTAAAAGGTGCACTAAGAGGGAACCATCCCATAGCGGAGAGATTGAATAAATTCTTTACTTTGGTCTTTACTGAATGGTTAAGAACACTGGCTTGGGAACCCAGAGACAAGGGTTCGATTCCCACTAGTACTCCTTGTGGCCTTGGGCAAGTCACTTAACCCTCCATTGTCTCAGAAAAATCCAAGTTATCAATGTCCCTGTTTAATGTACATTATCAAGTTTAAGTTTCAATGTAAACCGCTTTGATGGAAATGATAAAGCGGTATATAAAATCTGTTAAATAAAAAAATAAATAAATAAATAAAATAAATAAGATATAGGGAAGTTGCTCATGATTGAAGTCATATTTAAAGGTGATGCATTGGAGGAATTGAAAGAAATATCAATAAACCGGGAAGATGCATTATAACTATTTGATAAACTAAAGAATAGCAAATCACCTGGTATACATCCAAGGATGTTGAAAGAACTGAAATACGAGATTGCAGACCTACTATTAGTAATCTGTGAACTATCATTAAAATCATCTGTTGGAGGCAAGATGGCGGCAGTGAGTTTCTCTCTGCCAGAGGTCCGCGTTTGAGAGTGTCTCTGTGCCGGCGGTTTATGCTTCTACGATCCAGAATGGGGAGGAGAAAGCGCAAACAAGCTCACCTTCCTCCGGGCGATGCTGGAGTCATCGGAGCGGGCCAGCAGATGCTTCAAAGTTGTGGTTTCTCCGTCGTGAGGGAATCAGCAGCGTCTTCGGCAGGACTTGAGGCTACTCTTGACCTGAGCGCACACGGGGTTTTCTTGTCCCCTGAGCAGCGGGCCCCCCCGCCATGTCCTGGAAGCGGTTTTGCCGGCAGGAGTGAGTCTCCGGGTAGTGTGCTAGTTAGCACGTCGAATCAGGAGGCTGTGGAGGCCTCTGGTGCCGATGTGGTGGTCATCTGTGGGTCCCCTGGAGTCGATGGAGCTGGGGCTGGAATGGATGGGTTGTCTAACTCTCTTCAGGGGAGAGAGACCCTGCGAGATATCGCTGGAGGTGGCGGATTGGTGAAGCCTGCAAATGTAACTTTGGACGTGCTATGGGAGGTAATCTCTACAATGAACTCCTCTTTGGAAAAATTATCGGTTTCTGTGAGTACTGATATAAAATTATTGAAGGTGGATTCCCAGCAGGCTTTAATGGTTCGGAAGGAACAGGAGGGGAGGCTGGTACGGCTTAGTGGAGAGCTGGGTCAACTCCGTTAAGTACATCTTGCCCATATGAAGGACCGGAATGTGACCAGTAGAAGGTTGGAATATCTTGAAAACCAAGTCCAGAAGAACAATTTAAGACTGGTGAACTTTCCTAGGTCTCCTGTGTGTTCTCCCCTGGAAATGGTTCGGAGATACTTCCAGGAGGTCTTGAAGATCCCTGGGGAGAATCTCCCACCATTAGTCAGAGTACATTATCTGAATGTGGGCAGGGGTGATCAGGGAGTTGTCAGTGATCCTTCGGGGGTCCCTGGAGACCTTACAGGGTTTCTGGAGAGTTCCCTGGAACTCGTTACCGCCCGAGCTACCCTCCTTATTACACTGGCCCTTGAGTCTGATAAAGCGTTAATTATGTGTATGTATTTTAGAAATTTCAGTGAGCAATTTATGGGGTCAAGTGTGCGCATTTTTCCTGATCTAGCTAGAGATACCCAGCTGAGGAGGACGGAGTTCCTGGGTTTAAAATCCAGGGTTCTTTCCCTTGGTGGGACGTTCTTGTTAAAATTTCCTGCAAGGTGTTGTGTGTCGTATAAAGAAAAGTTTTATATGTTTTTTGAGCCCTGGCAGCTCCTGGAGTTTCTTATAGCTAGAGAGAGGCCCATTGTGAATATCTCCTCTCATACGGCTGACGCATAAGTCTGTACTGCTAACATGTTTCTTTTTTCCTTAGCTTAGTATCTTATTTCCTGTTGCCTCCCTATTATTGTGGGCTGATTTGGGTAATGTTTTTTGTTTTCCTTGACATTCATATTGTGTGTTAATGTATCTGTTTATTGCCATATTTCCTTCATTCATTGCTTTACTTTGAATGTTTTTCAAAAAATTCAATAAAGAAAAAAAGAAAGAAAAAAAAAAGAAAATCATCTGTAATACCTGAAGATTGGTGAATGGCCAATGTAACGCCAATTTTTTAAAAGGGTTCCATGGGTGATCCGGGAAACTACAGACCGGTGAGTCTGATGTCAGTCCCGGGCAAAATGGTAGAAACCATTAAAAAAACCCCAAATTACTGAACATATAGAAAGTCATGGTGTAATGGGAGAAAACCAACATGGCTTTAGCGAAGGAATGTCTTGTTTTACTAATCTGTTATATTTTTTTGAAGGTGTGAATAAAGAGGTAGACAGAGGTGAGCCAGTCGATATAGTGTATCTGTATTTTCAGAAAGCCTTTAACAAGGTCTCTTATGAGAGACTCCTGGCAAAATTAAAAAGTCATGGGATAGGAGTCAGTATACTATTGTGGATCAGGGACTGGTTAAAAGATAGAAAGCAGAGGGTAGGGCTAAATGGACAATTTTTCCAAAGGAGAAAGGTGAATAGTGGCGTACCCCAGGGATATGTGCTGAGTCTGCTGCTTTTTAACATATTCATAAATGACCTGGGAATGGGAATAATGAATGAGACAGTCAAATTTGCAGATGACACAAAATTATTCAAAGTTGTTAAAACCCAAGAGGATTGTGAAAAATTGCAAGAGGACCTTGATAAATTGGAAAATTGGACGTTCAGAGGGCAGATGAAATTTAATGTGGACAAGTGCAAAATTATGCACCTAGGAAAGAACAATGCAAACTATGGTTACACGATGCAAGGTTACACATTAGGAACCACCACCAAGCAAAAAGATTTAGGCGGGATAACATGTTTATACTGTCTTCCCAGTGTGCAGCGATGGCCAAGAAGACAAATAGAATGCTAGGAATCATAAGGAAAAGAATGGAGAATAAAACAAAGGACCTCTGTACGTTCCATGGTGCAACCGCACCTTGAATATTGTGTGCAGTTCTGGTCACCATATCTTAGAAAGGATATAGCAGAATTAGAAAAGGTGCAGAAAAGAGCCACCAAAATGGTAAAGGGGAGAGGCTTAAAAGGTTAGGGCTCTTCAACCTAGAAAAGAGATGGCTAAGGGGAGATATGATAGAGGTCTATAAATTAATGAATTACAGTAGTGTAACGGGTAAACGTAGATCAATTGTTTACGCCATCAAAAAGTACAAAGACTAGGGGACATGCAATGAAGCTACGGTGTAATCCTTTTAAGACTAATAAGAGAAAATATTTTTTCACTCAACATGTAATCAAACTCTGGAATTCATTACCGGAGAATGTAGTAAAAGCTGTTAGTGTAGCTGGGTTTAAAAAAAGTTTGGACAAGTTCCCAGAGGAAAGGTCCATAAACCATTATTAAAGAGGACCTGGGAAATCCACTGCTTGCCCCAATACAAGCATTGTGGAACCTGTGTGTCTTTTTGGGAAACTGCTAGGTACTTGTGACCTGGATCGGCC
This sequence comes from Ichthyophis bannanicus, assembly GCA_033557465.1. NCBI lineage: Eukaryota > Metazoa > Chordata > Amphibia > Gymnophiona > Ichthyophiidae > Ichthyophis > Ichthyophis bannanicus. Next base: position 140,087,774 of record CM066041.1, on the reverse strand, counting down.
ACTGTTGGAAACAGGATACTGGGTTTGATGGACCTTGGTCTGACCCAGTATGGCATATCTTAAAAAAGCAGTTCCAAGACAGAACCCTGAGGTACACTGACAGAAATCAGGATATCAGTGGAGGAAGATCTGCCAGGACATACACTAAGGTGCGATGGGAAAGATAAGAAGAAAATCAAAATAGAATAGAGCTCTTAAATCCAAGCAAGAAGAGGGTATCAAGGAGAAGGTGGTGATTAACAGTTTGAGAAGTAGCAGATAGGTCAAGAAGGATGAGGATCGACTAAAAGCACTTGGATTTGACCAGGAACAGATCACTGGAAGCTTTGGCAAAGGCCATTTCTGTAAATTGTAGAGGATGAAAGCTATATTATAGAGGATCCAGATTGGCTTTAGAGGAAAGAAAGTCAAGACAACGACAGTGAACCACACATTTCAGTAGCTTGGATGTAAAAGGGAAGAGGGAGATGGTCCAATAATTGGAAGGGCAAGTAGGATCTTATGAAGGTATCTGAAGGTTAATATGAAGATTAATTTGAATAGGAGGACAGACCTTTTTACCATCTGGGCTGTTTGTCGGCTGTCTGAGCCCCTGTGTGTTGGGAGAAGTGCTGGTGGAGTGTGCCTGTACAGGCAGTGTGAGAGCAACCCTCTATGCCCATGATGTCAGCCTGCTAAGGCCCTGAAGGACTATTTCATCCAGCCCAGTGGCCCTCTGGACCGTAGCCCGAAGGGGCCTGCCCAAAGGGGTTAGCCATGCCCCTTTGACGCCCCTTCAGTGTACTGATAGCACTGTTGGGAGGAAGATGTTCATAGTGGTTGAGGTTGAACGCCAGTTCACTTACAGGTACTTTGTTTGTTTTTGGGTTACCGTTTGCTTATTTCAATGAGATCAGATGGGGAAGTGTAAGGCAAAAGTGGCCTCTAAAGTGAACCCTCCGGTCCAAGTTGCGATGAAGACCGTGGGCCCCTAGGACAAACATTTTGCTATACAGGATACTGACTTTCTCTCGGCCAAAGGGGTGTCACTCAGTCCAGCAGAGCGGACCCCCCCCCCCACCAATCCCAAACCCGCTTCTTTCTTCTACTACAGTATTAGAAGATTCTCCTGGTTTGCAGGCTCACCCCCTTTTAAACCGAGTCCTGTACCAAAACCAGTTTTGGTGCAGGAAGAAGAGCCGATTATTGCTGAACCTTCGCAAGAGATTACCTTAAAAGATATATGGACTGCCATCTCTAAGGTTGACTCTAAGGGTTATGTTTACTAAGCAGCAGTAACGACTTCCATGTGATATCGGGGCCTTAGTAAACATACCCCTATGTTATTTGAAACCGTAGTAGATATTAGGCTTTCTGGAGTTGATGGTGTATTGGTTAAAATTGAAGCTCAGATGCAGGTCTTACAACAGACCAGTATCTTTGCTATTAAGGATTCTTTGTCTATTCATAACAAATGAGAGAGTACCGAGAATTTGTTTAGGGCGAACAACCTGTGCTTTTTAAATTTTCCTTTAACATATCTTTAGTCTGCAGAGATACTCTTGTAAAGTACTTTAAAGAGGTACTCCACTATTACAGATGTTATTCCTGTTAAAAAATGTCTTTCCTCCAGACAGCGGGTAGAGGATAAATTAAGGGTGGTGTGGATATTTTGTCTCCAAATGTCAGTCAGAATTTGACTGTTTATTTGGAGGATTCTTTAGATATTCTTAATAAGCGAGCTACATTATTAGTTTCCTTTATTTCTATTGCTGATAACAGCAGGGTCTTAAAGATGTCCTTTAAGAATAAAGATGCTGTCTTCTGCGGGAAAAAGCTGAATGTGTTTCCGGATGTTTCCAGAACTACTCAGCTTCGCAGAAGACAGTTTCTGCCCCTGAAATCTAAGGTTCTTGGTATCGGTGCAACCTTTTTTCTACGATTCCCTTGCAAATGTGTGATTTTATGGCATGGGAATACATATTCTTTCTTTGATTCATCTCAATTAGAGAAATTTTGTTAGATAAGTTACCTTGGTTGAGTCCATATCAATAAGTAAGTCTGGTTCTTTTTGGAGTGTCTCTCCCTATTGACTACCCTGTTATTTTCTTACTATAATGTCTGCAAGATAATAACGCTTTCCTTCCATGATGTGGGCTGCTTGCCAAAAGTGTAGTACTATTTTGGTATTATGTTTGGTTCATTTCTTTTCTGATGCGGATTGTTATCAGCATTTTTCCTGTGAATTTATTTTTGTATTTGTCACAGAAAATCTATTAAATAAAAATAAAAAGGTAAATTTGAATTGATGCAAGTTATGCACTCAGGGAATAATTTTATAACAGGTCACCTAGGTTGGGAGGACAAGCATATGTCTATTTTAGGACTATTTTATAAAGGCACTTAGAGGCAGATTCCATATAGGCCAGCTAGCTCCAGCGGAAACGTTAAATTCAGGCATGGGCATGATTCCTAGTGAGTTCTGCAGCTGCAGGCATAGACACGCCATGGCTCTGGAATTGTCTTGTAGACTTGTCCGACACGGCACTTATAACATGCTGTTCAGTTGGCCTGCGCACGTATCCAGTGTGAGACCTGTGCATGGGTGCAGGCATAGGCCATAGAGCAAAGCATGGAAACACATTCCCCGCTAATATTACGGGATACGGGTAAATGCTGAAATCATTTTGGATGTCCCCCCGCTCACTGTATTCTGAAAAGTTGCACATTTCTGATTGTGCCTGTCTCCACAATATATCCATGGATGCCACGCCTCCTCGGTTAAAACGTGCATCTCCTAAGCTGTTGTTCTCGCTGACAGTGTTTTGCTGATGCAAACTAGACACAAATAGTGATGATACATAAATGCTGATGCAAACTGGTCAACACATATACTAGTCTGTGTGATGCCCAGAACACTGCAAAGTAATCTCAGTACACTCTAATGTATTATAAGATCAAGTAAATAGTAACATGTTTGTCATGACATACCTTGCATCACACATTACTTGGCAGTATAACACTGCCTCAGTTATTCTTGCGTTTGTCATCTTTAAAAACACTCCTTAAAATGCTAAGTATGGACCTTTACTAACCTCACAACAATCTAAACTAACTGTGGAATTGCCCAAAGGGTGCATTATATTGCTGAGCAGCAAAACTCTAATGACTATGGCTTTCTGGCTATGTCATCTGTTTCCCACATATCTAGGTACTGCTCCCTACATGTGGCTACACTTATCCCATACAGTGTCCGCTGTCTGTCTTGGCTTATGTTGGTCTGTATACATCTGCTATCTTTGGGGCAACCTTGCCTGCCTTCCCACAGTCTGCATTGTGCCAGTGCTCCCTTGGTCAGGCCTGTGTAGGCATGGCAGGGGAGATACCTGTGCCATCATACCAAGTAGCCAGCCTACTACTACTGAGCATTTATATAGCGCTACAAGTCGTACAGCCTCCAGATATATTACGATCTTGCAGCTTGCATAGATCCTGGGCTGGGTAAGGATGAAGGCCTTATGGCACAATCTGGGGAATGTTGGCACAACATCAGTCATGTCTCCCAGTGCTTGGCATAGCTGATGTATGACTATCCTATCACACTGGCACTTGGTGACACTGCAGTAATCCGTAAGGTCCAGGCAGTGGCCAGGCATTCATGTCCTCCCTGAATTGCAGATCAGCACACCAGATCCTCCCATGCAACCCTCAAACCACACACACACACACACACATATATCTCCTGAAATTGTTAGGGGCCCTAGATTAGCTCTTTTTGCACAAACAGCAAATTTCAGCATGGCCAGAATACTCACTATTGCTGTTCTTAATATTTCTTTAAGAGTAGATATTAATGACTCTTTAGATTACAAGATTCCTTCACCTCTGATTTTTGTTCTTTATAACTTCATCTTGTGGTGTTTTTCCAGACTGCAGTCACACCAGTTTAAAACATACATGTCACAACCTTTATACAATTTGGGACAAATTGTAGAACACAGCAGAATATTTTCTAAGTACTGGCCTTAGTCCACATCTCCAGCAGGAATAATGGACATGTCTGTGGAGAAGAAAAAAAACGTACATGCTATGTATGTCTGTGTGGCAAACCATGTCCTCGTTCCACCCCTCCCAAGCATGCTCTGATATCCCCTTGTGGGTGTTGTGGGTGTGCACGGGTCCCATGTATCGGAATACAGTCATAGATGTTTTTGCGAGCTACACGTCTTCCGTGCACATGCAAATGGCCTATTCATGTTATGGAATAACCCCATAGATACCTATGTGTCTTTATAAAGTTAGTCCACAAAAGCTGCAGAAGTCATAGTAACAGAAAACGACAGCAGATAAAGACTAGCATGGCCAGTCTAGTCTACCCGGTAAGGTACCTAGGGTTATACCTGCCATTCCATGGAGGTTATCCCCACCCCCATGCCTTTCTTGAGGGTTGTAACTGGCTTTTCCGTGCAGTTTATCCCATCAATATTTCTATTAGGGTTCTATGTAGTTATAATGAAGCTGCGTACATTTACACCAATTTAGGAACTTAGGAGGTGGTACAAATGTACGTACACATCAAAGGTCCACCCTCAAACATGCCTACACCTGAGTGGTGTATAAATATGCTTATTCTTGTCATCACACACGCTTGCATGCAGTGGGGAAATTTTACAAATGGCATTTTTATAGGCATATACTGGCATAAATGCACAAAACATCCTTTATAACATTATGCCTTTAGTTAGTAAATAGACCTCACTGAAAATCACACTTTCCTAAATCTAGCCCTGAAGTTGTACCTGAGGAAATGGTGGCTGAAATTTACTTGCACAAGATTACAAGGAACCTCAGTAGAAGAAGTGGGCTTTGGCTGTTGTTCTAATTGCTAGATGGCTACTCCACTCCAGAATCCCAGCTGTGGGCATCTTTTTTGTGCAATACTGTGCTATGAGCTGTGTATCTGCAGCATCTCCATCCTCTAGTAGCTTGAAGAGTCATGGCTATTTTTTTAAGGCCATCTAGTGATTGGAACTGGAAGGTGGCATTCCTGGGATTTTGGCATGGTTGTCCTAGTTGTTATTGAGCCCTGTTTTGAAAAGATTCTCTTCTATTTATTCTTTCTTTAATTATGCTTTTTATTATTTTTGTTTGTGCCTTTCTATTTTATTTTGTAATAGTTTGCGCTATTGCTAGATAGCAAGCAATGTCTAGTAATAGTATGCATTAATAAAGTTATTGTTAAGTGCCGTAGGGAACGCTAAATGAAATAGCATGCGCTATTACCAAACAAAATGTGTATGATAGATAACTCCTTCTTTGGAATGGATATAAATTTATTTGCGAGGACCTGTACACTATCAGGGATAGCTTTGAGAGTCTGTTTTATAAAGTCACATAGTCGCCTATGTTGCATTTATTAAGTATAAGAAAAATATCACAAGACCTGCATAACAGGAGCACCATTTACAGCAAATAACATAGAGAAGCCTCCTATGGTCACATAACTATAAAGTTTAAAGAAGATAGAAATGTGACCATAAGAGGCTGCTCTATGGTAATTATTAAGTAGTGTGATAAGGAAGCTTATCATAGCTCAGGAAGGAGCTATAGTAAAGGTGAAGTGACTCTGAACAAGCAACCTGTCAGTTCTGATAGAAATAAGAAAACAGAATTTTGCCATAAAAGACTACCAGTCCCAGAATGCACCAGGTTTCCAACAGCCATTAGAGGAGCTGAAGTGGGGAAACGTGTGTTCAATCAGGAGGGCTATGAGATAATCCCCAAGCACTCATCTCAAAGGGCAGGGCCTGATTCAGCACAGCTGCGCTGTGCTAAGGTGGAGCACTCATCTAGGCAGAATAAAGGTAGAATTTATTCTACAGAGAATCATCCTCAGAATCAGCTTGGATATCCTCATCTTGGACAGCTTCATCATCGGGAGGATCATCAGAAGCAGAAGCCAGAGCGGACGAACAGAGAGGGCAAGAAACCCTTTGGAAGAAAGAAGAGAAAAGCATTTGGGAGGTCTAAAGGAGTCCAGAGCAGTACGTATACTGGGAGACATTCAAAAGGCCAGCATACACCATTGGACTGGGGAAAGCCAGAGGAATGGTGCTGCAGAGCTAGGAATCTCCAGACGGTACCTGTGAGGGAGACGGCTGCACGTGGAAGGGACCCTAAGACCCGTGCCAGAAGGTATGTGAAGAGAGATCCAGTGTCCAGGGATCTGGATTGGAAGGCTGGACATAAGAACTGGACTACATACTGGCCAGGCTATTTAGAGAGGAACTCTAACAGCAATGGAAGCTCAGGTATGAACACTGATCTATGCCCTAGCTATAACCTTGAAAGACAGCAGGGAAACAAGTATTCTCCTGAAAGTGCTCCATTGAGAAATTCCTCTGTGCCAATCCCTGATATTGAACCCATGATTGTTGAAGAAGGGGAAGGAGTGGTCTTAGATACAGGCTGTGAATATATGGATTGCTCTCTGTCTAAACTCCTTTGGTAATTTTCTGTTACAAAGTACAGCAACCATCACAAAGAAATACAAACTTGTTCTTTAATCTACTCAGAAAAGCTCCTGAGTAGGATTTTGGGCCACGCAGTAGAAAGCAAGCCAGCTAAGGGGTTTCAGCTGGATAACTGCTAGCAATTGAGCCTTACCTAATTGCTTGTGAACTCTGAGGGAATCACTTCTGAATCTATGTGTGAAGATATAAGAAGTTAACCTGAAAAGAACAGTTTTTCCCTTCTTTGTGGGTTTTGCTTGTTGTTTGATACACTGCTAAGAAAATATTAGCTAAAGCCTACAGAAAAGACCAGTTTGTTACCAACCAGGTCTTTATTCTTTTGCTTTGATTGCCTGACAAGTTCAACTGTTGTTTTCCTGATTTTGTTTTTCTAAGTTTAACACTGAAAGCAAGTATCCTGTTTTATGTGCTACCAAGCATATCTGTGTTGGGAGAAATAGCCCCATAAGTAAATATCTTATTGGCTTTACACTCAAGCACAACTAATTATTGTGAGCAGCTGTGTCTGGTGTGAATGGACTGCATTTCCCACAATCCCTTGCAAAATCATATTGATATATGCACTTGCCAAGACTGTGACATTCTCACCCAGGCAGCCGTCTGACAGTAGACATAGAATAGGTCCCTTTTTGGACATATGGCATAGGTGGCCTGTTATGAGGGTAATTATAATGGACATTTTTCTGCATGTATTTCATGCCAGTTTTTTTTATAAAAAAAGGCATGATGGTTAAAAAATGTGTGTTAAATCTAAGTGTTACGCACATAGATGGTGCGTAACTTTATGCTGCTCTTTGTAAAATTATACTCGTGTCTATTATGGAAAAATGAACATAGAGTGGGTGGATAGTGTTTGTGTCTGTGTATTTATCTATATATACATCTGTATATGCATGCATACATACATATGTGCGTGTGCGTGTGTATGTGTGTATGTGTGTGGAGGCAAGGCACAAGCAGAGCAGTGCTGAAGACTTTTTCCTTTGGATGCAGCAGCTACTCCCACTGTCTGTGTTGGTCTGTTCAGCCATCTGACAACATAAACCTCACAGATGGCTCTATGGGTTTTCAGGCACACTTGAATATATAGCCCGTTATTTTATTTTTTTTCTTTAATCTAAACAAAGAAAAAAAAGAAGAGCCAAAGGAAGATTTGTTTTTCAGAGACTCTGGTAAAAATCTGAATAAAAACGTGCCAGATATAACCATTTTTCTCGTTCCTTATGTGCGAATCTCATGGCTATGGTGGACTTTAACCTAAAGCAGGGTCTAAAAAGTTGATGACCCGAAACGCAGTACTGTGTCGTTATCCACCACTTTTGAGGATTTCTGCTACAGCATTTGGGACACAGCTAAGTACTTCTTGCAAAAAAATTCACTCAGCAGTTAAATGGTTTCTGCATTTTGATTAAAAAGGACGCGAACCGCCAGTTAAGATTCTTGCCTGGGGTTCAATCGTCCAACAAAAATATCTTATCTGGAGAGGTCTGTTGATATATGGAACCTGTTCATTTTTTGAATAAATATAAGATAGAGACAGTGCAGTTATTTCTAAAGTCAAATGCCAGAGTAGGAGACTTCTAAAAGGCAGGACTGGCCATCCCACTATGTGAGCCAGACAATTGCCTAGGGCAGTGATGGCTAACCTTTTTGAGCCCGAGTGCCCAAACTGCCGCACAAAACCAAAGAATTTCCTCAAAGTGCCAGCACGTCATTTGCATAAGTGGTCTTATTTGCATAAATATTTGCATAATGTTACCATACACTAACTTTTAGTAAACATGTCTCTTAATGAGTGTATGGATAAAGAAAGACTAAAAGATTTCTACATTACTATAATCCAGTGCCAACCGCCAGGCACATTAGGAACTACTACAAACGCTGCCCATTTAGAACCCATAGCAAAACCCGCCGTATCCTGACAGCATTACCAGGACTCACAAAGCACCATACCCTACCTATCAAAAGGCAACACTGCAAATATTAAACCAATACATTTCAGTGAATACTGGGGAAAGAGAACAAGTGGCAACGTCAAATAGGAATTTCCTCTTGTACCAAACAAAGCGCAGATGTTAATGATGCACATTTCCCAGAGCTGACATATTCCAGTTAATAAATTCAAAATAAAGAGATATCGTTCTACCTTTTGTGCATTTTTTTTCAGTTGCAATTGGTCCAGCCATTTTCTTCTGGTTTCTTCATGTTTTCTGCTAACTCTCCATCGTCTGCTGTCCATTTGTCCTTTCTTCTCTCTTCTAGTTTTTTTTCCATTCTCTCTCTCTCTACATCTGCTTTAACATACTAATCTTTCTCCTTTTGCTCTTTCCTCATTCCTATTTCATCCACACAAATTTTACCCCTCCATCCTCAATCCCCAATTACTCTCCCAATACCTGGCCAATTGTAGATTTTTCATCCCTCCTACACAAAATATTTTTCCCCTCTCCATTTTACTCTCCCAGCCCCATCCCATTCTAATCCTCCCCCAACATCAGCTCCCTTCTAGTTCCAGTCTCACCCAGCATCCATTCCCTTCTTCAAGCCCCCCACTGCCCCTCAGCCCCGTTCCATTCCAAGCCCCGTCCCCAACAGCGAGTTGCAGTGCAAGCCCCCCACTTCCCCTCAGCCCATTTCCATTCCAAGCCCCATCCCCAACAGCTATTTGCAGTTCAAGCCCCCTTCCACTCAGCCCATTTCCAGTCCTAGCAACCCCCCCAACCCATTACCAGTCCTAGCCCCCCATAGCCCACTCCCAGTCCTAATCCCACCAGCCCATTTCCAGTCCTAACCTCCCCATCAGCCCACTCCCAGTCCTAATCCCCCATCACTCAATTTTTAGTTTAAGCCCCCCAACCGCCTATCACAAATCATAACCCCCCCCCCCGCGCCCAACAACACTACTCCCCCCCCCCAGCCCAGCGCCCATCACCACTCATACCCCCCCCCAGCCAGCCCAGTGCCCATCACCACTCCTAACCCCCCCCAGCCAGCCCAGTGTCCATCACCACTCCTAACCCCCCAGCCCAGTGCCCATCACCACTCCTAACCCCCCCACCCCAGCCCATCACTACTCCTAACACCCCCAGCCCAGCCCAGCCCATCACTACTCCTAACCCCCCCCAGCCCAGCCCAGCCAATCACCACTCCTAACCCCCCCAGCCCAGCCCAGCCCATCACCACTCCTAAGCCCCCCAGCCCAGCCCAGCCCAGCCCATCACCTCTCCTAACCCCCACCCCCCACCCCCAGCCCAGCCCAGCCCAGCCCAGGGAAAATTAAAAAAAAAAGAAAACCTGTCTGCTGCCGCTGTCGGGGCCGCCGCGGCAGAATCGAGCGTGCCGCGGGGCCCCCCTGTACCCGGAACAGCCTCTCCTCCCTGTAGCAGCTCTCTCGTTGGAGCTGCAGTCAGACGCGCCGGCTTGCAGAGCGCGAGGGAAGAGTTTTTCCCTCGCTGCTCTGTTAAGCCCGCGGGGGCTGATGGGAAGTTCCCATCAGCCCCCGCGGGCTTAACAGAGTCGCGAAAGGGAAACTCTTCCCTTCGCGCTCTGCAAGCCGGCGAGTCTGACTGCAGCTCCAAAGAGAGAGCTGCTACGGGGAGGAGAGGCTGTGCCGGGTACAGGGGGGCCCCGCGGCACGCTCGATTCTGCCGCGGCGGCCCCGACAACGGCAGCAGACAGGGTTGTTGTTTTTTTTTCGATGGCGGACCTTCCCGCGTGCCAGCTGCAAGGCCTTCGCGTGCCACAGCTGGCACGCGTGCCATAGGTTCGCCATCGCTGGCCTAGGGTGTCACAATTTTAGGGACAGCAGCCTCGGTACTCAGCAGGTGCAGCACTACACTGAGGGAGGAGAGGCAGGAGAAAGCAGTCAACTCAACCATCACCATCGCCAACTCCGTACCCCCAAATACTGCAGGATGGGGTGCCTCCTCCCCTCTCCTGTGATCCAGCCTCCCAGGCATGACTCCTTTCTTCCTTCTTTTTGTGAGTATCATGCTGAAAGAGAAAATGCATCTGCCATGGAGTCTTGCCTCCCACGGCAGCAGGAAGTGTGTGTCAGAGAGGGTGGGACTGGCAGGAACTTCCAGCGTGCTTGAGCTGGAAGCTCCACAGAGGGTTCCGTTTCTTTTTCAATGCTGACACTCACCAATTTAAGGAAAGAAGGAACGATCTGTGCTCTGAAGGTTTGAGGGGATGGACCACTGGAGGTGAGGGGAGAGGAGGGAGGAGAGAGATGCTGAATTATGGGGACAGAGGAGGTAAGGCCTTCAGCTGCCCAGAGGGAGGGGGAGGGTGCATGGCTGAAGGTTTGCCTAGGGCAGCAGATACTCTTGGACTGACCCTAATAGAAGGTAATTTTATAAACCCTTTTTGTGCATAATAAAGCTTTAATAAATTACTGCATGCTTAAAAGTACTTGAGTACAATTAGGTACATATTTGCATACGACTTTAGAATAGCTGTGCTCAGCAGTTTGGGCAGACCCCGAATAGACTCTCGATTTATGCACATATTTTATAAAATATGTATGTCTACATGTACTTTATTTACTAGCATTTACACCTGCAGCGAAGCAGGAGTAAATATCTGTGACGTCAATCTAGCCATTGTTTCAGCAGGGTTTGTGCTAGTATTTGATAAAGACAAACAGGGGTCCTTTTACCAAATGGCGCTTAGTGTCACCCCAAATATGCCAATAGCATGCAAATCCATGGTGCATTCGGGCAACACCGCAGTGTTAACTGACAGGAGCAAGGAAAGCATGTTCCTGACAGTTACTGTGGTGCACATGGCCCTGCTGTGGCATTACAAAAATATGGGTGCACCCAATGCACTTATGGAGATAGTGATGAGCACGCTCATGCAATTTGGCCCCCATGCAGGTAGTGCAAGTGCACTGCCTGTGCGGCACTTATCCTACTCATTGTCTGCTCCTAATCTTCCCATTGCAAACCTAATGCACCATGGACAGTTAGAGGCAGATTCTGTACTGTCCGTCCAGCCCCTGTACGGCTGATCTGAATCGGGGTGTACAGAGGTACAGTAGATCCAATTCTGATTCCATGGAGGCTAGATGTGCCCAAGGGATCAGAATCGGGTCCATGGCCTAGACGTGCAGGCCGGACTCTGATTCTGATCGGCCACACACCTAGCCACATACCTGACTAACTCAGCCTGGCTCCATAATGGAGCTGCAGTGTCATGGCATCTCATTGCCATGGAGCTGCGATCCCCGGCCGCAGACCCAACATGCCTTTTCCCCACAGCCCGACCCCCTATCTGGCCTCCCATGGCCAGGATTGGGCTATGGGGAATCCCCTTTGCCCCTCACCTGTCTGTCCCCACCATTCACCGCCGTTTCTTGACGTCCAAGGGGACTTGTTCCACCTCAGAGGTGGAATAAGTCCCTCTTCAACCCGGCTGACTTCTGAATCGGCCCTGTATGTCCGGGGTCTCGCATGCCTCCTGACTGCCCCCTCTTGCTCTCGTCTATGGCTCCCCGTACAACACAGCTGTACTTACGGGTAGCCTGTGCACCGGGGCGGCAGGGGGATGAATAGCAGGGATATACGTCCCGCTATTTGTGGCACAGAATGACCTCCTTAGTGTCAAAATCTGATGGTGCTAGCTGTCATGGCCCCATGCTAGCTGTCAACACTTTCTCAATGCGCACTTTTAGCTTACACCAGCCCTGCATTGATGGCTAGCGCCCTTTAGTAAGAGGGCCCCATAGGCACCTATGTGTCTTTTTAAATATGCTAAAATAGGCACCTACATGGTCCACACATAGATGACCTATTATAAAATTACCCTCCAAAAACTCCTTGTTTATGGGTTCAGTGAGAAAAAATGTGTTTTTATGTAGGCATTATACCCGCTTGGTACTGGTAGAATAGACCTTGAGCACCATTGCTGCTTTACTGCATGAAATTTGTCCAAAGTTGTTCACATACATTGTTTTTTATACAGCCTGCTGACCACTGTCTTGACTTCATAACTCTTTACCCTGCAGGATCATATTCCAGTGCCCTATCAGCCAGATTCCAGCAGCAACCCATCATCAACAACCTCCTCTACACCATCTTCACCAGCCCCTCCGCTGCCGCCCAGCGCCACTCCGCCTTCTCCACTGCACCCTTCTCCACAGTGCCCGCGGCAGCAGAAGCAGTTCAGCACATCAGGTAACCCAGACCTCCAGAATCTGATTTTAGCTACATTCAAGATCAAAGCCTCGGACTTCTTGCGATTTGGCAGATGCAGAATTTGCATAGATTCAGCTTTCTGCTGTAGTAGTTCTTATTTTTAATAATTCTCTATAAAGTAACAATCATTTTGGCTTAATAATTTAATTGAATGAAAACCAGAGAAGCAGAACAAAAATGATATACAGGGATGGAGCACCTTTTTATGAAGGCACAGTTTAGAAAGGTCATCAAGGTACAATCTGGGATGCCCAGGTCAAAACGTCCCAAATACTGTACCATAAGAATGGCAGTGGTCAGGGCCGGTGCTAGGGTTTCTGGCGCCCCCCTGCAGCCTATCGATCAGTGCCCCCTCCCTCATTATTATTAATGCTGACTACGCCCCATCCCCTTTTCCCCCAAACTTCTTTTTGAACTCTTCACATGATGCTAGTATTTCTCTTTCAAATCCAGTGTTGTGAGAAATTGCAGTGAAGCGGTACCCTGCATCTCCTGTTTCCTTTTGTTACACCTCCCATGTCCAGCATCTTCCTATAGTGTCCCTATACACCCCTCCATGCCCAGCACCACTCCTTGCTTCTCCCTGTGCCCATGTCCAGCATCTTCCATTGATCTCCCTAGCCCCCACATCTAGCATATCCCCTCTGCCTCCCTATTCCACCCTGCATGCAGCATCTCCCTTGTCTCTCTGTGTCCCTCCATGGTCAGCATCTTCCCTCCACCTGTCAATGGCCTCCCCTCCATGTCCAGCATCTCCCTTGTTTTCCTATGACCCTCCCCCTTGCCAACATCTGCCCTGTTTTTCTTTGATACCCCAAGTCCAAAATTTGCTCTCCATCTTTCCCCCTCCATCTCCCTTTGCTCCTCCGTATCCAGTATCTTTGTCTCCCTAACCTTCCATCCCCATGCCCAGCATCTTTCTTCCACTCTCCCATGGTCCCCCGACTCTCTACATTTTTCACTTCCCCTTTGTACATTCTGCCCCCTCTCCCCCACCATCTTTTATTCTTAGCTCTGCCCGCTGGACTTGCTGCCATTCAGGGCCGTGAATGCGGCCTTGTGAAATTCTTCTGCCCGTGGGCGCAGGAAGTCCCGAGGACAGGATTTTCTTTTGGCGGGCCAGGAGAGAGACAGAGGGAAGGAGGGAGGGAGGGAAAGGGATGACTAGAACTGGCACCCCCTGCTGCCGGCGCCCCCCCTGTCATGCTTACCTCGCTTACTGGATAGCACCGGCCCTGGCAGTGGTGAAGGTAGGCACTTGTATTTACATTCCAAAATAGCTCTGTATGCGCCCCCGAAAAATACATACTTACAAGAGTACTAAAACTCACGGACTCGTTCATGTCAATAGGCTGGCCACGTTCATGTTTCGGCCAAATTTTAGAAACATGTACATATCTGAAATGGACAGTGGTAGCCACAGCCACATAGACATCCCTGCGACAATATTTTAGGACAAGAACATTTACCTGCATGTTTCTTTACTAGTGGGAAAAATATCACGAATATGTGAATTCCTTCTTCTGTACTTCCCACAGGTGTTTGAGTGCCAGAACGAGCACTTTTATAATGCCTATTCATGCCCTGAAGCAGGTATAGACATGGATGACATCGACCATGGGCAGAGACATGTAGGCATTTTCTAACATTGCGCATACACGGTGTATTTTCAGGACCACCCAGGACACCCCTCCAACGCATCCCTATGTGACATGGATGTGATCGCATTAGACATGTGTAACTCTGGAGATCTCTAAAATGGCTCCTGGGATGGTTTTGTGATTCCCATGTCTGAATGGCTGATTTCAGATGCGGAAATCATGAATAGAGCTTCTAAAATGACCCTTTAGGGTTTTTCGGCTTGGAAAAGAGACTGAGAGGAGATATAATAGAAGTTTATAAAATGAATGGTTAAAAAGGAAATGGCTGTTTAAGCTTTCAAGCAACACAAAGACAAGAGGACAGTGCATGAAGCTAACAGCCTGTAGATTGAAAATAAATCACAACACATAATTAAGCCATGGGATCTTTTGCTGGACGATGTGGTCAAGATGACTGTCGTAGCAGGATTTAAAGAGGTGTGGAGAAGTTCCTAGAGGACATGTCCATAAAAAATATTAGCCAGGTAGACTTAGAAAAACCATTGCTTATCGCTTGAAATGAAGTATGAGAATTTAATCTACTTTGTGGGATCAGCTGAGCACTTGTGGTGTTGACTGGCTACTGTCAGAGATAAGCTGCTGGGCTCGATGGACCTTGGCTGACTCAGCACAGCTTGTCTTATATTTTTATGTACTTATCAGACTTGAAAAGGTTTCAGTTTGTAGATGTCAATCCAGCATCTTTAGAGACTGTTTCTGACGGGCGTACCATGAATATAAACATGGTAGAGGAAAAGCATTCTAAGCAGTATTGTGTTGATTTTTATATAGTAAACCACTTAGAATATAGGACATGGTAGCGGTATATAAATGTTTTTAAATAAATAAAATAAATTATGGGGAGAAAGACATGCACATGAGTGCATTCACCCCTGCCACTTCATCCCCCCACCCCAGGGTATATCCCTTTTCTGTATATCAGGATGTGTACTTTCCCCAGCAGAGTAAGCATGCACAGAGACTGAACAATGATTAGAACATTATTTAATGCATATAAACATGTTTTTAACCTGCATGAAACATGCTGTAATGATTGTTTTTGCATCCCATGAAAAAATATTTTTTTTTGCATTTGGCTTCAGTTGAAGTTAATAAGGCATAATTATTGGTAAGATACTGAAAGTACATCATAAGAAGCAATATTAATTCTTACATTTCTCTTAAAGATAGAGCAGGTCTAGTTCTTGCTATGTGACCAAGAGTGAGCAACAGACACAGCCTGATATTATTACATTCGGCATTTTTTAAAATTCTGGCCGTGGCATTTACAATCCAGATAGTCAACACCAGTATATAGATTGTGGCAGTACTGAATATCCTGAGAGATTAGTGACCCGTTTGCTGTCCTAAGTTATTTGAATAGTCTATCTTGATAGTGGACCGAATATCGCTGCTATCAAGATAATTCCTAGGACTGCCCATGCTCTGCCCCCACACTCTCTGGATATCGTTGTTAAAGTCAGCAATTATTTTCAGCAACACTATCCAAATATGTGTAATGTGTGCACAGTACACCTCCTGCCACTTCAGTAAGCTGTACAACTGTAATCCTGCCACTCCTGTAGGTAACACATCTATAATGTCTCTATCAGTGGCATAGCCAGGACTGATTTGTTGGTGGTACCTGGGATTGGTGTGCAAATGTTAATACTGCCTGCAGTTCTCTTATCAACTGTTCTGCTGCAGCTGCTGCTGACTGGATGGGCATCGGCCCATCCAGGCCCACCCTTGGCTATGCCAGTGGTGTGTACAGTGTATCTCTTGCTTAGGGTATCAGCTGCACATTAGCTAGCCTACCTGCACACCTCCTCATATGATGTTTGTTGTTGTTAAGTGCCGGTGTTGACTCATGGCGACCCTCTGGATAGTTGTCCTAAATTGTGTTCGGTCTTCAGTCAGGCGGCTCATTGGTGACAGACTCGTACCCGTAGCTGCTGTTATTGTATCGATCCATCTCATTGCTGGCCTTCCTCTTTTGCTATCTTGCCAAGTGTGATGTCTTTCTCTAATGATCTCTCTCTTCACATGATGTGTCCAAAGTATGAAAGTCGAAGTCTTGTCATCGGGCTTCTAAAGAAAGCTTAGGTTTGATCTCCTCTTGTACTGATTGGTTTGTTCTTCGGGTAGTCCATGGTATACGCAGTATTCGCCGCCAGCACTATAATTCAAAGGCATCAATTTTCTTCCTGTCTATCTTTTTCACTGTCCAGCTTTCGCATCCATATGATGTTATTGAAAATACCATGGCTTGAACGAGTCAAATCTTTGTATGGAGAGAGACATCTCTGCTCTTGAGAATCTTGTCTAGGTCTTTCATAACCGTTCTGCCAAGAGCAATGCGTCGTTGGATTACTTGACTGCTTGTTGCTTCTTTATTGATAGTTGATCCAAGTAGGTTAAAGTTATTCACGATTTCAATTTCTTCTCCTTCAACGATGAACTTATTGATTTTGCCAGTTGTCATGATCTTTGTCTTCTTTACATTAAGGTGCAGGCCCATTTTAAGACTATGTTCCTTGATTGTGAGAAGCAAATGTTTCAGATCATCTTCACTTTCAGCCAGTAATGTGGTATCATCAGCATAGCAAAGGTTGTTGATGAGTCTTCCACCAATCTTCAAACATCTGTTGTCTTCATACAATCCTGCTTCTCTGATGATTTGTTCTGTATATAAATTAAACAGGTAGGGGGAAAGTATGTAGTCTTGTCGTATACCTTTGCTTATTTTAAGCATCATGCTAAGGGATAATCATCAGGTTATGGGAGATGGTGCTTATTTTAAGCACCATCTCCCATAACACCCTTATCCACAGACTCCAAACAATTGGGATCAAAGGTACTGTACTCCAATGGTTCAGGTCCTATCTAACCAACCGACAGCAACTGATCCGCACCAAAACCTCCACCTCATCCCCCTTCCAGCAACATCAAGGAGTACCACAAGGATCCACACTATCAGCCATGCTTTTCAACATCTACCTCCGTCCACTCTGCTCAGTCATACGCACTCACAATGTCAACTTCCACATATACGCCGATGACATAATGCTCTACGCCCCAATTACAACCACGGACCCAACAAACGACCAGCTATCAACCTGCTTCACCGACGTATCCAACTGGCTACAAGAGAACAACTTATCCATTAACATAAAGAAGACCGAAGCCCTTATAGTGACAAAAGACCCAGACTTCAAACCACCCACTCACCTCACCATGGGAACCACGCTAATTCAAGTACAACCACACATAAGATATCTCGGCATTATCATTGACCAAGCCCTAACTCTTAAGCAACAAATCAACAAGACCACGAGAACTGTATTCCACAAGGCGAAAACGGTACAACGCCTCCGACCCCTCCTCGAACCACAAGACTTCAGGACAGTAATGCAAGCTCTAACACTCCCTCATCTGGACTACTGCAACATAATCTACCATGGCCTACCTGCAACACAGACCAATCCCCTCCGAACTGCCCTAAACACCACGGCGAGAATAATTCACAATGCAAGGAAACGAGACCACATCACCCCAATTCTGAGGGACCTTCATATTCTCCCCATCGAAGCAAGAATCAAGTACAAAACTCTTCTACTCACCCACAAAACCATTCACCAAACACAGGGCACCCCACTCCGCGCCCTACTGCCTCGCCCAACCCACAACAGAACAACCAGACAATCCTCCAACAGCTCCGTTGCCATCCCCCACAAAAGAACCAAAGCAACTCAACGGACCTGCAACAGAGCCTTTGAACTCTATGCCCCATCCCTCTGGAACTCTCTACCAAACCACATCAGGAACAACGGTGATCTCCCATCATTCAAAAAGCAGCTAAAAACCATCCTATTCCAAGAACATCTCTGAATAGGAACCCCCCCCCCCATTTCTCTCCAAGATCTCCAAACCAGTATCTATGCTATCTTGTCAGTCTCTATGTTCACCTCAAAAATCATCAATGTTCAACCCCCGGTGATGGCCCCCCCCCACATTTGATTCCCCCCCCCCCTGGTTATATATGTCCCACCGCTTTGACCCAGTGAAAAGCAGGATATAAATACAGTTAAATAAATAAATAAAATTTTAAACCATTCTGTTTTTCCTTGTTCTATTCAAACTGTTGCTTCTTGATCAACGTACAGACTGTGCAAGAGAACGATCAAGTGTTTCGTATACCCATGCTTCTTAATGTGACCCAGAGTTTCTCGTGGTTTACACAGTCAAAAGCCTTGCTGTAGTCGATAAAGCACAAATAGATATACTTTTGGTATTCTTTAGTCTTTAAAAAGATCCATCTCACATCCGTGATAATGTCTCTCGTTTCTCGCCCTTTCCTGAACCCTGCTTGCACTTCAGGTAATTCTTGATCCAGGTATGGCTGTAGTCTCTGTTGAATAATCTTCAGTAGAATCTTGCTGGCATGTGGGATCAGAGCGAATGTGTGATAATTTCCACAGTCAGTTGGATCAGATTTCTTTAGTATTGGTATAAACACAGATCTTTTCCAGTCAGTTGGCCATGATGTTGTCTTCCAAATTTCTTGGCAGAGCCTTCTAAGTATGGTAACGGCTGCATCAGATTACTGTAATACTTCTAAGGGAATGCCATCAATGCCTGGTGCTTTGTTCTTTGATAAGGCTTTCAATGCTGCTTCTTTCATCACCAATGGTTCCGGATCATAAGGTACAGGTTGAAACGGCTGTTGGTCCACTAGATCTTTATCATATAAAAGTTCTGTATATTCTTTCCACCTTTTCTTGATCTTCTCAGCATCATTCAACATAGAACCTTGAGCATCTTGTAACATTCCAATTCGAGGCTGGAATTTTTTCTTTAATTCACGTAGCTTTAGGAAAGCTGATCTTGTTCTTCCTCTAATAGTTTCTGTTTCTATTTCCTTGCATGTGTCATTGTAGTACTTTTCCTTGTCCTGTCTTGCTGCACGTTGGAAATCTTTGTTGAGTTCTGTGATTGTCTTTCTTTCTTTCTCCTCTGGCTTTAGCTTCTCTGCGTTTCTGGGCAATTTTCAGAGTTTCTTCCATCACCCATTTTGGACGTTTTTGCTTTTTCACCTTTTGTAGAGACTTCTCGCTTTCTTCCAACACAACCTTCTTGATGTCATTCCATAACTCTTCTGGAGCTCTGTCATTTGTATCTAAAACAGCAAATTAATTTTGCAGGCAGTCTTGAAATTCCAGTGGTATAGTCTCATGGTCATATTTTGCTACATTCATGAGTGGCTTGCTGTTCTTCAACTTTAGCTTGAGTTTGCATACTAGTAGTTGGTGATCTGTACCACAGTTAACGCCAGGTTTTATCTTTGTTGATGTTATAGAGCTTTTCCATCGTTGACTTCCACAGATGTAGCAAATTTGATTTTTGTACAATCCATTGCGTGAAGTCTGTGTACAGTCGCCGCTTGTGTTGCTGGAAGGTGGTGTTTCTCCAGCTTCATTTCTGTTGCCAAGTCCATATTTTCCAACCATTGTGCCTTCTTCTTTGTTGCCAACTTTTACGTTCCAGTCACCCATGACTATCAGGCTATCCTGTTTGCATGTTCTGTCAATTTCAGCTTGTACTTGTTCACAGAACTCTCAATTTCATCCTCTTATGCAACTGTTGGGGCATATACTTGAATTATAGTTGCGTTGATAATCTCTATTAGTCTACGAGGAATGCCTAAGTGTTCACTGACTGCATTGTATTTCATTACAGTTCCTGCATGTTTCTTCTTTATTATAAATGCAACACCGTTCCTTCTTTCTCTTTCATTTCCAGCATAGTAGACCATGTGATCATCTGATGCAAAGTGCCCGATGCCATTCCATTTCAGTTCGCTGACACCCAACAGATCAAGTTGTATATGTTCCATTTCATTCTTGACCACCTCCAACTTCCCTTGGTTCATGCTTCGTCTGTTCCATATCCCAATATGTAAGACATCTTTGCAGCTTCTGACTCTCATTTCATGTGCAGCTACATCAGCAGTCAGAAGTCCCGATGGCTTTGATCCAACCACATCATAAATGCTGGCTTTACTCTGAAAAGTCTTCAGCTCCTCCCCAGTAGCTAGTCGAGTGCCTTCCAACCTGTGTGTCTCATCTTCCAGTACTATAGTGCAATTTGTTTTGTTGTCACTATCCATTGGGTTTTCATGGCAAGATACAAAAGTAGATTGCCGGGCCTTTCCGCCGCGCAGTTTAAGTTTAGTGTTGTTGTCATTGTCACAGAAATGTGATCCTCTGCCGCCAACACCGCCCCATTCTGCTGCTGCCCAGATGGGTTTTCATGGCTAGATACAGAAGTAGATTGCCAGGCCTTTTCTCCGTGCAGTTTAAGTTTAATGTTGTTGCTGTTGTCACAGAAATGTGATCCTCCGCTGCCAACACTATCCCATTCTGCTGCTGCCCAGATGGGTGGTTTGTCTTGGTCTGGCACCTCAGCTGAGACCTGTCCATCTTGGGAGACCCTATCAGTAAACTACTGATAGCTTAGCCCTCAGCATCATTGATGCACACAAGCCATCACAGCATGACAGACTGCAAACCAAGTGAGGATCTCCTCATATAATGCCTTTAAAAATATACCCCCTACTGTACACAGATTGATATTCAGTTGATAATCCTGGCAAGAGTTATAATGTACACACATTACATTTGCAGCTTACAGGAGTGGCAGGAGGTACACTGTATTTACATTACAGGGGCACAGGATTACAGATGTACAGCTTACTGGAGTGGAAAGAGGTATATCGTGCACGCATTACAGATATACAACTTACAGGGGTGGCATAAGATACACCACATAGATCCTTCAGGGGAGGCATGACATTGTACAAGATGAAGTTCTTCTTTAGGTTTTTGCTCATTCTTGTCTGTTCTGTTCCTTCAGGGTCCAACAGCACTATTCACCCTTGTGCCTCTTCTCTGTTACAAGCTTCCCATTACTACAAATATAAGCAGCAGTTCATTTTTCCAGGTAGGTGTTAACTGGTTATAATTCCTTCCCATAATGCATCTTGCACACATCTACTCTCCTTTTGATGTCCTAGTCCCAGATATCCAAATAAGGGCCCCTCCTTAGACTTTTTTGTGAGGGGGTGGGTGTATGTGGTGCCAATAATCCTATGACTTTTCGTTGACATTTGTCGCTTTCAAGCAAGCCTTTTGATAAATATTTGACTAATGCAGAATGAATAAATTCCTCACAAGTTTGTGCTTAATTTTTAAAGACGGCTGCTTTTTGTGCCGACGAAGTGGCTTCTTCTGGGGCTTTTTTAAAAAGTGTGGTCCCTAAAGAGGGCAATATTACTTCTTGAGAAGCTTGATTTTCTCTTTTATTTTTCAAGAAATAAAAAAAAATTACTCTGTATATCTCTTGTACACCTTTCACTCAGTGTCACTCTCTCTGTTATACCTTCACTCTCTCTTTCTCATGCACACAATTATCTCTCTTCATCATTCACTGCTTCTTTTTCACATAATCTCTCTGTTTCATATATTCATTTTCTTTCTCTTGTTTCTTTTTCAACTTCATGTCGTTTTGTCTTTTGATTTTCTTTCTACCAACTGTACACTTCTCTGTCTCATCTGAAGAAGGGCATCAGTTTGGTCTCAAAATTTTGGGTATGTCATCATTTTTGGGTAATTTTCATGTTGGACCAATGAATAGTGTGACAACTGTCAAAGAGTTCAGGTCTTTTCCTCCCCTATTTCTTCTCTTTCTGACACTTCTGGTATGACAAATACATACATTATTTTGACAACACATGTACAATTTATTTAACAGTTTTTTTATATTGCTTTATCATTTCAATCAAAGCGGTTTACATTGTAAATTAAACTTGGTAATGTACATTAAACAGGGCCATTGATAAATTGGACAATGTGGACAATTTAAAAAGGATTCCCCATGATTAAAGAGATATTTAACTATGGAGAAGAGCCCTTTAAAGACTGGCATGTCTCCTACACAGGTTAAATATACATGCTGCTGACTACAGACATGTTTTTCTACTTTGCTTGGATGGGGACAAAGGAGACATTATTAGGGAAGGGACTGTGTGCGTCCGCTAAGATATATGCTGGGATTTCCTTTTGAAATCCTGGCACAGCCTTTACCCCACTTACTTTATACCTGCAAAGCATGTGGAATAAAAACATCCCTACAGCACTTGTGAGCAGCTAGGAATTGCCCTTTAAGAAGGCAATTTTATAAAGGAAACCAAATTTAACAGGGCAAGTAAGTGCCTAGTGAGATGCTATTTTATAAAGACATATAGGAGCCTGTGTATCTTTGTAAAATACTAGCATGAAGAAGCAGAGATCATGTCTTAAATGCAGGCATGGACATTTATACCTGCTCGAGAACCATGAAGTATGCAAGTACACATGCAGATTTAGGTATTTCGTAATCATAGAAACATAGACATATGACGACATGGCCTATCTAGTCTGTCCTTCCATATCAACAACTACAACAGTCCACTTTTTACCTTTAGAGATCTTCTGTGTTGGTCCCATGCTTTTTTGAATTCAGTTACTGTTCTCATCTCTACCACCTCCACTGGGAAACTATTCCATGGATCCACCACTCTTTCCATAAAGAAATATTTCCGCAAATCACTCCTGAATCTATCCCCCTTCACTCTCATCCCATGTTCCCTCATAGCAGAACTTGCTTTCAATTGAAAGAGGCTCTCCCCCTGAACCTTTATGCTACGGAGGTATTTAAACATCTCAATCATATCACCTCTATCCCGCCTTTCCTCTAAGGTGTACAGAATTAAGATCCTTAAGGCTGTCCTCATATACTTTATAATGAAGACCACTAACCATTTTAGTAGCCACCCTCTGCACCGACTCCATCCTGTTCACATCCTTTTGAAGGTGCGGTCTCCAGAATTGCACACTATAATCCAAATGAGGTCGCACCAAAGACTTATACAGAGGCAATATCACCTCCTTTTTTCTACTAGCCATTCCTCTCCGTATCCACCCAAGCATCCTTCTAACATTTGCCATTGCCTTTTCTACCTGTTTAGCTACTTTAAGATAATCAGACACAACCACGCCCAGGTTCCGCTCTTCTTTAGTGGACAAAAGTACTTCACCCCCTATACTATATTGCTCCCTTGGATTGCTGCAGCACAAACGCATGACCTTACATTTTTTAACATTAAATCCCAGCTGCCAGATTCTAGGCCATTCTTCAAGCTTAGCGAAATCCTTCCTAATGTTATCTACACCTTCCTGGGTGTCTACTCTATTGCAGTTTTTGGTATCATCCACAAAAAGGCAAATCTTACCCTACAGCCCGTCCGCTATATCACTAACAAAGATGTTAAAAAGAATCGGACCAAGGACAGATCCCTGGGGAACACCACTGGTAACATCCTTCTCCTCAGAGTGAGCCCCATTTACCTGTACTCTTTGTCACCTCCCACCCAACCAATTTCTAACCCAAGCAGTAACTTTAGGGTCCATCCCTAGGGTGCTCAGTTTGTTTATAAGTCGCCTGTGAGGAACAGTGTCAAAAGCTTTACTGAAATCTAAATACACCACATCTAGGGCTCTCCCTTGGTCCAACTCCCTGGTCACCCAGTCAAAGAAATCAGATTTGTCTGACAAGACCTGCCTCTGGTGAATCCATGCTGCCTCGGATCCTGTAATCCACTGGACTCCAGAAACCTCACTTTTTTCTCTTTCAGCAGTGTTTCCAATTATTTACTCACCACCGAAGTCAAACTAACCGGCCTGTAGTTTTCAATCACATCCTTACTTCCGCTTTTGTGTAAAGGCACCACATGAGCCTCTCTCCAGTCCTTTGGCACCACTCCCAACTCCAACGAGGCATTGAAAAGGTCAGTCAGTGGAGCTGCTAGAAAGTCCCCAAGTTCCTTCAGTATTCTAGGGTGTATCCCATCTGGTCCCATCGCTTTGTCTACTTTAAGTTGAGCTAGTTTCTCACAAACACAGTCTTCTGAAAATTGTTCAAGTTGTCCCTCGCTTCTGTTCCTGTTTGTGGGTGTTCCTTATCGGTCCTACAGTTCAGTCCTCCACCACTGGGTAGTGCACCTCCTCCTGCAACATGGAGACTGGACAAGTCAAACTTGTGACCAGTGTTCCCTCTAAGCTGTGCGCGTGTGCGCGCGCACACATCTCGCCGAGCGAGCGCACATACTTTACAACAGAGCGCACAAAAATTACGGTTCTGATTCTGATAGAAAACACAGACATCTTAAAATTTAAAAGTTGTTGTGTATTTATGGTTTTCACAAGTTCTACAATATTTTCTAGTGCAATGTGGTGTACATACTGTATTCTGATGTGTAGTCAAATTTTAAAGTATATAACTCAGAGTGTCGTTATGTGGCGCAAAAAAATTTAACCTTCCTTCAAAAGCTGCACAGCTGATATTTTATGCGCACACAGCCTACGGAAAATTAGAGGGAACATTGCTTGTGACATCACCGGGTATATCCTGCTGGTCTTCTCCCATGATCCCCCAGTGTGTCCAGTCTCCATGCAGCATGAGGACGTAGTGAGCCTAGGTGCTGGGCTCACTTGAGAAGCAGTTTAGGAGCAGTTAGTCAGGATTTGATTTACCTTGCGTTTCTTTTGCCCTTCTTTAGGTGTAATCCTGTAAATTGTATTCATTTTCATTTTCATTTAATTTCATTTACTTTTACTTTATTTATTTTCACCTAGTCTGCCTTAGTGTAAAGGGGGGTTCTGTCCCTTTTCAAAGTTCACGCTGCCAGCTAGCCTCTCTGCTTGGGATTCTTCGGTCTCTGTGCCCGGTGATGATCTCTCCCCCAGGACTGTACGGGGGAGAGCTCTGTGGAACACCTGCATTTTGGCAGTGTCCATGCGGCAGATTCCCATCGCGGCGGGAGCCTCGGGCCGTTCGAGGTTCTTTAGCCGGTGGGCCGGGGCTTGCAGCGTCTGCTACTTCTGTTGGCGCGAGGCAGCAGCGTGTCTGGACAGCTCTTCACCCCGCAGCTACAGCGGGGTAACTGCTGCATCCCGACGCCACAAGGGAGTCTCTCGAGTCCGCATGGAGGGGCTCTGAGCTCTTGCCGCCTCTGTGGTGTTTGGCGCCAAACGGGCCTGCTTCGGATTGGCACCATTTTCTCGGCAGGGCTGAGGCCTCGTGGCGGAGAGCGGAGCAGCCCCGCGTTTGAGCAGACGACGCTGTTCCATGCGGCTACACCCAGATAAGGACTTCCTTTTGCTGTTACTTTTAATTTTAATTCTAATTTTAATTTCCTTTTAATTTCATGGTAGTTTATAGTTCTTTGAATGCAATGTGATTGGTTTGGGTTTTACTTCTTGGGGGGTGCCTTTACCTTTGTCTGTATTCTGGCAGTTAGCGACGTCTGTCAGCAGCAGGTTTCCGTGCTAGGATTTGGCCATTCAGGGTCATCGGCGGCACAACCACCTACAAATTGAGCCCTTTCTGAAATTGTCATTTACATAAGGATGCTATTTCCATGTTTATACGCTTGGAAATTGTGCAGACAGCCTCTAAATGTCGTTATGCCATCTGCAAATTTGATCGCCATGCTTTCTGATCTCTTTTCCAGATCATTTCAGTGCAGTAGATGTTACCAGATGCCAGTTCCAGTGCAGATCCCGAGACATTCCACTATTTACGGGTCTCCTGTGAGAAAACTGGCCATTTAGTCCTATTGTGTTCCTGTTTTTGATCCATTTCCCATTCTATAATAGCACATCATCTCCTTCCTCAGGAGAAGTTCATAAGGGGCTTTGTCAAGTACCTTCTAAAACATCCAGATACATATCATTTGGCTTACTCACATGTTTATTAACCCTTTGAAAAGACAGCTTGGTGCTGCTTTTCAGAACAAGTTCTATCATTTAACTGGCACTGAACTCAGATTCATTGGTCTGTAGTTTCCAAGATCGCCTTTGAAGCTCTTTTAAAAAAAAAACAAACCCAAACCCCCCCCCCCCCCACCAATTAGTGTTACATTAGTAACTCTTCAATCTTTAGAGATCATTAATACTAATGTTATGATTGAGCCTGGCTGATATTATGAATGATCACTATTAGACAAAAATTAGCTAGGTTAAGACACTTTGATTTGGTTTTCTGCACTATGTTATCAGAGCGCAGCTTGCCCATTTGGCGGGAACACTGCCCATCTGGGCCATCTGGGGAAAGGCCCCTGCTGGGGATCGTGAGAAGTGTTGCTGGATGGCACAGTCCGGGGCTTAGTGTTCCAGGGTCCTGGAAGGGTTGATAGCGGCAGTCAGGCCTCCCTGTCTTTGCTATGACGGTCACCTAGGTTCAAGCGTCCTGTGTTTTGGGTGACAGGAGTGGGACACCTGGACATGTGGTGCTGGATGTTGGATAGGCTCATACTTCTTAGGTGCACTCTCCTTGAGTGCGTCTGCATGTCCGTGTTCCGTCTGTGATCTCATGCTCAGGTGATTGTTGCAGCAATGACAGAGATCGCTTGGGATATCGTGAGCGGGGTTGTCATGGTGTTGCATGGGGTTGCCAATGCAAGATGGGGCCATCCTGAGGAGTTTGGGCCTCAGTCATCAGCTTTCCCTTCGGTGGCACGGCTGTCCAGGAGGCACCCCTCCAGATCCGCCGGTCCAGTTCTTCTCTTCCTCTTCTCAATGTGGGCAGGGGGGCTGGCAGATCTGGAAATTCACGTCCACTGCACGTTCTACTGTTTTACCTCTGCCTTGGGGTTCTGAGGTCATATATTCCCAATCATTTGTTTGGTGGGGTGCTGCTGTCTGTTGTGCAAGACAAGGTGGTCAACAGTCGGAGGCTGTCGTCTATTCCCCTTACCCCTGAAGGTGCTCACAATTTAAGTTTTTTGTACCTGCGGAGGTGTATGTTGTTAAAGGCTAGCAGGCGCACCTGTGGGACCAGAATCCTCGGTTCTTCCGACCTTCCGTTGAGGTGCGCGTGTGAGGTTTACTCCCTTGGTCGGCTAGCAACTTGCTTCACCCATTGCGCCTTCCCTTTCCTCAAGGCATCGTTGCGTCCCACTTCTTCGTGGGGGCTCGCCGCAGGGCCTGGAGTTATGCTCAGCCGGTCCAGCCAGGGCTGAGTCCTTGGGGGGAGGCTCTGATCCTAACGATACAGGGAGTGCTGGGATCCGTTCAACCAGGTTCCTTCGGGCCCAGCGTACGTCGTCTTTTGCTGGCCGGTTTAGGTCTTCGGGTCGTGGCGGTGCTCCGAGAAGACCAGTAGGCTGCACAGTGCTTGTCTTGGAGCAAGCGCGGGATATCTGTAGGTTCATATTCAAAGCCGTCCGGTTACATGTCCCTCCATTGTGGAATGCTGTACTAGTAGGCATACTTCATATGCTGGGCTGACAAGTTGGCTTCCGCGCTGCTCGGCATCAGCCAAGGTGACTGCCGGTTTAGGCTGTGGATGTGGAGTCAGCCTGGAGGAGGGGCCTTGCATTCTCTGGACAATGCCCTGTTCGGTTGTGTGCCTTGTGGCCCTTATGGAGTTGTAAAAAGAAAAAAAAAAAAAAAAAGAATAATCAAACAGGAAAGCCTTCCTAATTGTCCCCACTTCTTTTTTATAAGGTTCTGTCCCTTTCTTCCGGGAGCTTGGCCGGAGCGTGGTTAGACTCAGCTACATTTTGGGGATCCTTTATGTACAAGGCGTTTTAGTGTACGCAGCACGCCCAGTGTTCTATCGTCTGACTGGAACGGTACGCGGTACGTCAGCCGTGGCAGGCGTTCGCGGACACGGTAGCGGATCGAGCGCTGTAGGTGCTGTCTGAGATCTCCGGGATGGTGGCCTATTTCGATCGGCAGGGTGGAGTCGGTCGGGTGGTCAGGGTGGCCCGAGCGAAGGGACAGCGTGCGCGGTTGAAGCCTTGGCGGCCTGCGTTTTGGTGGGGACACTGTGGTGGCGAATGTCCTTAGCGGGGTCCGAGTGTTTGCCGGAGGAGTGAGATTGCATCAGGCGGTGTGCGCGCCGCGTGTGCTCAGATGCGGTCAGCCCATATTGGACCTCATGGCGACCTGTCAGTCTGCGGTGACGGGTTGATGTTTAGCAGAGGACATATGAGGCTACTGGATAGCGTCGACGCATTGGTACGGGGCCGTGGCCCGGTCCATTCTATGCCTTTCAGAGGTCATAGTGAAAATGGCCGACTGGGTCTGGTTGCTAAGATATGTGCTCTTCATTAGTCAGTGGGGACCATTACCAGTGTATTCTGCAACATTTGCGTGAGCTTGCATAATCTTTACTTGCAACCAATCGAAATAACTGTCCAAAACCAGTTGATGCAGTCACTACTTAAATTTGCCTCGCTTGACAGTAAAAAAAAAAAAAAAAAAAAAGACATATTTATTTTATACCGATAGGTCACTCACAGCATATTTGGCGATTCCTCGTACTGGTGTTAATCATGCAGATAATTTCTGCTCTAGTTGTGGTGATGTGACTTTTACATCACAAAAATGGCATATGACTGTGGCGGTTCAGAAAGCCTACAATTTATATTTTGGCTGCAGAATAAAAGATCAGGATAAAAGCTAGGCGCCACACATATGCTGCAATACATGTGTAGCAGATCTCAGGCTGTGGATGGATGGGAAAAGACCATCAAAGTCTTTTGCGGTTCCAATGATCTGGAGAGGGCCCATGGATCACGTCGGCGATTGCTACTTCTGCATGGTTCCTCCAATTCCGGAGGGCATATCCAGGTGATGTAAGCGGTTGGCCTACTGGCATTGCGTCGTGGGCGTGGCTACCAGAGTCTCCTTTCTTTTTTGTCACACCATGTAAGACTCCACATCTTCTGAAACAACGCTGGACTCTGGGGCACTTGACACCCTCTTATATGCCCTTGGTGGATCACGCTTGGTTTATTGCAACTCATTGCTTAGCTGCATTCCACATTCTCAATTAAAAAGACTCCAACTGGTCCAGGACATAGCTGTAGAGCTACTTTGTGTTGCAAAGAATAAAGCCCTTAAGAGGTGTGACAAATAGGGTGTTTGACGCTGGTGGTTTTTCCATTTCCCTCATTTTGCTTCCCACCTCTGTCTGGATGGACCTCGGTTCCGTTCTCCCTCGTGGAATCTGGCTGTGCCTGTCTAGTTGTCGGTTTGGGACTTACGCAAGAACACTTTGCTTGTAACCTGCGTTCCTTGGACCTTAGGTGAAGGTTCCGTCGCTTTCTGGGAGGTCTCTTCGCTGCCTGTTCCTCCGTGGAGGCGGGTTCTGCGGGAGAGCAGCGGTTGCTAACACTTGACACCCTGGTGGGGTCGAGAGCTAGGGGGGAGCTCAAGCGGATTTTTCAGGTGGAGCTCCGGTAGCCTTCTCAGGTGGTCTGTTTCTAGGACGTTCAGTGTGTTTGCGATGGCGAGTTTGTCTTTCTGAAGCACTAGCGCTGCTTGGGGCAGAGTTCTGTGCTGTTTTCACCAGTGAAGAGGATCCAAGTGGGCTCTCGGTCGTGTCTTCCTGGTTGGCTTACTGCCTGTTGACGTGAGGAGCGGGCTGGGGTCGGTGCCTGCTCTGTTCGTTTAGGGGCCGAGCCGACTGGATAGGTCCCTCCCAATGATTACTGCTCTGGTACATCCCAGTGGTGGAGGACTGAACTGTAGGACCGATAAGGAAATGGAAATTACACTTACCTGGTAATTGATGTTCCTTGAGGGAGTACAGTTCAGTCCTCATTCCCGCCCGGGGATGGATGTTTCAGACGCGAGGCGTCAGTTCCGAGTGTGCTTTCGGATCCTAGAGTCGGCAACGGGCTCTGATTGGCAGGTAATCGCGAGAGCAACCTTTTCTGCCTATACTCTTCCTTAGTTCTCCTTCCTTCTAGCTCTCTGTCTTCCGCTGTTTGGTGCGCAGGGGGACAGGGGCACGGAGGTGGGTGTTTTCGGCCTTTCTTTTTGGGGCCCTGTGATTTTAAAGTTGAAGTTTGAGCATAGCTTTGTATTTAGTACTTTAACTGGTTGTTTGTTTGCTCCTTTGAGTCTGCTTTGACAGTTGGTCACTGGGGGATCATGGGAGAAGACCAGCAGGATATACCCGGTGATGTCACAAGTTTGACTTGTCCAGTCTCCATGTTGCAGGAGGAGGTGCACTACCCAGTGGTGGAGGACTGAACTGTACTCCCTCAAGGAACATCAATTACCAGGTAAGTGTAATTTCCATTTTTCTGAGGTCTTGCTCCTGGTTCTTCATCTGTGAACACAGAACAGAAATATTTGTTAAGCAATTCCGCTTTATTCTCATCAGCTTCTACATATTCTTCCCCTTCACCCTTGAGTCTGACAATACCACTTTTGCCCTTCCTCTTCTCACTAACATATCTGAAAAATGTCTTATTTTATTGTATTGGCTATTTCCTCCTCTTTTTGAATCTTTGCTTTCCTGACTACTTTGCTAGCATCTCTAAGTTTTTCCAAATATAGATGCTTGTCTTCTTCTCTCTGTGATCTCTTGTATTTCATGAAGGCATCCCTCTTTTTCTTCACTTTTTCAGCTACCTCTTTCGAAAGCCATAGTGGTCTCCTTTTCCTTTTACCTTTACCATTTTAACAAAAAGGTTGGTTGCCCTTAAAATATCTCCTTTCAGTTTAGCCCACTGTTTTTCTACATCCCCCAGCTGCTCCCATCCCGCTAACATCTCCCTGAGGTATTGGCCCATCTTGGCAAAGTTAGTCTTCCTAAAGTCTAAGACCCTCACCTTTGAATTGATTCTAACAGCCCTAGTCCTAATACTGAACCACACCATCTGGTGATCACTGAATGCAAAATGATCTCCTACTATAACATCAGAAACACTTTCACCATTGGTAAGCACCAAGTCCAGTATGGCCCCTTCACGTGTGGGGTCTGTTACCAATTGCTTGAATAGTTCTCCCTGTAGAGAATCCAGGATCTCTTTACCTCTAGATAATACTGCAGCAGGAATGTGCCAATCAACCACTGGCATATTGAAATCCCCTATCAATAGCACTTCCCCTTTCCTAGCAATGCTGTGTATGTCTTCAATTAACTCTCTGTCCACCTCTCCGTCTTGTGAGGGAGGTCTGTATATGACGCCAATGCAAATAAATGTCTCTTTCCCTCTTTCTAGTTTAACCCACAGTGCCTCCTCTCTCACTTTTAAGCTCTGTAATTCCAAAGCTTTAATAGTATTTTTTACATATAATGCCACTCCTCCTCCCCTTCTTCCTACCCTGTCCTTTCTGAATAAATTATAGCCGGGTATAGTTACATCCCAATCATGGTTTTCTGTGAACCATGTTTCTGTAACTGCCACTAAATCCAAGTCGGCCACTCCCAACAAAGCTTCAACATCAGGGATCTTATTCCCCATGCTATGGGCATTTATACACACTGCTTTCCATATGTTACCCCTGTTACCCATTTCCATAAAGGTATTTAATGTATCACTTACCTGGGGGCTTTCACTTACCTGGGGGCTTTTTTCACCCATCCCCAACGAATCTAGTTTAAGGCCCTCTTCAGTAGATTAGCCAGTCTACTACTGAAGACAATCCGCATACTTACGAACTCCACCTGTACTCGAGCTGGACCATATCCCCGAGTACACCTACTGGCAAAGTATCCACATTCATACCAACGCACGACTTTTATGCTGGTCTGTATTTTATTAGAGGCTCCATATACACAAACATGACTATAAAATTACCCCATAAAGGGATACTTTTATAAAAGGCTGCCTACGTTGAGAAGGCAAGCAGTTGCCTCTATGCAGCATATTCTTTAAAGATATATAGACGCCTGTGTCTTTATAAAATACTAGCACAAATCCTGTAGAAATTGCAGCAAAGGAGCAGGGCTAAAGGTATGCGGGTGAAATATTCACATAGGTTTGTACAGGCTGATTTTCAAAATGGCAGATACTCAAACGATGATGACCATTGTGCAGAGCTCTTTCCTAGCCATAGTAGAATTCTTTTTTTTTTAATAGCCCTGGGCATGTGCGAGTAGTCTTGCGCCTCTTGACAAATACTTGGCCTTCAGTTATCTTTTTTCTGCAGCATTTTTCACACATGTTGATAGCTCTCTTCTCTTCTGACATGTATAAGTTTTGGCCAATTAGGATTGCCGGTTTGACTTCGGACCCCACTGCATTATATTTGGGGCTACCGCTGCTGAAGAATAAAGGAAAAAAGTAACTTTTAAATTACTTTTAAATTTTCTCCTCAGTCAGGCAGTCATGCCAGAACCCTCAGGTCAAATGGCTTCAATGCTTGATATACATAGTGTAGCTATTACTCCTCTGCCTCTAGGTCCTCAGTACACCATGGGGGAGAGAACAAGGAAAAGTGAGAGCAAACAAGCCGCTCAGGAGAACAAAGTACAACAGTAGCTCAATGGTTTCAGAAGCCATCAGCCATACATCTAAGGACCACACCTCCTCTAAAACCCCTTTGGAGAACACAGCAACATAGGAACTCTGTCAGCAATCCTGCAAGAAGCGTGCCAAAATAAATCATATGGATGCTTCCGATTTGTTGCACTCTGAGGCTGAGAAACACAAGAAGGATCATCTGAAACATGTTTATTCGTCACCTCAGCCGGTAATAAGTTCCATGGAGGGTCACTTTTCTTCGGGGACCTCTTTTAACCCTTACCTGTGCTCCTCTCAACTTATGTACTCCCAGAGGTCATCCGGTTTGACCCCTCCTCCTCCCACTATTTTCTCCCAGTAAGTCTCTCTTTGGCATCTTTCGTTTGGGTCCTTCCCATTGGGTTCACAACATCTGTTCCATATCGCCCTGCTAGGCCAGTCCACACAAGTGGGTTGTGTTGCCTTACCAGCAGATTGGTGGAGACAAAGAATCAATGAAAAGCCCAGGATTCAATGACACCACTCCCATGCCTCTATCCATCTCAGCCACAAGAGGCCTCTACAATATTTCTTTGTCTCCAACAGATGAATGGATTTTCTCCTCTCTAAAGAGAATTCTGAAGATTGCGAGGAAAAGATTGATTAAACGCTTGTGAGCGACTGCCTTGAGGGTGACTCTCTTACTTGAGTGTGACGTGGGAGGCTCCACTAGACTGCAGTCTTTTCGGTAGCCATAGGAGGAAGGAAAATTGGTTCAGCTCCATACGCTTATCATAAGAGCCTGTTGACCAGCCAGAAATTGGAAGGATTTGGAAGTATCTGGAAGAATGCAGCAGCCTCACACAACCTCAATGCCAACTCCCTCCTCCTCTGTTCCCCCCCTGCTCTCTCTCAAAGATTGCAGAAGGATCTGCTTGCCAGCCACCAACTTCAAAGGATCTCCCAGCCAGCACCTTAAATGCAGTGCTGCAAAACCATTGTAACTCTCAACTGCACAATTCAAGCAACTTATTTTTTAGGGGACTGCAACCAACTAGCATACTCTTTAAGCAGACGATTACAGCCTCACAAATGGTCCCTCGACTCCCTTGTGGCAGAGCACATCTTTCAAAAATAGGGCATTCCAGTAATAGATTACTTCACTTCTGCATACAATCTATTTATTTTATTTAACAGATTTTTTTATACAGCTTTATAATTTCTATCAAAGAAACATAGAAACAGAGAAAGATGACGACAGAAAAAGACCACATGGCTTATCTAGTCTGTCCTTCCATATCAACAACTACAACAGTCCCCTTTTTTCCTTTAGAGATCCTCTGTGTTTGTCCCATGCTTTTTTTGAATTCAGATACTGTCCTCATCTCTACCACCTCTATTGGGAAACTATTCCATGGATCCACCACTCTTTCCGTAAAGAAATATTTCCGCATATCACTCCTGAATCTTTCACCCTCATCCCATGTCCCTTCATAGCAGAACTTGCTTTCAATCGAAAGAGCCTCTCCCCCTGTGCATTTATGCCACAGAGGTATTTAAATATCTCAATCATATCACCTATATCCTGTCTTTCCTCTAAGGTGTACATATTAAGATCCTTAAGTCAGTTCTCATATGCTTTATAATGAAGACCACTGTCACCAGTTGCCCACCCTGGGTCCTAGGGCTAGCAGAGAGGGTTCAGCTGATGACTATCCTAAGCCAGGAAGTGGGGGTAGTGCAGGCGTAGTAGTACACTGGCCCTCTGGGTAATGGAGTCCCAAACACCCTCACAGGCAAAGGAATTGAGGTAGCAGAGTGGTAAGGTCAAAATAAGGTTTTTTTTCCCCGTCCCGGGGTTTTGGTAAACACAAATGAACTCAGGACAAAACCATACGTCTGGTATAAAGAATAGTAACTCAGGGACTGCAGAAAAATGACATCTTTTTCTTCCAGCTTTCATATACACAGTCCTTTACATAGGAAATAATAAAGGCTTCTTTTTCAATGGCAGTAATGCTCACTTTGCTTTCTCCAGCTATACCATTAGCTTCAAACATTCAATTCAGCAAAGTGTTTCCATATTATCTGCAATGGTTAACGTACAATCCATGGGTACATCGTTTATGCCTTCATCTGTGTATTCAACCTGCATATCCTCCAGCCCATCCCCCGCTGGATACAAGGGCACGCATTCACACAGGGTTTTCAAAACATTCTCTTTAGCCTTAAGAGAATTCTGGAAAGCTTTAGTGTCCCAGAGAAAACTATTAGGCTTAGTTTTCTCTCTGTTCCTTTTATAGAAACTACCTTCCGGCTTCTGCCTGCAAGTCTTACGGAGCAGTGCTCCTTCACTATTAGGAAAGTTCAGAGATTTGTACCTTTCTCTCTCGTGAGCTTCTGGACGCACTCAAGCTGGCTCCCTGCGTGGCTTCTCCCTCCAGCTGCCTTCCTCCCAAGGCTTTAACTGAGAGAAGCTTTTCTGCAGACTGTGGGTTTTAACTCTCGGTACCTTTTCAGCTTGAGCTTTCTTTGTTCCTCTGTTCCAATGTTTTCTCCTGTTCTAGCTCTGCTGCAGGAATTCACAGCTGCTCCGTCAGAACTCCTCCCGGATCCTAATCCAGATCCTGAGCTTGCTCCCCAGCTTGAACTTCCTCTCCAGCCTGAACTCAAATCAGCACCTGAACCAGAGCCTGAGCTCCCTCCTGAGCTGAAGCTTGAGGTTACTCTGCTTTCTAATGAGTGCTTTTTATCTTCCACAGTGCTTAGCTTCGCCCCTCCTCCACCCAGGTGAATCCTATTGCACTCAGGGCACGGGGCTTGTTTGCAGCTTGGGCGGGGCTGCTGCACTCGTGGCTGGGTTTGTTTACATCTCCCTTGGCAACCGGTAGCCATGTGCATTGCCTGGCTGTCAGAATCTGACATGTTTTCATCAGTTTCCTCTGACTGCACAGCAAGGGACGGATCTTCCCCATCACACCACTAACCATTTTAGTAGCCACCCTCTCTACTGACTCCATCCTATTTATATCCTTTTGAAGGTGCAGTCTCCAGAATTGCACTCAATTCTCCAAATGAGGTCGCACCAAAGACATACAGAGGCACTATCACCTCCTTTTTTCTGCTAGCCATTCCTCTCCCTATGCACCCAAGCATCTTTCTAGCTTCTGCTGTCGCCTTTTCTACCTACACAAATGAAAAGTTTATAAAATTACCCTCTAGAAATCAACTTTTAGTCATGCTGTAATATTCAAAATGACCTAGAAATCAGTAAAAGGAAAGAATTATAAAATACTGAAAAGAAGACCGTTCTAGGATTCCGGTGAGGTTTTTTTCTCATATTTTGCTGGGTATAGCAACTGTTTCTCTTGTTCTCCTGAGAATTGCATGACATTTCTTTTTTTTTTTTTTTTAATATTTATTTATGCAATGTTTTAACAAAAACCACAAGAAAAATCTTGCAATTAGAAAATAGAGTACATAAAGAACATTAACAATGAAATCACAAAAAGAAATTCACAATCAAATATGGCTCTATATAGTCCACATGTTGGGGGAAGGAGTTTAAGAAAGAACTCCCCAGGGTAGGAGTGCCCTAGGAGAAAAGGAAGAAATAAACATAAGAAATCAGACAGCGTTGGGTACCCCGGATATAACAAATCCTAAGGAGGGTTAGAACTTCATTCTGGAGGAGACACGGGTAGAAGTCTAGAGTTAATAAACGTGGACAAATCCTGTGGATCAGAAAATACATATTTAACTGCTTTGATAATCACAATACATCGACACGGGAACCTAAGAAAGAAAGTACCCCCTATCTGAGAAACACCAGATTTATACAACAAAAATTGTTGCCTCCTCTTTTGGGTTTCTTTGGTTAAATCTGGGAACATAGAAATTGTAAGGCCATGAAAGGTTTCCAGACGCTTTTTAAAAAACAATTTCAAGAGCCAATCTT
This sequence comes from Ichthyophis bannanicus, assembly GCA_033557465.1. Taxonomy (NCBI): domain Eukaryota; kingdom Metazoa; phylum Chordata; class Amphibia; order Gymnophiona; family Ichthyophiidae; genus Ichthyophis; species Ichthyophis bannanicus. Next base: position 140,051,115 of record CM066041.1, on the reverse strand, counting down.
TACATGACATTTCTAATGATCATTCTTTTGTGGGAAATATTCTATTTTCTCTATCAGTTTTGGGCAATGTGCCTCTCTGATATCTGTATTTAACACTGCACAGGAGAAAATATATTTCTGTTTCCATTTCTTCTGTGTTCTAGTATCTGCAGAATCTGGCTTAGTTGGGGTTCCATCAGTTTTTTGAAATTTTCCTATTTCTAATTTGTGGTCACTTGGAGCTTGATTTACTAAGATTTTTTTTTCTCATTCTGTGTATCTGTCTGTGCTCTATGTATGCGTTTAGGGAGAGGGATTCAGCAGTTATGTAGCTTCTGTGTTACTCGCTTTCTCCTGTTCACTGATTGTAAAAATTTTATTTTCAGATGTTGTGCCTGAGACACCAAATCGAGCACCCCAAGTTATCCTTCATCCAGTGAACTCCAACCCAATGTAAGTGAAGAGCGTCTGTTACCAAGATGTAGGAGCAGTATCTTTCTGCATCAAGCTGTAGCCAGGAATCTCTCAGATCAGTTCTGAGCAATGACAAGCATTTACGTTTATGGCAGTCCTGGCATTTTAAAATAAATGTATATATTCAGTGGCATAGTACAGATAGTCAGTGGCACTGAATATTCATAAACACTGCTTGTTGGTATGCACTATGAGCTAATATATAAGGAGCCATGTAAATTTACATGACATTTATTTATTTATTTTTATTTATTTAGACAGATTTGTATACCACCTTACCCTTCAATCAAAGTGGTCACAACACAATTGAGGGATACATTTAACACGAGGGGATATGAAACACATATGCTAATACTTACAGGGAACATGGGCAATGGAGGGTTAAGTGGCTTGCCCAAGACCACAGGGAGTACCTGTGGGACTAGAAACCCCAGTCCTTCCGGCCCAAGGTTACTGTCCTCTAGTGGGATAAATTTATGTTCATAAATCATGGTATTTTTAGCATTGAGGAGAGTAAATGAATAACTAAGCATGCAAACCACAGTATCATAAATCTATTAGTGTGTGTATGAAGCCCATCGAGTGTACCTTCACACTGTGTGTGCATTATATTGTTGCATAAAGTAGACTGTATTTATTCATCGTGTCTCCTTGTTAAGGGACTGGTTATTTATACCCTATTTTCCTTTTCGCCTCTCCGGGCCAGTCCAGGGAAGGTTAGGTTGTCAATCCCCCTCAGCAGCTGAGGACATAAAGACATCAAGTTTTCTTGCTCGATGAAGCCACTCCCCCTGAAGCCAACTGCCAGTCTTTTTGTCCTCAGCAGCTAAAGAGGATCGTTTTAAATCTCTCCCTTAACTTTTTTGCTATTTATTAATTTATTTGTTGTTGTTTTAAGTTAGCTCTAGCAGAGCTGATTTAATTATAGTCCTAACGGAGTACTTTAGTATAATTTACCTGCTTTGCCGGCAGAGAGAATTGGAGCACGACGGTTTCAGGTAGAGCCTGCCTGTATTTTTATTCCGTCTCTGACTCCTGTGGCAGATTGAATCTGGGAGCCCCAGTACTTCTTCTGCGTTTGTAATGCCATGATCTTCCTGCTTCCGCTAGCAGCGGATCAAAACTTTATTGTTTCAGCTGTTTCCTGCTTCCGCTAGCAGCGGAACAAAACTTTAAATCAGCTGAGTAGCTACCGGTGCAGCGTTTAGTGTTTTGTTACTGCGGCGTGATTTCACCGAGAGCGGAACAAAACTTTATTATTTCAGCTATTGAACAAAGCGTTAAGTCAGCTGAGTAGCTACCAGTGCAGCGTTAGTGTTTTGTTACTGCAGCTTGATTTCACCGAGAGGCATTGTTCCGGCTGATTTAAACCAGCGGTTTTTCTCTGGTCTTAGCGCGGCTCTGATTACTACTGATTTTAAGTAGGTGAGATATATCTATGGCAGAAAAACTTGTATTGGATTCAGAAAAGCTGTCTTTGCCTGTGGAAAAAGCGGGAAAGGCAGCCATTTTAGTGGCGCCGGCTGATTTAACGGCGAAACACCAACGGCCTTCAAAGAGAAAGACTAAGTCTTCTAAGGAGATTTCTAGTCAAGAAAAGTCTGCGCAGCCTCTGCCACCGGAACAGGAAAGTGTATTGTCTTTCTTTTCGCCAGAGTTTATATTGGCTATGCACAAGGCATTTTTAATGAGATCTTCTGTGTCTGAGGGAGTCATTAAGGACTCTGCAACATCTCCTAGGTGTGTGGTGATGCCAGAAGATCCTGGGGAAAGTCCTTCCTCAGCTAAAGAGGTTGCTAAGGATCCTTTGGACCCTTTTTCTTCACAAATCTCGGTCCCATTGGGTCAAGATGAGATGGAAGGCCTGTCTGAGGGAGGTTTGGACCTACCTTCTCAAGAGCTGGAAGAGGGTGAAATTGCACCAGGAGAAGATCCTAACATATTTCGGGTTTTTCGTAAGGAAGAACTATCAGCTCTTATTTTGCAGTCATTATCTGCCTTGCACCTATTACCTCCATCAGCTTCTCAGGAACCTTTGGAGGATCCCTTATTGCAGGGATTTAGAGCGGAACAGCGCTGTTTTCCCATGCATCGGGTGATAAAGCAGATGATTGAATCTGAGTGGGAATGTCCGGAGGCTACGCTCCGAGGCAGCCGCGCTTTAGCACGCCTTTATCCTATGCCGCAGGAGGAAAAGGAGTTATTGCGTATGCCCAAAGTGGATGCTATAGTTTCGGCAGTAACAAAGAAAACGACTATTCCTGTGGAAGGAGCAACCGCTCTTAAGGATTTACAGGATAGGAAGCTTGAAATTCTTCTTAAGCAAGCGTTTGATTCTAGCGCCTTAGCTCTGCAAGCGGCTGTTTGTGGGGCTTATGTTTCTAGAGCATCCATTCGGTGGCTTCAAGGAGAAGTCTCTGGAGATTCTGCTTCAATGCAGGGGGCGGAAAGTGCGAAATTGGAATCAGCTGCGGCTTATATGGCAGATGCCTTTTATGATCTACTGCGGATAGCCGCAAAGACTATGGCATCACTCGTGGTGGCTAGGCGTTTTTTATGGTTGCGTAACTGGGCAGCAGATGTGTCTTCTAAGTTACGGCTAAGCAAATTACCCTATAAAGGAAGGTTGCTTTTCGGAGAAGCGTTAGAAAAGATTATTAAGGATCTGGGTGATTCTAAAGGAGGGCGTTTGCCAGAGGATAGACCGAAACCTGGGAGAGGAGCAGCAGCTCTTCGGGGTTCCGGTCGAGATTTCAGGAGATTTCGAGGGGCTCGCTTTGCTCCCTATTCTAGAGGCCGGGCGACATTTCGCGGTCAGTCCTTTCGAGGAGCCAGAGGTTTCAATAGATCTTACTTCGCGGCTTCTCAATCCGCAGCTAAGAAACCACAATGAAGGTCTCTTGGTTCAGGCGTTAGTACCTGTAGGGGGACGCCTGCAGGATTTTCTCTCAGCCTGGACCGAGATCACTGCAGACAAGTGGGTGTTAGAAATAATTCAAAAAGGGTATGCGCTGGATTTCGCTTGCAATTTACTACCAGCCTTCGGTCTTGTCTCCTTGTGCGAAGGGGCTAAAAGAGAAAACCGTGTTAGACACGATTTTGCGTTTATTACAGCTTCGAGCAATAGTCCCTGTTCCCCGAGACCAATACGGTCGTGGTCGATACTCGATTTATTTCGTGGTTCCCAAAAAGGAGGATTCTTTTCGTCCAGTTCTCGATCTCAGAGGGGTCAACCGTACTTTGCGGGTTCCTCATTTTCGCATGGAAACGCTGCATACAGTGATTCGGGCAGTACGGCCGGGGGAATTCCTCACGTCAATAGATCTTACGGAGGCTTATCTTCACATTCCCATCAGACCATCTCATCAACAATTTTTACGTTTTGCCCTTCCAATGGGTCACTTCCAGTTTCAGGCGTTGCCCTTCGGTCTAGCCACGGCTCCAAGGACTTTCACAAAGCTCATGGTAGTGGTAGCAGCTGCGCTGCGAAAAGAAGGGATCCGTGTTCATCCATACCTCGACGATTGGCTAATCAGAGCCGATTCTCATCTGGCTTCCGTAGTGGCGATGTCACGAGTTGTTCAACTTTTGGAACAACTAGGTTGGGTGATAAATCAGGCAAAAAGTCACTTGCAGCCAGTTCAACAACTGACTTATCTAGGGGCTTACTTTGATACGGCTCAAGGGGCAGTTTTCTTGCCGGAAAACAGAATAGTCAAGATTTTGCAACAAGTGCTAGCATTTTTAAGAATTCAAGCTCCAACGGCTTGGAAGTACTTACAGCTTTTGGGTTCCATGGCGGCTGCCTTGGATCTGGTTCCGTGGGCCAGGGCTCACATGCGGCCCTTACAACAGGCGCTACTTTCCCGGTGGTCACCGCAGCTGCATCCTCTATCACAGCGCCTGTTTTGTCCAGAAACGGTAAGGAAAAGTCTAGAATGGTGGTCCGATCCGGTACATCTCAGAGCGGGCGTTCCTTTGCAGGAGCCCGCGTGGGTGTTAGTCACCACAGATGCCAGTCTGACAGGCTGGGGAGCGCATTGTCAGTCGCAAATAGCTCAAGGTTTTTGGTCAAAAGAGGAAACACTGTGGTCGATCAACATGCTAGAGCTACGCGCTGCCCGGCTTGCTCTTCAACACTTCGAACACCTTCTCACAGGGAAGGCGGTTCGTTTGTTCTCCGACAATGCTGTTACAGTGGCGTATATCAACCGACAAGGGGGAACAAAGAGTTCCTCTCTTCTAAACGAATGTCAGAAGTTGATGGCTTGGGCAGAGAATCATCTTTTAGCATTGTCGGCTGCTCATGTGGCGGGCAAAGAGAATGTTCAGGCCGATTATCTCAGTCGGTCTGTCCTCGATCCAGGAGAATGGGAGTTGAACGTAGCAGTTTTTCACGAAATAACTTTAAAGTGGGGACAACCGGTTATGGATCTAATGGCGACGTTCAACAATGCAAAGTCGAACCGTTTTTTCAGCAGACGCAGGGAATGCATGTCGGAAGGGCTCGATGCTCTAGCTCAGCCTTGGCCGGAGAACATTCTATTGTATGTTTTCCCTCCTTGGCCAATGGTGAGCAGAGTTGTTCAACGCATAGTGAAGCATTGCGGTTCTGTGATTCTGATTGCGCCGGATTGGCCTCGGCGTCCTTGGTATGCCGATCTAGTTCGGCTTCTAATAGCTCCTCCTTGGCGTCTTCCAGTCCGGGTCAATCTGTTAAATCAGGGTCCCGTACTCATGCCACATGTGGATCGCTTCTTGCTTACGGCTTGGCTCTTGAGAGGTCTCGCTTGACTCGCAAAGGTTATGCGAATTCTGTAGTGGATACCTTACTTAAATCTAGAAGACCTGGGACATTTCTTGCGTATGTTCGGATATGGCGGTTTTTTGAGTCTTGGTGTGAACGGCATGATGTTCTTCCTCGTTCGGCTAGCTTGCCTCAATTGCTTTTATTTCTCCAGGAAGGTTTGGATAAGGGGTTGGCGCTTAATACCCTTAGAGTTCAGGTGGCCGCACTTGCATGTTTTAGGGGATTAGTCCAAAATTGCAGGTTATCCTTGCATCCGGATGTGCAAAGATTTTTTAGAGCGGCTAAGATTATTCGTCCTCCGCTGCGGCACATTGTGCCTCCGTGGGATTTGAATATTGTTTTGGAGGCGTTGTCGAGTTCGTCATTAGCATCAATTTCCTCCCGATCTCCTAAGGAGTGTTCATGGAAGACAGCTTTTCTGGTAGCTTTGTGTTCAGCGCGAAGAATTTCGGATTTACAGGCTTTGTCTTGCCGTGAGCCTTATTTGCAATTTCTCCCTGAACGAGTTTTATTACGTACAGTTCCTTCATTTTTACCGAAAGTGCTTTCTGCTTTTCATATTAATCAGTCAATAGTTTTGCCAACTTTTTCGGATTTATCAAATTCTCCTATTGATAGAGCTCTTCGAAAATTGGATCTTGGTCGTGTCTTAAAGACATACCTTAAAATTTCGGAACCATTTCGTAAAACAGATAGATTGTTTGTGCAGTATGCTGGACCTAATAAAGGGAAGCCGGCTTCGAAGTCCACAATTGCTCGATGGGTACGATCTGCTATTGTGGCAGCTTATCAGACTAGAGGACGCTCTCCTCCTAGTGGGCTGAGGGCGCATTCTACTAGAGCACAAGCAGCATCCTGGGCGGAATTTGCTTTTGTTCCTCCAGTAGATATCTGTAGGGCGGCTACATGGTCTTCGTTGCATACCTTTACAAAGCATTATCATCTAGATGTTCAGGCCAGGGAAGATGCAAAAGTGGGAACGTCGGCTCTCATTGCTGGACTGGCAGGTCCCTCCCGAGTTTAGGTACTGCTCTGGTATTGCCCTAACCTTCCCTGGACTGACCCGGAGAGGCGAAAAGGAAAATGAAATTAGTTCTTACCTGCTAATTATCTTTCCTTGAGCATTCTCCGGGCCAGTCCAGGGTCCCACCCTTTAGTTATTGGGGCTAATGTTTCTTTATCAAATTAAGTTGGAATTTATTTGGTTTAAAAAAAAAAAAAAATTTTGATAAGCACAAATTATTTGCTTATGTTTTCCTGAAGGACTATAAAATATAATCAGTTTTATTATGAGTTAGCCTTTTGTTTTAAATTCTATAATAGTTAGTTGCTTTGTCAAAAGAAGATTGGCAGTTGGCTTCAGGGGGAGTGGCTTCATCGAGCAAGAAAACTTGATGTCTTTATGTCCTCAGCTGCTGAGGGGGATTGACAACCTAACCTTCCCTGGACTGGCCCGGAGAATGCTCAAGGAAAGATAATTAGCAGGTAAGAACTAATTTCATTTTACCTGTTATACCTGCTTAATGCATACCCAAGTTTAATTTTCCTGTTTAATGTATACCCAAGTTATTATACCTGTTTCACTGTAAGCACAAATCACGAAATTGAGATGTGCAACTCTTATGTTCTTTGTAAACCGCACTGATGTCGAATAGCGCGGTATAAAAGAGACTGCAAATAAATAAATAAATAAATAGGTGTGTGCACATAGGTAGAGCTTTGACATAGCATGGATGGAGTGCACACTTACATACGTAATTTATAGAATATAGGCATATGTACATCATTGCTTAAATTGTCATGTCTTAAATTTATGCGCCTTAGTGGGCACCTATGTTAGTATGCTATAAAGATTTGACTTAATAAAAAAGGCATAATTCACGTGCTTAAAACCATGTATTAAATATAAAGCAGATTTTAGAATTGCTCTCCACATATACAACAACAATATTCAGCTGCTAAACATGTGGAAGCCAATTCCGTTGTGTGCATCTCCCACCTGTCCGGCCAGTCAGAATCGGGATGTGCTCCAGTAGACCCGATTCTGATCCCGTGGGCACACCTGGACATCCAAGCAACTCCCTGGCTCCTGCATGGAACAACAGTGGCATGGCGTCCTGTTGCCAGGCCACCGTGGCTCCTTGCAGGAGCTGCGATCCTTGGCAGCAACGGAAAAGTTCTTTTCCCCACAGCCCGACCCCCGATCTGGCCATCGTGGCCAGGGTCGACTGCAGGGAACCACCTGCACTCCTCACCTCTTCGGAGGGCCCCAGATCCGGCCTCTATATTGTAATGATAGAGGTGTTGCACCCTATGTTACAGAGGGCATTGAGTCACAAAGGATTAAAGTCTTGCAGGAAACAAAATGCACTGTAGAATCTCTATAGATTGAAATTCCATGTAAAAACAGGAAGGGGAAAGCGATGGCAGTGGGGGTGTACTCTCAACCGCCTGGCCAGAAAGAACAAATGGATGATGAAATGCTCAAAGAAATCAGAGAAGCTAACAAAAGTTACAGAACAGTAATAATAATGGGTGATTTCAATTACCCCGGTATTGATTGGGTTAGTGTCACAGCAGGACATACTAAGAGATAAAGGGGCTTGTTTACAAAGCCGCGGTAGCGGTTTGCGATCGTAATCGGAGCCGCGGCCCCATTGATTTCAATGGGGCCGCGGCTGCGATCGCGATCGCGAACCACTACCGCGGCTTTGTAAACAAGCCCCAAAGTTTGTAGATGAAATAAATGACTGCTTCTTGGAGCAGCTGGTTTATGAACCGACCAGAGGGGAAGCCATTTTGGACTTAGTGGAACACCAGATCTGGTGCAAGAGATAAGGGTGTTGGGCCCACTTGGCAATAGTGATCATAGCACGATCACATTTGATTTAATAAATGGAGGAAGGATGGCAATAAAATCCACAGTACTACCTTTTAACTTTCAAAAGGAAGACTATGATAAAATGAGGAAAATAGTTAAGAAAAAACTGAAAGGAGCAGTTGCAAAGGTTTATTTATAGGGATTCTTGATATATCGCTAGGCCGGAGCATTAAGTGGTTCACAAATAAAAGGACTGCCAAAAGAGATAAAGAAAGGAATGCCATAAAACTGATAGGACAGAATAGTAAAGAACAGGATGCAGGACAGAAAGAAAAGGAGGAGAAGAATGAATCAAATCAGACAAAACAGCACAAACCAAGGAGATAGACAAAACGACAGGAGCTATTCGGGAGGAGACAATTTGAACACTAGCTGGTACAGGTATGTTTTAAAGCAGCCTTGAACCTAGGAAATGATGATTCAGCATGCAGGGAGGTGGGGAGAGAGTTCCACAAAGCAGGGCCAACAAAGAAAAAGACAGTGCCCCGAGTGCGCTCGAGGCAAGCCTGGGTAACAGAGGGGAGGGCAAGATGGTGATTATGGACGGAACAGAGGAGATGATGAGGCAAGTGAAAATGGAGGAGGTCAGCCAGGTAACGGAGAGTTGAGAGGTGGATAGCCTTATGAGTCATAATAAGTAGCTTATATTATACACGATAGCGGACAGGCAACCATTGCAGTCAGGCAAGAAGGGGGGAGACATCATCGAAATGTGAGCAGTGGGTAAGGATATGGACGGTGGTGTTCTGAAGTAATTGTAAATGGTGCAATTGGTAGAGAGGGAGACCAGCCAAAATAGTATTGCAGTAATCGAGTTTGGAAGTAACAAGAGAGGAGAAATGTAGTCAAAGCAGAAAACAAAAGTAAAGGGCAAACAGAACGAATCTGTCATAGAACAAAGAACGAGCGACGGGAAATGGAGGAAATGTGGTCAGAAAAGGAAAGGACAGAGTCCAAAATAACCCCTAGATAATGGAAGGAGGGAACCAGTGAGATCGGAGAGGAAGCCAAGGAAGGAGCTAAAGAGGGGGAAGGGGACCCAAAAGGAAGTTAGAAGCTAACCAAGCATTAACCAAACATAAACAGGAGTCTAGTGCAGAGAGATCGGGTGACAAAGAACTGATACGGTGAAGCAAAAGAATATCAACAGCATAAAAATATGCTGAAATACCTGTCTGCTGTATCAGGAGGCACAAGGGAGCCAGGAAAACATTAAAAAGAAGGGGAGACAGGACCGAACGCTGAGGGGCACCACAAGGGAGAGAAGTGGCTGGAGGACTAGAGGCATTAGAGAGCACCAAAAAGGAATTTGCAGTAAGGAAAGAATGAAACCAACACAGACACCAGAGACACCGAAATCCAACAGGCAGGAGAGGAGGGTGCGGTGATCCACAAGATCAAACGCAGTGGATAGGTCAAGAGAGACCAGAAGAGTGAAATCCCCCTGCTCATGAGTGACATGGCATTCATTGAGCAGAGAGAGAAGGACAGATTCGATACTATGACCCTCCTGAAAGCCAGACTGGTGGGGATGGAGGGCATTGATGGAAGACCGGTGAGAAGAAAGTTGAGAGAAAACAAAATGCTCCAATAGCTTAGATAAGATTTACCTCAAGCATGAGTGTTGTTTAAAAATACTACTATCTTGGAAGCCCAGACCAACTGTATTCCATGCTTTAAGAAAAGTGGAAGGAAGTTCAAAAAACTGCCAGCATGGTTTAAAGGTGAGGTCAGAGAAGCTGTTGTTGCCAAAAAAGCATCTTTCAGGAAATGGAAAAAGCAGCCAAATGATGAAAACTGGAAACAACATAAGCACTGGCAAATTAGATGCAAGGCATTGATAAGGCAGGCAAAGAGAGAATTTGAGAAGATGCTTGCTTTGGAAGCAAAAACACATAATAAAGACGTTTTCCAAGTATATCCATAGCAAACAACCTGTGAGAGAGTCAGTTAGACCATTAGATGATAGAGGAATGAAAGGGGCACTATATGGGGACAAGGCCATAGCAGAGAATGAATTCTTTGCTTTGATCTTTAATGAAGAAGAGATAGGGATGTTACCTATGACTGAAATGGTATTTAAAGGTGATGCTGAAGAAGAATTGAAAGAAATCGATACACCGGAAGATGTATTACAACTATTTGATAAACTGAAGAGTAGCAAATCACCTGGACCGGATAGTATACATCCAAGGATGTTGAAAAGACTGAAGTATGAGATTGCAGACCTACTATTAGTAATCTGTGAACTATCATTAAAATCATCTATAATACCTGAAGATTGGAGGGTGGCCAATGTAACGGCAATTTTTAAAAACGGTTCCAGGGGTGATCCGGGAAACTACAGACTGGTGAGCCTGACGTCAGTACTCCGAAAAATGGTAGAAATCATTATACAGAACAAAATTACTGAACATGTAGATAGTCATGGCTTAATGGGAGAAAGCCAACATGACTTTAGCCAAGGAAGGCCTTGTTTTACTAATCTGTTATGTCTTTTTGATGGTGTGAACAAACAGGTAGACAAAGGTGAGTCAGTTGATATAGTGTATCTGGATTTTCAGAAAGCCTTTGACAAGGTCCCTCATGAGAGACTCTTGGAGAAATTAAAAAGTCATGGGATAGGAGGCAGTATACTATTGTGGATCAGGAACTGTTTAAAAGATAGAAAGAAGAGGGTAGGGCTAAATGGCCAGTTTTCCCAATGGAGAAAGGTGAATAGTAGAATACCCCAGGGATCTGTGCTGGGTCCGCTGCATTTTAACATATTCGTAAATGACCTGGAAATGGGAATAACGAGTGAGGTAATCAAATTTGCAGATGACACAAAATTATTCAAAGTTGTTAAAACGCAAGAGGACTGTGAAAAATTGCAAAAGGACCTTGATAAATTGGAAGATTGAATGTTTAAATGGCAAATGAAATTTAATGTGGACAAGTGCAAAGTTATGCACCTAGGAAAGAAGAACCCAAGCTATAGTTTCACGATGCAAGGTTCCATATTAGGAACCATCACCCAGGAAAAAGATTTAGGTGTCATCGTGCATAGCACGTTGAAACCATCCGCCCAGTGTGTAGCGGCAGCCAAGAAAGCAAATAGAATGCTAGGAATCATAAGGAAAGGAATGGAGAATAAAAGAAAGGATATTATAATGCCTCTGTATCGTTCCATGGTACAACCGCACCTTGACTATTGTGTGCATTTCTGGTTGCCGTAATTAAAAAGGATATAGCGTTATTAGAAAAGGTACAGAGAAGAGCTACCAAAATGGTAAAGGGGATGGAAGGATATCCCTATGAAGAGAGGCTAAAAAAATTAGGGCTCTTCAACCTGGAAATGAGATGGCTGAGGGGAGATATGACAGAGGTCTATAAATTAATGAATGGAGTGGAACGGGTAAACGTAGATCGATTGTTTGCACCATCAAAATATAGAAAGGCTAGGAGACATTCAATGAAGCTACAGTGTAACCTATTTAAGACTAATAAGAGAAAATATTTCTTAACTTAATGCTTAATCAAACTCTGAAATTCATTACCGGAGGATGTAGTAAAAGCTGTTAGTGTAGCTGGGTTTAAAAAAGGTTTGGACAAGTTCCTGGAGGAAAGGTCCATAAACCATTATTAAAGAGGACCTGGGAAATCCACTGCTTGCCGCAATACAAGCATTGTGGAACCTGTGTCCTTTGGGGAAACTGCTAGATACTTGTGACCTAATTGAGCTTAATGGACCTTGGTTTGACCCAGTATGGCATTTCTTATGTTCTTATGTTAAATGGAAGAAGAAGGTTTCACCAACCGCCAACACCTTTGGTTTAAGTTGGAGGAAACTCTTCATATGGAGTGGTGTAGACCTAAAGACATCTGGAAAGAGTATAACTGTATGACCACAAATTAAACTCTCTCTCTTATGAAAGTAAGCTTGCAAGACACTGACTTTGTCCAGTTCTGTAAGAAATGAGTCAATCAAGATAGTTCAGGAGGGAATCTCATCTACAGAAGACTCAAAGAAAATTGTCAAATCCTATTCAGTATCCTCCTCCACCTATACAACCTTAGCTTCAGTCTGGGAAACAGCCCTAGTAGCTAAATAATGAATATTGGATATTACCATAGTATCAGCATCTTCTAAAAGTAACACTTCCTTCAAATATTTCCTCATAGAAACATAGGGGCCAATAATCAAGTCTTTGGGAAATTAAAAAATCTTAAATTTGTACTTTGAATAGAATTTTCCAAAGATTTAAATTGTTTATGGAGCACCAAACTATCTTTAATACCAGCTACACTAAAAGACTGCAAGGAAATGCTTGTGCCTCTATCTTTTTCACATTTTTGAGATAATTTAAATATTGTCTCATCTTGTAACTGTAATTTTTTAACTGTTTGCTCAGAAAACTGCACTGTTTGGTCAAAAAAACCCCTCAGAATGTTATTTGTCTGGGATACAGACTTCCAGATGTCTAACAAGGATACCTCTGAGGAGGAATTCCCCTGAACTTCAAGAGGTATAATTGTACCAGAGATATGGTTAGGAACAGGCATGGAAGCATCAAGGATTTGTGGTGGGGTCAGACTTGAAACAGATTTTGCATCCCCACCCACACCCATTAAGGGAGTGACATTACTCTCACCCTCTTTGTTCAGAATTCCCACTGGAGGAAGCGGGAGAGTCCTTTTGGGCTTAGAAAGGCACCAGATATGGAGGGGGACAAAGGAGTGGACAGCCCACCATTGGCCCTAGCCTGCATATATTAATCAATAGGGATTGTTACTACTCTTGGGTGTAGATGATACAGAAGCAGGCTTCTTATCCTTGATCTTCCTCTTCACACCTCCTTTAAACATCTCCAAGGGGTGTACTCATTTGGTCTTGTGCCCCTTTGGGCACACGACTGCAGGTCCAGAAGCAAGCAGCTTTAAACCTATAGGGTCCTCGATGCCTTGAGATGATGTTGTCAGGAGGGTGGAGCCTCATGTCCGACTCGGTTCCCACTCACTATTCTCAATCAGGGGAATAATTCACAGGCAGCCTCATGCAGACAAACAAGATCAGAAACTCCAATCCCGGAGTCTCAGCTTCCTACCCCTTGTAGCAGGCAGCATCATAGGGTCTTTGGCGCATTGAGATGATGTCATTAGGGGGTGGAACCTCACTCCCGACTCTGTTCCCACTCCCTGTTCTCAATTGGAGAAATAATTCACAGGCAGCCTCACACAGAAAAAGGGCACCTGCAGCTCCAATCCGGGGGTCCCAGATTTCTCCTTAATACACGTTTAGCATGAAAACTAACGTGTGTTAAGTGCAAAGACTTCATGGTAACTGCCGAGGGCATGACCAGCTTGTTCCCAGCAGTTAACATGTGAATGCATACTCTATTGCATGGTGCTATTATCACAGGTGCACTTACCTATTAAGGTGAAGGTAAATGCACCCATGCCAACTGCAACATTGACAGGGTGAGATATGTCCCTCTGCACTAACTGCAGTGTCCACTTTTCACCCCTAACCCACCCATTTGGCTTCCTAACATACTACTGTCAGCATGAAAATTGCCATGCATTAATTGTCATGTTCCTGTTGTAACTATTACTGTGGGCCCAAGCATGCAGTTAAGGCACACTAAATCTCGCTTTAACTGCATAGCGCTATTTATTTATTTAAAGTTTTTCATATACCGTCTTTCTACAATTCAAGACGGTTTACATGAAACTCAACAATAACAGTGTAGTTACAGCTGTTTTACACAGAACAATAATTAGTAAGAAAAACGTATCTAATGTTCCGTAATACAGTTAACAGTTAAGTTATTTCGCCAGAAGAGGCAACTATATACATTGAGAGGGGAGGGAGATTGAGAAGTAAGAAGAGGGAAGGGGGGTAGGGACGTAAGGGGGAGTGGAGTATAGAGAGTGTAGAGCAAGTGATAAGATGAAGCTAAGTAATACTAGATCAAATGTTACTTTGGGGGGTGGAACCGAAGTGTTCTTGAAAAAGGAATGTTTTAAGAATATAAGAACTTTTTACGGAACTCTGCATGATCAGAGCAGCTTCATAGGTCTGGTAGGAGGGTGTTCCATTCTGTAGGGGCGTAGAGGGAGAAAACACAGTTGCAGGTAGCTTGTTTACTTTTTAGTTTTTGTGCTGGGATATTAAGTAGGTTAGCAGAGTTTGACCTGCGAGATCTGGAGCTAGTGGGCTTAGAAAGGAGAGGGCGAAGGCAAGGGGCAGAATCAGAATGTATAACTTTATGGATTAGAGTGAGGGCTTTAAATTTTATTCTGGACAGGATAGGGAGCCAGTGGAGGTGTTGGAGTATGGGGGTTATGTGGGCACTTCTGGAAGTTTTGAAGATTAAACGTGCAATTGTGTTTTGGACTGGAGATCCCACTGAACACAGTTTGATTGTTTAGCAGGTCTGTTAGTAAAAGGACCCCTAAAATGCATGTTAATCAGTTAGCTGTGTTTAGTGAAAGGCCCCTTAATTTTAACCAGATAGGGCCCCTGGCACACCTCAAGTGCCGTCTTCACAGAATGTGTTAGCCAAACAAAATATATGCTGTGAGCAGGTAGGGGAGATTTTAAAAACAAAAATATGTCCTGATACTTCCAGAAATTACTCGGACAAATTGTTTGAATATTGGTTTCCTAGACATTTTAAATATTTATTTATTTTATTTAAAATTATTGGATGATTGTTGGTTCTGTACTGTTGGTTTCTAATAAACAATAAATGGAAAAACATATTTATATCTTACCCATCTATACATTCTAAGTGGGATACAAAATAAAAATAAAAATATTTCATTTTTAAAACACAACCCATAAAACAATATCTCTGTTAACTGACTGACTTCTACCAGCTGTTGCACTGAAAATATATTTCTATCCATACTATAGCAGTCACTGAAGAGTCAATTTTCACAAAATGCCCAGGCCCTAAATTTTAAGCACCTAAATTTAGAAGTATATTTACAGCTGAATTTAGAAACCTATGGGCCTCATAATCAGTCAGCATGGTGACTATTTTAATTAAATTCTGGTACCAGTGGTTAAATTAATACATGTATTAGTGCGTCTATATTTAAAACGAGCGGCACTGAATTTATGTACAATGGAGTCACAGTGCTGATGCTATCCTTTTAGTTTAGGCCTACTAAACATATAGGAGGGCATATTCAAAGTGATTTAACCAATTAGCAGACCTGCTAACCAATCAAACTGTGGTCAGTAGGATCTCCAGGAATAAGCAGGAATGTAGTCTTCTCATATGGGTGACATTGGTACCGAAGGAGTCCGCGCAGGAACACTCCCCAGCGTCCAATTGGAAAGCTTTTGGGAGTACTTCACTGCACCTGCGTGACTGCCTTCCTGCCTTCCTATCTTCCTCTTTTCAGTTCTTCATTTTCTACAGAGCCAACAGGAAGCAAATCCTGTCACTGCAAAAAACCATCTTTTTGTGGATAGCGCCTTTGCCTTCCCGTCGACACCGGCACCATCGAAGACATTGCTGGTTCCCTTATTCTTTTCTTTTACTTCTTTCTTTATCTTCTTTAAAAAAACTATTGGGCGCCAATGCCCATTTTAGGCCTTAAGCCCACCATACCCCTCACATCCTTTACGGTATGGAGAAACCAACTAGTGGTTTCAGAAAATGTTCTAATTGTGCCAGCACCATTTCGGCAACTGACACACATGACTGGTGTTTAAAGTACCTTGGCCCACACCACCAGCCAAAAGACTGTTCCCTCTTTCAGAAAATGACACAAAGAGGCCTACAAAACCAGGCTTCTAAATTTGGAGCACTCTTAACTTCGGATGCGGTATCAATGGCATCCACTTTGTCGAGGGCCTCATCCTCCCATGGATCTCAGGTATCTTCGAAATCCAAACACAAAGCCGCTTCAAAGTCTGACAATACCTCTAGGGGAAGATCTCGTTCAAAGCATCAAGAACCCTTGGGTGTTGCCTTGGAGGTGAATCGGCCTGCTAAACAGCCCCGGCAGGAGGCCCTGTCCTCCAAATCCATCGAGGGGGCCCAGGATGCTCCTGAGGCCTCGACCTCTGGAGAGCTACTGGTGCCATGCTCTGGGACGGTAGTGCAAATACCCATCACAGACAACTAAGCATTGATAACCTCGATAGACCAGCCCATACTGGCTATCGAGCGGAGCTTGGCAGCCCTCTTTGCAGCCTTGGGACCGATAAAACCCTTGGCTACAGGAGCCGCCCCGTTGATTCCAGTTACGATACCAACATCAATACCGGTTCCAGGCACGGCTTCATGGCTGCTGCAGATGGCATCAACATTGCTCCCACCCATGCCCTCCCTTGAAACTCTTACTACTGGTGCCAAACCCAAGCAGCTTACTGAGGCCGATACCATTCATACCGGCAACTAGCTTCCGGCAAACACTGATACTTAAGAGTCCTCCAATTCTGATTCTGCAGTTTCAGATGCGGAGTCACTCGACTCTCAGGGGCCCCGGGTCCTACCTATGGACCCACCTCAACAGTGACGCATGTTGCCTCCAGAAGACATGTCCTTCCAGGAATTCATTTGAGACCTAGCCAAGGGTCTCTTTATCACGGCAACATTGGAGAAGGAGCCAAGGGCAGAGGACTTAGAGATCCTCCAATACCCAGCAGCACCCAAAGAGGCAGCCACCGTACTGGTGCACCGCATCCTTCATGACCTTATGCTCCGGATGTGGAGACGCCTCTCATAGTTGATGTCGCGATAATATGTATCGCGTACTGGAGTGTCCCAGCTTCCAAAAGCCGCAGCTTTCCCACCACTCCATGGTGGTTGAATCGGCGATGTGCCAAATCAAAGCTCGAAGAATAATCCTCTAGCTGGAGAATCGAGAACTCTCGACGCCTTTGGGCATCGATGCTTCCAAGCATCCATGCTCTCGGCTAGGATTAACTCCTATATCCTCTACATGGGAATGTTCCTCAAAGAGGTCTCCAGGGATCTCAAGGACTTTGCCCCTCTCCTCCCAGATGACAAAAGGGCAGATTATCTTGCCCTAGTTAAGCATAGCAAAAATGTCTCAAAGTTTGTCGATAGGGTTACCTTTGATACTTTTGAATGCACAAGCAGTGCCTCAGCAATATGTATTGGTGTACGTCGAATTGCATGGCTTCAGGGCTCAGATCTTAGATCTTGAACAGTGGGTTCAAGATAAGCTGGGCAACATACCATACACAGGGGAAAACCTCGTTGGCAAAGAATAGCAGGATAAGGCCTCTCAATTAGAGTCAGAAAATACTACTCTAAAGAGACTGTCCAGAGTAACAGCTGACCCTGCTAGGAAAAAGACACCTGCAAAGAAGTCTTTCTACAGTAATAAGAAGAAATGTTTCTGTTCTTATCCTCCTGCTTCTCAGTACCAGGGTCAGGCCCCACAGAAGAGGCAGCAGCCTCCTAAGCAGCAAAAGAAGCCACAGGTGGCTAAATCTCAACCAGTTCCGCAGTCACAGTCTGCGCCTGGTTTTTGACTCTTTTTTAGAGAACATTGCTACCCTGCCGCTGGAGAATCTCCACCCCTTCCACATAGCAGGCAGACTGTGTCACTATGCCCACAGATGGCACCTCATCACCTCAGTGCAGTGGACACTCACCATAATGCAGGAGTTGTACAGACTTCATCTATAAACTCTGCGCCCCTCCACTTTCACGGGGGGATATCAAATGCAGCCCCCACTCACTGCTCTCCTACAGGATGAGGGGCCCTCTCTTCTGTCTCAGGGCACCATAGAAGATGTACCAACATCCCAACAGGGGATGGACTTCTACTCTCCATACTTTCTCAAGTGCCACTGACCGGAATGTCCAATGGCACGATAAGGATAGTGGTACTGAATATCCTTACAGACCACATTGGCACTATACAGACAGTGTTGGGGTGGTTCATAAGAAGAGTGAGAGTGAAGCTGATATTTAGCACCACCATATGATAACTGAGAACAGCAAAAAGCTGTCCTGAGGCTATCCAGATCATAGCACTGAATATTGCTGCTATATGGATAGTGGGTGCTGTGGTCGCGCTTTCTGGATATTCAATGCTGGCCAGAATTCAGATACCGGTATTGAATATCTGGATTTTTTCTAGCTGCAGCAGCTGGGATTTGAAAAAAGATGCTACTCCGAACAATGTTAATTAAAAATTGGTTTGGACCTAAATTGAGAATAAGGGGGCCGATATTCAGCCAGAGCGATGAACAGATTAAGTTAACCCTGGAGCTGGCATTTAACTTAAACCATATATTTAGTTCTTCTATTCAGCAGCCCTAAGCTAAACATATAACTTATCTGGATAGCAGATGTATATCACCCACCCTTGCCCTGCCCCTTTTTTATATAAATTGTATTAAGCCATTTAGCAACTTAAATAGCCTATTATTCCTATTTTTTTTTAAATACATGGATTGATAAGTTGTAGTTCACTTACTGCTGGTAAAAATTTAACCTGCTTGGAATGTCAGCCCTAATGTTAATAGGTAAGGCCCCAGAGGTATATGATCCCTTAAGTGAATAGCCTGGCTCTGATCATTTATGATCTACATCTGAAATTCCTAGTCTTGATGATACTTGGAGATTTTAATTTGAATGTTGATGCTCTATTTATCTAGTCCTATGTCCAGGTTTTTGGATCACAGATTCAGACAATTTATTACTACTTCTAATCCCGGCAACGGTCATTCTGTGAATCTCAGTTTTGGTATCACAAAATTTTATTGTCATGGAATGTATCTAATATGTTTATTATCCCTACTGCATTTGTCTGGGCCATTATTTAATTTCTAGACAAGTACACAGGGACGATATTCTTGATTAATTTCCAGTTTGTTTGGCCTGTTTTCCCAGGTTTCAGATACTTTTTTCAGTTTGTCTAATCAATTTGAAGTGCATTAAATCAGTTTAGGGTTGCTTTTATTAAGACCCGCTAAGGATTTGCAAATAACGTGCCAAAAGCTCATTAATTGCAAAGCCTTCACAGTAGCTGTCGTTGGGGTGACTAACGCGTTGGGGTAACGTACGCTTCACCAAGGCGGGTTCGCTTAATGACTCTCATAAAGGAGTCATTAGGTGAACTCGTATTAAGAGGCATGTTGCCACTGAGCCTGCAGCAATAGTCTTGATGATAGTGGTAGTGCACTTTCCATGACTACACTGCACCCATTCCCCACCCCATCCTACGATTGCTCGCGCGTTAGTGTTCCTGACTACCAGTTGCCGCACGTTAAAATGCACATTAACCGGCTAACGGGCTTTAGTAAAAGGGACTGTTAGTATGCATAAAATGTTTTAAATTTTTCAAACCAACCAAATGAGCACTAATGAATCCACGTCATTTCTTTCCAGCTGGCTGGTCAGGCATTAAGAGGGTAATTTTGTAAACTCTCGTGGAGTTAATGTGCATTAGCATGCACATATTTGGGGTGTAATTTATAAAGTTTGTTAGGTGCATGCTTTACTTTATAACATGGGGGCAGAAAGACCCACCTCTGTCTAGTTGTGGCAGTTATGCCTGCTCTAGAGCAGGTGTAAGTGCCCGTTCCTAGATTTCTCAGAAACATGCATAAGTTATATTATTTTATAACTTCCATGCATACATTTACTCTGTGCACACTCATATGAGAAAGTACCCACAATAGGACTTATGCAAGTGCTTACAAAATAATGACAACTAAATCACGTGCATAAGTGCTTATTCACGCATGTAAGTCCTTTAAAATAGGGATTTACACCCATAAAGAGTGCATAACTTTATGCGGCTCCCTTATAAAATCAGCCCATAAAGGTAAATCAAGGCAAGATCTAAGGATGAGCTTAAAATTCAAGGATTTCCAGAAATCTTTAACACTAGGAGATTTGTCAATAGGAATGATTGACACAGTTGATACATGATATGCAAATCCTAGCTCTATTCTTATTGGTAATATTGCCCCACTTTAAGCATGGTGTTTTCATATCTGTAGGTTACGTCCCTGGCATCACGCCGATTGTTTTAAAGCAAAAAGGGAGACAGTTGTAATGCCCTTGATGGAAATCTTATAATGAAGCTGATAAAGCACTTTTCAGATTACATTTACATTTATAAGAATATAATAATAAACTGAAAGAAATACTAAAATTCCTACTGGGAAAGTGAAATCATTGGAGCAAAATATCATCCTTAGGCTCTTTTTCAAGCTATGAGTACATTGCAGGCAGTTCTGCATGTGTTCCCAAATCATGGAGGTTTATCATTAGATACTGGTGGTTTAGAAGATCTTTCTGTCCCAAAAATTAATGGCATTAAGTTTTTGGGTTTTTTCTCATATAAAAGATTTGCCATTCTTAGGAGATATAACTGCAGAAGAACTTGTTAGGTTGGAGCTTTTTGTTTTGTTATCTGATTCTGCAACCGATTCTCTTCTTTAATTGATGGACTATCTGGTGACTGATTTTGTTTTCGTATTGGCCTCTACTCTGACATTTGTCATTAATACTTCTCTTAGTAGTGATATCTTTCCACAGAGGTTAAAGGAGAAACATGGAAGTGTACATTTTCTATTATGTCCCAATGCTTTGGAATAACATTTGTCTGAAATTTAGGTTCAGTTCCTCCCTTCTTCCTTGTATTCAGACTTGTAAATTTTTAGCTTTTTCAAGAAGAGTTTAAACACTAGATTCTCCTTATTACTCAGATTTGATCAAAGTTCTTTTGGACTTCTTAAATTTTATTTCTGTTTTATGACGATTATTATTGTTTGCTATTTACGTGATGTAGACTTTAGGTTTTATTCTGAATTTTATGAGTTATTTTGATTGATTTATTCCTTTTTTTTTCATTTTTATTGTAAGTTACCGAGAACATGCTTTTGGGCAGGCAGCTGATAAATGCAATTAAATAAATAAACAAATAAATAAATTTCTGCCATTATGGAAGCATGATGATATGAATAAAATCTTAAAGTATGTGTGTTCTGTGACAGTCTGTCTGCAAAATGACTTTATTATTATAATTGTTGTAATTATTACTGCATATGATTCTAGGGAGAGTGCACCTGCTATGCAGCTTTGTACTCTCTGTCTTATGAGAGATATGACAGAGCTGAAATGAGTATGATAAGGAGCAGTTTACTAATTTAAGGAAATATAACATTTTCTTTATAAGGAATAGCTTAGACTACTAGGAATCCATACTGTAGAAAGGAATAAGAATCAAGCCATCAATCAGCTGGCAATTCCTGTATTTTCATACAGTTCTGGGACTGTGGACTGGCCTCTTAAATATCTTGAAAAACTGGATGTGTGAGCGTGAAAACTCCTCCATGTCCATGAAGTAATTTACAAGAATCAGTATATGCCAGGACTATACATCCCTAGAGCCGAAGGAGGGCTAGGACTCATAGAGATTGATTACACCTACAGGGATACTATCATAGGCCTCTCGGCCTACTTAAGTGTTACAGAATTACCCTCCTAGTGAATATTGCTTTAAACACGATGCTCCAATGCACATTAAAAACTTACATTAACATGCATTTTTAGCATGTTTTAGTAAATAGGGCCTGTCTGACATAGGAGACTCTTGATCTCTAAAGTATAATTATGCCTCAATAAGTCTGTTACAGGCTTATTCCAATCAGGATGTAGATCCTCTCTGTATGTCCTGTCTGAGCCGGACATACAGAGAGGATTGCGATTCTGATCCTGCGGGGCATGTCTAGCCCTGCAGGATCAGAATTGCGAACAGGCAGGTACATGTAGCCGGAACTGAGATTCAGTCTGACCTGCACGTACATGCACAGCTCGGGTAACTCAGTCAGAGCTTTTAAATGGAGCCGCGGCGCTATGTACGTCCAGGGCTGGCGACCGCCCACTGCCCGCCCAGACTCTGCCCACGGGCCACCCATTCCCCCACCCCCATCTAACTTCCCCGCACAACCGGCAGGGAAGTTATTTGTGGCTCAGAATAACACCCTTAGTCTATAAGGTGCCACCACTGTTTGTTGTTTTAGCTGCTGTAGACTAACATAGCTAACTTTTCTGTTGTTTTGAAATGCTGTCCAATCAATGTCGACTCATGGAGACCCTCTGGAAAGTTGTCCTAAATTGTGTTTGGTCTTCAGTCAGGTGGCTAATTGTTGATAGAGTGGTAGCCAAGAAACGCACAGGGAACAATATCTGGTAAGGCTGAAATTGACAGAGAAAGTAAGTCAGGATGACAAAGATGTGAGTGAAAGAAAAGATAGTACGGTGAAGCAAAGTGTCAGTGAAAGGAGGAAGGACAGAAGTAGGATGGTAAGACTGAGAGGAGAAAAGAAAAAATATGGAGAGGAGTGCAAAGAAAAGGCGAAAACGTTTTAAACAAATACTTCTCTTCCATATTCATGGAAGAGATGATTGAAGAAGCATTGATAATTATTGACAGGATATATAGGAGATGGGTAGATGCCATGCCATTTACAGAAGAGATGGCCTATCTAGGACTAGAGGAACTGAAAGTGGATAAAAATATGGGACTGGAAGGATATATCCTAGGACATTAAGAAAATGATAGAACTTCTGAATAGGTCTCAAGTAGAGTCAGACAAAGAGGGAACCGCAGGTCCTGTAAGCTGGGGGCTGTTTTACAGGCTAGTAACCTGTTCACATTAAAATTCATGTATTCATAGATGTCATGGATCTGTAATGAATCTGGTGCAGGCACTGTTGCCTAACCTGGGATAGATGATGATGATAACTGTAAAGGAATGCCAGAAATTAACCTAGATTTATAAACGTGTTCCTAAATTACTTTAACAAGGGATAAATATGTCATATGCGTTATATTATGTGTGTGTACTGCCTCTCTCAAATAAAGGTTTGAGAGCACAACACAATAAACACATCAATAACAATTCATACATAGCATCATAATAAACTACAATACAGCATCAAAGTATAGCAATAACAACAATTAAATAAATCATCTCTAACATATAACTATATCAATAAATACAATGTATGCATAAAAATTAAGAGCTTAGATCATCCTGTTCTCACTAGAGAGGAATAAGCCTCTGGTCCACCTACAAATCTCAACTCCCATTTTAATACCAACCTTCCCACTCTTCGCTCCCCCCATACCCATCCTCCCAAAAATAATATAAGAAGCCCAGTTTGCAAATGTCTGGTAAATTATTTTAAGGAGCAGTAAAATCATCTATATTGTTGTATTTCAGAAATGAAGGAAATCCATTACTTCAGATTGAAGTAGAGCCAACGTCTGAGGTAAGATATACAATACTAAGCCATTGTTTAATCATCATTACTTGTAGTGAGCTTTCTGAAACTTTTAAAGGTTTTGAAAAGCTTCTGGACTTTTTGTAGACAATTTTGAGTCCCAAGGGAAATTTTTGGGCTTTAAAAATTTGTTTAAGGAAATGCTGAGATCATTATTGAACCGCATTATCAATATATATATTGAAGGCATTATTTTGGAAGTCCTGTTTGTGCTTTGGGCGTCTGAAAATGGGCATAGAGATATCCAAAACATGGAGACATCTCCAGAACCACTTTAGAAGGTGGGTCTGTGGACATCCCCAGCACAAGGACCTCCAGGTCTGAATGGGAGTATGGCATAGATGTGACTGGGGCGTTTCCAAAAACTTGGATGCCCTCGCCTGATCTCAAAAACATCCTGGATGTCCAGTGTGGCATTTAAAGTTATATCTGCTCCAGGCATGAACAGGCATCTGAAAAGTGATCATTTAGTAAGGCAAATGTCTGGAGATTGTGGAGAAGAAACTACACTAATACCCCATTTATTGTACAATACAACACCGAACACTGATGGGGAATGGGGGCTCATATTTCCATTTTGATACGCCTTTGGATGTCCCTGAGGCCTAGCTTGCATGAGATGGACTTCCACGCCCCACGATTTCCTAAGGGGGATGTCTGCCGGGGTATGTGCATGTTACAAAATCAGCTGGCAGCATAGACCGTCCCCAGAATTTTTTTGCATGTTCTACCATAGACATCCCAGAGTTGAATTGGACATTCTTTCTAAAATGCCACTTTAAAGGGGTCATTTTAAAAGCCTTAGTTGCAGTTTGGAAGTCCGAAAACATGCATGCAGCATCCGAATTATAGAAATGTCTCCGAAAACATTTTACAATTGACTTTCAAAGATATCTCCGGTACGGGTATGGCCAAGTGGCCAGGGGAGTGAAGGAGGCTTGTCTGGAGCAATGCAATGGATTTATACGTCCCCACTCGATTTCAGAAATTTCAAGAATGGCTGCGATCCCGTCTAAGTTTAGACCTGCTCTAGGCTTGAATAGGCATCAGAAAAGTGCTCGTTTTGGCCTTAACTATCTATTCTACCAAACCCAGTACTCTGCACAATCACAATGATAGCAGTAGTGGGATTTGAACCCTGGTCCTACCCCACTACACTAACCATTAGACTATTCCTAGGCATCCACAGTCTGGAATACTATTCCGGGGATGTTTATGTAGATGCACCAGCAGACATCCATATTGGGTAGACGTCCATATTGAGCACATCCACATTCGTGAAATCATGCCTGGACGTGCTGCCTTTTTTTCAGATGTTCTGGTTTGGACGTCCCAGATTGCACTTGGTCATCATTTGTAAAATGCCACTTCAGATGTCTAACTTAACTTCAAATTATACATATATAGACTTATTCCGTGGCACGAATATTCGTTCCCCTTCCTGACCCCGTCTAACTTCCCTGCTCGTTGTATGAGGAAGTTAAATGGGGGCAGGGAAGGGGCGAATCGGGGGCAGCGTTAGGGCAGGCAGTGGGCGGTCATTGGTCCCGGATGTATAAAACCGATTCCAATGTGGGCCCTGTATGTCTGGGGCTGACAGCTTGGACGGGGATCTTATTCCACCTTTGAGGTGGAATAAGTTCCCTGATGCAGAAGGAACGGCAGGCCTGGGGCTGGGAAGGGCGTCAGAGGGCAGAGGGCATTCCCCGCAGCCCGACCCTGGCCTTGGGAGACCGTATCGGGAGTCGGGCTGCGGAGAAAGCACTTTGGGAGCCAGCGTCCGGGGATCGCAGCTTTTCAATGGAGCCACGGTGCCATGGCAATCACATGCCATGGTGCCGCGGCGCCATTGAAAAGCCCTGACTGAGTTAGTAAGGCAAGGCCTGTAGGTGCAGACTGGACGGAATCAGGGTCCCAGCCTGCACGTATAGGCCTGTTTGCGATTCTGATCCTGTGGGGCTAGACATGACCCGCGAGATCAGAATCGCAACTCCCTCTTTGCGTACGGTTTTGACCGGGCGCACAGAGGGCTTGGACATCTGGGATAGAATCGGCCTCATATTCAGCAACGCTATTCATTTAGGTAGCACCGCTGAATATCCACATATAACTTGAAATGTTTAAGTTAGATGGTTCAGATGGTATTTGCTATTTGTGCGGGCCACTTCGATCATTAATATATGCATGTAGCAGCTTAAAATCATTTCTTAAATGTATAAGTTAAATGGTTAAGGGGATTATTGTAGAAGCCTTATTTGTTATTTGCACATGTAAATACCAGCACTTACTCATATAAATGGCATCCATATATAAAAGGTGATTTTAAGAAAGGGCTGAATTTATAGGTACAGTTTCAGAATCGCTATGCTGCTGTGATTGTACAGAAATCAAATTGACTACATCTGTGGAAGACAATGATGGAAAAGCTTGATAACATCAACAAAGACAAAACCTGGAGCTGACTGTGGTACAGATCACCAACGGAACTAGAAGAAACAGAATGGTTTAAAATAAGCAAAGGTGTATGACAAGGCTGCATACTTTCCCCCTATCTCTTTAATTTATATGCAGAACAAATCATCAGAGAAGCAGGACTGTATGAAGACAACCGAGGTGTGAAGATTGGTGGAAGACTCATCAACAACCTTTGGTATGCTGATCATATGACATTACTGGCTGAAAGTGAAGACGATTTGAAACATTTGCGTCTCAAGATCAAGGAATATGGTCTTAAAACCTTAACGTTAAGAAGTCAAAGATCCTGACTACTGGCAAAATGAATAAGTTCATCATTGAATGAGAAGAAATTGAAATAGTGGACCACTTTAACCTACTTGGATCAACTATGAATAAAGAAGCAAGTCAAAAAATCTGCTATGCATTGCTCTTGGCAGAATGGCAATGAAGGACCTAGACAAGATTCCCAAGAGCAGAGATGTCTCTCTCCAGACAAAGATTCGACTTGTTCAAGCCATGGTATTTTCAGTAATGTCATATGGATGTGAAAGTTGGACAGTGAAAAATATAGACAGGAAGAAAAACTGATGCCTTTGAATTATGGTGCTGGCAACAAATACTGTGTATACCATGGACTGCCCGAAGAACAAACCAGTCGGTACTAGAGGAGATCAAACCTAAGCTTTCTTTAGAAGCTCAGATGACAAGACTTTGACTTTCATACTTTGGACACATCATGTGAAGAGAGAGATCATCAGAGAAAGACATCATGCTTGGCAAGGTAGAAGATCAACGCAAAAGAGGAAGGCCAGCAATGAGATGGATCGATACAATAACAGCAGCTACGGGTGCCAGTCTGTCAACAATGAGCCGCCTGACTGAAGACCGAACACAATTTAGGATAACTATCCAGAGGGTCACCATGAGTCGACACCGACTTGAAGGCACTTAACAACATGCTGCTGTGAATCAGTGTTTGTATGCTGCAGCTGTTGGAATTACTTTTTCTGAGAAATACATCAAGGCATTTTTTTATGATGGGTGTTTCATTCCTCTTCTGTCTCCCACCACACGCAGAAATGTAACTTGTACAGTTTAGGAACATCCCCAAACTGACATCCTCACTTTCTGTGACTACAGCAGCATTCCAGTGCCCCACTTCCCTCTTTCCCCCAGCCTTCCCATTGGCCGAATGCTACCCATAATCTCTGCTGCTAGTTACGTTAGAAACAGGCAGGGCAGGCTCACTCACATAGAAGTGAGGATTAGAAAACTGTTCATAGAGATTTTAAATTTTATCATATTCCATGGGGGTCATTCTATTCTGCATTTAGTGGGTCTGGACCTCAGATCCAGACATCCAGACCTGCTAAATGTCTGGGCTGTGCTTGTGGCAGAAGAGTTGCGTGGGGAGCTCTATACGTGGGTGGGAGGGGGAGGGCTGTGGGAGGAGTGAGGGTGGGCAGGAACATGACCCTGGATGTACAGGGTCGATGCTGATGTCGGCCCTGTACATCCGTACATCCGGGGTCAGCAGGGTAGATGGGGGACTTATTCCACCCAGGGGGTGGAATAAGTCTCCCTGGACATCGGGGGAATGTGGACCCTGGCGACCTCAAAGAGGTGAGGGGTTGCAGGGGGAGCCCCGCAGCCCGACCCTGGTCATGGGAGGCCAGATCGGGGGTCGGACTGTAGGGAAAGAGCCTTTTCTTTGGCAGCTGTCGATCGTGGCTCCTGAATGGAGCGGTGGTGCCATGGCGATGAGATGTCATGGCACTGCGGCTCCATTCAGGAGCCTGGCTGAGGTAGCCGGGGCTCTGCTGGGCATGCAGCCAATCAGAATCGGGCCATGGCCTACACATCCAGGCAGGTAGATCCGATTCTGATCCCGCAGGCACGTCTAGCCCCCACGGTATCAGAATTGAGTGCTACTGCTGTGCGCTCAGATTCTGATTAGCCATACAGGGGCAGGACAGCCAGGATAGAATTGCCCTGCATGCTTCTAACATCTGTGCTTTAACATAAAAATCCATACAATCCTGAGAAAATGTAGACAGCTGTCAATCTTTACTTCCCAAGTTCAGAGCATATCTTACAGTACCCCCCTAAACTTTGGATGGTAAGTATAATTTGCCAGCTTTATTCTAGCCCTACCAGGGCTGTCCAAAGGATATCTGCCACTCTCTGCGAACCTTCATCCCTGCACTCCCCTGGGGAGCTAAGGGTTCTGTGCCCCCCCCCCAGGTGGCTCCAAGTACTGCCCCATCCCCACCCCTACAGTGTCTCAGGGTCCTCCCCCACCTATCCTTCCCTTCCCTACCTTATCCTGCATAGTCCAACATCTCCCCTTCCCTTCCCCTCCGGAGTCCAGCAGATCCTCTTCCTGTTTCTTCCCCATCACCCAGGTGTTCAGCATCTTTCTTTCTCTTCATTCTCACCCAAGTATCTGGGAAGCAGATTTCGAGGGAGTGGGAGGGGGAAGCAACATTGCTCCTTCACATCCTTCAAAGGCAGCAGCAAAGGAAACCGCTGTCAGTGTGGTTGCAAGCCTTTAAGCATCTGAACGCATGCACGTGCACTCTTGGCCTGTCCATCCTGCCTTCTCTGACACGAACTTTCATTCAGAGGGAACAGGAGCAGCAGGCCTCAAGTGCGCGTGCACATGGGTGCTTAAAGATCTGCCATCACACTGACAGCAGTTTGCTCAGCTGCTGTCTTTGCTGAATGTAGAGGGACTGCAGTGCTTCCCCCCCAAAATGTGCTGCCCTAGGTGGATGCCTACTTTGCCTAGTGGATCAGCTGACCCTGAGTCCTGCCCATGGCAATAGATAGTAATTGGCAGTACACATAGCAACCAGTAAGAAAACACTACAATTCAGTCAGTAGCTTTTATAGTAGAAATAACAGCAATGGAAATGAAATCTTTATGTGTCTGTGTATATGTGGTATTTGTGTGTGTGTGTATGTCTGTGAGTGTGTGTTTCTCTGTTTTATGTTGTGTGTGTGTGCAGTGCATGCATTGTGCATGATGGGGGTAGGGGTAGGTGGTGGTGATGGGGCATTTCTGGGGACAGTTGGGAGGAGGTAGTTTTGGGAATGAGGGTAGTTTTTAGGGTGGTGGGACAGTTGCAGTAAGGGGTTTTTTTAGAGATGGGGAAGTTGCATGGGGAGAGTACAGTATTTGAGGGTAGGACAATTGCAAGGGGGAATTTTTTTTGCAGGTGAGGGCAGTATGTTGGGTGGTGAGGCAGTTGTAGAGGGGGCTGTTTATGGGGGTGGGATAGTTTAGGGATTGGGAAAGTAGAGGACTGGGAGAGGGAGTTTGAAAGGCGGAATTCCATAACTGCTATTTTCACTGTATATAATTTTCTGTGCTACAAACTATTGAATTCCTTGTCACATAGAAATGCATTGGGCCTTTTGGGGAGAGGGGCTTATTTTTCTGGCACACCTAGTCTGATTCAACCTATTTTCAAACTTGATGTGTCTTTTTACCAGTTTTTTCCATATGCAAATTTCATCCCATTTCAGTAATTTTCAGAAAATTATTTTGCCCCCAGATAGACATACATACAGAAAGGCTTATTTGATCCTGTTTATATAATTTTCTCCAACTTCTGCGGGATTGGAAAGAATAAAAAAGCATCAGTATGCCCTTTCCTGTTAGAAGACCAGTTATCCCTATATAAGAGATATAAAGACAGATTTTACATAGTATGTGGAGAGTGAAATTCAGAGGTCCAGGTCAGGACGTAGAGAATTCTCATAGTATTTGACAAGAGGTTCTGCCAAAGGTAGTGTCTCTTATGAAATAGGTACAGGACTGCATTTGTATGTCTCTCCATGTCTAGCATGAGCAGTAATTTTAATATGCTGCATATGAGTACCCCCCTCCACCCCCCCATATGCAAGTATTCCCACATGTGTGTGGCAGAGGTTTTTAAAATTGCTGCTTCTGATCTGCACCGACCCCTGATCCTGCACCGACCCCTGATCCAGCCCCCTTCTACATCACCTTCCTTTACTTGATACCCCCCCCTCCCCGATCTCGATCTAAATCTCTCCCTCTCCCCTGAAGCCTTCAGGTACTCGCCTTCTAAGTAATCCCTGTTCTAAAATGGTATTTACACATGTTTTCCAAGCTACACATGTAAATGCTTCCATTTACACATGGAGATGTCCACCCCCCTTAGACCTATTTTATTCCCCTTCTCTTTCCTCCCCTCCACTGACTTTGTACACATTTACACATGATCATTAAAAGGAGCTTTTGTGCAAGCAATTGTGAAAATATTTTAATGATATTTTTCTTTCAGAATGAAGAAGGGAATGACGAGGCTCAAGAATCAGAGGATGACTTTGAGGAGATGAATCTTTCACTTCTCTCAGCCCGAAACTTCCCCCGTAAGGCCAGCCAGACTAGCATCTTTCTGCAGGAATGGGACATTCCTTTTGAGCAGTTGGAGATTGGAGAAATGATCGGCAAGGGCCGTTTTGGTTTGGTGTACCATGGCCGCTGGCATGGTGAGGTAGCTATCCGGCTCATTGACATAGAGAGGGACAATGAGGACCAGTTGAAGGCCTTCAAACGGGAAGTGATGGCTTACCGGCAGACACGGCATGAGAATGTGGTGCTGTTCATGGGGGCCTGCATGAATCCTCCCCATCTGGCCATTATCACCAGGTAAGACCAGCAGCCACAAAACATAGGCAACAGAAGTTCTTTCACTGAAAAATGCCAACTGCATGATCAGTAACCATCTTGTGACTGATAAGAAATATTCATTAGAGAAGTACTAATCATATCATGGATCTCTGTATATTAGAAAAACTTGTTCATTGCGATACTCTGTTGCTGTTTTTATTATTTCGACACTCAGAGTGAAGCTGGATATAAGTAGAGAAGATTCTGCCAGCTTGCTGACTTTGGATTGGTTTTGGGGAATTCTGGCAAAGAAAGTTGGGAGTTGGGGGAGGGGAATATTTTTAGTTGAGGGAGAGAGGATGGGTATGCACTTTGCAAAGGAGGGGTGGCACTTTCTGATTTGAATGCACAGTAGGAGGAGGTAGGGGAGGAGGTTTTCAGGGATTTACAAGACACTTTGACTTGAATGGGGAGAGGGAGGGAAAGAAGAGGGTTGAGAGACCATGGGTACTCTTGATTTGAAAAAAGGGTAGTGATAGAGATCAGTTATTGCTTTTTACAGGTACAGAGGATTGATTGGAGAGAATTAGGCATGCCATTTCAACACCTAAACTTGTCTGGACAAATTTAACCACTTGGCACTGAATATCAGCTAAATTCTGAAACACATTTCAGGCATACTTCTGATCTGGGCCTCTTTTTGTCTGGCTGAATTTGTGTAGGTAGTGATTTTACCTGAACAAATGTATCTATTGAAAGAGGTGAAGGAAATTTAAAACAGGTAAGATTTACCCAACTAAACCCTGATTTAGCTGGGTAAATCTTTTAGAATATTGACCAGTATTTTTGGACTAGACATAGCCTAGAAGTTTAATATTCTTTTGATTGCTAGTCACATTTATCTCATGCAATGTGTGCCTTTGAGTCAATACTGACCAGTGGCTCCTGGGTTTTCTTGGTAGCATGACTGGAAATAGATTGCCAGGCCTTTCTTCTGAGGCAACAGAGGGCTAAGTGATTTGCCCAAGGCTGGAAAGAATGCCAGTGAGAATCAAACCCTGGTCTCTTGGTTACCAAGCCAGTGCTCTTACCACTAGGCTACTTCTCCACTCCACACACATTTGTCTTATACCAATAAGTTTTGTAAATATTGATCCAGAAAGTTCACACCAAGCAATCATGTGCAAAAAAATCTTTCCTGTCTGTGGAAGCCTCAAGTCAGCAGTCTCATAAGCAGTCCTGGTATATTGTGCCATAGGTAAGGAGCGTGTGTCTCGTCATGTAGTGAGAAGCCTGAGTTAGTGATGTACTGTGCTGTAGGGAAGGGTACAGAGAGCGCCTCAGTGTTTGGTGTCAGTAAGGGGTTCATCTAGGTTCAGATACAGTGTGTGCCCCAGTTGTCTGGTGACTAACCTGGGTCAGTAGTGGGCTACTCTAACCTAGGGTACAGTGTGTGGTGAGGATCCTGAGTTAGGAGTGGAATATATTCTAGGTAAGAGTACAGTGTGGATATCATTGGAGGGCCATGATTCAGAGAGATGGGACCATTTGCTGCACCACATTTTGCCATTGGCTTCAGGTTTGGTTAAAAGAATAATTTCTTGTGATTTACATTCCTTTAAGTGAGAAAATTGGCTGTATGGATGAAAACTGAATAAATAGTCAAATCGTTTATATAGTCGGTTTTCAAATTTCAACAATTTGTAAGGCAAAATTCAAATGTATGAAGCACATTTAAAGCCACTGAAGTGGAATGCTTGTGAGAGACAGATTAGATATTTAGAATATATTACTCTTAAATAGTTTTACCTTGTCTAAAGGAGGCAATTTTAGTAGACCATATTGGATTAGTGGTATCTTGATTGGATAACACAGTAAAATGGCAGTTGTCAATATTTAAAAACATTCTCTGTGGAAAGCAGAAAAGGTGCTCACACATGGATGACATCACTGACAGAGCCCATATATGGATGACATCACTGACAAACCTCTCTCAGCTTCAAGAAGCTTTAGTGGCTCTACCCGCTGGCCGCCACGTCACCCTTCATGCCAAAGCAGATAAGTTTATGCCAGTTGTTATTTATAAGAGGCCATTTACACATGCAAGAAAATAGCTTTATAAAATTAACTCCTGAATGTCTTGTCATCATCTGTAATAAAAAAAATAAAAAGAAAGAATGTTGTTATTGTGACACTGGACAGCGTGCTACTGACTGTACTTCAGTGTGGTGCTAGAGGGAGCTTCAGAGAGCATAGGAGAGCTCAGAAAGAAAATGAGTTCACAGAAGTGCTGGGAATTGTAGTCTCTGGGCGTCCTGGACAGACAGGAAGTAAGCTCATGCTAGAGACATTTAGCTTGGGAGCTGACCTAAGCAAGCAGGAAGGGCTTAGAGCATAGGGGAAGATAATTAAATGCTGAGGCCAAATAAGAAGTCTGTGGTGAACAGGGAACAGGCCCAGAATGTTTGCAGAGAGGTCAAAGAGAGGAGGAGCAGAACCCAGGAGAAGCACAGTTGCAAAGCCACCAGAAGGATCCAGGTGGGAAATGAAAAGGTGAAATGCTGGGGATTAGTTTTCAGACCCTGAAATGAATTAGGAACTTGAAGTCTGGTGCAGGGTTTGGGGTTAAGAAATTAGGGCCCAGTATTCAGACCTGCAAACTGTATAAATGCCGCTCTATGAGATATTCAGTGGTACTAACATGATTAGTGCCACTGAATATCCGCCGCTGCCAACTCTGCACACCCTAATGTTGCTTAGCATCGGGGCATGCCAGGAGAGTTCTGGGGCAGAGCGGAGACAGCACCGATCGCTAACTGGGCAGCGGTGATATTTAACTGCTGTCCGGTTAGAGATATGCTGTGAAAACCAGGCCTAACTTTCACCGCATATCGCTAACTGGGTAGTGACTCAATATCGCTGCTGCCCAGTTAGCAATTGGCTTATGCGGTGAACCCGGATATTCAATGCCAGGCCGGATATGACCTCAGCATTGAATATCCGTGTCTAATGTTCAGCACTGGTGTAGCAGCAGATAAGCATGCAATAAATAAAACCAGGAGTCTTTTCAAGGATCCAAGCCAGTTTAATGTGCACAGGCTCAAGCAATAATCAATTTCAAAATGGCTGAGCGATGTTCTCTGGCAATACAACAACTTTTATAGACTTTTGCTCCATTCTAGGTATAGAAAAACATTTCATTGGTCCCAGTAACCCCTCTCACCCATCTATTGGTCCCGGTACCATTACGTAGCTATCCAATGGGGACCCTTGACTGGGCTCAGCACCTGGTTGCCCCCCTTCCAGTCCCAATTACAATGGTCAGTTCACTAACTTTGATACTTCTCTCCTCCAAGGTCGCTATCCAGCTGGAATATGTGGGAAAGCAGGGCACTGTAACCTTTCTTACAGCAAGTTAATTCCATAGAAGCTTCTCACATCCTTATCAATACCAATTAGAGCTGTTTTCTGTCTTTTCTAAGTTTCGTTTCTGCTTAGCTATGTTCAGTTAAGCTGAGTTAAGTTTCAATTCTATGGTGTCATCATTCAGGGGGGTTTTCATTCCTCTGGGCCTAACTACAGGCTTCATTTACAGGGCAAGCTTGTTAAGCCTGTCTGCTTAGTTCAATTAGCATGGAGCATAGGCCTTCGCCTACCACACTGGCGGCTAGCCCCATTAGCAGCACTAGCCGGTGGCGCTGCATGTCAGGCTCTTAAGGTACCATCAGATGGTTTGGAAAGCTGACATGAGAATAATATGGCTCTGGTGAGGAATTCTAACTAGAAGCAGTCACCTAAGTTCTGCTAGTGGTTGTCTGTAAACTGTGGAAAGTTGTTAGTTACAGCCTATGGTGAAGCCCTCACTTAAACTAGAGGAGGCCCATTTTTCGAAACTGCTGATATTGAAACATCAGGGCAGTTAGCCGTGGTGCTTAAATATGGGTGGGATATTCTGCTATAAACTATAAGTTCTGTGCTGGCTCTTGTTCGGTCAGAGTGATTTTCAGCTGGCGCTTGTCTGCTTTGCATAAGTTGTCCGGACAAGAGCTGATGAAAATTGCACTAACCGGGTAAATGCAGGCACTTGCCTGGTTAGTGCCAGTACTGCCCTTGCTCCACTCACAGACTGCTCCTGCACTAAGTGGAGAATGCCAGGGCGGCCTGTGGAGATACTCAGCAGCAGTACCCAGATAGTGCTGCTGAGTATTGCAGCCTGTCCCCTTAGCCTGCTGACTGGATAAGAACTTTGAATAGTAACATAGTAAATGACGGCAGATAAAGGCCAGCATGGTCCATCTAGTCCAGAGGTGGCCAACTCTCGTCATAGTGCACCACAATCCAGCTGTTTTCAGGATGTTCATGAGATATATTTTCATAAATGGGAAGCAGTGGATGGAAATATACCTCATGAATATTCATTAGGGGCATCCTGAAAACCAGGCTGGATCGTGGTGCACTAGGACCGGAGTTGGCCACCCCTGATCTAGTCTGTCTAGTAAGGTGGCTAGAGTTATAGAATTGTACCTGCTTCTCCGGGCATTTACCGCTGTCTATTTATGAACTTATTTACATTTGCTTTGATTCCATCCTCTGCTATGTAGTCAGCCTCTTTGTCTGTCCCATGCCATGTTGAATTCCATCACTGTTTTTGCTCCCACCACCTCCTTTGGGAGGCATTCAGTTATCCACCACCTTTTCTATGAAAAAGTATTTCCTGATGTTGCTTTTAAGTTTA
This sequence comes from Ichthyophis bannanicus, assembly GCA_033557465.1. Classification (NCBI taxonomy): domain Eukaryota; kingdom Metazoa; phylum Chordata; class Amphibia; order Gymnophiona; family Ichthyophiidae; genus Ichthyophis; species Ichthyophis bannanicus. Next base: position 140,015,850 of record CM066041.1, on the reverse strand, counting down.
CCTCCTTTCAGCTTCATTTCATGTCCTTTACTTCCATATTGTCCCCATCTTTGAAAAAGGTTTGTCTGTTCATTAATAACCTTTAATTATTTAAATGTCTGTATCATATCCGCTTGTCTCTTCTCTCTTCGGCTTAAAAGTATATAAATAATACACTAGTCTCTCACTCATATAGGGAAAACAGGGTTGCCAAGTTACCCAGTTCCAGGAATGAGATTTTAAGTCAATCCTAGGTCTCTGGCAATCTGATCCTGATACATTATAAGACCTGCAACACCAATTCCAATGGGTAAAATCAGGAACTATAAATGCCATACTGCACTGCAATGCAAATTTAAAACCAGAACTGGCAAAATCTCTCCTGGAACTGGGTAACTTGGCAACTCTGAAAAAGAGATTAATGCTGAGATCTTTAACCAGATAGCTGAGCAAGAAGCATGACATGACAGCTATTGTATTTTTTATTTTATATTTTTTATTTTAATTTTTCAACCTTCCTGTGAAACATGGCGCAGACCAGATGTCTTATCTGGTTGGGCTCAGATCACAAGTAAGTAGTATCCAAGCACTGTTGAAGAATGTCCAAGGTGTGTTTTTAGCATGTGCCAGACAGTGCTGCCTTCAAGTACAGTGCATGCACACTTCTCAGCATGTAGATAGTCACAACCTAATGGGAGACAGCCAACATGGCTTTAGACAAGGAAGATCTTGTCTTACTAATCTGTTATGTTTTTTGAAGGAGTGAATAAACAGGTGGACAAAAGTGAGTCGGTTGATATTGTGTATCTGGACTTTCAGAAAGCCTTTGACAAGGTCCCTCATCAGAGACTTTTGGCAAAACTAAAGAGTCATGGGATAGGAGGCAGTGTACTATTGTGGATCAGGAACTGGTTAAAAGATAGAAAGCAGAGAGTAGGGCTAAATGGCCAGTTTTACCAATGGAGAAAGGTGAATAGTGGTGTACCCCAGGGATCTGTGCTGGGTCCTCTGCTTTTTGACATATTCATAAATGACCTGGAAAGTGGAATAACGAGTGAGGTTATCAAATTTGCAGATGACACAAAACTATTTAAAGTTGTTAAAACCCAAGAGGATTGTGAAAAATTGCAAGAGGATCTTGATAAATTGGAAGACTGGGCATCAAAATGGCAGATGAAATTTAATGTGGACAAGTGCAAGGTTATGCACCTAGGGAAGAACAACCTAAACTATGGTTACACGATGCAAGATTCCACATTAGGAACCACCACCCAGGAAAAAGGTTTAGGCGTCATTGTGGATACCATGTTAAAACCCTCGGCCCAGTGTGCAGCGGCGGCCAAGAGAGCAAATAGAATGCTAGGTATGATAAGGAAAGGAATGGAAAATAAAACAAAAGATATTATAATGCCTCTATATCGTTCCATGGTGAGACCGCACCTTGAATATTGTGTGCAATTCTGGTCGCCGTATCTTAAAAAGGATATAGCGATTTTTAGAAAAGGTTCAGAGAAGAGCCACCAAAATGGTAAAGGGGATGGAAGGATACTCCTATGAAGAAAGGCTAAAAAGGTTAGGGCTCTTTAACCTGGAAAAGAGACGGATGAGGGGAGATATGATAGAAGTCTATAAATTAATGAACGGAGTGGAACGGGTAAACGTAAATTGATTGTTTACGTTATCAGAATATAGAAAGACTAGGGGACATGCAATGAAGCTACAGGGTAAACTATTTAAGACTAATAAAAGAAAATATTTTTTCACTCAACGTGTAATCAAACTCTGGAATTTGTTACCGGAGGCTGTAGTAAAGGCTGTTAGTGTAGCTGGGTTTAAAAAAGGTTTGGACAAGTTCCTGGAGGAAAGGTCCATAAACCATTATTAAGAATTGACCGAAGATATCAATGCTTGACCCAGTACAAGCATTAGAAACATAGAAACATGATGACAGAAAAAGACCACAAGGCCCATCTAGTCTGTCCTTCCATAACAACAACTACAACAGTCCACTTTTTACCTTTAGAGATCCTCTGTGTTGGTCCCATGCTTTTTTGAATTCAGTTACTGTCCTCATCTCTACCACCTCCACTGGGAGACTATTCCACGGATCCACTACTCTTTCCGTAAAGAAATATTTCCGCATATCACTCCTGAATCTATCTCCCTTCACCCTCATCCCATGTCCCCTCGTCGCAGAACTTGCTTTCAATTGAAAGAGGCTCTCTCCCTGAACATTTATGCCACGGAGGTATTTAAACATCTCAATCATATCACCTCTATCCTGCCTTTCCTCTAAGGTGTACATATTAAGATCCTTAAGTCTGTCCTCATATGCTTTATAATGAAGACTACTAATCATCTTAGTAGCAACCCTCTGCACCGACTCCATCCTGTTCACATCCTTTTGAAGGTGCGGTCTCCAGAATTGCACACCATACTCCAAATGAGGTCGCACCAAAGACTTATACAGAGGCATTATCACCTCCTTTTTTCTGCTAGCCATTCCTCTCCGTATGCACCCAAGCATCCTTCTAGCTTTTGCCGTCGTCTTTTCTACCTGTTTAGCGACTTTAAGATCATCGGACACAACTACGCCTAGGTCCCGCTCTTCTTTAGTGGACAAAAGTACTTCACCTCCTATGCTGTATTGCTCCCTTGGATTGCTGCAGCCCAAATGCATGACCTTACATTTTTTAACATTAAATCCCAGCTGCCAAATTCTAGACCATTCTTCAAGCTTAGCTAGATCCCTCCTCATGTTATCTACACCTTCCTGGGTGTCTACTTTATTGCAGATTTTGGTATCATCTGCAAAGAGGCAAACCTTACCCGACAGCCCTTCCGCTATATCACTAACAAAGTTGTTAAAAAGAATCGGACCAAGGACAGATCCCTGGGGCACACCACTGGTAACATCCTTCTCCTCAGAGTGAGCTCCATTTACTTGTACTCTTTGTCGCCTCCCACCCAACCAATTTCTAACCCAAGCAGTAACTTTAGGGTCCATCCCTAGGGTGCTCAGTTTGTTTATAAGTCGCCTGTGAGGAACAGTGTCAAAGGCTTTACTGAAATCTAAATACACCACATCTAGAGCTCTCCCTCGGTCCAACTCCCTGGTCACCCAGTCAAAGAAATCAATCAGATTTGTCTGACAAGACCTGCCTCTGGTGAATCCATGCTGCCTCGGATCCTGTAATCTGCTGGACTCCAGAAACCTCACTATTTTCTCTTTCAACAGCGTTTCCATTAATTTACTCACCACTGAAGTTAAACTAACCGGCCTGTAGTTTTCAACCACATCCTTACTTCCGCTTTTGTGTAAAGGCACCACATGAGCCTCTCTCCAGTCCTTTGGCACCACTCCCCACTCCAACGAGGCATTGAAAAGGTCAGTCAGTGGAGTTGCTAGAACGTCCCCAAGTTCCCTCAGTATTCTAGGGTGTGTCCCATCCGGTCCCATCGCTTTGTCTACTTTAAGTTGAGCTAGTTTCTCATGCACACAGTCTTCTGAAAATTGTTCAAGATGTCCCTCGCTTCTGTTCTTATTTGTGGGTGTTTTCTGAGGTCCTGCTCCTGGTTCTTCATCTGTGAACACAGAACAAAAATATTTGTTAAGCAATTCCGCTTTATCCTTATCAGCTTCTACATATTCCCCCCCTGTACCCTTGAGTCTGACAATACCACTTTTGCCCTTCCTCTTCTCACTAATATATCTGAAAAATATCTTATCCCCCCATTTTATTGCATTGGCTATTTCCTCCTCCTTTTGAATCTTTGCCTTCTTGACTACTTTGCTAGCTTCTCTAAGTTTTTCCAAATACAGATGCCTGTCTTCCTCTCTCTGTGATCTCTTGTATTTCATGAAGGCCTCCCTCTTTTTCTTCACTTTTTCAGCTACTTCCTTCGAAAACCATAGCGGTCTCCTGTTCCTTTTGCCTTTATTTACCATTTTAACAAAAAGGTTGGTTGCCTTTAAAATACCCCCTTTCAGTTTTGCCCACTGTTGTTCTACATCCCCCAGCTGTTCCCATCCCACTAACGACTTCCCGAGGTATTGGCCCATCTTCGCAAAGTTAGTCTTCCTAAAGTCTAAGATCTTCACCTTGGAATGGATTCTAACAGCCCTAGTCCTAATACTGAACCACACCATCTGGTGATCACTGGATGCAAAATGATCTCCCACTACAACATCAGAAACACTTTCACCATTGGTAAGCACCAAGTCCAGTATGGCCCCTTCACGTGTGGGGTCTGTTACCAATTGCCTGAATAGTTCTTCCTGTAGAGAATCCAGGATCTCCTTACTCCTAGATGATACTGCAGCAGGAATGTGCCAATCAACATCTGGCATTTTGAAATCTCCTAGCAGTAGCACTTCCCCTTTCCTAGCAATGCTGCGTATGTCTTCAATTAACTCTCTGTCCACCTCTTCCTCTTGTGAGGGAGGTCTGTATATCACACCAATGCAAATAGATTTCTCTTTCCCTCTTTCTAGTTTAACCCACAATGCCTCCTCTCTCCCTTTTAAGCTCTGTAATTCCAAAGCTTTAATAGTAGTTTTTACATATAGTGCTACTCCTCCTCCCCTTCTTCCTACCCTGTCCTTTCTGAATAAAGTATAGCCAGGTATAGTTACATCCCAGTCATGGTTTTCTGTGAACCATGTTTCTGTAACTGCCACTAAATCTAAGTCAGCCACTCCCACCAAAGCTTCAACTTCAGAGATCTTATTTCCCATGCTACGGGCATTAATACACACTGCTTTCCATATGTTACCCCTGTTACCCATTTCCATAAAGGTATTTAATGTATCACTTACCTGGGGGCTTTCTTCACCCATCCCCAACGAATCTAGTTTAAAGCCCTCTTCAGTAGATTAGCCAGTCTACTACCAAAGATGTGTTGACCTTTCTTGGAGCATTGTGGAACTTGTGTCTCTTGGGGAAACTGCTAGGTACATATGACCTAGATTGGCCACTGTTGGAAACAGAATACTGGGCTTGATGGACCTTGGTCTGACCCAGTATGGCATATCTTATGATCTTATGTTCTTATGTTCTACACCTTTGAAGAAAGTGTAAATTTGTGCATGGGGATTTGCACTTTTCTTGGGCTGGTTCTGAGTGCCTATTCTAAAAGGTGCATAGGAATGGAGAACCGATGATGAAATATATGTAGTGTAACTGTACCACTAATTAGTGTGCTCCAATTTATGATGGTCCTCTACTTTATAAAGCGGGAATTTAACAGGGACTTATTTGATGAGATGTTTATAGTCTCCTGTTCTGATTGCCTTTATAAACTAGGCATAAAATAGGTGTGATTTTGCAAGTTTGGCATAAGCACGCTTTTATGAATTTACCCCTCCCAAGTGATTTTTACAGAGTAGTAACTGAAAATATACGAAAATGAGTTTTAACAAAGAAAGTGAGCTAATACAACCTGCAAATCACAACAAAACTGGCCTTTGGGTCTCAGTTATGCTAGGTGGCTTCTGTCCGTTTAAAGACAATTTAAATCCAGTCAGGTATCAGTCAGTAATTATTTAGAAGATACCTGAGAGAATAAAGGACCAGCTTGTAATTGGCAAGTGCAGCACTTGTGAGCATAAGTCATTTGGCTAATACACACAAACTGAATCAAGGTCTCACTTTCACAAAGTACTTTTATCCCCCAGAGGGACACTTTCCTTTCTCTCCTCACAATTCCCACAAACCCATAGGCAAAGCAAACATTTTTGTTTTTCTGTAAAAAGAAATCCCCTCTTCACCCTCCTCCTTTCTATTTGCTATGGCTGCTCCTTAATCATATCTAAAATAATTAAGGTCATAAATCAGTCAATAAACATCTATTGACATCCTGTCTGTGGTATTACCACAGTTGATTGATTCATGGCAGGAATGTTTTCCTCAATCAATATCAGGTTAGGAAGGTGAATAAATCTTGTTAATAACTGAAAAACAGAACAGTCGGTAGTGATATTAATACACCCTTTAACTGGGTAAACATCTTTTCAGGAAGAGATAGCATTTCCTTTTGGCAGGAAAAGAGAGACTTTGAGTAAGGAAAAGTGACTGCTGTTATCTCGGAGACTGACTTCTACAAACCTGTGGACTGCCTGCCGCAACCAATCTGAAAGAAAAGAGGACAGAGGGGGATCAAGAGAGGCAGCTTCTCACAGTCCCTTGTTAGTGGTCTGCATTTCCTCTATAGCAAGACAGTGGATGATGGCAGATAAAGATCGACATGGCCCATCAAGTCTGCTCAGTAGATTTGCTAGGGAAGAACCGGTGGTGCAGTGCGGGTTGCTATTCCCTTGCCTTTAGTTTTCAATAATCTTCAACGATATTGCACTTGATTAAGTCTGCAGCCCATCAGTCTTGCTACAATCGGTCCATCTCCCTCTATGGATGTTCCTTCTTGCAGCCCCGTGGTCAGATAGCAAGAATTCCGATAGTGCACATGAACGGCTCGTACCATAATGAATCTGTAACATTAGGCCAGTGATTCACCGCAACAGCAGCAGAAACAGGACGGCACTACATCACCAATCTACTCTAAAGTCTGCTGCAAACAAAAATGAGAGGCATGGTGCACTCCTCTTGCTCAAGCCCTGTCCATTGTTTACTTAACATTGGTAATATACAGGAACCTCTATGAACTGGAAGTTCAGATACTGCTAGCTCTTACAGAATTGTCTCTTGCAGGACTTTTCTTTTCCCCACTTTCAGATATTATGAAAGGCTTGTCTTTGTATGCCTTTTACTGTACTTTTCCTTCCTCTTGATGTCTGTTGTTATTGTAAACAATTTTGAATAACTTTGTTTATAAAGATCTAAACAAATTAAAATAAATGCGGATCTGATGCATCTACTGAAATGGGAAGCTGTCATCAGGTGGAATTTCATCTTCTTTTTACTAGAGCAAGGATTTTTCAGAATATCCACAATGTCTTAATTCTTTGCTTCAGTCTTTACTGAAGAAGAGGTAGAAAAATACCCATGCCTGAAATGGTATTTAAAGGCAATATAGCAGAGGAATTAAAACAAATTTCAATAAACCGGGAATATGTAGTACAGCTATTTGATAAATTAAAGAGTAGCTAATCACCCGAACCAGCTCATATACATACCAAAGTGCTGAAATAACTGAAATTTGAGATTTTCCTACTAGAGTGGCCAATATAATGATGATTTTTAAAAAGGGTTCCAGAAGTAATCTGGAAAACTACAGACAAGTGAGCCTGACATCGGTCCTGGTCAAAATAGTAGAAACCATTATAAAGAACAAACTTAATGAGCATGTAGATAGTCGTGATTTCATGGGAGAAAGCCAAGATGGATTTAGCCAAGGACAGCCTTGTCTCACTAATCGGTTATATTTGTTGAAGGTGTGAATAAACAGGTAGATAAAGGTGAGCCAGTTGATATTTCATATGTAGATTTTCAGAAAGCCTTTGACAAGGTCCCTCATGAGAAACTCTTGAGTAAATTAAAAAGTTATGGGATAAGAAGAAGTATAGTATGGTGGATTCGGAACTGGTTAAAAGATAGAAAACAGAGAGTAGGGCTGAATGCCAATTTTCTCAATGGAGAAAGGTGAATAGTGGAGGACCCCAGGGATCTGTGTTGGGCTTGGTGCTTTTCAACATATTCATAAATGACCTGAAAATGGGAGTGGTGAGTGAGGTGATCAAATTTGCAAATGGCACAAAATTATTCAAAGTTTTTAAAAAAAGTGGATTGTGAAAAACTGGAAGAGAACCTTGAGAAATTGGGAGACTGGGCATCCAAATGGCAGATGAAATTGAATATAGACAAGTGCAAAGTTATGCACTTAGGGAAGAACATCCCAAACTACAGTTACACGAGGCAATGGTCTACATTAGGAACCACCACCCAGGAAAAGGATTTAGGTGTCATCGTGAATAATACATTGAAACCCACTAGCCAGTGTGCAGTGTCAGCTAAGAAAGTAAATAGAAGGCTATGAATCATAAGGAAAGAGATGGAGAATAAAACAAAGGAACCAATCCAGAGTGAAGTGTATATTAGCCTTCTTTCTAGCTTCCAGACATTAATGTGAAAATCAGTAGAAACATAAAAAAGCCAGCCAAAATTATTTAAAGTCTTTAAAATGGCATGATTGTAAAGATTTGCAGAAAGATATTGTGAGACCAGGAGACTGGGCAGCTTAATGTGAACAAATGCAAAATGATGCACACAGGAAAAAATAAACCAAACTACAGAAACAAAATGCTGGGTTTTGAGTTAGGAATCACTACCCAAGAAAAAAACGTAAGAACATAAGATATGCCATACTGGGTCAAACCAAGGGTATATCAAATCCAGTATCCTGCTTCCAACAGCAGCCAGTCCAGATCACAAGTACTTATCAGGTTCCCAAAAAGGTCTACAGTTTGCAAGCTGCTTATCCCAGGGTTAAGCAGTGGATTTGCTGAATCCTCTTTAATAATGGTACATGTACCTTTCCTCCAGGAATGTGTTCAAAACTCTTTTAAAACCAGCGATACTAACAGATTTTACTACATCCTCTGCTTACAAATTCCAGAGCTTGATTATGTGTTGAGTGAAAAAACATTTTCTCTGATCATCTTAAATGTACTATATTGTAGCTTAATTGCATGTCCCCCTAGTCTTTCTACACTAATGTGTCTGGGCATTGTTCTTAATTTAAGATCTCTATCTGCAGTTCCCTAATCCTTCCCCTGTGTGAGTGGAGCCTGCCCTGCCTGCTTCCAATGTAACTAGCAGCAGAAACTGTGGATAGGGTATAGCCAAAGGGAAGGCTGTGGGGGCAGATCACGGAAATGCTGCTTTAATCACAGAAAGGGAGGATGTAAGCTGGGGGGGGGGATTCTTAGTCTGTACAAGTTTAGTTTCAGGATGTGGTGGAGATGGAAGAGAAATGAAGCCTCTAACCCCCCCCCCACCCCACCCGCCTAAAAAATGCCTCAATGCCTTTATCTAGGAAAAGCAGTTCTAACAGCTGCTGCATACTAGCATTATTTCACAGTAACATAGCAATTATGCCAGTCAAACAGCCCTCCCTTCATGTACACAAATTGTTGCATAATTAATTGTGTCAGATGTAAATTGTGCTAGATGGAGTGGAGGAGTTGCCTAATGGTTAGAGCACTGGCTTGGGAACCAAGAGACCAGGGTTCAGTTCCCATTAGCACTCCTTGTGGCTTTGGACAAGTCACTTAACCCTCCATTGCCTCAGAAAAATCCAAGTTATCAATGCCTCTGTTTAATGTGCATTACCAAGTTTAAGTTACAATGTAAACCGCTTTGATTGAAATGATAAAGCAGTATAAAAGACCTGTTAAATAAATCTTTATCTTTATCTTTATTAAAATTTGATAAACCGCTTTCCGTCGAAACATAAAGCGGTGTACAATAAAAGGTTGGCCATGCAAAGACAAAGAAAGGAACGCCAAAGTGAAACAGAAAAGTAAAGTATAAAAGCACAGACAAATAGAAGACAAAAATTAAACAGAACCAGACAAAGGGCCAGTATTTTAAAACATAAGTTAACTAAAATAACAATACATACAATGATAAAAGGCCTATGAAAGGGCCAGTATTCTAAAACACAAGCTACTAAAAAAGCACAGTTTTTAACACTGGATCTTCATGCCAGCTTTGGGAAAGGCATAAAGAGTCAGCTGGGAGCAAAAACATCATCTGAGGTGAAGTTTGATACTTCACCTCAGATGATCCAGATATCGAGGAAAGCCCCATTGTCAGGGGGCCAGTGCTCCCCTCCGGGATACCAACCCCATTGATGGAAACAAAAGCCCTGGTGGCCCAACAGCTCCAATTTCCCTCCACCTCACCCAAACAAAAAATCACTTCTGGCCCACAGACCATAATTCCCCCCCCCCCTCAACAAACAAATCCCTGGTGGCCCAGCAGCCCTGAACCCCTCCATCCCCCTCCATACCTTAAATGATGGGATGGGAGCATTGCCCACATGCTCCTGCGCTGACATCTTGTAATACAGTGACACCTGGCTCTTCGTAGTACGTCCTGGGATGCACTGGGCGGAGTCAGACTACCATATAAGGCAAAAAATCCCTTATATGGCAGAGTAACCCCCTCCAGTGTTGTATCCTGGGGCAGCTTTGTGCGTTTATCTGGGACAGATGCCAAACTTGCACCGACTTCTGTTCGCATGTGTTTGGCTTGCTCTCCCAATTTACTGATTTTTTGCACACTGGGTAATTTGTATATTGCATCCTAGCACAAAGAATCAGCGTTAAACGTGTACTATCAAAACCTGTGCTAGAGCTTTAAGAACTGGGCTCTAGCGCAGGGTTTCTTCATCAGCCTGTTTGTGAGCAAGTGCCCTCAGCATTCAGGATATATAGTGCCTGTCCCTAATATCTCAATAAGCTGCATCTTGCTTTGAATTCTGGAACAAACTTACTCTACTTGCCTGTAGCTTTTTATCTACACTTTGGCATCATCCAGACTTCTCCTAACTTGGCTGAATACTAAGTGCTGGTATAACTGATAGTTCTCAGCATTTAGTATTAATTTATTCATTATACTTATCGAAGGCACCAATCGTCATTGAGAACTCGTGCAGCATCTAGATTGGGCTGGCCACATTAGGCATTCAGCACTGAAAATTGGCATGAGCCAAAATTTTTACTCTACCCTATCCCCTCACCCAGACTTGCCAGAATTTCTTTAGCCAAAGTCAGCTTTCTTATGAAACTTAAGGTGCTTAATTTAGTTACTGAACTCTTGCCAGTTTTCCCAGACTTTGATCATAAGAACATAAGACCCAGTGAAAAGCGGGATATAAATGCAGTTAAATAAATAAATAAAATAGAAACGCCATACAGACCCGGCTGCGAACTTACCGCGGCCGGGCACAGACGCGCGCGGGCGAGCCGAGGGTGGGGAGGGGGGGCGGGGGGGGGCGGGGGGGGCGGCGGGGGGCGGGCAAGAAGCCCAAGTATAAAAAGCGCACGCAGCACGGCTGCGGCCTCTTTTGCCGCTCTCTCCCCCCCACCTTGCAAGAGGAGGATCGAGATCAGCGCATAAGCCGGAGTAACGACGATCAGACCAGCTGAATAGGCGAACGGCAAGTAACACAAAGAATAATACATGTAATAAATAAACGCAAGGAGCCTGGGGGGCATGAGGAGGGAGCGGGGTAGAGCTTAGCATGGGTTCAGGGGGACCGGGTCAGCACATCCGGGAGTCAGCACACGAGAGTTGATGAGGGTTAGCACAAGCCGCAAGCGGCCGAAGAGATGCACAAAAACCCGCTTACCGGGAGTCGCAACCGGCGGAGGCAGCATACGCAGCATCCGATAGGATCAGTCAAGGTGAAATCGCCGGTGATCCGGATGTCGGAGGGGGCTAGGCGAGCCACGTGGGGGAACAAATATACTGCAGGATGCGTGGCCAGGCATGGCTAAGCCCCCGTATTAAAAAAAAAAAAAAAAACAACTATCCAAAGGAAGGCACAACCAGGAGGGGTTAGTGGCTATATAAATAACATAAAAAAAATAATAATAATAAATAAAGAAGAAAGACACCTTAAAGTGCCTTTAGTTACAAGTATGGAGGAACAACGAGGGAGGGAAGGCTGCCATCTACTGGATAAGGGCGATACTGCAGGCAAGTAAAAAAAAATGTTTCTGTTCAGTGATGTTAAATCAAGAGGACGGGGAAAGGATGCATGCTTCTGAGTCTTTGCGATGGTATATGTGGAAACATAGGGATATATACGAATATGGTGATGTAGTATAGAGTGATTATTTGGATATATGCAGTGGGCTTGATCTGATGGAAGTCGGAGATGTATATACAGATATATAGTTAATTGTGAGAGAGAGGGATGTAGATGGATATAAACAAGCAGTAGCTATTGCTATCAACCACCATTGCCTCACACATATGCTTAGAGAGGGAGACCGGGGTTAAGGGCGTAAAAGGCCATATGGTAATGACATGTTCCATTGCTTCTGCATAGTAATTTGTTCTAGTTTAAAAGATGCCAAGGAAGGAGACACAAAAGGCCCCCAGGGCACGGGGAGGCAGGACTACTCAGAAGGCATCTCCAGCACCAAGAGCACAAGCAGAGGCTAAGGCAGGCAGAAGAAGGACGCAGAAGACCACTCAGGACGCAACTCAACCCAGACGCAGCAACCGGAAGAAGGGGCCACAGGACACCGCAGCCACTCCGCAGAGGCAGGGGCTGGACGACCTGCTTCAGAAAGTTCGAGAGCAGGTGGCCCAACACGGCCTGACCTCAGTTGGACAACGACTGGGACTGACAGGCTTCACGGGGGAGGAACTGCCGACAACGAGCAGTGGCGCTGCAACATCTAACACAGATCAGGGTAAGTCCAGGTGTGAGAAGGGGGTGCCAGAGTGGTCCACCTCATCATCTGATGAGGCCTCGTCAGATAGTGACGGGGACACCACATGGACACAAGTGATGCAATATGCTTTAAAAAGATTTAAGAGGAAGAAGAGTTCAAAGCAACCAAATCCCCTAAGGCAGGCTTGGGCGGGGCAGAGTCAGAGGGGGGAGGACCTAGGGAGCGCGCCAACTGAGGCATTCCAACGAACGCAAATGGATTGGCGTGACTCCAGTCGTGATCCACGATGCGGAGTAAGCTCCCTGGCAGTGTCAGTACCCAAAAAGATAAAGAAGCGGATTTGGAGACGGGAATTTATTGACATCTTCTCGCTCCTGCTTAGGGATCAGGAAGATGAATCTAGCAATGGAAAAGATAGGGATAAAAGAAGTGAGAGAGATAAGAAACCAAAAATTCCCAAGTCAATCAACAATTGGGTAACAGCATTCCATAGCTTTATGAGCGTGGTAATGGAGAAGGAACCCGAAGCGGGGCCATATTTGACTAAGTACTTGGACACCATCACCAGGGCGCATAAGCAATACGGGGGATGGGCCTGGCTGAACTATGATCTGAGGTTCAGGAGAAACATGGCCGACGATCCCACCATAGCATGGCATCACAGGATTCTGGACATGTGGACAGAAGAGATGGCGCCCAATAGACCCTTGTGGCAAGACGGGCTGCCGCAGCACTTGCAGAGTACACAATGGCAGCAGCCTGCGCCGAACACACAATGGCGGCCAGCCCATCAATGGGCAGGAAAAAAGACATGCAGACAGTACAATGCGGGGAGTTGTGCATGGCAGCCTTGCAAATTCAAACATTCCTGCGCAGTTTGCGGAAACGCACACCCCGCCTTCACCTGTAGGGCATCAAGGGAGCCCAAGCCATTCAGAGGGCTGCAGCAACGCGCAGCTGAGGGAGTTGGCCCCAACACCCATCAGGCTTGAGAATATGCGGCCATGGCTGAGAGCCTACCCTAAGCGAGAGATGGCTATCAGGATTGAAGACGGTTTCGCGAAGGGTTTCCGCATCCCATCCATGATAACAATAAAGAAAACACAAACCCACTGTCTAAATAACCCACCATCAGTCCAAAAATTCAATGACATCGCGCACAGCAAGATAGCAAAGGAATTAGGCATGGGGCGAATAGCGGGCCCTTTCCAGTCACCCCCATTGCGGGACATCATCATCTCCCCATTGGGGGTCATTCCAAAAAAGGAGCCGGGCAAATTCCGGTTAATACATAATCTATCATACCCAGAAGGCAAGTCAGTTAATGATTATATCGATCCGGCTTTATGCTCGGTGAAATATGCGACCATAGATCAAGCAATCATGCTTATACGTAGTAAAGGGCCGCGAGCACAGCTGGCGAAGGCGGACATTGAGTCCGCGTTCCGGCTATTGCCGGTTCACCCCGAGTCCTTCCCCTTATTGGGTTTCTCGTTCAATGGGCAATTCTTCTATGATAAATGCTTGCCCATGGGATGTGCTATATCATGCGCTTATTTCGAGCAATTTAGTACATTCCTACACTGGGTAGTCGAGGATCTGGCGGGACCCAACACGGTGGTGCACTATCTGGACGACTTCCTCTTCATTGGAAAAGACGATAGCGACTGCCAAAGGATACTAGATATCTTTGTGCAATTAGCGCAGTCGTTCGGAATTCCATTAGCAAAAGAAAAGACAGAGGGCCCGACGGGGATCATCACTTTCTTGGGCATCCAGCTAGACGTGTCAGCGCACAGGTCACGCTTGCCGACCGATAAGGTGCTGAAGTTAAGGGGCGATCTGCAACTACTGCACAGCAAGCGCAAAGCGACATTGCAACAATTTCAGGCAATGTTGGGCCTGCTGTGCTTCGCATGCAGGGTGATACCCATGGGTAGGGTTTTCTGCCGCCGTATGGCATGGGCAACGAGAGGCGTCACAAAGAGGGTACCATCGCATAAGGGTCACCAGGGAAATCCGGGAAGACCTGCAGATCTGGCTACAATTCCTTCGCACCTTCAATGGCCTTGCCTTCTGGCAGGCGCGACCAGTATCTAATGCCGAACTCGATTTCTTCACCGACGCTTCGGGGGGAATAGGTTTCGGCATTTACTATAAAGGGGCGTGGTGCGCGGAAACATGGCCCAGGGAATGGCAAGCGGAAGGGACCACCAAGGATATCACGTTCCTGGAGCTCTTCCCGCTGCTGGTAGCGCTGCGCATCTGGGCACCTGGGCTGGCCAACAGGGCCATCACCTTCCATATCGACAACCTAGCAGTGGTATGGGCGGTGAACAGTATGAGAGCTAAGACGCCAAGGGTAGTAGCACTATTAAGACAAATAGTGTTGCTATGCCTGGAAAATAATATAACCCTGAGAGCCGAACATATTGAGGACAAAAGTAATAACATTGCCGATGCTCTTTCTCGTTGTAAGATCAAGCTCTTTCACCAGCTGGCGCCCAGGGCGGACGCGGTCAAGACAGCGGTGCCCGAGAATATCTGGGAGTATGGACCACCGAAATATGGGAGCTCCTGTTAGGCTCATTAGCTGAGAACACCAGACGTAAATATATCACAGCATGGGAACAATACCTAGCATTTTGCGGAGAAGCCCTGATAAGGCCAGAAGACAGTCTTGAAGTGGAAACGATCCTAAACTGGATTTTGCATTGCAAAAACAAAGGCTACACGAAGGCAGCAGTGCAAGCACGTTTGGCCGCAATATCATTTTTCGCAAAGGCGATGGGTAAACGAGGTCCGGCAGCACAGTTTGTCATCAAAAAAGTAATGACAGGTTGGTCGTTGGGGCAGCCACAGAAAAGTGACCAACGCCGCCCGATCACCCATGCGATGCTACAGCAATTCATGGTAGCGACTAGTCAAGTGTGCTATGATGACTACGAGGCGAGGCTCTTTCGATGTGCCTTTTCCTGGGCCTTTTACGGGGCATTTCGGGTAGGGGAGCTTGTGGCTGCCTCATCCGCAATGCAAAGGACAGATGGGGGGGGCATGGATAAGCGCGATGTGAGCATACGCGGAGGGGCAGTAGTACTCCATCTACGCAGATCCAAAACGGACAGGCAAGGTAAAGGGGCACAGGTGGTTTTGCAAGCGTTGCACAACGACCACTCATGCCCGCTAAGAAATGCCTTAGCCTACCAACAGGTACGGGCACAATCGGAAAATCAATGGTTTGTGCATGCCAACGGCACCCCCCTATCACGCTTCCAATTCAGCAGAGTACTCAAACGGGTAATAGAACTAACAGGACGGGATGCAAGCTTTTACGGCTCGCACTCCTTTCGCATTGGCGCTGCTTCAACGGCAGCCAGCATCGGGATGTCCAGGGAGCAAATCATGCTCATAGGGCGGTGGCGCTCGGACAGATACAAACTGTATATACGTCCGGCGCAATGAGGTTAGATAGGACAGATATAAAAAAAAAATAAATAAATTTTTACATAAACAATATGAATATGAAGAGCAAACATTAGCAAGCAACGTGTTAACATTTGTATAAAATCATTGTAACAGTGTGCAGTCATTATAATAGCTTTTGATTATGATCCAATGCAGGAACGAGGGGCCGCCTATGGCCGCATGAAGCATGGGTATGTGGCCATTCATTCGTTCACTGGGCGCAGAAGCGGACAAGGGGCAGGCCACAGGGGTTGAATTTAGGATTACCCAGCGCCGAGGTTTCGGTGGTATGGCTGGGACGACGGGGTATGATGTGGGACCAGCTAGTACCGTCCCTGATGCAAAAGCAGAGATTGTGCGGGAACCCAGGGATGCTGGTGATCCACCTGGGGGGCAATGACCTGGCGTCCACACGCAGTGTGGAGCTCACTAAAAAGATGCAAAGGGATATGCTGACACTGGCAAACACCTTCCCAGGGACGGCGCTGGCATGGTCACACATCATACCGCGGCGTGTGTGGAGGGGCGAGAACTCACACAAGGCATTGGAGAGGACAAGACAGAAAGTGAACAAGTGGATGGCCCGCTTCATGGCGGCGATAGGGGGATACAGCATCAAGCATGACCTGATAGAAGAGAGATGCCCAGGATTGTATCGAGCGGATGGAGTTCATTTGTCAGATATTGGAATGGACATCTTTCTGTGCGACGTTCAGGACATGGTGGAACTGTTATGGCGGAAGCAGGTGTTGGCCACAGCGGCATTTTGATGAGTGGGGCCCCGTCAACAAGCGAGGGTTCGCTGTTGTCAGGGTTGGCAGAAAAACGCACCCGGTGAGAGAGAACACAGCCTAGGCTTTAAGTAAAGGGGGATAGGGGACAGGAGAGAAACACGGACCTGCCCCCCGGAGAGAGTCAGAAGGCGACAAGAACACCGTGCAGAGGGCCCCTTGCCTTGCTTTGACGGCAGGCAGAAAAGGGGGGTAAAAGTAAGAAAGGTTGCCAAGTCTGCTTGAACGGCAGGCGTAACAGCTTTTCGGATGATGGAGATAGAGAAGAACGAGGACCGAGGAAAGGCTTTGACGGCAAATTTCCTCCGGCCACTTACAACGACTGTGGGACATGGGCTGTGTCTCTCGAGGGGGCATAAAGAAGTGGGACAGTGTTTTGTTGATGTTACGTGCATGCTGTGGCCAACAGTTTTGAGTGTACTGTTAATAACCATTGTTGACAAATAAATAGAAATATGTTGTTGAAAGAAAAACATCTGGAGAAGTGTGATGATTTATGGGGGGACGGGAGGGAGGGAGGTGACAGGGTAGGGGTAGGCAAGAACCCGAGGCGGTCATGCCAGTCGCGCGGCTGTGAGTCAGACTATGTCTGTCAAGCTCAGCATCTTGTCTCTGACAGTGACCAGTTCAAGTACCCAGAAAATTTCAAAAAGTAGATCAAATTTCTCAGACCTCATTTCAAGAGATAAGCAATGGCTTTCCCAAAACTAATTGTCTCATTTTTTATAGACTTTTTTTCTCTAGGAACTTGTCCAAATCTTTTTTGAACTCCGCTGTGTTAGTTGCTTTCACCACATCCTCCCCAAAAATTGACTGTGTCCTTATTTTGCTAACTTGATCCCTTTGGACCAACCAGGTGACTCAATGTCAGTGCTCAACATTACCATCTGAAAAATCCCTAATTTGATCCCCAAGCTGTCTTTTGCTGTGTGGATTGGCTGGCGTTTCAGTTGCTGCAGACGTTTAAGTAAAAGAAGTTGTAGCCATTGTACCACTTTCATAATGGCAATAAAGGTCTTACAAAATCCCAAAACATGCATTTATTTTCTAAATAAAACTGTTGCATTCCCTTAGAGTCTTATTCTGGTACTTTGAGACAAGCTTGCATAGCAAGAAAAATAGTTTTGCTTACACATCACCATGGTCATTGCCAATAGGAATAGAGTATTCTGTCTTAAACAACATTGGAGGACTTGAGAAAAGGCTCTTTACTTACCATATAAATGTCACCTTATTAACCCTATTTTGGGCCACAACCCATAGTTTGGGAAGCACTGGTCTAGCCTTATCTAAACATATAAAACTACTTCAGTGGTAGACAACTTGAGAAGTAGTACTTGGAACAGTGATATTCCTAGTGAACTACTTTATGCTAGACCAGCGGTTCTCAACCTGTGGGTTGCAACCCCCATGGGGGTCACCACAGGATTTAGCGGGGGTCGCCTCACTCCGCCGTTAAAAAAAAAAAAGTGCACATGTTGCTGCCGCTGCCGAGTCTGCTTCTCGGCAGCAGCAAACTCACCACCTCCCAGTCCCTTCTAATGCAGCCGCGGCTCCCTGCCTCTTAGGGAACCGCCACTATACCAGTAAAACCGTTGCGGAGCCTTCCTGTCTCTTGACGGACTCCGTGCAGCATTGTCCCGCCTCCAAAGGAAGTTGTTTACCACTTCCTTTGGTGGCGGGACAATGCTGCACAGAGCCTGTCGAGAGACAGGAAGGCTCCGCAATGGTTTTACAGGCATAGCCGCGGTTCCCTAGGAGACAGGGAGCCGCGGCTGTAGAAGAACAGCAGGGCAGCAGCAGGCAGACAGGGAGAGGGGAGGAGAGGGCAGGGAACCTGCAACGGGGCTCACATGAGGGAGGGGCTGACATGGAGGGAGGGAGGGGGCTGACATGGAGGGAGGGGGGACTGACATTGAAGGATGGAGGGAGGGAGGGAGGGGGGCTGACATGGACAGGGGGCTGAAATGGATGGAGGGAGGGGAGGGCTGACATGGAGGGAGGGAGGGGTGCTGACATTGATGGATGGAGGGAGGGAGGGGGCTGACATGGACAGCGCGGGGCCGACAGGGAGGGAGGGCGGGCTGACATGGACAGAGGGGGGACTGACATGGAGGAATGGCTGGATGGATGGAGGGAGGGAGGGGGGCTGACATGGACAGGGGGCTGACATTGAGGGAGGGAGGGCTGACATGGACAGGGGGGGGCTGACATGGAGAGAGGGAGGGAGGGGAGTGCTGAGATGGAGGGAGGGAGGGGTGTCTGACATGGGGGAGGGAGGGCTGACATGGACAGATGGGGGACTGACATGGAGGGATGGATGGAGGTAGGGAGGGGCTGACATGGAGGGAGGGAAGGCTGACATGGACAGAGGGAGGGCTGACATGGAGAGATGGAGGGAGGGAGGAGTGGCTGACATTGATGGATGGATGGAGGGAGGGAGGGGGCTGACATGGACAGAGGGGGGCTGACATGGTGGGAGGGAGGGCTGACATGGACAGGGGGGACTGACTTGGAGGGATGGATGGATGGAGAGAGGGAGATGGGCTGACATGGAGGGAGGGAGGGCTGACATGGACAGAGGGGGGCGGACATGGAGAGAGGGAGGGAGGGAGGGGAGGCTGACATTGATGGATGGATGGATGGAGGGAGGGAGGAGGGCTGACATGGACAAAGGGGGGCTGACATGGAGGGAGGGAGGGAAGGGGGGCTGACATGGACAAAGAGAAGAGACAGGGGGACATACTGGACAGACAGGGATAAATGCTGGACAGAGGGGAGAGACAGTGCGGGTTAGGATTCTAATGGGCAGATGGGGGGTGGGCTAGGACTGGTAATGGGTTGATTAGGGAAGGCTAGGACTGGGAATGGACTGATCAAGGGGGGGTTGGGACTGGTAATGTGCTCATAGGGGGGTAGGACTGGTAATGGACTGATGGGGGGCTAGCACTGGAAATTTATTTTATTTATTTATTTAGCGTACACTTGTATCCCGCTACTTCCAGCGATCAGCAGCAGTTTTCTATACATAAGGGAGAGGCTGTACAGGCCAGAATTAGAACATACAGTATGATTGCAGGGATGGGTAATAAGCATAGCAAACGGTTACAAGTTTACATTTGATTTGTTTGAGAGGAATCTTACATATATACATTTGATTGCATAAGAAGCGGCTTTACATATATACATACTTTACGTAATTACAGAACACATTTCTTGCTGGTATGATTAGTTTAAGTGGGCATGTTGCTCTAGTAGTATATGACACTCTGATTAGGTTAGGTTGTAGTGGGTCTGAAAGAGGTGTGTCTTAAGTTTTTTCCTGAAATCCTTCAGGTCCTTGTTTGCTCTCAGTTCATAGGGCAGTTGGTTCCAGAGTGCTGGAGCAGTAAAGGAGAACGCTCTTTTGGTGGTGTTTGCGTTGCAATTTCTCATGCTATTCGGGACATGTAGGGTGTTGGTATTTGCTGTTCTTCTGCTTCTGATGGTTGGCTGGGCGGAGATTAAGGTGTTGAGGTATGAGGGTGCTACGTTATGAACGAGCTTGAATGTGGTTACTAAGAGCTTATATTGGATGCGGACCGTGATGGGGAGCCAATGAAGCTCAATTAGTACTGGAGTGATGTGTTCAGTTAGTCCTTTTTTCATGATGATTCTGGCTGCCACGTTTTGTGCTAGTTGAAGTATGTTAAGGGTTTTTTTAGGCAGACCTTGTAATATAGCGTTGCAGTAGTCCAGGTGGGGAATGATGAGGGCTTGTGCCACTGTCCTGAAGTCCGAGTGATCGATAATATTCCGTAGCGGTTGCAGAACTCTTAATTTGTGGAAGATGGCCCGATTGGTAATACAGAGGTGCTTTTCCATATTTAGGTTGCTGTCCAGCATTACACCTAGGTATTTTATTTCAGACTTTGTGGTATAGACATTATTGTTCATGGTAACTGTTGATGGTGGGTTAAAGTCAGGTTTTCTGGAAATGCACATCACTTCAGTTTTTTTATGGTTTATTGACATATTATTCCGTTGCAGCCATCTTTGTAGTTCGCTTAGGCATTTTTCAAGTTGGTTGAGGTTGGGGTTGTTTATGTCGAGATGAGTGTAGAGCATCAAGTCGTCAGCATAGATATGGTAACTGATCTTGTGGTCCTGTAGGATTTCACAAATAGGTCGTATATATAGGTTGAACAAGAGTGAGGATAGGGCAGAGCCTTGTGGTATGCCTTGGGTCTGAGGGAAGGCGGAGGCATTTGCGTTGTTGAATTGGACTTGCTGCATTCTGTTACTTATGTAAGATGAGAACCATTTCAGGGGGGTCCCAGATATGCCTATGGAAGCAAGTCTGTCCAGGAGGGTGGAATGATGCACTGAATCAAAGGCAGATGATATGTCTATGAAAATGAGCATATACATTTTGTTTCTGTTTTCAAGCCCCTTGAGTAGTTTGTCCATTAGGGCTAGTAGGAGAGTTTCCACGCCATGATGTTGGCGGAAGCCGTATTGGTGAGCATCAAGGGCATTGTTGACATCAATGTGGTCTTGCAATTGTTGCTGGACAGCCTTTTCGATAATCTTGGCTAAGAAGGGTATGCTTGAAATGGGACGGTATGAGGCAGGGTCGCTTTCGTTAAGAGTTTTGTTTTTTAGGATGGGTCGTATGAGAGATTGCTTGAGCTGAGTTGGCATGATCCCTTGTAGTAGAAATGAGCTGATCGGGGAGGCTAGGACTGGTAATGAGCTGATGGGGGGGGGGGGTAGGACTGATATTGGGCTGATTAGGGGAGGCTAGCACTGGTAATGGGGTTGAGCGGGGACTAGCACTGGAAGCGAGCTGATTGGGGGGCTTCGACTGGGAATGGGCTGATTGTGGGGAGGGGAGGATAGAGCTGCTGGCCCTGGAAGAAAACTGGGGGCTAAGGCTACAAATGGGCTGATACGAGGGGATGGGAGAATGGAACTGGAAGAGAGTGGATCTGAGAGGGGCTGCCATGGTATTTGTACTAGAAGGGACTGCTCAGTGGGGAAGGAGAGGGCTGGAAGGGAATGGACACCAGTGGCAGTCATGGAAATGCAAATTGACATTGGAAGATACTGAGAGTGAGGACTGGAAAGGGGCTGATACTGGGGAGGGTTACTGGGACTGGAAATAGGCTGATGGAAAGACATGAAGAAAACGAAAGATAAGAAATGGCAGATGGACCATAGACCACAGAAAGAAAACTAAGAGAAGACAGGAAAGCAGAAGCCTCAGATCGGGACCAGCATGATCAGAGAATAAATTGGTCAGACAACAAAGGTAGAAAATATAATTTTATTTCATATTAGTGATTTGACTACAAAATCAGAATAATTTTGAAATCAAATATTGTTACTTGTTATTGTGATTAATTATTGTGGTTTAAATAAGTAAATTTTATAAATAAAAACATATTGCAAAGGCCTATAATATATTAATAATTCAACAAATGATTACAGCGACAATGCGTTAACGGTAAAGGAAGAGAGACGCATTCGATTTTATCATTGGGGGTCACCACAAGTTGACCAAAGGTAAAAGGGTCACGGTACAAAAAAGGTTGAGAACCACTGTGATAGACCAGTCCATCCTGGATGTTATGCTACCTTGCTAGCAGGTGGCGGCAGACCTGAGCCCCTTTCAGTACTGTAATCACTAGGTAGAACTGCTGGTGTAGCACTGAGAGAAGCCAGTATTTCTCCAGAGACAGCAGGGTTAATGTCACCAGCAATGCAATATCTTGACAGCCAGGGAGTGCAAAGCCCTCCTCCAATAGAAAAATGTTGCACTGCACATGCACACTGAGTTCCTGTGCTGTGAAGAGAATCTTCAGTCTTGTTCCCCTAGTATTCGCCTACCGCTTTCTCCTTCTTACTTTCCCCTTGAGCAGCACCGGCCAATGGTTTATCTTCGTACCCTCTTTCCCTGTTCTTCCATTTTGTCTCTTTCGTTTATTTTACACTCATCTCTGTATTGTAACCTAGGCCCTCTATCCCTCTCCTCGTACTCTTGTGTACCCCCCCCCCCTTTAGTTTTCCCTGCCCTCTTATTTGCTTTTCCTTCATTGTTATTTACTTTAACTGTCTAGGCGCTATTGCTATAGGCGGTATATCAAACAAAATCAAACTCTAACAGTGGCATCTAGCAACTGGATTCAGCACCCATGATGGCAAGATTCAAAAAAGGATCCCTGGTGAATGTCCCCTGGCCAAGGACCACAACATTTATTTATTTATTTATTTATTTAGACAGTTTTGTATACCGCCTTATCCTTCAATCAAAGCGGTCACAACACAATTGGGGGATACATTTAACACACAGGGATATGAGACACATACACTAATACTTACAGGGAACATGGGCAATGGAGGGTTAAGTGGCTTGCCCAAGACCACAAGGAGCATCTTTGGGACTAGAAACCCCAGTCCTTCCGGTCCAAGGTTGCTGTCCTCTAGTGGGATTTGAACCCCCGACCTTCCGGCCTGAAGTACCTTGCCCCAACCACTAAGCTACTCCTCCCCGTTACAGCAATGACCAATTGAAAAGAGCTGTGGAGAATATAAAATGGGGCGGGGGGTTAATCCCTGGGTTGTTGTGAAAGAACGCTCATGGTGCTAGATCCTAGTTATCTGGACTGACCTTGAAGTAAAAGGAACAGGAGGAAACTGCGATGTCAAAAAACAAAATAAGAGCAGTTGCTGCACCTACCTCAGTTTAGTGGTTTGCCCTAATGATGTATTTCTTTAAGTTAATGGAGAGGCTCCCAGAAATCAGTGGAAGATGTAATGTAGCAAACTAATCCTCAGAGCTGCCAAGTTACCCAGTTCCAGGAGTGAGATTTTTTGCCAGTTTTGGTTTTAAATTTCCATTGCAATGCAGTATGGTATTTGTAGGCCTTGATTTTACCCATTGGAATCAGTGCTTCAGGTCCCATAATGCATCAGGATGAGCTTGTCAGAAATCCAGGACGGCTTATATTTTATTTTTTAATCTCATTCAAGTAACTGGGTAATTTGTCAATTCTGCTTCTATCCAGAGAGAGGGGGCCACTAGGCAGCTTTACTTATCATGGGAGATTGTATACATGAGATAAGACTCTGATAACGGAAAATGTTAGGAATCCAAAACTACAGGTAAATATTTAGAGCTCTTACAGCTGAACCAAACTGCTCCTTCTAAAATGACCTTTTCCCACACATTGATAACATTCTTTTAAAATGAGACACTCATTAACTCAGTCCATGAATGCAGCATTTCTACGCCTAAAAATCTTTTAATGGTCTTGTTTTGTAATCCTGTAAGATTTATGCATGTTTAGTTTTAATTTCCCAGGATGGATGGTGAGTGATAAGCACAGTGCTGAGTACTGAGTTTGACAATTTAAATCATTTTCCTTAAATTGTTAGCGTGTAGAAGAATCTGTGGGGTGGAAAGAGCAGATTGAACCGAGCTGCTGGTAATTTATTAACACGCCTAAATAATGTGTAGTTGATGCCTATACTTACCTCCTCGGCTGCCTTCTTTTGTGGGGTTCTAGTCCCTGGAGTATCAGCGTATGAACTATTTGCTTACTGTGGCTCAATATTCAAAAGGAGGTCTATGTTTACTGGCCACAGGTAAATGTATAGTCTCTTAAGCTGACGATTTTCAAAGGCAGGGTGGCTTTATCCATATAGGGGATGATTCTATAAGGGGCTGCATAAATTTATGCGGCATTTACACATGTAAATCATGATATTTTAGTCATCAAGGCATGTGAGCAGTTATGCATAAAAAATCACGCAGTCACAATTCTGTAAGTACATGTGCGCGGTGCTCATCATATATACTTTCACACTGAGAGTGTACATGGAGAGAGCTGGGAGAGGCACATGTTTATGCATGTAATTTATAGAATCTAAGTGCATGCACGTAAGATATGCACCATCATAAACACAGTTCTACAGCTAGTATTCTATCAAGTCAAATCCATGCAGATTTGATTTGATGAAAGGCACAATTAGCACTTATAAAAAGACACATTAATTTCTCGGTATCCCCCTCATACCCTAGAGTAGTTAGGGGATAGTGCAGACAGGAAGCTACAATTATATTTATAGTGGCGATATTCAGCTGCCATATGTTTACGTTCCAGCAGTCCTAAAGTAGATCACAGAGCTATATGTATAAGGGGCGATTTTAATAGGAAGCCATGAAAAGATGCACGGCTTCTTCTTGGGCAAGTACAGATTTTCCCAGACTTGCATGTGTCCATGGGCACTTCCATGTGCGCATTTGGTCAGGTACTGTTCTGGAAGTGTGCTCCATGCTGATACCATGTGCGGGCATGCATGGGGGCACAGCATGGGCAGGGCATAGGTGCAGCCTCAAGGGACATGCATATGATTATAGAAAATTATGACGTACGCACCTCATTATGCTGATCTAGATGCTTCAAGCTACACCTGCTTTAGGGCAGGTGCAACTGACACACACCTAGCATACGGTGCACAACTACATTTTCTAAACTAGGAGAGCTCCTGGTGCAATGCTCAGGAATCGTCCACAATTCCGGTACCAATACCCAAGCATCGGCAAGCTCCATGGATCAAAGTATCCTGGCCATCAAGCGGAGCTTAGCAGCCTTACTGGTGGCTTCGGTACCAGTAAAACCTTTACAGTCAGTTCCACAGGTGTTGGTACTGGCTTCGGTACCAATACAACCTGCATCGACTTTTTTGCCGCTTACCAAGCTACAGCCCATGCTGGCCCTCAAATCCAATCCCTTCATACCGGTTGTGATTGGTACCGAGTTCATACGGAGCGGGAACAGCCTGCCCATCGATACTTTGAGCCTTCGGATTCCGATTCATCGGATGATGAATCAGTCAATACCCAGGACATGCGAACTACCCAGAAGACCCATCTCCGTCTCCACAATGTTGCATGTCCCCTCTAGAGGACATGCCTTTTCAAGACTTTATTTGCAATGTTGCTAGGGGTCTGTCCATAACAGTGATATCGGAGAAAGAGCCTAGGGCCGACAAACTCAAAATTGTTCGATACCCTAGAGCCCCGAAGGAGGCTGCTACGCTCTCTTTCCATCGGATACTTCATGACCTTATGCTTTGTATGTAGAAGACACTCCTTACCATCTCTCCCCATACCTGGTGACTCGATACCATGTACCGGGTACCAGAGTGTCCCGGTTTCCAAAAGACGCAATTGCCGCAACATTCCATGGTGGTGGAATCGGCAACTTGTTGAATAAAGAGTGCTAAGACATATTCCTTGAGCCCTCCAGAAAGGGAATCGAGAACCCTCGAAGCTTTGTTCAACATTGTTTTCAGACCTCCATGTTATCGGCCAGGATCAGTTCCTACATACTCTATATGGGTATGTTCCTTAGAGATTTGGCTAAGGATTTGGAGTTAATGGCTTCTCTTCTCCCCGATGACAGGAGAGCAGATTATCTCACCCTTGTAAAGCATGCTCAGAATGTTTCAAAGTTTGTTACCAGAGCAACGTTTGACTGTTTTGAGTGCATCAGCAAGACTGTATCCATCTGCATCGGTACACGCAGGATTGCTTGGCTTCAAGCATCGGATCTTGAACAATGGGTTCAAGATAAGCTGGGTAATATCAAGATAAGCCGGTGAAAATATTTTTGGCAAGGATTGGCAAGAAAAGGCCTCTCAGTTAGAATCTGAGAACACTACCCTCGATAGGCTATCTAGATCTACTGCCAATCCAGCTAGGAAAAAAGCAGCAAAGAAAGCTTTTTTCAATAATAAGAAGTATTGTCCGTCTTATACTCCTGCTGTTCAGTGTCAACATCATGCTCCTCAGAAGGGGCAGCAACCATAAAAGCAGCAAAAGAAGGCTCAGTCTCCTAAGTCACAGCCACCTCAGCAGATCCAGCCTCCCGAGGGTCTTTTCCTTTCTAGAGAACATAGCTGTTCTGCCTCTGGAGATTCCAGATCCCATCCACATCTCCGGCAGACTGTCATTTTGCCCACAGGTGGCATCTTATCACAAAAGAGCAGTGGACATTGTCCATAGTACGGGAGGGGTACAAGCTTCGTTTACAAAGTCTTACCCCCCTCCCCCAGACTCCTCCAAGAGAGTTCCGCTCTCAGCCCCCTCTTACTGCTCTGTTGCTTCAAGGGGTCACCTCCCTTCTCTTACAGGGTGCAATAGAGGAGGTTCCACTATCCCAACAGGGAATGGGCTTTGATTCTCCATACTTCCTCAGTCCAAAGAAAACAGGAGGGTACAGGCCCATTCTGGACCTCAGAGAACTGAACAAGTACCTATTATGGGAGAAGTTCAAAATGATCTCCCTAGGGACTCTTCTTTCCTATCTCCAGAGTCGGGATTGGCTCTGTTCTGTAGGTCTAAAGGAGGCATACACTCACATACTTATTCATTCGCAGCACAGAAAGTTCCTGCGCTTCATGTTTCAAGGGAGACATTATCAATACAGAGTCCTGCCTTTCAATCTCATCTCTGCCCCAAGAGTCTTCACAAAATGCATGGCGGTAGTAGCTGCATTCCTAAGGACTCTAGGGATATTTGTCTTCCCTTACTTATACGACTGGCTCATTAGAGCAAACACATCTCAAGAGGCCAGCCTATCGCTAACGCGTACCATGCAGGTGCTACAACACTTGGGATTTGTAATAAATCTTCTGAAGTCCCATTTCGTCCCCTCTCAAACTCTAGAGTTTATAGGGGCTCTCCAAGACACTCAGCAATCAAGGACATTTCTGCCCCAACTCTGCTGCGCTCGACTCAATCAGCTAGCATCTCAGGTATGCCTCAAAATCTTTCTCACTGCTCGAGAAATGCTACCGCTTCTGGGCCATATGGCATCAGCGGTGCATGTTGTTCCATATGCTCGTCTACATATGTGCACAGCGCAATGGACACTGGCATCCCAGTGGTCTCAGGCTTCAGGTCGCTTAGGAGACAAGATAACAGTCTCTACCCTCCTAATCTTGTCTCTTCAGTGGTGACAATCCCCAGAAAACCTCTTGGTAGGGTTACCTTTTCAGATGCCAGCACATCAATGTACCCTGATGACGGATGCATCCAGATTTGGCTGGGGAGCTCATCTGGACACTCTCCACTCAGGGACTCTGGTCTCATCAGGAGTCACAACTCCACATAAATCTGCTGGAACTCAGAGTCATTCACAATGCTCTCAAAGTGTTCCAGGACCATCTTTGATACCGCACAGTTCTAGTCCAGATGGACAATCAAGTAGCCATGTTCTACTTGAACAAGCAGGGTGGAACAGGCTCTTGGACCCTCTGCAGCGAGGCTGTACATCTCTGGTCCTTTGCCATACAGCATTGCATTCACCTGCATGAGGTGTATCTTCTGGGAAAATAAAGTCTTAGCAGACAAACTCAGTCGAGTCCTTCTCCCCCACGAGTGGTCTCTTCATGTAGACAAAGTCTCTCACATTTTTCGAATCTGGAGGACTCCAGAGATAGACCTGTTGATGAGTCCTCAGAATGCCAAGCTCCCTCACTTCTGCACCAGGACTCCTGCACCGGACAGCTAGCAAGTGGATGCTTTTCACCTCTACTGGGGTCAAGACTTCCTATATGCCTTCCCTCCCATTCCCCTAATTCCCAAGACTCTTTTCAAACTCCAGAGAGACAAGGGCTGCATGATACTCATAGCCCCACGCTGGCCACATCAACTGTGGTACCCTCTCCTTCTTTGTCTGCCTCAGGCTCAACCCATAGATCTAGAGGAGGGGTGCTGCTCCATCCTAATCTGCAGTCCCTCCATCTCACAGCATGGCTGCTGAAGGCATGGCCTTCCAGGGCATTAACCTTTCCCAGGAGGTTAAGATTCTAGGAAGCCATCCACCAGGCACTCCTACACCTTCAGGTGGCGTAGATTTTCTCTCTGGTGTTCTCAGAGAGATCTTAACCCTTCTCAGCTCTGGGGGTGGCATTACTTGATTATCTCCTCCACTTATCTTCTTCTGGACTGAAAACCAATTCGGTAAGAGTGCATCTAAGTGCAATTGCGGCCTCTCACATGCCTTTAGATGGCCAGCCCATCTCAGCCGCTTGTAGCACGCTTCATGAGGGGTCTTCTATTAACTAGACCTCCCATTAAGCCCTCTCCAGTGGCATGGGGTCTTAATCCTCTCTTTATGCCAAAGGTGGTCTTGCCCTTCCATTTAAACCAATCATTCTACCTTCCTGTCTTTTTCCCTAGACCTCATTCCTCTAGGACGGAGGCAACCCTACTCACTCTGGACTGCAAATATGCCTTGGCTTTTTTCTCCAGAGAACTCGAGAGCACCGAAAAGCTTCCCAACCTTTCATCTCCTTTGACACGAGTCACCTGGGTTTGCCAGTATCCAAACGAACCCTCTCAAAGTGAATAGCGGACCGCATCTCCTTTCTTTATGAAAAGGCAGGACTCTCTCTCGAGGGTCACATCACTGCACATAATGTTCAAGCCATGGCTGCCTCTATGGAAAATCTACGCTCTGTGGCTATTGATGAGATATGCAATACAGCAATATGGTCTTCTGTCCACAGTTTTGCTGCTCACTATTGCCTGGACAAGGACTCCCACCAGGATGCCTTGTTTGGCCAAACTTTTCTCCAGCATCTCTTTCAGACTTAGATCAACTCCTACCCTCCGTCCCAGGTTTCGATACCAGACATCCTGGAGAATACATGACCTCTTAAGACATACCTGTGATTCCACAGCCAACCCTGAGGTCATCTCTTTGGCATCTCTGAGCTAGGGAGTCCCATAAGTGAAGACTACATTCCTGCTTGTTCCTGGAGATAGCATAGTTACTCACCTGTAACAGGTGATCTCTGGGAACAGCAGGAATTGAGTCTTCGCAACCCACCCTCCTCCCCTAGGAGTTGTAGATATTCGTCTTCCTCTTCTCCTTCTCTCCTTTTATCTCAGCAACAAACTCAACTGAGGAGGGAAAGCTGGAAAGGCGGGAAGGCAGCTATGCAGGTGCAGTGGGATGCTCCCAAAAGCTTTCCTATTAGACGCTGGGGAACGTTCCCATGCGGGCTCCATCGGTGCCAACGTCACCCATATGTGAAGTCTAAATCAGGCAGTGACATCCAGGTTCCTGGGAATGCCTCTACTATACCTAAATTCAAACTTGGACATCCACAAACCCAACTTCTAAAATAGCTCTGGAGATGTCTCTGTGCCTGTTTCCCGATGTCCAAAGCATGAATAGAACGTTCAAAATGAAACCTATAGATTTTTAAAAAGTGCTTGCCTCGATAGAGTTCAAAAGGGTCTCTCCCAGCTTCACAACAGGAAAATATTTAGAGAAAGGAGACTAACTCCTAATTACAGGACCGCAAAGTCTTTTTTCAGAAGAGAAATCCTTCATATTTGAAGGGTTTTTAAAATACAGCATTGGTGAATGTGGAAAACTAAACAAATATATATTTTCTTAAAATGTATCATACGTAAAGAGCACTTCTTAGTAAGCCTCACAACTACTGAGAGAATCTGCTGTTGTCATTTTAGGAAATGTCTTTGAGTATTGGAAAATCATCCTTAAGTAGACTGCTTTATTGATGGATCGTCAGACTGTTTGAGATTGGTCTCTCTTTTGGTCATTTAAAAAGCATTCTTTAAAAATAAGAAGGATTTTTTTTTCTCTCTCAAAGAGTGTGTGGGACCATCATACCATGGGATGAGAAATGGATCCTTTTTCTCCTATGGTCTGAGAGCCCTGCCACTTCTTTCCTTTGATACATTTAGTTGGATTACCCCCTTTTCATTTCTCCTTATTGTGGCCAAAAATACCATTATCGAGTGCTTGTGTCCTTTTTACACACAGTACACCCTATTGATGGAAGTTTTCTTAAAGTTTTCCTTCCTTTATATTTCATATTTGACTTCAGCAGGGGGAGTACTACAGTTAATCTTTATTATCTTCTTGGCTCCCATGCAGGCAAAGCTAATAGCTCAGCTGAGAAAGTGAAGAAATTCATTACATGACTGACAGCACATTAGATACTGTGGTGATAATTTTCCCCCTCTCCATTCCCTCTTCACCTCCTCAGTCTGACAGCTTTTCAACACTACTTAGCTTTCTGCTTTCAGCAATCATGTTTCTCTAGTTGCTGATAGTTGTACAATGTTAGGGAAAGAACAGCCCTCGTTTATCTATCTATCTGATTTGATATCTGCTGTCTCACTTGATGCTACACAATGATTATTACAATATAGAAAATGTCAGATGGGAGATTCAAAGGGTTTTGACCAGTTAGCAAACCCGCAAATCAGCTAAAACACGGTCACTGTGATAATCCGTTAGTGCCGCTAAATAATCCCACAGACCACCGAAAAAACACCTGGTTAGAACCTGGGCAGTCTGTGGGAAGAGCGAAGGTGGTGTCAGCCACTGTCTGGTGAGTGGAGATAGTCAGCCGCTAACCAGATAGTTTAAGTTGTTGAAGTTTGGATAGGTGAGTGGCTGTCCTGACTTTAACTACTTTGCGCTTTCCGGTTAGCAGCTGAGTATTGCTGCTAACTAGATAGCAACACTGGTGGCCAGACAGCCCAGATATTCAGTGGCAGAACTGGATATTTTCTGCTGCTGACTATCCAGTTTTAATTAAAGCGACAGCAGCTAGGCATTTTATTTTGTCTAGCTGCCACTGTTAAATATGCCGCCCTTTAAATACACAAAACAACTTATTACAAAAAAATTGTATCCACTGTACTCATCATTCATCACTGTCCTCCATCGCATCTCCAACCTCAAGGTCAAATCCCTCTTAACTCATACCATTTTCAACCCCTTGCCACGCCATCCAAACACTTTCTATAACCCCTATCTTTCCAGTGTAGCCTCACTGCAATAGATTCTAAAACTCCAACCTTGCCTATCACTTAATTTATGGCCTTATGGTAAATAATCCCCACCAAAGTCCACCACTTTACAGTATTTGTACACAGGGTATAAAGTATAACCAGGATTTTTTTGCACATAAATCTTCCTTTATGTATGTGAAAGGCCTCTTATAAAATTACCCCACAGGTTTCACACATATAAGTACATGCGGTGGCAAGACATGCATATTTGTATGAACCCACATGTAGGAATGTTTGGGGGTATAGCCTGGATGGAATGTGAGTGAAATCATGAAGCACACCGTATTGTAAAAGATGCACCTATGCACTTATTTCATCCACATGCTCCTGAAGTGGCGTAATGCACTGCATTTTAGCAGTGCTTTCAGTAGGTTTTGTGAAGCTATTTTATAAAGACACATAGGTGCCTATGTGTCTTTATAGAACATCTTCATAAAAGGCACTTACTTGGCCTCCCAACCTAGGCAACCTGTTATAAAAATTACCCTCCATCGTAGTTAACTTCTAACCACCCCAATATCCTACCCACACTCGGTCCTGGGCTATCTATAACAAGACTGTACCTTATCCGTTATGGGAAGGCCTGAGTAAAACGTTGTGGGCACAATATTTAAAATAGTACTTATCGGGATAGCAGAACTAGGACAGGTTTATTCGGTGCTGTTCAGTGACACCAGTGTTCAGGACATTGCATGGGAAGAGCCTAAGTGGTCCTGGAACTTATCTGGATAGCAGTGATATTCAGTCCACTATGGGGGGTCATCCAGAACTGCAAATAGTGGGGCTGTACGCCCGGTTTGAATGTGCATCCACCGCTATTTCCTGAGGGCCTTTTCTGCCCCCATAGTTTCCCACATGTATAATGCCGATGTGCGGGGAGATCTGGATGGGGGCGAGTGGGGGCAAGGACAGGGCAGAGAGTGGACAGGTCGGAGGTGGGCCCACAACCCCAGACCTACAGGGTCTATGCAGGTAATGGCCCTGTACATCCGGCGAGTGAAGGATGGCTGGGGAGCTTATTCCACCTCACGTTGGCGGCCAGCAATGGGGGACCCCCCCCCCCGCACCGAACAGATGAGCTGACACAGGAGGAACCCTGCTTCCCGATCCCGGCCTTGCCATGCCCCTCTGGGGGTTGGGCGACAGAGAAAGGACTTTTGTGTGCGGTGAGGGGAATCGGGGCTCCTTTATTGCATCCTGGTGTCATGGTGACGGGACGCCTTGGCACCTGGGCTCCAGCAGGAGCATGTGGAGGGTTAGACGGAGTAGGTGCAGCATGTCTCGGCCTGCAGAATTGGGGCCCATCGGCCTGTCTAAGTGCCCCAATTCTTCTCCTGCAGGAACGTCTAGCTCCTGTGGGTGCAGGATCGGGTGCATATCCTACCCGTCCATATTTTGGACATCCAGATGGGCCAGACATACACCGATCGGAATTGGCCTATATTTGGAGAGTCTATCCAGATCACTTAGGAAAGCAAAAAGGCACAAAATATTCCTGAATCTTTCCAAGTGTGCCATAGTTGCAGCCACTTAAAATGTTGAGAGTTGCCCAGCTCAAATTTCTGTGCTACGTGAGAGAAAGATAGCAAAGCCCTTTCTTCCATAATATCTGTAGGGTCCATATCCTCTCTTGCCATGTGATCCAGTAGAAGAGTTTATTATCAATCTTTAATGCAGGTTTGTCCCATGAAACTATTTGAGTGGTTTCCTGTCATTGTGGGAAGCATTTCATATTTTTTTAAAAAAATTTTATTAAGAGCTTTCATAGCATCCGCTGTAAATTTCATTATAGGAAAGTTCTTAACGTGGAGCGGCATTTTTGTAGAAAGGAAAAGCTCTTATCCATTAAAGGTTGCAATAGATCCTGTTCCAGTATTTCCCAATTCGTGGTCCCCTCATCCTGATCGAAAGGCTTAAGCCATAGACCCTTGCTGGAGTAAAAAAGGCTTAATTATAGAAGTGAGGAAAATGTACACTCCCCTTCTCCCCTGTTATTTCAGTCTCTTCAGTACAGCCAGTAGTTTCTTTCATCAGTATCAGTCAATATTCAATCCAATTTTCAATACCCACTTTTAGGAAAAGTGATCTGTATCATATTTATCACAAAAATTACCTGTGGTGCAAGCATCATCTTGGTGGCTTCCACTTGAGCCCTCACCATGTGAGAAATAAAGGAGACCTGCTCTCCATTTGTTCCTGGAGAATTTGAAACATTCAATTTGTTTCCTTCTCCAAAAGGATACCTACATCATTATAAATGAGGATTCCTAAATATTTCAATCCCTCTGGCACTCATCTGAACTTGAGCCTGATAGGCATGATTAAGTGGGAAGAGCTCAGATTTATCCTAGTTGACCTAATAGCTAGAGAAGGATGCTTAAGTGCTAAAAAAGGGCTAATAAAGCCACGACCAACTCAGAAAGCTTAGTTAAAAACAAAGTAACATCATTGGCATAGGCTGCTACTTTAAACTCCTGATTGGAGACTTTAATCCTCAATATTGCAGTAGATTGATTTTCTCCTTGAACAAGCAGGAAATAAGTCCTCGCGCATTGGTGATGTCACCGATGGAGCCCTGCACGGAAAGCTCCACAGCTTCCAAAGGAAGCTTTTGGGAGGTATGCCACGCATGCTCGCCTGCCTTCCCTTCCCGCTGTGGTGCCATATTCTCCAGTCTTCTTTTTTTCGCAGAGCCCCTCAGACGTGTTCCTGCAGTCTGGAAAAAAATTTGAATTTTCTTGCCCTTGTGGCTGGGCTTTCGCTCATTTTTCATCCGCCTGCCATCGGTTAGCCTTTTCTTACCCTTTGGGTATTTTTTTCTGCTTTTTGTGATTTTTTGGTGTTTTTTTCCCACCCATGGCTGTTTTTCAGTTTGACTTTGCTGAGGGGGTATTTTTGGCATGTCTAAGCTGGTTAGTGGCTTTAAAAAATGCACCAAATGTGGCAAGACCATCTCTGCCACTGACCGCCATATCTGATGCTTGCAATGCCTTGGACCTGACCACCAACCGGCATCCAGCAAGCTCTGCTTGCAGATGACACATCAAGGGCTGAAGAATTGGGAAAAGCAGGAGGAGTCGCTCCAGAAGGCCCCGGGATTCGAGACACCTCAGTTACCTCACAATTCTATTGTGGTTGAGTCTGCCCTGAAGTGTGCAAAGAGTGCTAAAATGCATTCCTTGGTGCTACTCACGTGGGAGGCGATGACCCTGGACTCTTTCAGGAGGTGGTGATTCCGGGGCTCCATGCTAATAACCCAGATCCTGGCCTAGCAGACTTACATGGCCAGGTTCCTCAAGGATGTCATGCTGGACATCGAGGATTTTGCTTCCCTCGTTCCCGAGAACCATTGTGAATCTTTTTTTGAGGGCTTGTGACTGACGGCAAGGACTGCTTAAAATTTATGGTTTGGGGCAGCTATGACACCTTTGAATCCACCAGTAGGTGGGGGCTGTGGGGATTGCCTCACGGCAAATGATATGGTTGCAGTCCTCTGACCTAGAGCAGTGGGTCCAGGACAAGATTACCAACGTCCCCTGTCGGAGTGAGAACCTCTTTGGCAAGCTAATGGAGGAAAAGGCCAAAGAGATGGAGAAAGAGCAGGTGACTCCAGAAAGACTGCAGACCCCATGCGAAAGAACAACAAACCAAGAAGGTTTTCCTTCTGCGTCCGTGGTGGTACTTTCTGTCCCAGATGTAGGTGCAGTCTAAGGCCCAAGTTTCCTGCTCACAATGGAGGGAGAAAAAGGCACAACCCGCCCCCTAGCCCAAGCCAGGGGCGAGCTTTTGACAGGATCTTCAGGAGCATAGCCAACTGACTATCATCCACCAAGGTCGCCCCACAGGTGGGGGGCTGGCTCATCCACTTTGCCCACAGGTGGCCTCTTGTCAACTCAGACACCTGTGTGCTACAGATCATCCAAAATGGCTATCGGTTGCACTTCAGCCAGCTGCCACCGCTGTACAACCCTGGGGGGTACCCTATGGATCCATGGACGTGCACTGGAGTCTCCTGCAGACCGAGGTCATAGCCCTGATGGCCAACCTTGCCTTCGAGCCGGTTCCCCCAGCCCAAATTGGGCAGGGTTTTTACTCCAGATACTTTCTGGTCCCCAAAAAGATCAGCGGGTTCTGCCTCATTCTGGATCCACGCAAACGCAATCTATTCTTGGTGCGCGGAAAGTTCAAAATGGTCTCATTGGAAATGCTGTTCCCATTCCTCCTGCAAGACGACTGGCTATGCTTCTTGGATCTGAAGGATGCATACATGCATATTCCGATCAACCCGCATTACAGATAGTACCTTCAGTGGCCAACACTATCAGTACCAGGCGCTACCCTTCAGGCTCGCTGCAGCCCCTAGGATCTTCACGAAGTGCCTGGCTATCATGGCCACCTTCCTTCAGACCCAGGGGGTCTTTGTCTTCCCGTACCTGGATGACTGGCTTGTAAAAGGCCCCACGTTGACCAGTGTATGGCAGTCCACCGAGCTCACCATTCAGGTGTTTTGAAGGACTCGGCTTCGTGATCAACTATACGAAGTCTCATCTCCAGCGAGTACAGCAACTGAATTTCATCGAGGTGCTCCTTGATACCACTCAGGTGAGGGCGTTTCTGCTGGTGGACTGCCTGTAGCATTTTGTTGAGGTGGTGGGTGCGTTGCAGCACCAGCACCACACCACAGCCCATGAGCTGCTGAGAGCCCTTGGACATTTGCTGGCCATGGTGTATGTCACCCCTCAGGTCTGCCTCTGCAGGCAGCAGGCTTAATGGACCCTGTGGACACAATGGCAGCAAGCTGCCTATGAGACTGATGCACACAAGCCCTCACAGCACGACAAGCTGCATACCAAGTGAGGGAGCAGATCAGATAAAGCTTTATCTTTTTTTTTTTTTTAGCAGATCAGATAAAGCCCTGTAAAGTTCTGGTATAAACCCATCTGAGCCTGGTGCTTGTTACTAGCCAGGGTTTTTAGAGAAGCCCTAATTACCTTTAGCAGTATTTAGCTGTTGGCTTTGCTCTGCAGAGACCTTTGGCCCATGAAATTTGCTAAAAGATTTTCAAACAGTATACTGTATCCATATAACCTGTCTCAGAATGATACAGTGCCAAATTGGGCCACTATCTCAGAATCTTTTTAGTTAATATTTGCTGAGTCTTAAGACCTGAAATTTGTGTTCTAACTTTCTTTGTCTTAATATAATTAGTTAATAATTTACTGCTTCTATTATACTCAGTATGATAAGATACTTGATGCATAAAAACCTCTTGGGCTGCCTGTCCACTCAAATCCAATTGTAGTCATATTTAAATTTGTACAATTGCAGAAGGACTGTTCCTGTTGAGTTAGCAACCAATGCCCTTTCCAGCTTTTGAATATCTTTTGCCAAACAATCCAGATGACCCTTGTGTCCTTGCTTAAAAGAGGCTGCATAGCTAATTACCTCACACCGCACAATTGCCTTAAAGGCATCCCACAATGTCATAAACATAGTAGAGCTCATGTTATATAAAAAGTATTCTATAACCTTGGAATTTTTTTTCACAAATTGTTGGTCACACCAAGGGTTTTTTTTTTTTGAAACACCAAGGTGACCTAATTACCTGAACGTGAACATTGTCCACTTGTAGTAAAACCGAGGAATGATCTGGTAGGAGCTGGGGAAGAATACTTACCCCACATTTGGCACCAACCACTTAGAAATCAAAAAATAATCTAATCTTGAATGGGTAAAATGTAGAAAAGGAAAAAAAAAAACATTTTCTGTGGGATGTAATAAATGCCAAATATCTGTTAACCCCAAATGGGTCTGGAGAGAATCAAACCCTTTAACTACATTAAAAACCTTCACCTTTCATAAAGACTCTGTCCATGACCCAGTCCAGGGGAGCATTAAAGTCTCCTCCAATTATCACTGGAACCTGGTTTAGCTCTCCAAGCTCCATAACTATGTTTTGAAAAAATTGAGAACAGTCCCCTGTTGGAATGTTAAGTGTTAAAAAGAATAATCGTTTGAGTTCCCATCTGAACATTAGTCAAAACCTACCTCCCTTCCAAATCAGGCTTGTGGCTCCATATGAGTACTAAGCATGCTTACCAAATATAAGTGCCACGCCACGTTTCTTATGTTGAGCTGCTGAAAAAAGACATGTGCCGATCCAACCATTTTGTAATTTACTAAACTCATGGGCTGAAAAAGGCCATGTAAACAGTTCTTATAAAAATGCCACATCCAACTTCCACCTCCATAGCTAGGATAACACTTTCCATTTCATGGGATGGTTCATACTATTAATGCTTAATGTAATAATTTCAATGAAGCAATCATACGAATACTGTCCTCACAAAAAACCCACAACTTTACCAGTCTCCCCACTAACACTCTCCACTCTTTCAAATCCTGACAAGCTGCTTCTCCCTTGACATTTTTGGTTAAGAAGGCTGTATCTTGTATAAATAAGAGTGCCAAAAGAAACCTGCACCATATCCCAACATAATACATAACCCAACAAACAGTAAATCAATGCCCGACTGCGTGAGCATTCAGCCTAGCATTAAGGGAGCCCTGAAATTTAATATAATTTACTGCAACATTCCATTTCCCATCCACAAATCCAAGAGTCATATCCCAAACCAGGCAGTTCACATCACTTGCACATCTAAACCTTCCTCTAAAAATCGAATGGAACTCACCCATTCAACCGACAAGAACAACTAAAGGAGGTAGATACCCACACTCATACCCCCTTCCCTTTCTTGTACCAATTAACATCAACCCCTCCACATTCACACTTCTATCCATTCTTACTCCTATTTGACACACACCATCAACTGCAATCACCCCCATTAATCCTCTTACATATCACCACATACTCCAACCTTTCTGTCCACGTGTCCCTCAAGGACCCTAGTTCACACCTCCACATCCACCCCAGTCATACCAGATCCCTGCCTCTCACCCTGTTTCATTCACTACCCATACATAATATCCACAGTCCAAACCATAATAAGCCTTTGTTGCAACAAATCACTGATACATAAAAGTCCAATGCAAAATCAGTCCAGATCATTGAAGGAAAAATGCCCATTCCAGCCCGACGTTACCATCCAGCTGAAGCAATACTTTTCTCAACAGAAGAGAGGTGAGACTATCATTTAAAAGTTTAAGAATACTTGCTCAAGCCACTGGGCTTGAGTTTATGTCCTTCATAGCCAACATTCTTCCAGAAGTAAATAATGGTGCTGCAGAGTCTCTCTCAAGCTAGACGGCTTCCTCATCGTGCCATTTCTCGTTCCAAAAATTTAACAAGGGATTCCAGGTGCTCAAAATCTTGAGTCTTATTGTTAAGTCAACTGTATCCTAGCAAGGTAAAAAAAGTCCATATTTAGTGTATATGGTCCTCACATGGTAACAGAGAGCCAACAATTGTTTTCACTGTTGCACAGTACTTTTATGCAGATCTTGCACTGCTGATATCTTTGACTCCTCATAGGTTAAAAGAGCTTTCTTATTTTCTCTCTGGAAGATCTCTGCAACCTATGGAAATCAGAGCTCATGCACTACCAAGGGCCTAGATTATCTCACCCTTTCAATGATCTTCGCTGGCACTTGGTGCATTCAAACTCCTTGATGAAATGGAGTTCTAACAGACATGGAAGAAAAGTCAGAGGTTGAGACCCTCTGATCCCTCCAGAATACCAAGGATATGAAGGTTATTCTGTCGGCTTCAGTTATCAATGTCTTCCAACCTACATTCTAACACTGCCACAGCTTTGAGCTGCTTCTGAACCGGCATCAGCTGCTACATACATCACAAAACAGAAAGGCAAGCCTGCGTTGCCGCTAGTTCTTATTTTAAAGTTGCTAATCAGTCATCATTTCTGCAGTTACATCTCTAGAATCAAGAAGCATATCTTTTAAAGACAAAATCTCCTCCAGGAACACTCAGAAATGGTTACTGATTTTTGTTCCTCCCCATTTTTTGAGGGGAGGAGGACTCAATTTTCGTATGCTTTTCTATAGGGCTTACCACCATTCCAGCCACACTTTTGCATGGCTTACTGACTTGCCCAGTGTGACCAGAAAATGATGAATGAAGAGCTAGAGAAATGGAGTTTGGCTGACCTCACAGGAACTCTGTCCTCGTGCGGCCCCCATACTTGTGCTCGCCAGCACCTCCGCCAAAATAGAGGATCTGACAGCTAGCAGCAGTCTTGTAGTACTGTGACTAGGGGTGATTGCTCCTGCCCTGTCCACTAGATACCAGGGATAATAGCAGGGTAAGTGCTTGGGAGAGGTTGGTTGGGGGGGGGGCAAAAGGATTAGGGCTGTAATTGGTAAAGATGGATGTTTATGATGGGGGGGGGGGGAAATGTGTTGGGAGATCAGATGTGGGAATCTTGCCATGGGAGGCGAATTGGAAGAGGGGATTGTTCTACCACACTTCTGCTTCCAGAGGCCAGCC
This sequence comes from Ichthyophis bannanicus, assembly GCA_033557465.1. Taxonomy (NCBI): domain Eukaryota; kingdom Metazoa; phylum Chordata; class Amphibia; order Gymnophiona; family Ichthyophiidae; genus Ichthyophis; species Ichthyophis bannanicus. Next base: position 139,975,885 of record CM066041.1, on the reverse strand, counting down.
CAAACCAAGTGGTAGTGGATGCCTTTCTCCTGCTGTGGTCTGGGAGTCTGCTGTATATGTACCAGCCTATTCCTCTGGTTCCCAAGACCTTGATCAAGATTCAGTCCGACCGGGCCTCTGTAATCCTCATTGCCCCCGGTGTCCCTGGCAGCCGTGGTTTCCTCTGTTTCTGCAGCTGTCCCAAGCAACTCCAATACTGCTGGGCCAGGATCTGGACTTGCTGTCACAGGAGGAAGGGACCCTTCTTCATCCCAACCTCCAGTCCCTCGCTCTGATGGCATGGATGCTGAACGGCTAGCCATAGCGCACCTCCAATTCTCCTGGGAGGTGGAGGACAACCTACAGGCATCGTGGAAGGAACCCTTTCTCTTGATTGGTGCAAGACATCCTACAATACCTTCTGCACCTATCCCAGACTGATCTGTCAGGGTGCACCTCAGTGCCCTAGCAGCGCATCATCACCTCATCAATGGCCAGCCCATCTCTGTGCACCCCCTTATGGGTCACTTCATGAAGGGGCTTCTCCTCTTGTGGCCCTCCCATCCACCCACCACCGGTAACCTGTCCTCTTGAAGCCGATGGCTCCCCCTTTTGAACATCTGGCTATGTGCCATCTCAAGTTCCTGACATGGAAAGCAGTGTTCCTGGTAGCACTCGCTTCAGCTAGAAGAGTCATTGAGCTTCAGGTGTTGGTAGCCCACGTCCCCTTCACCAAGTTCCACAAAAACATGGTCATTCTCTGGACCCACCCAAAATTCTTCCCTAAGATGGTGTCTGCTTTTCACATGAACAAGAGATGTTCCTTCCCACCTTCTTCCCCAGGCCTCACACATCCTGAGCGGAGGCCTCGCTGCACATCCTGGATTGCAAGAGGGCACTGCCCTTCTACCTTCAGAGGACACAGCCCCATCACCGCTCGTTGCAACTGTTCGTCTCCTTTAACATCAACAAGCTTGGGGTTGCTGTCTCCAAGTGTACCCTGTCCACCTGGGTGGCAGACTGCATCTCCTTCACCTACAAGCAGGTTGGGCTCTCCCTCGAGCATCACGTTACAGCGCATAGTGTGCGCCATGGTGGCCTCAGTGGCCCACCTGCACTCAGTCCCTCTGCTGGACATTTGCCGGGCCATCACCTGGTCTTTGGTCCATACCTTCGCAGTGCATTACTGCTTGGAGGAAAGCTCATGGCGTGACAGTGCCTTTGGCCAGGCAGTACTTTGTCACCTTTTTGGAGAATAGTACAACTCCTTATCTCCGGCCCATAGTCAATGTCGGGGCTGCATCTGTGGACTTCAGGCCTTTCAGCGCTCCTTGCTGCCCTGCATGATTCGCCTTTTGGGTCACCCAAGGCTATTACAGGTCTTTCTGTAGCCTGTAGTTTTGCGAGTCCATATGTGAGGGCTTACTTCCTGCTTGTTCCCAGAGAAAGCATAGCTACTCACCTATAATGGGTGTTCTCTGGGACAGCAGGAATCAGTCCTAACAACCTCCCTCCCGTGGAGTTGTTTTTCTTTTTATATTTGATTAAGCTATGTCATCATAATGAGGTAAAATGGCACCCTTGAGCAGGAAGGTGATCGTGCATGTGCGGTCTAGCTCCCAAAGGCTTTCTTTGAAAGTTGGGGAGTGAATCCACACAGGCTCTGTCAATGCCAACATCACCCATGTCAGGACTGATTTCTGCTGTCTCCGGAGAACACCTGTTACAGATGAGTAACTATGTTCTATTTTTAGCTAAAGTTTTTCAAAGTTCCAGTTATCTTTTCCTTTTCCTATGAGTGGGTCATATAATAAACAGAATCATCAAGGGAGAGAAAACGTTTAGAAAGGTGGCAAGACAGAGGTGATACTATCCTGCTTGGAAACTAGTCAAGCACTGAAATCAGCCTGGGAAAAGGGGGGAGGGGTGCAAGGGGTAGGCAAGATGGACAGCTTCCATTGGTGCCAAGCCTGCAGTAAGGTAGAGGCTGAAGGGGAGTAACTGTAGAAGAGATAATCAGGGCAGAGATGGGGAGGTGCAGGAAAATTAGGAAATATGTTGCAGGTTCTTACTCAGTGTTTTTTCCATGGGCACAGAAAGAGCAAGGTCTTAACTGTGTCATTTCTGTGGGTTTTCCTGCAGAGAATGTTACTTGACATTTATAGTTGAGAAATGATCTTTCTAGTTATAGGATTCCTTTATAGATATTTTTAAATTGAGCATACAGTAATTTTGCTGGGCTTCTGGTACTTTATTTTAAAAGATTCTTGCCTGTAGCCCTTTTATTAGGACTTGTAATGCATTTCATGTCTTTTGTTTAATAAAATACTTTGTAAAAGATTTCACATTTGAAGAGGTTATTTTGTGTTGTTCATTATCTGAACCTAGTTCAGTTTTCATTAGAATAAATTACGGAATGAGAAGTAGTGATAAAGGGAGAGGAGAATAGGAATGAGAAAGGCGGGATCCTATAATATTTCAATAATACAGTCTATTTTTTCCTCTCTAGATTTTTCCCTTGTGTTTTGTTCTTTCTTATGGATTTATTTAAATTTCCTTGGTGTTTTAGTGCTCATGGAGGGGATGAAAGCACTAGCTGGTGCCTAATAAAATACAGGCAGATGCTTCGCAGGCTTTCTGTACTACAGTGATCCCTCGTTTTTCGCGGTTAATGGGGACCAGAACCTTCCGCGAAAGCTGAAAAACCGCGAAGTAGTATTTGCCCCTAGGAATTTTTGTGTATGCGGGTACTGTACAAGAATGTTTTAAATATGTAAACAGTATTCATACTTTACTCATTTAAGACAAAAATTACAACAGTACTGTATACGTATTTACTTAAACGTGTCAGTGCTAATTACAATAGGGTTAATTACAAAACCTTATACAGTAATAAACATTACGCGGAGTTATCACACGTTTTGCTTCTTTGTTGAAGGTTATTGAAGCAGTTTTGCAGATGTTTGCTTCCTCTTTCTTGATGTACCGCACTGTAGATTCATTCACCCCGTAATGGCGTGCCACAGATGCATAACTTCTGCCCTCTTTGATCATATCTAAAAGTTTCACTTTTTCGCTGATGGTCATCATCTTCTTCCTCTTGGGCGCTCCGGAGGAAGTTTTCGCAGGGGCACAGCGCTTAGGCGGCATTATAAGGGCTTAATTAATAAAAAAAAGTTATCGCCAACACAACACTAAAATACAGTACTGTATGCGAGACAGTCAACATCATGGACAAGACTGGCGAGATACAACAAGAGAAGATGCTAGGTGAGGCTGCAATGATGCGCAGACAATCAACTCACAGGGATAAATCCACTCGTACTCTTATTGGTCGATGTCACACCGGAAACCAATCACGCGCCTTTATGAAAGCCCGTGGTATGTACAGTACATGTACTCTGAGTCAACTCATCTCTTTGGTTGACATGCAGGGATCCTTCTCTCTCGCGCATCAACATGAAACAACGCTCCTTTCCACAATGTGGCTGCTGACCCGCGAAGCACTGAAGCCGCAAAACATGAAGCGCGAAGTGGCGAGGGAACACTGTATATAAAAAAGTCCTATTATGGGATTGATGGGTGGCATTAGCTGCATCTAGGCTGTTGTCTGACCACACTTTCTGCAGTTTCAGTGCATTATATGCTGGGGAAATGCTGTGCATGCCCTCAACAGCTAACACAAGGCTTTTGCAGCTAAGGCTGCACTAGCTGCACTTTTTTGCCACATTAGCTACAAAAGCTTAACGTGTATTAGTAAACAGACCCCTTGGTCTCCAGAGCACTGGAGTAGAAGTACAGTGAGTGGATCAGTCTGGCTAAGGCCTTTTTGCTTGCTCTGAATATACCCATACTTTTTGTCTTTTGAATAAGTTGCTCAAAAATTGCCTTATTTGCTGTCTTCATTAATCATGTTCTCTTGAAAATTGGTTAACAGTCTGCCTATATAAATTTGTTGCTTTATAGAAATTATTGGTACTATATAGAAATTACTTAACTCCTTTGCCTTTCATAAATCTGTTACTGTAGACAAACTGTTCAAATTGTCTGCCTTTTGAAATAGTTGCAGTTAATTTATTCACATATATATTTCATTTTCTCTGCTGTTATTTCTCCTGTGAAAGCTACTCACTGAATTGTACTGCTTTTTAGTAGCTAACAGTACAAATAGCAGCCAATATGTCTTGCCATGGATATGGCTAGATTAAGAAACTAACAAGGTCAGAACAAATCTAGGATCCAAAGTTTAGGGGAGGGCTGTCAGATGTGCTCAACATGAAGGCTTCCTTCTAGCTTAAAGACATAACATGTTTGGACATTTGTCAGAGTTTAAAACCTCTTAACAGTTCTCTAATCCTCCCCTCCCATATGAGTGAGTTTGCCCTGCCTGTTTCCAATGTAACTAGCAGCAGAGACTCTGAGTAGGGTCCAACAAATGGGCAAGCTGCAGTGGTGGAGCACTGGAATACTGCTATAGTCACAGAAAGGAAGGATGATATGAGGGAAGTTTCTGTGCTTTAGAAGATTAGTTGGCTCTATCATTAGGCAAAGTGAGGCGGCCGCCTCAGGTGGCAAAGTCCTGGGAGCAGCAGAAAATGCCCCCAAAACACCTCAGCTGTGGCCACCTCACTCTGCCTTTTATTTAAAATGTTTTGATCTGTGGCAAGGATGGCAAGAGGTCTGTATCAAGCCAGAAATGCACCCTGTGTGACCACTGAATCTTGGTGCCCCTCCAACCCAGCCACGTTCAGTAACTCACTTTTTTTTTGAGCTTCCTGGAAGCTCAGTGATGATATCAGTACCCTCTTCTATGTTTATGCCCTGTGTGGCCTCATGGCTCACACAGCCCTTGGTATAGCTCTGGATGGCAGCATCACCCCCGCTGCCGTGGACCTGTCCAGAAGCAGCTGCAGCAGGCTACTGGCTTTTGGGTTAAAAAACAGAAGTGCAGGGTCTTAGTGACTCCAGTGCACTTGTAGGCCCTCATGGTCCTGCCCCCTTCTGACACATGCTTTCATGTCAGAGGGGGCGGGACTGGCAAGGTCTTACTAGCACACTGGATTTACAAAGACTGCATGTTTTTTTTTAAAGCATCTGTTGCCATAAGCCCATGAGGGAGGTGGCAGAAGCAGACTGGGGACAGAAAAGGAAGAGGGCCTTCAAGGTGGAGGGCAGATGCTGGCCATGTGTAGGAGATAGGGGAAGGAGGGAAAATAGTGGCCACAGGTGGGGGAAATGGAGGACAGATGCTAGCCATAGGGTAAGAGGGGCAGATGCTCAACATGAGATGAGGGGACACAGAGCAGATGGCAGCCACAGAGGGGATGGAAAGCAGATGTTGATCATGGGGGAAGGGAATAATAAGGGAGAAAGGGAAGATACTGGGAATCAGTGGAAGTGATAGGGGAGAAGAGTAGATGTGTGGGTATGGAGGGCAGATCCTGAGCTTGGGGGTGAAGATGTTAGACATGGGGGCCTGGGGAGAGAAAGGGCAGATGGTAGGCATGAAAGGAGATGGGTGGGGGGGGGGGAGGCAGATGCTGGATGTGCAGGAGAAAGAGAAAAAGAAGAGAGATGCTGGATATTAAGGAGAAGAATGAGAGGCTGGAAATATGGGTAGGGAGAGATCCCGGGGGAGAGGAAGAAAGAGAGGAAAGATAGTGAATATGGAGAGGGAAAGAGATAGGAGCAAATTCTAGAGAAGCGGAGGAGTAGGAGAGGAAGATATGTAATGCTGGACTTGAGGGTATGGGGTGAAGTATAGGGGAGATGCTGGACTCTAGGGAAGGGAGAAAAATAGGGAAATACTGGGCATGGTGGAGGAATAGGGAGAGAGGCATTATGGTAGAAATGATGGGATGGGGTGAGAAAAAGGTGAGGCACTGGATGGAGGAGAAAGAAAGGGGAGAAACACTGCAGAGGGGAGGAAAAAAGGGAAGAAATGCTGAATGCCAACTTTGACTCCTGGCTCTCCTCCTTTCTGAATGTATCTTCCCCTTCCCTTATTCTTGGGGATTTTAACATTCACATTGGTGAGCCTTCTGGCCCGTATTCCTTTAAAGCTCCTTTCCCTATCCTCTTCATTCAACCTCCAATTGTGCTCTACTGCTCCTGCTCACAAGCATGGCCACCGCCTTGAACTCGTCTTCTTCAGTTGCTCACCCTCCAACTTCTCACCTGAGCTCTGTCCTTATCTGACCATACCTGCTAACCTTCACCCTTAACCACCCCCCATCTTGGTCTCACCCGATCTCCACCAACATATTTAGGAATCTTCACACTATCGACCCGTCAACTCTCTCCACTGCTGTCTTATGACCTCTTTCCTCCACTATGTCATCAGAGTTCATTGATGGGGGCAATATCCTTCTATAACACTATATTCTCCTCTGCTCTGGATGCATTTGCTCCTCCCATTCCACGCCCTGTGAGGCACACCGTAACTCAACCCTGGCTGTCCTTGACAACCCGCTACTTATGTTCCTGTGCTCGATCAGCTGAGCGCCGTTGGCTTAAATCACGTACCCTTGCTGATTACCTACATTTCAAATTCATGCTAACCTCTTTCTAGTCAGCCCTAGTACTCGCCAAGCAAGAGTACTATGTCCATATGACTCACTCTCCTGCCTCTGAACTTGCCGTCTCTTTGCTATGCTCAACTCTTCTCAAAGTCCCTCCTCCCTCAATCCCTCCTTCACTGTCTACTCAGACCTGAAATCACTGAGGAGGAAACTGCAAATCTTCTCTCCTCCTCCAAACTGGCTACTGCTTTTTGATCCCATTCACACCCATCTACAAAGCTCTGTCTCTTCCGCTATCATTCCTTCCATCTGTCATATCCTTAATCTTCCACTGTAACTCTTCCTGTGGCCTTCAAACATGCTATGGATACAGCATGTTTGAAGCATGTTTGTGGATAGAGCTTATTCGAGAGAAGAGGAAGATCAGAGGTGGAATTGCAAAACTCAAAAGTGCCGAGGACAGATTATTGGAAAGTGACATTGAAAAAGCAGGAATGCTAAACAAATACTTCTGTTCTGTTTTTACTAAAGAAAATCCCAAAGAAGGACCACCTGTGATTGACAAATATACAAATGGGAATGGTGTAGATACCACACTATTCACAGAAGATGATGTGTTTGAACAGCTTGCAAAACTGAAAGCGAAGAAGGCAATGGGACTGGATGGGATAAATCCTAGGATACTGAAAGAGCACAGAGAGGTTCTGGCAGGGCCTTTAAAGGATGTTTTTAATAGATCCTTGGAGATGGAAGAAGTTCCACAGGACTGGAGAATGGCTGATGTGGTACCTCTTCACAAAAGAGGTAATAGGGAAGATGTGGCAAACTACAGGCCAGTAAGCCTTACCTCAGTGGGGGAAAAGTAATGGAGGCGCTCCAGAAAGCGAGACTAGTGGACTGTCTCTAAACCAATAGGCTGCATGATTCGAGGCAACATGGTTTTACCAAAGGATGATCTTGCCAAATAAATCTGATTGAGTTCTTTGACTGGTGATCAGAGAACTAGATCAAGGGCATGCGGTGAATGTATTCTACCTAAATTTCAGCAAACCCTTTGATACTGTTCCTCATAGGAGGCTTATCAATAAACTGAACAGCCTGGGGATGGGTCCCAAGGTGGTGAACTGGATCAGAAATTGGTTGACTGAGAGACGACAGAAGGTGATGGTAAACGGAACTCACTCGGATGAAAGGAAGGTGATTAGTGGCGTACCCCAGGAATCGTCCTGGGACCAGTACTAGTCAGTGTATTTGTGAGTGATATTGCTGAAGGAATGAATGGAAAAGTCTATCTTTTTAGAGATGACATGAAAATTTGCAACAGTGGGGAGTGGATAACATCAGGAAAGATCTACAAAAACTGGAAGAATGGTCTGATGTTTGGCAGTTAAGATTTAATGTGAAGAAATGCAGTGTCATGCACTTGGGATGCAGAAATCCAAGGAAACTGTATGCGATAGGGGGTGAGAGGTTGGTGTGTATGGACTAGGAGAAGGACCTTGGAGTGAAATTATTTCTGAGGATCTCAAGGTGGCAAAACAGTGTGACAAGGCAGTGGCCAAAGCCAGAAGGATGCTAGTATGCATACAGAGAGGAATTACCAGCAGAAAGGAGGAGGTACTAATGCCACTGTGCAGGTCACTGGTGAGTCCTCACTTGGAATACTGTGTTCAGTTTTGGAGACCATATCACGCAAAGGATATAAAAGGACTGGAAACGGTTCAGAGGAAGGCGACCAAAATGATTTGGTGCTTGCACCAGAAGATGTATGAGAAGAGACTTGAAGACCTAACTATGTATACTCTAGAGGAAAGGAAGGACAGGGGAGCTATGATACAGACCTTTAAATACTTAAAGTATTAATGAACAAACAAACCAACCTTTTTCAAAGTCGGGGAAGCTGCAGAAATAGAGAACATAACATGAAGCTGCAAGGGGTTAAACTGAAAGGCAACGTCAGGAAATACCTTTTCACTGAAAGGGTGGTAGATGCTTGGAATGCCTTCCCGATGGAAATGGTAGGGGCAAATATGGTGACAGAATTCAAAATGGCAATGGACAGACACTGTGGATCCCTTTATAGCAACAGGATAAAATTAAAATTACCTTAACTGTCTCTGTTATCTCAACAAATAGGGATGACCTGCACGAAGCGGTGGGTACACTCCTAAACAAAGGCATGGGGAAGGATGACTTGCACGGAGCGGCAGGTGCACCTATTCTTGCCACCTTGCTGGGCAGACTAGATGAACTGAGTTAGATGGGCAGGTGCCTATACATGCAGGCCAACCGGAATCGGGTCCAGGCCTGCACATACAGGCTTAGACGTGATTCTGATCCTGCAGGGGCTAGACGTGCCCCGCAGGATCAGAATCCCATCTACCTCTGTGCATCCGGTTCTGACCAGATGCACAGTGGCTGGGATGCACATCTTAGAATATGCCTCCATGTTACTATGGATACACCTTTCCTCAAAAAGCCTTCATTAGATCCTTCTTGCCCTTCCATTTATTGGCCTATCTCTCTCCTCCTCTTGCTTCAAAACTACTTGAATGAGCAGTTCACCACTGCTGTCTTGACTTTCTTTCCTCTCAAGCTCTTCTGGATCCACTGCAATCTGGCTTTCATTCTCTTGCCGAAGTCTTCAGTGACTTGTTTCTTGCCAAATCCAAAGGCCTATACTTGATTCTCATCCCTCTTGACCTTTCTGCTGCCTTTGACGCTGTTGATCACCACCTTCTTGATACCCTGTCCTCGCTTGGGCTTAGGGGCTCTGTTCTATCCTGTCCTGGTTTTCTTCTTATCTCTCCCATCACATTTTTAGTGTCTGTTCTGGTGGATCCTCTTCTACTGCCATCCTGCTTTCAGTTGGTGTACCTCTAGGCTCTGTCTTGGGACCTCTCCTTTTCTATCTCTATACTCAGACCCTTGGTGCACGTATTTCCTCCCATGGGTTTCAGTACCATCTTTATGCTGACAACTCTCAGATCTACCTTTCTGCACCTGAAATCTCTCCAGGAATCCGGACCCTGATCTCTGTCTGCTTATCCAACATTGTTGCCTGGATGTCTCACCATCATCTGAAACTGAACATGGCCAAAACTGAGCTCCTTATCTTTCCCCCTAAACCCACCTCCCTCCTTCCTTCCTTCTCTATTTCTGTGGATGACACTACATGCCTTCCTGTTTCCTCAGTTCCCAACCTTGGGGTTATCTTTGACTGTATTCCCTTTTTCTCTGCACACATCCAACAGTTAGCTACAACCTATCTCTTCTTTCTCTGTAAAATTGGCAAAATGTGTCCCTTCCTTTCTACACATACTATTAAGATCCTCATTCACTCACTAGTCACCTCCCATCTTGACTATTGTAACCTTCTCCTCACTGGTCTCCCTCTGAATCATCTTTCTCCCCTTCAATCTGTTCAAAACTTAGCTGCACGGCTTATCTTCCTCCACCACTGTCACTATGCTCATGTAACTCCTCTTCTCAAGTCACTCCACTGGCTCCCTATCCATTTCTGCATCCATTTCAAATGTCTTCTACTTACCTACAAGTGCATTCATTCTGTGGCTCCTCACTACCTTTCCTCCCATCTCACTCTACACTCCTCCTTGGGAACGTTGCTCCTTTGGCAGAGCCCTTTTATCTGTATTTTTCTCTGCCACTGCCAACTCCAGACTTCGTTCCTTCCACCTTGCTGCTCCATATGCCGTAAACAAACTACCCAAGTCAGTGCGTCGGGCTCCTTCTCTGGTCCTATTCAAGTCCAGGCTAGAAACATACCTCTTCGAGGCTCTTTTGGCTTCTGATGCTCCTCATACTCTTATCCATTACTTATGTATATCTTGCCATACTCTAGTCCCCAGTTTTGCAATGTTTTTTTCATCTTGATTAGATTGTAAGCCCTGATGAGCAGGGACTGTGTATACCTTATAGCGCTATACAAATGGTTAGTAGTAGCAATAATAATTATTAGCTTTATCTGCCTATATAGTGATCACTTGTGTTTATGTTTTACAGAAAAACTCTTGTTACTGGCAAGTGGCGGCGTCTTATAAAAAAAGAGAAATTATTGATAGTAATGGGGTAGCAGTGAATGGCTTTTATAAGTTAACTCTGATATACCTAAATCTCCAGACTCACTGCTACCGCTGAGCAGTCAGTGGACTATGTGCTATCTAAAGTCCCAGAAATGACTTCTCAAACTCAAAGCCTACAAGATGAAGGGCAAACTTATAAACCTGGTAGTTAAAGAATTATTTTGGTCTAATTGATCTCAAATGAGAAAATATAAACTTGATCCTCACCTTTTACATGTGAAGGCCAGTTCCAAACGGGGCCCGTCCGGGGCATGTCCAGCCTATCCGGATGTCCAAAATCTGGATAGGCCAGATTTGCACCTGATTCTGCACCCGCAGGAGCTAGACATTCCCGTGGGTGCAGAATTGGGGCACTTGTATGGGCCGGACATGCCCGATTAAGCCCTGCTGCACATCTGGTAAACTCCCTGTCCAGCCCAGCTGATGCTCCTGCATGGAGCCGTGGTGCCATGCCATCCCGTCGCCATGGCACTGGGACACCATGCAGGAGCCCCGCTGCCCCGCACAACATTAAACTAGGTTTTCCCCACCATCCTCCCCCTGGAGGGGCCTGCCAAGGCTGGGATCAGGCAGCTAGGATCCCCCTGCCACCTGCCCTGCTCACCTGGTTGGGTGAGGGGGGGGGGGGTGTCTGCCATGATGGCCGCCAACCTTGGGGAACTAATTCCATCTCTGAGGAGGAATAAGTCCCCTGTCTATCTCCTCAACCCTGGATGTACAGGGCCGCAACCGGAATCGGTGCTGTACATCCAGGGTCATGGGCCTGCCTCCACCTCAGCCATGCTCGCTCTCCGGCCCTCCCCCTCCTCCCCTGTCCAGAGCTCCCCGCACATTTATTTTATTTATTTATTTAGCTGTATTTATATCCCGCTTTTCACCGGGTCAAAGCGGTCAATTGGGGGATACATTTAACACAAGGGGATATGAGACACATACACTAATACTTACAGGGAACATGGGCACATCTCTGAACGTGCGTGGAGCTTTGGGGACAGAATTGTCCCCAAGCGATTAGTGGGGGATATACGTCCAAACCGGACATACATCCCCGTTAATCACTGTGCAGAATGACCCCCATATTGTATAGGCAGGGACTGGACTTTCAGCAATGCAACATTTGCAAATAGGTGCATGACAAAACACAAATGTTTCATTCAGAATACTTTCATGTCTGGGACCTGTCACGCCGTTGCTTGTCCCTTCATGCTGAGGCGGGGTATTAAGCCGAGGCCTTGTGTTTAACCAGCCCAGAGACCTTGCTTGGCACTCTGGGATATGTAGTTTTTCTTAGGCCAATCAAAAGAATAAGTTGTGGAAACGAGGTAAGGCTTAAACAGGTTTTATTCCCCTTCCGGGAGGATTCTTTCGGTGGTCAAAACAAAAAGGTAGACGTCTCTGTGCACTGCCTTCCACAACAGGCACCTGGGTTCTCACTCTCTCCCTTGGAATAAAACCTTTCGGCTTTTACAGCTCTTCCACCGGCTTCATTCCAACCTGAGCTTCTCCCAGCACGTCCTTGGCTCTCTGAACATTCCCGGCTCTGTTAAACCTACTTTGTGACAGATTCCCCCCTTAAAATATTACGGGCTGCCGCAATTTCAGGCGGACAGCACGTAATCTTCTTCCGGGTACTACTGTGCTACTCTCTATAAACCAAATTGGCAGTGGCCGACCTTTCTTTCCAAGGCTTCAGTACGTTGAGGTGGTAAACCTGCCTACGTCCTCTCTCATTCTCTATGAGGTAGGAAACGGGCCCAACCTTTTTCACAACCGTACTCGGCCCTTTCCAGTGGGACTCGAATTTGGGACCTGGGTCCGCTACTTGGACCATGACCTTATCCCCTTCTGCAAATTGCCTGGGTTTTGTGCCCTTATCGTAGTAGCGTTTCTGACGCTGCTGACTAATTTTCAGATTTTCTAATGAGGCTTTGGACGTTTTTTCTAGACGCGTCCTTAAGTCTTTCAAAAATTTAGGTATCCCCACCTCTGGTATTTCGGGCTCTACCCATTCTTCCTGTAATATGTCTAAAATACCCCTCGGGGCCCTACCAAATAGGAGTTCAAATGGGGACGCCCCCAAGGATGCCAGTATTCGCTCTCTGCACGCGTACAGAACGAATGGGAGTAAGGCGTCCCATTCTGACATTTCTCCTTTCCTTAAACCCCTCCTTAAAAGGTGTTTTATGGATTGGTTCATACGTTCCACAAGACCGTTTGATTGGGGGTGGTACGCCACAGTCTTAATGTGGCGTATACCAAATGCCTCCCAAACTCTAGCTAAGTATCTGGATACAAAGTTGCTCCCCTGATCCGACAGTATTTCCTGGGGAAACCCCACTTCACAAAATAGTTTAACTAGCTCCTGTGCTATCATTTTGGCTGAGGTGTTCCTAAGGGGAATAGCCCACGGGAACCGTGTAGCGTGGTCTACGACTACCAAGATGTATTGAAAGCCCCGTGGTGTTTTAATTAAAGGGCCCACAATGTCCATTCCCATGCGCCGGATTGGTACCGATATGGTGGGCAAGGGCACCATGGGTACAGCCTTTGGTCTCGCCACTGAGACCCTCTGGCAGGTGGGACACGACTCGCAATATTGCTTGGTTTCCTTATAAACCCCCGGCCAGTAGAATAGCGCTAGTATTTGGTCCAGTGTTCCTTGAACACCCTTATGGCTACCTATCGGGTGGTCATGTGCCAGGCGTAAAACAATGGCTTTAAAAGTCACTGGCACCACCAGTTGCTTCCGTACTGCATCTGTATAGGGATCTATACTTTCCCTATATAAGATGTCTTTGTCTAACAAGAATCGGGGAAGTATAGGTCGACTCTCTTGGGCCCATTCAAATGCTCTTTTGAGCGACTGGTCAGCCCTCTGTTCCATGGGAAAAGAAGGGAACTTTTGAACTAGGGCTGCAGGCACCCACGGTAACCCTTCTCCGGCCTCTATTTCCGCCCTCCCCCGAGTTCTATTATATCTCTCATGGCACTTCTTGGCCTTTGCCTTTTTTCCTTCCTTAGCTGGCATCTGAATTAGCTCGTCATGGCTAGGAAGTACATTTGCCTCATTTTCCTCTACACCTTCCTCAGGAAATTCCTCAGCTTCCTCCCTCTCAGGCTCCTCTGTTCTTTCCACAAATGGTTCCCTGGCTCTTGAGGTTCCGGCTTGCGACCGGGTTGAAACTAGGCTCGTCCTAGTACCTAAACCCTCCATCAGTCCTCCCCTAAACGGAGGCCAGTCTCGCCCAAGGATAAGCTCCTGTGGCAGTTTTGGAACCACTGCCACCTGTATTTCCTTTTCTATACCCATGCCCTTAACCTGTACTTTATGTAGGGGATAGTGGAAGTGTGTGCCATGTACGCATTTTATTTGTACCTGGTCCTCTACTCGACTCGGAGCTGATTTGCGAGGCGGTTCCATGGTTTCCCAAAACTCCTGAGAGACCATGCTCTGCTCAGCCCCCGAGTCGAGTAGTGCCAACGCATCTACTCCTTCTACCTGGACCTGAAGAAAGAGGCCCTTTGGGACTGGCTTTCTTGCTCCAGATATGAGGACTATACGTGCCTTACAGTCTCGTTGGAAGTGACCCGTCCTTCCGCAACCATAACATTTCCCTCTATAAGCAGATGAAACATCATTATTAGTGTTATCATACTTTTTCACTTTAGCTTTAACTCTTTCAAACTTTCTCATGCTATCAGGATTTGCCATTCCAGCCACTTTTAAAATTCCAATTCCCGAGGTATCAGCCATTTTAGCCTCATAAAACCTATCTGCCATGTTGGCTGCCTCTTCTGTGCTGTGGCAATCCTGTAGGGTGAGATACGTTTTTAACTCAGGAGATACAGCCTGTAAAAACTGCTCTAGAATAATTTCGTCCAGAATGGAATCGAGCGGCCTTCTCTCTGGGGTAAGCCACTTGTACGCTAGACTCTTAAGCCTCTGATACAGAGCTCTAGGAGTTTCTTTACAGTTTATCTTTGCCTCCCTAAACATGCGCTTGTAGTGCCTAGGGGTGAGACCTAACCTATCTTTTACTGCCTTCTTTATTTCTGCATAATCGGCAGCAAGACTAGCAGGCATGGCCTTAAATGCAGATAGAGCCTCTCCTGTGTGGGTCATTGCGAAACGAATCGCCCATTGCTCTATCGGCCATTTAAGGGTTTCTGCTATTCTTTCGAAAGCATCAATGTAATCATCAAGATTGTCCTGTTGCGTTAACTGTCCCAGGGAAAAAGCATGGCAACTGTCCATCCCTGCTTGGGGAAACATAGGAAAACTTGCCGCTCCTGTTGCCTGTGGCTTCCTTAAGAGGGCTTCCATAGTCTCTAGCAGAGGTCATTGCTGCTCCCTCAGTATTTCCGCCTGCCACGTCTAGAGTTGCTGAACAAGCTCCGCCTGCTTGTCCCATTGCGTTTGCATCCACATCATGACATCTCGGGGTTCCATCTCTCCTCTGGAGTCCGCTGCACCTGTGGAAGAAAGAAAAGAAAGACCCACCAAGTGCGGTACTTTTCTTTTAAAATCCCTGCCTGTGAGCACAGCACCCCTTTCTCACTTGGTATCCTACCCTTCTGCCCAGGCTACCTTTACCTCAGGCTCCAGGTAGATTCCAGCATGTGAGAAAAGGTCTTTTCCTCCTTCCTGGCCAACCTGCCAGCGAAAGTTCCGCTCAGACAGCACTCCTTGTAACAGCAGTTTTCTCCAGAGATATCTTCTCTTTATTTGTCTTCCTTTTTCTTCAGGAAAACCACACCCAAAAAAAATCCTGCCAACTACGCCATCTGTCACGCCGTTGCTTGTCCCTTCAAGCTGAGGCAGGGTATTAAGCCGAGGCCTTGTGTTTAACCAGCCCAGAGACCTTGCTTGGCACTCTGGGATACGTAGTTTTTCTTAGGCCAGTCAAAAGAATAAGTTGTGGAAACGAGGTAAGGCTTAAACAGGTTTTATTCCCCTTCCGGGAGGATTCTTTCGGTGGTCAAAACAAAAAGGTAGACAGCCCCACTTTGGGCACAAACAAAGAAACAAAATGTGAACAGAAAAAATGCTTATCTTCAGCTTTTAACATGCAAACAAAAATATTTAAACAGCCTTTTTCCAGCAAACAAAAACCTTTTTCTTTGTAGCTTTAAGGCTTGGCAAGTCTCACAACTTGTTCACTGCAGAGAGGATATATTATCAGAAATTGTAAGCGTACAGTCCATGTATTCATTATACGTTGTGTCCCCCTGTACCTCACACTGCATATCCTCCACTTCTGCCTTTAACAATTCTTCTCTGGCACAATTAGGCACATTATTAAACAGTCTCTCTTTTCCATTCAGAGATTCTCTTTCTCTCTCTGTGAGAATGTGTGACAGGCTATTACCACATTCACTGGAGTACTTAGTTTGGGAGCCTCTCAAATGCTGAGGACCATAGGGGAAATTACAACATTCACCTTTCCCTCTATTAGCTACACTTGGTTTACCTCTTGGCAGTCTCTGACTCGGGCTTCTCTCTGCTGCTGAAGACACCAGAGTAAAATCAAGTGGAAGCTTTCCACGGCTCTTGCCTTTTGACCTTCTCCGAGATACAAGATTATCTTCAGGTACAAAAGCTTTACTTTTCCTGTGCCAATTGCTTGGGTAAATAGTTTCCTCAGGCTTCCTCCAACTAGCTTCCCAATTGAACTCTCCGTTACCTTTTAGATAACTTCTGCTGAGCTCTGACGTCTCTGTGCACTGCCTTCCACAACAGGCACCTGGGTTCTCACTCTCTCCCTTGGAATAAAACCTTTCGGCTTTTACAGCTCTTCCACCGGCTTCATTCCAACCTGAGCTTCTCCCAGCACGTCCTTGGCTCTCTGAACATTCCCGGCTGCCTGTTCCCATGTTCCTTCCGGTTTCTGTTCTGCTTCTCCCTTTAACTCCATGTGCATTGAGTTTATCTGCGTGTGTGTCAGCTCCACCCACTCCCAGCTGGCTTTCATCAGTTACTGATCCCTCAGCCTTTCTGCTGCTTGGGCGTGTTTCTCTAGCTCGTGACCTGATTTGTTTGGGTTGCCTATAGCAACATCCTGACATGTGCTCTTCTGAAGTGTCAGAATCAGTTTCACTGTCTGCATTTCTGCCTATTTCCATGGGCTCTGTTAAACCTACTTTGTGACAGACCTCACCACTGTTTTAATTTTTTTATAAGTTATTTGTGATTTACTCTAAAGTGTCCTTATGTACAGGGCTGCGTATGCCTTGTAGCACTATACAAATGATACGTGGTAGTAGTAATAGTAGGCTGAGGAAGGAGAGAGATGGGGAGTGAGAGGACTGTGTTAATAGTTGAAAAGTGATAGATGCATTAATGAAGTGTACTGAGGACTAGGCGGTAAGCAGGAGGAGTAAAATCTGAGTTGCAAGAGAGAAAAATAAACTGAAAGGAAAAGAGAAGTACCTGAGTTATAAAGAAGTAAAGAAGACAGGAGGGGAGAGAAATGGCAGATGGGCTAACGATCCTAGAAAGCGAGTTAAGAGAAGACAGAGGAAAGCAGAAACCAGAGACTGAGATCAACATGATTAGAGAATAAAATGGCCAGTCAACAAAGCTAGAAAAATGAATTTGGAATATGTGTCATGGTTTGGAGCACCGAGCGGCTGTTTGTTCAAACTTTTTGATGGTGAGGGGGGAAAAGAAAGCAGTTTGCTGAAGTTCAAAAACATTTCAGATCCGTGACATTGCAGATAATCATCACTGGAGGTTGGGTCTTTAGCTCAGGAAAGGTCCCCCCTATGCTGACACGAAGGGGATTGCTAAGTCTGTGGTTGGAATAGGGACTGCAGCCCTGGAGAGCAGGACAGGAATGCTACAACGCAACCATCCAGGGAGTGAGGACGGGAAAAGTGGAAAGACACAGGCGCTGCACTTTGGACTAGTGCAAGAATGTTCTACATCAAGCAAGAGTCAGATCAGGAACAGAGTTCTGAGAAGCAGAAAATCTTCCAGAAAGACAACAGCCTACCAGTGCATCTCAAAGGGGGGACTCAGGATGCCCTTCTTTACCGGTTCACCATGGCCATCACCACTGCAGGAACCTGCTGTCCAACTTCCATTTGGTGAAAGCTTCCTTCCCAAGAAAGGGAAAATGAGGGGAGCAATGAGCAGGTACATTTGCCTCTCTTCTCCCCAACCAAGTAAATCAATCTACAGTCAAGGCACCAGCCTAATATCCTATCTGCAACAGATTCTATTTCAGTCCTGGTTTCGTAAACTCCCCTCCTAGAAAGCTTTCAGAAGTGCTGGAAGAGGAGTTACAAAAGACAGACTGGAACAAAATATAGCAGTGACATGGAATAACAAGTTGACTACACTGTTACTCTGTCTGAAACAAAAAGAGCCAAACAGATCTCTGCTTCCACTTATTTTTTGTGATTTCTGGAAAATAAAACATTGAAATGGAATATGTTAGTCCTTGGAATTCACATATTTTAACTTTATATTTTGCACAGCACAGGGGTGTATGCATCTCTTTCTACTGTATTTCCCTGATGTGCTGCATGCAGGGGTGTAACCAAGGATGGGCTGGTGGTGGACCATGGCCCCTCCACTTTAGTATCAGGCCCACCCAGTCAGCCTCAGTAGAACAGTTGCATGAAAGGATAACTGGAGGGCAGTATCAAGTCACATTGATTTGTAGCCATACAGGTTAATCTCAGGCCCCTCCAAAAAATTAATCCTGGCTATGCCACTGATGTAGAGTCTGGGCTTCCTGGGGTTGCAGTTTAATTGTTATCTGCATATGTCTGTTTTTATTTTGTGCTAATTTATTCCTTGTGTTCTGAGTATGTGACCAAAGCCAGGTACTCTGTTAGCATGGAGTTTGATGTAGTGATCAGTAGGCATCCAGCTTATTCTGTTTTCTGAATAGGTGTATGGATGTTCTAGGGCCCACTGCATTATTTATGGTGCTGTTATTTTTTGGGTGGGCCCCTTGTGTGCTTTAGAAGTTGATGCTGTTATGATATGGTAGATTTTCTCTATAGGTGTTACAAAATCTTGCAAAAATTGCTTATTGCGTCACAATACACCAGAACCACTGCACAGCTTAAAATGCCAAAATTAAAATTAGTTATAATAAGTTATACGATTTTTAAAACAAATTATATAGCCTAGGAATATGTTGCTTTCTTTATTCTTGAGACAACCGCCTGACCTGTGTTCTGAGTGAAGGGACTTCCTGTTCCCTGACGAACTCTCAGAAAGCTCCTCTATTTTGGCTTCTGGTGGGGTGGGGGGCGGGGGGGCGAGTGGCACTAGCTAATCTCTTGCCTCAGGCAGAAGACTGTCTTGAGCCACCCCTGAGATGAGTTCTTTGTGTGGTAGGAGATCGAAGAGCAATGAAGCCCCCCCCCCGCACCCCTCCCCCCCACAAAAATACCTCTATGCAGTTTCTAGGAAAAGCATCTTCAACAGCTGCAGCATACTAACACTGATTCACAGTAACATAGCAATTACTCAACTGTATCTATCAAACAGCCCTTCCTCTGATCTCCTCTCCAGATCAAACATATAGAGAACATTCACACAGACACATACAGAGAAGGATTCATATACACATTCAAGAATGCACAGACACACATTCAAGCACATATGCAGTGACACTCAAATATATGAACGTTCATACACCCCCACATACAAGCCCACAAAGATAGATATACACACCAACAAAACCGATACACGCACAAACAAAAAGATAATAAACATACAAAGCAAAAATATACATGCACACATGCACTCTCATATAGATACACATTCACAAGACACACACATGAAATGCAGATACAAACAGATGGGTATGTGCATACACATATACATACAGGGGCTGGAAAGAATTCCATGAACCATGCTTTGCATTCTCCACTTGTTTTCATTTCTGTACCCATTTCCTATTTATTCATTTTCCTTTTTCCACATTTCCTCTCTGCTTTGATTTCTAAATTTCCTTCTCTTAACTATTCTTTTGTCCTAGCCTTTCTTCTAGATTTTTCCAGTTTGCTACCATCTTTCTCCTCTTGTTTCTCTTTAGCTTACCTCTCCCTTTCCCTTACTTCCTTCACTACTACTACTACTAGTAATCATTTATATAGCGCTACAAGGCATACATAGCACTATACAAGAACATATAGAAGATGGGCCCTGCTCATTAGAGCTTACAATCTAATCAAGACAGACAGTACAATATGAGAAACAAGGGGTTCAAATAGGGAAAGGAGAACAAGGGAATTAGGATTCAAAAGTGGCATCAAAGAGGTGAGCTTTTAGCATGGATTTGAAAAGGGGGTGAGATGAGACCTGTTCCAGGCATAAGGTGAAAGGATCAAAGTCTGCAGTTGGCAATGGAAGAAAAGGGCATAGAGAGAAGAAAGCCAGAGGAAGAGCGGAGTTCACGAGGCAGGGTGTAGGGAGAGAGGAGAGAAGAAAGGTAGCGAGGGGCAGTGGAGTGAATGCATGTATAGGTCAGAAGGAGAAGTTTGAATTGGATACGGAAACGGAAGGGAAGACAATGAAGTGATTTGAGAAGAGGGTTTATATGAGTATATTGGGGCTGGCGGAAGATTAGCCATGCAGCAGAGTTCTGAACAGACTGAAAAGGAGAGAAATGACTCCGAAAGAGACCAGCAAAGAGGAGGTTGCAATAGTCGAGATGGGAGGTGACCAAAGAGTTGATAAGAGTTTTAGTAGTGTGTTCAGAGAGGAAGGGGCAAATTTTGTTAATATTGTAAAGAAAGAAACAACAGGTTTTAGCTATCTATTGGATATGTGTGGAGAAGATGAGCGAGGAGTCAAAGATGACTCCAAGGTTGCGGGCCGAAGAAACAGGAAGCAGAAAAGCGTTATAAACAGAGATAGAAGGAAGGAGGGTTTAGGAGGAAAAATAAGAAGTTCAGTCTTGGCCATGTTCAATTTTAGACGATGGTGAGACATCCAGGCAGCAATATCAGATAAGCAGGCAGAGATACAGGCTTGGAGTGTAAGTGAAATGTCAGATGTAGATAGATTTGAGAGTCATCAATATAAAAATGATACTGAAAGCCATGGGAAGAGATGAGGGCACCAAGGGACTGAGTATAGAGAGTGAAAAGGAGAGGGCCCAGAACAGGCCCTTGGGGTACAGCTACTGAGAAAGGCTGGCAGTAGAGGAGGATCCATCAGAACAAGCACTGAAAGAGCGATGGGAGAGATAAGAAGAGAACCAGGACAGCACAGCACCCCTAAAACCAAGAAAGGACAAAGTGTCGAGGAGAAGGAGGTGGTCAACACATCAAAAGCAGTGGAAAGGTTGAGAAGAATGAGATCTGAGTAAGGACCCTTGGACTTAGCCACATACCCCCTACTTACATCCTCTTCACACCCATACCTTCTCCCCACATACTCTTACCCTGTTCCTCACCACTCACATATACATCTCTTATCTCTTTCCCTCATCTCCTTTCCCCCTCTATCTGCTTTCTTACCTCATCTTTCCTTCCTCCTGTTCATATTCCCTTCTCATCTCTTCTCCTCCTTCTTACATTCACCTCTCCTTTACATCCCATTTGGTCTCGCCTTTCTCCTCCTCCTTATCTGATACTTCTTCCCCCTTCCTCTAAATTCATTTCCACTCTCCCCCTCTCTCTCCTTCCCATTGCTTTCTTCTCTTCTCTTTCTTTCTCCTTCTCATGTCCTTTCTGGTCTCAGCCCCATGTTTATGTCTTCTTTTTCTGGCCCATCCGCCACTGAGACCTCCACCTTCTGAACCACAGGGTCACATAACTGCATTTTTCTTCTTGCTGTGTGGCTGCTATGACTCCTGTATTTTCATCCAGTCTCTGTTTGTTTTCTCTTTCTTCAGCATCACCCCTGAGTGTCCTCCCTCTCTCCCTTGACCCCTTCTCTGCCAGCAGCAGCATCCCCATTCGCTCTCTCATAAGCTTGCAATTCCAGTCCCCTCTTCCCCACCTTTCTCCTTATCTTCAGCAGTTCTTGCTCTGGACAGAGAAGCGGATTCATGAGGATTGCAGCCAGTCAAGCCAGACAATGTCTTTGTCCTTTGGGCTGGCCAGATGTGGGGACATGATACAGTGAACTAGCAGCAAGATGACAGCAGGAGACAGCAGTTCCCCTCTTCTTGGGCTGGACAGCATTGAGAAGTAATGGCAACAGGTTGGCAGGAGCAGGCAATATTTCTTTCCTCTTTGGGGTAGTTTTGTGCAGGGATGGAAGGGCCACAAGTCTGGCTGAAGAAGGCAGTGGCTCTGCTCTTCTCCTTGAGAAGCCTGGCACAAATGATGGGATAGTCAATGATCTGAGCATGCATTGGGACTGTATGCAGCTCTTTTTCTCATGCTTCTGTTCTTCAGCTGCGCCAGACAGTGACAGAACAGGTGTAGTTAGGAAACATGGATGTATAAGCTGCATGTACTCCCATTTGGTAGGCAGGAGTATCTAGGTCGCTTTGGGAAGATTGAGCTTCCTTAAGCCCCTCATACTGGGTTCTTTAATCCTGCTGGAATTCTGCAAATAAAATTCAAACTTCTGTGACAAAAGGGCTGAATTATGCAAAATTCCACATGCTTTGTCAAAATAACAAAGTATATTGTTTTGGAGTGATATTGCATTTTAAATGGATTATCATAAAGTGCAAAATTTGGAATTATGTGTAGAATTCCAGCAGGAGTAATTCTTATGGAATCCTCAGAAATACAGTGGCTGGAGCAAAGCCCTGGTCACCCTGCCCTAGTTCTGGGTTCTGGCGCTGCTCTTGTTCCTTCCCTTGCAAAATATCAGAGTCTGCAGTACTTCTAGATGTACCCACTTGCTCATTAAAGCCATCCCCTTCTTCTCCTAGTACTGATGTGGTCATTGAAAG
Source organism: Ichthyophis bannanicus (assembly GCA_033557465.1). Taxonomy (NCBI): domain Eukaryota; kingdom Metazoa; phylum Chordata; class Amphibia; order Gymnophiona; family Ichthyophiidae; genus Ichthyophis; species Ichthyophis bannanicus. The sequence continues at coordinate 139,953,400 of CM066041.1, read as the reverse complement.
CAGTCAATGCATTTTCATAAGTGGAACAGTAATATGTCTGTCAGTCCCCAGGGAAAATGATCTCTGTTTTTCTACTTCATTAAACGTGTTCTACTCCCCCACTGTGTAGGATTTTAATAAACAGTATTTGATATATTTTATAATGGATGAGTAGTTCCATTATTTGTTTAAGATGGAAAGGTCATAGCTTGCATTTCCTGAAGCTAAAAGACTTCATATATAAAACCCAAGCATATATATATCTATATAGATAGATGGATTTGATGAGAGAGAGAGAGCAATTGTAAAGCCTACAGGCACCTTTGTACCCATGGTCCCTGCATTTTTTCAAAGAGGAATTGCTCAGGGAGTTTTCCTTTTGAAAATTAGCCTGTATATATCTACAGACTCGCAAACTGCCCATGGGGCTTAAAAATTGCCTCTAAGGTATTTTTCCTGCATTCAGTATATTGCCAGAGGTTCATCAGTTCTTCCTCTACTAACACACCCAACAACTCATTATACTAACTGCAGAGGCACAAACAGGATAACCCCATACCTGGGATACACTTAACTACCTGACTTCAAACCCACTTTAAGTGCATCCCACCAAACATAAAGATTCATTTTATACCTTAAAACTGCTTAGAAACCATTTTTCAAGTCACTCTCCCTCCTCTCCTCTGCGTCCAGTCTGTACTACCAGATCAGAAATCTGAAGTGGAATGAAAGGCTGTGAGTTGCAGACACACTTCTTGGAAAGCAAAGCCTTCTAAGCACAGGCGATTTTATGCAAAGTGTTGGCTGTTCTAAGCTTTCCAGCTGGTACTGGATTTGCCAGACTCAACAAACTGTCTTCTGTATCTAAAAGTGCTGAGAAGTCATGACTTGATTGTGCAAATTAAAGATCACTGAAGGAATCAAAGTAACCAGTTCAAAGCCCAATTGCAATATTTCAAACTTTGCTCAAGTCGTATTTGTAGATATGAAGAGATACAGGGCCCCTTTAGAAGGTAATTTTCAGCCTGCAAGCTGACTTTCTATGGGGATATTTTTAATTCTTATTAAATACTTATTCTTATACTTTGCTTAAACTGCATACTTTATACCCACAATGAGCAGGGATTTCAAAATGAAATCTCTGTATATAACTCTTGGACTCTCCTCTAGCTCTGTTGTTTTTCCCAATGGTGGTTTAGTGTGGTTTTCAAAGTGGGCTTTTTCTGCAGGTAAACATCCTTTGACAACTGGACTGTAAATCTGAGATTATTGGGATCAAGGCCATTCCAAATGATTGACATTTTCCCCCATATGATAAAAAAAGGAACAGTGAAATAATTACTGTTCAAATTCAAAGTGCTTAAGGAAGAATATTAAAAAGTAAAGGATAAAGTAGGAAACTATACAAGTGGAGTACATAAAACATAAAACATATTGTTTGTTTCTTGGGATCCATCCTTTGTTCCTCCTGTAATATTAAAAGTTAAGGGTGTTGAACTGTCAGTTAAGCCAGAGATTCGTTGTCTAGGTGTAAACAACAGTTGACATTGCATTTTCAACTTAACAGTCATATGAACAGCATTTCATAAGATGAGAAGAGTACATAATTTACAACTGTTTTTGATGGAGAAGTAGTTATAGTGTTCCAGCCATTACTAAATCCATGCTTGGATTACTGTAAGAACTGCCAGCTGCTATCCTCAAGGCACTGTGGTTTGACCAGAATGCATCTGTGAGGTTTCTACTAATGAATGAACCTTCTCTTGGTTGATCTCTGAAGCTAAGCAGGGTTGGGCCTGACTAGTACTTGGATGAGTGAATACCTTGAAATACCAGGGTCTGTGAAATTATTGCATGGAAGAAAGGCCTGGCAATCTACTTCCTGTCATCCAGGGGCTGGATCATTAGGATCCAGCATTGACTCCACAGCACACATTGTATTGCATGACTATTTAACCCTGACCCTAGCACAGCTCCACTGGCTTACAGTAGAATTCAGTAGTGCATATAAGCTTGTATTCATGGTGTTTAAGATTGCATGTAAGGCTGCTTTTGCAACACCTCTGTGTTGGAACATAATCTATCTATCTATCAAAGATAGGTAGGCATGTGTCAGTTATGCCTGCTCTAGAGCAGTGGTGGTGTTTTTTTTGTGCTATCAAGGCAATGCTGACTCATAGTGACCCAGCTGCCCCTGAGTTTTCTTGGCAATGTATCACCAGAAGTAGATTGCTGGGCCTTTTCCTTCCAAGGCAATGGAGGATAAAGTGGTTTTCAAACCCCTGATCTTTTAGGTACTAGGCAGTTGCTCTAACCACTAGGCTACTCCACTCCACTCCACTACCACAGTGTAGCAGAGCAGTGTAACTGACGGCGATTAGATCAGCACAGGGATGTGTGCACGACCCTTAAGGCCGCACCTATGCTCTGCTTATGCCATACCCCCATGTCAAGATCTGCGCAGAAGTCATGCCTCCGTGTGCTTATAGAATGGTGCCTAATCAAAGCATGCATGAATGTGCCCATGGATGCATTCAAGACCGGTAAAATTCGGACTTGTGTGTATAGGGGTTACAGATCTTTTCACAGCTCCCTTAGAAAACCACCCCCAATTTGTCCTCTGAATACGTGGTCTCCCTTTTCAATCTCATACATCTAATCGTCTGTTCAGAATGTTTTCACAGAATACATATGTCATTCCACCATTGACCTTGGATAAAAGTCAGACCACATGCACAAGAGCATTTTTGTTTTATGCCCTGTTATTAAATGAAATATGGGCTATGACAGATGAGTACGATTTTTAGAAGTGCCTAAAAACCCATTTGTTCACACAAGTATCTTAATTTTTAGATAGGTTAACCATTACCTATCTTGAGCTGTGTGTTTTGTGAAATTATACCTACTGGCTCACAAAGATAATGTTGTAATTTTGTATTTTATGGTTATCGTATGTCACTTTTGTACATGTTTATTGTGCCTTACCTTGAACCATGGAGATTAGGCGTATTGTAAAGTTATTAAATAAATTAATAAACAAACAAGAGAGGAGCAGGCTGCTGATTTGTCATGGCTGTGTCTGCACAACTCAGGCGTTGGATTATGATGTATATGTGGCACCAAATTTCAGATTTTCCCCTTCCCTTTGTTACTCTGAGTGCTGAAGAAATGGAAGAGAAGAGCTGTTGTACTGGAGCACTTTCTCTGCAGATGGGCTTTTGAATTCCCTCTCACACCTCCAGAACATGCCTTTTCAAGGGCTCTTGGCACCATGCAGGTGCTTCACATGGAGCTATTAATAGACAAAGGATGTCATGCAAAGTGCACACACCAAATAATCCAATTGGCTGAATAGTGTTCTGTACCTCGCTGCATTCACCTGGACTCCCTTCACTCCCTGTGGAAATAAAGCTGCAGAGTATAGATTCATTGGCTCGTTACCATTCATTGAAGTTATATAGCTAATCCTTTGCTGCAGGTGCCCTGAGAGCCTCCTATTCTGGCTTTCATATCCTCCATAAGAGAATAGCAAACCTGCTCAGTGGACTTGTCTACACTTCTGCAGTATCTGGAAGTGATTGAAAATATGCACAGCACATGCAAATAGTCTGTAGAAGCTGCCACAGTACTCAGGCAATTCAAAGTTTAAAAATGTATATTTGGTGTAGGATTTTATTATGGTTTTCTTTCTATGCTGTACTTGTTAATTAATTATTTATTTATTTATTTAACAATTCTTATATACCGCACTATTTGTTATCAGTGCGGTTTACATTTAACAAAGAATACTCAGATCAGAGAAGACTGATTGAGTTTACATTATAACAGGGAATAGAACTTGGAGAACATGGGTAACTATTTACATATTGACATTATGTGAATCCTATGCATTCTGGGTTCAAGGTCTCTTTCTGGACATCAGAAGGAGGTGATATGCATATATCCTGGGGTGAGAGAAGGGGAAGGTGTTGAGCTATCACTGTAAAAGCAACTGCTATTTTCAGGAGAAGGCAGTGAGTATGGTTTGCTATGCAGGGGTACTTAGTAGGATCAGCACACCTGTCAGGTTTGAGGGAAAGGGAGCAGGAGGAATGGGAAAACAATAATAAAGATATTCCAGTACTTCACTAAATATTGTCTTTTTTTCTGTAAAGGTAAATATTTTGAAGTGATCTTTTTCTTTGGCTTCATACTGCAGAGAGAATTCATATTCCTTTTACAGTACAACACAGTTTCAAAGATGGCAAGGTTTGAAGCTCCATTATGAGGGATCCTTGGAGAGATTAAAAAGTCATGGGATAGGAGGCAGTGCACTATTGAGTGGATTAGGAAATGGTTAAAAGATACAAAACAGAGAGAGTAGGACTAAATGGCCAAGTTTCTCAATGGAGAAAGATAAATAGTGGAGTATCCAAGGGATCTGTGCTGGGTCCACTGCTTTTTAACTTATTTATAAATGACCTGGAAATGGGAATAACAGGTGAGGTAATCAAATTTGCAGATGACACAAAATTATTTAAAGTTGTTAAAACAAGAGGATTGTGAAAAATTGCAAAAGGACCTTCGTAAAAGTTCATTGGAAGACTGGGCGTCCAAATGGCAGATGAAATTTAATGTGGACAAGTGCAAAGTCATGCACTTAGGGAAGGAAGAGCAACCCAAAATACAGCTACACAATGCAATATTCCACATTAGGAACCACCACCCAGGAAAAGGATAATATGTTGAAACTCTGCCCAGTGTGCAGTGGTGGCCAAGAAAGCAAATAGAATGCAAGGAATCATAAGGAAAGGAATGGAAAATAAAACAAATTATAATGCCTCTGTCATTCCATGGTGCGACTGCACCTTGAATATTTTATGCAAATCTGGTCGCCATATCTTAAAAAGGATGTAGCAGAATTAGAGAAGGTACAGAGAAGAGTCACCAAAATGGTAAAGGGGATGGAAGGATACTTCTATGAGGAAAAGCTTAAAAGGTTAGGGCTCTTCAACTTGGAAAAAAGATGGCTGAGGGGAGATATGATAGAGGTCTATAAAATAATGAATGGAGTGGAACAGGTAAACGTAGATTGATTGTTTGTGTTGTTGTTAAGTGCCATCGAGTCGGTATTGACTCATTGCGACCCTCTGGATAGTTGTTTAAACTGTGTTCGGTCTTCAGTCAGGTAGCTCATTGTTGACAGAGTGGCACCCATAGCTGCTGTTATTGTATCGATCCATCTCATTGCTGGCTTTCCTCTTTTGCGGTGACCTTCTACCTTGACAAGCATGATGTCTTTTTCTCTAATGATCTCTCTCGCATGATGTGTCCAAAGTATGAAAGACGAAACCTTGTCATTTGAGTTTCTAAAGAAGGCTTAGGTTTGATCTCCTCTAGTACTGACTGATTTGTTCTTTGGGCAGTCCATGGTATACACAGTATTCATCGCCAGCACCATAATTCGAAGGCATCAATTTTCTTCCTGTATATCTTTTTCACTGTCCAACTTTCGCATCCATATGATGTTATTGAATATACCATGGCTTGAACGGGTTGAATCTTTGTATGCAGATTGATTGTTTACTCCTTCAAAAGGTAGAAAGACTAGGGGACATGTGATGAAGCTACAATATAGCCCAATTAAGACTAATAGAGTAAAATATTTTTCACTCAAAGCGTAATCAACTCTGGAATTCATTACCGGAGGATGAAGTAAAAGCTGTTTTCTGGGAACAAGCAGGAAGTCAGTCCTTGCATATGGATGATGTCGGCACCGACAGAGCTCTCGTAGAAGCATCTCCCCAACTTTCAAAGAAAGCCTTTGGGAGATGCACCACACATGTGTGGTCCCCTTCCCGCCCAAGGGTGCTATCTTGCCTCAGTCTCCTTTTTTCCGCAGAGTCCTTCAGATGTCTGTCCAGTTTCCCCTGGAAAAAGTGCTTTCTTTTGTCTTGTTTAATCTGGTATGCTTACAAGTTCCTTTCCCGCCCACTGAGCCAGCTCGCCTTGGCATCGCTCCTCAGGTTCATCTTTTTCTTTTTGTTTTCTCAAGGTGTTCCTCGACCCGCAATTCATGGCCTATTTTGGCTGCAGGCCTCAGACCCGTGCCTGGATGGCAGGGTCCCCTTTTTCCCAATGGCATCCAGCAGTTTCAAAAAATATGATTGGTGCAGTAAGATAATGTCCCTCACTGATCCACATGACTGCTGCCTCTGCTGTCTTGGGCCGGATCATGATGACTCGGACTGTGTATTTTGCAAGGCGATGACCACAAAGGCTATCAAGAGTCATCAGCTGCAGCAGGAAAAGATTTTTCACAAGTCCGACTCTACGCCGGAGTCTCCGACACTGCGCTCCAGGTCTCCCTCAGGTACCTCAGTGCCACGTGATACCAAGGCATCCTCGGAGTCCCACGGCCACAGATTCTCCAAGAGAAAATCCCCGTAAGTGGAAAGCAAGAAGTCAAAACCCTCAAAGACCACCGCGGAAGATGGGTCTGGGAAATCATGGAAATCCCATTCCAGGCCCCATAGCCCCAGGCGTGATTTTGAGGGGGTCGGAGCGGAAGCAGCCTCACAAGCTCCCTTGGAGGGAGTTGTCAGCAGCCAGTGACTGGCCTCAGACACCCGAGGCCATCCTCGTCGAGAACTCCCCCTCGACAGAACCGTCGCCAGGCCTGAAGTCCTCGGTGCTCACGTCAAAGCCACGTGGAGCCAACTGGCATGAAGATCAGGATGGTGGCCTTGGAGCATGGTATCTCTGCCCTCGTGGCCCAGCAGCATGCATTCATGTCCGGTTCCTCTAGTTCATCTGCTCCGAAGACCAGATCCTCGACATAGAGGGCTTCACTGGAAGTCAAGCTGATCCTTGAGCACCACCGACCTCAAGAGACACATAGGCAGAGGACGAGATCCCAATCCCGTTCCTCGGGGCACCAGTCCTTCCTGGCTAGTGCCCACAGCTCAGATTGCAGATCCTCCAGAGGCAGCGGGCCTCAGTGCCTGAGTGTCAGCCGCAAGAACCACAGGGCCTCAGACTTCGAGTCTGATTGGGAGACCGAGGATGAGGAATCCCTAGACACTTGATGACACTGAGATGTGCCCTCAGACCTATCTCCCCCGGTGTCCTGGTGCCATTCCCCGCCTGACAATGACGCTTTCCTAGACTTTGTGTGGGACATGGCTAAGACTCTCACCATCGAGACGAGGACCCCCGCACAGAGGAATTGTTGATGGTGCCCATCCTCATGGTGCCCGTCCCTTTGACACTTGAGCATCTCCTCATTCGTATGTGAGAAACACTGGTGTCGGTGCTCATAATAAGCAGATAGCTTGACTCCATGTACCGAGTCTGCTGAAGTCCTGGCTTCCAGAAAACCCAACTCCCACACAATTCAATGGTCGTCGAGTCTGCCATGCGCAGACTCAAAAGCCAAAAGACCCATTCCTTGGTGTCCCCCGGAGGAAGACCGGACTCTCGACGCTCTTGGCCGAAAGGCCTTCCAGGACTCCATGCTGGTGTGCCAAATCCAGTCCTACCAATTATACATTGACATATCTCAAGGAGCTGGCGAGGGAGCTCGCTGGTTTCTTGGCAGGTCTTGACGGGGAATCTCTCCTCCAGCAGTTCAAGTCACTGGCCTCAGCGGTCAAAGAGTGCTCGACGTTCTTATCTTGAACAGCATATGACGGCTTTGAGTCCTCAGCTAGAGTAGCCACTGTGGGCATTGGGACCCGACACCAGGTTTGGCTGCAGTCATCTGATCTCAAGCAATGGGGTCAGGACAAACTCATCGATGTCCCCTGTACTGGAGAGAATCTCTTCTGGAACTCCATGGCAGACAAAGCAGCTGAAATAGAGACTGAGCTCAAGACAAGGACCAGACTCTCTAAAAGGTCCTCGGTGCATCCCCGTAAGAAGGAAACGGGCAAGAAGCCCTTCTTCCTGAGGAACAAGGGGGTTTGGGAATGCCCCACAGTTCCAAGCCTTCTCTGCACCGCAGCAAGGCCAGCAGCACAAGGGGCAAGGGCACACTCCCAGAAACAGGAGACCCAGGCACTGGCACCTGGCCAAGACTGGAGGGAGTTTTTGATTCCTTGAGCATGACCTCCCTCTCTCCAGGAGGTTCCTTATGGCTTTGTTTGCCCACAGGTGGTCCTCCATCACCATTGATTCCTGGGTACAGCAAGTTATCAGGGAGGGTTACCTCCTCCACTGTAACAAACGCCACCCTCTTACTTTCCAGGAGAACCTGCCAGTTCTAGCCTTCACCAGGCTCTGCCCTTCACAGAGCTCACAGGCCTCCTCAAGGACAAGCAATAGAGCCATTGCTCAAACAGCTCTGGGGCAAAGGCTTCTACTCCAGATATTTCCTCATTCCCAAACAAACGGGGGGCCTCAGGACCATCTTAGACCTGCGGGAGATGAACAGATCCCTGGTGAGGGAGAAGTTCAAGATGCTCTCCCTTGGAACTCTGCTGCCATACCTCAATCAGGAAGACTGGCTGTGCTCCTTAGACTTGAAGGATGCTTATACACACATCCTGATCCATCCCAGCCACTGAAAATACCTCCGGTTCATGGTGGGAGGAGGTCACTATCAATACAAGGTGCTGCCCTTCAGGCTGACTTCATCGCCAAGGGTCTTCACTAAGTACCTAGTGGTGGTCACAGCCCACCTTTATCTCCAAGGGGTCTTCGTCTTTCCCTACCTGGACGACTGGCTCATAAGGGGAGGCACAGCTGCAGAGGTGCACTATGTCACTGGGCACACCATCCACACCCTGCAGCACCTGGGGTTCATCATCAACTACCCCAAGTCCCACCTCTCCCCAGCTCAGTACATGGAGTTCATAGGGGCTCAGCTAGACACCATCCAGGCCAAGGCCTTCCTCCCTCTGGAGAGGTCAGAATGCCTCAGGGCGCTAGCTGCAGAGGTGCATCACTGCCGGTTGCTGCACACCCAGCTTCTCAACCTACTGGGCACATGACCACCATTGTCCATGTGACCCCATACACTCACCTGCACATGAGGGCAGCTCAGTGGACATGCTCTGTCCTCGCTCTGCTTACACACCACCCTAACACTATAGGCCCGATTCTGTCCTGAATGTAGAAGCCATGGACAGGCTCCGAGGCAGGATAAGGGTGACCCACCACCTGGCAGACTCCCTCGACCGGTAACAGCTTCCCCGCCACCTTCAGGCCAGGATGCCCTTCCAGGCACCCACCCCCCCAGAGGGTCCTAACTAAGGACCTCCCTGCTGGGTGGGGAGCTGATTGCGCGGACTTCCGCACACAAGACACTTTAGTCCCAGGCAGAATGCCAGTTGCAAATCAATCTTCTGAAGCTCTGGGCGATATTCCTGATCCTCTGAACCTTTCACCAACAGCTGCAACGCCAATTGGTGCTGGTCCAGACGGACAACCAAGTCTCAATGTTCTACGTGAACAAGCAGGGGGGCACTGGGTCATACTCCCTATGCCAGGAGGCGGTGGCCCTCTGCTCATATGCTACATGTAATGTGATGCTCCTGTGGGCTGTCTACCTACCAGGCCAGCAAAATGCCCTGGTGGACAAGCTGAGCAGAGTCCTCCAGCCGTACGAGTGGTGCCTGGACCCCAAAATGGCCTCTTGGCTTTTCCAGCTCTGGGGCATCCCCCTAATGGACCTGCTCACCAGCCTGGACAACACACAGTTGCCCACTTCTGCTCCCACATGCCACACCCATCACAGGTGATGGCTGATATGTTCCTCATTCCGTGGCCAGAAGGCCTCCTCTATGCCTTCCCACCAACACCGCTGGTCTCTGAGACCCTCTTCAAGGTCCAGAGCAACAGAGCATCACTGATACTGATAGCCCCTAGGTGACCCAGGCAACCTTGGTTCCCGCTACTTCTTTGCCTGTCGGTGACATTTCCAATTTCCCCTGGGCCTCTGAGGTGATATAAGTAGCATGCCCCTATGACCCAGGCAGTACATGCAGGGCCATGACCTGAATTGGCCCTGTACATGCTGCTGGGCTGGTCCGCCCCCACTCTGCCCAGACCCCACCCCCCGCTGGCTCTCCCCATTGTAACGCACAGGACGTGTGGGGAGAGCAGAAGAGGGAATAGGGTCCAAGCGGCTTGCGGGGCTGCACGTCCCACTGGCATTTCAGAATGACCTCCATAGTGTGCTAAATGTGAATGGGCCAATATTTGATCTCCATTGTCACACTTTTTTAAACACCAGCTGGTGACTTTAAATAAATCGTATATATTCATTGCTGCTATCTGGATCATAGGTGGTGCTGAATATATAGTATGTGTAGTGCACTGACTGCTGACGTTATATGGATATTGGCAATGTTTAGTCCACTATCTGGATAACTATCCAGATAATTTTAGGACAGCAAAAAATCTCTGTCCTCGCTCTGCTTACACACCACCCTAACACTATAGGCCCGATTCTGTCCTGAATGTAGAAGCCCTCTGTACGTCCGGTCTGAACCAGATGTACAGAGGGCATCACGATTCTGATCCCATGGGGCATGTCTAGCCACACGGGATCAGAATCACGAACAGTCCTGTACATTGTCAGCCGTGAAGGTCCCCAGAGGCTAAAAGTGTGGGTATTTCATCGGGGCGTTCTCTTAAGTAGCAAGGGGAGTGGTACAAAAGGCGTTGCAATGCCCTCTGGGAGTTGTAGTCCCACAAGCTAACGAAAGAATTAAGTTGTAGTCGAGTAGCAAGGCTTAAGACAGGACTTTTTATTTCCCCTTCCCGGGCGGATTTTCAAAGCAATGGATATAAGAACAAAATGACCATACGGCTGGTACAAAATAAAAGGAACAACTGGAACAAAAATACTGCTTATTGTCAGCTTAACAGTGGAACAAAAAAAGGTAGTTTAAACAGTCCTTTTCACTCAAGGTAAGTTTCCTCACTTCCTTTCCTTAGCAAAACTTCCAGAAACCTCTTCAGCATAAAGAAGTGATTTCTTCAGACAAAGTAAATGTACAATCCATACAATTCTCAGAAGCAGGCTCCTCATATAAATCACATTGCATTTCTTCACACTCCTCTTCTGAATAAAGTCCTTTTGGACTGCAACTCACGTTATTCTTAAACAGTCTCTCTGTACGGCTGAGAGTGTTCCCCTCCTCCTCACAGCTAGAGTAGAATGGGAAATTACCGCATTCTCTGGAGTTTCTATTTTGAGAGCCACATAACTCTTGGTAAGTGCAGGGAAATTCTTCACTTTCTATATCTCTTCTATCAGAAGCAATAAGCCTACCTTTACACACTCTCTGCTCGGAGTTTCTTGGTACAGCAGAGCCTTGCCAAGACGAAAGCGTTTTACTGCTTTTCTCTCTCTGTTTTCCCTTGGGCCTGAAACTCCCTTCAGGGTAGAAGCTCTCTCCCTCCTTGTACCTGTTACTTGGTAGGTTGGCTTTCCTAAGCGTGAGTCCAGGAATATCCCCTCTGCCCTCCTCCTGGCAAAGTTCACTGGGCTTTTGCTTAGCTGTGCCCTGCTCTCTGAAACAGTTCCTCGTGGCTTCTTCAGCTGCTCTGGTTCTACTGGGTTTCCAAGTTCCTCCCGTCCTCCAGTTCCCAGCTGTTCTCTCCCAGTTACCAATGGTGCTGTATTTCCCTCGTGGTCTCTCCCGGGGTCTCTCTCCTGGTCTCCCCTCACTAACCTCCGGTAAGTGAATTTTATCTGCGTGTGACTTGGTGTTTGCTTGGGCTCCGCCCCCTCCCAGCTGCCCCTCATTATCTAATGAGCTGTGAGCTAGCTTGCTATTTGGGCGTGCTCTCACACCTTGTGATGCCATTTGTGTATGTTGCCTATAGCAACTCTGGGCCATGTGCTGCACTGAGCTGTCAGTGTCAGATCTGTTTTGCTCAACTTTACCTATCTCCATAGGCTCTGACTGATCTACCCCATGACAACATGCAGACCCTGACTGTGATTCAGCCTGGCCTGTATGTACAGGACATGCCCAACTAACTCAGTCAGGGCTTTACAATGGAACCGCGGCACCATGACGTCCGTTTGCCATGGTACCGCAGCTCCATTGTAAAGCTGCGATCCTGGCTGCTGGCTCCTTCAAAGGATTCCCCACAACCTGACCCCCGATCCGGTCAACTATGGCCAGGGTCAGGCTGTGGGTAATGTCCTTGTGCCTCCCCACCCCATCTGTGTCTCTGCCCGCCGATCCACGACATCTGCGGAGGTTATTCCACCTTGGAGGTGGAATAATTTCCCCGTACAAGTTGCCGGCCCCAAGACATACAGGGTCGACATTAGAATCGGCTCTGAATGTCCAGGGCCGGCGACTGCCCACTGCCCGCCCTAACTCCACCCCTGATCTGCCCCCAAAATGCCCCCATATAACGTCCCCGTACAACCCCCTATCTGAATATTCAGCAGTACTTTCCAGATAATGCTGGCCAACACTAATATCTGTAATGGCTGCCACTGTATGGTTATTTGACATTGAATTTCAGCACGGGGGTGTCTCCCCTTGTGTGACTGGTGGCATAGTCTTTACTAGTAGTTGTATCACATCTCTCTCTAATATGGTTCCTTCTCTTCCTGCAGATGGTAGTTCATTCAGATTCAGGTGCTCCCACTTCCCGTTACCTTTTATGCTCTCATATAGGAGCATAGTTCCCTGTTTTCTGCATCTTTTCATCTTCCTCCAATTATGTCTGAGTCTTACTGTCACTTCATCTTGGTTATCTCTACAGCCTGAGTTCATCACCCCCATTCAAACTCATCATGACTCTCCTACCCACAGATAGTAACATAGCAAATGACAGCAGATAAAGACCTGCATGAACCATCTAATCTGCACAGTGATATGGTGAGGATTGTATCTACTGCTTCATGCAAGTTTCCTCCCTTCCCCCTGGTTCCTTTGTTTAGAGTTATACCCACCGCTCCATGCAGGTCACCCCTCTCTATTTTCTGAAGTCTAAAAGTTATTTAAGTTTGTTTTGATTACCTCCTCTTGCTATAAAGGCCTAGTGCTCTGTGTCTGTCCCATCTGTCCCATACATTTTTGAATTCCCTCACTGTTTTTGTCCCCACCACCTTCACTGGGAGGGCATTCCAGGTATCCATCACCCTTTGCATGAAAAAGTATTTAATATTTGCTTTTGAGTTGACCTCCTTGTAGTTTCATTTCATAGCATCTAGTTCTGCAGTTTGCCCGTCTTTTGAAAAAGGTTAGTTTGTTCACTGATACCCTATAAGTATTTAAACATCTTTAACATATCTCCTTTGCCCCTCCTCCAGAATATACATGTTTTTTCTTTTAGCACACCCTGATATCATTTTGGTTGCCTTCCTCTGAACCATTTCAAGGCTTTTAAAAACCTCTGCGAAGTACAGTCTCCAAAACTGAACATGATACTCCAAGTGAGACCTCACCAATGACTTGTGCAGGGGCATTAATACCTCCTGTCTTCTGCTGGTTATTCCTCTCTGTATGCAGCCTAGCATCCTTCTGACTGTGGCCATCACCTCGTCACACTGCTTTACTACCTTCAGATCCTCAGACACTGTCACCCCAGGAACCCTCTCCTGCTCCATGCACATCAGCTTCTTGCCCCCTATCGAATATTGCTCCTTTGGATTTCTGCATCCCAATTGCATTACTCTGCACTTTTTCACATTAAATTTTAACGGCTAAATCATTAAAACCAGTAATGTGGGTTGAACATAGCAATTTTCATACCTGAACACCCAGGTTCCACATTTATTTTCACTATACCGCTTCCCCATAACTACTCTTACCACTGCATTCTGCATCTGTTCCAAACATGCTTAAACAGTCTGTTACTTGCATAAATTAAATCAAATTCAAAGCATGTTCTAATATTTTAGAGTTCATGCCTTTTCAAAATCTTAATTGGGATCTCATCTCATAAAATAAGAGCATGGTTTGGACAGGTTTTTGAAGGATATGTGCATTAAATAGGCAGGCATGGGGATCACTACCTTTACATCTGGGAATGAGTAGTGGGTAATGAATCTTCTAAGCGTGCAAACTAGCTCCTGTGAGAGACAAGATGCTGGGCTTGATGGACCCATTAGTCTGACTCGGCATCGCATGTCCTTATGTTTTTATGTACATGGTTACATTGATTAAATATGCTTTAATGGATGTAGCCATCCTTCTACCATGGGTGTGAGAATAGCCCCTGAAGTATACCAAGAAAGATAGAGGAAAAAAAACAAAAATAAGAGTCCTGGTGGATGAGGGAGGCAAAGTGCCCCAAGGCCTTTACTGGATGGCACTTAGTACTCTCACAACACTCCAAAGCTCTGAAGGCAAAGAGGTATCTGTAAGTAAAACTACCCTCATTTGAAAATCCCCAAAAAATCAAGTCGATACAGGATAAACAGCAAAATAGAAAAACAAAGTCAATTAGTAAAATCCCAATAGTCTCGTATCTGAAGTCCTTGGATCTTGAGCAGCCGCTTTCTCTTCCTTTTCCTTTGGAGTCTTCTTCTGGGGCGCTGGCTGGACTCTCCCTTTTCTTCTCTCTTTGGGGTTCCAGGTTAGGATCCACATATTCCTCAAGATGATCCTGTAAAATCCACTAACAGGAAATAGTCCTTCAAAACCTCCAAGTTTTTTAATCAACACTGTAGGTATGTGTTGGAAGTGTCAGTGCATTTGGAATCCTTTATCTAAAATACCACAGATTCACTATCCTCAAACAAGTACCTTTGTATGAGTATGGGGGGGAAAATACAAAGTTCTCATAAGTGGAAAATGTATCACAATATCTGTCTCCCTCGCTACATAATCAGGATGCACCGTGGTCTGATCCTTCTCGGTTCAGCTTGGACTTCCAAGGTTATTTGAAGGAGATGCACCACCTTGATCCCCCAAATTCTTTCATGAATACCAAACTCACTTATAGATCTCTGCCCTACAGCAAATCCTGGTTAGGTTCCTTCCGAGGCCCACTGTAAAAATAGCTGTTGTGTCACTTAACTAGAAATCCATCACTCTCCTTTTCTTGGTCTGGTCTCTCCACTTTAGGACAATTTGGCCTAGAGGCTCCTCTCCTTAGGTTATAGTCTAGTCGACCATACAGAGAAACAATTTCCCTTGGGGTGCCCTAAGCCCAAAGCCCTTTGTTCCAGCAGTATCTCTGCCCAGATCTAACAAAAATTTCATGCAGAGCCTTTAATATTTCTCTTCAAAACTGCAGAAGGAGACATCTCCCTCTTTCCAGTCATTGATGGACAGGCAGGCTCAACCTCTATTATATTGCACTTTTATACAGCAGGAGCTCCCCTCTCTTCAAATGCGAGAAGATTCTGGTTTCCTGCTAGATGGACTGTCTGTCACCTAAACTATGTAAGTAAATTCATAATCTGCATTAACTTTGCTGCATAAAAGGCATTCTTAGGCATTTTAGGGTGAATACTTGTGAATCTATACGTGTACATTTCATTTTCAGGTTGTGTGCACATAACTGGCATGTTGATAATACGCAAAACTAATGTCACTGTTTTGAAATGGTTACGGTTGCATGCATACATTTAGTCACACAATGACAACATTATTTATTGCTTCTGAATGGATTTCTGAAGCATCATTCTGTGATAATTAGGAAGAGTAGCAAGAAAAATCAAGATAGAAATGCTAGAGGTAAATGGTTCTGTGTCTCAACCTGACATAACAGATCATTTTTCTGAGTGTGAACATCCTGTTTTAAAAGAGATGAATTTGGTGGTCTTGGTACCTTTTCAGCTATGCCTTATGCAGATGCATGTCATGAATCATCCTGTAGAACACATGACTGGGAATAAGCTGCTTTCATGGTTGATCTACAGTGTGTGATCAGTGCTTAATTAGTTCCTAGTGCCATTAAGTATTTCATGGATAATAGACAGTAGTTCATTAGTAACAAGTAAAAGAAAAGACCAGCCCTTTGGCTTCACTGCCTTGTATATAGGAGACTCGTGTTTTGGGCCATCAGATTGCAAGCATGTCATGGAGATCAGGCATTCAGGCAGTGGGAGACAGGGTAGCAGTGATGGTTTTGGGCTAGGATGCCCCTTTTTACTTACTCTCTGCAAAGAACAGAGATGGGAAGAAGTGGCAGCCACCCCATGAAAGAGGAAGAGGAGCACAGTAAAGAGGGAGAAGGGAACAAAAATGCAACAAACATATATTCAAGGTCATAATTTTTACAAAATGACAAAACTGGGGATATAAACTTGAAAAGTTTAAACCCTTCTACAATGGGCTTCTTGTATCAAACTGCCATGGTCTTCAGATGTTCTGAGATGGAAATGCAGAGTGATTGAATGGAGACTTGTGAGCACTGGAAAATATAGGATGCATTTATAGCTGTCGGGGGGCAGGGGGGAGGAATTTTGTACTTTCCTCTTTTAAAGAAGTTTAATGAAAGTATGCTTGGCTGGAAGGGGCACACCCTGATTACTAAGGATTACCTGCTAGGTAGTACACATTCATGTAATGTAACAATTGATTATGTTGCTGTACCTGACTGTAACTTGTCTTGAGCTATTCCTAAGAAAGGCGTGGGCTAAATTCAAAATTCTTTCCCTTCCCATATTTATAAAAAGATTTTATTTTGTAAATGGATATTGTTGTTAAGTGCCGTTAAGTCGGTTTAGACTTATGGCGACCCTCTAGATAGTTGTCCTAAATTGTGTTTGGTTTTCATTCAGAGAGCTCATTGTTTCATAGAGTGGCATCCATTTCTCTGTTATTGTATCGATCCATCTCAATGCTGGTCTTTCTCTTTTGCAATGACCTTCAACCTTGCAAGCATAATGTCTTTCTCTAATGGTCTCTCACTTCACATGATGTGTCCAAAATATGAAAGTTGAAGTCATCTGAGCCTTTAAAGAAAGCTTAGGTTTGATCTCCTCTACTACAGGCTGGTTTGTTCTTCGGGCAGTCCATTGTATACACAGTATTCTTCACCAGCACAGTAATTCAAAGGTATTGATTTTCTTCCTGTCTATCTTTTTCACTGTCCATTTTTCGCATCCATATGATGTTATTGAAAATACCATGTCAATACCATGACAAGTCAAATCTTTTTATGGAGAGAAACATCTCTGCTCTTGAGAATCTTGTCTGGGGCCTTCATAGCCATTCTTCCAAGAGCAATGTTTCGTCTGATTTCTTGACTGCTTGTCGTTTCTTTATTGATTATTGATCCATGCAGGTTAAAGTTGCCCACTATTTCAATTTCCTCTCCATCAATGATGAACTTATTGATTTTTACCAGTTGTCAGGATCTTTGCCTTCTTTACGTTAATGTGCAGCCCCTTTTTAAGACTATGTCCTTGATCTTGAGAAGCAAATGATTCAGATCGTCTTCACTTTCATCTAGTATGTGGTATCATCAGGGCCGGCCCATCCACTATGCGAGCTGGGCAGCCACCTAGGATGGGCAGATAGCGGCACACATGACTGGCCGCACCCCCCAGCTGCTGCCGATTCCATTTGGGGGGAGGTGGGCAGTGGCAACAGCAGTATTTCCAAAAGTCGCCGCTTTTTGAAATACTGCTGCTGCCTGCCTCCCTCTCCTGAGATGGAATCGGTGGTGGCAGTGAGCAGGGGGGTGGGGGAGGGCGGCGGCGAGGCTAGGGTTTCTTCCGGCCTTGGGTATCATTAGCTTGTTTATGATTGTTGTTGCTTGATATTCCGCACCTTCGAAACAGCAGGGCGGTCTATAGTCCAAAAGTACAAAGAAACATAGAAAAGGAAAGGAACACCATTTCAAACAGGAAAGTTATACATTCATACTAACATAGGGAAAAGGAAATAGGGTAAGAGCACAGGCTAGGGATCAAGAGAAGGGAAATCAAAGGCAGTACAAAACAGATATGTCTTGAACTTATCCTTGAACTGTGGGTAGGAGGGTTCCAGGCAATAGTCAGGAGGTAGGGAATTCCAGAGGCAGGGACGAGTAAGTAGGAGGCAGATGAACAAGGAGATTCAAGACGGGCAAGAAAGGCAGAGGGCAGGTGAAGATGGTTGACGTGTAATGAACAGAGGACACGGGGGGGGGGGAGGGAGGGTGGAGCGTGAAGGTGAAGGACATCAGACAGATAAGTGGGAGTACCAGTGTGAACAGCCCTGTGAACAAGCGTCGGCAGTTTATATTGAAAATGGTATTTGAGGGGGAGCCAATGGAGATAAATCAGGAGAGGGGTGACATGATCAAAGCACGTGCGGAAAGCAGTATTTTAGATGAGCTGTAAATGGTAGGTGGAGTATTGTGGGAGACCAAGGTAAATTATATTGCAGTAGTCAAGTTTCGCCATCACCAGGGTCAAGAGGAGGAGGACAAGAAAGGGCAGACAGCATGGATGTGGCGAAGAGAAAGGAAAGCTTGATAGATGATAAGTGAGAGACCCAGATGTACTGTATAAGAGATCGTGATTCAGATCCCACGGGGCACATCTAGCCCCACGGGATCAGAATCGCGACCAGGCATGTACGTGCAGGCCGGGACTGCAATTCAGTCCCAGCCTGCATGTACAGCCACAGCCCAGCTAACTCAGCCAGGGCTTTTGAATGGAGCCATTGTGCCATAGCGTGATGTTGCCATGGCACCATGGCTCCATTTAAAAGCCACGATGCCGGCCGCCTGTAAACAGAGTTAATTCCCTGTAGCCTGACCCCCAATCCAGCCTCCTAAGGCCAGGATCAGGCTGTGGGAAATTAACTCTGCCCCCCCCCCCCAGTCCCATTCGCACCTCGATCTGAACAAAAAGCAACGTCCAGGGAAGTTATTCCACCTTGGAGGTTGAATAACTTCCCTGGCCATTTTGCCAACCCTGGACGTACAGGGCTGACATTAGAATTGGCCCTGTACATCTAGGGCCGGCGACTGCCCACTGCCCGCCCACTCTCCGCTCCCGGGCCGCCTCTTCCCCGCCCCATGTAACTTCTCTGCACAACTGGCGGGGAAGTTAGACAGGAGGGGACGTTCATCCCTGCTTTTCATGCCTGAGAATAACCCCCAAAGTGAATGCCTTACTATATATTGGGTTAGAGGTGGGCTATTTAACACAAAAAAAATTTGACTTCAACTGTCACTTATCCAGTGACTCCCACGATATACGTTCTGTCCAAGATGCACAAATCGCTGCAATATCCTCCTAGATGCCCTATTATATCAGCAATTGGTTCACTTTTTGAACCGATATCAAAACTTTATGCCACGTTTTTAAGGCACTTTGTTACTTTGGCGCTCTCATACGTCAGTGATTCATCTCACATGATTCAATTACTAGATCAAGTTGTGTATTATCATGACCGTCCCATAGTTGTGACGCTTGGCATTAACTCTTTGTACACTAATATTCCACAAGTGGCTGCATTGACTATTTTGGAGGAGGTCTTACTAGAAAGAACAAGACCTGTCAGAATTCCTACTTTCTTCCTGATTCAATTGGCAAGCTTAGTAATAGCAGAAAAGTACTTTTGCTTCAAAGATGTTTGATGTTTTTTATAAACAAGGGGGTTGCCATGGGGTCTTCTATGGCACCTGACATCACAAATCTTTATGTCACCAATTTTGAGAAAAAAATATCTCATTAGGCATTTATATGGGTCCTATATTAAGCTATGGAGGAGATATATTGTCAATGTTTTATGATTTGGGATGGAGATGAAGCAGAACCTTTTACATTTCTGAACTGGTCGAATTCACTAGATGAAAATTTTCAATTCCAATATCACTGCAGTTCAAAACAGGCCCCACATTTGGATATACTAATTAAAAAAGACCGCCATGTTTTTGTCACAGACCTTTTTCGTAAGCCAACTGACAAACTCATTACTCCATTTCTCTAGTTACCACAACAGATCCCTTAAATATGACTTACCAACCAGTCAATTCCTTAGGATTTGCAGACCAGGACTTCGAGACCCAGGCATGAGAAATGCAGCAGTGATTTGAAGAGCATGGATACCCAAAGGACTGTATAAGGCAAGCTTATCGGAGTGCTAAATCATCAGACCATGCTTCGCTTCTACTGGGAACTACACATCAGACAGAGAACAGGGTTGTGTATACCCTGTCCTTTTCTAAATTTTCAAAGGATATTTTGAGTATATTAGACAAGAATGGCATCTCCTTTCTGCAGTGCTTTCATTACAATCACATCTAAAACTCCCAAAAGCCCTTACACTTCATAAACCTCAATCAAAATAAGCGCCTAGGTGAACAATTCACTGTAAATCCAAAGGAGGTTATTAAACAGAATGAGAGAGACCAACCCTGTCCTTTTACTGGGAAAACAATCCATTAATTGTCAGACTTCACGCCCATGCATTAGCTCTCTGAGGTATTGGGACTGGCCTCAGTCACTGGGGCAGGGGTTACACTTGTGAGAATATTTCATGCTGCAACTCCCTTTCTTTTCACCCCCCCAAAACTTTCAGTCATAGGCCTTCAACTAGTTTGTTAAATTCATTTAAAAAATTCAAAAGAACTTAGCTGATATATGTAATGCCTAATCCTCAGAGCTTGATGTCACTGCTTTACCCACGGTGTCGACTCAAGTTTCACCCTCCTCTTTAGCGGCTGCCTCAGGACCGGACTAAGCAGACTATGGATACCCTCCGACCCTTCTGTGTTCAGGCTACCGGAGTGATGGTTCTACTTGGACTCTGGGGTCCTTAGAGTCTCTCCTCAGACTCACTTGCAGCTGCTCACAGCTGGGCCGTGTTTTCTACATGTTCCCATTAGCTAGGGAGTCCCTTATGTGAGGACTGACTTCCTGCTTGTTCCTGGAGAAAGCATAGTTACTCACCTGTAACAGGTGTTCTCCAGGGACAGCAGCAATCTTCTCACAACTCTCCCTCTTCCCCATGGAGTTGCTGTATTTTGCCATCTTCTTTTGTCGGCTCTAGCTATGTCATCTGACTAAGATGGCACCCTTGGGTGGGAAGGGAACCATGCATGCGTGGTGGCATCTCCCAAAGGCTTTCTTTGAAAGCTGGAGAGATACTTCCACGAGGGCTCTGTTGGCGCCAACATCACCCATATGTGAGGACTGATTCCTGCTGTCTCTGGAGAACACCTGTTACAGGTGAGTAACTACGCTTTACAGCACGATGCACTTTTAAAATAGGTGATACTTTCCTTCAATCATTACATTAGCTTCTATTCACATTTACATTATGGAATCTTTTTTTGACATGTGCAGTGCACTTTGACCCTTTGTTGGTGCGAAAACTCTTAAGCTATAAATGACTGGGTTTTCCGATCGTAGCTTCTCACTAGATTTCTGGCTTGATGCATACAAGGTCCGTGTGTCCTAAAGGCAAGTACTTCATCATTTTCATGCCTTATACTCTTTAGCACATTAAGAAAGTTTATTTTTAATTTAATGTTTGCTGCTTTAGAGTTCCATGGTTTTGATTGCTAGCTACGAAACATTGGTTTTCACCACACAGGACCGTTACACCCGGCTGATCTCCAGTTTTTTGAGCTTTAAATTACTTTGAGTTTTTCCAGGTTCTTACATAGTTCTACATATATTAAGTTCAGATGGTTTAATTTTCTATTAAGAGACGAGTCGTCAAGGATAATACGATACTGCAATATCAGTGGTTGGAGTTCTGCGTTACGTTTTAAGCTGTTTATGGATGCCAGCATTGTCGCCTAAACAGTTAGTAATACCACATTTTTTGAGCTCAAGCTCAATTTTGTTGGGTTTTGTGTACAAGCTTGCTGTGAGTATTTTATTCAACTGCACACCCCCTGAAGAAGGCGGTTACGCCGAAACGCGTTGGGGTCTGGGTCAATAAACTACTTTGTATCATCCTTGACGACTCGTCTCTTGCTATTTGTGTTCCGGTTGTATCTGCAAGAGCGCTGCTCTTCGTTGTGTTTGTCTTAATTTTCTATTAAGACATGAATTCTTACCATTTCCTGTTTTCATTTGATAGCAATGTAATATCATTTCACCATACAGGGTCGCTAGACACGGCTTATTTCCTGTTGTATCAGGAACCAAGTAATTTTCATACCAGGTATTCCTCCTCATCCCTCCACTCTATTTATGTGTTCTCTTTACTGCACAATATGTTACTTTTTGTAATTGAATGTGCATATTCTTATTTTACTTGTGCCCTTTGAGGCACATTCAGGTTTGTGTGTCCCCGGGCCGTCCGGACGTCTAGCGGCCTGTACGTGCGGGGAGCTCTGCGACCATAGGAGAGATCCAGCCATTTAGTGGGTCTGGACGTCTGGATCAGCTTTGGTGACATATGTAGTTATTACTCCTCAGAGCATGATCAATGTAATTTTTTTTTCATTTTTAACCATATTATTTATCATATATATCTTTATGATTTGGTTACAAATACTGTTTTATGTGTTTATATTTTAATTTTTTGATGTATTGAAACAAGTATTTGTTTTTAATGTATATGTCTGCATTTATTTGAGGCTTACATCCCCTGAGGAAGGTGCTAGCCAAAAGCATCGGGGTTTTCTACAATAAAGCTTTTAAAACTTTCTACCGTTACACTTCCCTCTTCCTTCCAGGTGGATGGTAGTACACCCAACTGCCATTGTCTTCCCCTTTTTACATGGAATTTTATATCCACAGAGATTCTACAGTGTATTTTGTTTCCTGTAAAACTTTAATCCTGTTTGACTCAATGCCCTCTCTAACACAGAGCGTAACCCCTCCACCAATTTGATCTGCCCTATCACTGCGATATAATTTGTAGCCTGGTATCACAGTAGCCCATAGGTTATCCCCCTTCCACCATGTCTCTGAGATGCCAATTATATTTAACCTTTCATTTAGTGCCATATATTCTAACCCATCTTATTTTTTAGACTTCTAGCATTTGCATACAGGCATTTCAGAGATTGTATTTTGCCCATATTAACAATCTGTTTATCAGTTGACAGGAGTAATTTGGAATCTTTCAGCTCTGCCTGCTCTGTACTTAAAGACATCTGGGTTACTTTTATCTTTATTGAAACCTCTCAATCGGGATGCTCTAACTTCCCTCTTTTGCTAGTATCCTTCAAGGATACATCATTCCGAACCATGTGCTCTTGAATGACTGTTGGCTTTCCCATATTATATAGTTTAAAAACTGCTCTATCTCCTTTTCTTTTGGAAGTTATTGTTTGTTAACCATCAAACAGGTACAACACTCAAGGCCCTATGGGTACACTGACACAGCGCCTCGAACAAGAGAACAAAACCATACAAACTTTTTTGTTTTGAAGTATGCAGCCCTGTAACTCCCCTTACCTCCCCCCCTTCCCCAAAACCGCCGTAGCATAAGCCAACCACACATGCCACATAGGTTCCAAGAACTCCTAATCACTCACCCACCTCCTATATCTACCCAACCAAGTCCATATCAACAAGAGGCTCTCCCAACCACTCACACCATACACATCCTCCCCCTATAGTGTCAACAGCTCATTACGAGTTTGGAGTGCTAAGATATTGATATACACTCCACAAATGGCATAAAAGGTCTCCCATCCTGTCACACTCCCTCGGGCAGTCAAGCTCTCCATTAGCATTAATTGATGAAAACAATTCCGCCTTTCCCAGAATGAGGGTGCAGCAGAATCTCTCCACTGTCGGAGGATCGACTGCTTTCTGAACACACAGGCCTTTTGAACCAGCAGGAGCACCCATCACCCTTTGGGAAGGGGGGCGAGAAATTGGTCAAACACCACCAGAGCACCAGTCCACTCCATCAGTTTCCCAATCAAAGTGCCCAGGTGGCCCTGAATCCACTGCCAGTACCACTGAACCTCATTACATAGCCACCACATATGACCCAAATCAGCCAGGGCCAATGTTCCCTCTAATTTTCTGTAGGCTGTGTGCGCATAAAATATCAGCTGTGCAGCTTTTGAAGGAAGGTTAAATTTTTGTGCGCCACATAATGACACTCGGAGTTATATACTTTAAAATTTGACTACACGTCAGAATACAGTATGTACACCACATTGATTTTAATCAAATTAAATGAAAATAGACGATTACTAAATGAAGCAGGAAATTTCTAGTAATTACAATCATAACTTTTAAATTTTAAGACATCTGTGTTGTTTTCTATCAGAATCAGAGCCGTAATTTTTGTGCGCTCTGTTGTAAAGTATGTGCGCTCGCTTGGCGAGGTGTGTGCGCACGCACACGCGCACAGCTTAGAGGGAACAGTGGCCAGGGCATTTTACACCAAGGGCAGTCCCCTTCCAATGCCACACCACTAGGCAAGGCCCGCCTTGGAGAGTACTGGGCTTGACTGTGCCCAAAAATGGAGCTCCTGCAACTGAGCAGATTTCACTAGTCCTGGAATATGGGAGATAGCTCTTAGCAACGTTTCAAGACTAAGTACCACTCCCAGTTCCACCACCTACCTCCTCTCTGCAGAAGAATAGTCTCGGGGGTGGGGAAGGGGTAACCTCTTCATTAATTTACCAAAATACTATGAAATAGACAGAACACTACAGTCTTCAAATTCAAATTGCTGTACTATCTTATCGGAGGCCTCAGCTGTCAAAGATTCACGTGGAAGGGATCTGACATAGTGTTTCAACTGAAAATATGCAACGATCTGGTTTCCATCCAGGCAAATTCATCACACGGTTCCTAAAAAGATTTAATAGCCCCATCTGAATCCACTACCTGTCCCAAGTTAATGCCAGCAGCCTGGTTAAGGTGGAGCCCATCCTTTTGGAATATCCTCTCTCCCTTCCCCAGAATGCTGCCTAGTTCCTAACAAATCCAAAACACTCTTCCTTGTGCCATCGTCTTATGCAAGCATTGAGACTCTGGAGTTCTGCCTGTCTTTTTGGTCCTGCGCATGGAACAGTAAGCATTTATGAGAATGCTACTCTGAAAGTACTGGATCTCAACTTTCTACCTAAAACTCTACATTTGGCCTCCAGAACTCAATCCCATACTTTCCTATGTCATTGGCAGCAGCATGTAGCAAAAGAGCAAGCTCCTCCCCAGCACTATCTAAAGCCTTGTCTAGGTGGCATATGAGGTCTGCTACCTTCGTATCAGGCAGGCATGTTACAATGTGTTCCTCACATCTACGAGCTACCCAGCTGTATACATGCCTAATTATCAAATCACCGACTCTAATGACCATCCTAACCTTTCCCTCATAGGCACATGGTCCTAGAAACACATCCTTGGTGCGAGGGGGTTTTACA
Organism: Ichthyophis bannanicus; assembly: GCA_033557465.1. Classification (NCBI taxonomy): domain Eukaryota; kingdom Metazoa; phylum Chordata; class Amphibia; order Gymnophiona; family Ichthyophiidae; genus Ichthyophis; species Ichthyophis bannanicus. The sequence goes on along the minus strand of CM066041.1, from coordinate 139,928,221 downwards.
TCATCTGGAGGACAGGCCCTCACTACAGGATCACTTCCTGTCACACTTCTCCTTTCTTGTGACCTCTATCGTCCATGGCGACAGAGAGACTGCCAGACAGGAGGTGAGACTTCAGTACTATGTCCCTGTAGGTCTTGTCTATATAGCTTTCTGCCTGCCTTAGTTTCTCCAAGTCTGCTACTGTAGCATCCAGGGATCGGACTCATTACCTGAGAGCAGAGAACTCTTTGCACCTAGTGCAGACATAAGACCTCTCACCAACTGGGAGAAAATCATACATGTGTCATCAATGGAAAAGACTGGATAGCCCCCATCTTGCTTCTAGACTGCTGCCTGTATCTTAGTTTTATGGATTTGTTTAGATATTTAAATTGTTTACATACTTAAAGTTGCTAGGTATAGTTGTACCAATACAACTATTCCTAATAGTTGTAAGGGACTTTGCTCACCTCAAGATTAATTATAGGGTTTTTATTAATTAATCTTTTCCTGATGAGTATGACCAGACAATCCTGAAAATGAATTTGACCACCTCTTACCCTTTAATAAGTTTAAGAGCCTATAAATCTAAGAATATGCCTGGGGTGGGTGGGAGTCAGGATGGATGGGAAGGAAAGAAACACTAAGTAAAAGCTGGCTTGTTATAGAGTGCCCTGACTGGCTTTTAGAGCTTGTTTAAGTAAAATCTGGCTTGCTATACATTGCCCTGACTGACTTTATAAAACACAGAACTTTAAAATAGAAAGAGATTTTATCAGTTTAAACCAAAGAATTCTCTTTAACCCAAGATTCTGAGAAAATCCCAGCAGATAAAATACTGACAGTTGCAGAATCCTTACCAGCAAGAGTAGCTCCTCTCAGTCTTTCAAAACAAACTTAAATATATTTTTTACTTCAACAAATAGAGCGGGTGACCTGCATGGAGTGATGGGTACAACTATACTAGCCACCTTACTGGGCAGACTAGATAGACCATACTGGCCTTTATCTGCCGTCATATACTATGTTACTGGTTACAGTGGCAGCAGGATTCATAGACCTTTGGGGAGGGCATTTTGGATTTAACTCATGCATTTTTCAGTGGTAGCTCAAGGTGAGTTACATTCAGGTAATGTAAACATTTCTCTGTCCGCACAAAGCCAGGTTTGTACCTGAAGGGCTAGAGTGGTAGGTGACTTGCCCAGGATCACAAGGTGCATCAGTGGGAACTGAAGTCTGGTTTCCCTGGTTCTCAGTCTGTTGTCCTATTAGGCTACTTCTACACTTTAGATAAAGTCTCAACCATCATTGAACAGCAGTACCTAGTGGCCAGTCTCAGAGAGTACCCACACTGGATCTCGGAGGTACCTCTGTTAACCAGGATTACTGCCAATTGGTGGGAATGGGATTTAGAACAGAAAGGGAAAGCTTCAAGAAGGTTCATGGTGTTGTAACCCCAGTAGCAGCCAATTCTGACTGAGTTGAAAGCAAAAAGAAATTGCCAAACGAAAAAGCAGTTAAGCTGTACATTAAGCACAAAAGGGTTCGCTTTGACAAATTTAGCACTCAATGAAATGGAATAGTCTTTTGCACAACAGGCAAAATATCTTTTTTTTATTTTGTGTTCCTGTGGATCCCAGAATCATAGACTGGGATGTGGATCCTCACGAGATCAAGCAGACCATCATCTCCCAAAGAAAGTTCTGACAATCCTTTTGTCTACTGATTGGAACATCCAGTCTCGACTTCAGGCACTAGAAACAAAAGAGTTAAATGAGAATAGAGGACTGATGAGGATAGGGAGGGGGGGGGGGGAACGTTAGGAAGGACAACTTGAAGGTTGTTATGTTCATGTCAACCAGATAAGTGCCCCTGACAGTGATATCTGGACAGTGCTGTATCACCCAGACTGTCTTGGCAGTATCCAGTAATGACAGTGCAGTACAGGGACAGAGTTAGGATGCAGCGGGAAATTATCTGGATAATGGCGATTTTCAATGGCGATTTTAATATCCGCATAATCTAGGACAGGAAAAAAACTGTCCATATCTATCCAGATAGTCTGTCCAGATAATGGGCTGAAAATCATCACTATACAGATTGTGACAGCACTATCTAGATACTGGTGCTGAATATTGTGAGGAGGGAAGGAAATACTCCAAGCTGTATAAGGTAGAGGAAGTTGGAACTCACAGGACAAAGAGCATAGAAAGGATTGGGAGAACTAAATTGCCCTACATCCCTAGGGGTTGGGGCAGTTCCCAGAGAAAAGGCTGGAATAAATGAGTCCTGTGAGTTGCAGCCCTGAGAGCTGGGGGTGGGAGAGTGGGGAGGGGGGCTTCTGGTCAAAAGGAGATTATAATCTCTCAAGGAAGACAATTGCTTCTGGCTGGAGGGAAGGAGACAGATGACCTACTGCTGAATGGACAGTCTTCAGACACGGAGCCTATGAAGATGGAGACCCAGTAGATAGTGGAGTCAGTGAAGGATGAATGGCTGGAAGAAGCCATGGAGAGTTGTATCACAATGGATTTAACTCTGAACAAAGCCCAACTATTAGGAGAACTTGTTTGTTGTTGGACTGGTGTCTGAGCTACTTACCTATTCAGAGCCTGTTCTGAACAGCGGTTGTAGTCATGCTGGGACTCTAAACTCTACTGTGAATTGCTATGGAAAATCCTCTTCAGTTGTGTAACTCTTTCCTTACTATAAAGACTCCCAAGGGCCAAAGGGAGTGATGGGTAGCAAGAGTCGAAGAAATACTACGAGGGAGATGGCCCCATCATTAATAGCCTTAATAGCCAGGTGCCTGTTAGTGCAAGGGAGGAATAACCAGAGAGACTCTAAATACTTGTTGGAGCATCCTGAATAATGTGTTGACAATACTGTTTAACAACTTTGTAGAACTCCGTGGGATAGCAGGAAACCAAGGTCCTGCAGAGCTAACTCAGCTGAATAAGCTTGGTCTGTGTTGTACTGTTTGACACTGTGGAACTAATTTATGAAGTTTGATGTGACTCTTTGAGTTACTTTCTTCCTTGTGACTACTGGCCTCATGGGGTGTTACAATATCCAGGTTCTATTTAATTTGTGAAACATCCAGTGAGATGCTGCTAGTTTGTTATCAAGGTGCTTTGGCTAGCCCTGTAAAATGTTGTAACAAGGGTAATCTAAGATCACTCAGGGGCCCACTCCAGCAAATTCACAAGAAATGTATAGAGCTTATCAAAAAAGTTGCAAACAGTTTTTGAAACCCAAAATATTCCAGAGTTATCCCATTTCTAAAAGACATTGTGGGTCGAATAATTTCTGTGGCACAAACCTAGCTTTAGATTATCTTAGTGGATTATTTTATTTTGTATCTGTAAATATATCTTGCATAGTTTTTGCTGAAGAATCATTTGGGAGGAATAAGACCTTTACTGAAGAATGGTACCAATAATGTGTTAAGAAATGCAGAAGGGAGCTTCAGATGCTCAGCATGTAGAGGTTAGCAAGGAATGAGTGCAACGTTTTTGACACAAGTGTACTTCATCTCTCTTTTTCTCTCCCACGCTCTCTTCTCAAAGATGAGCTAGTATGCTGAGTAACGCTTCAGCAGAGTGTTTCTTACCAGCAGACATATGAGAAACTTTGTGAAGTGTTTTGTCTGATTCTTCGGAAATAAATAGCTCTCAGTATTGTTCCTGTAAGGGTTCATTTGCAGATTAGAAAAAATGCTTAACTTTTAGTTTGATGACAGTCTTGAAAGTTCAGTTTGGTGACAGAATTTAGCTGAAATAAATGCCAGTGCGTGCCCTGTAATTGATGGAAAGCAGGATAAAGACTCATTGATGTAGAGGAAAGTGTCTTTCTTGCCTATCCAAACCAGATTCTGCAAGCTCACATGAGATGTTGGAGGAGCATTTTTTTTTTGCCATCTGTAGATGATTCATTTTGCTTTGAGTGTGTTCTTTTTCTAGAGCTCATCGATCGAGTCCTCCCTATTGTCCAGTAAAACCACAAAGTAGAAAATTGTAAGTCGCTCACTGAAAATTTTTTATCATAGTCACATCTGGAGTCTTTAAAAAAATTAAAAATTGACTAATGTAGAAAGGGACGCTCACCTGTGTTAAAAGGATAGTGCCTTTTTAGCAGAAGGAAAACAGATTTTATTCATAAATAAATTGTTAGCCAGCTGTATCTGCTGTACTAATGCAAATGCACCCTGATTTTAATGGTAAGTGAAAGAGTCTGGAAATTGTCCAGTAGAGAAATGCTTGAAAAATAGCTGGTCTAGGAAAGTCAGTTTTATAATACGGGAAGTCTATGGATGCACATTTAAGGGGTAATCTTATAACAGGATGCCTAAGTAAGAAGTACAAAAAGGCACCTATTCTATAAAGGCAACAAAGATGCATGTGTGCCTTTCTAAAATAGGCTCCTAAATCCAGCCCCAATAGCATACGAACGCCATTGTGCATATTTACATCTGTTCTCAGGAAGTATATGGATATTTTATACAATATATGCATACTTCGCAACTCTGCCACTGCTCATCCAAACTATGTCCCCAGGAATGCTTACGTGCAGAGAACATAAAATTAGACACACACTTTCCAGGGATAATTTAATAACAGGTCACCTGCATGTGAAAGCCACATAGGTGCCTATTTTATAAAGATACTTCCTTATCATCCTAGACCAGTCCAGACAAATGGGTTTTGCTCCTCAGTCAGCAGATGGAGGCAGACTAGAACAATTTTCAGTGATGTCATCACTAGTATATCCAGTATTTTGTATGTATTTAGCTCACACCTTTCCAGTAGTAGTTCAAGACAAGTTACAATCAGGTACTTATAGGTATTTCCCTGTCCCCAGAGGGCTTAAAATCTAACAGGCCGATGCAGAAAGCTGACGCTGCAGTTGCGCATTATCAACTCTATACATCTCTTTGTAGTGCACCGATTTTATTTATTTATTTATTTTATTTAGACAGTTTTGTATACCGCCTTATCCTTCAATCAAAGCGGTCACAACACAAGTGGGGGATACATTTAACATGCAGGGATATGAGACACATACACTAATATTTACAGGGAACATGGGCTATGGAGGGTTAAGTGGCTTGCCCAAGACCACAAGGAGCACCTGTGGGACTAGAAACCCCAGTCCTTCCGGCCCAAAGTTGCTGTCCTCTAGTGGGATTTGAACCCCTGACCTTCCGGCCTGAAGTACCTTGCCCCAACCACTAGGCTACTCCTCCCTCCTTCTGGCTGGAGGGAAGCTGGAGGGAAGCATGCAACTTTAGCGCCGACATGAAGAAAGGAGCTCATATGCAAATTAGCCACACATTAAACTTGGCGCAAATGGCAGAGTTAAATTGGGAGAGCAAGTCAAACACATGTGCAGAGAAGTCGGTACAATTTTGGCATGCTTTCTCAGAGAAACAGAGGCACTGCATGGATAATTTGCATATGTGCCCCAACAGTATTTTGGTGGCATAGGGGACATTTCCCGATGCCTGGATCATCTGAGGGGAAGTTTCACACTTCCCCTCAGATGATCCAAACATCGAGGAAAGCCCTTGATGCCATTAAAATACTGTTGGGGGCAGTGCCCCTGACAGAAAGCAAATCCCTGGTGGCCCAGCGGCCACGATCACCCTAATCCGCCCAACTTAAAAAAAAAAAAACCTTGGTAGCCCATCGACCTCAATCCCTCCCCACCCGCCCAACTAAAATAACCCCTGGTGGCCTAGCGGCCCTGAACCCCCCATCCCCCTCCACAAAGCCCTTGCGCTCCCTCACTAGAAACTTTATCTCCCTAGCATGTCCTGCCGTGACACTGACCCAGTTGATACTGGGGTAATTGAAATCACCCATTATTATTACTGTGCTGTAACCTTTGTTACCTTCCTTGATTTCTTTGAGCATTTCATCATCCATTTGTTCATTCTGGCCAGGCGGTCGATAGTATACCTCCACTGCCATCGCCTTTCCTTTTTTACATGAGAGATTCTACTGTGTATTTTGTTTCCTGCAAAACTTTAATCCTGTGTGACTCAATGCCTTCTCTAACATAGAGCGCAACCCCTCCACCAATTTGATCAACTCTATCATTGCAATATAATGGTATCACAGTGTCTCACTAGTTGTCCTCCTCCTACCAGGTCTCAGAGAAACCAATCATATCTAACCTCTCATTTAGTGCTATATATTCTAACCCATCTTATTTTTTAGACTTCTTGTATTTGCATACAAGCATTTTAGAGGTCATATTTTATTCATATTAATCTGGCTATCGGTAGGCAGGAGTAATTTGGAATCTTTAAACTCTGTCTGCTCTGTATTTAAGGGCATTTGGGTTTGAAAGAGGGTGCCTTTCAAATTGCCCCTTTGATCTGTCTCTTGCCTTTAACACTTATTTAAGACAACTTCACAGATCTTTTGCCTCTTAACTAGAAACAAGCTTAGTTCTTTGTACTCAGAGATATTTATTCTACTTGTATGCTGTTATACTCTGATTTGATTTAAATAACTTTGTTTCTAAAGAGCTTTTTTATTTCAGTTAACTGTTTTCTTGGTTTTACATTCTGTGCTAAGCTATACTCTGATTTGATGTAGAGGAAAGACTCTCTACTGGTACTAAAACCTGACTGACTCAGCAAACACACTGAATTCTAAAATGCACAAATTTATCTGCTTTCCCAAAACTTACCCTTTTTCCACAAAATTTAGAGTATATTCCAGAACATAAATACTTACAAGTGCAGATCTATTTCCAGTTGTAGCAGTCCCACTGGTTGTCCTCTTTCCACCAGGTCTCTGAGATACCAATCATATCTAACCTTTCATTTAGTGCCTATTTTTTAGACTTCTAGCATTTGCATACAAGCATTTTAGAGATTGTATTTTATTCATATTAATCTGGTAGTCAGTAGGAAGGGATAATTTGGAATCTTTAAGCTCTGTCTGCTCTGTACGCAAGGGCATTTGGGCTACTTTTGTCTTTATTGGAACCTCTCTGCTGATATGCCCTAACTTCAGTCTTTTGGTAGTATCCTTCAAGTATACATTGTTCCGAACCATGCACTCTTGGGTGACTGTCGGCTCTCCCCTATTATTTAATTTAAAAGCTGCTCTATTTCTTTTTAAAAGGTTAATGCCAGCAGCCTGGTTCCATCCCTGTTAACATGGAGCCCATCACTTCAGAAAAGCCCATCCTTTCCTCAGAATGTTCCCTAGTTCCTAACAAATCCAAAACCCTCTTTCTTCTACTATCGTCTCATTCATGCATTGAGACTCCTGAGTTCTGCCTGCCTTTTGGGTCCTGCACATGGAATGGGAAGCATTTCTGAGAATGCTACCCTGGAAGTTCTGGATTTCAACTTTCTACCTAAAAACCTAAACTTGGCCTCCAGAACCTCCCTACCACACTTTCCTATGTCATTGGTACCAACGTGTATTAAGACAGGAGACTCCTCCCTACCACAATCTAAAACTTTGTCTAGGTGGCGCTTGAGATCCGTTACCTTCACACCAGGCAGACATGTTATTAGGTGATCCTCACATCCACCAGCCACCCAGTTATCTACATGCCTAATGGTCGAATCACCAACTATAACTCTTGTCCTAATCCTTCCCTCATGGGCACATAGCCCTGGAGAAACCTCCTCAGTGCGAGAGGGTTTTACATCACCTGGAGGACAGGTCCTAGCTACAGGATCACTTCCGGCCACACCAGGGTGATGCTTTCCTGTCACGTGACCACTCTCCTTCATGGCAACAGGGAGGCTGCTAGATTGAAGTTGGGACTTCAGTACTACGTCCCTGTAGGTCTCATCTATATACCTCTGTCACTTATGGGTAACTTCCCTACATCATCTTCAGTAAAGACCAAACCAGAGAATTCATCCAGTCTCGCCATTATGGCCTTGATCCTTTTAGTACCTCTTTTAACTCTGTATGAACTGATAGTCCATATTTGTTGCTTCTGCCATGTCTCCTCTATTTCCTTCCTACCAATATGCACTGTTGCCATTTTGAATGGCTACATGATTCCTGTAGAGGGGAAACATGGTGGTGCAACCAAAGCCTCAAGCCTGCAGACCTCTAGGGCCTCTTTTTCGCTTTGTATCAACAATGCACAGGCTGATTTCTTGAGTCTGAACTTTGTGGATCCCAATGAGTGGGAGTTAAGTCCTTGCACGTTCAACCTCATAGTGAAGAGTGGGGCCTGCTAGTGTTCAAATTTATTTATTTAGCTGCGCTAAATCTAAAAGTTGAAGTGGTTTACAGAAAACAAGATGCCAACATGGCTTCACATAGAACATTAGATTAAAAGTTGGGGAGGTGAGACATGTAGGGCTTAGTTAGGTGTGGAAAAGTAAACGTATATACAACAATTAATTGAAAATTAATACATCAGAGTTATTTACTTATGTAAGTGAGCGTGCTGGGTATGTAAAGCTTCATCACCAGCAAAGTACTTGAGGAAAAGGAATGTTTTAAGGATTTTTCTGAAAGTCATTAAATTGTCTGTGGCACGAAGGATGTCAGGAATTGCGTTTCACAGTGCTGGTGCAAAGAAAGAGAATGCTCTCTTTGAGGTAGTGCAGAAGGTCTTGGTATTCAGAACTTGTATGCATTGGGTGTTAAGTGAACTAGTTCTCCTGTTGTCTGGTATTTTTTGTATAAGAGTTTGGAGATGTATTGCAAATGACCATTCAGGTGAATGCCAAAGTGCAGAACCTTTTCAGCTTCAGGAAGAATCCACTGCTGGTGGGCCTGGATGTCCTGCTTCAGGTGTCACCCCAGGAGGGGCTTCTGTATATCTTCCTCTCTTGGCCTTGGGTGAGCCATCTCCTGTGCAGAATTTTGATGATTCTATTGATGTTGTACTAGCTGCACAGGCCCATAGTATACTGATCTCTTGAGCTTGTTGACAGGGTCCCCTCTCTTACTACTTCTGTTGGCAGATCCCATTCCCTTCTTGCTTATGGGCTGGCCCTTGAGAAGCACAGGATATTTACGACAGGCTGTCCTGGAGTGATAGTGGATACCCTTCTTGAGGCCAGAGGGCCTCTACTTCTTTGGCTTATATGAGAGTTTAGATAGCCTTTTGAAAGCTGGTGGTCCTCTAAGCCTGCAGATATCATCACTGTTTTGACCTTCTTGTAGTTTGGGTTGGCTCTGAACTCTCTTGAGGTATGTTTAAGGGATGTCCTTAGCAGCAATCCTGACATCCCCTGCTTCCTCAGGGGAGTGGAGCATATTTTCTGCTAATGCATCCATTGTTCCTCAGTGGACTCTTTCTCTAGTGTTGAAGATGCTGAAATGTTCCTCCCTTTTTTGAGCTCTTTGGAAGGCCTTTCTCAAGGATTTGACACTAATGGTGGCTTTTTCTAGTGACTGTTTTCTGCCAGTCTGGTGTCAGAGCCACACTCCTTGTCTTGCAGAGATCCTTTTATGGTCATCTCGATGGCATCTTTCTCTCTGCAGACAGTCCATCCTTTCTCCCAAAAGTACTCTCTTCTTTTTACCTTAATCAAGTGGTTACCTTGCTCTCGTTATCAGTGGAGCACCTTCAGGTGGGCTGCTCACTGCATCTGGAGAACATGAGGAAAGTGTTACTGAGATGTCTGGAGGATACTTATTCCTTTTGTTGATTGAACCATCTTTTTGTTTTATTCAGCAGTTCAAGGAAAGGGTGGGAAGTGGCTTTGTCCTGAATTGCTCACTGGATTAAGGAGGCTATAGGTTTAGCTTGCATTCTGTGTGGAAGAGCACAGTCAGAGCTTACTCTACTAGGGTGCAAGCCTCCTCTTGGGCAGAATCCACTTTGGTGTCCCTGGAGAACATCTGTAAGGTGGTTGCTTGGTCATCTCTGAGCACCTTTTGTGCAGTACTACAGGTTGCGTGTGGGAGTTGGAGCAGATGACACCTTTGGTAGGGCAGTTCTGTTCAGATCTTTGTCTTCCTCCACTCTGGGTCCTGACTGCTTGGATACATTCCACTTGTCTGCCCTGGTCCAGCAGGATAAGGAACGAGAAATTTGCATACCTGAAAATTTTCTTTACTTGAATCCTGCTAGACCAGTCCAGGACCACCCTGGAAGATTACTCATACAGGTCTGGGAGTTCTGCTGCTTCTTGATTGTGTTGTCATTATCAGTATCTGACATAGAGTCAGTTATGGTAAGAGAGCCAAACATTTTATAGAAAATTATTGTTATTGGTTAATATTTTATAAGTTTTTCACTGTTGCTTACTGCTTGGGAAGTGTTTTACTGGCTTCTCTCAGTGCTGCACCAATGGATATGCTGGTTGCTATAGTCTACCTCCTCCTGCTGGTTGGGGAACATAACCTACTTGTCTGGTGTGGTCTAGCAGGATTCAAGAAAAGAAAATTATCATGTATGTAGATTTTTCCATAGGTGCCTATCTGTCTTTATAAACTATTCATAAAAATTTCTCAGAAATAGCATCTAGATTGAAGTCATGAACATTTACATGAACTTGAGCCCTGTAATGACCATGGAGCTCTTTGAAGATTAATAGAGTGGCCATATTTTGCAACTTCTGCCATAGTCTTTCAGCGGTCCTAAGTTGCCATTTCAGCAACTGGAGGCCAGAATGATACCATGACGTGGAATGTTGAGGGATTTGAGGGGAGTATTTCTTAGGAGCAATCAAGTCTAATTGTTGAGAGAGGGTAGAGTTCCAAAAGACTGCCTGTTGTTCTTCTGGAAGAGACTGGAAATTATTTGGAAAAAGTATTCTTGCACTGTGGAAAGCCGCAAGTGTGGCGAGAGAGATACGCCGGCAGAAGGGAACTTGGGGAGGAGCAAAGATTCGATATTAGACCTTCAGTTTGCGTGTGTGCGCCTCTAAAACTTCTTGTTTGCTTGGCAATGTCCTGGTATCAGACAGAATACAACAAATAAGACAGGAGGCAAACGTTCTGGTTGAAAAACAGGCTGCTTTAAACATGTCACCATTGTGCTCAGATGGCATTAGGAGACATGAGAAACATAGAATGACCACAGTAGAAACATGAATAAAACTGAGGATGTCATTGACTACCTACCTTGCAGAAGCTGAAAAAAAAATACTGGCAAAATGTTAAATAAGTTAAAAATACTCTAGAGAAGAATCTGAAGAAATCAGAAATGATGCTCATATAAGCTGTAAGTTTTTAAATTACCTAATTACAGTAGCAGCTCTGCTTAATTACTTTTATCTAACATAGAGAATGTGGTTTCAATCACAGCAGCACAGAAAACTAGCAAATTACTTAACTCTTCAAAGTTCTGAGCCCCAGGGACTTGTGATAATGATGCAGCTTTCATTAGCAGTTTCTCTGCAACCTTTTAACTTAATGCTATGTGTAACAATAGTGCTATAACCATGCCGGTAGCATTCTCAGAAATGCTTCCTGTTCCACTAATAAGACCCAAGAGGTAGGCGGAGCAGAGTCGCAAGGTGTGGATGAGATGATGTTCCAGGGAAGAGAGCTCTAGATATGTCAGGAACTGGGCAACATTCTGGGCAAGGAGAAGCCTTTTCTGAAATGATGGCCTGCTGGCATTAACCTTTAAAAAGGCCAAAGAACAGCTTTTAAACTAGATAATAGAGGAAAGCCAAGAGTCACCCAAGAGTGCATGGCTCAGAATGATGTATCGTTAAGGGATATTAACAAAACAGGGAATATACAGTAGGGCATCCCAATACCACTACTGCTACTACTTTTTATCATTTCTATAGCACTACAAGGTATATGCAGTGCTGTACACATACATGTAAGAGAGAGTCCCTGCTCGATAGAGCTTACGATCTATTCAAGAAAGAGATAGGCAAAGTTGCAATAAAGGTAAAAGTAGCTCAGGTGCCTTTTCTAGAGACTGTATATAGAAACATAGGCCACGTGGTCTTTTTTGCCCTCATGTTTCTGTTTCTATCTAGTCTGCCCTTCCATATCGACTACTACAATAGTCCCCTCTTTTCCTTTAGAAATTCTCTGTGTTTGTCCCATGCTTTTTTGAATTAAGATACTGTCCTCATCTCTACCACCTCTACTGGTAGACTATTCCATGCATCTACCACTCTTTCAATAAAGAAATATTTCTGCATATTACTCCTGTGTCTATCCCCTTTCACCCTCATCCTATGTCCCCTTATAGCAGAGCTTGCTTTCAATAGAAAGAGGCTCTCCTCCTGTGCATTTATCATATCTCCGCTAAATACCAATAAACCATAAACCCCAGTCAACTGATAAGTAGGTTGCTAATATGAACAAAACACATCCACTGAAATATCTGTATTCAAATGCTAGAAGTCTAAAAAATAAGATAGGAGAGTTAGGATACGTAGCACTCAATGCAGAGGTAGATATAATAGGCATCTCAAAGACCTAATGGAAGGAGGATAACTAACGGGACATTGATACCAAGGTACAAAGTATGACAATGATAGGATAGATCAAGGCGTTGGAGGGTGGTGCTATATGTTAGAGACATGGAGTCAGGATAAAGGTTCTATAGGAAACAACACTCAATATAGAATCTTTATGACTAGAAATCCCATGTGAGAAGTGGAAGGGAATAACAATGGTGATGTACTAGCATTCACTTGTCCAGAATGAACAGACCGATGATGGAATGATAACAGAAATAACGGAAGCTAACATTTCTTTTTAACATTTTTGTAAGTGATATTGCAGAAGGGCTGTCGGGTAAGAATTGCCTCTTTATGGATGATACTAATATCTGCAATAAAATAGGGGATAGCATAACATGAGGAAGGATCTAGTGAAGCTTGAAGAAAGGTTGAGAATGGAGCAGCTGAGATTTAATGCTAATAAAAAGCAGCGTCATGCATTTGTGCTGCAAAAATCCAAGGAAGCAGAACAGTATAGGAAGTGAAGTGCTTCTGTCCACAAAAGAAGAGTGGGACCTGATGGTGATGGTTTCTGATGATTTTAAGTTAGCTAAACAGATAGAAAAGGCAACAGAAAAAAAAACAGAAGGATGCTTCAGTGCATAGGGAAAGGCATGGCCAGCAGTAAAAAAGGGGTGATAGTGCCTCTGTATACAACTTAGACTTCATTTGGAGTATTGTGTGCAATTCTGGAAACCATGCCTTCAAAAGGATATAAACAGGATAAGATTGATGTGGATGACACACAAAATTATTCAAAGTTATTAAAATACAAGAGGATTGTGAAAATTGCAAGACTGGACATCCAAAAGGTAGATGAACTTTAATATGAACAAATGCAAAGTTATGCACCTAGGGAAGAACAACCCAAACTATGGCTACATGGTGGAAGGTGAAAGGGGAAACAAAGGAGGAGCGAAGCTCTTGCAGATACCACAGGGGAACAAACGGAGCAAGAGACGGAAGGAGGTTTGGACCAGACTGCTTTATTGAAGATGATCCCTACGCGTTTCGGCTTACGCCTTCTTCGGGGGACATACAGCTACCATGAGTTAAAACAAACATTGTTATACAATGGATATACAACATATAAATCCAATAAATAATATGATATATCAATAAAAACAAATAAATAAATAAATAAATGTGTAACGAAAATATTAGAACAATAAAATGACTAATATATTAGTAAATGTTACGTTTAGACCAACCAGAGGACAGAGAAGAGAGTCAAAAACTATAAAACAAAATAATAATAATAATAAAGATCAGTACAATAAAATAAAATAAAATCAATTAGACAATATCTAATTAAATCAAATCAAGTAAACGAGGGCCGAGACAGAGAACTAAAATATTATAAAAAGCAAATAAACACAAATTGGTAAAAAACGTGAATACAATTCTGTACATAAATAAATATAGGTAAAGTTGTATATTAAACAAATAAATATGATAATAATGAAGCCATTGAATAAATATGTAAAATATATAAAAGTATATAAATCCGAATAAATGTAATAGAATAATAACATACCAGTATTGTAAGGATGGAGATGTCTCATAAAGACAATTTGGTAAAAAGCACTATATGTTGATAGCGCCGTAGTTGATGAGGTTGTCTCTTAAAGACAATTGAGTCGTAGCACTATATAATGGCTATGAAAGGAAAAACTATATAATCACTAATTAGAACAAATAATATATGAAAGACAAAACATCAAATGTACCAAAAATCAATAAATAATTACATAAAAATAGATAAAAGGGGAATAAAATGAATGATAATAATACTAATAAATATCTATAAAGTAATATAAAAATACTTAGATACAAGTTTATGAACTATAAGATGTTAAACAAACTTAAGACATGCGAATAAAATAAAATAAAATACTTGTAAAACAATAATATATTAAAAAAGAAAAAATATAGAAGAGGAATTGGCACATGATAAAAAATATGGTGAAAATATAATAAAAATACATATAAATATTAAATCAAAGAAAAGACACAGGTGAGTAGATCTATAAACAGAACATGTGTTATATCAATTGGAGCTACAAAGAGGACCACAGAAAAAAGAATAATGAATTACGAATATATAGTGAGTGTAAGTCTCATGCTATCAATGGGGAGAAGAAAAAGGGGTTTTAATATTCTCAATGGACGTATAACCGTGAAGGAAAAGGACGGAGGGGAACCGGGTTGTTTCAAAAGTAATAGAACATGCAGAATGAGATTAAAGTGCTAATTATTAAGCACAAGTTTAGAGCAATAATGTAACAAAACCCATGTTCTGCTGTTATATATGTTTTGGTAAGATCAAGGATATGCATGAAGGAATATACTGTGTGCTAATTGCATCAATGTATTTAATGTGATTGTGCAACTGATTTTGCGCATGTTAATTGAGTGCAGTCGACATACCTCAATATAGAAAATCACATGATGAACTAGGCAAAAATTACTATAATATGATAAAAATGAATAAATAAGAAAAGTATTAAATGGAAGAACTATGGATCAAAGGATCCGTAAAAAGGCGCATTCATGTGTTATATCAATTGAAACTGTGAAGGGAACCGCAGGGCGTAATGGAATGAGCTACGGATGTATGATGAATCAGAACCTTGTGTTTCATAAAGGGGAGAGGGAGAGTTGGATGGTATCAATGTGCTTTAGAGATGGAGGGAAAATGTAAATGGTGAATAGATTAGATAAAGATTATTAGATAGTGTATAATGAGATTAAAATACTGAATGTTGAAAATAAATCTACAACGATGAACTATCATGGGGATATGTATTTGTAAAACAAGGAGTGTGTAACAAGAAGTATTCTACATTCTAATACATCATATATTTACCGTGATCGCTGAGCTGGTTTTGGCACTTAAATATAAGGAAACATATTGGCGCGGGTAGTAAATAATCAGTCAATGATACACTTTATATTGTAAAAAATAAAAATAATAATATAATGAAAAATGCGTGCTATTAAGTAGGAACTGAGTGAATCAGAGTATTTGAGACGGAAGGAAACTGTGAAACTAAAAGTAGAGAAGGTTTGAGCGAGATAATTACGACCTCGGTAACACCCGAACTTAAATCAGAACTTAAAGACCAACCGGATGTATGAAAATGAACCGTACTTACTGTTTAAGCAGGCAAATGTAGCATAAAAGGTACCTAAATGGGGAAATGCCAAAAGGGAGCGTGCCGAATTTTACACATAATAACATCAGGAGCTAGCACTGTGTGACAGTTGTTTTATAGACGCCGATTTTCGCGCCTTTTTTTTAAAAGAGACGTCACAATTGGGCGGAGCTAAAAAAGAGTCAATACGGACAACTATATACAAGACAAAAGAATGCGTGTTATTGAGTAGGAACTGAGTGAATCAGAGTATTTGAGACGGAAGGAAGCTGTGGGACTGAAAATAGAGAAAGTGTGAGGGAGATAATTACGACCTCGGCACCACCCGAACTTAAATCAAAACTTAAAATAAACCGGATGTATGAAAATGAAACATACTTACTGTTTAAGCAGGCAAATGTAGCATAAAAGATACCCAAATGAGGAAATACCAAAAGGGAGCGTGCCCAATCTTACACACAATAGCATCAGGGGCTAGCACTGTATGACAGTTGTTTTATAGACGTCGATGTTCGCGCCTTTTTTGAGAGAGACGTCACAATTGGGCGGAGCTAAAAAAGAGTTAGTGCAGACAACTATATACAAGACAAAGTTAATATAAGTGTATCATCAATCGATGTATACTACGGAATATTAGTTTGTGGTGTGTGTATAAAGAATATAATGATATGCTATAAAACAAAAACGTAAAGGTAATAAAATGATTATTTGAATGCAGAAAACTTATTTTTAAAAAACAATGTATATCAACACATGATAAGCTAGGCAAGTAGTAGTACTTATGATGAAGCCAAAAATAAATGTATGTACATGTAAAATAAAGTGTATGTATGAATATAAGAATGAAAAATTAAGTTATGTATAAAAGAAATATTGAACAATATTGTTAATAAAGGAAATTGTGATGGAATCAATACCACGAAAAATAGCAATACAAAGATGATTACAGAGGTATCCTGAAAACAAGGCATAATTAAGCTAATTATTGAAAATATTAATGTGGAAATGATTAATATAAGAAGACTGAAAGATCACTTTCCTGATTGAGACCAAATGGATGTAAACTATTAAAATTATAAATAAATCGTTGTTCTAACTTGAGTAAAGTAAGGTTAATATCTCCACCACGCCAGTGTGGTATAGCAGTTTTGATCACCAAAAACTTAAGATCACTAATCGTATGTCCCTTCTCTACCCAATGTGAAACCAATGGTTTATCTGTAAGTTGTCTTTGGATATTGCTTCTATGTTCTATAATGCGTGTTCTAATTTGACGTAAGGTCTTCCCTATGTAAATCATATCACAGGGACATCGGATCAAGTAAATTACATTTGCAGTTTTACAATTAGAATAGTGATTAATGGTAATTTTGTGGCCAGTGGAATCATGTGTAAAACTATTTTTGACTATAATAGCATGAAGGCAAACAGAACAATTTCCACAGCTGTAGTGGCCTCTGACCTTTGGAACGGTTCTAGGTGCAGTCAGGGCAGAGGGAACCAGAAAATGGCTAAGATTGGGAGCACGTTTGTATGAGACCATGAGTTGTTTGGATGCAAAGGCTGGTAAGGAAGCAATTAAATCCCATTCTTGTTTTAATATTTCCGTGATAGACTTGGAAAGTGCTGAGAAGGTGAGAGGACATGTCACTCTATCTAATTTGGGGCGTACCATATTCTTTAAGAGTGTAGAACGATTTGTACCAGATGCTCGCTGGTATGCTTTATGAATGCATGTATTTGGATATCCACGTTGTTCAAACCGCTGGAATAAATCCGTGGCATGTTTTTCAAAATCGGTATCATTGGTACATAAACGTCTAATTCTAAGAAATTGACTGACTGGCAAGTTCTGCTTAAAGGAAGTGTTATGACAACTATCGTAAGTAAGGAAAGTATTCCTGTCGGTTGGTTTTCTATATAAATCAGTAATAAAGCCTTTGTCAGATTTCTTAATCATAATGTCCAGATATGGTATAGAATCTGAGCTATATGTGCCCTCAAACTGTAAATGTACATCTAGTGTATTGAGCCAAAGATGGAAGGATTGTAGAGTGTGTTCAGGGCCATCCCAGATGACAAGGACGTCATCAATGTAACGTTTCCAAAGAAGAATATGTTTCTTATATGGATGAAATGTTAGAAACTTGCTTTCAAACTCTGACACATAGAGATTAGCCACATCGGGGGCCATGGGCGAGCCCATGGCTACCCCTTTAACTTGTTTATAAAAGAGGCCTTTAAAAATAAAGAAATTTTCTTGCATCACAAGGGAGGCCAACTGGGTAAGGAAAAAGGTGGGGACGCGAACTGGTTTTGGTCTTTGAATCAATGTATTTGCTATTACTTCCAAAGCTGCTTCTTGTGGGATATTTGTATATAGAGAGTTGATATCGAGGGTGAGTAAGATGAGTCCATTATGATACCCTTCAAAATCTTTAAGGATATTAATAATGTGAGTGGAGTCTTTGACATAAGATGGCACTATTGAGACAAATGGACGTAAAAACAAATCTAAGAATTTTGAGAGAGGTTCGAGCAATGATCCATTAGCTGAAACAATGGGACGTCCAGGGGGATTTTGCATGGATTTATGGATTTTTGGAAGCATATAAATTGTGGGTGTAATAGGATGAGTGACAGTCAAAAAAGATATTTCTTTAGGTGTTAGATAACCCGCTTCCTTTCCAATATATAACAAGTTATCTATTTTTTGTTGTAATGTATTAGTAGGATCGTCGAAAATTTTTAGATAAAATGTAGTATCATCTAATTGGCGTTTGACTTCTGTAACATAAGAAACTCTATCTTGGACAACAATAGCACCACCTTTATCTGCAGGTTTGATTACTATAGACGAATTTGATTGAAGACTATTTAATGCTGATTTTAAAGGCACGGAAAGATTATAATATGATTTTTTCTGTTTAGTTTTATATAATGCTTCAACTCGGGTGAGAACCATGTTTTCATATGCCGTGATCATTGGATCTGGAGGAAACGGAGGAATCCAAGTGGATGGTTTTTTGACAACGGAGACATCTAAGGAGAGGGCAGGATTTCTGGCAAAGTAATCTATTATTTTAAGTTTACGGAAGAACTTATAAAGTTCGATGTGTGTGAGAAAATTATCATGACGTTTAGTAGGAACGAATGATAAACCCTTGTTAAGGACCTGAAGTTCGAGTTCTGTTAATGGATATGAGGATAGGTTAATGACTGAGTTTATAGATCCCAATCTAGGTTCCTTTTGGCCATCATACCCTGACTGTGTCTTCTTTCCTGCGGTGAAAACTGTCTGGACTGTTGATGCCTGTTCCGTGGTGGACGTGGTGGTGGGGATCTTGGATGAGCGTCTCTTCTTCCTTTGGCCCAAAGGGAATCCATTTGAAAATCCCGCTTGTAATTGGGCCTTGAGGAATGGGATACTGGAGAACGTGGTTGTGTGGGGAAAAGGGGAGCTGATGTATCTATGTTATCATTTGAATGGTGGCGTGATCTTTTGTTACTCCTCTCTTTTTCTGGAGTAACAGAGGGGGACCTACGTCTATATGGATGTTTATCTTTGATATTGATCTTTGAATTATTACGGGGTGATCTAGATGTATGATATGGTTTAGATGATTTGTATGGTCTTCTAAAAGACGTACTGCTTTTTCTATCTTTGTGGTCCAATTTGCTGTAGGTCCAGTAATATACAGTGTTCTGTTTATAGTCATCATCATCTCTCTTGAGTTTATTAATTTTGGCTTCTTTAATAAATTGTCTGTATTCAAGATTATTTTTGTCAAACTTGCTTTTTTCTAAATCGAACTGTGGATCTTTTTTCTTAAGGTTATCTACCTTAGAATCTATCTGTGGTTTGAGTGTCTCGGCCCTACGTTTAGAGGTATTAATTAAAAGGATCATAAGATCCAAAGAACATTTATTTAAAATCTTTATCCAATTAGACATAAAAACATCATCTTCCTTAAACATTCCAGGTGCCTTCTGCACCCTAAGTCCTCTTGGAATGGTCTTCCTTCTACAATATTCAAGCAGGGAAGCTGCATGTAATTCTTCCCTTACATACTTTTGCGTCAACCAAACCAGTTCTCTCCATTCATCTTCTAAATTGGGGACCGATTCTTCTTCGGTGTAGAAAGGGTCCTCAGAGAGTAGTCCTTTTAAATCTTCTTCTTTATAACTCAAAACTCCTTCCCCACACAACCACGTTCTCCAGTATCCCATTCCTCAAGGCCCAATTACAAGCGGGATTTTCAAATGGATTCCCTTTGGGCCAAAGGAAGAAGAGACGCTCATCCAAGATCCCCACCACCACGTCCACCACGGAACAGGCATCAACAGTCCAGACAGTTTTCACCGCAGGAAAGAAGACACAGTCAGGGTATGATGGCCAAAAGGAACCTAGATTGGGATCTATAAACTCAGTCATTAACCTATCCTCATATCCATTAACAGAACTCGAACTTCAGGTCCTTAACAAGGGTTTATCATTCGTTCCTACTAAACGTCATGATAATTTTCTCACACACATCGAACTTTATAAGTTCTTCCGTAAACTTAAAATAATAGATTACTTTGCCAGAAATCCTGCCCTCTCCTTAGATGTCTCCGTTGTCAAAAAACCATCCACTTGGATTCCTCCGTTTCCTCCAGATCCAATGATCACGGCATATGAAAACATGGTTCTCACCCGAGTTGAAGCATTATATAAAACTAAACAGAAAAAATCATATTATAATCTTTCCGTGCCTTTAAAATCAGCATTAAATAGTCTTCAATCAAATTCGTCTATAGTAATCAAACCTGCAGATAAAGGTGGTGCTATTGTTGTCCAAGATAGAGTTTCTTATGTTACAGAAGTCAAACGCCAATTAGATGATACTACATTTTATCTAAAAATTTTCGACGATCCTACTAATACATTACAACAAAAAATAGATAACTTGTTATATATTGGAAAGGAAGCGGGTTATCTAACACCTAAAGAAATATCTTTTTTGACTGTCACTCATCCTATTACACCCACAATTTATATGCTTCCAAAAATCCATAAATCCATGCAAAATCCCCCTGGACGTCCCATTGTTTCAGCTAATGGATCATTGCTCGAACCTCTCTCAAAATTCTTAGATTTGTTTTTACGTCCATTTGTCTCAATAGTGCCATCTTATGTCAAAGACTCCACTCACATTATTAATATCCTTAAAGATTTTGAAGGGTATCATAATGGACTCATCTTACTCACCCTCGATATCAACTCTCTATATACAAATATCCCACAAGAAGCAGCTTTGGAAGTAATAGCAAATACATTGATTCAAAGACCAAAACCAGTTCGCGTCCCCACCTTTTTCCTTACCCAGTTGGCCTCCCTTGTGATGCAAGAAAATTTCTTTATTTTTAAAGGCCTCTTTTATAAACAAGTTAAAGGGGTAGCCATGGGCTCGCCCATGGCCCCCGATGTGGCTAATCTCTATGTGTCAGAGTTTGAAAGCAAGTTTCTAACATTTCATCCATATAAGAAACATATTCTTCTTTGGAAACGTTACATTGATGACGTCCTTGTCATCTGGGATGGCCCTGAACACACTCTACAATCCTTCCATCTTTGGCTCAATACACTAGATGTACATTTACAGTTTGAGGGCACATATAGCTCAGATTCTATACCATATCTGGACATTATGATTAAGAAATCTGACAAAGGCTTTATTACTGATTTATATAGAAAACCAACCGACAGGAATACTTTCCTTACTTACGATAGTTGTCATAACACTTCCTTTAAGCAGAACTTGCCAGTCAGTCAATTTCTTAGAATTAGACGTTTATGTACCAATGATACCGATTTTGAAAAACATGCCACGGATTTATTCCAGCGGTTTGAACAACGTGGATATCCAAATACATGCATTCATAAAGCATACCAGCGAGCATCTGGTACAAATCGTTCTACACTCTTAAAGAATATGGTACGCCCCAAATTAGATAGAGTGACATGTCCTCTCACCTTCTCAGCACTTTCCAAGTCTATCACGGAAATATTAAAACAAGAATGGGATTTAATTGCTTCCTTACCAGCCTTTGCATCCAAACAACTCATGGTCTCATACAAACGTGCTCCCAATCTTAGCCATTTTCTGGTTCCCTCTGCCCTGACTGCACCTAGAACCGTTCCAAAGGTCAGAGGCCACTACAGCTGTGGAAATTGTTCTGTTTGCCTTCATGCTATTATAGTCAAAAATAGTTTTACACATGATTCCACTGGCCACAAAATTACCATTAATCACTATTCTAATTGTAAAACTGCAAATGTAATTTACTTGATCCGATGTCCCTGTGATATGATTTACATAGGGAAGACCTTACGTCAAATTAGAACACGCATTATAGAACATAGAAGCAATATCCAAAGACAACTTACAGATAAACCATTGGTTTCACATTGGGTAGAGAAGGGACATACGATTAGTGATCTTAAGTTTTTGGTGATCAAAACTGCTATACCACACTGGCGTGGTGGAGATATTAACCTTACTTTACTCAAGTTAGAACAACGATTTATTTATAATTTTAATAGTTTACATCCATTTGGTCTCAATCAGGAAAGTGATCTTTCAGTCTTCTTATATTAATCATTTCCACATTAATATTTTCAATAATTAGCTTAATTATGCCTTGTTTTCAGGATACCTCTGTAATCATCTTTGTATTGCTATTTTTCGTGGTATTGATTCCATCACAATTTCCTTTATTAACAATATTGTTCAATATTTCTTTTATACATAACTTAATTTTTCATTCTTATATTCATACATACACTTTATTTTACATGTACATACATTTATTTTTGGCTTCATCATAAGTACTACTACTTGCCTAGCTTATCATGTGTTGATATACATTGTTTTTTAAAAATAAGTTTTCTGCATTCAAATAATCATTTTATTACCTTTACGTTTTTGTTTTATAGCATATCATTATATTCTTTATACACACACCACAAACTAATATTCCGTAGTATACATCGATTGATGATACACTTATATTAACTTTGTCTTGTATATAGTTGTCTGCACTAACTCTTTTTTAGCTCCGCCCAATTGTGACGTCTCTCTCAAAAAAAGGCGCGCGAACATCGACGTCTATAAAACAACTGTCATACAGTGCTAGCCCCTGATGCTATTGTGTGTAAGATTGGGCACGCTCCCTTTTGGTATTTCCTCATTTGGGTATCTTTTATGCTACATTTGCCTGCTTAAACAGTAAGTATGTTTCATTTTCATACATCCGGTTTATTTTAAGTTTTGATTTAAGTTCGGGTGGTGCCGAGGTCGTAATTATCTCCCTCAAACTTTCTCTATTTTCAGTCCCACAGCTTCCTTCCGTCTCAAATACTCTGATTCACTCAGTTCCTACTCAATAACACGCATTCTTTTGTCTTGTATATAGTTGTCCGTATTGACTCTTTTTTAGCTCCGCCCAATTGTGACGTCTCTTTTAAAAAAAAGGCGCGAAAATCGGCGTCTATAAAACAACTGTCACACAGTGCTAGCTCCTGATGTTATTATGTGTAAAATTCGGCACGCTCCCTTTTGGCATTTCCCCATTTAGGTACCTTTTATGCTACATTTGCCTGCTTAAACAGTAAGTACGGTTCATTTTCATACATCCGGTTGGTCTTTAAGTTCTGATTTAAGTTCGGGTGTTACCGAGGTCGTAATTATCTCGCTCAAACCTTCTCTACTTTTAGTTTCACAGTTTCCTTCCGTCTCAAATACTCTGATTCACTCAGTTCCTACTTAATAGCACGCATTTTTCATTATATTATTATTTTTATTTTTTACAATATAAAGTGTATCATTGACTGATTATTTACTACCCGCGCCAATATGTTTCCTTATATTTAAGTGCCAAAACCAGCTCAGCGATCACGGTAAATATATGATGTATTAGAATGTAGAATACTTCTTGTTACACACTCCTTGTTTTACAAATACATATCCCCATGATAGTTCATCGTTGGAGATTTATTTTCAACATTCAGTATTTTAATCTCATTATACACTATCTAATAATCTTTATCTAATCTATTCACCATTTACATTTTCCCTCCATCTCTAAAGCACATTGATACCATCCAACTCTCCCTCTCCCCTTTATGAAACACAAGGTTCTGATTCATCATACATCCGTAGCTCATTCCATTACGCCCTGCGGTTCCCTTCACAGTTTCAATTGATATAACACATGAATGCGCCTTTTTACGGATCCTTTGATCCATAGTTCTTCCATTTAATACTTTTCTTATTTATTCATTTTTATCATATTATAGTAATTTTTGCCTAGTTCATCATGTGATTTTCTATATTGAGGTATGTCGACTGCACTCAATTAACATGCGCAAAATCAGTTGCACAATCACATTAAATACATTGATGCAATTAGCACACAGTATATTCCTTCATGCATATCCTTGATCTTACCAAAACATATATAACAGCAGAACATGGGTTTTGTTACATTATTGCTCTAAACTTGTGCTTAATAATTAGCACTTTAATCTCATTCTGCATGTTCTATTACTTTTGAAACAACCCGGTTCCCCTCCGTCCTTTTCCTTCACGGTTATACGTCCATTGAGAATATTAAAACCCCTTTTTCTTCTCCCCATTGATAGCATGAGACTTACACTCACTATATATTCGTAATTCATTATTCTTTTTTCTGTGGTCCTCTTTGTAGCTCCAATTGATATAACACATGTTCTGTTTATAGATCTACTCACCTGTGTCTTTTCTTTGATTTAATATTTATATGTATTTTTATTATATTTTCACCATATTTTTTATCATGTGCCAATTCCTCTTCTATATTTTTTCTTTTTTAATATATTATTGTTTTACAAGTATTTTATTTTATTTTATTCGCATGTCTTAAGTTTGTTTAACATCTTATAGTTCATAAACTTGTATCTAAGTATTTTTATATTACTTTATAGATATTTATTAGTATTATTATCATTCATTTTCTTCCCTTTTATCTATTTTTATGTAATTATTTATTGATTTTTGGTACATTTGATGTTTTGTCTTTCATATATTATTTGTTCTAATTAGTGATTATATAGTTTTTCCTTTCATAGCCATTATATAGTGCTACGACTCAATTGTCTTTAAGAGACAACCTCATCAACTACGGCGCTATCAACATATAGTGCTTTTTACCAAATTGTCTTTATGAGACATCTCCATCCTTACAATACTGGTATGTTATTATTCTATTACATTTATTCGGATTTATATACTTTTATATATTTTACATATTTATTCAATGGCTTCATTATTATCATATTTATTTGTTTAATATACAACTTTACCTATATTTATTTATGTACAGAATTGTATTCACGTTTTTTACCAATTTGTGTTTATTTGCTTTTTATAATATTTTAGTTCTCTGTCTCGGCCCTCGTTTACTTGATTTGATTTAATTAGATATTGTCTAATTGATTTTATTTTATTTTATTGTACTGATCTTTATTATTATTATTATTTTGTTTTATAGTTTTTGACTCTCTTCTCTGTCCTCTGGTTGGTCTAAACGTAACATTTACTAATATATTAGTCATTTTATTGTTCTAATATTTTCGTTACACATTTATTTATTTGTTTTTATTGATATATCATATTATTTATTGGATTTATATGTTGTATATCCATTGTATAACAATGTTTGTTTTAACTCATGGTAGCTGTATGTCCCCCGAAGAAGGCGTAAGCCGAAACGCGTAGGGATCATCTTCAATAAAGCAGTCTGGTCCAAACCTCCTTCCGTCTCTTGCTCCGTTTGTTCCCCTACATGGTGGAAGGTTCCACAATAGGAAGCACCACCCAGGAAAAGGATTTAGGCATCATGGATAATATGTTGAAACTCCCTGCCCAGCGTGCAGCAGCGGCCGAGAGAGCAAATAGAATGCTAGGAATCATAAGGAAAGGAATAGTGAAGAAAACAAGGATATTATAATGCCTCTGTATTATTCCATGGTGCAACTGCACCTTGAATATTGTGTGCAAGTCTGGTTGCCATATCTTAAAGGATATAGTAGAATTAGAAAAGGTACAGAGAAGAGCCACCAAAATTGTAAAGGGGATGGAAGGATTCCCCTATGAAGAGAGGCTTATAAGGTTAGGGCTGTTCAACTTAGAAAAGAGACAGCTGAAGGGAGATACGATAGAGGTCTATAAATTAATGAATGGCATGGAACAGAACGGGTAATGTAGATCCATTGTTTACTCCATCAAAAAGTAGAAAGACTAGGGGACACACAATGAAGCTACAATGTAACACATTTAAGAGTAATAAGAGAAAATATATTTTTACTCAATGCATAATCAAACTCTGGATTTGTTACTGGATGATGAAGTAAAAGCTGCTAGTGTAGCTGGGTTTAAAAAAGGTTTGGACAATTTCCTGGAGGAAAGATGTACAAACCATTATTAGAGGACCCGGGAAATCTACTGCTTACACCGGGATAAGCATTGTGGAACCTGGTTAACTTTTGGGAAACGTGTGACCTGGATTGGCCACTGTTGGAAACAGGATACTGGGCTTGATGGACCTTGGTCTGACCCAGTATGGCACATCTTAAGCTCTTAGGGTGGCTATAAAAATGGGCAGTGGACTTCATCATAAGTCAATATGTATACTTTGGAAGAAAGGCGGGAGGGGTTGATATGATAGAGACATTTAAATACCTCTGTGGCATAAATGCACAGAAGGAGAGCCTCTTTCAATTGAAAGAAAGCTCTGCAATGGAAGGGAGGGCCACGGGAGGATAATGGTATAAGGAGATAGACTCAGGAGTAATTTGTGGAAATATTTCTTTATTGAAAGAGAGGTAGTAGAGATGAGGACTGTATCTGAATTCAAGAAGCCATGGGACAAACACAGAAGATCTCTAAAGTAAAAAAAGAGACTGAGTCAGATAAATGCACTTAAACCTTTATCCCTTGGCATTTTGAAAGGGAAAGGGAAATTGGATTTGTGTCATGTCTTTCTCAGAATTTCAAGGAAAGGTACATTCAAGTACAATAGGCTTAAATATCTTGCCAAAGTGGGATTTAAACCCTGCCTTCATTGGTTTAGAGCTTGCTGCTCTAACCTGTTGCACAAGTTCTAATGAGGGGCCACCAAGCAAAGTTTTGCTAAGGGTACTCCATTGTCAGGTGGGGACACCCCTGGCAAATGTACTTAAAAATGTTTGCCATGCTGCCTCTCACTCTTCTCTCTGTTTTAAAGTTTTCAGGCCCGGCAGCTTTCATTTCCCACTTCCAGGCTGAAGTCTTGCGATAACAAGATTTATAGCTATAAGACAGCCCCAATCACATTCTCATACTTGCCCACTCTGGTAAACGTTCATTTTTCCAAGCACAGCGTCACACTCCTACCTGCTACAATGCAATACTTAAACAAACTTCATTGCTTCTTTGAGACCTCAGGTGGTTATAACTGAGCAGATAAATCTTCTGGTCTCTTGGTAATTGTCACCCTAATAATTCTTCCATAAATTATATAATACAATGTCCTAGGACATCCTTGCCAGGCATGATAAGTTACTTACCTCTCCACAAATATGCCAGCACTGGTCTCGGTATTACAAAAGATCTTGAGTCTCCCAGGAGTCATACAACAGAAATTGACAAATTTGCTATATTCCAATTGATATTTCTCAATCTCTCCTCAAAGTGACTCCCTCAGGTCCCTATCCCATTGAAGTAAAGAACCTCAAAAAGGTGGGATTCTGCTCTAGGTCATTCTTCACTGCTTTATTCAATACAAAATGCCAAAATTGAAAATATGCAGACATATCCCACAAATCTAATCATGGAGGAAATCATCTGTGTTTGATAAAATCTTGATTCAGCCCCTCAAGACCTAGTACCTCCCAACACTTAAACATCTTCCCTTCCTCCCCTGGCCTAAAGTTTGGATTGTAAGCTCTGACACCTGCTTCCCTTCTAATAGTGTTCTTTTACTGCCAGGGCTGGCAAAAATAGGTGGGGGGATCAAATGGGACAATTGCCCTGGGCTCAGGCCACATGGGCATCAAACTTTGGAATTCCTTACTGGAGGATGTAGTAAAAGCTATTAGTGTAGCTGGGTTTAAAAAAGGTTTCGACAAGTTCCTGGAGGAAAGGTCCATAAACCATTATTAAAGGGGACCCAGGAAATCCACTGCTTGCCCCAGTACAAGCATTGTGGAACCTGTGTCTTTTGGGGAAACTATTAGGTACTTGTGACCTAGATTGGCCACCGTTGGAAACAGGATTATGGGCTTGAAGGACCTTGGTCTAACCCAGTATGGCATATCTTTTGTTCTTATGTTCTTAAAGATTAAAGAAGGCACAGCCTACCAGAGAGCTTTGGAGTTCTCTCCCAAATTTCTGCCTGGGCTCCAATATGTGTAACACTGACCCTGCTTGCTGCCCTCCCATACCTGGAGAATATGTTCTACCTATGGATTTGAGATCTTAACTCTCTCCCTGTAAGGCCTAGTAACCTAGATCCAAGAAAATAACAAACCCACCTGGAAGTATATACTGCTTAGTTGAGACTCACTGCTAGGGCTTATCCATAAGTCCTCTTGATCATGGCTCATAATTGAGAAGTGAGGTAATACCTCTGAAAATTAGATACTCCCAGGCCACCAGAAATGTTTCTACAGAACAAAACACTTTTTGCCACTCTAGGTTGTTTCTTTCTCTTTATGAAGCTTAAACCCCACTTCTGAATCTGTTGTAACCCTCAGTTGGGCACTGGTACTGGTGTGGTCTGGAATATATGCAAGAATCTAGGTAGGGTGATAATTTCAACACAGGCTATACGCCCTAGCCATGAGAGCAATTTTAGAGCAGCAATCCAACCCCCCCCCCCCCTCCTCCCAGTTGCTTAAGTCCAAATAGCTTGGACTGAGGGAGTGGAGGAGTAACCTAATGGTTAGAGCATTGGCTTGGTACCCAAGAGACCATGGTTCAATTTCTATTAGCCCTCCTTGAGCAAGTCATTTAACTTTCCATGGCCTCAGAAGAAAGGCCTGATAATCTACTTCTGGTCACACTGCCAAGAAAATCCAGGAGCTGCTGGGTCACCAGAAGTCAGCATTGTGCTGCATTAGCTTAGACTGATCAGCTGATACCTGAACACCCAAATACCACGCACTCCTTTGCCCACTAAAATGCAAAGCTATCCTTCAAACTTGTTACTAGTTCCTCGGGGATGGAAATTCACAGAATTTCTGACTTCTGCATATTGACCTTAAAATCTGCCAACTGCCCAGACTTTCATAATTTCCATACCAATAAGGGCAAAGTAATTTGAGGTCTGCTAACTGTAAACATAATTTCAGCAAAAAGTGAATTACAATGATCCCTGTCCCCACTTCTATACCCCAAATATCTGCACTTTTTGGATCCTTAATGCCAAAGGCTCTATGGCTAAAGCAAACAAAAGAATGGGGTCTCCCTGCTTGGTCCCCCTGCTCAAAAGGTACATTTCAGAGTATCTGCCATAAACTTGTATACAATCTTTAAGTTCTTTATATAGGGCTTGGATCCAAGCATGATTAAGGGCCATGGTTTCTAAAACTTTGAACATAAAACACCAATTCACATGATCAAACAGTTTTTGTGTGTTTATTGCTATGAGCAGGAAAGTCAGACCCTGTTGCTGTGCCACTACCACTAAATACAATAGCTTGCATACATTGCCAGGCACTTGGCACCCCAGTATGTATCCCTCAGCGCAAAATCTCCCTTACCCAACGTATATGCGAAAATCTTCAACAGAAATTCTGCATCGAAGTTAAGCAACAATATTGATTGATATGTTTCACAATCCGCCGGATCTTATCCATCCTTATGAATCAGCAAGTAGAATTTTCATGAAAAACACTTGTAGATTTAAAAATCTAGTTGCCAGTCATTGCTTTCCAATGTCAACCACAGCATGCCCCCAGAAACACCTTGCTCAGTTATAGCCATGTGGAATTATATGCATAATTTTAAGAAGATTGAAGGAAGTTAATTTTCATACAGCCAACTTAATTAGTAACATAGTATATGATGGCAGATAAAGACCAGTATGGTCCATTTAGTCTGCCCAGTAAGGTAGCTAGAGTAGTTGTATCTGCCACTCCATGTAGGTTATCCTTTCTTTTTGCTGAAATATAAAAAATATTTGTTTTGCTTTTATCCGCTTGCTATAAAGGGATCCACTGTGTCTGTCCCATGCCATTTTGAATTCTATCACTGTTTTTGCCCTTACCACCTTCATCAGACGGGTATTCCAGACATCCAACACCCTTTCAGTGAAAAAGTATTTTCTGATGTTGCTTTTAAGTTTACATTTTTGCAGCTTCATTTTATGTTCTCTAGTTTTACAGCTTCCCCTTCTTTGAAAAAGGTTTGTTTGTTCATTAATACCCTGTAAGTATTTAAATGTTTTTAATCATATCTCCCCTATCCCTCCTGTCCTCTAGGGTGTACATATTTAGGTCTTCAAGTCTCTTCTCATACGCCTTCTGCGCAGGCTTCAAATCATTTTGGTCACCTCCCTCTGGACTATTTCGTCTTTTTATATCCTTTGTGTGTCCAAAACTGAACACAGCCCTCTAAGTGAGGCCTCACCAGCGACTTATACAGGGGTATTAATACCTCCTCCTTTCTTCTGGCTATTTCTCTCTATATGCAATCCATCATCCTTCTGGCTTTGGCTATCGCCTTGTCACATGTTTTCTGCACCTTGAGATCCTCAGACACTGTCACTCCAAAGTCCTTCTCCTGATCAGTACACACCAACCTCTCGCCCCCTATAACATACAATTCCTTTAGATTTCTACATCCCAAGTGCATGACTCTGCATTTCTTCACATTAAATCTTAGGAGGAAGATTATTTTCAAAGCTGTTTAAGAATGCAATTTATCTGTCTGAAAATTCTTCTCCCTTGAAGTGGCTAAACATGCATGCTTTTTTGTAAAACATGTGCATTTAAAGGAGGTAAGAAAATAACATTCTTTGATTGCATTTTCATATCTATGTATGTCATTTTCAATGAAAAATGGGGTCAATATTCAAAAGCACTTATCCAGTTAGCAGGAAGTATACTCTAGCCATGAGAGATTAATTTTAGAGCAACGATCCAAGTCGCCCCCCCCCCCCTAGTTGCTTAAGCAGGGGCTCTGAATTGAGAGAGAGAGGCGGCAGCACTGTCCTGATTATGCTGCTGAATATTTCCTTTGACTGCCTCAGCGCTATCTGGATAGTGCCAAGGTGGAGCTGGGCAAAGCCGGCATTTATCCGGATAGTGGTGATTTTCAGTGCTGACATTCGGAGAACAGTCTGCGTTATTTAGGATAGCAAAAAACCTGTTCTAAGTGCTATTTGGTCTGCCTATCTGCAAAGCAGGCTTTCACCTTCTCCTTATGACTTGGCATTCCTACTCAGCATTGACCCTCTCCTCAATACTTTTCACCTTAGAATCTACTCCCTCCTCTTCATCCCTTTCACTCCTAACATTAATCTCCTCTTCCTCTCTTGTACAGCATTTATCCTTTTCATGCTTCCCCACAGCTTTTACTCCCTTATTGTGACTTACTACCTCTCCCAACAATCTCTACCTCTTTATGATGGACGCTGTTTTGGGTCTAAATCCAGCTTTCCTTGAATTTCCGAGGATTGCTTATAGATGGGGGTCGTAATATTGGGGAGATGCTTACCAGATTTGCGGTGCCTGAAGATCACTCTGATGCATGCCCTGGACATTATGGTTGTGGCGCTTGCTCCTGGTGTGGATCAGCCATTTTTGCTGACACCTCTGTTCTGGGATTTAAAGAAAGGTGGTGGAACTGCATTCCAGGCTGTTCCTCCAGAAATTATGCCCTAAACATAGCAATCACGGAACTGCGCCTTTCAGTCTCCCCTCCCATATGCTTTCCTGATCATACAAAGAGAAGCAATATAGATATAAATGCGTGCGCACACATACACACAGATTCAGACATGCTGTATTAATATTCCTATGCATGCACAGACACACACATACATACATTCACCCACACATACATGAAAGCATGCACTGACACACACAAGCATGCACTTACAAACATGCACAGTTATACCACCCCCAAAGATACAGACACACACAAACATAATAAAGATACCCACCCAAAACCCAGAAAACATACAAAACAGCTATACACACAACAGACACAAGAAACCCCTCCACACACACACATACACACAGGCAACGTAGATGCAAATAGAAAGGTGTGCAGATGCTCACAAGCACACACACATATGCAGAGGACTAGAAAAGAATTCCATGAGCCTTACTCTGCATGCTTTCCCAGGGCTGATTCATCCACTAGGTAAAAGTGAGTGGCAGACCCTGGTGGACAGCATGCTGATTCTTCATTTGAAGCAGCGGCAGTTCAGCCACTGCTTCAGTGCTGCAGCAGGCATTAAAATGCGTGCACGTGCAGTCATGGTCTGCTGCTCCTACCCGCTCCGATAAGAAGTTGTGTTGGAGGGAGCAAAAGCGGCAGGCCATGAGTGCACGCACACGCGTGGGCACTTTAAAGCCTGTACAGTGCTGAAGCGGCGGCTGAATTTCCACAGCTTCAAAGGAAGGATCGGCATGCTGCCCCCCTTTCCCAGGTGGGTAGATAGATGCCGGGGGAGGGTGGCAGTAGTGTGATGTGGCCTCAGGCATTGGGGGGGGGGGGGAGGGAGGTGGAGAGGTGGCATAAACCCTTGGGCTGGCCCTGTGCTTTCCCCACTTGTTGATAAATAGCCCCTGGAATTCATCAATTTTTAATTCTGACCTGAGAAAAGGCACAAGCAGTTGTTAATGCCAAAACACAGTGCAAAGAGGAAAACAATGCCCTTGCTGGGGCATACCTAACTAGTCCATTAGTGAGATATGATGGACTTATACCAGGTTGTTATTGTTAAGTGCTGTCGAGTCAGTATTGACTCATGGCGACCCTCTGGATAGTTGTCCTAAACTGTGTTCGGTCTTCAATCAGGTGGCTCGTTGTTGATAGCATGGCACCCATATAGTGTTGCCAACTGGCTCCAGATGCGCCAGACAGGCTTTAACCAGTCCTGGGTTTACTCCGTTGCATGCAGGAATGTTTAGTCTTGCTTTTCTTATGGAGTGCAATGGAGAAAACAGATCTATATATCCCTTCATGCAACGGGGTAAATCCAGGACTGGATCAGGCCTGTTGGGCGCATTTGGAGCCAGTTGGCAACCCTACACCCATAGCTGCTGTATTGTATCAATCCATCTCATTGTTGGCCTTCCTCTCTTGTGTTGATCTTCTACCTTGCCAAACATGATGTTTTTCTCTAACGACCTCTCTCTTCACATGATTTATTTATGTAAACTTATTTCTATACCCCCTTTCTACTATTCAAAGCAATTTACATGAAACCAAAATGTAACAGGGCAAGGGTATGCCAACTGTTGTACAATGAAAGTGAACATGAACATTATCATTTAACAATAACTAATCTTTGATTACAATTGGGAATTATGATACAGCTGAATGATTATATTCAGGGGGTATTTAAAAGGAATATTTACAATGTGACATGTCATTGTGTTGTCTGAAGTTTAGGTTATAGGCGATTCAGTCTCAAGGTCTGGTTGAGGTTCAGAGTTGAAATGTTCTTGAAATAGGTATAACTTCAGTTTTTTACGGAATTCAGCAAGGTCTGGGCATCCTCTTAGAGCTGGGGGGTTAGGCATTCCAAATTGTGGGTGCATAGAGAGAATGCTCGATTGCAAGATGATGTTTCCAAAGTATGAAAGTCGAAGTCTTGTTATCTGAGCTTCTAAGGAAAGCTTATACCATGAATTGCTCTAAAGGTCAGGCACACAATTTTAAATTTAATTCTGTCTTCTTTAGGAAGCCAGTGCAGGGCATATAACAAAGGTGTTACCCTGCCCCTATAACCACTATACATAATAATCTTGGCTGCTAAATTTTGCATTTATTGTTATCTAAATAAGTCTCCTTGGGAGCCCAAGATAAATTGCATTGAAGTAGTCTAGATTGGTGCTTCTCACTGGTGTGCTTGGGAAAGTCCTTGGTGTGCCTTGGTGCTGACAGCCTGAAATGTGGGTAGGCAATGGCTTTTGAGGTGCTTGCCCCAGCTCATTTGCACAATATCCCTGAAAATAGCCATCTGTTTCCTGCTCCAGCCTCATCTTTCCCAAGCAGAACACAGAGACCAGGAGAGCACAAGGTATGCTTGGTGCAGATAGAGCAAAGAAGAGCTAGTCCACCCCTCTCCTCCTGTCATTCTACAACAGCAGGATAGAAGTGTTACTGACTGAAACACACACTCCAGATCAAAGTATAACCACTACTCTCCCTTTTCCTGTGCTTTTCTTTTCTTCCTACACGCACATATCATATCATCCAAATCAAAACACAAACACCTTTAGCCATATCACCTTTACTTAAGCACACAAACAGCACGTCACATCTAAAGTGCACCCTAATCAACACTCAATCTGCAAGAAATAAAATCCAACGCCTCACAGATCTCCTCCTTGACAATGACATCCTAAGCATTACAGAATCATGGCTCACTGAGACAGACAATGTCTTGTTGAACTAAGTAACACCACATGACTACCACCTTTTCAGTTCCCCAAGGACACAATGCTGAGTTGGAGGTGTATTCATCCTAGCAAAGAAATACCTGAACTTCTGCACCTTCACCATGATTTCTGACAAAGGACTTGACACAATAACAATAACAAATGGCAACATATCCATCCTCCTTGCCTAAAGATCCCCAGTGCTAGCCCAGATCAGCTAGATACACTAATGGAAACACTATGCAACTATAGATCACAAACAAACTACCTTATGCACCTAGGAGACCTTAACCTTGCATCCATAATACCAAACAGCTCAAAAGCCTTCTTTGAAGCAATTGAATCCTTGTACTATGCACAGCTCATCAATCAGCCCACCCACGACAAAGGCAGCACCCTAGACATGATCTTCCTACCGCAAAATATCCTAAAAGCCCACCTAATCTTGCCACCCACAACCATCGATGTCCCCTGATCGGATCATAAAATGGTCTCCATCATCACACCACACAACATGCATGATCAGAGACAACACATCACTGAACTCACCTCACACAGGTTACAGAACTTAGACAAGAAAGATTTCCTCACAAAAATCCTATCAAAACTACAAGGCACTCTTGATGACATCAGCTCTCTCATACAAACCTGGAATAAAACCATATCCGAAGTAGCAACAAAACCACCCACTCCCAATCATCACAAAAGACACAGAACAGCAAAATGGTACACATCGCAACTAAAGGACATGAAACGCACACTAAGAGCCACTGAGAGGAAGTGTAGAAACACCAGATCAACTGATAACATAAACACCTACAGAATTAAACTACCTGAATACCAAACAGCCACATATCAAGCAACAAAGGATTACTATGCAAAACTGATCCAAGGCTCACTTAATCCCCCTCAAAAGCTCATCGAAGTAGTAAATCCTTAACAAAAGACATAACCCAACAAACAGAAAAAACAAACTTAACTTCACAAATGATGGCGGACTACTTCCAAACTCTAAACTCTTCACACAGCAATAACAAACAGCACCCTCATTGACACAACAAACGAACAATGGACAAAGCCTAAAAATATCTGTGAGTCATTCACAACAATCACCTAGAAAAAGTAATTTCCAGCATCAACACAACTATCTCCCCACTTGACCTATGCCCAGGCAGCTGGATCAAGGTTGCCAGACAAGAACTCACACCAACAATATTTAAAATCACTCAACTATCACTATATCAAGGATACATACCCTAGAACTCCACATGGCCTCCATCTGCCCAGTAAGAAGAGGAACAACTAATGACATCAACAAACCAACTTCTTACAGGCCCATAACCAGCCTCCCATTTATGGCTAAGATTATAGAAAAAATCGTACAGCTGCAGTTCCAGGATCACATAGATGCATACTCCCCCCTCGATCCCCAACAATACGGATTTAGATCTCGCCATGGAGTGGAATCCCTAATGACCGCACTATTGGACAATCTAATGAAAGGCAATGACAAAACCCAACACAGGATTCATACTCATCTTCCTGGATATAAAAGCAGCATTCGATTCAATATCACACAGCCTAATCATTCAGCTTCAACCAATTGGACTAGCAGACACTCCGCTGAACTAGTTCAAATCTTATGTATCAAACTGACAACTTCAATTAAATGCAGGCTCCACAAAATCAGCCCCATACACCCAAACGCAAGGAGTCCATCAAGGCCGTGCCCTCTCTTCACTAATATTCAACATCTTCCTTCAGCCGATTTGTACAGTCATACAAGCAGGCAACATCTTATACCACATATACGCCAATGACATATAAGTCCATCAACATAGCTAACCCAGATATCACGCACATAACAAAATGCTTCACCTCCATCATGGAATGGCTATAAACCTTAAAAAAACAGAGGCCCTTTACATTACCAGAGACAGTAGCTTCACCCCACCAGATACTATAAATTTTAGTGGAACCCAGCTATAAGTAAAGCATAAGAACATAAGAAAATAAGATATGCCATACTGGGTCAGACCAAGGTCCATCAAGCCCAGTATTCTGTTTCCAACAGTGGCCAATCTAGGTCATATGTACCTAGCAGTTTCCCCAAGAGATACAAGTTCCACAATGCTTGTACTGGGTCAAGCATTGATATCTTTGGTCACTTCTTAATAATGGTTTATGGACCTTTCCTCCAGGAACTTGTCCAAACCTTTTTTAAACCCAGCTACACTAACAGCCTTTACTACATCCTCCGGTAATAAATTCCAGAGTTTGATTACACGTTGAGTGAAAAAATATTTTCTTTTATTAGTCTTAAATAGTTTACCCTGTAGCTTCATTGCATGTCCCCTAGTCTTTCTATATTCTGAAAAGGTAAACAATCGATCTACGTTTACCCGTTCCACTCCGTTCATTAATTTATAGACTTCTATCATATCTCCCCTCAGCCATCTCTTTTCCAGGTTAAAGAGCCCTAACCTTTTTAGCCTTTCTTCATAGGAGTATCCTTCCATCCCCTTTACCATTTTGGTGGCTCTTCTCTGTACCTTTTCTAAAATCGCTATATCCTTTTTAAAATACGGCGACCAGAATTGCACACAATATTCAAGGTGCGGTCTCAACATGGAACGATACAGAGGCATTATAATATCTTTTGTTTTATTTTCCATTCCTTTCCTTATCATACCTAGCATTCTATTTGCTCTCTTGGCCGCCGCTGCACACTGGGCCGAGGGTTTTAACATGGTATCCACAATGACGCCTAAATCTTTTTCCTGGGTGGTGGTTCCTAATGTGGAACCTTGCATCGTGTAACCATAGTTTGGGTTGTTCTTCCCTAGGTGCATAACCTTGCACTTGTCCACATTAAATTTCATCTGCCATTTTGATGCCCAGTCTTCCAATTTATCAAGATCCTCTTGCAATTTTTCACAATCCTCTTGGGTTTTAACAACTTTAAATAGTTTTGTGTCATCTGCAAATTTGATAACCTCACTCGTTATTCCATTTTCCAGGTCATTTATGAATATGTCAAAAAGCAGCGGACCCAGCACAGATCCCTGGGGTACACCACTATTCACCTTTCTCCATTGGGAAAATTGGCCATTTAGCCCTACCCTCTGCTTTCTTTCTATCTTTTAACCAGTTCCTGATCCACAATAGTACACTGCCTCCTATCCCATGACTCTTTAGTTTTGCCAAAAGTCTCTGATGAGGGACCTTGTCAAAGGCTTTCCGAAAGTCCAGATACACAATATCAACCGACTCACCTTTGTCCACCTGTTTATTCACTCCTTCAAAAAAACATAACAGATTAGTAAGACAAGATCTTCCTTGTCTAAAGCCATGTTGGCTGTCTCCCATTAGGTTGTGACTATCTACATGCTGAGTAATTTTATTCTTTATGATGGTTTCTACCATTTTTCCCGGTACTGACGTCAGGCTCACCGGTCTGTAGTTTCCCGGATCACCCCTGGAACCCTTTTTAAAAATTGGTGTTACATTGGCGATCCTCCAATCTTCAGGTATTAGAGATGATTTTAATGATAGTTCACAGATTACTGATAGCAGTTCTGCAATCTCAGGAAGCAGGAAGTATGTTATCTAGGAATCACCCTGAATCAATGCTTATCCTTCTTAAGCCACATCAGGAACATCACCAAGAGCATCTATTACAAGCTCAAAACAGTCCAGCATCTTAAACATCTCCTAACCCACTACAACTTTCGCACAGTTCTCCAAGCACTTATCTTCCCACACATTGACTACTACAATATTATCTTCCAAGGCCTACCAAATTCAGCAATCTAATTGCTCCAACTTGCTCTCAACACAGCAGTCCGCACCCTCTCCAATGCACACAGAACACATAACCCCCTTGATCAAACAACTACATTTGTTACCCAAAATATTAAAATACAAATCCATCTTCACAATCTTCAGAGTCATCAATGGCCTATCCTCAACCCACCTTTAATCAATATTACAACAATAGAATACACCAGAATCAGCTCCACCACATCCAAGAGGGCCTTCTCCCTATTCACACCGTCACTCTTGGACTCTATCCCTAACAAGCTATGAGCTACAAAGGACTTAACATTCAGAAAGGCCTTCAAAACTTATTTTTTCATAAACTGTTTCTCAGAGGACAAAACATAGCTACATAACATGCAACTCCTTTCCCCCTTTTTACCTTAAGATCCCTCCAAGTTTACTTCCCTCCTAGATGTACCCCCAATTCAGTTTCCTCCCTCTCCACTAGGTCACTTAAACCCCTATGCATTAATATCTCTTCAAGTTGATTACCCTGTTATAATATAAACCATTTTGACCACAGGATAAAGCGGTGTAGAAAAACAACTTTTATTTTCAGGTTAGCAGTTGTAATGTGTGATCTAGTAGGTGTAAGCTTCTTGGAGTAAACTGGATGCTCTAGAACCCAGTGCAAAAGTTCTGACTTGAACCCATCTCCTACACAGAATTTACATGTTGGGAATTTATATGTTATTGTGTTAGCTAATCAGATTTTTCTCTGGTATATAACTAATTGTCTTGTAAGCAGGACATGCCCACAAGCTCTGAGGCTTTTGTATTGAACGCAAAGGTATTTTGTAGCAGAAATACTGAAAGAATGTGCTTTTGGGTATAATTTGAGAGTATTGTAGATTACTACAAATTTTCATAGAGAATCCACTGGATTCCCCTCATCCTCCCCACCAAATTGGATTGCTTTTGGAATGGATTGCAAATTGGATTGGATTGCAAATTTTGGATTGGATTGGATTGCAAATTTGATTGGATGCTATTAAAAGCATTCCCCCATCCCACTGGTAGGACAGCAGCACTTTTATGGGGGGAAATTTCTCCCCCCATAAAAGTTTTGCACATGCCATGACAGTAAGGAACCTCACCCTTACGCCTCAGGGAACGTGGAGGAGTCTTACCTGTGTGTTTCCTCTGCTGGCTTCAGTCTGGTCTCTGAATGCATGGAGCCCTGACATCATCATACATGACTTGCTGGCCTCATATGTTCAGAGGTGAGATTGAATCCAGCAGAATAAGGCATCCACAGATTCAAAATGCTGCTCTCATTTTGATGCGGGGGGGGGGGGGGGGGGGGGAATCCAAGCAGTGAAAGTAATACAAAGGGGCTGGCCCATCTTCTAGGCAAACTAGGCAGAAGCTTTGGTGGGGTTGCAGCAAAGAGCCGCCACAGTCAAAGCAAAGGAGTGGGTCCCAAAAGCCACACAAACTTAGTCATCAGGGTGTGCTTTTTCCTGCAGAAAGAATGGGTGGTTTGTAAATAATCCATTATCCCTTGTAAGTGGCTGTTTGAAATCTCCTTCATTATACATATATTAAAAAACAAAGTTTAATATTTAAAAGGGTGATGTCCATATATGTGTTTTTCTAGGATTGTGATGGGAGGGATGGTGTTGAGATGATTACAACTGAATTTGATCATCAAAATCTTGGGGCTGTGCTAGGGGTCTATAAACTAATTGTGGGGGAGGGGGTGCAAGACTGAAATTTAGTCTAGAGTGCCTAATACCCTTGCACCAGCCCTGCCTGCAGAATTTGGGTTGTGTGCCCTAAGGACTGATTAAACTCAAAAGTATGCCACAAAACAAAAAAGGTTGGGAAACACTCATCTAGATTGCTCATCTAGACCACTGTGCAAAAATCCTGGACTGTCAGAAATGATCTGAGCTGTCTATTTTGATCTATAACATGCCTCTGTGTGAACACTGTTCACCGGTGCTTCAAATGTCAGGTGGGAATCTAATATCATACCAAGACTACAAAGTTCCTGAACAAAACAAATCTCACATCAGCAGGGATGGGTGCATTCCCCACCCATAAAACCTTTGTTTTTGAATATTAAATTTTAATCTCTCATTTCCTAAAACCCGTAAATATTGTTTTAATTTATCCAGCAGTTATTGAAAAGTTTTTTTCCTATGAATAAAAAACTGAACATCATCAGCATAATTAAATGGAGCTTCCCCCATCACTAAGCCCCCCCTCCGCCCCCTCCCCCCCCCCCCCCCAGTCTTTCTCAGGAGCTCTCTAGTGGTGTCAGTGGGAATGGAGCAGGAATGGTCCCTTCTGCTCCTGCCTTGGCAGCTGGCGGCTGACTAAATGATGGCTTTGACCCCTCGCAGTAGTACCACAAGACTAGTGCTAGGGATCAAATCCATCATTTTGTCAGCTGCTAGCAGCTGGGGCCGGAGCAGAGGGGGAACATTCTTGCTACATTTCCACTGAGACCACAGGAAGCTTCAGGCAAGACCTGGAGGCAGGGCCAGCTCATCTATTGTGCGAAAATGTTGTTCGCACAGGGCCCTCGTGCTTCAGGGGGCCTTCACCAACTCCATTTTGCACAAAGTGTTCGGTTTACAGGGCCGGCTGCCTTCAGAGGGAGCTGGGGAGGCCCGAAGCCCTGGCTCACCTCTGGACAGTGCCGGAGTGGCAGCCAGCAGCTGTGTTCTGAAGCACTCTGAGTGCCGGGAAACAGGAAATGCCCTTTCAGCTGGCATACCAGCATGCTTCAGGAGAACACAGCTGCTGAAGTGAAGGAACATGCTGACCTTTGCTCCTGCGCTATGCAGAATTGAGCCAGAGATTCGGGCCTCCCCGGCTCCATCTCAAGCCGGTCAGATAGGCATGGGGCTCTTTGGGGGGGGGGGGGGGTTAGGACTGGAAATGGGTTGATGGGAGGCTAAGATAGGACTGGAAATGGGCTGATTGGGGGACTAGAAATGGAAATGGCTGATGGGAGGCCTAGACTGAAAATGGGCTGATTGGAGGGGGGGGGGGAGGCTAAGATAGTACTGGAAATGGCTGAAGGGGGGCCTAGGACTGGAAATGAACTGATGGGGTGCTAGGATAGGACTGGAAATGGCTGATGGGGGACTAGGATTGGAAATGGGCTGATGGCGGGGGGCTAGGACTGGAAATGTGCTGATTGGGGTCTAGGATAGGGTTGGAAATGGCTGATGGGGGCTAGGACTCGAAATGGGCTGATGTGGGGCTAGAATAGGATTGGAAATGGACTAATGGGGTGCTAGGTTAGGATTGGAAATGGCTGATGGGGGACTAGGATTGGAAATGGGCTGATGGGGGGGGGGCTAGGACTGGAAATGGGCTGATGAGAGAATGGAAAAAACGAAAAGGACAAATGGACAACAGACAATGGAGAGTTAGCAGAAGACACGGAGAAACCAGAAGAAAGTGACTGGAGCAATTGCAACTGAAAAATAAAATGCCCAAGCAACAAAATGTAGAAAAATTCTTTTTAAATTTATTACATAGTAACATAGTAAATGACGGCAGATAAAGACCAGTATGGTCCATCTAGTCTGCCCAGTAAGATGGCAAGAGTAGGTGCACCTGCCGCTCCATGCAAGCTACCTCTCCCCATGTCTTTGTGTTAGGGGTAAACCCACTGCTCCGTGTAGGACACCCCTGCATGTTGAGAAATTAGTTATGTTTATTTTGATTTTATCTTGTTGCTATAAAGGGATCCACTATGTCTGTCCCATGCCATTTTGAATTCTGTCACTATATTTGCCCCCACCACTTTCATCGGGATGGCATTCCAAGCATCCACCACCCTTTCAGTGAAAAAGTATTGCCTGACATTGCCTTTCAATTTACCCCCTTGCAGCTTCATGTTATGCCCTCTACGTTTACAGCTTCCCCGTCTTTGGAAGAGGTTTGTTCATTCATTATTTCTCTTTAAGTATTTAAAGGTCTGAATCATATCTCCCCTTTCCCTCCTCTCCTCCAGAGTGTACATATTTAGGTCTTCAAGTCTCTTCTCATAAGGCTTCTGATGCAGGCTCCAAATCATTTTGGTCGCCTTCCTCTGAACAGTTTCTAGTCTTTTTATATCCTTTGCATGATATGGTCTCCAAAACTGAACAGAGTATTCCAAGTGAGGCCTCACCAGTGACTTATACAGTGGCGTTAGTACCTCTTCCTTTCTGCTGGTAATTCCTCTTTGTATGCAACCCAACATCCTCCTGGCTTTTGCCACTGCCTTGTCGCACTGTTTTGCCACCTTGAGATCTGCAGAAATAATCCAAGGTCCTTCTCCTGGTCCATGCACTGGAATATGTCAGCTCTGGGAAATGTGCATCGCTAACCATCTTTGTGTTTTGTTTAATACAAGACGAAATTAATTTATAGTTTTATTCCTCCAGTGTTGTTGTACATTCCAAGTTTGTTTTTTGGGGTTCCCTGTTTTCCTATTTCTAAATTGTGATCCCTTGTTCTTTGGTGACAGTCTGCATTCTGCATGTGTAACTGAGCTGAGGTATTCCGTTCTATGTGACAGTCCCACTTGTTCTCTTTCCCCAGTAGGAGATGTATTGGTATTCTCTGAGATGTATTGGTTTAATATTTGCAGTGTTGCCTTTTGATAGGTAGAGTTTGGTGCTTTGTGAGTCCTGGTAGTGCTGTTATGATACAGCAGGTTTACTATAGGTTCTAAATGGGCAGTATTTATAGTACATCCTAATGTGCCTGGCGGTTGGCACTGGAGTATACAGTAGTAATGTAGAAATCTGGTAGTCTTTCTTTATCCAGATGCTCATTAAGAGGTATGTTTACTAAAAATTAGCGCACATTAATATTATGCAAATAGTTATGCAAATGAGGCTGCATGAGGAGTCTCTCCACATGGCCCCGCACCCCCCTTGGGCCACCCCTGCCTGGAGGGTATCAGAGTGGGGGAAAGGTCCAGAGTTTGGCCTTGTGGGGGGGGGGGGGGGCACCAGGGGTAGAGGTTTTGAGGGCCTGGATTGTTGGGTTGCTTTCCAGAGGAAAGTTTTGAAAAGTGGGAGGGGTCAGATCTGGGGGTTGATTGGTGCAAGGGGGTTGTGTTGGGGGTGTGATAGGTGTGGGTGCAATCTGGTCTTAAGTGAAGAGGGCACTGACATGGCATGACATTTATTTGGCTGGACTAGCAACCATGCTACCAGACTGCTGGTAGCAGGGCTGCACTTAGCGCCACCACGTGCAGCTGTGCTATCCACAGCCATGGCTGCTAAAGCACTGTTATCTCACATGCTTGCTTTCACCAACTCATATACCCACTCTCCCCCCTGAAGTGCTAAGAGCAATTAGTACAGGAATTTTACCATGCTCTTAGCTAAAAATATGATTAACACATTCTAAACCCTGTGATAATTGTTACCACCATTTAGTTAAAGAGCTCCTTAATTTCCTGTTTCCACAACTTTCAGGGCCTGAAAATCTTTTGAAAATCAGCTCTTATCACAAAACAATTGTGCCAACTCTTTAATTGTTAGTTCAGCTTTCACAGCTTTATCCCCATTCTTCTTCCCAAGAGATAATTTTTTTACAACTATAAACTTCCTTGTTCCAGTCTTTTGCGTTTCATATTCTATCCATTTAATATCTCTTCACTCTGAGTAATTGTTTCCAATAAGCCACACATTTTTCTTTCTATAAAACTTTAATATCATTTTTGAACTTAACGCCCTTTGCATTCCAAATGGTGAACCTCTAATTGCTACAGTTTAGTCTCTGAAAAAGGGGAAAAAAACTTCATTTCCTGTTTTTATTCCTTTCTGTTGTAAGTACCTTAATAGTAACTTTCAGTGACTAATTTCATTTAGTGCATTTTTCATTTAAGTTCATTTTATCATCAATCGCTAATTTGTTTTCAGCACTGTTAAAAAACATCAGCTGGTATATAGTTATGATGATTATAATCAAGATCTTCCTCATGCTGAGTCTTAACATTCAACCCTTCTAAACAAAATGTAATAAAAAGCGACCTGTTCAAACTAAAACTGAAAACTAGATATCCAACAGTTTAGAATTTTCATATATCTGATTAGGGACTAATAATAAATCTAAAGTATGTCTTTTAACATGTAGTGAAATTGATTAATAGATGCCATTGAGCCGCCGAGTGATGATTAACATTCCCTGCTTTTGGATCCAGATCCCTTTATTCCCTCTGTTTAACATCCATGTGTGTTTTAACTATTCCCTTAATGACTTAATCCCCTGTTTGATTTGTAGAGATTGTAAATTCAGTGGAGCAGGGATGTCTCTTATTTGTACATGTACAGTGCTGTGGATACCTTGTAGTGCTGTACAAATGATAACTAGTAGTATTGGTAGTAGTACTAAAATTATTTCCTGAAACTTCAAAGAGACGTTAACTAGTTTAATAACCGATCATAAAGGTGCTCCTCTCTCCCCTGGAGAAAATGTATCAATAAAAAACCGAATCAATCTTCAAACTGGGAGCCCTCTTTAATATTAATATCAACACACAGAAATCCCAATTCAGCTGTAAAAATAATTATTACCTCCCATCCCACTTACTTCTCACTCTAGACTGATGTAGAACATTATGGCCCGCTGGGGGTAAACTCAATACATAAGGACTGTCAATTTCCAAGTTATCAATGTCTCTGTTTAATGTACATTATTACCAAGTTTAAGTTACAATGTAAACCACTTTGACTAAAACGATAAAGCGGTATAAAAAAAATCTGTTAAAATTTTAGGTAGCCATGTTTCAGTTACAGAAAGCATTTCCAGAGTGTTTTGCACAATCAATTCATGTAGTAATGGAATCTTACTAACCACGGAACAAGTATTAATATATCTACATTTAAGAGCAGTCTTTACAGCAATTGTATTTAAATTCTTAGACACTGCTACATATAACTTCAGTGGTTCCACTAAATACCTA
This sequence comes from Ichthyophis bannanicus, assembly GCA_033557465.1. Classification (NCBI taxonomy): domain Eukaryota; kingdom Metazoa; phylum Chordata; class Amphibia; order Gymnophiona; family Ichthyophiidae; genus Ichthyophis; species Ichthyophis bannanicus. The sequence continues at coordinate 139,883,234 of CM066041.1, read as the reverse complement.
TCCCTGATCATTGGATCCTTCCTGTCAATAGGGTAAAATACTTTATATCTCTCCCTCCCTCATACTGCCCACATCCCCATATTGGAGTAATTATACACATTATCAACTCCAGGCACAATATCCACCAAAGTTTTACCATACCGCCGTTCCTCCGAGAATGTTACTCCTGATGGAATTCTGCACACACAATTCAAAATTCTGTATCAGAAGGTCTGAATTCTGCAGAATTCTGCATGCTTTATTTGTCAAAATAACAAAGCATATTGTTTTTGAATGATAATTGTAAATGTAATATAGAAATAATTCAAAATTTTGCACTTCTGTGATATCTTATTGTGCTGAATTCCAGTAGGAATAGAATTTGGTCCCACACATATCCTGCAAAGTGATATGCTAAGGGGGTGTGACGCATCAGTAGAGAACAGCATCTTTTCAAGGCCCCTGCTGTTGATGTCATTGGCGTGGGCAGGACCACTCTAGTCAAGAACAGCAACATTGTCCAAATAGACTCCCTGATGCTCACTCAAGCTGTCTGGGCTTTAATAAAATGCATTGTGCTCAGAAAAACAGCAGAGTCCATCAAATAGCCTCAATGGAATGACATCTTTCCAAGGCCTTCGCTGATGATGACTGATCTAGTGGTTAGAGCAACATCCTGGTAGCCAGTGAGACCAGAATTTTAATCCCACTTGCACACCTTGTGGCTTTGGACAAATCACTTAACTCTCCATTACCTCAGGACGAACTTAGGCACATGTTTACTAAGCCCCACACTAGAACTGCAGGATTCGGCTTGTCTTACTAGTGTGGGCACTGTGCTAGATGCAAAGGGGGGGGGGGGGGAGGGACAGGGACAGCCATCACTCTGAATTTAGCACAGCTTGCCACGTTATTGCTGCCATGGGGAGCAACTACCACTATCCACTGTGCTGAAGGCAGTTGCCAGGGCTGGTGTGATCACAAGACAAACAAGGTCGTTGTCTAGGGCCACAATTTCTGGAGGGCTGCAAAGAGGGGGACATTTTAAGCTAAGCAATAGATTCCGATAGCCAGGGGGTCATAAGGTTTAAGGTTTGCTTAGGGTGCCAACACCTTGAACCAAATCTGGGGCTGACCCTGGTAATTGCTCGCCAACAAGTGCCAGCAGCATGGAATTGCAAGGCCTGTGCTAGCGGTACCACAGTGGAAACGCTCATATCCTGCCCAGGTGAGTGCTGCCTGGGTAACACAGGCTTTCCAGCACAAGTCCCACACTATGTTTTAGCATTGCACTAAAAAAATGACTCTATCCTCACACTACCCTGGTAGTGCGCTTTAGTAAAGATGTCCCTAAGACTGTAAGCCCTCTAGGGAAGGGAAATACCTATTATACCTGATTATAACTTGCCTTGAAGAACTATTGGAAGTACGTGAGCTAATTACTAAATAAATAAATACAATTTTATATGATTGAAAAAACGTATAAGGCTGAAGACAGTTTGAATTGATCAAAATTGATGTCATCAAATGGAGGTTTTTTATGACCAATGAATGAGAAATCACACTATGGTATGAGATGGTAATATTATATAATATTGGTGTAAGTTCTAAGGTTTTTGCCCTCCATTTTTTGCACCTTATTAATTTCAGCCTTATCTACATATATTTTTTGATGTGAACCAATAGGCTTCTTCCTCATTTTTGACTGATATCCCCTAATTTTGTAGCAGTGTTAGCCTGTGGTCTGCCTGCATTTTGGTGTCAGTGCCAACTCGGTGAGTGTGGGATTATAAAGAGCTATCAATGAAAAAGGCAGGGCATTGAACCCTTTTTACTTTAAAAGAATTAAATAACAGTTTGCAGATGCTGTACTAGCAATAACAATTGGTGTCGAAGGATGGATGGTGTATAATTTGGGCACTGCCCTGATTTGAGTGCTCTACATAATCTGTGCCTCTAAAACAGTGGTTCTCAATCCAATCATGTTTTCAAGATAGCTACAATGAATATGCATGGGATAGATCTGCATTAACTACTTCCATTGTATGCAGATCTATCTCATGCATATTCATTGTGGATATCCTGAAAACCTGACTGGCCTGTGGGTCCGAGAGGACTGGGTTCAGAACCACTGCTCTAAAACATAGAAATCTTGCAAGATATAATTTAGCAAAATGAATTAGCCTGATTTGTGCAATGAATTTTGCTGTTGAAGGATTAATTTGCTGTGTGTGTCCATGTAGGTCCAGATTACCATGTTTTGCAAAAGGTTTCTAGTCTATTTCAAAATGGTTAAACTGTTTGTTTTAAAACTGCAGCTCTGTGAGCCTCTTTATAATTGCAGTTAAACATTCTCTAGAGGATTAATTAATGCTTTTTTTTAAGGGTCACTTTCTGTACTTGTGAGTATGTAATTATTTTATGTATAATTATCTGTCTAATTTGTATTTGTGAATTTATTTTTAAACCACTGCATTGTCCTTATGTGTCTCTGTTATTAAAAGTTTAATGCCTTGTATTAGGGAGTAGAGATCCTTGCAGTAAAGAAGAGGAAATTGTTTACAAAAATTGCGAACAGTACAGCCATCTCTTAAGAAAAACAAAATTGTTGCACTCAAATTTGACCTTAATTTTAAGATAACAGATAAGTAGCGTTCTTGAAAAGCACTAAAAAAATCATGTTTGTTGTGCTGAATCGTATGCATTATTTCAGCAATTAATCCGTGAGTTATTAAGCGAGGAAGATGTTTGTGGTGAAATAATGTGAATACAATTCACATTGTGTCAATGCAATGCACATTGAGGGTTATTTTAAAAGCACTGCGTGTGCTTTGAGCATCTGCAAACAGGCATGCAGTCATCTAAATCAGAGGTGTCTCGGGAAGCATTTTAGAAGCCGGTTCCGGAGACATCCCTGGCAGAAGGACATCTGATCCATGAAAGGGACATGATGGAAGCATATCTGAGGCGTTCCCAAGAACTTGGTTATCCTCATTTTGCCAGCCAGACATCCAGAAGATGTGGAGGAAGTGGTACACTCATATCCCCTATGTTTTCCATGTTGACAACAACCACTGATGGGGAATGAGGAATCTTGTTTTCGTTTTGCCACACCAATGAACATTTCCATATGCAAAGTAGTATGTGATAGATTTTCTCGTCCCTTTTCATAGCAGCAAAGAGAAATTTTGAAAAAAAAGATTGCCATGGAAGGAAAAGTGCATAATAAAAACTTTTTCAGGTATATTTGTAGCAAAATACCTGTGAGGGAGTCAGTTGGACCATTAGATGATGGAAGGGTAAAAGATGCACTGAGAGAGGACAAGGCTATAGCGGAGAGATTGAATGAATTTTTTGCTTCAGTTTTTACTGACCAAGACGTAGGAAACTTACCCCGGCTAGAAATGATATTTAAAAGTGATGTATCAGAGGAACTGAAACAAATCTCGATAAATCAGGAAGATATAATACAGCTAATTGATAAATTAGAAACATAGAAACATGATGGCAGAAAAAGACCACATAGCCTATCTGCCCTTCCATATCAACTACAATAGTCCGTTTTTACCTTTAGAGATCCTCTGTGTTTGTCCAATGCTTTTTTAAATTCAGATTCTGTCCTGATCGCCACAACCTGCACTGGCAGACTATTCCACGCCTCTACCATTCTTTCCATAAAGAAATCTTTCCACATCTTACTCCTGAGTCTATCCCCTTCCACTCTCATCCTATGTTCCCTTGTAGCAGAGTTTGCTTTCAACTGAAAGAGACTCTCACAGCATTTATGCCACGGAAGTATTTAAATGTCTTTATCATATCTCCCCTATTTCGTCTTTCCTCTAAAGTATACATATTAAGATCTTTACGTCTGTCCTTATATGTTTCATAACAAAGACCACTAACCATTTTAGTAGCCACCCTCTGCACCTACTCCAACCTGCTTATATCCTTTTGAAGGTGCGGTATCCAGAATTGCATACAATACTCCAAATGAGGTCGCACCAGACTTATACAGAGGCACTATCACCTCCTTTTTTTTTGCTGGCCATACCTCTCCCTATACACCTACGTATCCTTCTGGCTTTTACCGTTGCCATTTCTACCTGTTTAACTACTTTAAGATCGTAAGACACAATTATGTCCAGGTCCCACTCTTCTTTCCTGGACAGAAGTACCTCACCCCTTGCACTGTACCATTCCTTTGGATTTTTGCAGCCCAAATGCATAACCCTGCATTTTTTAGCATTAAATTTCAGCTGCCAAATTCTAGACCATTCTTCATGTTTAGCTAGATCCCTCCTTCTGTTATCTCCTCCTTCCTGGGTGTCTACTCTATACTCTATTGCATATTTTGGTATCATCTGCAAACAAGCAAACCTTACCTGACAGCCCTTCCACTATATCACTAACAAAGATGTTAAACAGAATTGGACCAAGGACAGATCCCTGAGGCACACCACTGGTAACATCCTTCTCCTCAGAGTGAGCTCCATTTACTTGTACCCTTTGTTGCCTCCCACTCAATTAATTTCTAACCCAGTCATTCACTTTAGGGTTCATCCCTAGGGTGCTCAGTTTGTTTATAAGTCACTTGTGTGGAACGGTGTCAAAGGTTTTACTGAAATCTAAATACACCACATCTAGGGCTCTCACTCGGTACATCTCCCTGGTCACGCAGTCAAAGAAATCAATCAGATTTGTCTGATAAGACCTGCCTTGGTGAATCCATGCTCCCTTGGATCCTGCAATCCATTGGACTCCAGAAGCCTCACTATTTTCTCTTTTAGTAGCCTTTACAATAATTTACTAACCGGCCTGTAGTTCTCAATGTCATCCTTACGTCCACTTTTGTGTAAAGGGGCAACTCTCGACTCCAAAGAGGCATTGAAAAGGTCAGACAGTGGAGCTGCTAGAATGTTCCCCAGTATTCTTGGATATATCCTATCTGGGCCCATGGCTTTGTCTACTTTTAGTTTGGATAGTTCCTCCTGAACAGTCTTCTGAAAATCGTTTGAGACCCCCATCACTTCTGTTCCTATTTGTGGGTTTTTTCTGAGGTCCTGCTGCTGGCCCTTTATTTGTGAAAACAGAACAGAAATATTTGTTAAGCCATTCTACTTTATCCTCATCAGTTTCTGCATATCCCTCCCCTGCACTCTTGAGTATGACAATATCACTTTTGCCCTTCCTCCTCTCACTAAGCTATCTGAAAAATTTCTTATCCCCACATGTTATTGCACTGGCTATTTCTTCTTCTTTTACAGTCATTAAAATCATCTGTAGTACCTGAAGATTGGTAACACCAATTTTTAAAAAAGGTTCCAGGGGTGATCCGGGAAACTACAATCCATTGGGCAAAATGGTAGAAGCCATTATAAAAAATAAAATTACTGAACAGGTAAAATAGACATGGTTTAATGGCAGAAAGCCAACATAGATTTAGCCAAGGAAAGTCTTGTCTTGCCAATCTCATATTTTTTTTGAAGGTTTGAATAAACAAGTAGACAAAGTGTAGTGTACCTTGATTTTCAGGAAACCTTTAACAAAGTCCCTCATGAGAGATTCTTGGGAAAAATAAAAAGCCATGGGATAGGAGGCAATGTTCCAGCTAACGTATAAAAGTATGTTCCCTGTAATAACACTTGTATATAGTTAAAACCATGTTCCATGTAAAGTATACAGAAGTATACAAATTTTTGTTCACTGTTCAATGTAAACCGCCCTTGATCTCTGGAAGGGGCGGTATAGAAGAAACTGTTAAAATAAAATAAAATAAATAAATAAATGTACTGTTGTGGATTAGGTACTGGATAAAAGATAGAAAACTGAGTGTATAGGGCTGAATGGCCAATTTTCTCAATGGAGAAAGGTGAATAATGGAGTCCCCCAGGGATCTGTGCTGGGCCCACTGCTTTTTAACATATTTGTAAATAACCTGGAAATGGGAATACCAAGGGAGGTGATCAAATTTGTGGATGATACTAAATTATTCTAAGTTCTTGAAACACAAAAGGATTGCAAAAAATTGAAAGAGGACCTTGATAAATTGGGAGAGTGGGTATCCAAATGGCAGATAACATTTAATGTGGACAAGCGCAAAGTTATGCATGTGGAGCCCAATTCCATAGCATACACATCTGGCCTGCAAGCACGGCCAAAACAAAGACAGGCCCAATCTAACCCCGACTCTGCAACGGTGGGTATAGACGCACCCGCGATGCTGGAATCGGGGGCATAGGCACATCTGCACAGCAAGCGCAAACCACAGTGGGGAAACACCGGCCCTCATTAACGAAAGGGACACTGGTATATGCAGTACACAGGCTGGACTCCCTTGCGCTCACTGTATTCCCATAAGAAGTATGTTCCCGATCCTGTGTGTGCATCTCCACAGCTCGTCCTTTCAATCACAGCATTGTGCTCATGCCACTTACACATAGATACTGATGATACAGACATCGTGTTGCACACCAGATAATATATACATGTCTGCTGCATGGCTGGAACACTACCCATTCATCTCTACACACAAAGATAATATAAAAGCAAGTAGAACACAATATAGCTATATGGACTTACCCTGCAGCAGAACAGACATGGCAGTAGAGGTATACCTTAGATAAGCATGAACTGGTCATCTCGGAAAACAGTCTTTACAAAGGCAAGTTTTCACTGGCATAAATAAGGAGAGGTTCCCTGCAGCTACATGTCAGAACATATCCCTGTCAGAAACGACGGCCCCGCTGAATGAGAGCATGCAACAGTGCAAGCAGCACTAATACATGTCCAAAAGCACCATTAGTGGTATGTACAAATGTGCACATGTGTGAATAAACAGGTGGACAAAGGTGAGTCGGTTGATATTGTGTATCTGGACTTTCAGAAAGCCTTTGACAAGGTCCCTCATCAGAGACCTTTGGCAAAACTAAAGAGTCATGGGATAGAAGGCAGTATACTATTGTGGATCAGGAACTGGTTAAAAGATAGAAAGCAGCGGGTAGGACTAAATGGCCAATTCTCCCAATGGAGAAGGATGAATAGTGGTGTACCCCAGGGATCTGTGCTGGGTCTGCTGCTTTCTGACATATTCATAAATGACCTGGAAAAGGGAATAACGAGTGAGGTTATCAAATTTGAAGATGGCGCAAAACTATTTAAAGTTGTTAAAACCCAAGAGGATTGTGGAAAATTGCAAGAGGATCTTGATAAATTGGAAGACTGGGCATCAAAATGGCAGATGAAATTTAATGTGGACAAGTGCAAAGTTATGCACCTAGGGAAGAACAACCCAAACTATGGTTACACGATGCAAGGTTCCACATTAGGAACCACCACCCAGGAAAAATATTTAGGCGTCATTGTGGATAACATGTTAAAACCCTCGGCCCAGTGTGCAGCGACGGCTAAGAGAGCAAATAGAATAATAGGTATCATAAGGAAAGGAATTGAAAATAAAACAAAAGATATTATAATGCCTCTATATCGTTCCATGGTGAGACCTCACCTTGAATATTGTGTGCAATTCTGGTCGCCGTATCTTAAAAAGGATATAGCGTTATTAGAAAGGCTCAGAGAAGAGCCACCAAATGGTAAAGGGGATGGAAGGATACTCCTATGAAGAAAGGCTAAAAAGGTTAGGGCTCTTTAACCTGGAAAAGAGATGGCCGAGGGGAGATATGATAGAAGTCTATAAATTAATGAATGTAGTGGAACAGGTAAATGTAGATCGATTGTTTACATTATCAGAATATAGAAAGACTAGGGGACATGCAATGAAGCTACAGGGTAAACTATTTAAGACTAATAAAAGAAAATATTTTTTCACTCAACGTGTAATCAAACTCTGGAATTTGTTACCGGAGGATGTAGTAAAGGCTGTTAGTGTAGCTGGTTTTAAAAAAGGTTTGGACAAGTTCCTGGAGGAAAGGTCCATAAACCGTTATTAAGAAGGGACCCATGATATCAATGCTTGACCCAGTACAAGCATTGTGGAACCTGTGTCTTTTGGGGAAACTGCTAGGTACGTATGACCTAGATTGGCCACTGTTGGAAACAGGATACTGGGCTTGATGGACCTTGGTCTGACCCAGTATGGCATATCTTATGTTCTTATGTGAATGTCGGCACGGGATGTCTATGTTTCTGTAATCTGTAAATATAGATGTCCCTGGCATTTTTCTGCATACTTTGCCCTGGATGTCCCAGATTGCACTTGAATGCCCTTTCTAAAATGCCACTTATCACTCCTGCTGGAATTCTGCAAACAATAATTCAAAATCTTGCACTTTATGGTGATATTTTTTTTGTATTGTATTTTAAATTAAGGGGTATGTTTACTAAACCATCTTTATGTGCGCTCTGTGATGTTATCGCGCGATAAGGTACCTTATCGCGCAATAATGGCGCTTTATCAGGCGCACAGGTACCTTATCGCGCGATAACGCGCACAGCGGCGCAAAAGAGCGCTGAAGGCGAGGAAAGGCTCCCGGAGGGCGGAGGAAGGCTCCCCAAGGGCGGAGAGAAGGGGTCAATTGGTGGAGAGTGGGAGGGGAGAGGCTCCCCGCACACTAATGCTGTGAAATCCGAGGCTGAAAACTAAAGCCAGTGAAACCCTGGCGTTAGAGCTGATTTAAAGGGAAGAGAAACCATTTCTGTCAGCAATGTACAGCAAAACCAGGGAAACCTACAAAAAAGTGATAAGTGTGATACATGTGCACGGAACAAAACTGCAAATAAACATTGAAAATGACCCCAACAAAATATAAAAAAAACATAACCAAGCTGGGCAATAGTGATATTAATGGGAAACATAAAAAACCACTCCCAAGAAAGCTCCAAAAAAAAGATATGAATTTTGGAAGGGTCTACTCTCCATCCCCATACAAGGTGAATGATCCCACAGTGAAATAGCACTGATTAGGGTTTCCCTCTCCATTGGACAGGTTTCCTATGGCATGCACATGTTCCACAACAGCAAGGCGGGCATGTCGGAATGGGCAACTGGACAGATGCTGGGAAAGGGGACACAGAGGGCTGCAGACGGCACATGCTGAACTGCAGCTGGGCCACAGTGCGGACTAGGGTGATGCCTAGGTGGCCCATAGGAATGCTGAAACAGTAGAGCAGCCAGACAGCAACTAATGAGGGCCCAGCATGGGCACGAGTGTGCTTCCCACAGTGTCACAGGGGATAGTACCCAGCAGGTACCCCCAAGGGCACAGAACATTGGCAGGCGGTGCTGGTGGGACGTGTGGACATCTATGCAGGCACCACTACCCCAGAACCTGCACCATAGGCAGCCGCCTACCCCAACACTGGATGGCCTGAGACTGCGCTCCACCAGCACCACCAGCAGAAGGGCATGTCAGCAGGGTGGCAGAGGGGTACTGGTGGTGGAGGGGGCAGTGTCAGCTGCCCAGAGCAGACCGTGGCCTAGCCCTGTGTAGGTGGGTGCCATGCACTGCAACAGACAGGCCCTCTCTGACAAACAGTCATGGTATCCCCAGGGAATGCACTCTCTGTGGCAACATGGTGGTGCAGTGCACACAGCCAGTGTGTTCAGGAGCAGAAGATCACAGGTTCAAGTCCCAGCTGTGGTTCCTGCCAACCCAGCCCCCATATTTTACCCACTACTAAAACGTGCTAATACAGACAGAACCTTTAGTGCAGATGATGTAGACATGCCCAAAACACCTACATTTTACCCTACAGAGCACAGACACCATAAACATGCGCATTACCTAAAGCAGAGTCTCCCAAATGCAGTCCTGGAGGACCAAACACCATTCAGGTTCCATGCTGCCTCTAATAAATGTGACTGTGCTGCATTGCTATGCACCGCCCCCATTGTATGCAGATGTATCTCATGCATATTCATTAGGGACAGCATGAAAACCCGAACAGTGTTTGGCCCTCCAGGACTGGAGTTGGGAACCTCTGCCCTAGAGCAGTGGCCAACAGGGGCAGACACACCCGCACCCACAGGCTCCATTATCCCAAGCCTCCTGGAGAGGCAGGATGTTGGGCCCTGTGTGCATCTCCCCATACTAGCACTTGCATACCTTAGCAATGCCACCCTAAACATGGGAAAACTGTACACAGCTATCAAAAGGTTGCTATGATAACTGGCAGATAGCAATTCCTACGTTAAGCACAATTGGCTGATTGAGTTGCATCATAGCAACCTTTCTGATGTCTGTGGAGTGTGCCTCAAGTCTGGTGTCTGACAGAGTGACCCCAACAGTACTGCGTACCATAGCCATGCCTGCACTGTGCCCAGGACTGGTATGGTGGCCAGGGCTGCCAAACACCTCTATAGTTGCACAATACTTGTAAATAGTTTACAAGCTTATGTAGCAAGTTTTGTAAATAGTTACCCCTGTTATCTAAGTTACTTGCCCTGTTATCTGTAAACTCATACATGTTAACTGTACTGAGCGTTTCTGTTCCATGTAAACCGCGCTGATGCTGAATAGTGCGGTATATAAGAGAATGTAAATAAATAAATAAATAAATATTGGCATAGGTGTGTGGAGTGTGTGTCTGTCTATCCAGTGTGTGGTGGCTGCCAACACCCTCCACAGCCCACACTGCTAGCACTGTTGCCAGTATTGGCCTGCCAATGTGCATAATGAGGAGCAAGGTACTGTGGGAATAGCCTGGATAGGGTGGCCTGGCCTGGCTGCATCTGCACAGGGCATAGGGCAATGTCACGGACATTGTAGTGCCCAGCCACCACCTGCACGGACAACATGGCCACAGCATGTCCTGCTGGGAGGTCACTCTCACCCTGACTGAGCAGTGACCACGGCATGGCTAGGTTCCCCCATAGTGCTATATAGTGTTTCTCTCATGTGATATTTATGGGTCCCTTTTGGGGCCCAATCACTGACTTATCTGCTTGGTGTGTATGCTGACATCCCAGTGCTGGGTACACGCATCTCCTCCAGGACCATGCACTATGGACTAGCTAGCAGACTGTCTGCAGCTAGTATGTGTCTTGCTGGAACACCTTGCAGGGTGCAGCGGCTGGAGGCTTGCTGCTAGAGAATGTCAGATAGTGGTGGGGGGCAGCTGAGCATTTCCAGGCCTACTGTCTGTCTGCTATTGTTTTATGCATGTGTACAGCTGTGCATTGCCTGCCCTGTAGGGTGTCTGTTCCCCAGCAGAACTGGGGTTGATGGTCCCCTCTACTGCTACCATTGCAGGGAAGTAGAATGTGGATCTATTGGTGGGCGATCCTGTTTCCCACCCTGAGCCCCAAAGGGTAGGTTGTGTGGTGGTACACAATCCGCCAATGGGTCCAAACACCCCCCCCCCCCTTCACCTACATCATGTAACCATGGCACCAACACAAGATATGCACTATTCTGGGTGCATCATAGCCCATAAGGGCTAGACATTTATTTATTTTATTTATTTATTTAACATCTTTTATATACCGCGCTATTTGTTTTCAGTGCGGTTTACAAGTAACAGATCTGCACAATCAGAAAACACTGGAGTGCTTACATTATAACAGGGAACTTAAACTTGGAACAGAGGGTAATAAAACTATAACTATGTACACACAGTGAAACTATGTACAAAAAGCAGAGTAAAAACTGAGCTATGTATAAACATATTGGGTACTTTAGTATTCACAGGCAGACTATGGTCGGAATAAGGTAGGACATAAGAGAACTTGAGGCAGAAATTACTTGTGAGGGAATTGGGGAGAAGAGTGAGAGTTTGTCGGTTTAGGAGGGCTGATGATCAGATGAGGATTGGATGCTTGTGCAAAATGGATCAGGAAGATGACTGAGAAATACAGAAGGACACAGATGTATCCTAGGTGTGTCTGCAGGAACTACCTATCACACACAGTAGCATTGATGGGGACCTGCAGCATGGCGTATTTCAGCCATGAAAGGTGCTGTGGACCTGGTGCTGGGCGCCCCACCTTACCCTCAGGGTGAGCACAGTACCCGCACAATGTGATGGTCTGTGGCTACTCTGTGCCAGTACCACACACGGTCAGTTCCCCCTACCAGGCCGAGGTGCTGTGGGGGTGCATACCCCATCTTGTGCCCATCTGTCGACTGCTGATTTGCATGTGCAGTGCATAATGGGTATGGGTGGGTTAACCCTATCCTGGTCACCACAGCAGACAGTTTGTGTGGTGACATGCAGTCCTCCTGCAGCCAGCCAGAGGTTTGTTAGCAGCTGTAGCCCACTGGTTACTTCACTGCCTGTGAAGCCAGAGGTCATGGGTTCAAACCCATGGTGGAGTTATTTGATAGGGCTGTCTGAGGCATTGTCTATTTTTAATGTACATTAGTGCTGCCAGCAAAAACACCCTCAGAGTACTGTAACCTTAAGGTGCCTCATAAGGCGCCTTATAGGGCGCCCTATAAGGTGCTTTATAGGGCGCCTTATAAGGTGCCTTATAAGGTGTCCTATAGGGGACATTATAGGGTGCCTTGGTGGACAGTGCACTTTATAATGTGCCCTATGTAGTGCGTTATGGGGTGCCTTATGCGGCACCTTAGGTTACGCCACCGTGAGGGTGTGTTTGCTGGCAGCACTAATTAAAATAAAAGTAAAATGCCTCAAAAATCACTACTTAAACAGTGACACCTCAGCCAACCTTATGCATTAGGCACACTGGGGGATCAAACTCATGACCTCTGTACCATCAGTCAGTGTATTAACCATTGTGCTACACCTCTGCTGCTATGTTTGCATGTCTGCGTGCCTACTTAAGATTATCACGCGTTAACGCGCTTAGCGGCGCTTCGCCCGATAATGTGCGCAGCAGCGCGCGTTATCACGCGATAATCCCATTTTGCTACTTTAAGACTGAAACGCCCACTCCTTTTATGGCATCCTGCACACTATCGTCGGGCGCATGTTAAGACGGTTTAGTAAACATACCCCTAAGTGTCAGTCAAAAACGATATGCTTTGTTATTTTGGCAAAGCTTGCAGAATTTTGTATAATGCAGACCTTTTGACACAGAATTTTGAATTCTGTGTGCAGAATTCCAACAGGACTAACTTACGTTCTGTCGCCTACTGTGCATTATTTTAATGCATGTTGCCAGAGGGCATGCTTTGTGTTTCCCCTATGTCAACTTATTTAAGACAGCAAAAAAGAGCAGGAGAGCCATGCCACTGGAAGACAGGAGCTTTATTCTGTGTCACCAGGTCTGCCTTACATGTGATTCAGCCTTAGGGTCTTCTTCAGGGGACTTATAAACAATAAAATAAATAATAAATACATAAACCTTAATACAAACAATATTCACCATTCTAAAATCTAGATATTAATATTAAGAATTGTGCATCTATCCACCCAAGTCCACTACACAAGGGGGCCTTTCATACAAACATCAACCAAAATGTACATAGTAACAAAGCAGCTAATCAAGTTCAGACATTTCAAACATAAGCTCATTTGGAGGGCACAATAGAGGCTTCTAGTTGCCTGGCACTTATAAAGGCTAGTAGCTGGGAGGGCTAAAAAACCCCATAGGAAACAACCTGATATTGTGTATCTTTCTTGATTTGCTTTCTTTTCATGTGTCATCCTGTTTCTTCAAGAGAGTGAATTGTTAACTTTCTTGTTTCAATTGTAAAAATTTTCTATAAATAAAAAATTTAAAAAAAAGAATTGTGCATCTAACAAGAGCCAATAGTATAAACCTATTTGGTAATATTCATTATAAATACAGTACATATATAATCAAAATTAGATAAAAACATATATGTGAATACATAAAATAAATAAGTAAATAAATAATATAGAAAACAATACAAAATATTAAATGGTAAATACAATTCATATAAAAACACTGAAAGGAACTACCAGCCCTGGATATCATTTGCTGTGACCCACAAGACAGGAATAAACACATAGTAACATAGTAAATGATGACAGATAAAGACCAGCATGCGGCTAGAGTTGTAGAGTTGCACCTGCCTCTCCGTGCAAGTTGTCCCCTTCTATTTAAAAGTTATTTAAGTATATTTTAATAACATCCTCTTTCCATATAAGGATCATCTGTGTCTGCCCTATGCCTTTTTGAATTTGGTCACTGTTTTTGTTCCCACCACTTCCATCTGGAAGGCATTCCAGGCATCCACCACCCTTTCAATGAAAAAGAAGTTCCTGACATTGCTTTTAAGTTTACCTCATTACAGCTTCATTTTATGTTCTTCCCTGTCATTAATACCCTTTAAGTGTTTAAACATCTGTATCGTGCACCTGTTCCTCCTTTTCTCTAGAGAATACATATTTATATCTTCAAGTTTCTTCTCAAATGCCTTCTGGCACAGGTCCCATATCATTTTGATCACCTTCCTCTGAACCATCTCAATTCTTTTTATATCCTTTGCAAGTTACCTTAAAGTTCTAATACAAGCCTTTTAACAAAAAGGACTATCACGCCAAAATCATCTCCAAGAAAACTGCATCCTAACTCTAAACACCTAAAGAAAACCTGCTATATTATAAGGAAAGGAAAACCATGGAATGTGTACTGCTTGTAGTAACATATAATCCAGAACTAAATAAGTAGGCTAGGCATGTTTCATGGAATTCATTCCTACACCTGTGTGTGTGTGTGTGTACCATTCATATCTTTGTATCTGAATTGGTATGTTTTGTGTATGTCATGTCTGTGTATATGCATGGATCTCTGTTCTGTATGTTTATTTGTTTTTTATTGTGTATGCATGTGTATCTTTGTGGTCTCATATGTTTGTGCAAGATTGAATGAATGTGCATGTGTTTGTGTCAATTGTATATTTTTGTGTGTGTGTGAATACTTGGACATATACGACACATGTACACATGTGGCTATGTTAGTATATATGTGCATGAGTGTATTTATTTATATATTGTTTCTATGTGTCTGAGAGGGAGAGGAGATAGAAAGGGAGAGCTGTTAGACAAGTGCAATTCTGTACCTGCTGTTTACCCTGAATCAGTGTTTGTATAGTGCAGCTGTTAGAAACAATAGAAATAATAGCAAGCAAAATGCAATATATATGTCAATGTGAAATGTAGTAAATAACAGGAGAATTATTTCTAATCCTTATGTCCGTGTGTGTATGATGTTGTATGTGTTGTGTTCATGTGTGTGTGTGTGTGTGTGATGCAATGTGCTGCCTTTGGTGGGATAACTGGGGATGGTGTGGACATAATCTTGGGGGGCTGGTAATTACAGGGGGATATTTTTTGTGGGTAAGGCAGTTAGCAGGATGGTAAAGCAGTTGCAGGAGATAATTTCTGGGTGGAGCAATTACAATGCAGTAATTCGTGAGGTGGCGGGGCAGATACAGGGGGCAGTTGGCAAGGTAATGGGAGAGTTGTAGGATAGCTTTTGGGGGTGAGGCAGTTGAGTATTTTTTAGAGATGGGGCAGTTTATGGGGTGGATGGCATTTGTTTTAGAATATTTGTTTTTTATGGATATGGGCAATTTGCAGGCTGGTGCGGCAGTTGTGAGTGAGTAGTATTTGGGAGTGAGGCAATTGTAGGGAAGTCCTAGAAGGTCTCCATTGCAAACAAGGTAAATCTGTGGCTCTAGATACAAATTCTCTGCCTGAGAGTTCTTAAAGAGGGTTATTTTTATTTTTAATGACTTTCTCTGGTGCTTTGCCAATTGATTTGTTTTGTAGCTCATATTGCAGGGTATTTTTGTGGCTTTTTTTCTCTCCTCTAAGCTTCAGGTTCAAAGAGGAAGGCAAGCTCTTTGACATCACTGTACTCCTCAGGTATTAGTTCATTTGAAAGGGAGAGTCCTAGAACTTAGCTAAGCTAGCTTTGCCAAGATGGGAAAATAGCTCAGGGAGTCATTAGTGGGATGGGAACAGCTGGAAGACGTAGACAAGCAGTGGGCAAAACTGAAAGGGGATATTTTAAGGGCAACAAACTATTTGTTAGGAAAGTAAAAAAAAATGTAACAGTAAAAGGAGGAGACTATGGTTCTTGAAAGAAATAGCTGAAAAGGTGAAAAAATGAGGGTGGCCGTCATAAAATACAAGAGGTCACAGAAAGAGGAAGACAAACATCAAAAGCTAAGAGAAGCTAGGGAAAGTAGTCAGGAAAGCAAAGATACAAATAGAAGAAAAAAAATAGCCAATGCAGTAAAATGCGGGGAAAAGACATTTTTCAGATAGTGAGAGGAGGAGTGCAAAAGTGGTAATCTCCAGGAACAAGCAGGAATAAGTCCTCACATATGGGTACGTCGGTACCGACGGAGCCTGAGCGGGAAAGCTCCCCAGCTTCCCAGAAGGAAAGCTTTTGGGGCCTCCCACTGCGCATGCGCGCTGCCTTCCCGCCTTCCTGACCAACTCTCCTCAGTTCTTCTTTTTCCGCGGAGCCAGCAGGTCGTGTTCCTGTCACCGCTGAAGAAGTTGTTATTTTAATTTATTTCTTTGGCCGCGTGTAGTTCTGTGAGGCCTTTAGGCCTTCACTAATTCTCCCTCATGGAGAAACAAGCCTCTGGGTTTAAAAAATGCACCAAGTGCAGCGGTACTATTTCAGTCACAGACACCCATGAATGGTGTCTTAAATGTTTGGGGCCTGACCATTCCATTCCGGATTGCCCATCCTGTTCTTTGATGTCTAAACGTGGCTTACAGAACCGGGCAGCCAAGTTTCACATGCTGTTTTCTACAGATACTCCAGCATCGACATCTTCCAGGTCTTCCTCTCCTGATGGATCTCAGGTAACCAAACTTTCCTCTGGCAGGTCCTCAAAGGGCAAATCTCCCTCTAAGTATCGAGATACCCCTGGGCTTGACCCTGAGGACCCTGCCCCAGCCAAACAACTCCGGCGGGAAGCTCCGGCTTCCAAAGCTCCTCCTATGGGGTTACAGGTTGACATCGATGACACGGCCTCGACCGATCACCTGTTAGACTGTTCTGGGGTACCGGCTCAATCATCCGGTACCGACATCCAGACAGTCATGGCGTCCATGGATCATACAGTTCAATCCATGCAGCAGGCCATTTTGGCTTTTATTAAGGCTGCGACGCCCTCGGTACCGCACCCTGCGGTACCGACTCCGGTTCCGGTACCACAACCGATACCGGTACCCATGCCTTCCACATCGACCAGGATACCGATTCCGGTTCCCGGTTCCAGGGTTTTTCCCGATACCGATCCGGTTCCAGATACCCCCGATGTCGATGCCGGTCGATACGCTTATCGATCCCTGGAAGCAAACAGACGATACTTTGAGTCTTCTGATGATTCTGATTCATCAGATGACTCTGCTGAAGTATCCCTTACTCTACTTGAGGAGCCCTCTTCTCCAAAGAGGAGAATGTCTCCTCCAGAGGATTTATCCTTTCAAGACTTCATCATTGAAGTAGCTAAAGGTCTTTCTATTTCTGTATCCTCTGAAAAAGAACCTAGAGCAAAAAAGTTAGACATTTTAGGATACTCTAAGGTTCCCAAAGAGGCAGTCACCTTGCCCATCCATGAAATTCTTCAAGATCACATGATGGACTTATGGGAGACTCCTCTCACCCTATCTCCACATTCTCGTCGTCTGGACACCATGTATCGTGTCCCCCCTTCTCCTGGGTTTCAAAAAACTCAGCTCCCGCACCACTCCATCGTGGTGCAGTCAGCTATGAAAAGGATCAAGAGTACTAAAAGACACTCTTCTACTCCCCCAGGAAGAGAATGTAGGACTCTGGATGCTTTTGGAAGAAAAATCTTCCAAGCAAGTATGCTTATTGCCAGAATCAACTCATACAGCCTCTATATGGGCATGTTTCTGAAGGAAATTGCATTAAAAATACACCATTTTCTCCCCTTTATCCCAGAGGATAGAAAGGAGGAGTTCCTTCTTTTGCTGAAGCATACCCAAGATATTTCAAAGTTCTCCAACAGAGCAGCCTTTGACTCCTTTGAGGGTGCTAGCAGATCCTCAGGTATTGCCATAGCGGCTCGCAGAATTGCTT
This sequence comes from Ichthyophis bannanicus, assembly GCA_033557465.1. Lineage (NCBI taxonomy): Eukaryota > Metazoa > Chordata > Amphibia > Gymnophiona > Ichthyophiidae > Ichthyophis > Ichthyophis bannanicus. The sequence goes on along the minus strand of CM066041.1, from coordinate 139,865,293 downwards.
GGCTCCAGGCCTCTAACCTTGAACCCTGGGTCCAGGATGGGTTGGGAAATTTGCCCTGTACAGGTGAGAATCTGTTTGGTAAGGAGTGGCAAATCAAAGCCACTCAAATGGATGCAGAAAATGCTGCTTTAGATAGACTTTCTAAGTCTACCTCTACCCCTGTCAAGAAGAAATCTTTCAAAAAGCCTTTCTACAAGAAGGCCAGATTTGCCACAAATACTGGCCAACAATCTTCTGCAGCTCGCTTTGCTCCTAAGCGTCAGCAGCCTAAACAGGCCAGGGCAAAACCTGCAGGGGCTGCTACAGCCCAACAGTCCCAACCCCCTCAGGGTTTTTGACTTAAAACTAGAGAACTTAACCTTTCTGGCTCTAAAACATCCAGAACCTCTCACCATTCCAGGAAGGTTAACTCATTTTGCTCCCAGATGGGAGCAAATCACATCAGAGCAATGGACCCTCTCTATCATCAGAGAGGGCTACAAACTACATTTCTCCAACCTTCCTCCCCATACCATGGTGAGAAGTTTCAATTCTCCCCCATCTCTCCTAGACCTGTTGGGTCAGGAGGTGACCACTCTTCTCGCCCAAAAGGCAATAGAAGAGGTTCCTCTTCCTCAACAAGGGTCAGGTTTTTACTCCCCTTATTTTCTCATTCCCAAGAAAACAGGGGGGTACAGACCCATTCTGGATCTCAGAGAATTGAACAAATTTCTATACAAGGAGAAATTCAAGATGCTTTCTCTAGGCACTCTCCTTCCATACCTACAGAGTCAGGACTGGCTTTGTTCTCTAGATCTCAAGGATGCGTACATACATATACTCATCCATCCATCCCACAGAAAATTCCTACGGTTTCTGTTCCAGGGAAAACATTTCCAATACAGAGTACTTCCCTTCGGTCTAGCCTCTGCTCCAAGGGTATTTACCAAATGCATGGCAATAGTAGCTGCATTTCTACGCGCCCTGGGAATTTTTGTCTTCCCATACCTGGACGACTGGCTCATCCGAGCTCCATCTCAGTCCAAGGCTCAGACTTCCCTGGATCGCACCAGGTGAATTCTACAGTATCTGGGACTTGTGATCAATCTGCCAAAGTCCCAACTCACCCCTACTCAATCCTTAGAATTCATAGGGGCCTGGTTGGATACCACCACCGCAAGGGCCTATCTACCTCAGGCCCGTTGCCAATGTCTAGTGCACTTAGCCTCTCAGACTCAGTCCAGAAGCCACTTGACTGCCAGAGAGATGCTACAACTATTAGGCCACATGGCCTCCACAGTGCATGTGGTGCCTTATGCTCGCCTACATATGAGAGCAGCTCAATGGACTTTATCCACCCAGTGGACTCAAGCATCAGGAGCTCTCTCAGACCAAATAGCAAACTCCAATCGTCTCTTTTGGTCTCTCCAATGGTGGATATCCACTCAAAATCTGTTGTTGGGGGCCCCCTTTCAACCATTGTTGCCCCAAGCAACCCTCACAACAGATGCCTCCCAAACAGGTTGGGGGGCTCATATTCAAGATCTCTCCACTCAGGGCACTTGGTCTCCACAGGAGACCACCCTTCATATCAACCACTTGGAACTTCGAGCAATCTTTCTAGCTCTCAAAGTTTTTCATACCCTCCTCAGCAACATGACAGTCCTTATTCACACGGACAATCAAGTAGCCATGTTTTACATAAACAAACAAGAAGGGACTGGCTCTCTGTCGCTTTGCAACGAAGCTCTAAGATTATGGGCCTTCGCCAGAGAGCATCAAATCCATCTCCTGGCAGTATATCTTCCAGGAATCCAAAACTCTTGGGCAGACAGACTCAGTCGAGTTCTGCTTCCACACGAATGGTCCCTGCACATGGATCAGGTACTCAGAATCTTCCAGAAATGGGGAACCCCGGACATAGACCTCTTTGCAAGTCCGTGGAATGCCAAACTTCCCCGGTTCTGTTCCAGAATTCCGTGTCAGGGTGTTCAGACCAAGGATGCCTTCCTCCTGCATTGGGGTCAGGGTTTCCTGTATGCCTTTCCACCCATTCCTTTGATTCCCAAGACTCTGTTCAAACTTCAAAGGGATCAAGGGTCCATGATCCTCATAGCTCCACGCTGGCCACGCCAAGTGTGGTACCCTCTACTTCTGCATCTCTCCCAAGCCCCCTCCCTGGACTTGGGAGCGGCTCCAGACCTTCTGTCTCAGGAGGAGGGGACTTTGTGGCACCCAAACCCCAAGTCCCTTCACCTCAGAGCTTGGTTACTGAAGGCCTAGACCTTCAACACTTCAATCTTTCGCAGCAAGTGAAGGATATCCTACATGCCTCTAGGAAACCTTCCACTAGGCGTTCTTACGCTTTTAAATGGAAAAGATTTTCCATTTGGTGTGCTCAAAAGGGTCTTAACCCTCTGGCACTCCCATTGAATTCTCTTTTGGAATATCTCCTGCATCTCTCCAATGCAGGACTCAAAACGAATTCAGTAAGAGTCCATTTGAGTGCTATTGCGGCATCACTTAAGCCCATCAATGGACAACCTGTTTCCTCTCATCCTCTCATTGCTAGATTCATGAGAGGCTTAACTTTAACTAAACCTCCCATTCGACCTCCTCCGGTGGCATGGGACTTAAACTTGGTTCTTGGTCAGCTTATGAAGCCACCTTTTGAACCCTTAGCCACTACCTCCTTGAAATTTCTTTCCTGGAAGGTTATTTTCCTCATTGCAGTCACTTCAGCTCGCCGCATCAGTGAACTGCAGGCCTTAGTGGCTAATCCACCTTATACAAGGTTCCATCATGATAAGGTAGTCCTTAGGACAAATCCTCACTTTATGCCTAAAGTGGTCTCACCTTTTCATCTTAATCAAGAGGTATATTTACCTGTCTTTTTTCCAGCTCCTCATGCATCCAATGCAGAGAGGAACCTTCATACTCTAGACTGTAAAAGAGCTCTTGCCTTTTACCTCCACAGGACACAGTAACATCAAATGTCTTCTCAGCTTTTTGTTGCTTTTGATCCTTCTCATTTAGGACTTCCAGTCTCCAAAAGAACACTCTCCAATTGGATTGCTCAGTGTATCTCTTTTGCTTACCAGAGTAAGAACCTTTCTCTGGAGGGCCATGTCACCGCTCACAACGTGAGGGCCATGGCCACCTCTATGGCTCATTTAAACTCTGTGTCCATTGACCAGATCTGTCGAGCAGCCACCTGGGCCTCGGTTCATACCTTTACAGCCCATTACTGTTTGGACAAGGACTCCCGCCGGGATGCCTTGTTTGGTCAGGCTGTCCTCAGACACCTGTTCCATTCTTGAACAACTCCAGCCCACCTTCCCTGAATGGATGCCTGAGATCCATAGGAAGATGAAGAACCTTTCAGGGTCTCATACCCTTCAGGGGATCTCCCGGGCATCTTAGCTAGGGAGTCCCCATATGTGAGGACTTATTCCTGCTTGTTCCTGGAGATAGCACAGTTACTTACCTGTAACAGGTGATCTCTGGGAACAGCAGGAATTAGTCCTCACAACCCGCCCACCTCCCCTAGGAGTTGTATCTCTCTCTCTCTTCCTTTCCTCTCTCTATTGTCTCAGCTATAAACTCGAACTGAGGAGAGTTGGTCAGGAAGGCGGGAAGACAGCGCGCATGCGCAGTGGGAGGCCCCAAAAGCTTTCCTTCTGGGAAGCTGGGGAGCTTTCCCGCTCAGGCTCCGTCGGTACCGACGTACCCATATGTGAGGACTAATTCCTGCTGTTCCCAGAGATCACCTGTTACAGGTAAGTAACTGTGCTTTGTCAGACTCAAGGGTGAAGGGGAGGAATATGTAGAAGCTGATGATAAAATGGAATTGCTTAACAAATATGTTTGTTCTGTGTTCACAGATGATGGGCCAGGGCGTTAACTGATGATCTTAAGGTGGTCAAGCAGATAGAAAAGGTGATGCATAAGGAGAGGAATGGCCAACAGTAGAAGGAGGTGATAATGCCTCTGTATAAGTCTTTGGTGAGACCTAATCTAGAGCATTGTGTACAATTCTGAAGACCATACCTTCAAAATTATATAAACAGGATGGAGTCTGTGCAGAGGGTGGTTCCCAAAATGGTTAGCGGGCTTTATCATAAGGCAAATGGGGAAAGGCTTAATAATCTCAATGTGTATACTTCTGTGGCATAAATTCACAGGAGGAGAGCTTCTTTCAATTGAAAGAAAAACTCTGCAACAAGGGGGCATAAGATGAAGGTGAAAGGGGATAAACTCAGAAGTAATTAGCAGAAATATTCCTTTATGGAAAGAATGGTAGATGCATAGAATAGTCTCCCAGTAGAAGTAGTAGAGACAGAATGTATCTGATTTCAGGAAAGCGTGGGATAAGTACAGAACATTTCTAAAGGAAATAAAAAAGGCCGGGACCGCTACACCCTAGACTGCAAGCAGGTCCTCATGTACTACTTCAAGAGAACCGAGGGCCCGATTTTCAAAGGCATTTACATGGGTAACTGTCCTAGTTACCCATGTAAATGCTTTATCTGGGATTTTCGAAAGACACCTACACAGGTAGTTAGCATCAAAGGGTGTTCCGGGGTGGAGCGGTGGCGGAGGAAAGGGCTAACCGGTTAGCAGCGATTTTCGATGCTACCCTATTAGCCCCTGCACCTGAAAGATAGGTGAGGAAAAACCTTCCCTATTTTTAAGGAGCAAAGGGCTAAGCGGGTAGTATCGAAAACTGGTGCTACAGAGCTAGCTCCTGCGGCTTTTGGGTTATGCAGAGAGACCCAGATTTTCAATGCCGGGGGCGCATATGACCCCGGTATTAAAAATCTGGGTAAGGTGGATGGCGGGTGGGCTATACCTTGATGCGGCGCATAGCACTGCCCAGATGAAAATCGGGCCCTGAGTTAATAAGGAAGTCTTTGCAGCTTTAGGTCTTTTTTAACCCCAGCAGAGTTGACATGAGTTACCAAATGAACTTTAGCAAATTGGCTTGCATTCTGCATCCAACTGTGTTATAAACAAATGTGCTCCTTTGAACACTAAAGTCACACCAAATTAGAGCTACTGAAGCTATGGTAGATCTACTAAAATTTGCTTCGCTGGATACAGTTTGTAAAGTAGCAGTATGGTCCTCGCTTCACCCTTTTTCTTTGCAATACCGTCTGCACCAAGTCTCATTAAAGAACAGCACTTTTATTTCAGCTGTGTTGGCCAATCTGCCTACGTTATATGGCAACACTCACAGGGAGGATATTCAAAGCGATTAATGCAGTTGGCAGACCTTCTAACTGCATTAATCGTAGTGAATGAGATATTCAGCAGCACTAACCAGGCAGAAGCTGAATATCACTGTTGCCCTGTGTCGTAGGGCACCCTCTGTAGAGGGGTAGTAGACCCAGGAGGGGCCCGGACACAAGAAAGGTTAGGGTTGAGGTTGGCCTATGCTGCAAGGATCAAGGGTGGTTATTCCTTGTGGCTTCCTTGTAACCAACGCTCAAAGAACGAATGCACAGAGTGGAGGGAAAGTTAAAGGCTTTATTTCCCTTTCTTGCACAAAACGGTTCAAATGGATTGGATATGGTAACAACTGAAATGTCCTTACTTCAGGATAGGGAAAAATAAAAGCAAGCAAATAAAGTAAAGGCTGTTATCTTCTCAGAACATTTGTACAAGAACAATAAACTTCCTTCACTTAGTTATCTGATACATTGGGGATATATTCAACACTCCCCGAGGCACAATATGTACAATCCATTGCATTATCTGATTCTTCCCCCTCTGATCCTACTTGCATGGACTCAACCTCAGAAGCCTCTGAATCTGTAGCATCAAGGTAAACGTAATCGGGTTTCTTATATACTTGTTGCACTATGTCCCAATGCCTAGCATTTAGCTTTGGGCGTCGGTCTCCAGGAGTTTTGCAGTACAACGGTCCCTCTCTGATTAGAGGTTCAAAAGCAGATTCATAAAAAGATTTCCCACTCAAAGTTCTCTTCTTAGACAAACTTCTTTCATAATCTTGCTTACAAGAATGTTTAGGGTAACAGTAATCCTCTTCCCACTGTCTTCCCCATACTTTAGGCTTCTGAAGGTAATTATCAGTAATAAGAGTTTTACCTTTGAGACTTCTCTTCCTTCTTTCTAGTAAGGCTTGAGGCCTACCTTGGTTTGGCTTCAGCGCAGCAGTGCTCAGGCTCTCCTGTGGTCTTTCCTTAGACTTCAGACCATAGTGGTAATGATGTTTTCTTTCCTCCAAACAAACATTTCCCACCTCTGAAAATGGACGAACCTCTTTATTCCACGGCTGCTGTGAGGACCATCTGCCAGGTACTCCCTTGCGGTCCCAGTACTTCTCTTGGCTTTTTCTCTGTTCCTTATTCCACTCCAACTCTGGTTGAAGCTCCTGCTTGGCTTTCTGCTCAGGACTCTGCTTCTTTCTGCTCTTGCCAGTGTATTTGCCTTCCTCTTGGCCTCCTCTACTCTGGCTCTGGCTGCTGCTTCTGCTTTGGCTGCTTCTTTGGTCCTTCTCCTCCTCCCTCTCTAAGTCAGACCTGCCTCTGTTCAAAAAGAAGCTGTCTGGGCTTGCGTCCCGCCCAGAGGGGCGTGGTTTCTTGGTCTCTCTCTCGACTCTCCTGCTCCCCCTAGATGGATCCTCCCAATATTGCAGGTTGTGCTTGCCTTTTTCAGGTTTTAAAACTTTTTCTCTCTCTTCAAGAGAGTCCGCTGCATCACACCTGTTAGCTTCATGGCAATCCAGATAACCCTGATAATCTCATATATGACCCCCGCATTGAATATCTGGGCTTAATGTTCAGCGGTGACGGCTAGCTGAGCAGTGAATATTGGGCCCATACTGTTTTTTGGTGCTGACTTATCTTGAGAAAGGGACAGTATAAAAAAAGTGAGCAGCCTTACATTTGGATACCTGACTCGTTCTTGCTAGTTGACAGATAAAGCATTATTGTTCACCTGAAACAGATGTTTTCCATAGACAGCAGGACCTCCCCAAGAGTTGCCTGAATTTCTTGAACTTTGAAACTGAGTTGCTGAGGAGACTGCTGCAAATGGGAAGGGCTGGACATGCTGAGAATTTTTTACTAAGTTATGAACTCTGGGAGAGTAGTTCCAAGCTGGCGCCATAGGATGATGCCACCAACCTGTGTGCTTGATCAGTTCTGCTGTCTATGGAAATCTGTTAAAAGTGAACAACAATCTTCACAACCCTAAACAAAGGCATTTGGAGTAACCTCCAGAAATCAGCAGTTACAACACCTTACTGGGGAGACTAGATGGGCCATTTCAATCTTCATTTGCCATCAACTACAATGTTACTATGTTATGTTCTTAACTTAAGTGGTTTTTTTTAATACAGAAGAGAAATTATTCAACAGTCTTCCACATTGTAATATCTGGAGAGGGCAAGTACAACATTTCAGTCCAGCGCAGCACTACAATATTTTTTTTTCATTTGTGAGTGATATCTACAGTGTTGGAAGTACGATGAGTATCTTGGCTTTAGAAATAATATGGAATGATAAGGGTGCTCTGATTGGTCCCTCAATGAAGCATCCATTGGATAGAATAGCCACTCAGAGCTCCCAAACACTCCTTGTAGCTATGATCAGCTTTCCAACTATGTGAGATAGATAAAAGCTTTATTAAATATATGAAATTCTGTTCAGAACCTCATTCCTTGAGATTTTTGGTTGCTACAGCAACTCATTCCAGTGTTCTATGCTTTCATTTTCTGTTAATGAATAAAATGCATCGATATGTAAGACCAATGCACTTGGCCATTTGCATTCTTATTATCAGCTGTAAATGCAGTCCCTTAACAAGAAGACCTTTTGAACTTTGAAAATATATTACTGTAAGCAAAATGTGCTTATAATAAGAATTACTTGCATAGGACTGAACATGGGACTGTGAAACTTGTTTTAAATATAGCTTGTACCTAATTAGTGAAATTCTCTATGGTATTGGAAATGGAATGTCTGCATTAACCAATTGGCCATGGTACCCATCAGGCTTTATATGACAAAAGAAGCCTGTTGAGTCTTACTCCAACTAAGACAGTTTATAGAATGACTTTTGAAAGAATTAAAAGTACACTGTATGAAAATATATTTCAATTGCTTTTTGGCTTGAGTTTGCTGTACTATCAAAATTGTTCATGCATGAAACATATTGCTTTCAGCATGAGCAATCATCTAAATGGGTCTGGAGCTGTGAGAAGCTGCCATTTGAATATGGGTCTGGGAAAGTTGAGGATCTCTCGAAGAACATGCTAACTTATGAAAGGATGGGTGAAACTGCCTATCTGGACAGATTCATCAGACTTTTCCATAGTCCTGAAATGAAAGAAAAGTCTTAATATATCAGGCAGAGCTTCAGAAGGTGTCATAGGAGGATCTCAAAACTTGATGGTCCTCACTGTGAAAGTATCCATCAGTTTATGAGAGGAGCCTGCAACAATTATTGTGGTATAAAGTATGGAAAAGGAAAGATGAGCACTTAGGAAAATACCATATTTTTTCTCTGTCATTGATCTTAGAGCCAATCAAATTGTGGCGTTTGTCCACTAGCATTCAGGCACACAAGCAAGTTGCTTAGTGTGATATCAGACATACCATAAAATACATTGGTTCTGCAAGAATTCACATTGAAAGTGGGTTTATTTTTATGGGAGGCCATCTGGTCAGTAAAATGAAAATCAGGAGAAAAATCTGTTGTCTTACTTGGCCTCTGCTGAGCATTTTCAAGATTTAGTGTCTGTTGAAATTAACGAAGCAATCTTTAGGTTTGTTTAAACACCCTGCAGACCTCAGGTCTATTGGAGCTTATTTGCCTGAGTGCTGTGCCAAGGGCTTCCCTGAATGATTCTCATCTCTGTTTCTCAGCAACATTCTCTCTAAAGTGCTTGGGAGTTGGCCGCTCTTTCCTACCTTTGGGAGTAGTGTAGCAGTATCGCAGCTCGAATTGTGAGAGATAGGTTGGTCCCCAGGAGTCCTGCAGAACTTGTTTGTCCCTAATGATTGAAACTATGATTTTGCTGCACCACCCCTGATGGTAGGAATGCAGATAGGACTCTCATGCACCTTAGAGGCAATGATGGTTTTCAGTTCAGCAAATCTGCCTCAATGATGTTATTGTTATGGCCAATGGGCCTGAAGAACTGGTCCACGACCCACAGGGAGATACTGTAGATGCAGATATTGGCAGATACTGAGAGAGACAGGGCGTTTTGAAAACATAACAGCTCAAACCATTAAGAAACAGAGAAAAGAGAATGTTGTAAGACAGAGACAGAGAGAGAAGGCATAGACACCTTGTATAAGAGGCTTGGGGAGGCTAAGCCTCCCTAGCCTCAACTGCAATCTTCCTTTACCTGCCTGTAGACCCTGCGAGTCCTCCTCGGCAAGAACAGCTGCTTACAGCTGTGCCGAGTGATGGGCAGGGGGCCTGTTACTCACACTGCTCCTTTGGGTGGTAGGCTTAGCTTATTTCACCAGGAGTGGGCCCAGGTCAATACCGATCATTGGGTCCTTAATATCATTAGCACAGCTATGTTCTCAATTGTGGTCTTTCCATGCAATTCTGCACGATCAGGGCCATCCTAGAGCAGCTTCAGCAACTTCAGGTTGTTGGTCCTGTGCCTCCCCTTCAGAGGGGAAGGGGAAGGTACTCCATCTACTTTGTCTTTCTCAGGAAAGATGGCTCCTTCAGACCTATTCTGGATTTAAAGATAGTCAATGCCTGCCTCCATGCATCCTGGTTTTGGGCGGCAACCTTCTGATATGTCATTCAGGTGGTTCTGAAGGGAGAGTCTCACTTTGCTAGACCTTGCTGAGGTCTGCTTCAATATCCCCATTGAAGAGGATCAGGAATGCTTCCTGCGCTTTATCATCCTAGGCACTCACTGTCAGTTCTATGCCTTGCCCTTTGGCCTAGCGAAGGCATTCAAAACCTTTTCCAAAGTCATGGTCATCATTTTGGCTACCCTTCAGGAGTAAAGCATCTAAGTGCCCTGTATCTGGATGACTGGCTCACAGAGGCCAAGTTGCATGTTGAAGTCTCCCATGTAACGACCTGGGTGGTATTTATTTATTTAATTGTATTTATTTATTAAAACATTTATAACCTGCATTCAGGGCAGGCCCAACAACTAGGCAAACTAGGCAGTGGCCCAAGGCAGCAGTTTCTAGGGGGAGGAGGGGGTGGCAAAGAGCAAGGCATTCAAAGGTAAACAATAGATTCTGACAGTCAGGAGGGGCATAAGGCTTAAGGTTTGCCTAGGGTGCCAACAACTTCAACCAATTCTGGAGCTGGCTCTGCCTGCACTATCTAATATCCTATGCGGGGTACAACAAAACATACATAAAATGCTTCACAAAAAAATAATATAAAACATTTTCTTTTACACATTTACACAATAAAAATGCTGCCAATGCTCATCTACTAGAGATGAACTTTTGCATCATACATTAAAAACATTAGTAAAAAAGTGAGCCTGACTTCTTCCTAAATGCAAGTCCATGAATTCCATAATCGGTGCAGCAATAGAAAATACCCGAGAATGCATGTCATTCAAAGAAACCATATGCAACGATGGGACAGTCAGGTAAGACTGATAAGATGAACACAACTGATGTCCAGGGAGGAAACTGCAAAACTGAAGAAAAAAAATGTGGGACTTCTCCAGTAATGCTTGAAAAACCATTACCAGAATTTTAAACTTTACCAGTTTTTCTAATGGGTGGTCTGGGTGATGAATCACAAGAGTCACCTTGCCCCCTGGCAGTCTCTGGAATATCTTGGGGTGCTTTTCAACACCTGCTTAGGTCCGGCCGAGAGGTGAGCCAAGCTTTTGTTTCAGGTTGGAAGGTTTCAAAGACAGTGTTCTACCTGGGCTTGGGATTACCTCCAGCTGTTGGTAACAATAGTGGTAACGATTCAGCTGGTGCCCTGGGCTCAGGTCCACATGTGGCACGTCAGAGGGCACTCCTATCACAGTGGTTCCCTCTCATAGGACTATGATGTCTGGCTTCCCCATCACCTGTTAATGGCTCAGAGTCTGCTATGATTGTCCTGTTCCTCCAATTTGATGGAGGGGCATGCCCTTTGAGATTCTGCAGTAGTTGTTGCTAATATTTGCTGGGGAGCTTCCTGCTTTGGATGGTCCAGGGTTGATGGTCCATCTTAGACAATCAGTTGCCTGGATGCACAGACCATTCGCTTAACCTTCCTGCAGTTTTGCTACCTTGTACGGACCCATGCGGTCTGAATTTATTTGGACAATGCCACAACTGTAGCATATGTCAACTGTCCAGGGAGAACAAAGAGTATAGGAGTAGCCTTTGAGATGAAACTACTGTTCTCTTGCTCCTCTAGGTGCAACACATTGCTGGCATTGAATGTTGAGGTAGATTATCTCAGTCAACACACCCTCAATCCAGGGGAGTGGGAGTTGTGCCATCTGTGTTGCAGCATATTCGGATCTGCTGAGAGCACTCATACATGGATCTGATGGTAAATCAGAATGCCAAGGCCAAAAGGCTTTTCAGCTATTAAAAGGAGGCTAGTTCCTTGGAAGTCAACACCATAATGCAGTAGGGTGTGTCTATTTTGGAGATGTCATAATTTTAAAAAACACTAGTGAAAACATGGTACAATTTCATGTGGCAAATCAACAACTAGCTTTAAATTTTGTGTAGTATGTTATTTACCTCCCTGTACGCAAATTATGCAAAAATACACAAATTACTGTTGGAAATAGGACTTGTGTCACATAGCAGATGGCTTACAATAGCTCTAAGGTTCATATGTATTTCCAAGCAAAATTCAAAAGGAAAGAATCTAAAAATCTTAAGAATGATTGTAGAGTTCTGTGTTGGGGTTTATGTGGTGAACTGGTTCAATATAAAAATAAATAGTAAATGGACACAAGGTCCCAGGCATCTCCTTTTCCAGCTGCAGCTGTCGAAAGAACAATGTGAAGAGGTAAGAAAGATAGTCATGCCTACAGTGAGAAGGTCAGCTTGTTATGGTTACAGCGAGTCTATTCTGCAAGCTACACTATGTTGTACAGTGAAGAGGGACAGGAGAGAGGAGATGCAGTGGAGAAGTTATTGAAGATCAGAGGTGAAAGAGATGAGAAGACTCAGCTTGGAGGCAGCAGTGTGAGACCCAGGAAAACACCATCCATCAACACTGAACAACTACACACACCCAATTACTTGACTGGAGCTCTGGAGTCTCTGAGCCTCTTCTTACCTTTATCATGAAAAAAGCAGAGATCAAGGCATTTCTGAGCAAGCCCATGGTGGTTCCAGACTGGCCATCACACATCCAGTCTATAGAAAGGTGTATGAAAATGACATTTGAGACTGCTGGTCATGTGTACAGTCAGGAGAGGAGGGAACATTATATTAGGGATCAGATGGTCAGCAGAAAGCTCATGAGCTGAAACAGAAGCAAACAAGATATGGCTTCTTTGCTGGATTTTGTTAAATAACATTAAATTAACTGTATAAATGGCATTTTAAAGACAATTATGTGGCTACAGGTGGTGTTCAGACTATTTGTACGGTCAAATAAATATTACTTAATTTCCATATATTTCAACTGTGATTTGATGTAGGTATATAAGAACATAAGATATGCCATACTGGGTCAGACCAAGGTCCATCAAGCCCAGTATCCTGTTTCCAACAGTGGCCAATCTAGGTCACAAGTACCTAGCAGTTTCCCCAGAAGACACAGGCTCCACAATACTTGTATTGGGACAAGCTGTGGATTTCCCGGGTCCCCTTTAATAATATTTTATGGACCTTTTCTCCAGGAACTTATCCAAACCTTTTTTAAACCCAGCTACACTAACAGTTTTTACTGCATCCTCCGGTAACGAATTCCTGAGTTTGATTATGCGTTGAGTGAAAAAATATTTTCTCTTATTAGTCTTATATGGGTTACACTGTAGCTTCATTGCATCCCCTAGTCTTTCTATATTCTGATGACATAAACAATCAATCTACATTTACCCATTCCACTTCATTCATTAATTTATAGACTTCTATCATATCTCTCCTCAGCCATCTTTTTTCCAGGTTGAAGAACCCTAACCTTTTTAGCCTGTCCTCATAGGGGTATCCTTCCATTCCCTTTACCATTTTGGTGGCTCTTTTCTGTACCATTTCTAATTCTGCTATATCCTTTTTAAGATACAGCGACCAGAATTGCACATAATATTCAAGGTGCGGTCGCACCATGGAATGATACAGAGGCATTATAATATCCTTTGTTTTATTCTCCATTCCTTTCCTTATGATTCCTAGCATTCTATTTGCTCTCTTGGCTGCTACTGCACAGTCCAGGATCCACCCAGTGGCTGCAACATCTGTTGCCTTTGCACATTGGTTTTGTGCAGAGTTCTTCACTGTCTTCGCACTAGTTCAGTATATAGTTGAGCTTGGTCCTTATTTGGGTGACTTTTTTCTTATCTTTTGGAGGCTATGCCTGGTTTCGAGTAGCCTCCTGTTTATTTGAGATTTACCATATGCTTGGCTAACAAAATACTGAAGTGTGCCCTAACTACACCAGACTAATACCAGTGATGACACTGGAAACATTTAGTTGTTTCTCTGTCTACATCATTTCCTGGTAGTGGAACATAACCCTCTGGTCTGGTCTCTCAGGACTCCAGGATAGGAAATCCTCAGGTTACTAAAATTTCAATTCTTTTTAAGGGATTAGGGAATAGCAAGTTGGAGGGGAAGGGGGATGTCAGGCCACGTAGGGATTGATGGGGTAGTTTTACCTGGCAGGCACCTTTGACAGCATCCCTGGAGCATCAGCTTGTGTGTTAGTGGTCCAATGTTCTCAGGGGAAAGTTAATTATATCTCTTAAAGGTTTATATTTACTATTGTGTGTTACTACATTAGTGTATTTTATGCTTGCACATTATTAGTAAATAGGTTGCATTGCTGAAAATGGGACCTGCAGTAAATAATGCACATTATGTGTGTGTAACATAGTAAATGATGGCAGATAAAGACCAGCACAGCCATCTAGTCTGTTCAGTAAGGTGGCTGGAGTTGTAGAGTTCACCTGCCGTTCTCTGCAGGTTACTCCACCTCTGTGCCTCTGCTTAAGATTATACCTGCCGCTCCAGGCAGTTTACACCTCCCTGTTCATGAAGTTATATATGTTTGCTTTGATTCCATCCTTCTACTATATAGTGATCCTCTGTAGCTGTCCCATGCCTTTTTTAATTCTATCACTGTGTTTGCTCCCATCACTTCCTTCAAGAAGGCATTTCAGGCATCCACCACCCTTTCCATGATAAAATATTTCCTGATGTTGCTTTTAAGTTTACCTCCTTACAACTTTATTTCATGTCTACTCATTCTACAGCTTACCCATCTTTGAAAACGGTTTGTTTGTTCATTAACACCCTGTAAGTATTTAAACATCAGTATCATATCCCCTGCACATCCTCTCCTCTCCTCTCTAGGGTGTACATGTGCCTTCTGGCACAGGCTCCGTATCATGTTGGCTGCCTTTCTTTGAACTATTGCAAGTCTTTTTATATCCGTTGCAAGATATGGTCTCCAAAACTGACCACAATACTCCAAGTGATGCCTCACGAATGACAGGTTCAGGAGCACTAATACCTCCTTCATCCTGCTGGTTATTCTTCTCTATATGAAGCCTCACTTCCTTCTGGTTTCAGCCACCTCCTTGTCACACTGCTTTGCCACCTAGAGATCCTCAGACACTATCACTCCAAGGTCCCTCTCTTCGTCCATACAAACCAGCCCCCTGTTATGAACAGCTCATTTGGGTCTCTGCATCCCAAGTTTATCACTCTGCAGTTCTTTGCATTAAGTCTCAATTGCCAAGTATTAGACCATTCTTTTAACTTTTGTAGATATTTTCTCTTGTCTACTCTCAACAAAGTGTCCACCTTATTGCAAATCTTTGTGTCATCTGCAAAAATGCAAACTTTTCCTTTCAACTTTTTGGCAATATCACCCACAAAGATGTTGAATAGTAGCGGTCTCAGGACTGATCCCTGAGGCACTTCACCACTCAACCTCCTTTCTTCAGAGTGAGTTTCATTCACCACTGCCCTCTGCAATCTGTCAGTCAACCAGTTCCTGATCCAGTTCACCACCTTGGGATCCATCCCTAGGCTGCTCAGTTTATTCACAAGCCTCCTATGAGGAACAGTATGAAAGGCTTTGCTGAAATCTAAGTAGACCATATCCATCACATGTATGTAAACGTGGTACCATCTTTCAGTAAACCTAGCCCAGCTTGGTTTCAGTGAATAACACAGTTTGCAAAGTTTAATGCAAGTAGCATTATTCATTTTGCATAATAATGACTGTTTTGCTTTCTTGAACTTTCTGCTGCTTTTGACACTGTTGACCACAACCTTCTCTTTGATACCTCGCCCTTGCTTGGTTTTAAGGGCTCTGTACTATCCTGGTTCTCTTCTTATCTCTCCCATCGCTCTTTCAGTGTTTGTTCTGGTGGATCCTCCTCTACTGCTATCCTGCTCTCAGTTGGTGTATTCCAAGGATCTGTCTTTGGTCCTTTTCTCTCTATATATCCAGTCCCTTGGTGCACTCATCTTTTCCCATGGCTTTCAATAACCTCTTTACGCTGATGATTCCAGATCTACCTCTCTACACTTGAAATCTCTCCGGCAATCCAGGCCCGGATCTCTGCCTGCCTTTCTGACATTGCTGCTTGGATGTCTTACCGCCACTTGAAATTGAACATGGCCAAAACTGAGCTCCTTATGTTTCCCCCAAACCCTCCTTTCCCTTCCTCCTTTCTCGGTCTCTGTGGATAACTCTCTACTCCTCCCTGTTTCCTCGGCTTGCAACCTTGGGGTTGTCTTTTAATTATTTATTTGGAGTGGAGGCGTGACCTAGTGGTTGGGGCAAGGTACCTCAGGCCAGAAGGTCAGGGGTTCAAATCCCACTAGAGGACAGCAACCTTGGGCCGGAAGGACTGGGGTTTCTAGTCCCACAGGTGCTCCTTGTGGTCTTGGGCAAGCCACTTAACCCTCCACAGCCCATGTTCCCTGTAAAATAGTTATCTCCAGGTTATAATGCCCTGTTCAATGTAATTTCAGTTTGTTCAATGTAAACCACACTGATGCAGAATAGCACGGTATATAAGAGAAAATAAATAAATAAGTCTTTGACTCCTTTTTCTCCTTCTCCACCCACATCCATCTGATAGCTGAAACCTGCAGTTTCTTTCTCTATAACATCAACAAAATCCACCCATTCCTTTCTGAACACACTACTAAGACACTTATTCACTCTTTAGTCACCTCCCATCCTGAGTATTGTTACCTACTCCTTGCTGGTCTCCCTCTGAATCATATATCTCCCCTTCAATCTGTTCAACACTCTGCTGCGCGACTAATCTTCCGCCAGCCTCCTCATGCTCATACTACCCCTCTTCTCAGGTCACTTCATTGGCTCCCTATCCGTTTCTGCATCCAGTTCAAACGTCTTCTGTTGACCTAAGTGCATTCACTCTGCAGCTCCTCACTACCTTTCCTCTTATCTCTCCTTACACCCCTTTTCAGGAACTCCACTCTTCTGGTACATCACTTCTATCTGTGCCCTTCTCTTCTATTGCGAACTCCAGACTTCGCTCCTTTCACCTTGCTGCTCCTTATGCCTGGAACAAACTACCTGAGGCACCTTCTCTGGTCCTTTCCAGGCTGAAAACGCAACTCTTCACTGCCGCTTTTGGATCTTGACTCCTTTGTGTTCCCTTACCATTCTCCCTAGATGTATCCCGTGTCTACAGCTAATGTGTTGTCTGTTTTGACTATATTATAAGCTCTGATGAGCAGAGACCTTGTTTTACATGTGTCTGTGCAGCACTGCATACATCTTATAGTGCTATACAAATGCTCAGTAGTAGTGGTAGTAATAAAGCTCATTATTTGACATACATTGTGGTGAAACGTCCTGTGTTGAATTACATTATTAGCAAATAATGCATGTTATTGCCAAATAATGCACATTATTGCCTTAACCCAGCTTTGTAAATATGTAATTAGATTGTAAGCACACAGGGGCCAGTAAAATATTTACTGTACCTGAATGTAACTCATCCTGAGCTACCAAGAGGCTGCTGTTCCTGCTAAAAGCGATACAAACTACACATGTATTTCCTGTGTTCTTATACTGTACATATTTTATAAAAAGACCATCATTTGGTGAGTCGCTTATAAATCTGGGAAATTGTGCCTGATCAGACTTGGATGTCCCTTTTCCTACCCAGACAACCTATGCAAAATTGGGCTTTCAAAACAGTCAATTATTTTTCACACCATTGAGTAGAGAATTGTCACTACCATGTTAGTCCATTTGAATATGTGGAAATAAGGGTCAGCAAATAAGTTGTAGGTGGCACCTTTTTGCTGGACTAAGGTAATGTATCTTTGACAAGCTTTCAAGCATTACCCTCTCTTCATCAGGTCAATGAAGACGTGGTGCAGTTACACGGGATTTAAATAGATCTTAGGCTGTCTGCTTATGTCGTTACTGTTCAATGAAAGGGAGTGGGAGAATAGGGGGATGAGTCTGTGACACTTCACTTCAGTACTAACGCCTTATCCACTCTTAGGCTGTCTGCTTATGTCGTTACTGTTCAATGAAAGGGAGTGGGAGAATAGGGGGATGAGCCTGTGACACTTCACTTCAGTACTAACGCCTTATCCACTCTTAGGCTGTCTGCTTATGTCGTTACTGTTCAATGAAAGGGAGTGGGAGAATAGGGGGATGAGTCTGTGACACTTCACTTCAGTACTAACGCCTTATCCACTCTTAGGCTGTCTGCTTATGTCGTTACTGTTCAATGAAAGGGAGTGGGAGAATAGGGGGATGAGTCTGTGACACTTCACTTCAGTACTAACGCCTTATCCACTCTTAGGCTGTCTGCTTATGTCGTTACTGTTCAATGAAAGGGAGTGGGAGAATAGGGGAAGAGCCTGTGACACTTCACTTCAGTACTAACGCCTTATCCACTCTTAGGCTGTCTGCTTATGTCGTTACTGTTCAATGAAAGGGAGTGGGAGAATAGGGGGATGAGCCTGTGACACTTCACTTCAGTACTAACGCCTTATCCACTCTTAGGCTGTCTGCTTATGTCGTTACTGTTCAATGAAAGGGAGTGGGAGAATAGGGGGATGAGCCTGTGACACTTCACTTCAGTACTAACGCCTTATCCACTCTTAGGCTGTCTGCTTATGTCGTTACTGTTCAATGAAAGGGAGTGGGAGAATAGGGGGATGAGTCTGTGACACTTCACTTCAGTACTAACGCCTTATCCACTCTTAGGCTGTCTGCTTATGTCGTTACTGTTCAATGAAAGGGAGTGGGAGAATAGGGGGATGAGCCTGTGACACTTCACTTCAGTACTAACGCCTTATCCACTCTTAGGCTGTCTGCTTATGTCGTTACTGTTCAATGAAAGGGAGTGGGAGAATAGGGGGATGAGCCTGTGACACTTCACTTCAGTACTAACGCCTTATCCACTCTTAGGCTGTCTGCTTATGTCGTTACTGTTCAATGAAAGGGAGTGGGAGAATAGGGGGATGAGTCTGTGACACTTCACTTCAGTACTAACGCCTTATCCACTCTTAGGCTGTCTGCTTATGTCGTTACTGTTCAATGAAAGGGAGTGGGAGAATAGGGGGATGAGTCTGTGACACTTCACTTCAGTACTAACGCCTTATCCACTCTTAGGCTGTCTGCTTATGTCGTTACTGTTCAATGAAAGGGAGTGGGAGAATAGGGGGATGAGTCTGTGACACTTCACTTCAGTACTAACGCCTTATCCACTCTTAGGCTGTCTGCTTATGTCGTTACTGTTCAATGAAAGGGAGTGGGAGAATAGGGGGATGAGTCTGTGACACTTCACTTCAGTACTAACGCCTTATCCACTCTTAGGCTGTCTGCTTATGTCGTTACTGTTCAATGAAAGGGAGTGGGAGAATAGGGGGATGAGCCTGTGACACTTCACTTCAGTACTAACGCCTTATCCACTCTTAGGCTGTCTGCTTATGTCGTTACTGTTCAATGAAAGGGAGTGGGAGAATAGGGGGATGAGCCTGTGACACTTCACTTCAGTACTAACGCCTTATCTACTCTTAGGCTGTCTGCTTATGTCGTTACTGTTCAATGAAAGGGAGTGGGAGAATAGGGGGATGAGTCTGTGACACTTCACTTCAGTACTAACGCCTTATCCACTCTTAGGCTGTCTGCTTATGTCGTTACTGTTCAATGAAAGGGAGTGGGAGAATAGGGGGATGAGTCTGTGACACTTCACTTCAGTACTAACGCCTTATCCACTCTTAGGCTGTCTGCTTATGTCGTTACTGTTCAATGAAAGGGAGTGGGAGAATAGGGGGATGAGTCTGTGACACTTCACTTCAGTACTAACGCCTTATCCACTCTTAGGCTGTCTGCTTATGTCGTTACTGTTCAATGAAAGGGAGTGGGAGAATAGGGGGATGAGCCTGTGACACTTCACTTCAGTACTAACGCCTTATCCACTCTTAGGCTGTCTGCTTATGTCGTTACTGTTCAATGAAAGGGAGTGGGAGAATAGGGGGATGAGCCTGTGACACTTCACTTCAGTACTAACGCCTTATCCACTCTTAGGCTGTCTGCTTATGTCGTTACTGTTCAATGAAAGGGAGTGGGAGAATAGGGGGATGAGTCTGTGACACTTCACTTCAGTACTAACGCCTTATCCACTCTTAGGCTGTCTGCTTATGTCGTTACTGTTCAATGAAAGGGAGTGGGAGAATAGGGGGATGAGCCTGTGACACTTCACTTCAGTACTAACGCCTTATCCACTCTTAGGCTGTCTGCTTATGTCGTTACTGTTCAATGAAAGGGAGTGGGAGAATAGGGGATGAGTCTGTGACACTTCACTTCAGTACTAACGCCTTATCCACTCTTAGGCTGTCTGCTTATGTCGTTACTGTTCAATGAAAGGGAGTGGGAGAATAGGGGGATGAGTCTGTGACACTTCACTTCAGTACTAACGCCTTATCCACTCTTAGGCTGTCTGCTTATGTCGTTACTGTTCAATGAAAGGGAGTGGGAGAATAGGGGGATGAGTCTGTGACACTTCACTTCAGTACTAACGTCTTATCCACTCTTAGGCTGTCTGCTTATGTCGTTACTGTTCAATGAAAGGGAGTGGGAGAATAGGGGGATGAGTCTGTGACACTTCACTTCAGTACTAACGCCTTATCCACTCTTAGGCTGTCTGCTTATGTCGTTACTGTTCAATGAAAGGGAGTGGGAGAATAGGGGGATGAGTCTGTGACACTTCACTTCAGTACTAACGCCTTATCCACTCTTAGGCTGTCTGCTTATGTCGTTACTGTTCAATGAAAGGGAGTGGGAGAATAGGGGGATGAGTCTGTGACACTTCACTTCAGTACTAACGCCTTATCCACTCTTAGGCTGTCTGCTTATGTTGTTACTGTTCAATGAAAGGGAGTGGGAGAATAGGGGGATGAGTCTGTGACACTTCACTTCAGTACTAACGCCTTATCCACTCTTAGGCTGTCTGCTTATGTCGTTACTGTTCAATGAAAGGGAGTGGGAGAATAGGGGGATGAGTCTGTGACACTTCACTTCAGTACTAACGCCTTATCCACTCTTAGGCTGTCTGCTTATGTCGTTACTGTTCAATGAAAGGGAGTGGGAGAATAGGGGGATGAGTCTGTGACACTTCACTTCAGTACTAACGCCTTATCCACTCTTAGGCTGTCTGCTTATGTCGTTACTGTTCAATGAAAGGGAGTGGGAGAATAGGGGGATGAGTCTGTGACACTTCACTTCAGTACTAACGCCTTATCCACTCTTAGGCTGTCTGCTTATGTCGTTACTGTTCAATGAAAGGGAGTGGGAGAATAGGGGGATGAGTCTGTGACACTTCACTTCAGTACTAACGCCTTATCCACTCTTAGGCTGTCTGCTTATGTCGTTACTGTTCAATGAAAGGGAGTGGGAGAATAGGGGGATGAGTCTGTGACACTTCACTTCAGTACTAACGCCTTATCCACTCTTAGGCTGTCTGCTTATGTCGTTACTGTTCAATGAAAGGGAGTGGGAGAATAGGGGGATGAGTCTGTGACACTTCACTTCAGTACTAACGCCTTATCCACTCTTAGGCTGTCTGCTTATGTCGTTACTGTTCAATGAAAGGGAGTGGGAGAATAGGGGGATGAGTCTGTGACACTTCACTTCAGTACTAACGCCTTATCCACTCTTAGGCTGTCTGCGTATATCTTTACAGTTCTAAGAAAGAGAGTAGGAGATGATGAGACAGTGAGACTTTACAGTTTAAAAGTCTTCCGCCTGCTCTCGGTAGTAGGTAAGAAAGTCAATGTCTCTTGATTGAGTCCTTTTGGGTCTCAAAGTATTTGATCAGTCTAATTTCTTGTGTATTCCTCGCAAAGAAAGGAAACTTCAGGAAAACACAAGAGAGGAAAAAATTTGAATTCTGATATTGTCCTCATCTCTACCACCTCCACTGAGATGCCATTTCATGTATCCATTATACTTTTTGTGAAAAATATTCCTTAGAATATTCTGAGACTGCCTCCTTTCACCTTCATCCTATGATCCCTCTTTTCAGAGCCTCCTTTCCATTATAAAAGGCCCGACTTGTGTATTTATACCGTGTAGATTTTGAAATGCTTCTGTCTTATCTTCCCTTCCTTGCCTTTTTTGCAGGCTATGCCTGCTTAGATCTTTAAGTCTCTCTCCATGTAGTTTATGCTGACTGTCAGTCTTTTTCATAATATTTGTAAAGTGGTACCAGAGGTACCACAACATCGTACAGAGAGAAATGAGAGATGGTCCCTGATAACATACAAGAAATGGTAGACAGAATCTAATTTTAATCAAAACTTAACAGCTTTGAATGACATTAAAATCATGTGTTTTTAAAAAATACCCCCCCCCCTAAATTCTGACTTTTGTAGCAGCCTTAATTTTTGCATGCTGTATAATAATCTATTTATTTAGGCATATTTTAATGTATGCTTCAATGCACTGTTCAAAGTGAGCTACAAGGAAATTCCACAATACATTAAGGGGCCAAAATTGAAAGCAATTAATGCGGTCAGCAGACCTGGCAACATGGGGCATTAGGGCGTTCTGGGGGCGGAGTGGAAGTGGCACCCGGGGATTACTGGGCAGTGACGATATTCAGACGCTGCCCGATTATCCCTAAGCAGCCAAACTTAGGCACCTTAAAGCTGGCCTAAATTTCGCCGCAGAAACTAACAGAGCAACGGCTGAGTATTGCCACTGCCCAGTTAGCTTCGCTGCGATCTGGCCAACCCGGATTCTCAATGTCAATGGCTGGATAGGCCCCGACATTGAATATCCAGGTTTTAAGTTCAGTGGCAACGGCTAGCCGCTTTAGAAAAGTTAGCCGCTACCACTGAATATGCCCCTTAAAACCTTTCCTGCTCTCGCACTTAAAATTCATCGTCCTTCAGTCCCCCAATCTGTTCAACTGCAGTCCTATTTTATTTGTTATTACACCATCCTAAATAAACACAGGCCTGATTTTCAGCCCCATTTAACTTCATTCATATATCCGTATAATTCAGTGGGCAGCCACCTTTTCAAAGTTAAGCGCCAACCTAATTTGTATATTCAGCGGTTCTTTCTGTTTATGGAGCACGGCTGAATATGCATATAAATGAGATGCATCAGCAACTATCCCTGTAAAGTAGGCCTACTATTTGACAGGACTAAATTAAATGGATGATAATGTTTTAGAGACAGTGCTAAACAGATTATTGCCAGCTCCACTTTTGCTCCTTCCCAAGTGTAGCAAGTTAAATGACCAGATTATATCTGTATAATGGCTGAAAATACACGTTTGAGTGCGTTCTGCATTTGCTGCCGACTGGATAACAGATGACTTGCTTTTAATATTAGCCCCTACATTTTTGCCTTTTTCCTGACTGCCAGGTGTTATGTTGCACAGATGATCTCTGCAAGGTTCTCGCTCTACTCAGGCTGCTATAAGGACTGGCCTGTCCACTAGGCAGACGAGGCGGCTGTCTAGTGAGGCAGATCTGGATGGGCGATGTGGTGACTTTGGGCCACCACTTTGGTGCCTGCAACAGGCCATGCGTTTTGGCCACTTCTGGCCACGTGGTTTGTCACTTCTGACCCCCTCCAACACAGCTTCCTGTTGGAGGGTGGTCAAAGATGGCAGGCCATGTGTGCCGAAGCACATGGCCTGCTGCGGGCACCAAAGCCATAGTTTTTAAACTGCTGCCGCTGCTGGCTCCCCAGAAGACCAAATCAGCAGCAGCAGTGGTGGTAGCAGCATCAGAGAAGGGCAACATGGTTCGGCATGGGGTGGCGGTGGCTCAGCATGGTGTGGGGGTAGCTCTGCACAGCAGGGGAGTGGTGTGGCGGGGCCTCCTTCCTGGGGCAGCAGAAACCCTTGGCCCTTCCCTGACTGCTATTTTGTGCTAATTCCTCAGGAGAGGAGATACAACTTAATCCTATTATTTTCATTAGCCACCGAATAACTTTCTACATTGATCTATATTCACTAGTCACAAACTCTTTCATGATGTAATAATTGTAGTTACTTTGGTTAGATACTTCAGTTTTACTTTAGAACCTTCGACCACATCTGTCCTTGAGGTGGCTGTAGTTTTATGAGCAGTATATTGAATATTCTTGAATTACCTATTGAATTGATGGGAAACAGCGATGATAATATAAAGTAGCATTTACCGTAAGAGCTACTAAATGGTGGTAATTGGATGCCACTGCTCAAATTCTGTGCATGCAGCTCAAATGCAGTGGTACCCATTCCTAAGGCCCCGATTACCATGAAAGTCCTGTGAACCTGATCCCCGTTTCGGATAGTGACTGCAGTACACTGCGGTTCTGTTTGAAGCTGTATTACTATCAAGGATAGTCATAGGATGCCACTGTTTCAATATATACTGTTCTTCACAGAAACAGAATTCACAATGAGTTAAAAGACAAAACAACACTCTGCACTAAAACGTTCATCCATCTGAAGCACATAGAAGGGCTATCAAATATGTTTCTCCTCTTGCTTTTCAGTTTGTGCAAAGGACGAACACTCTATTCTGTGGTGAGAGATGCAAAAATTGTCCTGGATGTCAACAAGACCAGACAGATAGCACAGGAGATTGTGAAGGTAAGCAGATCAGCATGGGATATAGATGAATCACAGTTTAGACTTCACTATTGCCAGGTTTCCTGAACAGCCATCAGATCTTTGCATGCACATCTCTGGTTGCATTATAAACTTTATTTTGGTCAGATGAGTAGAATCAAGATTGAGGGAGAGAGTCACAAAAGGAGAGAAAATGGAAAGCAAAAATGTTAATTCTTTCCTGATTTCTTACAGTAGATCAAATAATCAATAACTTTTGTCCTATAATAGTTTGAAGACTATCATATTTTAATGTGCAAGATCTACATGCTTAGAAGGGTAACTATTCTTTCTGGCTAAGACTAAGAGACTTTTACTTATAGGGGAGCACTGAATTTTCAGTCACTCATGTGGCTCTGTGTACAGAAATCTTACTCACTACAAAGCTATGAGATCTGGTGAGCTGAGAGCATGAAAGCATAATAGAACTCTTTTAAGCTAAGAAACTCATCACTAATCATTTTTTTGGCTACTGAAAATAAAGCTTATCATGGCTAGAGTGATGCTTTTTGTTAATTTTTGCAATTTAAAAATATTTTGGGCTGATATTTAAAGCAAATTGTATATTCACTGGCAGCTGGTGAACATGTAACTTGTTTGTCTATATATTTTCAAAAAATATATGGATAATATTGAGTCATTGAGATCACGGAATAATACAATATTGTCTGTATAAAAAGGAGACAGGTTGAGGATGGACAAAAAATTATCCAGATAGCTTTGAAATTCAGCTGCTATCTCAGTAAGTTATGAGAGTTAGTTTCAAAGCCCTATTCATATTTTAAACATGAATGTAGCAGCAGAAAGACACGGAAGTTGCATCCGCATAGAAAACACAATTTTGGAAAAGCTGTAATCTCCACATTTTTCTGCCAAGTACATCATTCTTTGCATGTTTTTTCAGGAGGTGTTTTGGGGTGTGGCTTGAAAAGCACCAGAATTTGCATGTCTGACATATTTCACATAGGCCAGTGATATGCTAGGTGGAATTTTTGAACATACCAATTTACACCTGCTATAAATCATGAATATTGTTTAAACCCTAAGTATAAACGCTCTATTTATATTCTTAGATCGTGATATAATTTAAATTTTTTATCGTTGATCCTCTTGCTACTCAATACATAATGTAAATCATGAATAAGCACTGACCTCCCTCGTCTTTTGGGCCTGCTTATGTCACTGGCGGCTGGAGGCGCTTTGCTTGCGATTCCATTTGTGTCTATTTAGGTGTCTTTTGGGCTACCTTTTGTTTCCCTGTGCCATTTCTTATGCCTCTCCCAAACCTACTTTCCACTTCCCTTCATATATCTTTGTATAGTCGTCCTCCCTGAATCCTTCTCCCCTCCCCATGATCACTCCGAACTCAGTGTCTCCTACCCTAGCCTGGAGTGTATCAGTCCTTCTGCTGGTTTGCTGCTTGATTCTTTCTTTCTGTGTGTCTGAGTGTTCCTTGCTGCATTTCTGTCTTTGTGGTTCCCTGCTGCCTATGTATCTCAGTTTCAGTGTGTGAAAGTAGGCGTGTGTTCATTGCTGTTGGTGTGGGTGCAGGGAGTCCTGGATGAGGGGACAAGGAGTCACTGGATGTGGGTGCAGGGAGGCAGGAACCATGGGCGACCTGAACAGAAGGTTTGCACAGGCCATGCAGCATGAGGTCTGGAAGTAACACAGGAAAGCCCTCAAGAGACATTGCTGCTGCCCTTTTAGTGACAGTCTCTGCCTCTGCTCCACCCCAGAATGCCCCCAACATGCCCCAATGCTAACCGCATAGCATCGTGGCGTGTTGCAGGGTTAGAAGGGGATATTCAATGGCACTAACCATGTAAGTGCCATTGAATATCCAGATTAAAGGCACTTACATGATTTACTGGGCTATAAACCGTATAAATGCCTTTTGAATATTGGGTCAGATATCTCTAAAACCCTATGTGCTAGAGAAACTGTAATTACAGATTTAGAATCCTGCTTTAGGAAAGCATAGTTACTCACTGGTAACAGGTGTTCTGTAGGGATAGCAGGAATCAGTCCTCACATATGGGTGATGTTGGTGCTGATGGAGCCCACACGGAGCGTTTCCCCAGTTTTCAAAGAAAGCCTTTGGGACATGCTACCACGCATGCGTGGTCTCCTCGCCCAAGGGTGCCATCTTGCTCAGTCAGATTATATAACTGGTATGGCAGTAAAAACGAAAACAAGGTAGGGAGACAACTCTCAGGGGAGGAGGGTAGTGAGGATTGATACCTGCTCTCCCTGAAGAACACCTCTTACAGGTGAATAGCTACACTTTCTCCAGGAACATGCAGGAAGGTGTCCATTTGCATAGGAAGTGCAAATGATGTGAACAGGGCCGGCCCAAGGGTTTCTGCCACCCTAGGCATAAGCCCAGGCTATGCTGCTCCTACAGCTGTGCCGTGGCCCCCCCCCAGTCGAGCCATGCCCTCCCCAGTCGAGTCTACCGCCAGTTCTGGTGCTGGGGTCGATGGGGGGGGGGTGCGGCTTGGCTCAGTGGCAGGCCATGTGCCTTGGCACACATGGCCTGCTGCTTCTGACCCCCTTCCGACATAACTTCGGCGGTTCAGAAATGGTAGACCATATGTGACGAAACACATGGCCTGTTGCCGAGCCTAGCCACCTCCCCCCCCCCCCCCGTGCCACTGGAATCAGTGACAGCGGGGGGTGGCTCAGAATGGGTACAGGGAAGGGCGGTGCAGCTTGGCATGCAGGGGGAAGAGGGGCAGCAGGCCTTGCATGCCAAAGCACATGGCCTGCCGCCCACAGAGATTTGCCGCCTTAGGTGGCCGCCTAGTAGATGGGTCAGCTCTGGATGTGAAGCACCTATGGCTTATCCTGGTCACCCAGTGGGCATCCAAACTATAACTTGTATATTTTGGAAAGATCTGATGTTATGGTACAATACTGAGATATAGTAGCAAATGAACCACAAACATAACAAATAAAACATCGGAATGATTTTTACACTGTCTTGGCATGATTATATTTCTGATGATTTATTCAGTGTTATTACGTAATCAAAATAATTAATCTGAAAAGCAAAATCAGTACCAATCAATATGGATAGCATTATCACTGAGACAATTTATGTCAATTCGGCTAGTATAGCAAAACCTCCGACACGATCATCTTTCAAACTTGACGTCATACAACTAAAACAAAACCAATTTTGAACATTGCTCATAATACACATGAAATTATTTGTGATGATTTTTTCATGTTGACCATTCTGCACCTAAGCACTGCTTCTGTATCTAAGCACATGCAGTGAAAGCTGATCAGACTAGATATGAGTGGTAGCCACACCTCAGGGCTTATGATGCAGTCTACAGAAAATCTCATATAACCCCTCTTTTCAAATCGCTTCACTGGCTCCCCATTTGCTTCCCTATCCAGTTCAAACTTTTCTTACTGCCTACGTATAAGTGCACTCATTCTGCTGCTCCTCACTACCTTTCCTCTCCCATCTCTCCCTACATCCCTCCTTGGGAACTACACTCTTCTGGCAGATCCCTTCTATCTCTGTCCTTCTCTTCTATTGCTAACTCCAGATTTCGATCCTTCCACCTTGCTGCTCCTTATGCCTGGAACAAACTATCTGAGTCTGTGCGTCAGGCTTTATCTCTGGCTTTTTTCAAATCCAGGCTGAAAACTCGAGGCTGCTTTTTGATCTTGATCTGCTTAGTTTCCTATGCATTTCCCTATCTTTCCCCTAGATATATCCTTGTCCTCAGCTGTTGTGTAGTCTGTCTTTGACTAGACTGTAAGCTCTGATGAGTAGGGACTGTCTTTTACATGTGTCTGGTCCTAGAGAAACACACACCGTGCTCGCAAAACCAGAAGGAGACACTAGAAGCGAGATGTGAACCAAAGGTGTCCTTTATTAATAGACCAGCAACCCCAACATGGATGTGTTTCAGCACCTGCCTTCATCAGAGGATAACCTCAAAATATAAACATACAAAATAAAATGTAAATCATAATGCATAACAATGTGCAATATAAACCAATAAAACAACTTAAAAGAATACAATTAAAAAATAATTTGACATCATGGTACAATGTGATGCCAAAATTATAATGCAAATACTTATCCATGTACCGCTCACCAGGAAGCGAAACAACCCTCCAAACCACTCTCATGGTGAGGTAAGCCACCCGCAAATCTACTCAATGTAAGCTTGCACCAACTATCTACCGAGCAAGCTAATCCAAAGCTGATCACACATCTCCACAGTACACTAGCTATCCTCTTGGCCTACGACCACCATGGCAGGACACCATGCACTACTCCTCCTCCTCTTCTGGATAGCCCAGCTCATGACATGGTTACAATCATTACAACAATTCCAAGGCCTGATCCCTACAGTGAGAACCCTGGGGCATAGCAGTTTTGATAATCCCCCCCACCATAGCAAATTACCTTTTGCAACAAACCACCACCACTTGATACA
This sequence comes from Ichthyophis bannanicus, assembly GCA_033557465.1. Taxonomy (NCBI): domain Eukaryota; kingdom Metazoa; phylum Chordata; class Amphibia; order Gymnophiona; family Ichthyophiidae; genus Ichthyophis; species Ichthyophis bannanicus. The sequence goes on along the minus strand of CM066041.1, from coordinate 139,836,565 downwards.
CATAAACTGCCTGCCCCCAGAAAAACTTAAGAGACGCAAGACTCCATTCCAAGAAAACCTTAGCAGCATGCTAATTAATGCTTGTTCCATCCGTACCAAATGGCCTGCCCTCACCGACTATATTAATCACCGGAATCTAGACCTACTCTTCATCACTGAAGCGTGTTTAACAGACACTGATACAATAGTCACCAACCAGCTAAAACCTCCTGGTCACGAACTCTTCAGCTGTTCCAGAACTAACCAGCCTGGAGACGGGGTCCTAATAATAGCCAGAAGCATTCTCCACTTCCAATGTACTTTAACACAAAGCTCTACTAACCTAGACATCACCCAAATCTCCAACAAGACCTTAACAATCTGTCTCCTATACCGCCCACCCTCTTCAAGTACCGATGAGTTAGCCACTATTCTTGATCATTCTAATTGTATTCTAGGCTATGAAGCTCCTCTATTGCAACTTCCTATTGTTTGCTTTTTTTCTCTCACTATACGCAGATTTTTAAAGGGAATTAGAGGTCTCAGACTCATCACGGCACTAGCTTTAACTGACATTCGCCCTCAGCCACTGTGCCCTTTTGCATCAACGACCTCGGCGTTTTTTGGAGACCGGTAGGCTCTAAGTGAAGTATTCAGCAGTAAATGACATAGAGTGCTGCATTTCTGAACTAGTGAACGCGCCGTACAATTTGAGAAGATAATATATTGGATGCTTTGGATATACAACTCCCCCTGAAGAAACCCACATCTGTGAAACGCATGAACAGAGCTGGATGATGGTGTCAGGGCATTCGATATAATAAGATAAGCATTGGGGCATTCGATATGCTAACATATGCACTAAAAGATTAAACCATAATAAAAAGTGTAAATATATATACGAAGATCGATTGCAGAAATTAAAGGAATGAATGAATAGAGGTCATTGATGCAAAAGGGCACAGTGGCTGAGGGCAAATGTCAGTTAAAGCCAGTGCCGTGACGAGTCTGAGACCTCTAATTCCCTTTAAAAATTCCCTTTAAATTCCCTTTAAAAATCTGCGTATAGTGAGAGAAAAAAGCAAACAATAGGAAGTTGCAATAGAGGAGCTTCATAGCTTAGAATACAATTAGAGGGAACATAATTTTTAAGATAGGCAGTCACCCTCTGTGAGAGGACACCCATTTTGACTATTCTTGATCAAGCATGCAACAACAATATCCAGCGGAAACAGCTCTGGTTCTTTGGTGACTTTAATCTTCCATTTCTCCCTGTCAAGCATTCCACAGCATTCCTCGATGCAGTGACCACAGTGGACTACCACCAAATCGCTCACACTTCTACCCACACTGGAGGCAACACCTTGGATCTCATTTTTGCTCCACGACCTCAGACACCTTATGCAATCAGTACTCTCCACAGGTACACCCAGTGCCATGGTCTGACCACAAGGCCATCCTCTTTGACATCTCACACGACAATAAAGAGCAACAATCTACCGCACCAAGCGCTCTTATTTACCGCCGATTCAGACATTTCGACAAGGAAACCTTCCTCAGCAACACGCTACGTCACCTCAACCCCGACTCTAATAACCTGGATAATCTACTAGACAGCTGGAACAACCACCCTCCCAGAGCTGCACTCCTCCCACTATCCACAAAGCCTGCCTACAAAAACCACACAGCAGTATGGTTCACCGCTGATCTGCGTGAATCACTAGTGCAACTCAGGAAGCTTGAACGCCGACGGCGATGCTCCAAACTGATTAGCGACAAAGATGCCTACCTGAACAAACTACAACAACATCGAAGAACGATCATGATCAATAACAAGAGAAGGAACATCACACCAATACCCTCATGTGCTCTCTTAATAATCCTCGCGAACTCTTCAACCTAGTCAAATCGCTCACAAAAGATACATCCACAAAACAACCAATAAATACTCCAAGCCCAGATGACTTTGCCACCTACTTTCAAAGTAAAACAACCTCACAAACAACCAACCCACCTATTCATGAACTAAAATGCCTACCCAAGCACCCCTACAACTCCACTGGCACTCCCTCACCAACTCTGGAATCCTTCTATCCATACCCTCCTGAACAAATAGAAAGAATCATCAGTGGTATCAACACCATGACCTCTCCTATGGACCTTTGTCCACCATTCTGGATCAAACAAACACAAACCTACCTCAGCCCAATCATAGCCAGAATCGCCAACCTATCACTATCTGAAGGCATCCTTCCTCCCCCTTTGAAAACTGCCTCTATCAGACCTCTGATTAAAAATAACATACTTGACTCATCAGATATCAAATCCTACGCACCTATCTCAAGCCTCCCCTTCCTAGCCAAAATCATAGAAAAGATCGTCTACCAACAGACCCAGGACCACATCGACTCCTACGCACCTCTAGACCAGCAACAGCACAGATTTCGGCAACAGCATAGCGTTGAAACGCTTCTCATGACACTCCTTGATAGACTCCATACAGGCCTTGATAAGAAGAAACAAGGCTTCATCCTCATATTTATGGACATCGCATCAGCTTTCGATACAGTCAACCACAACCTCTTGCTCAACCAACTGTATCAAAAAGGCATAAGAAACCTAGCCTTAGACTGGTTCAAATCCTATCTATCTGACCGACAACAAGTCCGCATAGATAACCATGCATCCAGGCCTTTCCAACAAACACAAGGGGTCCTACAAGGATCTTCCCTCTCAGCCCTACTCTTTAACATCTATATCCAGCCAATCTGTTCTATAATTCAATCATTCAACATACACTACCACATCTACACTGATGATATGTTACTGTACACTCCATTCCTCACTGACAAGCCGGACTACTCATCCATAATAGAATGCTTCAACACAGTCTCAGACTGGCTCATGACCCACAACCTGAGGGTCAACAACAATAAGACTGAGGTCTTATTCATATCCAAAGATCCCACATTTACTCCACCGTCCTCCCTCAAAGTGAAAGACTTCGGCCTCATAACCAAACAAGAAGTCCGCTATCTGGGAATAACAATCGACCAACGCCTGTGCTGGGAGACTCACATTCAACATATCTCCAAAGCAGTCTACCACAAATTGAGAACCCTCCGGCAATTACGCCCTCTCCTCGAGTCCTCAGACTTCCGCTCTCATCCTCCCTCATCTGGACTATTCCAACACCATCTTTCATGGTATGTCGAAGCACACTCTCCAGCCATTACAACTCACCATGAACACAGCTGCCCTACAAGCCTGTCTGCATCCAGATATGACCACATCACTTCTCTTCTGATTCAGCAACATTGGCTCCCCATAGCAAGTCGCCTGACCTACAAAGCACTGCTACTCACTTTTAAGGCCCTGCATAGAATGTCGACAACCTCGCTCTCAGAACTCATACAATGAATGCCGGAGACCAGGACCAGGAGAACATGCATGGTAAATTCTCTCATGACCCCCGCAACAGTAAGAACCTGTACCCAATCAACTAGGTACCGTGCTTTTTCTCTATTTGCGCCAACCCAATGGAACGCACTACCCCCAATGATATGTGCCATCCCAGATCTTACATCTTTTAGGAAGGCTTTGAAGACTTACCTCTTCCAAGTAACTTATAACCACCCGCCCTAGATCAGTCGTACAAACAGCCAAAAACTCATGCCAAACACTTAGCTTTAACCCCCTGATAATACCAAGCTGTTGTAATTACATTTTAATGTTCACTTCCAACCATTCACGTTAATGACAAGCTCATACAAATAAATTCTTAATGATGCCAACTTAACGCTGTTTAATGTAAATATGTTCCTGTAATGTAAATATGTTCCTAGCTATACCAGCTTGTTTGCAAATTTGTTGTATGTAACCTGCTCGATGTAAACTAGTTTACTGTTCATATGTTATATGTAAACCTTGTTCAAATGTTATATGTAAACCACGTTCATATGTTCTATGTAAACCGCACTGATCTGTGATAGCGCGGTGTATAAAAACAAATAAATAAATACATTTATTGCTAAAACACAAACACTAATAAGGAAACAGACAGATTTATCCTTAAGTAGAAGACTGTTCCGGTGTTAACACACATAGTATAAAAGATAAAACTATATCTATAAAAAAGTATATATAGAAAAAGGTATATATAGAAAAGAGACCAAACCGACACACACAGCATGCAAAACATTCATTTCCCGGTGTTTAGTGAACATATACAGTGATCTGTCACATGTGTTATTCACAAACACATACATATATGTATTCTATGATGTTCTTATTTCTAGAATGTGTGCAATAACCAAATAAAACCAAGCCATAACGTTTTTGTGTGTGGAAGGAGGAGGAGAACAACGTACAAATGGTCTTGCTTGTCAAATTTACAAAACCACTGTTGGTAGCAGTCTTAGTCCTATTAAATGCAAAAGGGGAGGTAATGTAAAATTGTCTCACTTTTTACTGAGCAAAGAATCAAGACTGGTAATCCTATTAAGATGCCACACAACGCACTTAACGGATGTTCTCAGAGATACCCAGTGAGCCCATATGGGGCTACCAAAGCTGGTATTATAAAATATATGTTTAATTGGTGGTCATCATGGATGTCCCCTCAGGGGTTTTCCTGGAACTAGCAAAAGTCCTAGTAAAGTCGATCTAGTAATTTTACAAGTAGGATGCGTAAAACAAATCAACTGTGTAACTCACATTTTATTTTATTTTGTATGTTTTTACTTTGAGGTTACTCCCTGACGAAGGCAGATGCCAAAACGCGGCCATGTTGGGGTTGCTGGTCTATCAATAAAGGACACCCCTTTGGTTCATGTCTTGCTTCTAGTGTCTCCTTTTACATGTGTCTGTACAGCACTGCACATGCCTTGTAGTGCTATACAATGATAAGTAGTAGTAGTAGTAGTAAATGGGGAAAGTGCTTTTGGACAAGAGGGCAATTGTGGTGAGACCTCTGCAGCCCAGGCTGGTCTTCTTGCATCTGTAGGAGTTCCATGACAAGCACCACCCTATCTTTATTGACACATGTAGTCCAGTCACTTAGAAATAGGTGGCATAGACAGTTTCTGAAGTACTTACTGCGCTGGTAATGCAAATTCTACTTTGAGGTAGTGAAGGATTGCAGGATAATGCTAATATCCTGTTTGTTATAAGGAGTCTTTAGAACTAGACTTCAAGCTCTTTTGAAGGAATCTGGGGTAGAGCACATCGTCCTGTTGATTACCGTATTCCAAACTCTTGATAGAAATTTCCCCTTTGTCTGAGATATTGTCCAACATTCTTTCAACCTCCATAAAGAGATTGATGGAACCTTCTGGACTGCCCACAGATTGGGTATATTCTGTCTCAGACGAAGGTGCTGAGGAGAAAACAGATGGAGATTCCAATCTCCAATTAAGAATCACTGTGGATCCTACTTATGGTAGAATTGAGGTCCAGAGGTTCTGTGGTAGGATGCACTGACTGACCCTGACAAAGGTTCTGAGTCTCTTATGTGTCTGTTCAGCAATGCATATGACCTGTAGCGCTATACAAATGACAAGAAATAGTAGTAGGAGGAAGAGGCTCTCAGGCTGGAATGTATTATCATTTTTCTGGATGAGCTGCATGGTAACTGCAGCAGCAGGTTATTCATGGATTGCAGTGGAATTAAACCGGAAGTTGTTTGGACTGCAGGGTCTGTAGTTAGCTGAGATGTACTGTTTTGGAGATACGTGCGCAGGGCCACTTGATGAAGCATTTGGTGGGTCATTCTGAGGAGTTTACCTCTTTGAACCTGTTCATGGGCTTTTGAATAGAAGCCACTTTTTCTATATGCTTTCACTTAGACTTTGATTTCTCTGGCAGGTGTCCTGAGTCTGCTGAATATTGGAGAGGGGAAGAAGTGAGGACTTCTTTCTGACCTCTCTTTATTGTGAGTAGGAATCAAAGGTTTACTACCATGAGGGACTTCTTCTTCTGAGACAGTCTTGGCAAATGATAGAGCAGCAGTACTATCCTCACGAGGGGGACTATGTTCCAGACAGCTTTGGCGTTTTTTCTTTCGCAACAGTGCCTATGGAAACAGCAGCTACCTCCCCTTTTGCTGGGGGTTCTGATACAGCAGCTGAAATGTCAGGGTTTTTTTTATCTCCAGGAACAAGCAGGAATGTAGTCATCACATATGGGTATCGTCGGTACCGACGGAGCCTGCGCGGGAACGCTCCCCAGCATCCAATCAGAAAGCTTTTGGGAGCATCCCACAGCGCCTGCGTGATGCCTTCCCGCCTTTCCCAACTGCCTCTCTCCAGTTCTTCTTTTTCTGCGGAGCCAGCAGGTCGTGTTCCTGTCACCGCAGAAGAATTCCTTTTTTCTTTCTTTCTTTTTGTGGTCACGTCTGCATTCTTCGACGCTCTACCGGTACCGCCGGTCTTTCTTTTCTTATTTCTGTAAAAAAAAAAAAAAATCTTCTTTTTTCCTCTTCTTCAGGTGCACGTGCCTTTTTGGGCCTTAGGCCCAAAATGTTTTCCTTAACATGGAAAAACCTGCCTCAGGTTTTAAAAAGTGCACCAAGTGTGGCGGTACTATCTCCGTCACCGACACCCATGAATGGTGTTTAAAATGTTTAGGTCCTGACCACTCCATCACGGATTGTGTGTCCTGTGCCATGATGTCTAAAAGAGGTCGGCAGAACCGAGCTGCCAAGCTCAGTACCCTGTTTCCCTCTGATGCAGCTTCGGTGGCATCAACGTCTTCCAGGGCTGCTTCTTCCTCCCGTGGATCTCAGGTAACTAAACATAAATCCAGTCGGTCCTTGAAGGGTAGATCTCCTTCTAAGCATCGAGATGCCTCTGGCGTTGCCCTTGAGGATTCTGCACCGGCAAAATTACCCCGGCGGGAGGCTTCGGCTTCCAAAGCATTATCGGGGTTCCAGGATGTTCTCGATGGCTCGGCCTCAACAGATCTCCTGGTGCCATGCTCTGGGGTACCGGCGGTCTCCTCCGGTACGACATCCAGGCATTGGCGGCGTCGATAGACCAGAGAGTTCTGGCTATGGAACGCAGTCTGGCGGCTCTCTTTGCGGCATCGACGCCCTTGGTACCGTGACAGACAACTCCACTGGTACCGGCACTGGCACCGGCATTGGTACCGGTACCGATAACATCGGCATCAGTGTCTGCTCTGCCAGTACCCTGTCCTCCGATGCCCTCCGGTACCGATTCTCCGGTACCGGTTATTCCCGGTACCGACCTTGGTCGGTACAGGTATCGGGCTCTGCAAGAGCATCCGGACAGACGATACTTCGAGTCCTCAGAAGAATCTGAGGATTCTGAAAGTTCTGTCGATGCAGCAATGCTTCTTCCAGAGGAGTCCTCCTCCCCTAAACGCAGGATGTCTCCTCCAGAGGATATGTCCTTCCAAGACTTCATCAGGGAGTTGGCTCGGGGCCTGTCCATTACTGTGGCCCCTGAAACAGAGCCAAGGGCCAAGGAGTTGGAAATTCTACAATATCCCAAAACTCCTAAGGAGGCAGCTACCTTACCCATTCATGAGATTTTATATGATCTCATGTTGAGGATGTGGGAAACACCTCTTACCACCTCTCCTCATTCTCGTAGATTGGATACTATGTATCGAATCCCTCCTTGTCCTGGATTCCATAAGACTCAGCTTCCTCACCACTCTATTGTGGTGGAGTCAGCTATGAGAAGGATCAGAAGTGCAAAAAGGCATGCCTCTAATCCTCCAGGATGTGAGTGCAGAACCCTGGATACTTTTGGACGTAGAGTCTTCCAAGCTTCCATGCTTTCTGCCAGGATCAGTTCCTATAGTCTCTACATGGGAATGTTCCTAAAGGAGGTCACAGATAATTTACAGACTTTAAGTCCTTTCATTTCTGAGGATAAAAGACAGGACTTTCTCACTTGGGTCAAACATGCCCAAGATATTTCTAAATTTTCCAACCGTGCAGCCTTTGACTGCTTTGAGTGTATAAGCAGAACCTCGGCTATCGCCATAGGTGCACGTAGAATTGCTTGGCTCCAGGCATCTGATCTAGAGCTCTGGGTACAAGACAAATTGGGAAATATCCCTTGTACTGGTGAGAACCTGTTTAGTAAAGATTGGCAGGAAAAAGCCAATGAAATGGATGCTGAAAATTCCACCTTGGATAGACTATCCAAGTCCACTGCTGATCCTGTTAGAAAGAAATTGTTCAAGAAACCATCTTTTTCTAAAAAGAAAAGATTTTATCCTGCTTATGTTCAGCAGGCATCTTCTGCAGGTCAGCTTTCAAGGAAACGTCAGCAACCACCCAAACAGAAGAAAGCAAAGACTGCTAGGCCTCCACCGGCCCAGCAGCCTCAGCCTCCTCAGGGCCTTTGACTTTCAGCTAGAGAACTTAGCCTTTCTGGTTCTGGAGGGACCAGAACCTTCCACCATTCCAGGAAGGTTATGTCATTTTGCCCCCAGATGGGGGAAAATAACAGCAGAGCATTGGACACTCTCCATTATAAAGGAGGGGTACAAGCTTCATTTTTCAAGCATGCCCCCTCCCACAATAGTGAAGCAGTTCAATTTTCCGACCTCTCTCATCAACCTGTTAGGTCAGGAGGTGGCTATCCTTCTTGCCCAAGGGGCAATAGAAGAAGTACCTCTTCATCAACAGGGCACAGGGTTCTATTCCCCTTATTTTCTTATTCCAAAGAAAACAGGGGGTTACAGGCCTATTTTAGATCTCAGAGAATTGAACAAATTCCTTGTCAAGGAGAAATTCAAGATGATTTCTCTCGGAGCTCTGCTACCATACCTTCAGAGTCAGGATTGGCTTTGTTCTCTAGATCTCAAGGATGCGTACACCCATGTCCTCATCCATCCAACCCACAGAAGGTTCCTTCGGTTCCTTTTTCAAGGAAAGCACTACCAATACAGGGTGCTTCCTTTTGGTCTGGCCTCGGCACCAAGGGTGTTCACGAAATGCATGGCTGTTGTAGCAGCATTTCTCTGCACTCTAGGGATATTGGTCCTCCCCTTACTTGGACGACTGGCTCATTCGAGCTCCAACACAGTCAGAGGCCAGGACTTCTCTATCCTGCACAATGTGTATCCTTCAGTATTTAGGGCTGGTAATAAACATCTCAAAATTCAGTCTAACTCCCACTCAGTCTTTAGAGTTCATAGGAGCTTTCCTGGATGCCACAAGGGCAAAGGCCTATCTCCCCCAGGCCCGTTGCCTTCGCTTAGTGCAGTTAGCTTCTCAAGCAGTGCTAAAGCCTCATCTAACTGCTCGAGAAATGTTGCAACTACTAGGCCACATGGCATCCACCGTGCATGTGGTTCCATAGGCTCGCCTCCACATGAGGGCAGCTCAGTGGACTTTATCCACCCAATGGACCCAGGCATCAGGGTGCCTGTCAGACAAAATAGCAAACACAAGTCGCCTCATTTTCTCCCTCCAGTGGTGGAAGTCCACTCAAAACCTGTTGCTGGGGTCCCCCTTTCAGCAACCCTTACCCCAAGCAACTCTCACAACAGATGCTTCTCCAATGGGTTGGGGAGCTCATCTGCAAGACCTCTCCACCCAGGGCACCTGGTCTCCACAAGAGAGTTGTCTACATATCAATCTCTTGGAACTCAGAGCAATCTTTCTTGCTCTGCGAGTGTTCCACTCCCTGCTCCGCTACAAGACAGTCCTCATTCATATGGACAATCAAGTAGCCATGTTCTATGTGAACAAGCAGGGGGGAACGGGCTCTCTGTCGCTTTGCAACGAAGCTTTGCGACTATGGGCCCTCGCCAGAGAGCATCAGATTCATCTTCTGGCAGTGTATCTTCGAGGCATTCAAAACTCTTGGGCGGACAGACTCAGTCGAGTTCTGCTTCCACACGAGTGGTCTCTGCATGCAGACCAGGTGACCAGGATATTTCAACTTTTCGAGCTAGTAAAAAATCTAACCAACGAACCAAGCTCCGACAAAGACATACAGATCGACCCACAAACCTTCGCAGATTATCTTCAAGAGAAGCTAGGCCGCTCACCACAACAACCATCTACAGGAACCAGCAACCCAACCATACCCATCACAAGTTGGGACAAATTCAACACTCCTTCCACAAAGCAATTCTCAGATATCATCTCAGCTCTCAACACAAGCACCGCACCCACAGACCCATGCCCGGTCCCATGGATCAAGACAACCAAGGAAAACTTCCTCAGCCTCATACACAACATGGTAAGCAACTCCCTGACCCAAGGAACCATGCCAGACCAGCTGAAACTAGCCACAATAAGGCCGATCCCTAAGAAAAACAACCTAGAAAAAAGCAATCAAGCAGCCTACAGACCAATCTCCAGCATACCGCTTCTGGCTAAAATTATAGAGATGGCAGTGCAACAACAGCTCCAGGACCACATCGACGAACATGCCCCACTGTATATACATCAACATGGCTTCCCCCAAACCACAGAGTCGAAACACTTCTGCTATACCTATTCAATGACATCATCCAGACCATAGACAACTACAAACAAGGAACACTAATGATCTTCCTAGACATCTCAGCTGCATTCGACACAGTGGACCACAGAATCCTCCTAACCAAACTACAGAACATTGGAATAACCGGCACCATACTAAATTGGTTCAACTCGTACCTAACAGACAGACAGTTCCAAGTCAAGATTGGAGCCAACATCTCACAACCCGCAAAGATCAAGCAAGGAGTGCCACAAGGATACGCACTATCCTTACTACTATTCAACCTATACATCCAACCAATCTGCGACATCATGAAAGCCCACAAAATAGACTACACAATCTATGCAGATGACATCATGATATACATGCCAATCAACCTCAACAGCCCCGACTACACCAAAATAACAAACTGTCTCGACAGCATGTCCACTTGGCTCATGCACAACAACCTGGCTATAAACTACAACAAGACAGAAGCACTCATCATCACACGAAACACCAACTTCAGCCCTTCACCCTTCATCAAAACCAACAACACGGCAATACCACTAAAAAACGAAGTGAAATACCTCGGAATAACACTTGACAAAGAGTTGAACTTACAATCACACATCAGAAGAACCACCAAAAACGCATACTACAAAATGAGAATAATCAGACGCCTCAAGCCTCTACTCTCACATGAACACTTCCGCACAGTCTGCCAAGTGCTCATAACACCCATACTTGACTTCTGCAACCCGATCTACAATGGAATGCGAAAACAATCACTCAGACCGCTTCAAATGGCTCAAAACACAGCAGCCAGAATAATCACCTGTTCTCAAACACAAGCCCACATCACCCCCATCCTAAAAGACCTCCACTGGCTCCCCATCAGCCACCGCATCAAATACAAGATGATATTGAACATATTCAGAATCAGACACAAGAGCTCAGCACTCAGCCTCCAAGCCCTCATACTCCCTGACACCAGCAACAGACCGAGAAGAAAAACCACAGCAGACACACTCAGCACCCCAAGCAACTACACAAAAGCATGCAAATCCACCGCACAAAGAGCCCTATCCCTGGCGGCTCCAACAATATGGAACACACTCCCACACGACCTACGATCAACTGAAGATCTGAAGGACTTCCGGAAACACCTAAAGACTGTACTCTTCACTGAGCACTACGGCCCAAGCGCATAGCCAGAATCTACAGACTTGGACCAACCTTAGACTCGATTAAAGTTCAATCACAACCAGCGACGGACCAAGCAAACCCATGTACATAACTGTAAAAAGCGCACACTGTAAATAGCTCACACTAATCAGCACACCCGCACCCATGCACCCTCACTGTACATAATCTCACCTGACATACACACCATTGCCAATGATTGTTTGATGTGTTTACCGCCTTGATTGAAGGATAAGGCGGGATAGAAATATCCTTAAATAAATAAAATAAATAAAATAAAACTTTGGGGAACCCCGGACATAGACCTCTTTGCAAGTCTGTGGAATGCCAGACTTCCCCGGTTCTGTTCCAGAACTCCGGCTCAGGGGGCTCAGGCCAGGGATGCTTTCCTCCTTTACTGGGGTCAAGACTTCCTGTATGTCTTTCCACCCATTCCCCTAATTCCCAAAACCCTGTTCAAGCTTCAGAGAGACAGAGGCCATATGATTCTCATAGCACCACATTGGCCACGGTAAGTGTGGTACCCTCTGCTTCTACATCTCTCTCAAGCTCCCTCTCTAGAGTTAGGGTCTGCTCCAGATCTCCTATCTCAGGAGGACGGAATGTTATGGCATCCCCAGTCTCTGCATCTCAGGGCTTGGTTGCTGAAGGCCTAGATCTCCAACTTCTTAATCTTTCTCAGCAAGTGGAAGATGTTCTTTATGCTTCCAGAAAACCTTCCACTAGATGCTCTTATGCTTTCAAGTGGAAAAGGTTTACCGTTTGGTGTTCGGAAAAGGGTCTTAACCCTCTTGCGATACCTCTGGAATCTTTGCTGGAGTATCTCCTTCATTTATCTAATGCAGGCCTTAAGACAAATTCAGTAAGAGTCCATTTGAGTGCTATTGCAGCTTCACTTAAGCCTCTAAATGGACAGCCTATTTCCTCTCATCCTCTTATAGCAAGATTTATGAGAGGCCTTCTTCTAACTAAGCCTCCCATTAGGCCACCACCGGTGGCATGGGACTTAAACCTGGTTCTCGGGCAGCTCATGAAGCCACCTTTCGAACCTTTAGCTACCACCTCCTTGAAATTCCTTTCTTGGAAGGTTATCTTTCTCATTGCAATCACATCAGCACGCCGCATTAGTGAGTTGTAAGCGCTAGTAGCTAATCCACCTTATACAAGGTTCCATCATGACAAGGTAGTCCTTAGGACTCATCCACACTTTATGACTAAGGTGGTCTCACCTTTTCATCTGAACCAAGCGGTCTACCTACCTGTGTTTTTTCCAGGACCTCATGCATCAAATGCAGAGAGGAATCTTCATACCTTGGACTGTAAAAGAGCTCTAGCTTTTTACTTACAAAGAACACAGCAACATAGAAAGTCCTCTCAACTCTTTGTTGTTTTTGATCCTTCTCATTTGGGACTTCTAGTCTCCAAGAGAACACTGTCTAACTGGATTGCTCAGTGTATTTCCTTCGCCTATCAGAGTAAGAACCTTTCTCTGGAGGGCCATGTCACAGCTCACAATGTGAGAGCCATGGCAGCCTCAATGGCTCATCTGCACTCTGTGTCTATCGACGACATCTGTCGAGCAGCCACTTGGGCCTCAGTTCATACCTTTACAGCCCATTACTGCTTGGACAAGGACTCCTGCTGGGATGCCTTGTTTGGTCAGGCTGTTCTCAAACACCTGTTCCATACCTAATCAACTCCTACCCACCATCCCTGGTAGGATGCCAGAGATCCATGGGGGGAAGTGGAGCCCTCTTCAGGGACACACAACTTCTGGGGTCTCTCCCTGGCACCTAAAGCTAGGGAGTCCCCATATGTGATGACTACATTCCTGCTTGTTCCTGGAGATAGCATAGTTACTCACCTGTAACAGGTGATCTCCGGGAACAGCAGGAATTTAGTCCTCACAACCCACCCACCTCCCCTAGGCGTTGTATCTCTCTATCTATCTCTTTTCTTTCCCTCTCTCTCTCTTTGTCTCAGCTTTAAAACTCAACTGGAGAGAGGCAGTTGGGAAAGGCAGGAAGGCAGCATGCAGGCGCTGTGGGATGCTCCCAAAAGCTTTCTGATTGGACATTGGGGAGCGTTCCCGCGCAGGCTCCGTCGGTACCGACGATACCCATATGTGAGGACTAAATTCCTGCTGTTCCCGGAGATCACCTGTTACAGGTGAGTAACTATGCTTTAGCTTCAGAACTTTAGGGGCCTTACCGGGGCCCATTGGATTAGGGAGAGGCATCAGAAGAACTCACTGGGGTAGGCACTGGAGGTGAAGAACAGAGAGCCATTACTTCAGTTTCATTTTGTATCTTGTATGCCAAAGTTATTCTTGAGGTCTTGCAGGGTTTTTAACTTTTTCATTATTTTTTTCTTTACTTTTGTTGGGTTTGCAATAGCTTCCCAAGCATAAACTTAGTACAGAAAACCAGTAAAAAAAAAAAAAAAAGAATTAAAATACATATTCAGCTTCCCAAATCCACAAGTAATCTGACACCAAGAAGGAAAATCATGGAGGTGATAACAATAAATAATAATTAAAAGGAAAATTAGACTAAAAGGAGCAAGACCCCTTTTTCCAATAGGCTTCCATTACAAAAACTTCAGCCTAACAACTCACCCCTTTACCTACGCAATCTTCTTTATCGGGAAAATGGTAGAAACCATTACAAAGAATAAAATTACTTAACATGTAGATAGCCCTGGTTTAATGGGAGAACGTCAACATGGATTTAGCCAAGGAAAGTCTTATCTTACTAATCTGTTGTATTTTTTTGAAGGTGTGAATAAACAAGTAGATAAAGGGGAGCTGGTTGATGTGGAACCCGATTCAGGTAGGGGAATGTCCGGGCCATCCAGACATCCTCATGGAATACGGGCCCATTTGGACCCAATTCTGGACTGTGGGAACAAAACGTTCCTGCGGTGCTAGCAACACGTCCCCATGGGCCTGGCAGGACATATAGGGCCGTGACCTGAATCGGCCCTGTACTTTTTGCCGGGCTGGCGTTCCTCCGCTCCACCCAGATCCCGCCCCTCACTGGCCCTCCCCGGCCCTCCCCATCCTGATGCTCAGGACATACGGGGAGAGCTGGAGGGGGAATCAGGCCCAGAACCCGTGTCCCAGAATCGGGCCCATAGTGTAACTGAATTTTCAGAAAGCCTTTGCAAGGTACCTCATGAGAGACTCTAGGTGAAATTAAAAAGTCATGGGATAGGAGGCAGTGTACTATTGTGGATCAGGAACTCGTGAAAAGATAGTAAACAGAGTAGGGCTAAATGGCCAATTTTCTCAGGGGAGACAGGTGAATAGTAGAGTACACCCTATAAAGATCTAGGGGAAACCTCCAGGGAGCACAATTAGGCAATCCATCCAGAGAAGAGCGTAGTCTGAAATTTCGTAGGGTCCTATTTCTACCTCATTTATCATCCCAAAGAGTGTCTCCGACACCAGTAAACTATCTAATCGTACACTGGTGCTATGCAGCCTAGATAGGTGAGTATAATCCCTTTCCTGGGGATGGAATGTCCTCCAGACATTGATCAACTGACATTGCCATAGAAACCAGTGCAAGTGGCGCAAACTATACATCCTACTTCCACCCTGGCCTCCTTATGTATCTAGGCTTGGGTCAAATACTCCATTCCAATCTCCTCTGAGGACTATTGGGTACTTAGCGGACATTGATAAACTACCCATCAGCCGTGCAAAGAAATCTGGATCTGGTACATTTGGGGTATAGACACTACCCAAGATCATAACCTGTCTCTGCAGATCTCCCACTATCAAAATATATCTACCTCCATGGTTCACAGTCTCTTGAATATTTGAAAGTTTATCCC
The DNA here is from genome assembly GCA_033557465.1 of Ichthyophis bannanicus. Classification (NCBI taxonomy): domain Eukaryota; kingdom Metazoa; phylum Chordata; class Amphibia; order Gymnophiona; family Ichthyophiidae; genus Ichthyophis; species Ichthyophis bannanicus. Next base: position 139,821,086 of record CM066041.1, on the reverse strand, counting down.
CTTACATATTAATAAAGCCACTCCTCCCTTCCTTCCTTGTGCTGATGCCCCATACATGATGACATCCCCTTTATGTCTGCTTATAGCTCTTAGAACCTTGTGACACTTAATTGGGCTGCCTAAGCCACACACATTCCAAGATAACATTCTTAGCCTGGTTTGCTCTTATAATGATTGCCATCCCAGGACAAAAATTTCTTGTATTGTCAGCATAAGCCCCCCAGCTTGGGACCGCCGCATCTTCTCCTCTTGCCAGACAGTCTCTTCTCACCACCATGAATTTGGATCCCTTGGTATATGGCTACCAAGATTCCCTTACCCCTCCCTTAACTCTATTCCTTAACCCTACTCCCAGATTCTTCTTCCACCACATTCTATCTGTCATACCATGATGTTAGGGTACTCCCCACCCCCCCTAATCTTTATGCCCTTCCCATGGACCATCCCCCTGCCCACACTTCCAGTCTCAACCCCTCTGGAACCTTAGTGAATCAGCTTCCAACCCTGATTGCCTTAGGTCTTAATTGAGCCAACTCCCCCCCCCCCCCCTTAGTTCTTTCTCCCAGGGCTATTACATCTTAATCCTGGCAGTTCTCCATCCATGCAGCTCTTCTTTCCCTCAGTGTAGGGATCATAGTGCAGTGCTAAAATCACCTTGTATTCCATGTACATTCTCTAAAGTCTTATTGAGATTTCATGGATATAGCAGAGTGTAGTACTGGAACTTTTTAGGTTGTGAGCCATCTGGGGGGGGGGGGAGTGGATCAAACTGAGACTGTCAGAGGATGTGAGTCGTACTGTTATCCCCCTCCCTGAAACCACCTCACAAACCTGCACACATTCTCACCGTGCATACCCCATTCACACATCTCAGACTTAACTCCATACACATCCTCTCATCAATTCTACTTCCCCCCTTATCGACTTTCCCTCACCCTCTAATAGTTTTTCCTCATCTCAGCCCGTCCCTTCCACTCAATTAACACATATAGATCCAGGTTTACTGCCCAGCCCTCCCTCCTTCGCGGTTAGCAACAGGCCAACCAATACATCTGTGCAGACTCAAATTATTAAACATTGCAAACCCTGAATATTAAACAGTGAGTATTAAACAGTGAACCCCCCAAACACAAAAGGCAGCTGTCCCATTATACAACTACTGATAAAACCGTGAAACACACTTGACTGCAAAAGGGTTCTGGCTTTTTATCTCCAAAGGACACAGGATATCCAAACATCCTCTCAATTATTTGTGCCCTTTGACCCCAAACACCTGAGTCTCCCTGTAACAAAACGTATGCTCTCCATATGGATAGCAGACTGTATATCACTGGCATACGACAAAGCAGGTCTTACTTCACTGGGCATGTTACTGCTCATAATGTCTGAGCTATGGCAACATCCGTAACGAACCATGTTCAGTAGCCATTGGCGAAATCTGTCGGATTGCAACATGGTCCTCCATCCACACCTTTGTTGCCTACTACTGCTTGGACAAGGACTCCCGTCAGTATGCAGCATTTGGCCAGGCAGTCCTTCAAAATCTCTTTGGAACATACAGACAACTCCTACCCCCCACCCCAATATTCTTACCAGATCTTCTTGGCAGGGAAGTCTAGCTTAACCTGACCTTGTCCGACTTTCTGACCCAGTCTAACTCTTCAGATATCTGGGAACTAGAGAGTCCCAAATGCGAAGACTACATTCCTGCTTGTTCCTGAAGAGAGCATAGTTACTCACCTGTAACAGGTGATCTCCGGGAACAGTAGGAATTTTAGTCTTCACAACCCACCCTCCTCCTCTTGGAATTGTAGGGATCTATTTTTGTTTTTTACTCCGTCTTTTCAGCTACAAACCCAACTGAGGAGAGGGAGTTGGGAGAGCGGGAAGGCAGTGGCACAGGTGCAGTGGAGTGCTCCCAAAGGCTTTCCTATTGGTAGCTGGGGAGCTTCCTACGCGGGTTCCATTGGTACCCGATGTCACTTATATGTGAAGACTTAATTCCTGCTGTTCCCGGAGATCACCTGTTACAGGTGAGTAACTATGCTTTACCATTTACAGCTGCTCCTTTTAATTTTTTCTTAACTATTTTCCTCATTTTATCATAGTCTCCTGTTTGAAAGTTAAATGGTAATACTTCTTCCATTCATTAAATCAAATATGATCACTATTGTCATGTGGCCCCAACACCCTTATCTCTTGCATCAGATCCTGCGCTCCACTAAGGATTAGGTCTAAAATGTTTCCCCTCTTATTGGTTCATAAACCAGCTGCTCCAGGAAGCAGTCATTTCTTTCATCTAGAAACTTTATCTCTCTAGCATGTCCTGCTGTGACATTGACCAGTCGATACCAGGGTAATAATTATTACTGTTTTGTAACTTTTTTCAGCTTCCCTGATTTCTTTCAGCATTTCATCATCCATCTGTTCTTTTTGGCCAGGTGGTTGGTAGAACACCCCCCACTGCTATCACCTTCCACTTTTTACATGGAACGTCTATCCCTAGAGATTTTCAGTGTATTTTGTCTCCTGCAAAGTTTTAATCCTATGTGACTCAATACCCTCTCTAACATAGAGCACAACCCCTCCACCAATTTAATCTACTCTTATCATTGCAATATAGTTTGTACCCAGGTAATACAGTGGTTGTCCTCCCTTCACCAGGTCTCTGAGATGCCAATCATATCTAACTTTTCATTTAGTGCTATATATTATAGCTCTCCCATCTTATTTTTTAGACTTCTAGCATTTGCATACAGGCATTTTAGAGGTTGTATTTTATTCATGTTAATCTGGTTATCAGTTGGTATGAGTAATTTGGAATCTTTCAGCCCTGTACTTAAGGACATCTGGGTTACTTTTATCTTTACTGGAACCTCTTTGTTGGGATTCTCTAACTTCCCTCTTTTGTTAGTATCCTTCAAGGCTACATCCTTCCGTACTATGCGCATCTGGGCGACTGTTGGCTTTCCCCTATTATCTAGTTAAAAAGCTGCTCTATCTCCTTTTTAAAGGTTAATGCCAACAGCCTGGGTCTATCCCAGTTAAGGTGGAGCCCATCCCTTCAGAAGAGCCCTTCCTTTCCCCAGAATGTTTCCCAGTTCCTAATAAATCTGAAAACCACCTTCTTTGCACCATCGTCTCATCCATGCATTGAGACTCCGGAGCTCTTCCTGCCTTTTGGGTCCTGCGCATGGAACGGGAAGCATTTCAAAGAATGCTACTCTGGTTTTGGATTTCAATTTCCTACCTAAAAGCCTAAATTTGGCCTCCAGAACCTCCCTCCCACATTTTCCTATGTCATTTTTACCAACATGTACCAAGCCAGCAGACTCTTCTCCAGCACATCTAAAACCTTGTCTAGGTGGCGCGTGAGGTCAGCTACCTTCGCACCAGGCAGGCATGTTACCAGGCGATTCTCACATCCACCAGCCACCCAGCTACCTACATACCTAATGATTGAATCACCAACTATAAAGGCCGTTCTAACCATTCCCTCAGGGCATATAGCCCTGGAGAAACCTCCTCAGTGCAAGAGGGTTTTACATCTCCTGGTTGACAGGTCCTAGCTACAGGATCACATCTTGCCTCACCAGAATGATGCTCTCCCATCACGTGAGCTCTTTCCTCTATAGCAACAGTGAGGCTGCCAGACTGAAGTTGGGACTTCAGTACTATGTTCCTATAGGTCTTATCTATATACCTCACTGTCTTCCTTAGCTCCTCCAAGTCTGCTAATCTAGCTTCCAGAGATTGGACTTGTTCCCTGAGAGCAAAGAATTCCTTGTACCTAGTGTACACACAAGACCCCTCACCACCTGGGAGAAAATCATACATGTGATACTCTATACAAAAGACTGGATAGCCCCCATATTGCTGCTGGACTGCTGTCTGCATTTAAGTTTTAAAGGTTTGTTTAGCTATTTCAGTTGTTTACTTAAGTTTGCTGGGGATATTTGTACTAATACAACTATACCTAATATGTTTAATGGACATTTTTCACCTAAAGATTAATTAATTTCAGGTCCTTAATTAATCTATTCCTGATGAGGATAACCAGCTAAACCTGAAAGTGATTTTGACCACCTCATTCCCTTTAATAGGTTTAAGAGCCTATAAAACTAAGATTGTGCCTGGGATAGGTAGGAGTTAGGGTGGGTGGGAGGGAAAGAAAGAAGACTTAATAAAAGCTGACTTGCTCCACAGTGGCCTGCCCTGTCCTTCTAAGGTAATGTCTTAACAATTTCCTGGATGATTCACACAGCCCTTGGTTGAATAAAGGGGGCCTTTCAAATTGCCCCTTTGATCTATCACTTGGCTTTAACACCTATTTAAGACAACTTCACAGATCTTTTGCCTCCTAACTGGAAGGCCTCTTTGTAAAGGGCTCTAGAAACAAATATATTTCTTTCTACTCAAAGACTATTTACTCTGTTTTACTTTCTATCTAAGCTATACTCTAATTTGATTTGAATAAAAAGTTCTCTAGTGGTACTAAGACCGGACTGGCTCAACAAAAACACTGAATTCTAAAATACACAGATTTATCAGCTTTAACCCAAAGAATTCCCTTTTCCCCAAGATTGAGTATTCCCCAGAAGATAAGTACTTACAAGTGCAGATCTTTTTCCAGCTGTAGCAGTCCCTTTTGGTATCCTTCAAGTGGGCTTGCTTACTTCTGGCATGATTTTCAAGTTCATGCAAAGTACGTTTATTGATGGGTGTGGATAGATCGTGAATTTTTAGATAATATAAGAAGGAGGGTCTTCCAGCGATTTAGAGGTAAGGGGTCTTAGGCTGGGGAGACCTTTCATATGCAGAAATGTGGAGTGAATTTACTGTATGTCTTTGTTTATACATGAATTGATTAGCAAAAGAGGGTCTGCCTTGTCTTCTGTAATGTTTGTGGGTTTGGAAGCCCTATTACGCATCATAAAATCTTAAAGGCCTTGCAGGACTACCAGGTAGATATTGCTTTTCTTCAAGGAACTCACATAATGGACATAGTGGAAGATGTCTATGGGTCATCCTCTGGGGAAAGAAAAGTTGGAGTGGTAATTTTGGTTTGTAAAGCATTGGGAATTCAGCTTAGAAAATTGCAGAGTGACAGAGAATAGGTATATTTTTATTCCCTGTGAGCAAGCAGGAAATAGGTCCTCACATATGGAGTGATGTCATCAACTGAGCCCCGCAAGGAATGCTCTCCAGCTTCCAAAGGAAGCTTTTGGGAGGTATACCGCCCATTTTTTCCTGCCTTCTCCACCTGCCACAGCACCATATTCTTCAGTCTTCTTTTTTCTGTGGAGCCTCTAGGACGTGTTCCTGCAGTCTGGAAAAAACCTTTGAATTTCTTGCCCTTGTGGTCAAGCTTTCGCTCAATTTTTCATCCGCCTGACATCGGTTTTCCTTTTTCATACCCTTAGGATATTTTATTTCTATTGCATTTGCGCCTTTTTGGCATTTTTCCCCCTCTGGGGGCTTTATCGCACCTATGGCCATTTTTCTGTTTGATTTTGCTGAGGTGGTATTTTTCAGCATGTCTAAGCCTGTTAGCAGCTTTAAAAAAATGCCCCAAACGTGGCAAGACCATTTCTGCCACTGACCACCATAACTGGTGCTTGCAATGCCTTAAACCCAACCACCAGCCGTAGTCATGCGAGTTCTGCTTGCAGATGACGTATCAAGGGCTGAAGGGTTGGGAAAAGTAGGAGTCCCTCTTTAGCTCATCTGATTCAGCATCCTCAGCTTTGACCCCTTGTCCATGCCTCAGGAGGCCAAGGGAAAAGAGCAGAGAGCTCAGTTGGATCAGAAAAGTTCAAGCAGAGAGGGGAGTCTCTCTGCAGAGACCCCATCTTCGTCAAAGGGGGGAGCCCAAGGAGAAGATCCATGTGCAGTGCCATCGCAGCCCCTCTTGTCATGAGATGGACAGCGAGGGCTGGGAACAACCGACCAAGATTCCCCAGCAGGAGGACCCGATCCGGATGATGGAGTCCATTCCCAGTGCCCAGGAGGGCAGCCAGACAATCATCATGGAGTCCCCACATGAAGAGTCACCGGCAATGTCCATGGCTGCAGCATCAAAGTCCTCATTAGTGGTGGTTCTGGAGGAACGCCTATGAGTCTTAGAAGCTCACTTGGTGGTGGTGGAAGCCCTGCAGAATGCAAGTTTCACAGTGCAGAGTGTGTCGTCACCATCCTCCTTCCTGCCTATCCTGGCAATGCATGTCCTGTCTGATATGGCTGGGACATCAGGTGGGCGATCATTATAGATGCCGATGGCTGGAGCCATCTCTCTCTACAGTGTGTCAGAGTCCGAGGCCCCGGGGTATCGCCATCAGCATGCCAGGTGCAAGGCGGACCATTGATGTCCACCGTCTTCTGATCCGTGCAGTTGGTGTTTGGAAGAGATTTGACATTACTTTGACTTCATCTCAGAGTCCAATTTGGAATGGGAAACTGAGGTGGAATCAATGGTGTTGGATCTCCAGGCACAGGATCTCCCATCCGACCCATGGGCCCGACCCATGCAGATCTGACCCATACAGATTGGCAGAAGTTGCCCCAGGAAGACATGCCCTTCCAGGATTTTGTTTGGGATCTGGCCAAGGGCATCCCCTTTTTTCTGGAATCAGAAGAGGAACTCCTCCAATACCCCTTGGCCCTTCATGAGGTGGTGATGGTCCCGGTCCACCGTGTCTCGCAGAGGTTGCTCCTGCGGCTGTAGGAGCACCATTATGCTCCAAGCCATCAGCTGCTGGCTCGACTCCCTGTACCGGGTCCAGAAGGCCCTGGGGTTCGAGAAGCCTCAATTTCCCCACAATTTCATTGTAGCCGAGTCTGCCCCGAAGCCTTCAAAGAGTGCCAAACACACTCCTCCATGCCGCCTATGCGGGAAACGAGGACCCTGGACTCCTTCAGGAGGATGTGCTTCCATGGTTCCATGCAGATAGCCCGGATCCTGGCCTACCAAACTTTCATGGCCATGTTCCTCAAGGATGTCATGCTGGATATTGAGAACTTCACTTCCCTCATTCCCAAGGATCATTGTGAGACATTTTGAGGACTTATGGCTCATGACAAGGACTGCTCAAAGTTTATGGTCCGGGGCACCTATGATGCCTTCGAACCCACCAGTAGAGTGGCAGCCGTGGATATTGCCGCATGGCGGATATTGTTACAGTCCTCATATTTAGAACAGAGGGTCCAGAACAAGATTGCCAACATCCCAAGTCAGAGTGAGAACCTCTTCAGCAAGCCTCTGGGAGAAAAGGCTGAACAGCTTGAGGAAGAGCAGATGACCCTCACTGGGCTCTCTAGAAAGACTGCAGACTCCGTGCGAAAGAAACAACAAACCAAGATGGTTTTCATTCTGTGCCCCCGGTGGTACTTTCCATCTCAGCTGCTGGTACAGCCTAAGGCCCAAGCTCTCCACTGACAGCAGATGGATAAAACCCCCAGAACACAACCCGCCTCCCACCCCAAGCTGGGTGCGAGCTTTTGACGGGGTCTTCAGGAGCATAGCCAGACAACCCTGGTGCACCAAGGTCCCCACACAGGTGGGGGGCAGCTAATCCATTTTGCACACCATGGCCTCTCATCACCTCAGACAACTAGGTGCTACAGATCATCCAAAGCGTCTATCAGTTGAACTTCACCCAGCTGCCACTCTCTTACAACCCTGAGGAGTACCCCATGGACCCTGCACACTGGAGCCTCTTGCAGACTGAGTTCATTGCCCTGCTGGCCAATCTCGCCATTGAGCTGGTTCCTTGAGCCAGATTGTGCAGGGCTTTTATTCCAGATACCGCCTGGTCACTAAAAAGACCGGCATGTTCTGCCCTATTCTGGACCTGCACAACCTCAACCGGTTCTCGGTGTGTGAAAAGTTCAAAATGGTCTCTTTGAGGATTCTGCTCCCATTCCTCCTACAAGATGACTGGCTATGTTTCTTGGATCTGAAGGATGTGTACAGGCATATTCTGATCCACCTGCATCACAGACCGTGCCTTTGGTTCATGCTGGGTGGCCAGCACTAGCAGTACTGGCAGCTATCCTTCAGGCTGGCTGCAGCCCCTAGGATCTTCACGAAGTGCCTGGCAGTCATGGCCACCTTTCTTCAGACTCAGGGGGGGAGGGTCTTTGTTTTCCTTACCTGAACAGGTTTGCAAAAGACCCCACGCCGGCTACCGTATGGCTGTGCACCGAGCTCACTATTCAGGTGCTCGAAGGACTGCTTCATGATCAACTATCCAAAGTCTCACCTCCAGCCGATACAGCAAATGGAGTTCATCAGGGTCCTCCTTAATACCACTTGGGTGAAGGCTTTTCTGCCGGCGGACCACCTATAGCATCTCATCGAGGTGGTGGGTGCTTTGCAGCGCCAGTGCTACACCACAGACCATGGGCTGCTGAGAGCTCTCAGACATATTGCAGCCATGGTGCATGTTGCTCTCAGGCCTGCCTCTGCATGTGGCAGGTTCAATGGACCCTGCAGATGTAATGGCAGCAAGCCTCAGGCTGCCTGCGGGACAGGGTGGTGCTCACTGTGCCACTCGCACAGTCCCTGAAGTGGTGGTCTGTACGCCAGGCATCTTCTCTAACCCTCTTCAAATCCAGGCTGAAAACTCACCTCTTCGCTGCTGCTTTTGGATCTTGACTCACTTGATCTCCTTTTTCTTTCCCCTTGCTTTATCCCTGCCTACACCTTCTGTGTTTGTCTTGACTAGATTGTAAGCTCTGATGAGCAAGGACTGTCTCTTACATGTCTGTGCAGCGCTGCATATGACTTGTAGCGCTATATAAATGCTCAGTAGTAGTAGTAGTAGTAGTAGTAGTAGTAGTAGTGGTTCATCCTGGAAACTTGTTGGATCTTCCGTTCCAACCAGCAGTGCCCTGCAGGCTGCTCATGACGGATGCCTCCAAGTTTGGCTGGGGTGCACACCTGGATGGTCCCTGTACCCATTGCAAATGCTCTCAGTACCTTTCGGATGCACCTGGAGAATCAGGTGGTCTTGATCCAGACGGACAACCAGGTGGCTATGTTCTACATGAACAAGCAGGGGAGCATGGGCTCGTACCTCCTGTGTTGGGAGGCTGTTCACCTCTGGAGTTTTGCTTTGCTCCATGGCATGGATTTCAGAGTGACGTATTTGCCCAGCGCGAGCAATGGCCTAGTGTATCGCCTCATTCGGGTTTTTCAACCACACGAGTGGTTCCTCAAGAGGGAAGTGGTGGACTGGATCTTATGGGAATGGGGACCTCCCGATATGGACCTCTTCTCGATGGCACAGAATGCTCAGGTAGCTCAGTTCTGCTTCCAGAGACCGGCCAGTGACCGCCTGGCTCCGGACAGCTTCCCTGTATACTGGAGTAAAGGCCTGCTCTATGCCTACCCCCTGATTCCACTCATCGGGAAAACCCTCCTAAAGCTCAAGGCCAAAAGGGGGTCCATTATTCCCATTGCTTCCTACTGGCCTCAACAACCATGGTTCCTGCTACTTCTTCAACTCTAGCAGAGGGAACCTCTTCGCCTGGGCTTAGACCCAAACCTCATCTCGAAGAAGAGTAGCTCCTTGTTGCTCCCTGGCGCTTACAGCATGGATGCTGAAAGGGTAGCCCTCAAGGGGCTTGCCCTCCCTGAGGGCATTACAGAGATCTGCCAGCATTCCTCAAGGAGTCGATGTGTAAGGTCTGTCGCACTCCCCCTGCTGGCCAAGCCTATAAGCAGGAGGGGTGGCCTTGTTTGCCCTTAAGTATAGAGTCACTTGGTTCTCCCTCCCTCAAGGAATTCTGGGAGCTGTAGTTTCTCTGTATTACTTGTAGACAAAGTAGTTGTCACCACACAGTTTTGTTTAAGGCAAAAACAGAATATTTTTATTTTTGGGCTCCCCTTCACGCATTAAAGTTCATATACACAAACAGCAAGGATAATTTCTCCAAAAGAAAATAATACAGGAGCATAAAGGTTATCTGGAATATCAGAACTTGGCAAAAGCTCTTTATACAGTGACAATAGCTGTTCACAGGCCTTTTCCAGTAGTAAAGAATCACAGCTATTGCTGTTATTTACAATGGGCATTTATCTCTTGTCTTCATTCAAAACTCTTCTAAATCACGTTTAGGCTTTCAGAAATATTCTTTGCTTTCAATGGGGTTTTTGTCTTTCTCCTATCCCGGGTAAACAGATTTACAGAAAGAGCAATCCATGGGAATACTGTCACACACAGCTTCAGGCGAAGGAGAATCTACTTGCATATCTTCTTCCCCTGCAAGTCCTTTCTCCCCACTTGGGCTTCTAACGGAAGAGTTCAGCTTATTGTTTGAAAGGGTATTCAGAAACTCCCTTACATGCTGCTCTCCTAACCAAGGATTAGCTAAGCTCTCTGGAAAACTTCCACTATCTAGAAACAGTTGCTTTAGCTTCTTAATCAGGTTCAAGTCTCTATCTCTGCTTTTGTCTGTCTTCAGAATATCAGCATTAGGAATTACTTTCACTCACCTTCTTGCATTCACAGGTCCTGGAGCACTCTGCCCTGCACTTCTCCTTAGCTCATTAGCAACGTCTTCTGCAAAGCTCTTGCTGGGCTCTGAGTCAGCCACACCTTCCACAAAGGAATTGCTTTCTTTGCTACTAGAGTTAAGTTGCCCGGTGGAATAAAACTTTCCAGCTTTGCCTTCTCTGGGTTTCTTAAAAGCAGTTCTCATTTTTAAACCCCCTGGTTTCAGTGCTTCCTCTGAATAGGATTCCAGCCCTGAGTTTCCTGCTCTTGCTGAGCCTTCTGTCCACACTGACCTTTCAGCATTCTCTGAACCTCCTGGCTCTGGACTCTTGGCTTCAGCAGTAACTCCAGCTACAGACTGAACCTCTGTGTTTTGGTTTGGAATCTCTGCCTTCTCGGTAACTGTATCTGCTGCTTCCTTCTTCTCCAACTCTGGTTGCTTCCACTCTGCTCTTTCCTCTGCTCACTTCCTGCCCCTTTGACTTCTGTGACGCAGGTTTAAAAAGGTGCTTTCTAGCCACCACGCCCTGTTCTGTGCACGTGTACTTGCTATCTGTGCTTAAACCTGCCCCCACGTTAAGGTTTGGGCGGGGCTCAACCTCTGCTACAACGTGCTTCTCTGGTTTGTTTACAGTTTGAGCTCTATGGAAACCCTGCCTTTCCTCAGTCTTAAAGGTATAGTCCCCATTTTCCTCTATCTCCATCTGTTCAGTATAGCTGACATTGTCACAGGTCTATGCATTCAAATGGCAGCAGTTTGCCATTTGGTTCACTGGTTGGGCCCTGGACCCCTTTGTCTGTCCCGAGGAAAAGCTGTTAGAGTACCTCTTGCACCTCTCCAATTTTGGGCTCAAGTCCAACTTGGTATGGGTTCACCTCAGCGCGATATGAGTGTTCCATCATGGCTGCAAGGCAAAGCCTGTGTCGGCTCAACCCCTGCTATTCATGTGGGCTTGCTTCTTTTGAAGCCTTCAATTAAGTTCTCTATGGTTGCTTGGGATCTGAACGTGGTTATGGTTATGGTTATATTTTATTTGATATACCACAACATTGTATAGCAGTTTATGCGATGTACAATAATTAAAAAGAAAAGAAGTGAAAGGAACTCCATAATGCAGGCAGGATAGTATAGGAGAGATAGGAACAGCATAGAAAAGATAGGCAAACGGAATAAGACATAAAGATAAATACACACAATTCCCTTAGACTATAGGGCTGTCCTTACCATGCCCAGAAGGGCTTAGGGCACTACAAAGAGATCTGGGCAGAATCAAACAGTGGCATTTTCCTCTATTCTTTACGGAGATGTGGGGTTCCAATCTTTTTTACGAGCTCAGTGGAAATTATTTGAAGCCAGTAACAGGAACATAAAAATAATCCTGCCTTATTTTGGGAAACTGCCAAGGAATCTCTTCAATACATGATTATGGGACATGTAAGCAAATATTAAGTAAGATATTAGTAAACACCTTGTTGATCTAGGGAAGCAAGTGGGAGCAATGCAACCAGAGCCATCTTAAGGGTTTCTGTCACCCCAGGTAGGAGCCCTGGCTGCGCTGCCCCCCTAACTGAGACATGCCACTCCCTTGCACTGAGCCGAACCACACTGATTCCATCTTCCCATTTGAGGGGGGAGGCCAGGCAGCGGCAACACAGGCACAACATTTCCCCTTATTTATGTTTATAATCTTTATTGGTATTTACTTTAACATTCAAGCATTCAAATGAATGATAATAGAAAACATGGGAATTTCACAAGAAACCGCATATACAAATACACAATATAAAGAAATTAACCAAACATATTTTATCCCAAACATTAGTCCACAATAAACGATAAAGGGGGGGCTACAGTAAATCAATGACCCCAATTTACAATCCCAACATGAGAGTAAAACAGAGCCTCACAAGGAAAAAAGAAAACCTGTTATTAGCAGGATAAGACTTATGCGTCAGCCGTAATGGGACCAACCACCACCCTGGCCTCTTCCCTTGGCCCTAAAAAATCTGAGAGTTGCCGAGGTTCAAAAAACAAGTAATTCTTACCTAAATAAGAAATATAACATCTAGAAGGATATTTTAACATAAAACCTGCACCCAAGGAGGTGGTCCTAGCACGATAGGCCAGGAATTCCTTCCTCCTTAATTGGGTGACCCGAGAGAGGTCAGGAAATATACTTACATTTGAACCAAGAAACTTCTCATTTATATTTTTGAAAAAAGACTGAAGAATCAGTGACTTATCAGCCTCTAGAGCAAGAGTCACAAGCATAGTGGTTCTTTCGGTGATCACATCCAGAGGACTTTCAAGGAATCCAGTCAAGTCCCCAATACCACTCACTGATGCCTCCAAGTTGTTTCCCCAACCTCCAGAGGTGTTAACCCTGAAATACTGGGCTCTAGTTACTGGGGGCAGGTGCTCAGCTGTAATTTTTAGCACTTCCCCAAATTACTTTCGTACCATTTCCAGAGGAGACAAGAGTGGAGACCTTGGAAAATTCAGCAAACGGAGATTATTTCGCCGTGCAAGATTTTCAAGATGCTCAGTTTTCCGTGTCAGGACTACCCTTTCTTTCATCAGAGCCACATGCTCCTCTTGAAGGTGACTGACATCCTCCTTCACCTTTAACAAAGAACCTGCTTGCAGCTCCTGATTCTTAGAGACCTCCAATTTTAAAACTGATATCTCAGTACTTACAGAACCCACAACAGTAGACAGAGTAGTGGTCAGTGCTGTGATGGCGTCCCACAGCGCGTCCAATGTGATTACCGCCGGCTTCTTTATCCCCCGACTCACAGGAAGAAGCCCTCCTCCAGGCTCCAGCAGCCACAGATTTACCACATGAGGAAATGGCTCAGATACAAAGCCGTCCTCAAGCTGCCTCTCCCCTCCGGGAAGATAGGGCAATCCCTTGCGACACTTGCTCCTCACCACCGGGCTGCAGAGTACTCACCCAAAGACCTGGCGAGGAAAGAAAGCAGACGCCATCGGGAGTTGTTGTCACACTTCCTGGTTGCATCGGCGCCCGCTGATCCGGAGAGAGACTTACACCGGATGCGCCCAGCATAGACGACCCAGACAACTGCTCTTCCCGTCGTGCTGGCAAAGACGCCGCTCCGGATCCCGCTGCTGCAAAGCCGCACAGTTCCAAAGTTCTCTGGCCAGCAGCAGAAGCCTGCAGGGGAGCTCCGGGTAAGCCCGCTTGCTTCCTTTTCCTCAGCCCCATCACTGACAAAGCTGAGGTGTGCCGTCAACCAGGAACGCGGAGCTACTGCAGTGCAGCCCTGAAGAGCCAACTTCTTGCCGCCATCTTGCCCCCCACTTCCCCTTATTTAAAAGGGACGGCTTTGTGCCACTGCTTCTGTGCCCTGGCAGGCCATGCTCTTTGGTACCCACACACACACTCATGGCCTGCCATTCCTGACCCCCTCTTACTTAAAGTTGCATTAGAGGGGGCCTTTGAATATCGGGCCCTAAATTCTGACAGCCAGGGGGGACATATGTGTTAAGATTTGCTTAGGGTGCCAACACTTTGAATCAACTCTGGGGCTGGCCATGATTAATTCACAATATGCTTGGTATTGAGAGGGGATTTTTTTCTCGTATTGTAAGTTTTATGGGGAAGGTTCTAGCTCTGCTTTGCTCTGCACAGATTGTTGGGGAAGGGGCCACGTCACTGGATTCAGTGGATGCTGAATATATATTTGGATTTAATGCCATATGAGAGAGCATATGAGTGTGTTGGAGAGGCCTGAGAAAGGGATTGTGACTGAACATGTGCTGAAGAGTTCAACCTCTTGTACCCCTTGGTATAGCCTGCAGATTCTAAAGTCTTCACCATTGCCCTCTCTGCACTTATTTTTATGGGCGGGCCAGGGGGCCGGCAGGGGCGGAGCATGGCTAGCCACAGGTTGCGTGTTTTACTCTAAAAATTTGGCAACCATAGTAAAGGGTGAGCAGGTGATAGGCTATGGTAGCAGCAGACCAATAGGCAGTCATGGTCAACAGAAGAAGGGTAAAGCATGGTGGACAGGATTAGGTTAGCGCTATCATTAAACAAATTTTTGGGGATGGCAGAAAGTGACCCTAAACAGCCCCTGAAGTGGTGGCCTCCATTCCCCTTGGCTTCTCCTCAATCTAACATTTCCTCTCCTCCCCAAACGCTTCATTTATAGCATAGATGGCATTAAGATTGCCAGCTATATCATAGAAAGCTCTGTTGAGGTTCTGCCATTGTCGCCTCCTTAGCAGCATCATAGAAAGCCATAATGGCCTCTAAGGTCATTCTGTTCTTTCAGACTCAGCAACATGGTCCATGCTTGGTACAGCTGTGGAACATGATAACTTGTGCGCCTTTTTTTGTGGTTCTGTTCTGCTCTGCACAGATTGTTTGGGGACGGGGTAGGTCTTGTCCATCTTCCTTGCTGGATGTCTTCTATCCACTCTCTGCGAGTCCTAATCCTCCTCCAGCACCCACCAGCCTTCAGCATTTAGCATCATAATCTAGGGGGAAAAAATTATGTTTGGGATGTTTGTATAGGCTGAAGGAATTATGGCTTGTGCATGCCAACAGAAGGTATGTGTATTAAACAGTAAATCTATTAATGCAACTATGTTATGTCCTTGCAGTAAAACATCCAAATGCCTAAGAAATAGATGTAAGCATAATTCCTTCACCGAGCCCAAGGCTTTGTTTACCAACACTGTATTCCTGATTTCATCTTTTTCATTTTATTTTAATTTAATAATGTGTAAACTGCCTTCCCAGGATCCAAATAGGATTGGCCCAAGGTGATGTACAATAAAATCGAAACACAACACAGAAAACAGAAATAAACAATAAACAAGCTTAATAGAAATATTACAAAATAGTTGAATATGTCACTTAATCATGTGCATATCATTTACCTCGTTGTTGCAGCATTACAACTATTTTTTTTTTAACTTTTATAAATTGGCCTGTAAGATTGCAGTTTAAACCAAAGCGCATTTACAAACAATATCACACAAGGCAGGTTCAACAAGAATGGCAAATCATGATCAAAGCTAGGAATTCCAAACCAACAAGGTCATAAGGTTACATGCAGTGGAATAAGTCCCCCGTCCATGTTCATGGCCCCGGACATACAGGGCTGACCTCAGAATCAGTTCTGTATGTCTGGGGTTGTGGCCCGCCCATGCCCCGCCCTTGCTCTGCCTCAGTAATGCCCCCTCCCGTCCCCGTCTAAACCTTCCCATATAAATGAGCTGTTCGTACAGGGAGGTGTTAGCCGGGGCAACAGGGAAGCAAATGGCGGGGATGGACGTCCATTGTGGACATTCATCTCCGCTATTCGCTGTACTGAATGATCCCCAAAGAGTCTGACAAGAAACAATCTCCTCACAGAATTTTGTAATGTTAAAGGGAACTATAGAAATCATGAAATATATTTGGTGTATATGCTGTAGTTGTGCATTACTGTGGTGTAGCACCCTGGTTCAAAAAAAGATCTTGGAGGCAAGATGGGATGTCCCTGAACAATGCTTCTGTCCCTTTCAGCTGAGTACTGTTGCTAAAATCAGTGTTTCCTTACTTTCTCACCTATTCCTAGGAATATGTCATGGCAGCTAGGATTCTCTCATCAGCTGCCAAATCCACATGCATCCAGGCAGTGGTCAAACACTACACTGCTTTTACAGTGCTTGACATCACAAGAACATTGCATTGTCAAGCATTATATAGCTTAAGTAGGCTATTATAAAATGTATTAGCCAATGAAAATTGTCTTTTAGTTATAGCCACTTAGTATTTTTGTTTAGTAATGGGAGTAGCACATGCTAACTAGAATTGTTATTATTTTCTTTTTCCAACTATTATCTCATTAGCTGCAGAATTTATTTTCTCTGATTATTATATTTTTTACACAACTGTTACTGCTTTCAGGGAATGGGGTACCTGCATGCTAAAGGAATTGTTCACAAAGACCTCATGTCCAAGAATGTTTTCTATGACAACGGAAAAGTGGTGATCACAGATTTTGGGCTCTTCAGCATCTCTGGAATTCTTCAAGCTGGCAGGTAAGGTAAAACCCAACCACTTCAATGGAATTCAGAATATGTAGAATGCAACATTCGTAATAACTGCCAGTCAGGTCAGGGACATGCAAAGTGGAAAGAAAATGGAGGAACAGTTAGCCAAAGGAACTTCACAGCACCAGATAGATGCCAGTGAGAAGAATACGGTATTCAGCAGGGTAATACCGCTGAATACTTACTTTCACCATCTCGGTACTATCCAAATGGGGAGAGATGGGGCGGAGAAAGTAGTTATCCGGATGGCAGTAGTATTCAGCCCGCTGTAAGGATAGGTAACCACATAAAGTTAGAACAGGAACAAAGTTGTCCTAACTTTATGTGGTTAGCTATCTGGATACCTGGCTGAATATAACTATCACTGCTGAATTTGGATATCGACACTGACTATCCAGATTTTATTTAACCATTGCGCCTGGTAAAGGCTGACCAGCTTAATTAAATATTGACCCAGTAGTGATCAGAGTAATGTATTAAGAGCTGCTCAGAATTAGATCTCCTTTTGAATACTATGCTGTGTGAAAAGATATCCAAGATCATTTGGCCATTTAGGTTACTGGTTGTTTTAATAAGCAGTGGTGTTGATGTATGTGTTTTGAAGCACCCTGCAGCGTGTTATTACACTTACAAAATGTCCCGAAATTCAAAGGAATTTGTAGGTTGATATGCAGATTTAATCCAGTTAACTCTGGCATCTCAATGCCAGACCAAAAGCTGTTCAGATAACTTAAAAGAGCAACAAGAGGCTTTTCGGGGCATGCCAGAATTTAACCAGATAATGTCAATATTCAGCTGCTATTCAGATAATTGAAGCAGTTATTTTGGCTGAAGATATAGCAGGCCTAAAATAATTGCATATTTGTATTTGATAGCCCTCCTCTGGTAACCCCTTAATATTTACCCTTGAAAAGACGAATGTTAATGATTAGTGCTTGTTTAACTGTGTCATCAGCCTTTGATAAAGCTGTCGTTAGCCTTTTTCGTTATGGGAGTAATTTTGATAACATTTGTCTATGGATAAAACAGCATTTTACCCACATATACAGGTGCTTATAAAATTGCAGAAAGGTAAGTACTAATGCCAGGGCCGATATTAGACATGCTGTGGCCCAGGGTAAAAATTAAGGAAAGGTCCCCAAATTCTGTCTTTTCCCATTATATGCCTCCAGGTGTCTATCTCCTGTATTCCCCACCCCTGATGCACAGCATTGCCCTTGCCCACCCCCAGAGTCCAGCATCACCTCTTTCCTTCTCTCCTACCCCCTGGTCAATTGCCGATTGCCACTCCCCCTACAGGGCCGATTGCCACTCCCCTATAGAAAACACACAGGTTTTTGCATCTACTGCATGACATTTTGACATATGCTGCATGGTAGATGCAGAATCCATTACCGCACTTTAGTAAACATGTCCCTAACTCATTCTTGACTGTTCTCAAATTTTTCAATGAAATGTTACTGGTTCTTAACAACTGGGAGTATGAGAAACCATATGTCATTTGATACCATTTAAAATTAAACGTTCAAATTAATGTCAAAGAAAATGACATTTAGTGAGAAAACCTAGAAGAAAATTTGCCATTTCAGATAGTATTAAGACAAATGAACACTTCATGAAAGTAATAGGTAGAACATTTAAAACAGATCAAAGAAAGTGCAGTATCTTTTCACTCATTTTACAATTAAGTTGTGGAATGTTTCAGAAGATGTAGTCAAGGTATTTAGCATATCAAGATTTAAAAGATGGTTAGAAGTTCTTAGAAGAAAAGTATTTTCTCCATGGATGAGCAGGATAAGTGCTCACATATGGGTGACGTCACTGATGGAGCCTATGCTGGAACCTATCACAGCTCTCAGAAGCTTTTAGATTCGCTCTCTGCACCTGTGCATGAGTTCCTGTCTGCTGCTGCTGTCTCGCCCTACCTCTTCAATTTTCTTTTTTCCATGGAGCTCGTAGCATTATTTTTCTTTATAGTGCAGTGTTCACTGATTTTTTTGCTCTTAGAGTTTCCTGATTGTTGAGTATTTCGTTTGCCACTGCCGTGTTTTTGTTTTTCACTTGTAGGTTTCCCTTATTCAGATTTTTTGATTTGTAAGTTTCCTTCTTTTCACCATTTTATTCGGCATTTAGGTCTGTTGGTGCCCTAGTTGGGTTATCTCTTTTTTACTAAAATTGAGTCATTTGATTTTGCTGCAGCTATTTATCTCCAGGAACAAGCAGGAAGTCAGTCTTCACATATGGGTAATGTCAGCACTGACGGAGCACGGCGTGGGAACTTTCCCCAGCATCCAGTAGGAATGCTTTTGGGAGCTTTCTTCCATGCATGCATGGCTGCTTTCCCCCCTTCTCTCCTGGTCTCCTCAGTCGTCTTTTTTTCTGTGGAGTGTCACGTTTGAAGACTTCATTTTTTGAACTTCAGTATCGTTAGTACTCTGGTTTGCCTTCCCATCGACCGCATCAACTTCCATCGGTTCCGGTACCTCTCCTTTTATTTTTTTTCTTCAATTTTCTTTTTATTATAGTTTTTTCTTTTGAAGCCTTAGTCTCTTTGAGCACCATAGCCCAATTTGATTTTTCTTCCATTTTGTTTCCAAAAATGGAGAAACCCCACATTGGTTTCAAAAAATGCTCCAAATACTCCAGTACAATTTTAATTACTGATGAGCATTATTAGTGCCTCAGGTGCCTAGGCCCCGACCATGATGTTGATTTCTGCCACTCCTGTCACCAAATGACCACCAGAGGTCAGAAGAACCATGACAAACAGAAAGTTAAGCTGTTTCCATCAGACTCAGCTTCTTCGGTGCACTCCTCCGGGGCATCAACTCTGTCTACTCATACCTCTAAGAACTCACAAGCAGGAGAGAAGTATCGCTCGGAATCTCCAGCACTTAAGAAGAAGAAGACTTCTGCTTTGGCACTGAGGTCATTGACTTCCGATTCTGAGCATTGGCATCAATATCGACACTCTTCGCATTTGGATGTGGACCATACATCCAAGCAACCCCAGTGGGAGGTGATATCAGTGGCTTGGGGATGCCCCCGAGGTCCAATCCTTGGTGAAGCCCCTGATACCGGCATCGGAGGTTGTGGCCCACACATCTGTGTCTGGAGCCTTTCCTTCTCCAATACTATCGTTGGATGACTGGGTCATCACAATGGAACATAGCATAGCTAAACTGTTAGCAATTGTTATGCTGATGACTTCAGAGGCTCCACTACCGTCACCAGTACCAATGGATCCATCGGTATCATCGGTACCTGCAACCATAGGTACCCTACCAGCTTCACAGGGTCTGGAGCAGCAGATATCGAGGCCATCAGAGCTAACTGGGCCAATGACATAGACATCGCATCAAAGATCATCGGATCATCAGAGGTATCAAGTATCTCATAGAGATTACTTTGATTTCCTGCTAGATTCTGATTCCAAGGAGGCGTCTGAGGTGTAATCAGTTGATTCTGATGCACCCAGGGAGATTCCATTGGATCCTTCACCTCCTTATGAACAAAGACATTCACTGCCAGAAGATATGTCCTTCCAGGATTTCATTAAGGATATGGCAGCAGCTCTGGATGTGTCAGTGGCTACTGGAGCTGAACCAAGGGCTGAGGAGCTTGACATACTGCAGTATCCATCAGCACCAAAGGAGGCAGCCACCCTCCCGGTGCACAATATCTTAAAGAACTTAATGATTCGGATGGGGGGGGGGTCCCCATTTCATTCCCTGCAGTAAGTAAGAGGCTTGATACCCTGTACAGGGTTCCTCCCTCTCCAGGTTTTCAAAAGCCACAACTTCCCCACCATTCCATGGTGGTGGAGTCTGCCATGAGGAGGATCAAGAATCAGAAAAATCACTCCTCAGTACTTCCTGGCAGAAAGGATAGGACACGGGATGCTTTTGCAAGAAAGACCTTCCAGGCCACCATGCTAGCATCCATAATTGATTATACATGCTCTACATGGGCATGTTTCTTAAGATGTGGCCAGAGATCTCTCAGATTTCACTTTCTTATTACCACCTGACAGGCAGGCAGCTCACCAGGTCTTGGATTACCCATGCCCAAAACACATCAAAATTTTTGACAAGAGCTGCTTTTGATGCTTTTGAGGCAAACAGTAGAAAAAGAACAGCATGGCTCCAGGCTTCTGACCCGGAACAATGGTTCCAGGATAAGTTGATAAACATACCCTGTAATAGGGAAACCTCTTCAGTCACAGATGGAGAGAGAAGGCCAGAGAAATTGAAACAGACGACCTGACTATGAAGAGGCTCTCAAGAAAGACGGCAGACCCTTCTAAGAAGAAGGCTACCACCAAGAGGCCTTTCTTCCCTAAAAAGAAAAAGAATTTTTTCCCTCCATATCACAGCAGAAATAAGCAGGGCAGAAGCAGATCAGGAAAACCAAGGCCTCCAAACCTCAGCCTGCCCCATCTACTTAGCAGCCTCAGAGTTTTTGATCTTTAAAAAGGAGCATAGCCATTTTCCCCATAGTTCTCCCTCCTCCTTCCAGGGAGACTGGTGCACTACGCACACCATTAGATAAATATCACCTCAGAGTCCTGGACTCTTCATTTGGTCTCCCAGGGACTGCAACTAAGGTTCCAAACTTTTCCTCCCAATCATTTTGTGGGGCAACCCACCCTAGATCCCCTTCACTACTCCTTGCTCCATCAGGAGATCTCCTCCCTGTTAGATCAAGGGGCCATAGAGGAGGTCCCCTCTGACCTCTGAGGAAGAGGCTTCTATTCCAGATATTTCCCGATTCCAAAAAAGCCAGGAGATTGCAGGCCTATTCTGGACTTCCGAGATCTCAACAAATTTATTGTCAAAGAAAAATTCAAGACGCTTTCTCTAGGCACCCTTTTGTCATATCTAAGGCAGGGCAATTGGCTATGCTCACTGGATCTAACGGATGCATATACACACATCCTCATCCATTTGGATTAAAGGAAATTCCTCAAGTTTGTCTTCCAAGAAAACCACTATCAGTACAGAGTCCTCCCTTTCGGACACGGCTCAGCACCTAGAGTATTCACAAAGTGCTTAGCGGTGGTGGTGGCCTATCTGCGAACCTGGGGAATCTTTCTGTTCCCTTACTTAAACGACTCGCTGCTAAGGGCAGATCCGCTTCAACAGTTCAGTCAGCTCTAGATCAAACTGTATATCTTCTTCAAGAGTTGGGGTTTGTGATAAATTATCCAACGTCACATCTCAACTCAAACCAGGAGCTCAAGTTCATAGGTGCTCAACTGGACAAAGTGAGGAGCAGAGCATTCCTCCCAGATGACAGATGACACCGTCTGATTACTTTAGCCAGTCATGTGCAGCAACAACCATCAGTTCCTGCCAGAACATTTTTATGCCTGTTAGAACATATGTCCTCCACGTTCCATGTCGTACCCTATGCTCGTCTCCACATGAGAATCTCATAGTGGATTCTCTCACGCCAGTGGAAACAGTCCACAGGACATCTCTCAGACCTTGTCAACATCACCTTGCAGATGAAGACAGACCTGCAGTGGTGGATCGAGCCACAGAATCTAATAGAATGGTTACCTTTTCAGAGGTCTGCACTGTGGTTTATCCTAACCACTGATGCATCAAAACCAGGCTGGGGTGCTCATATCGACGGACTCATGATGCAGGGCCTCTGGACTGCTCAGGAGAGAGCCTTCCAGATAAACCTTCTGGAACTCAGAGCAGTATTCAGTGCTATCAGAGTGTTCTTTCTCCAACTCAAACAGCATTCTCTTCTGGTGCAGACCGACAATCAGGTGGCAATGTTTTAAATAAACAAACAGGGAGGTATGGGCTCTCAAGACCTGTGCCAGGAGGCCTCTCGCCTATGGAACTGGGCATTCTCCTAGAAGATCCCCTTACATGCAGTCTACCTTCCGGGAGCTCAGAACCAATTAGCTGACAGGCTGAGCTGCATTCTGCTCCCACACGAATGGAGGTTGGATCCTCAGGTATCCCAACACTTGTTTCAGCTTTGGGGGAGACCGATAAAGACCTCTTTGCGTCTCCCCTCAATACTCAGCTACTCCAGTCCTGTTCCAGGATTCCCTCTCCCCATAGGCAACCTTCAGATGCCTTTCTCATTCATTGGGGTTGACAGCTTCTCTTCGCTTTACTCCAGTTCCACTTATAGTGAAGAAGCACTTCAAGCTTCAGGCTGAATGGGGACAAATGATCCTGATTGCCCCATACTGGCCAAGACAACCGTGGTTTCCTCTACTTCTTCAGCTTGCTCGAGCACCTCCCCTCTGGCTCGGTTGCTCACCGATGCTTCTCTAACAGGAGCAGGGGACCCTTCTGCACCCCAGCCTCAGGCCACTCCACTTGATGGCCTGGAAGCTAGGTGCTTTGTCCTCTCAGATTTAAATCTCCAAGAAGATGTGTTGCATATCCTTTTATCATCAAGAAAAGATTCGACCAGACACTCCTATGCTTTCAAATGGCATAGGTTCTCCATCTGCTGTTCCCTTAAAACACTAGATCCTTTCACATGTCCCATCTCAGACCTGCTTCAGTACTTATTACATTTGTCTTCTTCTGGTCTCAAGACCAATTCAGTGAGAGTACATCTTGCTGCCATTGCAGCCTCCCATCATACTCTAGACAACCGGCCTGTCTCAACATACTTTAGTGGCCAGATTCATACAGGGTCTTCTCTTGACCAAGCAGCCTCTCTGTCTACCTCCTACACTGTGGGATCTCAGTGTAGTCCTTACACAGCTCATGCACAAACCTTTTGAGCCCATGAGCACAGCTCCCTTGAAGTTCCTCACTTGGAAACTTCTTTTTCTATGTTCGCAGAGTCAGCGGGCTCCAGGCGTTAATAACCTATGAGCCTTATACAACTTTTCATCACAATAAGGTGGTCCTATGGACACACCCCAAGTTCTTACCGAAGGTTGTCCACTTCCTTTCATTTAAATCATTCGGTTTCTCTACCGATATTCTTTCCACGTCCTCATGCATCTCTGACTAAAGCAAGGCTTCATACTCTCGATTGCAAGAAAGCGCTAGCATTCTATTTAGAAGGCACCAAGGACATTCATCAATCCTCTCAAATGTTTGTCTCTTTTGATCAAAGCCATTTGGGTATACCAATGTCTAAGAGGACACTATCAAATTGGTTAGCAGACTCTATATCCTTTGCTTATGCACAGGCTGGACTGTCCCTGACACACCAGGTTACAGCTCATAATGTCAGAGCCATGGCGGGTACAGTAGCTAACCTTTGCTCTGTTCCCATATCTGAGATCTGCCAGGCAGCAACATGCTCTTCTCTGCACACCTTTGCAGCGCATTATTGCCTGGATAAGGTGAGAAGGTGGGAAAACAGCATCGCATGCATGGAGGAACTCTCCCAAAAGCATTCCTATTGGATGCTGGGGAGTGTTCCCATGCTGGGCTCTGTCGGCGCTGACGCCACCCATATGTGAAGACTGAATCTCCAGGAACAAGCAGGAATGAGTCTTCACATATGGGTATCATCGGTACCGACGGAGCCTGCGCGGGAACGCTCCCCAGCGTCCAAAAGGAAAGCTTTTGGGAGCATCCCACAGCGCCTGCGCACTGCCTTCCCGCCTTTCCCAACTGCCTCTCTCCAGTTCTTCTTTTCCGCGGAGCCAGCAGGTCATGTTTCTGTCACCGCTGAAGAATTTCTTTATTTTATTTTATTTCTTTGGTCGCGTGTCTGCCTTCTCGACGCCGCACCGGTACCGCCGGTCTTTTCTTTCTTTATTCTAAAAAAAGAAATAAAAAAAATAACTACTGTTTTTCTCACTTCAGTGCATTTTTTCTTTCTTTGGCCTTAGGCCTACAAACATTTTTTCCTCATGGAAAAGCCCGCCTCCGGGTTTAAAAAGTGCACGAAGTGCAGCGGCACTATTTCTGTCACCGACACCCATGAATGGTGTCTAAAATGTTTAGGTCCCGACCACTCCATTACGGATTGTGAGTCCTGTTCCATGATGTCTAAAAGAGGTCTACAGAATCGAGCAGCCAAGCTCAGTACCCTGTTTCCCTCTGATGCAGCTTCGGTGGCATCAACATCTTCCAGGGCTTCTTCTTCCTCCCATGGATCTCAGGTAACCAAACTTAAGTCCAGCCGGTCCTCGAAGGGTAGATCTCCCTCTAAGTATCGAGATGCCTCTGGGCTTGTTCTCGAGGAATCCGCACCGGCAAAATTACCCCGGTGGGAGGCTCCGGCTTCCAAAGCTTTATCTATGGGGTCACAGGTTGACATCAATGGCTCGGCCTCGACTGATCACCTGTTGCCATGTTCTGGGGTACCGGTGGTTCCCACTGGTACCGACATCCAGACATTGGTGGTGTCGATGGATCAGAATATTCTGACCATGCAGCGTGCCATCACGGCATTCATACAAGCTGCGACGCCTTCGGTACTGCAACAAACTCCGTTGTCAGTACCGACTCCGGCACCGGTACCGATATCGGTTCCGGTGCCGGTACCGATTGCATCGACATCGGCTTCGGTGTCGACTGCAGCGGTACACTGTTCTGTGATGCCCATCGGTCGAGGCATCGGTGATCCTTCCTCAGGAGCCCTCTTCTCCAAAAAGGAGAATGTTTCCTCCAGAAGACTTGTCTTTTCAAGACTTCATTAGGGAAGTGGCCAGGGGCCTTTCCATCTCAGTGGCCCCTGAGACAGAGCCTAGAGCCAAAAAATTAGATATTTTACAATATCCTAAGGCTCCTAAAGAGGCAGCCACTTTACCAATACATGAGATTCTTTATGATCACATGTTGGGCATATGGGAGACTCCTCTCACCTCATTCTCGTAGGTTGGACACCATGTATCGTGTTCCTCCTTGTCCTGGCTTTCATAAGACTCAGCTTCCTCACCACTCCATTGTGGTGGAGTCTGCTATGAAGAAGATCAAGAGTACAAAAAGGCACTCTTCTACTCCTCCAGGAAGAGAATGCAGAACCTTAGATGCCTTTGGCAGGAGGCCAATATGCTTGTTGCCAGAATCAACTCCTATAGTCTCTATATGGGGATGTTTCTAAAAGAAGTTACAGATCATCTGCAAACTTTGTCTCCTTTTATTTCAGAAGATAAAAGGGAAGAGTTTCTCACCTGGCTCAAACATGCCCAGGATGTTTCCAAGTTTTCCAACCGTGCAGCCTTTGACTCTTTTGAAGGTGCCAGCAGAGCCTCGGCTATTGCCATAGGTGCACGCAGAGTTGCTTGGTTGCAAGCTTCTGATTTGCAACCCTGGGTTCAGGATGGACTAGGAAACCTTCTTTGTACAGGTGAAAACCTTTTTGGCAAAGATTGGCAAGCAAAGGCCACCCAGATGGATGCTGAAAATTCTGCTTTAGATAGACTTTCAAAGTCTACTTCTGCTCCTTTTAAGAAAAGGTTGTTCAAAAAGGGATTTTTTCCCAAAGAAGGGAAATATTATTCTGCTTATGGTCAGCAGGTATCTTCTGCAGGTCATTTTGCTACAAAGAGACAGCAACAACCGAAACAGGCCAAACCTAAGGCTGCTAGGACTGCTGCTGAGGTTGCTAGGACTGCTAGGCCCAACAGCCTCAGCCTCCTCAGGGCCTTTGACTTACAACTAGAGAACTTAGCCTTTCTGGCTCTAGAACATCCAGAGCCTCTCACCATTCCAGGAAGGTTAGCTCACTTTGCTCCCAGATGGGAACAAATCACAGCAGAGCAATGGACCCTCTCCATCATAAGGGAAGGGTACAAGCTTCATTTCTTAAACCTTCCCCCTCACACCATGGTGAGACAATTCAATTCTCCAACATCTCTCCTCGACCTTCTGGGTCAGGAGATTGCTACCCTTCTTGCCCAAGGGGCAATAGAAGAAGTACCCCTTCTTCAACAGGGTTCAGGGTTCTACTCCCCCTACTTTCTCATCCCAAAGAAAACAGGGGGCTACAGACCCATATTAGATCTCAGAGAATTGAACAAGTTTCTATGCAAGGAGAAATTCAAGATGACTTCTCTCGGTACTCTCCTTCCATACCTCCAGAGTCAGGACTGGCTTTGTTCTCTAGATCTCAAGGATGCGTACACCCATGTCCTCATCCATCCAACACACAGAAGGTTCCTTCGGTTCCTTTTCCAAGGAAAGCACTATCAATACAGAGTGCTTCCCTTCGGTCTGGCCTCTGCTCCAGGGGTGTTCACAAAATGCATGGCAGTAGTAACTGCATTTCTACGCACTCTAGGAATATTTGTATTCCCATATCTGGACGACTGGCTCATCCGAGCTCCATCCCAGTCAGAGGCCCTGGCTTCCCTGGCCTGCACAAAGCATATCCTTCAGTATCTGGGACTTGTAATAAACATCCCAAAATCTCAACTCACCCCTACTCAATCTCTGGAGTTCATAGGGGCCTTACTGGATACCACCACTGCAAGGGCCTATCTTCCCCAGACCCGTTGCCTACGCTTGGTGCAGTTAGCCTCCCAGATTCAGTTAAAGTCCCATTTAACTGCTCGAGAGATGTTACAACTGTTAGGCCACATGGCATCCACCGTGCATGTGGTCCCTTATGCTCGCCTTCACATGAGGGCAGCTCAATGGACTTTGTCCACCCAATGGACCCAGGCATCAGGGTGCCTGTCAGACAAAATAGCAACCTCCAGTCGCCTTTTTTGCTCTCTCCAGTGGTGGAGGTCCACCCAAAATCTGTTGCTGGGGTCCCCCTTTCAACAGGTGTTACCCCAAGCAACCCTTACAACAGATGCTTCCCCAAAGGGTTGGGGGGCTCATCTACAAGATCTCTCCACCCAGGGCATCTGGTCTCCACAGGAGACATCTCTACATATCAACCTCTTAGAGCTCAGAGCAATTTTTTTAGCTCTCAGAGTCTTCCACACCCTGCTCAGCTACAAGACAGTCCTCATCCACACGGACAACCAAGTAGCCATGTTCTACGTGAACAAGCAGGGGGGGACTGGCTCTCTGTCGCTTTGCAACGAAGCTCTGAGATTGTGGGCCTTCGCCAGAGAGCATCAAATTCATCACATGGCAGTGTATCTTCCAGGGGTTCATAGAAACATAGAAACAGAGAAACATGATGACAGAAAAAGACCACATGGCCTATCTAGTCTGTCCTTCCATAACAACAACTACAACAGTCCACATTTTACCTTTAGAGATCCTCTGTGTTGGTCCCATGCTTTTTTGAATTCAGTTACTGTCCTCATCTCTACCACCTCCACTGGGAGACTATTCCATGGATCCACTACTCTTTCTGTAAAGAAATATTTCCGCATATCACTGCTGAATCTATCTCCCTTCACCCTCATCCCATGTCCCCTCGTAGCAGAACTTGCTTTCAATTGAAAGAAACTCTCTCCCTGAACATTTATGCCACGGAGGTATTTAAACATCTCAATCATATCACCTCTATCCCGCCTTTCCTCTAAGGTGTACATATTAAGATCATTAAGTCTGTCCTCATATGCTTTATAATGAAGCCCATTAATCATTTTAGTAGCAACCCTCTGCACCGACTCCATCCTGTTCACATCCTTTTGAAGGTGCGGTCTCCAGAATTGCACACCATACTCCAAATGACGTCGCACCAAAGACTTATACAGAGGCATTATCACCTCCTTTTTTCTGCTAGCCATTCCTCTCCGTATGCACCCAAGCATCCTTCTAGCTTTTGCCGTCGCCTTTTCTACCTGTTTAGCTACTTTAAGATCATCAGACACAACCACGCCTAGGTCCCGCTCTTCTTTAGTGGACAAAAGTACTTCACCTCCTATACAGTATTGCTCCCTTGGATTGTTGCAGCGCAAATGCATGACCTTACATTTTTTAACATTAAATCCCAGCTGCCATATTCTAGACCATTCTTCAAGCTTAGCTAGATCCCTCCTCATGTTATCTACACCTTCCTGGGTGTCTACTCTATTGCAGATTTTGGTATCATCTGCAAAGAGGCAAACCTTACCCGACAGCCATTCCGCTATATCACTAACAAAGATGTTAAAAAGAATCGGACCAAGGACAGATCCCTGGCGCACACCACTGGTAACATCCTTCTCCTCAGAGTGAGCTCCATTTACTTGTACTCTTTGTCGCCTCCCACCCAATCAATTTCTAACCCAAGCAGTAACTTTAGGGTCCATCCCTAGGGTGCTGAGTTTGTTTATAAGTCGCCTGTGAGGAACAGTGTCAAAGGCTTTACTGAAATCTATATACACCACATCTAGAGCTCTCCCTCGGTCCAGCTCCCTGGTCACCCAGTCAAAGAAATCAATCAGATTTGTCTGACAAGACCTGCCTCTGGTGAATCCATGCTGCCTCGGATCCTGTAATCCGCTGGACTCCAGAAACCTCACTATTTTCTCTTTCAGCAGCGTTTCCAATAATTTACTCACCACCGAAGTTAAACTAACCAGCCTGTAGTTTTCAACGACATCCTTACTTCCGCTTTTGTGTAAAGGCACCACATGACCCTCTCTCCAGTCCTTTGGCACCACTCCCGACTCCAACGAGGCATTGAAAAGGTCAGTCAGTGGAGTTGCTAGAACGTCCCCAAGTTCCCTCAGTATTCCAGGGTGTATCCCATCCGGTCCCATCGCTTTGTCTACTTTAAGTTGAGCTAGTTTCTCACGAAAACAGTCTTCTGAAAATTGTTCAAGATGTCCCTCGCTTCTGTTCCTATTTGTGGGTGTTTTCTGAGGTCCTGCTCCTGGTTCTTCATCTGTGAACACAGAACAAAAATATTTGTTAAGCAATTCTGCTTTATCCTTATCAGCTTCTACATATTCCCCCCCTGCACCCTTGAGTCTGACAATACCACTTTTGCCCTTCCTCTTCTCACTAATATATCTGAAAAATGTCTTATCCCCCCATTTTATTACATTGGCTATTTCCTCCTCCTTTTGAATCTTTGCCTTCTTGACTACTTTGCTAGCTTCTCTAAGTTTTTCCAAATACAGATGCCTGTCCTCCTCTCTCTGTGATCTCTTGTATTTCATGAAGGCCTCCCTCTTTTTCTTCACTTTTGCAGCTACTTCCTTCGAAAACCATAGCGGTCTCCTGTTCCTTTTGCCTTTATTTACCATTTTAACAAAAAGGTTGGTTGCCCTTAAAATACCCCCTTTCAGTTTTGCCCACTGTTTTTCTATATTCCCCAGCTGTTCCCATCCCACTAACGACTCCCTGAGGTATTGGCCCATCTTCGCAAAGTTAGTCTTCCTAAAGTCTAAGATCCTCACCTTGGAATGGATTCTAACAGCCGAAGTCCTAATACTGAACCACACCATCTGGTGATCACTGGATGCAAAATGATCTCCCACTACAACATCAGAAACACTTTCACCATTTGTAAGCACCAAGTCCAGTATGGCCCCTTCACGTGTGGGGTCTGTTTCCAATTGCCTGAATAGTTCTCCCTGTAGAGAATCCAGGATCTCCTTACTTCTAGATGATACTGCAGCAGGAATGTGCCAATCAACATCTGGCATATTGAAATCTCCTATCAGTAGCACTTCCCCTTTCCTAGCAATGCTGCGTATGTCTTCAATTAACTCTCTGTCCACCTCTTCCTCTTGTGAGGGAGGTCTGTATATCACACCAATGCAAATAGATTTCTCTTTCCCTCTTTCTAGTTTAACCCACAATGCCTCCTCTCTCCCTTTTAAGCTCTGTAATTCCAAAGCTTTAATAGTAGTTTTTACATATAGTGCCACTCCTCCTCCCCTTCTTCCTACCCTGTCCTTTCTGAATAAAGTATAGCCAGGTATAGTTACATCCCAGTCATGGTTTTCTGTGAACCATGTTTCTGTAACTGCCACTAAATCCAAGTCAGTCACTCCCACCAAAGCTTCAACTTTAGGGATCTTATTTCCTATGCTACGGGCATTAATGCACACTGCTTTCCATATGTTACCCCTGTTACCCATTTCCATAAAAGTATTTAATGTATCACCTACCTGGGGGCTTTCACTTACCTGGGGGCTTTCTTCACCCATCCCCAACGAATCTAGTTTAAAGCCCTCTTCAGTAGATTAGCCAGTCTACTACCGAAGATGCGTTGACCTTTCTTGGACAGATGGATGCCATCTCTGCTCTGCAACCCTTGGAACAGCATCCCATGGTCTAGGAAACCAAAACGCTCTCGATGACACCATCCACGCAGCAATGCATTCATCTCCAGGATGCGAACCTCTCTGCCTTGGCCTTTACCCTCAACAGGAAGGACTGAAGAGAACACCACCTGTGCACCTAACTGCTTCACCCTCTGTCCCAGAGCCATGAAGTCACTTTTGATACGTTCCGAGGTATACTTGGCAGTATCATTTGTTCCAACATGGATTAGCAACATTGGGTAATAGTCAGTGGGCTTGATGAGTCTCGGCAAACTCTCCGTAACATCTTGGATTTTGGGACCAGGCAGACAGCATACCTCTCTGGACATCAAGGTGATGTTTACAGGTGATGTTCCCTGTAAAATAGTTATCTCCAAGTTATAATGCCCTGTTCAATGTAATTTCAGTTTGTTCAATGTAAACCGCACTGATGCAGAATAGCGCGGTATATAAGAGAATGTAAATAAATAAAATAAATAAATAAATCAAGTCTGGTCGGCAAATGGATGCCTCAGTACCCCTCAGAAGAGAGTCTCAACCACCACTACCCTTCGTTTCCTTCTGGTCACTGATTCTGCAACTTTGAGGTACTTGAGCTCTGGTTCTTCCCTTTCCAGGGATGCTTTCAGCTCCTCCACTTCCAGGGCTGCATAATGGTTCTTCAGTTCAAGGGCTGGAGAAGTTGGATTGGTGATACTGCAGGCCTTGGTGACTTGTGTCCAACCATCGACATTCTGTTGGCACCCATCTTCTGCTGTGCTGGAGAGCTTGGTTGCTGCAAGAAGCATCTCATCAATGTACTTCTCACTGTCTTGAATGCTCCTCAGCCTCGCCACCTCCTCTCTGAGTTCCTCCACTTGTTTCCTCAGAGCTTCAGCATGCAGGCACCCTGCACATGGAACTGGTCCTTCAACTGGCATTAGGACCTCTGTCTGGACCGAGGCAGAAGCTGTAACGGGGGCAACAGCTTTAGCAATACGATTTTTCCCAGTCATTGTTCTGTTCATGGAGCTTAGGTATCTGTTAAAGCAAAAGAGAGAGATCTACCAAGTACCAGCCGGTTTCGCAGCTGTCCTTTCAGAGAAAAAGCAGTTAAATCTCTTTAATTATATTCAAAATGTGCTGGTCCAATTCTCTGTGATTTGTTAAAGGGGGAGGTGCCCTATAAAGCAAGACTGCTCACTAGGGGTGGGTGGGAGTCGGGGTGGGTAGGGAGGGAACTAACACCTGATTAGGTGTTAGCAGTTTCTAAACCTGAGGAGGTTACTGGAGTTCAGCAACCTACTGTGCTCAAGGAAAGTTCCCCTAAAGCAGCAAAAAGAAAGTAACCTTGCTTTAAAAAAATATACAAAAAACCCTTTTAAGAGCTCCCAGTCAGAGAGCTAGCAATGTAATATAATAAAACAAACAAACCAACCCTCAAATCCTTACTGTTTGTTTGATCTGTGGAGCCCTGGTTAGGAAAGCCTCAAAAGGGCAGGGCACTGGAGCCTTTTATGCAGGCTTCAACTGCACTCAGAAACAGGCCCACTAACTCCTGATTAGGTGTTAGCAGTTTCTAAACCTGAGGAGGTTACTGGAGTTCAGCAACCTACTGTGCTCAAGGAAAGTTCCCCTAAAGCAGCAAAAAGAAAGTAACCTTACTTTAAAAAAAATACAAAAAACCCTTTTAAGAGCTCCCAGTCAGAGAGCTAGCAATGTAATATAATAAAACAAACAAACCAACCCTCAAATCCTTACTGTTTGTTTGATCTGTGGAGCCCTGGTTAGGAAAGCCTCAAAAGGGCAGGGCACTGGAGCCTTTTATGCAGGCTTCAACTGCACTCAGGAAACAGGCCCACTAACTCCTGATTAGGTGTTAGCAGTTTCTAAACCTGAGGAGGTTACTGGAGTTCAGCAACCTACTGTGCTCAAGGAAAGTTCCCCTAAAGCAGCAAAAAGAAAGTAACCTTGCTTTAAAGAAATATACAAAAAACCCTTTTAAGAGCTCCCAGTCAGAGAGCTAGCAATGTAATATAATAAAACAAACAAACAAACCCTCAAATCCTTACTGTTTGTTTGATCAGTGGAGCCCTGGTTAGGAAAGCCTCAAAAGGGCAGGGCACTGGAGCCTTTTATGCAGGCTTCAACTGCACTCAGGAAACAGGCCCACTAACTCCTGATTAGGTGTTAGCAGTTTCTAAACCTGAGGAGGTTACTGGAGTTTAGCAACCTACTGTGCTCAAGGAAAGTTCCCCTAAAGCAGCAAAAAGAAAGTAACCTTGCTTTATAAAAATATACAAAAAACCCTTTTAAGAGCTCCCAGTCAGAGAGCTAGCAATGTAATATAATAAAACAAACAAACAAACCCTCAAATCCTTACTGTTTGTTTGATCTGTGGAGCCCTGGTTAGGAAAGCCTCAAAAGGGCAGGGCACTGGAGCCTTTTATGCAGGCTTCAGCTGCACTCAGGAAACAGGCCCACTAACTCCTGATTAGGTGTTAGCAGTTTCTAAACCTGAGGAGGTTACTGGAGTTCAGCAACCTACTGTGCTCAAGGAAAGTTCCCCTAAAGCAGCAAAAAGAAAGTAACCTTGCTTTAAAAAAATATACAAAAAACCCTTTTAAGAGCTCCCAGTCAGAGAGCTAGCAATGTAATATAATAAAACAAACAAACAAACCCTCAAATCCTTACTGTTTGTTTGATCTGTGGAGCCCTGGTTAGGAAAGCCTCAAAAGGGCAGGGCACTGGAGCCTTTTATGCAGGCTTCAACTGCACTCAGGAAACAGGCCCAAAACTCTTGGGCAGACAGACTCAGTCGAGTTCTGCTTCCACACGAATAGTCCCTCCATGGGGACCAGATAGCCAGGATCTTTCAAATTTGGGGAATCCCAGACATAGACCTGTTTGCAAGTCTGTGGAATGCCAAACTTCCCTGGTTCTGTTCCAGGATTCCGGGTCAGGGAGTTCAGGCCAGGGATGCCTTCCTCCTTCATTGGGGGCAAGACTTCCTCTATGCCTTCCCACCCATTCCCCTAATTCCCAAGACACTGTTCAAGCTTCAGAGAGACAAGGGGTCTATGATCCTCATAGCACCACGTTGGCCACGCCAAGTGTGGTACCCTCTACTTCTGCATCTCTCTCAAGCTCCCTCCCTGTACTTGGGATCTGCTCCAGACCTCCTATCCCAGGAGGAGGGAACGTTGTGGCACTCAAATCCCCAGTCTCTTCATCTCAGGGCCTGATTGCTGAAGGCCTAGACCTTCAAGATTTGCATCTTTCTCAGCAAGTGAAGGATATCCTTCATGCTTCCAGAAAGCCTTCCATCAGAAGTTCCTATGCTTTTAAATGGAAGAGGTTTACTATTTGGTGTGCAGAGAAGGGTCTTAACCCTCTTGCAATACCTCTGAATTCTTTACTAGAGTATTTGCTGCATTTATCCCATGCAGGCCTTAAAACGAATTCAGTAAGAGTCCATTTGAGTGCTATTGCAGCATCCCTTAAGCCTCTCAATGGACAGCCTATTTCCTCTCATCCTCTTATAGCAAGATTCATGAGAGGCCTTCTTTTGACTAAACCTCCCATTAGACCACCTCCAGTGGCATGGGACTTGAATCTGGTTCTTGGCCAGCTTATGAAGCCACCCTTTGAACCCTTAGCCACTACCTCCTTGAAATTTCTTTCCTGGAAGGTTATTTTTCTCATTGCAGTCACTTCAGCTCGCCGCATCAGTGAGCTGCAAGCCTTGGTGGCTAATCCTCCTTATACAAGGTTCCATCATGACAAGGTAGTCCTCAGGACCAATCCACACTTTATGCCTAAAGTGGTTTCACCTTTTCATCTGAATCAGGAGGTGTATTTACCTGTCTTTTTTCCAGGACCTCATGCATCAAGTGCAGAGAGGAATCTCCATACCCTGGATTGTAAGAGAGCACTCACTTTTTACTTACAAAGGACACAGCAACATAGACAGTCTTCTCAACTCTTTGTTGCTTTTGATCCCTCTCATTTAGGACTTCCAGTCTCTAAGAGAACTCTGTCTAATTGGATTGCTCAGTGTATTTCTTTCGCCTACCAGAGTAAGAACCTTTCTCTAGAGGGCCATGTCACAGCTCACAATGTGAGGGCCATGGCAGCCTCTATGGCTCATCTAAACTCTGTGTCCATCGACCAAATCTGTCGAGCGGCCACCTGGGCCTCGGTTCATACCTTTACAGCCCATTACTGCTTGGACAAGGACACCCGCTGGGATGCCTTGTTTGGTCAGGCTGTTCTCAAACACCTGTTCCATACTTAAACAACTCCTACCCCTCATCCCTGGTTGGATGCCCGAGATCCATGGATGGAGGTAGAGCCCTTCTCAGGGACTCACAACCTTGGGGATCTCCCTGGCATCTCTAGCTGGGGAGTCCCCATATGTGAAGACTCATTCCTGCTTGTTCCTGTAGATAGCACAGTTACTTACCTGTAACAGGTGATCTCTGGGAACAGCAGGAATAAGTCTTCACAACCCATCCACCTCCCCTAGGAGTTGTGTCTCTCTATCTATCTTTCCTTTCCTCTCTCTCTCTCTTTGTCTCAGCTTAAAACTCGAACTGGAGAGAGGCAGTTGGGAAAGGCGGGAAGGCAGTGCGCAGGCACTGTGGGATGCTCCCAAAAGCTTTCCTTTTGGACGCTGGGGAGCGTTCCCGCGCAGGCTCCGTCGGTACCGACGATACCCATATGTGAAGACTTATTCCTGCTGTTCCCAGAGATCACCTGTTACAGGTAAGTAACTGTGCTTTCCTGCTGTTCCCAGAGATCAACTATTACAGGTGAGTAACTATGCTTTCCAGACATCATGTCCCACTCTAAGCTCTCCAGCTAGTTTAAGAATTGCACCTGGCGCAACAGGACCAAGTCCATCACGGATGCCCACAAATTGTGCCTGTAGTGCATGGAGCCTGATCATGAATCTTCTCATTGTCTTTTGTTTTAACAGATAATGAAGAGTGATATCCAAGGTCATGAGAAACAGAGCAAAAGGAATTTTTGTGCTTCTAAGTCCGCTCCCTTGCCATCGGCATGGGTGGCATTGGTTCTCATGACCTCTGGAGCTGCCCCAGGCACTGGTGATGCATCAATATCAAGGAGTCATTGAAAACACACGGAGTTGAGCATTAATAGGAGGGCCTGCAAGCATTCAGACACTGACTCCCGCCTGAAGAAGTGAAAGGATTTGTCCCCTTCTTCTCTGATATCGGGAGCAAGAGAATTCGAGCATTGAGCGATAAAGCTCTTCAAAGCATGATGTCAAGAGAATTGAGGTATCAAAACTGCTCATCCTTCTTGGTATTGGAGGGGTTATGCCAGACTCCAGAAAGCTGGGACCTGCCTGCCGATATTCCCACCAGATCCTAAAGACATCAGATGGATCTGCTAACACCCCATGCCTTTGTTGATGAGCCCTTGAGGAGTGTCTCATGAAGAGTCCTGAGCAGAGGATCACAATGTTCTATGTGGAGCTGTTATTTCAATGGCATCGTTGATGATGCATCACCACATTGAGTTGATACTCAAGACCCACTAGCTGTTTGCGGAAGAAGTATTGATATGGGGGCATCAGTGCCTGGTGCTTTCGCAACTGGTGTCTATCTCAAGTGCATCGGTAGGTGATTGCTCCCCAAGGCCTCAGAGAGCATCGGTGTACCAGCACTCCCTGAGGAGCTTGGGTTCTCACGTTGACAAAGCGCTGGCCCAGGTAGAGACTTGGACATCATTTGAGTACTTCTCTGAGTATGATTTTGAATGCTACTGTGATATTGATTACAACTCAGAGTACTTTTCAGAGGAGAAGTCTCCTGAGCTACCTTCAGATCCCATGACTCCTGATGAGCAATGCAGGTCTCCTCCTGAGGAATTATGTTTCCATAATTTTGTCATGGTTGTAGCCAGGTGCATACCATTCCAGCTGGAAATGGAGGAGGAAACTAGGGTTGAGGAGCTAGATATCCTCCAATATTCCAGTATCCCCAAGGAAGTGGTGACAATGCCCATGCACGGCATTCTTCAGAGGCTACAGATGTGAATGTGGGAGACCCCCCTCTCTGTGCCTTTATCAGTAATAAGGTCAATTCTATGTACAGAGTCCAGAAAGCTTCCGGATTTGAGAAGCTCCAGCTGCTGCACCACTCCATGGTCCAAGTATCACTCTTTGGTATTCTTGAAGCATGAGGTTAGGACTTTGGATTCTTTTGGGAGAAAGATTTATCAGAACACAATGCTCATATCCCACATAGCATCCTGCCAGCTCTCATGAGCATGCACTTGAAAAATGTCATGCGCAATCTTGTCAAGTTCGTGGACTCTCAATCTGAAGAAATTCTCAGAGCTCAGATCCCTAGTGAGCTAAGGAACAGAGTATTGAAAATACATTGTCCGAGCAACACATATTTTTGATATGACACTGAGTCTCCGCAATGAGTACTGGTGCCTGGAGACTCTCATGGCACTGGGCCTCAGATTTGCAATCCGGTGTGCAAGCGAAGATTGCTGCCATGCCATAGAGAGAATCTCTTCAAGGATAAGGTATAGTTGGCTGCTACCATGATCAAGCAACACACTGACACTCTTCAGATCCTCCTCCTGCTCCTAATCTGAGCTCCTCAAAATCAAGGATGTTCCATAGCAGAGGGCATAGGAGGTCCTATCACTCTAGGAGATATATGTACCGTCCTCCCTCCTGCTCTTCCCAGACAAAGCAGAGATCTCATTTCTGTCCCAGGCAGCAGAGGACCCAGAAGGCGCAATCGGAATCCTAGCCAAAACCAGTGTCAGAGTGTTGACTGGCATCTTGAGGACATAGCTGCAATCCCAGTCCTAGTCCCAGACAGTCTTCTAGTTGGAGGGATGTTCACCTTCTTCACAAAGCAGTGATCCCTTATAACTTTCGACTGTTGGGTTCTCATAATTGTCAAATATGGATACAGATTCCATCTATTCGAGCTTCTACCAAATTGCCCACTGAGGGAGGAATGCTATACCTCCTTAGCACCAGCAGGTACTTGTTCAGGAACTCTATGCTTTTTGACAAACAAATGTGGTTGAAACCATTCCATCAAGACAGAAAGGGCAAGGATTTTATTCAAGGTACTTTCTTTCTGGTCACAAAAAACCCGTGGGATTTTGCCCCATATTAGATATATGGAATCTGAAATATTCCTGATTTGAGAAATTGCTCCCTTTTTTTCAAAAGGGAGACTGGCTATGTTCTCTAGATCTCAAAGATGCCTTCACCCACATTTCGATATATCCTAGTCACAGGAAGTATCTGTGATTCATTGTAGAGGAACAACATTAAAAACATAAGAGATGCTATATCAGGTCAGACTAAGGGTCTATTAAGCCCAGTATCCTGTTTCCAACAAAGGCCAATCCAAGTTACATGTACCTGTCAGGATCCCAAAAAGGTACACAGACTCCATACCGCTTATCCCAGAGGTAAGCAGTGGATTTCCCTGGTCCTCTTTAAAAATGCTTTATGGACTTTTCTTCCAAGAACTTGTCCAAACCTCTTTTAAAACCAATGACACTAACAGCTTTTACTACATTCTCTGGTAATGAATTCCAGAGTTGGATTACGCATTGAGTGAAAAATATTTTCTCCAACTAGTCGTAATTGTGCTACAGTGTAGTTTCATTGTGTGTCCCCTAGTCTTTCTACTTTTTGAAGGAGTAAACAAATGATCTACGTTTACCCATTCTACTCCACTCATTATTTTATAGACCTCTATCATATCTCCCCTCAGACATCTTTTTTCCCAGTTGAAGAGCCCTAACCTTTTAAGCCTTCCCTCATAGAGGTATCCTTCAATCTCCTTTTTAAAAGATATGGTGACCAGAATTGCACACAGTATTCTATTTGCTACCACCGTTTCACACTGGGCGGAAGATTTCAATGTATTATCCACGTTGACACTTAGATCCTTTCCCTGGGTGTTGGTTCCTAATGTGGAACATTACATCGTGTAACCATAGTTCAGGTTGTTCTTCCCTAAGTGCATAACTGCATATGTCCATGTTAAATTTCATCTGCCATTTGGACGCCCAGTATCCAGTTTAGCAAGGTCCTTTTGCAATTTTTCATAATCCTCTTGTGTTTTAACAACATTGAATAATTTTAGGTCATCTGCAAATTTGATCACCTCACTTGTTGTTCCCACTTCCAGGTTATTTATGAATATGTTAAAAAGCAGCAGGCCCAGCACAGATCCACTCCATTGAGAAAACTGCCTATTTAGCCGTACTCTGTTTCCTATCTTTTAACTAGTACCTGATCCACAATAGTACACTGCCTCTTGTCCCATAACATTTTAATTTCCCCAAGAGTCTCTCATGAGGGTTCTTGT
Source organism: Ichthyophis bannanicus (assembly GCA_033557465.1). Taxonomy (NCBI): domain Eukaryota; kingdom Metazoa; phylum Chordata; class Amphibia; order Gymnophiona; family Ichthyophiidae; genus Ichthyophis; species Ichthyophis bannanicus. The sequence goes on along the minus strand of CM066041.1, from coordinate 139,782,035 downwards.
CACAACCTTTCTGGAAATCCAGATTCACTATATCAACTGGCCAGAGCCCGTACACTAGGTGTACTAGGCAGTTGCCTAGGGATGCAGACCCTGGTTGGTGGCATGCTGATCCTTCCTTTGAAGCAGCAGCAGTATAGCTACCGCTTTAGCATTGTGGCAGTCATTAAAATGTGCATGTGCAGTCATGGCCTGCCACTTCTGCCCCCACAGACCATGAGCATGCACGGGCTCTTTAAAGCCTGCCAGATCACTGAATCAGCAGCTTAAAAGGAAAGATTGGCATGCTGCCCCCTCTGCCCGGTGGGTTAATGAATGCTAGCGGGGGGCTGGGACAGTGGCATGGTGGCTCCTCAGGCACAAGGTGGGGTGGCAGCATGGAGGGCCAACCTAGTGTGACAGAAACCCTTGGGCTGGCCTTGCAACTGGCACTTATATACCTTTTTGCTTATACCTTCAAAGAAATACCACAGATTAGTGAGACAAGACTTTCCTTGGCTAAATCCATGTTGGCTTTCTCCCAGTAAATCATGACTCTATACATGTTCAGTAATTTTTGTTCTTTATAATGGTTTCCACTATGTTGCCTGATATTAATGTCAAGTTCACTGGTCTGCAGTTTCCCTATCACCCCTGGAAACCTTTTTAAAAATTGGAGAGAGGCCAATATAATGCCAGTTTTTAGGTACTACAAATGATTTTAATGACAGTTCATATTTCAGTTCTTTTAGCACCCTGGAATGTATGCCATCCAGTCCAGGTGATATGTTGCTTTTTAATTATAAAACAGGTGTTTTAGGTTTATTTCAGTTCCTCGGATACATCACCTTTTAAATACCATTTCAGGCATGGATAACTTCCTACATCTTCTTTAATAAAGACCATTTACCCCTCTATCATCTAATGGTCCAACTGACTCTCTCATAGCTTTTATGCTATGAATGTACCTGAAAAAGATTTTATTATGCATTTTTGCTTCCACTGCAAACTTTTTTTCAAATTCTCTCTTTGCCTGTCTTATCAATGCCTTGCATCTAACTTGCTAGTACTTATGTTGTTTCCTGTTTTTGACATTTGGCTCCTTTTTCTATTTCCTGAAAGATGCTTTTTTGGCTACAGCAGCCTCTCTGGCCTGACCTTTAAATCATGCTGGCAGTTGTTTGGCCTTCCTTCCACCAGAGTTAGACAGGATTCTGATCCCGCAGGGCATGTCTAGCCCCACGGGATCAGAATCGCATCCAGGCCTGTACATGCAGGCCAGGACCCTGATTCTGGTCAGCCTGCATGTACAGGCCTAGCCCGGCTAACTCACTCAAGGCTCCTGAATGGAGCCACAGCACCATGGCGCCCGGTTGCCATGGCACCATGGCTCTATTCAGGAGCCACGATCCCCAGCCACCAAAAAGATTTTTTATTCCCCCACAGCCTGACCCCCAATCTAGCCTCCAAAGGCCAGTGTTGGGCTGCGGGGAATCTCCTCTACTCCCTCCCACCTTTGATGTGCCCTGGGTCTGCCAGAACCACCCATCTAGGGGAACTGTCAACAGCTGCTTTTAGTTTTTTCTTAGTTATTTTCCTCATGTTATCAGTCTCCCTTTTGAAAGTTAAATGCTAATGTCGTGGAGTTCATTGCTGTCCATCCTCAGTTTGTTAAATCAAATGTGATTATGTTATGATCACTATTGCCAAATGGCCCTAGCACCACCAGATCCTGTATTCCACTAAGGACTAGGTATAAAATAACTTCCTCTCTTGTTGGTTCATAAAACAGCTGCTCCATGAAGCAGTCATTTATTTCATCTAGAAACGTTATCTCTCAGGAATGGTCTGCTGTGCCACTGACCCAGTCAATACCGGAGTAATTGAAATCACCCATTATTACTGTGTTCTAACTTTTGTTAGCTTCCCTGATTTCTTTAGCATTTCAACATCCATTTGTTCATTCTGGCCAGGGAGATGGTAGTACATCCCCATTGCCATTATCTTTCCCTTTTTACATTTAATTTTCTATTCATAGAGATTCTACAGTATATTTTGTTTCCTGCAAACCTTTTATTCTGTTTGACTCAATGCTATCTGTAATATATAGCACAACCCCTCCACCAATTTGATCTACCCTGTCATTATGACATAATTTTTTTTCCAAGTTTCACAGTGTCCCATTGGTTGTCCTCCTTCCACCATGTTTTTGAGATGCCAATTATATCTAACCTTTCATTTAGTGCTATATATTCTAACTAGTATTACATTCTGACCTTTGACCTCATGTCCACACCTTGCATCTTCAAAAATTGCCTTGTTGCTGTTACAGCATATCTATGCAAGCTGGGAGTGGATGTGTTCCCCAACTTGGATGTTTGCCCGATCAAGAAGCCACTGAGGTAGGCATGAAAACATCCATAAACATTACCATCCAGGTGGTAGTTACTAGGGTTCATCATCAACTATCCTAAATTAGAATTACAGTAATTGGAACTCTGCTAGATATGACTCAAAGTCCTTTCTTCTGATAGACTCACCCACTTGGTAACAACAGCGGAGGGATACTACTGCATCAGCAGACATCAGTGAAAGACTGGTTAATAATGTTGGGCCACATGGCCTCGATGGTGTACATATGTCCCTTGGCACATTTCCACATGAAACAGTCTCAGTGCGTCATCTCTGTCACGCCTCTCCTATGGGACTCCCTCTCCTGGTTGATGGAATCATGCAACCTCGCTGTAGGCTTGCCTTTCCTTAACTCTCTACCAAACGTTACTCACGACAGATTCTAGACTGGGCTGGTGAGTCTATTTCAATGGGTTTTGCAGTCAGGGTTAGTGGTCCTCCCAGGAGAGTCTTCTGCAGATCAGCTTCCTGGAACTGAGAGCAGTGTCAAATGCTCTAAAGGCTTTCGGAGATTGACTATCTAATCAATTATGATTCAAACCGACAATCAGGTTTTGATATACTATATAACAAGGAGGGGGGAATGTGGTCCTACTTCCTGTGTTAGGAAACATTGTCAATTCCAACCCCTCATCCTTCCTCAGTCTCACTCCTCTCTCTCTTTTGAGGTCCATTCCATCCGCCTATTCGCTCCTCTTCCCCTCCGGGTAGCTGTTATCTATCGGTCTCCTGACATGTCTGTTTTGATTTTTCTTTCTGACTTTGACTCCTGGCTATCTGTCTTTTTTGACCCCTCCTCCCCCACTCTTATTCTCGGGGATTTTAACATTCATGTCGACAATCCCTCTGATCCCCATGCTTTAAAACTCCTCTCCATTACCTCCTCGCTCAATCTTCAACTCTACTCCACCACCCCTACTCACCAACTTGGCCACTGCCTTGACCTGATATTCTTCTCTAACTGCCTACCCTCTAATTTTTGCAACTCTGTCTTTCCCTTATCTGACCACCACCTCTTCTCTTACTATTCATCATCCCCCGCCTCAGCCTCGTCCTGTTTCCACTAACCTTCGTAATCTTCTTGCTATTGATCCCTTAGATCTTTCTTCCACTATTTCTTCTCCCCTTTCCTCAACTCTGTTATCCAAATCTGTTGATGAGGCTGTGATCTCCTACAATGCTGCTCTCTCCTCTGCTCTTGATGCTCTTGCTCCCCTCACCCCACGTCCTGTAAGGTGTTCTTCACCCCAGCCCCGGCTCACTCCCACTGTCCGCTATCTGTGCTCTTGTGCCCGCTCTGCTGAGCGTGTTTGGCTCAAATCCCGCTCCTGTGCTGACCTTCATCACTTTAAATTCATACTTTTCTCTTTCCAATCAGCCATAGCACTTGCCAAACAAGTCTACTTCTCCCACCTGACTAACTCTCTTGCCTCTGATCCTCATCGTCTCTTTAGCACTCTCGGTTCTCTCCTCAATGTGCCTCCACCTCCAATTCCTCCCTCCCTTCCTGCACAAACCCTGGTTAACTACTTCCATGATAAAATCCATCAGATCACCCTCCAATTCCCCACTACCCCATTACCTCTCCTCTCTCCCATCTCTCCCCCCTTACTTCTGTTACCCTTTCCTCTTTCCCTGTGGTCTCTGATGAAGAAACAACACTCCTTTTTTCTTCCTCCAAACCCACCACCTGCTCTTCTGACCCCATCCCTACCCATCTCCTACGCCCCATCTCCTTCACTATTGTCCCTTCCATCTCTCATATTCTCAACCTATCTCTCTCCACCGCAACCTTCCCTACTGATTTCAAGCATGCTGTGGTCACATCTCTCCTTAAGAAACCCTCACTTGATCCCACCTGTCCTTCTAACTATCGACCTATCTCTCTCCTTCCTTTCATCTCTAAACTACTTGAGCGTGCAGTCCTCCACCGCTGTCTTGATTTCCTCTCCTCTCATGCCCTCCTTGATCTCTTACAGTCTGGCTTCCGTTCCCTACATTCCACTGAAACGGCGCTTACCAAAATCTCGACTGACTTGTTCCTGGCAAAATCCAACGGCCTCTATTCTGTCCTCATCCTTCTGGATCTCTCTGCTGCTTTTGACACTGTTGACCACAACCTTCTTCTTATCACCTTGTCCTCACTTTGTTTTAAGGGCTCTGTACTATCTTGGTTCTCCTCCTACCTCTCCCATCGCTCTTTCAGTGTGTGTTCTGGTGGCTCCTCCTCCTCCACCACCCCGCTCCCAGTTGGTGTTCCCCAGGGTTCCATCTTGGGACCGCTCCTTTTCTCTCTCTATACCCAATCCCTTGGTGCCCTTATCTCTTCCCATGGCTTTCATTACCATCTCTATGCTGACGACTCTCAAATCTACCTCTCTACGCCTGATATCTCTCCAGCAATCCAGGCCAAGATCTCTGTTTACCTTTCTGACATTGCTACTTGGATGTCTCACCGCCGCTTGAAATTGAACATGGCCAAGACTGAACTCCTTATCTTTCCCCCTAATGCCTCCCCTCCTCTTTCCCCTTTCTCTGTCTCTGTGGACAACACTGTAATCCTTCCTGTCTCTTCTGCCCGTAACCTGGGTGTTATCTTTGACTCTTCTCTCTTCTTCTCCACACATATCCAACTCGTTGCTAAGACTTGCCGTTTCTTTCTCCACAACATCAGCAAAATTCGCCCATTCCTTTCTGACGACACTACTAAAACAATTGTCCACTCCTTAATCACCTCCCACCTTGATTATTGCAACCTTCTCCTTGCCGGCCTCCCTACATGCCACCTCTTTCCCCTTCGATCTATTCAACATTCTTCTGCTCGTCTAATTTTCCACCAGCATTTCTTTTCCTACATCACTCCTCTTCTCAAGTCACATCACTGGCTTCCTATCCATTTCCGTATCCAATTTAAACTCCTTCTCCTGACCTATTAATGCATTCCCTCCTCAGCCCCCCTTTATCTGTCATCTCTTATCTCTCCTTACACCCCCTCTCGCGATCTTCGCTCTTCTAACACTCTTTGTCTATCTGTGCCCTTCACTCATACTGCTAATTCCAGACTTCGCTCCTTTCACCTGGCTGCACCCTTCGCCTGGAACAATCTACCTGTATCTGTGCGTCGGGCTTCCTCCTTGGCCCTCTTCAAGTCCAGGTTGAAAACCCACCTTTTCACTTCTGCTTTCTGTTCTTGACTCCTGTGTTCTGATTTGACTAGTTTTAATTGCTGTTTGTGTTGTGCTTTTTGCCCTATCTTGATTTATCCCTAAATATTTATATACTCTGTCTTGCTTATTGTATTTTTGTATTTTGTAATTTGTCGATTAGATTGTGAGCTCTATTGAGCAGGGATTGTCTCTCCTACATGTCTGTACAGCGCTTCGTACGTTTGCAGCGTTATATAAATGCTAAATAGATAGATAGATAGAATGTGAAACTTTGCAGTCTCTCATGGAATGACTCTCAGAATCACTTATATGGTGGGTAAGGAAAAAACCTTGGCAGACAAATTGAGCAATGGCCTGAAACCTCACAACTGAGTCCTGTACAAAGGGGTTACATGGAACATCTTTCGAGAATGGGGCACCGCCTTGATAGACATGTTTATCACTCCTGAGAACAAATAGGTTCCTCAGTTTTTCTCCAGGGTAGAGACACACGGCAAACTAGACTCCGGATGCCTTCCTTCTCAGTAGGGGTGAGGATCTTCTATATGTGTATCCCCTCATTCCTCTTATAACGAAGACTCTGTTCTTAAACTCAAGCTAGGCAAGAGTAAAATAATCCTCATAGCGCTTTACAAGCCCAGACTGCCTTGGTTCCCTATTCATCTAGAAATTATGTTGAGGAAATAAGCATCTGGGTGATTCCCAAGCTTGATTTTGCAGAATCAGCGGACACTGTTACATCCCAAACTCTGGTCCCTAGTTCTCACAGCTTAGTTGTTGAGAGGCTAACCCTATCCTGTTTAGGTCTTCTGGTTTGAGTCCCCCATGTCCTTTTGACTTCCAGGAGAGCCATGCATGAAGATCATATGCTTTTAAGTGGAAAGTTCCTAGATACTTTCTCATGTCCCACACAAAACTGCTTAAGTACCTTCTACATCTGTCAGAAAAACAAATTCAGTAAGAGTTCACCTCCATGCAGGTATCATAATCATGTAAAAGGGAAGCTCATCTCTCTATAGCCTTTAGTTTGCTTCATGCAGGGCTTGATTTTAACTAAACCTCACATCAAGTCTTCTGCTGTGTCTTAGTTCCACATTGAAGTCCCAACTCAGCTGATGAAAGCTCCTTTCAAGCCTTTGGACTGAAGCACATGATCTGAAAGGTCTTGTTTTTGATGGTGGTGACTTTGGCATACAGAATTTGTGAGCTCCAGACTCTAGTAACCGGATCCACCCTACACCAAGTCATCACAATGGGGTGGTTTTGCATATGCATGCAAAATTCCTTCCTAAGGTGGTGTCAGCTTTCCATCTTCTTCAGTCAATTCTTCTTTCAACATTTTTTCCAAGACCACATACTCATAAAGGGGAGAATGCAATGTACATGTTGAACTGCAAGAGAACCTTGGCCTTCTATTTGGAGAGAATAAAGCCCATTGAAAGTTCACTCAACTTTTTTTCTTTTGACCCAACAGGTTGAAGGCAGCCGTCAACAAATGCATGCTTTCAATTAGGCTTGTAGATTGCATCTCTTTCACTTATGCCCAGGAAGTCTTGACACGTGACGATCATATCATGGCTCATAATGTTTGAGCCATCGCTGCATCTGTAGTTCACTTGAGGTAGGCCTTCATGGAGGAGATTTGCAAAGCTACAATTTGGACTGATCTCCACACGTTCACGTTTCATTATTGTTTGGAAATGGACTCCTGATGCGACAGAAGATACAGCCAATCTGTTTGGGGACTAGAATCCAACTACATTCCCTTCTAAGCCCAGTTCCTTTTTGTTCAGACTGCCTCTGCAAAAACCCCCAAAAGGTCTGTTGCCATCAAAAAGATGTTTTGGTTGTTGTCAGCCTGTGGCAACACCAGTTTCTTTTGCCCTTTTCTCTTTTGAGGCAACGTGTAGCTAAGGATTCCCACTTTGATCATCTATCCTGCCTGTCCACAGAGAAAACAGAACTACTTACCTGTAGCAAGGGTTCTCTGTGGACAGCAGGATAAGTCCTCACAACCCTCCATTCTTGCCTTGGAGTTGTATCCTAGCTTGGCTAGTTCACAAATTAAAGAGGTAGAAAGAGGCAGTGACAGGTGGTCTTTATGTGTTTATGTTTATTTGTTATTTATTCATTCATCTATGTTTTTTAAATATCAACTTTAACATCTTATATTGCATGTATAGGTGGTCTTTTTATGTGTTGATATTTTATACGTTTTAATATGTATTGTCTTTTAAAATGATTAAGTGTTATTGTTGTTCTAGATGCGTACCCCCCGATGAAGGCTACATGCCGAAAAACGTAAGGGATTTTGAATCAATAAACCTGGCACCTGTGACCTCTACTGGCTTTCGCCCCTTGTGTTCTCTGCTACCCTTGCAAGGGTCTTTGCTCCCCTTGTGTACCTACTAGCTTGAAAAATATCTACATTGGCTTTTATACCTGTCCTGAGGCACACACGCGTGCCAGCTCCCTGTTGAGATTGGAATCTCAATCAAGAAGCAGGGGCAAAAGCTAACGGCACACATCTTTTGGATGTCCCACCCCCTGACATCGATCAGAACCCTCCCTACTTTCTGGATCCCCCTGACATAAATCACAACCTTCCCCCTGACTCCCTGAATCCCCCTCGACAATCACTCACAAACCCCTCTCCAGCCCAGGCCCTGCCTATCCCCTGGCTCTTACAGGAGTCTCCATAGCATCTAGTGAGGGGCAAAAGTGATCCCCAGTCTCTCCTGCCCTATTGGGCTCCCAGTTCAACATAGCACCTCTGATCTCTAAGCAGCCGTCAGGCAGTACTATTGCTAGGGGTCAAGCTCATTATTTGGCAACTTGATCCCTAGCGGTAGTAGCATGTGACTGTTGCTAGGAGGTCAGAGGTGTCATTTTTAACCAGGTGCCTAACAAGGCAGGAGCAACTGGGCATTTTTCCTACCCCCAGCTGCACACCAGGGAGACCCCAGTAAAACCTGGGGAGTGGGAGAGGGTTGTGATTGATGTTAGAGAAGATAAGAGGGGGTTTTGTTTGATGTTAGAGAGATCCACGGGAGGGGGGATGCTTGATTACCCCACTGGTCCGTTTCATAAATAGCAAGCCTGTTTTTGGAGTACACTGTCTTGTTGCTACAGCCAGGAACCCGTTATACAGTTGTGGTCAACACATTATCAGCACCCTTGCATTTTAGGCATGTTGTGTACAATATCTTGAGAAATAATTGGAAATACTCCAACTATATGTCATCATAATATTGTAATAGTATGTTCAAAGGTATAGAAGTGGCTTAAGTGGCTTGCCCAAGACCTTGTGGTGTTGGGCAAGCCACTTAACCCTCCATTGCCCATGTTCCCTGTAAAATAGTTATCTCTAAGTTATAATGCCCTGTTCAATGTAATTTCAGTTTGTTCAATGTAAACCGCCTTGATATCATGAAAGGCGGTATATAAGAAATGTTAAATAAATAAATAAATAGAACAGAAAAATATGTTTGTGCAACTTAGACATAATGGACCCGATTTTCAGCTGGGTGGTGCTATGCGCCACATCGGCTCATAGCTCGCTCCCCTTCCATCTAACCCGTGTTTTCAATGCCAGGGTCATATGCGGCCCCGGCATTGAAAATTCAGGTCTTGCTGCACACTCCAGAAGCCTCAGGAGCTAGTGGGGTAGCACCGATACTTGATGTTACCAGCTTAGCCCCTGTGCCTGAAAGATAGGCGGGGAAAAACCTTCAATGACCTTCAATCCAGACCTAACTTTCTGACACTAGGTAGCACATTTTACTCCCAAATATCTTGGTAGTCCTCTGACTTCATGATTCTTTTAATACGTTCCAGGCCTCCAGTTCCTGAGGCAGCAAAACAGCCCCACAACATTATGGAACCTCCACCATATTTAACTGTAGGAAGGGTGTTTTTTTCCTTATAAGCTTCATGTCTTCAACTGTAAATGTATCGCTGCTCTGCATTGCCAGAGCTCAAGTTTGATTTCATCTGTCCACAGAACATTTTCCCAGAAGGATTGTGATTTCTCAAGGTGAGTTTGGGCAAATATCAGGCATGCCTTTTTATGTGTGTCTTTGAGCAGTGGGGTCCTCCTTGGTCTTTGCCCATGAAGTCCTTCTTTGTTTAGTGCGCAGCATTGCTCCAATTCAGCCTTAAGTTCTTTGAATGTTGTATATGGTGTTTTTCCAACAGTTCACGCTAACCTTTGAAGACTTCTTGAATTAATTTTCCTCTTCCCACCATATCCTGGGAGGTTTTTGACATTTCCACGAGCCGAAAACTTCTTAAAATCATTGTAAACTGTAGACACAGGAATCCTAAGGTCTTTGGAGATGGCCTTGTACCCCTTTCAAGTTTTATGCTTGGTGATAATGACATTTCTGTTGGTCTCGGGCAGCTCTCTTGTCTTCATCATTGTGAAAATGGAACAGGAAGTGAATGTGGCCATTTTAAACATTAGAACCATCATTCATTGGTTGATTCAAGTCATGTGAGTACTGACAGTTGATCACAGGTGTGTCTAATTTTACTGCAATGGGAATGTGGTTCTTCTGTTCAAACTGATTTGAATTATTTGTCAGGACATGATTATTGGCACCTTTATAATGTCCCAGTTTTTATACTATTTCCTATTATTTCCTTTTTTAATTGGTCTTATGTTATTTGATTATTTTATGAGTCAAATATGTGTGCATATATAGTCCAAAGTCATTTCACTGGCCACTTATTTTTAGGAGATATTGGATATTAAGTGATTGAACTGTAAGGTGCCAATAATATTGATCACAACTTGTAGCAATATTAATGTGAGAGTTCGAGCACTCTTGGTTTCTCTTTTCTTTTAAAAATGACTTCTCCCCTTGTACATGATGACCAATTCATGTGCACACCTGCACATCTTTATAAGAAGCTCTCTGTTTGGCAAGCCTTTTATAAAAGAAAATACAGAAGGAATTGAGCACTATCCGATGTGGATATCTTAATTTAACCCTTGACATCCTAAACAAAATAAAACAAAGGGAACACCCCTCCTGCAGCATTAGCAGGCACAGAAAAAGCAGGACAGCAGATTCACCGTGGAAAGGATAATAATATTACCAAATCATGAGGTCAGCCTGACACGTGTTTTGGCTGGGGGCCTTCTTCAGGGGACAAAGACCTCAGTGAATGTGTTGGAAGCTCTTATTAATAGTAAGACACCATCAAACTTCAAATGAGTGTATAGCAAAGAGATGCTCACCATCAAATTGTAAGTTCAATGGTGAGCATCTCTTTGCTATACACTTGCTGGAAGTTTGATGGTGAGCATCTCTTTGCTATACACTTGCTGGAAGTTTGATGGTGAGCATCTCTTTGCTATACACTTGCTGAAAGTTTGATGGTGAGCATCTCTTTGCTATACACTTGCTGGAAGTTTGATGGTGAGCATCTCTTTGCTATACACTTGTTTGAACTTTGATGAGCTAAAATTGTCTTTTCTACGGTGAATACGCAGTCCTGTTTTTTCTGTGCCACCCTTGACATCCTATACAGAGTGTGGAGTTTTATGTTGACATGTTCTCAAATCACCGAATATCTTATTTGCCCTGCATGTGCATCTTGACTAGACTGTAAACTCCACCGAGAAGAGGCTGTATTTAATCTGCATCTGTACATTACTGCATAGGCAAAGAAGAGCTATATAATCTGTAAGTGTAGCTGTAGTAATAGTAATGAAGATACCACAAACATTTTCTGAGCATATGAATGTCACGGAAGTGGTATGAATATATATGAGACAATGCCTGTGAGCTTATTACAAGTACTACTGATTCCATTTACATCCAATCCAAACTTGAGAGATGTATAGTGAAATAAGATAGTGAGTTTTCGAATGATAAACAGCCATTCTCTATTTATCTGTTCTATCCCACTCATATTTTATAGTCTTCTATCACATCTCCTCTCAACTTTCTTTTCTCCAAGCTGAAGAGTCCTAATCTGTTTAGCCTTTCTTCATAAAGGAACATTTTCATATCCTTTATCATTCTGGTTGTCTTTCTCTGCATCTTTTCCAGTTCTGCTATATTTTTTCTGAGATGAGGAAAGCAGAACTGCACACAGTATTCAAGGTCGCACTCATGGATTGATACAAAATAGTTATAATCTCCATTTTATTTTCCATTTCTTTCTGAATAATTCCTAACATTCTATTTGCTTTTTATTCTTTGCAACCCAACAGAAGTTGGAAAGAATTGTATACAAGGGACTGAGAATATCTGTTTGCCCATCTGTTTATTTATTATATTAATTTATTTATTCTGAGTACTTGCTATACTGCCAAATGGCTGGAAGTTCATCAAGGCAGTTTACATAAAGTAAAAGGAAAATAGAAATGGGGGAAGAAAGCAGGCAATAGTAGAGGAGGAATGAGAGATATTCGATGCTATTTACATAGAAACATAGAAACATGATGACAGAAAAAGACCACATGGCCTATCTAGTCTGTCTTTCCACATCAACCAGTACAACAGTCCCCTTTTTTTCCTTTAGAGATCCTCTGTGTTTGTCCCATGCTTCTTTGAATTCAGATACTGTCCTCATCTCTACCACCTCCACTGGGAGACTATTCCACGGATCCACCACTCTTTCCATAAAGAAATATTTCCGCATATCTCTCCTGAATCTATTCCCTTTCACCCTCATCCCATGTTCCCTCGAAGAACTTGCTTTCAATCGAAAGAGGCTCTCCCCCTGTGCATTTATGCCACGGAGGTATTTACATGTCTCAATCATATCACCTCTATCCCACCTTTCCCCTAAGGTGTACATATTAAGATCCTTAAGTCTGTCCTCATATGCTTTATAATGAAGACCACTAACCATTTTAGTAGCCACCCCATGTACTGACTCTAGCCTGTTTATATCCTTTTGAAGGAGCGGTCTCCAGAATTGCGCACAATACTCCAAATTAGGTCGCACCAAAAACTTATGCAGAGGCACTATCACCTCCTTTCTTCTGCTAGCCATTCCTCTCCCTGTGCATCCAAGCATCCTTCTAGCTTTTTCTGTCACCTTTTCTACCTGTTTAGCTACTTTAAGATCATCAGACACAATCACTCCTAGGTCCCGCTCTTCTTTAGTGGACAAAAGTACTTCACCCTCTTATACTATATCGCTCCCTTGGATTGCTGCAGCCCAAATTCACGACCTTGCATTTTTGAACATTAAATCTCAGCTGCCAAATTATAGACCTTTCTTCAAGCTTAGCTAGATCCCTCCTCATATTATCTATACCTTCCTGGGTGTCTACTCTATTGCAGATTTTGGTATCATCCGCAAAGAGACAAACCTTACCCGACAGCCCTTCTGCTGACTAACAAAGATGTTAAAAAGAATCGGACCAAGGGCAGATCCCTGCAGCACACCACTGGTAACAACCTCCTCCTCAGAGTGAGCTCCATTTACCTGTACCCTTTGTCGCCTCCCACTCAACCAATTTCCAACCCAAGCAGTAACTTTAGGGTCCATCCCTAGGGTGCTCAGTTTGTTTATAAGTCGCCTGTGAGGATGGTTTCAAAGGCTTTACTAAAATCTAAATACACCACATCTGGGGCTCTCCGGTCCAACTCCCTGGTAACCCAGTCAATAAAATCAATCAGATTTGTCTGACAAAACCTGCCTCTGGTGAATCCATGCTGCCTCAGATCCTGTAATCCACTGGACTCCAGAAACCTCACTATTTTCTCTTTCAGTAGCATTTCCAATAATTTACTCACCACCGAAGTTAAACTAACCAGCCTGTAGTTTTCAACCACATCCTTACTTCCGCTTATGTGTAAAGGGACCATGAGCCTCTCTCCAGTCTTTTGACACCACTCCCGACCCCAATGAGTTATTGGAAAGGTCAGTCCGTGGAGCTGCTAGAACATCCCCAAGTTCCCTCAGTATTCTAGAGTATATCCCATCCAGTCCCATCGCTTTGTTTACTTTAAGTTTTTAGCTAGTTTCTCACGAACACAGTCTTCTGAAAATTCCTGCTTGTGGGTGTTTTCTGAGGTCCTGTTCCTGGTTCTTCATCTGTGAACATAGAACAGAAATATTTGTTAAGTAATTCTGCTTTATCCTCATCAGCTTCTATATGTTCCTCCTCTTCACCCTTGTCTGATAATACCACTTTTGCCCTTCCTCTTCTCACTAACATATCTGAAAAATGTCTTATCCCCATATTTTATTGCATTGGCTATTTCCTCCTCTTTTTGAATCTTTGCTTTCCTGACTACTTTGCTAGTTTCTCTAAGTTTTTCCAAATATAGATGCCTGTCTTCCTCTCTCTGTGATCTCTTGAATTTCATGAAGACCTCCCTCTTTTTCTTCACCTTTCCAGCTACTTCTTTTGAGAACCATAGCAGCCTCCTTTTCCTTTTACATGTATTTACCTTTCTAAAAAAAAGGTTGGTTGCCCTTAAAATATCCCCTTTCAGTTTTAGAGATAGATAAAAAGGAGGAAGGAGAAAAAGAAATGCAGGCATGACCGTGGGAGGTGGAAGGGAGGTCAAAGTAGGCAAAGAAAGAATTCCTGGAGATAACAAGGCAGAGGATAGGGGGGATAGTGGAGAGGGTGAGATAGGGCAGAGACAGGAGGGATATCTGGGAAAAGCATAGGGTCCTGGAAGATCAGTAAGGAGAGATAAAGGTGGCCAGGTAGGGAAGGCAGGAAGAGTAGAGGGTACAATGAACAAGAGTAAGCATCTGATATTGATTGTAGAAAGGAATAGGAAACCAATGGAAGGAGATCAGGAGGAGAGAAGTGTGATCGGAGAGCAGTGTGGACTGGATGAGTTGGAGGCAACAAAGAGAATATTGGAGGAGAATGGAGTAGATTGGAGTAATTAAGTCTAGGTATTACAAGAGAGAAGGAGTTTGAGTTGGATGAAAGTAACCGAGGAGCACAGAAAGTAAAGACGATGCAGGGCAAATTGCTGATTGTTAATTAGATTATCTCCCTCCATGGATGCTGCCCTCCATGGGAGAATTTATTTTTCTGTTCTGGTTGAGATTAATTAATCAGTCGTTTCAAGAGGGAAGTCTGCCTGGGGAGCTAAAGCGGGCAATGATTACACCTTTATTTTATTTATTTATTTAACAGTTTTTATATACCGCACTATTCATCATCAGTGCGGTTTACATTAAACAACAAAATACCTATCAATATATAACTGATCTAGGTGTACAGATAACAGGGAAGGTAAACTGGGAGTGAACCGGGGATAACTATATACAATTAAATATGTTACATCAAGGTTTGGTATTTGCAGGGATGCAGCATTTTCCACATTTTGAACCTTTGTACTGGGTTGTTGTTACGTGTAAGTATTAGATGAGCAGGCGGAAGGTAATTCTAGGGCATGTATGGTAGCTTGAAGTGCAAGGTGAATAAATAGTGCTTGATGGACTTTCTGAATTGGGTGATGTCCCTGATTGATCTGATGCTGGGAGGTAGTTTGTTCCAGCACTTGGGAGCATAAGACACAAAAGCTCTGTTAGTGGTTTGTTGTGTCCATTTTGTGGAGATACTGGGAGTAACTAGAGTGTTTTCTGCTACTAGTCTCCTGGATCTATTCGGTGAGTGGGTGAGGAGATTTGAAATTGATGCAGGGGATATTTTATTAATGGCCTTGAATGTGATGAGGAGAGTTTTATATATTATTCTGCAGTTTATCTTTAGTCAAAAAGAGCCAGGGAATGAGATTTGGCTGCTCATCAATCAATATCTAGTCTTCCAGTATTAATGAAGGTGATGGAAAAGGTAGTATCTCCAGGAAAAAGTAGGAATATAGTCTTCACATATGGGTATCATCGGTACCGACGGAGCCTGCACGGGAACGCTCCCCAGCATCCAATAGGAATGCTTTTGGGAGCATCTTTCAGCACATGCGCTCTGCCTTCCCGCCTTTCCAGCTGTCCCTCTTCAGTTCTTCATTTTTCACGGAGCCGACAGGACACATACCCTGTCACCTCAGAAAATTTCTTCTTTAATCTTTTCTTGTGGTCACGTTTGCCTCCGCACAACACCTACCCATACCGCCGGTTCTTTTCTTTTCTTTTCTTCTTAAAAAAAAAAAATTTGGAATTGTTTCTCTTCAGAAACTTTTCTTTTTCGGTGCTAGGCGCCATTTGGGCACTAGGCCCCATTTTTCCTTAAAGATGGAAAAACTAGCTAGTGGTTTTAAAAAATGCACTAAGTGTGACGGTACCATTTCCGTCACCAACACCCATGACTGGTGTCTTAAATGTTTAGGCCCTGACCATTCTCCATCTGAGTGTCTCTCTTGTATGGGAATGAATAAAAGAGGAAGACAGGACTGGGCTGCAAAGCTCGGTACCCTCTTTTCTTCGGATGCCAGATCCCAAGAGCCTCTTCTTCCTCCCATGGATCTCAGGTAACTAAACATAAAAGCCGGTCCTCAAAGGGTAGCTCTCCTGCAAAGCATCAAGAGGCCATTGGCATAGCCCTTGAGGGTACCACACCGGCAAAACAGCCCCAGTGGGAGGCTTCGGCCTCCAAAGCATCAACGGGGTTCCAGGATGTTCTCGAGGCCTCGGCCTTGGCCTCGACAGAACTACTGGTGCCATGCTCAGGGGTCCTGGACGCCTTCACCAGTACCGACACCCAGGCATCGGCAGCGTCGATAGACCAGAGATTCCTCGCTATCGAGCGCAGTATTGCAGCTCTCCTTACAGCTGTGGTACCATTGACACCGATGGTTCAAGGGCACCGGTACCAATGCCGGTACCGGCACAGATACCGGTACCGGCACTGACGGTACCGGCGCCGGTGGGAATTCTTCCCATGCTGTCTTTGCCGGGCATCGAAAGATCGGTACTGGATCAACTCGGTACCGACTTCGATCGATACCGGGACCGTGCCTTACATGAACATCGTGATCAGAGATACTTCGAATCCTCAGATTCCGATGACTCTGATAATTCTGCCGGTACCAGAGTTTTTCTCCCGGAAGACTCTTCTTCTCCCCAACGCAGAATGTCGCCTCCGGAGGACATGTCTTTTCAGGATTTTATTTGTGATGTTGCCAAAGGCCTTTCAATCACAGTAGCTCCTGAAAAGGAACCTAGAGCAAAGGAACTGGAAATTCTCCAATATCCTAAGGCTCCAAAGGAGGAAGCCACTCTGCCCATTCATGAAATTCTTCATGATCTGATGCTCAGAATGTGGGAGACACCTTTGACCACATCTCCTTATTCTAGGAGGCTTGATACCATGTATCGAGGTCCACCATGTCCTGGATTTCAAAAGGCTCAGCTGCCACACCATTCAATGGTAGTGGAATCAGCCATGTGTAGGATGAAAAGTGCAAAGAGACATGCATCCAATCCTCCAGGTCATGAATGCAGGACTCTTGATGCTTTTGGGCGTCTAACTTTTCAGCTAGGATCAGCTCATATATTTTTTTTAAATTTACATTCTCTTATATACCGCGCTATTCTGCATCAGTGCGGTTTACATTGAACAAACTGAAATTACATTGAACAGGGCATTATAACTTGGAGATAACTATTTTACAGGGAACATGGGCTATGGAGGGTTAAGTGGCTTGCCCAAGACCACAAGGAGCACCTGTGGGACTAGAAACCCCAGTCCTTCCGGCCCATATATGGGAATGTTCCTCAAAGAGGTCACAGGAGATTTGGAGCTTATGAGCCCACTTCTCCCAGATGACAGATGACAAGACTTCCTTACGCTTGTCAGGCATGCTCAAGATGTCTCCAAGTTTGTGAATCGTGCAGCCTTTGACTGCTTTGAATGCATCAGCAGAACCTCTGCTATTGCCATTGGTGCACGATGGATTGCCTGGCTTCAGGCATCAGACTTGGAGATTTGGGTACAGGATAAATTAGGCAACATACCTTGCACAGGAGAAAACCTCTTTGGCAAGAATTGGCAGGAAAAGGCTAATGAGATAGATAATGACAATATCACCTTAGATTGATTGTCAAAATCTACAGCCACTCCAGCCAAAAAAAAAAACCCTATAAAAAACCCTCTTTCAGCAAAAAGAGGAAGTTTTATCCATCCTATACCCAGCAAAGCCAAGCTCAGGTCAAGTTGCCCAAAGGGGACAACAACAACAATTTAAACAGCAGAAGAAGCCAAAAGGCCCGAGAGCTCAACCAGCTCCGCAGGTTCAGCACCCTCAAGGGCTTTGACTCCTTCCTAGAGAGCTTAGCCTTCCTGCCTCTGAGGGGTCCAGAACCCCTAAATATTCCAGGCAGGCTGTGTCATTTTTCCAACAGATGGCACCAAATAACAGCAGAAAATTGGACTCTGTCCATTGTAGGAGAGGGGTAGAAGCTTCATTTTCACAGCATGCCCCCTCCTACAATCCTAAGGCAGTTCAATTCCCAGACCTCTGCAGACAATCTGCTAAATCATGAGGTCTCAACACTTCTTGCCCAAGGGGCAATAGAGGAAGTACCCATCCTCCAGCAGGGTCCAGGGTTCTACTCCCCCTATTTTCTTATTCCAAAGAAAACAGGGGGACACAGACCCATTCTAGACCTCAGAGAGAAGTTCAAAATGATTTCTCTAGGAACACTTCTGCCATACCTTCAAAGTCAGGATTGGCTTTGCTCTCTAGACTTAAAGGATGCATATACTCACATTCTGATCCATCCAGATCACAGGAAATTCTTATGATTCCTTTTCAAGGGAAAACACTTCTAGTACAGGGTTCTTCCCTTTGGTCTGGCTTCCGCACCAAGAGTTTTCACGAAATGCATGGCAGTAGTAGCTGCATTCCTGCGAACCCTAGGGATGTGTCTTGTCTGCCCCGGTCTGTCTGTCTGTTTGTCAGTCTGTCTATCTGGGGGGGGGGGGGGTGTTTCAGCCTACTTTTTTGCACTCTTTACCTTTGATTCTGTCCCTTTCCTATCATACCAATGGAGTTCTGTTTCTTCTATACCTCTTTTTCCTGAAGCAACTTTGATCTATTTTTGCCTATTGTAAACCGCCTATTTTTGCCTGTTTTTGCCTATTGTAAACCGCCCTGGTACCCATGGTGTGGGCGGTATATAAAGAAACAAATAAAGATAAAGATATTCATCTTCCCTTACTTGGACGGCTGGCTCATTCGAGCCCCCACAAGTGCAGAAGCCAGCTCTGCACTGTCTCGCACAATGCAAATCCTCCAATACTTGGGATTGGTAATAAACTTCCCAAAATCCCAACTTGTTCCTTCCCAGTCTCTGGAGTTCATAGGAGCCTGTTTAGATACCAGACAGTCAAGGGCTTTCCTTCCATAGGCCCGGTGTCTTTGCATAGTGCAACCAGCTTCTCAAGCATAGTGCAACTAGCTTCTCAAGCAGCGGGAAAATACTCCCTAACTGCTCAAGAACTGGGACACATGGTATCCACTGTTCATTTAGTGCCCTATGCTCGCCTCCACATGAGAGCAGCTCAGTGGACCCTATCCACACAGTGGACACAGGCCACAGGACATCTGTCAGACAAGATACCAAACTCTCATCGACTGATCTTGTCCCTTCAATGGTGGCAATCACTGGAGAATCTTTTGGTGGGGTCTCCTTTCCAACAACCCCTATTCCAGGCCACCCTAACAACAGATGCATCACAGGTGGGTTGGGGAGCACATCTGCATCATCTCTCTACCCAGGGCACCTGGACTCCACAGGAGGCTTGTCTTCAGATAAACCTCCTAGAATTAAGAGCAATCTATTTAGCTCTTCGAGTATTCCATGCCCAGCTCAGCTACAAGACAGTCCTAGTCCAAACAGACAATCAAGTAGCCATCTTCTATGTGAACAAGCAGGGCAGAACAGGCTCTCTGTCGTTATGCAACGAAGCTTTACGACTTTGGGCCCTCGCCAGAGAGCATCAAATGCACCTTCTCGTGGTATATCTTCCAGGCATTCAAAACCTTTGGGCAGACAAACTCAGCCGAGTACTGCTGCCTCACGAATGTTCTGTCCACCTAGACCAGGTGGCAAAGATATTTCACATCTGGGGGACTCCAGATATAGACCTCTTTGCAAGTCCACTGAATGCCAAACTTCCCCGGTTCTGTTCCAGGATTCTGGCTCACAATTGCCAGGCAAGGGATGCCTTCCTCCTTCACTGGGGTCAGGACTTCCTCTATGCCTTCCCACCTATTCCCCTCATCCCCAAAACACTCTTCAAGCTTCAGAGAGACAGAGGTCGTATGATCCTCATAGCGCCACGGTGGCCACACCAAACGTGGTATCCCCTGCTTCTACATCTTTCTCAAGCTGCGCCTCTGGAGTTAGAGTGTGCTCCAGATCTCCTTTCCCAAGAGAGCGGGACCCTATGGCACCCGAATCCCCAGGTCCCTGCATCTCACGGCCTGGTTGCTGAAAGCTTAAATCTTCAGGATCTCAACCTTTCCCAACAGGTAAAGGATATCCTTCAGGCTTCTAGAAAACCTTCCACAAGACGATCTTACGCCTTCAAGTGGAAACGTTTCACTATATGGTGTTCCCAGAAGGGGTTAAACCCCCTGGTGATACCTTTGGAAGTGATACTAGAGTATCTACTTCATTTATCAAATTCTGGTCTAAAGACCAATTCAGTAAGAGTTCATCTTAGCGCAATTACAGCTTCCTATAAGCCTCTAAATGGACAACCAATTTCCTCTCATCCTCTCATATCCAGATTTATGAGAGGTCTTCTGTTAACAAAACCTCCCATCAAACCACCATCGGTGGCATGGGATTTAAATATAGTTCTCGGGCAGCTCATGAAACCGCCCTTTGAACCTTTAGCCACTACTACCCTGAGGTTTTTGTCCTGGAAGGTCATCTTCCTAATTGCAATCACCTCTGCACGTTGCATTAGTGAATTGCAAGCGTTAGTGGCTGATCCTCCTTACACTAGGTTTCGCCATGATAAGGTTGTCCTCAGAACTCATCCACACTTTATGCCAAAGGTGGTTTCACCTTTTCATTTAAATCAATCGATTTATCTTCCTGTATTCTTTCCAAGGCCTCATGCCTCTAATGCAGAGAAGAACCTTCACACTTTGGACTGTAAAAGAGCCTTAGCTTTTTATCTACAAAGAACACAGCAACATAGAAAGTCTTCTCAACTTTTTATTGCTTTTGATGCTAGTCATTTGATACTTCCAGTCTCCAAGAGGACTTTATCCAAATGGATTGCACAATGCATATCCTTTGCTTATGAGAGTAAGAGTCTTCCTCTTCAAGGCCATGTCACAGCTCATAATGTGAGAGCCATGTCAGCCTCTATGGCTAACCTTCACTCTGTGTCTATTGATGACATAAGTCGAGCAGCCACCTGTGCTTCAGTACATACCTTTACAGCCCACTACTGCCTAGATAAAGCCTCCCGTCGGGATGCCTTCTTTGGCCAGGCTGTTCTTCAAAATCTCTTTCAAACTTAATACAACTCCTACCCACCAACCCTGGTAGGATGCCAGAGATCCATGGGAGGAAGCATGGCCCACCTCACTATAGGTAGCAGCTTCCTGGGGTCATCTCCCTGGCATCTTCAGCTAGGGAGTCCCCATATGTGAAGACTACATTCCTGCTTGTTCCTGGAGATAGCATAGTTACTCATCTGTAACAGATGATCTCCGGGAACAGCAGGAATTTAGTCTTCACAACCCACCCACCTCCCCTAGAAGTTGTCTCTCTATCTCTCTGTCTCTATTCTCTCTCCCTCTATCCTTTCACTCAGCTACAAACTTAACTGAAGAGGGACAGTTGGAAAGGCGGGAATTCCTATTGGACGCTGGGGAGCGTTCCCACGCAGGCTCCGTCAGTACCGACGATACCCATATGTGAAGACTAAATTCCTGCTGTTCCCGGAGATCACCTGTTACAGGTGAGTAACTATGCTTTTTCCGGGAAAAAGCAGGAAGCCAGCCCTCATATATGGGTGATGTTGTCACTGATGGAGCCCAGGTGGAAACCTCTTCCCAGCTTTCAAAGAAAGCCTTTGGGAGATTCACCACACATGCTTGGTTACCTTCTCGCTCAAGGATGCCATCTTGCCTCAGTCTTCTTTTTTCCACGGAGCCCATGGAACATTCGTCTATACTCCAGAAAAGGTTGATCATTTCTCTTTTTCCTTCCTTCTATTTTTCTTCTCCGGTACGCAAACCGATGCCTTCTCACCTCATTGGACCGCTGCTGCCTCGGTTCTGCGTTTTTTCGGGTTCTTTTTCTCCTTTGGGTTTTTTCTCTCAGTTCAGGGGAATCCTCGCACACTCCCTGGCCAGGTCTCTTGAGTTTGACCTCGTTGGTGTCGTTCTCGGCCAGTGGGTTTAAGCAGTGCTACTGCTGTGGGCACACTATGTCCCACACAGATTCGCATGACTGCTGCCTTCAGTGCCTTGGTGCAGACCATGATGACGCCTCCTGTGGGCACTGTCAGCAAATGATGAGTTAGGGACGGAGGAACCGTGAGAAGCAGCGAGAAACCATGTTTGGTAAGACGTCTGTCTCAGCTCTGACATCAAACATGGAACTGGTGCCCTTGGCCTCGCATGATGGCCATGCCCTATATAACCCTTGAGGCTGCGGGGCATTGGATTGGAGATAGTCCTCTGAGGGCTGGACATCATCAGAGGCATCATCAGGCGATGATGCTGGAACCACGAGTAAGACTCATGGTCACCAGCATCGGAGTCCCCAACGCGATGCTGAGGGCAGTGGCAGGGAGTGACCCTCCAAGCTACCCTGGTGGGAGAAGTCACCTCTGGCATCGGGAAATTGACCGTGGTCTCCCAAACCCATCCTCGTCAAGGACACCCCCTTGACGGTGCCAGCATTGGGCCTGAGGTCCTTGGTGACCACGCCGGTGGCTGCAGAGCCTTCTGGCCTCAAGGTCAGTTATGGTGGTCCTCGAGTGCAGCCTCACTGCCTTCTTGGCCCAGCAGTAGGGGCCAATGCCCAGTTACTCTGGGTCATCGGTTCTGACCACCAGGCCCTCCATCTTGAGGGTATCACCGGAGGTCATGGAGCCAGTCCTCAAGTGCCATTGGCCTCGAGATGATTCCTGGCACTGGCCTTGGTCCCATTCGGGATGGAAGACTTCCCCTGCCAGCGCTTCCAGGTTGGAGTGCAGGGGCTCCGGGACTCTCATGGCACCAGTGACCCAGCACAGTCCCAATGCCTGGAGGGTCCTCGAGGTTTCATCCGATTCGGATTCGGATTTGGAGACTGATGATGAGTCCCTCAATACCCTCCTCCATCGGGGTGTCCATTTGGACCCCTCTCCTCTGGAGGACTGCCACAGGTTCCTGCCTGAGGACCTCTCCTTCTTGGAGTTCATCAGGGACACGGAGAAGACCCTGGCCTTCACCACGGAGTCTGAGGACATCTGGGTCCTGCAGGTGGCGGGGAGGGTTACCTCCTCCATTTCAATCAGATGCTTCCCCCGTTCTTTCCAGGGGAAGTCCGATGATTCCCCTTTAGCAAGAGCCCACCGGGCTCCTGGCTGAAAAAGAATGAGGGGTTCTACCCCCGGTATTTCCTGGTTCCCAAGAGGACCGGTGGCTTTCAGCCTTTTCTGGATCTTCAAGACCTCAACCAGTTCCTGGTGAAGGAGAAATTCAAAATTCTCTCTCTTGGAATGTTGCTGCCCTACCTCCAGCAGGGAGATTGGTTGTGTTACTTAGATCTCAAAGATGCATACATGGACATCCTTATCCATCCTCGCCACTGGTAGTGCCTGCACTTCGTCATAAGAGGATGCCATTACCAATACAGGGTCCTACCCTTTGGCGTAGCTTCGACCCCAAGGGTGTTCACCAAGTATCTGGCGGTGGTTGCAGCCTACTTACGGCTGCAGGGGGTATTCATCTTCTCCTACCTGGACAACTGGCTTGTCAAGGGCGGCACTGCTGCCGAAGTCCAGGAGGCAGCACACTGCACCATTCTCACTCTGGAGCACCTACGGTTTGTCATCAACTATCCCAAGTTCCACTTGCAGGCAGCTCAATGCTTAGCATTCATGGGGGCACTGCTAGACACAGCCAGGCCAGAGCCTTTCTCCCTCTCAACAGGCCCGGCGCCTAGCAGCCTTTGCAATGGAAGTTCAGGGCCAGAACTCAGCCTCTGCCTGGCTCATGTTGCACCTCCTGGGGTATATGACCTCGACTATGCACCTCACAAATGACGCCCATCTCCACATGTGTCCGGCCTAGTGGGCCCTTGGCTCTCAATGGTCTCAGGCAGTGGGGAACCTGCAGGACAGGGTGACCATCATCCATCTTCTTGCTGAGTCCCTCGGCTGGTGGCAACAGTCACAGAACCTACTGGCGGGAATGCTCTTCCAGGCCCCAACTCCTCAGAGGATCCTCACCACGGATGCCTCCAAGTTGGGCTGTGGGCCCACTGTGACATCCTTTGCACTCAGGGCCTGTGGTTGGCATTGGAGAGCCTCCAGTGGATCAATTTTCTAGAGCTCCAAGCCATTGCCTGTGCCTTCCAGCACCACTTGTGGAACCACTCTTTTCTGATTCAGACAGACAACTAAGTGGCGATGTTCTATGTCAACAAGCAAGAGGGCACAAGGTCGTCCTTCCAGTGCTGGGAAGTGGTTCGCCTCTGCACCTTTGCCAGTGAGGGTGGGATGCTCTTCAGGGCCTTGTACCTCCCCGGCCAGGACAATGCCATGGGGATGGCTCAGCCAGGCTCTTCAACCCCACGAGTGACAGCTTGACCTCCGGTTGGCCAGTCTACTGTTTCATTGCTGAGGTCTTCCTGCTATGGATATTTTTGCCAGCCCGGGCAATGCTCAATTGCCCTGCTTCTGCTCCAGGATGCCACATCCCTCTAAGATGCAGCCAATGCGTTTCTCATCCTGTGGACGGAGGGCCTTCTCTATATCTACCCTCCCATGCCACTAATTGCAAGACTCTTTTCAAGGTCCAGCTCAGCTGGGCCACCCTGATCCTTATAGCCCCCCGGAGGCCCTGGCAGCTGTGGCTTCCTCTAGTCCTTAGCCTGTCACATCACAGGCACCCCTAGTCTCCTTGGGGTGCACCCCGGACCTGCTCTTGTAGGAGGACGGCTCTCTCCTGCACAACAACCTGGGTTCCCTGGTCCTGATGGCCTGACTGCTGAAAGGGTAGCTTTAGACCAGTTTGACTTGCCCAGGGAGGTGGAAGAGGTCCTGCTGGCATCCCACAAGGATTCTACTCAATGGGCATACGCCTTCAAGTGGTGTATATTCTGTGTTTGATGGGTGGAGAGGGGTGCCAACCCCTTTTCCTGTTCTGTCCAGCTGGTGCTGCAGTACTTGCTGCACCTGGCCAACACTGGTCTGAAGTCTAACTCCATCATGGTACACCTCAGTGTGCTGTTGGCGCACCATCACCTCATTAAAGGAAAACCCCTCTCCGCCCAGCCTCTTCTGGCTCTCTTCCTCCTACTCTCTCGACCACCTACCCGCCCGCCAGCGGCAGCGTGTGATCTCAGTGTGGTCCTCTCGAAGCTTATCGCTCCGCCCCTTGAGCCATTGGCTTCCTGCCGCCTCAAGTATCTTTCCTGGAAGGTGGTCTTCCTTGTGGCGCTCACATCAGCACAGAGTCAGTGAGCTCCAGGCTTTGGTGGCTCATGCTCCCTACCCCAGGTTCCACAGGAATAGGGTGGTGCTACGGACACATCCTAAATTCCTCCCTAAGGTGGTTTCTCTGTTGCACCTCAAGCAGGAGTTGGTGCTTCCTATCTTTTTTCTGTGGCCTCATGCTAACAGGGCAGAGGCCGCTTTCTACACTCTGGATTGTTGTTGCAATGACTGGACAGCTGGAAGGGAGTTAAATTGGTGAAATCACCTGTGTAGCTGTGAATGAAGATGCATAGTGCCATAGTGCCAGCTGTGGCTGGTTCCAATTCAGCTGGGAGCTCAAAAGAGAGCAAGAAGAAACTGCCAAACAAAAAACAAAATTTATGCTTTCAAATTCCTGTATTATATCTTTATCAAGTGTATTGGGTGATTTTTGTCAGGCAGATTCTCCTTGCAAACTTAACTACTTGACTTGATAATTAAAATGCTGAAAAAAAGAGATCACATTTCATTATCTTATTGTTAATTCCTCCCTTTGACACACTATGATTATAAAAAGATTATTTTTTATAAATGTATTTTATCTCATCCTTAATTGTTACATTATGCCAAGCTTAGCAATAGCAAATCTTTAAATATGCCATTTTAATTTGAAGAGCATATAATAAATTAAATCTGCATTTTAAGTGTCAGGATGCAACAATCTGCCTGGAGCTTCTCTCATGACCGAAGATAGTGTAGGCTGTAGGAGGGTAATAGCTGATACAGGGCGTCAGATAATAAAGATGAATTTTTACTCCATCTCGCTAATGGCCTCCCAGGATTTCTTTATTGATGGATGCAGGGAAACAGACAGCAAAGTAGATTCTAGCAAATTCAGCACCAGGTGAATTTGGATTAAGTCCAAGCTGCTTTTCAACTAGATTTAAATTTGGCGATTCTAAGAACAACCTTTCAGGGCCGTACGAAGGGCTGTGCGAGTGGTGCAGTTGCATAGGGCGCAAGTACAGAAGGGGTGCTAATATAGTTACTGGGCTTCCAGGAATATCAGAAAAAGTGAGTTACTGCACATGGCTGGGATGGAGGGGGGAGCACCAGATTCGTTAGTCGCACAGGGCACATTTCTAGCTTGGTACAGTCCTGCAGCCGCTTACATATTACTGTATAAGGTTCAGAGAAGAGCCACCAAAATGGTAAAGGGGATGGAAGGATACCCCTATGAAGAAAGGCTATAAAGATTAGGGCTCTTTAACCTGGAAAAGAGACGGCTGAGGGGAGATATGATAGAAGTCTATAAATTAATGAATGGAGTGGAACGGGTAAACGTAGATCGATTCTTTATGTTATCAGAATATAGAAAGACTAGGGGACATGCAATGAAGCTACAGGGTAAACTATTTAAGACTAATAAAAAATATATATTTTTTCACTCAATGTGTAATCAAACTTTGGAATTTGTTACAGGAGGATGTAGTAAAGGCTGTTAGTGTAGCTGGGTTTAAAAAAGGTTTGGACAAGTTCCTGGAGGAAAGGTCCATAAACCATTATTAAGAAGGGACCAAGTATATCAATGCTTGACCCAGTATAAGCATTGTGGAACCTGTGTCTTTTGGGGATACTGCTAGGTACGTATAACCTAGATTGGCCACTGTTGGAAACAGAATACTGGGCTTGATGGACCTTGGTCTGACCCAGTATGGCATATCTTATATTCTTATGTTCTTATGTATCATACAAAAGGTCACAAAATCTCTGCATGCCAATATTCAAAGGAAGTTATCCAAGTTTGTATTCCTGTTCCATGTAAAACCTGACAGCTTGTGTTTTGGTCGTTCAGTTATAATGTAAACCGCGCTGATGCTAAATAGCGCGGTATATAAGAAATTGTAATAAATAAAAAATAAAATAAAGTCATAAGAACTTAATATATGCCACACTGGGTCAGACCGAGGGTCCATCAAGCCCAGTATCCTGTTTCCAACAGTGGCCAATCTAGGTCACAGACCTGTCAGGTTCTCAAAAGGTATAGAGATTCCATGCTGCTTGTCCCAGGGTAAACAGGAGATTTCCCTGTTCCACTTTAATAATGGTTTATGGACTTTTCCTCCAGGGACTTGTCCAAACCTCTTAAAATCAGCTACATGAACAACTTTTATTATATCCTCTGATAATGAATTCCAGAGTTTGATTATGTGTTGAGTGAAAAAATATTCTATGATTTGTCTTAAATGTGCTACATTGTAGCTTTATTGTGTGTCCCCTAATCTTTCTACTTTTGAAGGAGTAAACAACTGATCTACATTTACCCTTCCACTCCATTCATTATTTTATAGACCTCTATCATATCTCTCCTCTGCCGACTCTTTTCCAAGTTGAAGAACCCTAACCTTTTAAGACTTTCCTCATAGGGATATCCTTCCATCCC
Organism: Ichthyophis bannanicus; assembly: GCA_033557465.1. Classification (NCBI taxonomy): domain Eukaryota; kingdom Metazoa; phylum Chordata; class Amphibia; order Gymnophiona; family Ichthyophiidae; genus Ichthyophis; species Ichthyophis bannanicus. The sequence continues at coordinate 139,754,479 of CM066041.1, read as the reverse complement.
CTTTCCCATTTTGGTCACTCTTCTCTGTACCTTTTCCAATTCTGCTATATCCTTTTTAAGGTGTGGCAGTATTCAAGGTGTGGTTGCATCGTGGAGCGATACAGAGGCATTATAATATCTTTGGTTTTATTCTCCATAAGTCATGCATTCAGCAGTGCCTGGTGACATATAACTTTCCTATCTGTGGATTTTCAGCCCTTGTATAGATGGTATCAGGCCAAAATCCATCTGAATGGCCCCATACTATCCATATAGTAAAGTAGCAGAGGAAGGGTGCAGTGAATTATCTGGTGATAAATGTACAGCACTGATTCAATGGCATAGTATCATAGTAGATGAAGTCAGATAAAAAACAGCATGGTCCATCTAGTTTGCCCAATAAGATGGCTGGAATTTTAGTGTTGCACCTGCTCCTCCATGCAGATTACTTCCCCTCTATGCCTTTGTGTAAGGTTGTAGGTTGTACCTTCAACTCCATGCAAGTTACCCCCCTCTGTTTATGAAGTTACAACATTTAAGTTTGCTTTGATAACATGCTCTTGCCAGATAAGGATCCTCTGTGTCCTTCCCGGGCCTTTTTCGATTCTTTCGCTGTTTTTCTTCCACCACCTCCATTGGGAAGGCATTCCAGGCATCCACCAATGTTTCCGTGAAAAAGTATTTCCTGATGTTGCTTTTAAATTTACCTCTATGTAGCTTCATTTCATGGCCTCTATTTCTACAGTTTCACCCATCTTTGAAAAAGGTTTGTTCATTAATACCCTTTAAGTATTTAAACATCCACATCATATCCCTCCTACTCCATATTTAGGTCTTCAAGTCTCTTCTCATACATCTTCTGGCACAGGCCCCATATCATTTTGATTGCTTTCCTCTGTATCATTTCAAGTCCTTTTATATTCTTTGCAAGGTACAGTCTCCAAAACTGAATACAATATTCCAAATGAGGCCTCACAAACTAACTGTAGAGGGACACTAATTCCTCCTCCTTCCTTCTGGTTATTCCTTTCTATGTAGCCTAGCATCCTTCTGGTTTTGGTCACCATCTTGTCACATTGCTTCACCACCTTGAGATCCTCAGACACTATCACCCTGAAGTCCCTCTCCTGGTTCTTACATGCCAGCCTCTTCCTTCTTATATGGCTCCTCTGCGTTTCTTCATTCCAAGTGCATCACTCTGCATTTCTTTGCCTTTTATCTCAATTGATAAGCATTAGGCCAGTCTTTTAATTTTTGAAGTTCCCTTCTCATGTTGTCTACTCCTCAGAGGTGTCCATTCTATTGTAAATCCTTGTGTCATCTGCAAAATGCAAACATTTCATTTTAACCTTTTAGCAGTTTCACTCACAAAGACACTACTCACCCTCCTTTCTTCACAGAGCCAGTGCCACCCACTGTGCAAGCCGTGCATTTACACAGAAGAGCGGCTTCGAGGGGGGCGGTGAGAGCTTACAGTGCTAAGCTGGGCAGAGATTGCACAGCACCAGCATTTGTTCCAGAAAAATGCCAAGATTGTGACTGTGGCAGCAGCAGCAGCAAAATGCCACGGCCATAACCAAAGCAAAAACAGCAGAGAAATGCCATGACCACGAACATGTCACACCTGTAATCAGCAGCAGTGGCAGCAGCAAAATGCTGTGACTTCCTCCTTTTGAACTGCTTATAGCATTCACTTCCTGTGCCAGTGAACTGCACATCAGAAGTGAATGATATAAGCAACACCGACCTGCTGATGCTGGCTGAAAATGTTTTAGTCCCTGAAAAAGGAGGGGGGGGGGGACATTATAGAAGGGGTGAGAGACAGGGGAGATGCTGGACTCGGGGAAGGAGGAAAAGAGAGAATCTTTTGCTGTGGGGGGGGGGGGGATACTGGGTTATTACAGAGAGGAAAGAGAAGAGATGTTGGGTTATGATAGAGGAGACAGAGAGAGAAGAGAAGCTGGGCTATTAGAGAGAAGTGGGAGACGCTAGACTATTAGAGAGGGTGGAAAATGCAGAATGAGGCATGAGTGCAGAGAGAGGGGAGATGCTGGACTGGTGGGGACAGAGAGAGAGAAAGGAGATGCTGAATTGAGAGAGAGGGAGCTATGTCAGGCCACTTGGGAGGCTGGAAATGGTGAAGGTGATGGAAAGCTGCTAATCTATTGGGGGGGGGGGTGAAAAAAAAGGTGGAAAAAAAGAGAAAGAAGGGAGATGCTGGCCTCCAAAGATGTGGTGGTGGGGGGGGGGGGGGGGGGGGAGAAACTGCGCATATAGTGAAACTACATGGGGGTTGGCAAGAAGATGAATGAGAGGAGGGTGGTGAGTACAGAGTGTAGAAATGTAGTGATGGAGAGTGGATGAAAAGAGAGAATAAGAGGCCAAGAAAGGAGCGAGACATGAGAAAGGGGAGAACTAGGGGATATGTATTGAATTGCAACAAAGAGGAGAGAAGAGGAGGAGACAGAAAGTTGATAGGTATGTGAAAAGTCAAAAGGATATTGAGTACTAGAGGATGAGTGAAATTTGAGTGAGTGGAGAGGGAATAAAGAAAAAAATTGAGGAAAGAGAAAAAAGGAAATATCAATATTTCAGAGAAGAATGTAGAAAAGGAGTGGAAAAAGATAGGATAAGTAGACAGAAGATATTGGAAATCAGTGTTAGCAGAAGACAGATGAGGAAAGCAGACTGGGGCCATCATGATTGAAAATAAAATGGCAGGCAACGAAGGTAGAAGAAGAAATGCATTTCTTGTTTTATTTCTCCAATATCGTATTATTGTATGATTACAATTATTATTGTATTATTATAATTCTCCAATATTGTAATACTGTAGGAATGGAGGAGTAGCCTAGTGGTTAGAGCACTCCTTGTGACCTTGGGCAAGTCACTTTACCCTCCATTGCCTCAGAAGAAAAGGCCTGGCATTCTACTTCCAGTGATACATTGCCAAGAAACCCAGAGGCAGCTGGGTTGCCAGGAATCAGCATTGACTTGATGGCACAAAAAAATTGTAGTATATTTTAACTTTGGCTTCTTGAGGTTCTCAATTGTGTCTTCTTAGTTCTATTTCTAATTTGTGGTTCCTTGTTCTGTATTTGGTGATGATTTTTGTTTTGCATGTGTGACCGAGGTGTGGTATTGGCATGTAGTTTCTGTGTAATAGTTCCATTTGTTCTGTTTTTCCAGTCAGAGAGATATTGGTCTTCTATAAGATGTATCGGTTTAATATATGTAATGCTATGTTTTCATAAGAGCAGAGTTGCCAAGCTACCCATTTCCAGAAGTGAGATTTATTTCCAGGTCTGGTTCTAAATTTGCATTGCAATGCAGTATGGTATTTGTAGTCTCAGAATGAACAAATGGATGATGAAACGCTCAAAGAAATCAAGGAAGCTAACAAAAGTTACAGCGCAGTAATAATAATGGGTGATTTCAATTACCCTGGTATCGACTGGGTCAGTGTCAGGGCAGGACATGCTATGGAGATAAAGTTCCTAGATGAAATAAATGACTGCTTCTTGGAGCAGCTGGTTCATGAACTGACCAGAGGGGAAGCAATATTAGACCTAGTCCTTAGTGGAACACCAAATCTAGTGCAAGAGATAAGGATGTTGGGGCCCCTTGGCAATAGTGATCATAGCATGAACGCCTTTGATTTAATTAGTGGAAGAGGGATAGTAAGGAAATCCACAGTACTACCTTTTAACTTTCGAAAGGGAGACTATAATAAAATGAGGAAAATAGTTAAGAAAAAACTAAAAGGAACAGTTGCAAAGGTTAAAGACTTACTTCAAGCTTGGGTGTTGTTGAAAAATACTATCTTGGAAGCCCAAACCAGCTTTATTCCACGCTTTAAGAAAAGTCCAAAAGACTGCCAGCATGGTTTAAAGGTGAGGTCAGAAAGGCTGTTGTTGCCAAAAAAGCAACTTTCAGGAAATGGAAAAAAGAGCCAAACGACAAAACCTGGAAACAGCACAAGCACTGGCAAGTCAAATGCAAGGCATTGATAAAGCAGACAAAGGGAGAATTTGAGAAGAAGCTTGCTGCGGAAGCAAAAACGCGAAATAAAGATTTTTTCAAGTACATTCGTAGCAAAAAACCTGTGAGAGAGTCAGTTGGTCCATTACATGATAGAGGAGTTAAAGAGGCACTAAGAGGCGAAAAGGCGATAGCAGAGAGACTGAATGAATTCTTTGCTTCAGTCTTTACTGAGGAAGATGTAGGGATGTTACCCATGACTGAAGTGGTATTTAAAGGTGCGGAAGAATTGAAGGAAATATCGATACATCGGGAAGATGTATTACAACTGTTAGATAAATTAAAGAGTAGCAAATCACCTGGGACGGATGGTATACATCCAAGGGTGTTGAAAGAACTGAATATGAGATTGCAGACCTGCTATTAGTAATCTGTGAACTATCATTAAAATCATCTCTAATAGATTGGAGGATCACCAATGTAACACCAAAGGGTTCCAGGGGTGATCCGGGAAACTACAGACCGGTGAGCCTCATGTCAGTACTGGGAAAAATGGTAGAAACCATCATAAAGAATAAAATTACTCAGCATGTAGATAGTCATGGCCTAATGGGAGACAGCCAACATGGCTTTAGACAAGGAAGATCTTGTCTTAGTAATCTGTTGTGTTTTTTTGAAGGTGTGAATAAACAGGTGGACAAAGGTGAGTCGGTTGATATAGTGTATCTGGACTTTCAGAAAGCCTTTGACAAGGTCCCTCATCAGAGACTTTTGGCAAAACTAAAGTCATGGGATAGGAGGCAGTGTACTATTGTGGATCAGGAACTGATTAAAAGATAGAAATCAGAGGGTAGTGCTAAATGGCCAATTTTCCCAATGGAGAAAGGTGAATAGTGGTGCACCCCAGGGATCTGTGCTGGGTCTGCTGCTTTTTGACATATTCATAAATGACCTGGAAAGGGGAATAACGATTGAGGTTATCAAATTTGCAGATGACACAAAACTATTTAAAGTTGTTAAAACCCAAGAGGATTGTGGAAAATTGCAAGAGGATCTTGATAAATTGGAAGACTGGGCATCAAAATGGCAGATGAAATTTAATGTGGACAAGTGCAAAGTTATGCACCTAGGGAAGAACAACCCAAACTATGGTTACAAGATGCAAGGTTCCACATTAGGAACCACCACCCAGGAAAAAGATTTAGGCGTCATTGTGGATAACATGTTAAAACCCTCAGCGCAGTGTGCAGCGGCGGCCAAGAGAGCAAATAGAATGCTAGGTATCATAAGGAAAGGAATGGAAAATAAAACAAAAAATATTATAATGCCTCTATATCGTTCCATGGTGAGACCGCACCTTGAATATTGTGTGCAATTCTGGTCGCTGTATCTTAAAAAGGATATAGCGTTATTAGAAAAGGTTCAGAGAAGAGACACCAAAATGATAAAAGGGCATGGAAGGATACTCCTATGAAGAAAGGCTAAAAAGGTTAGGGCTCTTTAACCTGGAAAAGAGACGGCTGAGGGGAGATATGATAGAAGTCTTGAAAATTAATGAATGGAGTGGAACGGGTAAACGTAGATCGATTGTTTACGTTATCAGAATATAGAAAGACTAGGGGACATGCAATGAAGCTACAGGGTAAACTATTTAAGACTAATAAAAGAAAATATTTTTTCACTCAACGTGTAATCAAACTCTGGAATTTGTTACCGGAGGATGTAGTAAAGGCTATTAGTGTAGCTGGGTTTAAAAAAGGTTTGGACAAGTTCCTGGAGGAAAGGTAAACCATTATTAAGAAGGGACCCAGGATATCAATGCTTGTCCCAGTACAAGCATTGTGGAACCTGTGTCTTTTGGGGAAACTGCTAGGTACTGTCACGCTCCAGCCCTCTGCCTAAGGCTTAGAGGGGGAGGGTTGTCATTAACCTCTCTTATAAAAGGTTGAATAAACTATTTTTCTCCAGTGAAGCATGCTGGGAGTTGTAGTTTTGGCCTTCTAAGATGAAGTGTAGTCATGAAACCGAAAGTAAAGGCAAATGACAAAATGTATTCCACAAACACAAACAAAGTCCATGCAGACTGTAACAGGATACTTCTCCATTCGTTCGCTCAAGGTTATTTACAACTTAGGCTGGATGAGCTTCACAGTCATTAATTATATGCAGCTGCTTATCAATATAACGGATAAAGAAAACACAGCTTCTTCATTCAACAAAGTAAAAATATCGTCTTTTTTACCTTTGTCTTCATTAAGCATTCAAATGTACATGCAACAGGTATCTTCCCCTTAAAAGAGCAAGTTCCTACCTTCAGTCCAGGCTAGGTTTCAATACTCTACTTTTCAGGAGACTTTATCTTTTCAGCTATTCTTTAGCAAAGGGACTCAATGCTAACAGCTTGACATAGAGTACAGTCCATGAGTATTTCTGGAGGCAATAAATCCTGCTCCATAGGCTCAACCTGCATTTCCTCTGGCTCCGGTAATGCAGTGCCCTGCTCTGAGCTTTTGACGTATGTCTTAGGGTATACTCTCTCTGAGGATCCCTGTGTCTCTCTTGAGTACAGCTCCACCCGGTAAGGATAAATTGTACCTGAAGCTGTGGACCCTTCTACCTGGCTGTGTTCACCAGTCTCCCTCCAGCTTCTGGGAAACAGTCCCTGGTTCACTTCCCTGAGTTCCTTCCTGGAGCTCTGCCATGGCTCCCTGTTCCAGGCTTGGCTCCTTTGACTCCTGTGCTGTGTCCTGGGCTCCCACCTCTGAACTCTCTGAACCTTCTGAACAGGAACTGGGGTTTGAAGCCTTCTCTGCTCTCTCCTTCCATGCTCTCTCCCTCCGGGATCTCCTCCTCCTCCGGGCTGTCCCCCCCCCCCCCCAGGCTCTCTCCTCCGAGGCTCTCTCCTCCCAGGCTCTCTCTCTAGCCAAGGTTTATATCCCTGCTTCCCATACAGTGTCTCTCCCTCTCTGGACAGGTGCTTGCAATTATCTTCCAAGCCTGCAACTACGTCAGCAGAGCTTGGGTGTAGCAGCCTAGGTTTTGTTTCTCTCTGCTTGCTTTCTTTAGGCAGAAGCTGAAACCTGTGCACTGCAGGGATGTCACTTTTCTTAAAAGCAAAATCATTAGTTTCTCCTATTTCCATAGGCTCACTACAGGCTTCCTTATCACGGTACGTATGACCTAGATTGGCCACTGTTGGAAACAGGATACTGGGCTTGATGGACCTTGGTCTGACCCAGTATAGCATATCTTATGTTCTTATGTTCTTATGATTCTACTCATTGGAATCAGTGTTGTAGGTTCCATAATTCATGAGATTGAGCTTGTCAGAAATCCAGGACTGGCTTAAAATCCTGGAAATGGGTATAACTTGGCAACTCTGAAGTAGGGTTGGTGCTCTCTAAATCTCAGTAGTGCTGATATGGCACGGCAGGTCTACTATAAGCTCTCAGTGGTCTTTTTACGGGGATTTTTAGTACTTTTGTACCTGGTGGTCCTCCTTGGAGGATAGTCATGCAGAAATCTGGTAGCCATTTTCTAACTCCACTGCACATATAAATGATGTTCAGATGCTCATATACTCATTAAGTTATTGTTGGATAAAAAATAGAGGCTTATGAAGGGCTCCATTGGAATCGACGGGAGAGGGGGGAGGGGAACCAGTAATTACTCACACAGGGCAGCACGAAAGGTAGTACCAGCCCTCTTTCTTCAGAGTGAATTCCATTCTCCCCTACACTCTGCAGTCTGTCAGTCGACTCATTGTTGATCCACTTCTCCACCTTGGGATCCATCCTCAGATTGCTCAGTTTATTCACAAGCCTCCTATGAGGAACTATATCAAAGACTTTGCTGAAATCTAAGTAGATCACATCCATCGCATGCCCTTGATTTAGTTCTCTGGTCACCAAGTCAAAGAAATCAATCGTATTTGTTTCATACAATCTTCTCTTGATAAAGCCATGTTACCTTGAATCTTGCAACTCATTGGATTCTAGAAAAAACACTATCCTTTCTTTCAGAAGTGTCTCTATTGCTTGTCCCACCTCCGAGGTAAGGCTTATTGATCTTCTATTTACCACCTTTCAATGTTGCCACATTTGTGAAGAGGGACCACATTAGCCCTTGTGAATAAACTGAGCAATCTGAGGATGGATCCCAAGGTGGAGAAGTGGATCAACAATTAGTCGACTGACAGACTGCACGAGATCTGCATACAGTGGAAGCAGCGCATGCAGATCTATCTCATGGATATTTTGGATATCCTGAAAACCTAACTGGCCTGGGGGTCCCAGAGGACTGGGTTGAGAACCACTGTTTTAGTTTATCAAATAGCTGTATTATATCTTCCTGATTTATCAAGATTTGTTTCAATTCCTCTGATACATCATCTTTATCATTTCTGGCATGGTTAAGTTTCCTACATCTGCTTCATTACTGAAGTAAATAATTCATTCAGTTCTCTCTTAGTGCCCCTTTTACCCTCTATCATCTAATGGTCCAACTGACCCTCTCACAGGTGTCTTGCTACAAATATACTTGAAATACTTTTATTATGCACTTTTGCTTCCACAGCAAGCTTCATTTCAAATGATCGCTTTGCCTGCCTTATTAATAACTTGCATTTAACTTGCCAGTACTTATGCTGTTTCCTGTTTTTATAATTTGGCTCTCTTTCCATTTTCTGAAAGATTCTCTCTTAGCTATAACAGCTTCTCTGATCTCACCTTTAAGCCATGCTGGCTGTTGTTCGGCCTCCCATCCACCTTTCTTAAAGCATGGAAACAGGGCTGGCGCAACACCTCTATTACTCCCCCTCAAACACCATGATCCCCCCCTACTTCTCTCCGCTACATACTGGAGAAATACAAATACAATAAATAGATACCCTCCTGAACCACTTTCTCACTTGATATAGCTTAATTAGGTAATTACTCTTATGTTTTTACAATTGGTTAATTTTAACATTTTTAATTTTTGTATTTATGTTAATAATCTTATAATTGTTTTTAATGTGACTTTTGAACATTTTAGTTAAGCCAGCCCCTGATGAAGGCATAACGAAACACGGCCTATGTCGGGCCAGTGGCTTACATTGATCAATAAAAGATACTCTTCCTTTGCTGTCCACGTTTCTGGATTGGATTTGGAGTAGCCTTCTATGTCATAAACAGTATTTATTAAAAGAGCCGAAATGTAGGACATATGGGAAAAAGCAGCAGCGCTATGGATTGCTTTGGAAAGAGGAGATGGCAATATTATCCACAATGGTCTAATCTACAGACCTCCATCTCAAACACAGGAAATGGACAGACTTGATCAACAATATTGCAAAGGTAATAAAAAAGGGAGAAGTGATGATATTGTCAGATGTGGAATGGAATATCCCATCTGCAAATCTGAAAAATAGTAGAAATATATCATGGATGCCCTACAAGAGGCTTTGCTCAGGCAATTGGTAAAGGAACCCATCAGGAAAAGGTCAACGCTGGATCTGGTGCTCACTAATGGAGACAATGGGCCCAATTCAGAGAGGTGACTTGCGGGGCTGCACATCCTCCCGCAAGCCATCCTACCCCTATTCCCCCCTCAACCCCCAAAACTGATTTAGCTAAAGAAAGTCTTGTCTCACTAATTTTTTATATTTTTTTGAAAGTGTGAATAAACAGGTAGATAAAGATTAGCTGGTTGATATAAAGGCACATTTCACCAGTGCAGTCTGGGACTTCAAAGCCAGAATGTCTGAATAAAAAGCAGGCACGTGCAAGTTCAGGCTTGATTTTGGAAATATGGACTTGCCCAATATGAACATCCATCTGACGTCTATATAGATGTCTCCAGGATAGCATTCCAGAATCAAGATATCTAATAGAATGATGGATAGAGTAGTAGCTTAAAAGCAGGGAGCCCAAGGTTCAAATCCCAGTGTGGGCCTTTGTGGTCTAAGGCTAGTCACTTAATTCTCCATCTTTTCTGGATGTTTTAATGTGAAAACAAGCACTTTCCTGAAATCTATTCGTGTCTGGAGCAGGTTTAAACATGGACATGCTTGCAGACGTCTCCAACATTTCTGAGATCAAATGGAGATGTGTAAGTCCATTGCTTTTCCCCAGACATGCCTCTGCCACACCCCCTTGCCTACTTGGACGTCCCTGCACCTGAGACATCTGCAAACTTCGTTTGTGGAATGGCTACATAGACGTCTCTGTGATTTTGACGTCCACATGCATTTCTTCAGACTTCCAAATCATGACTAAACCTTTTAAAATGACCCTCATAGTGTATTTGGATTTTCAGAAAGCCTTTGACAAGGTCCCTCATCTTGGGGAAATTGAAAAGCCATGGGATAGGAGACAGTGTACTATTGTGGATCAGGAGAAACAGGTTAAAATAGAGAAGGGCTAAAGGGACAACTTTTTCAACTGAGAAAGGTGAATAGTGGAGTACCCCAGGGATCTATGCTGGGCCCACTGCTTTTTAACATATTTATAAATTACCTGGAAATGGGAATAATGAGTGAGTGATCAGATTTGCAGATGACACAAAATTATTCAAAGTTGTTAAAACACAAGAAATGTCTGATAAATTGCAAGAGAAACTTGATAAATTGGGAGACTGAGCGTCCAAATGGCAGAAGAAATTTAATGTGGAAAAGTGCAAAGTTATGCACTTAGGGAAGAAGAACCCAAACTATGTTTATACAATGCAAGGTTCCACACTAGGCATCACCACCCAGGAAAAGGATGTGCGTATCTTGGTGGATAATACATTGAAACCCTCTGCCCAGTGTGCAGCAGCAGCCAAGAAAGCAAACAGAATGCTAGGAATCATAAGGAAAGTAATAGAGAATAAAACCAAAGATATTATAATGCCTCTGTGTCTCTCCATGGTGCAACCACACCTTGAATATTGTGTGCAGTTCTGATTGCCATATCTTAAAAAGGACATAACAGAATTAGAAAAGGTACAGAGAAGAGCGACAAAAATGGTAAAGAGGATGGAAGTATATCCCTTCAAGGAAAGGCTTAAAAGGTTAGGGCCCTTTAATTTGTAAAAGAGACAGCTGAGGGGAGAAATGATAGAGGTCTATAAAAATAATAAATGGAGTGGAATGGGTAAATGTAGATTGGTGGTTTACTCCTTCAAAAAGTGACAAGACTAAGGAACAAGCAATGAAGCTACAACGTTACACATTTAAGACTAATCGGAGGAAATATTTTTTCACTCAACATGTAATCACACCCTGAAATTCGTTACTGGAAGATGTAGTAAAAGCTGTTAGTGTAGTGTTTAAAAGAGGTTTGCATGAGTTCCTGGAGGAAAAGCCCATAAACCATTATTAAACTGGACTGAGGAAATCCACTGCTTACCCCTGGGACAAGCAGCATAGACTCTGTATACCTTTTGGTAACCTGACAGGTACTAGTGATCTGGATTGGCCATTGTTGGAAACAGGATACTGGGATTGATGGACTCTCAGTCTGACCCAGTATGGTATATCTTATGTTTTTATGTTATTAACACCAGTGTGGTATTATTATAGGAGACATTGCTGTAGTGTGTTTGTTATATTCATTGCTGTCAAGTCAGTTAACCGTCTATTGCCTGAGGTACAAACTTAGATTGTAAGGCTTTAGGGGACAAGAAAATAGCCACTGTAGTACAACTATACCTGAATGTAATTTGCCTTGAAATACTACACAAAAAGTGCACATTAAATGCAAATAAATATATATTAATTTTAGCCACATTTTTTAGACGGACCATTTCATGATAGAATTTTCACTGTCTGAATTCTCTTCATTTAATGTGAGAAGTAGTCTAAATTTTAAAGTGAAATATCAGCCTAAGATTGATCCTGCAAAATGTATGAATGTATTAGGCACCTTTATCGTGAGCAAATGATCCAGACTGTGAACCAATTGAAAGACGCACTGAGGTAGGGCCATCAGAGAATGAGATAGGAAGGGAGGAAGAAAATATTAAAGTACTGGGAATTGGGTGAGGGGCTGTCAGGAAAAGGAAGACCTACCTGGTGGGGGGTAGAGTGAGAGTGAGACCTGACATGGAACAGTGAACGACAGAGAGAAGGAGACCTACATAGCAGGGCACATTGAGGAGACCTATTTGGGGTAAAGAAGGACAGCGAGGCTTATATGAGAGAGAGACCTACATGAGATGCTATGGGGGTGAAGAGTGAAGGAGACATATCCTATGGGGTAGAAGTACATGGAAGAGATCACATGGAAAGGTAGGAGAACAGGGAGAGAGAGACGTGACTGGGGTGAGAAAGCAAGTTGAGGAAAACTTGCATAGGGTGTTGAGGGCAGGGAGAGTGAGACTGTACTTGAGATAGGGTGGATAAGATAGACTTGGGCGAGTGAGCCATCTACACACAATCTTACACTTCTGTACCTACCACATACTTCACACACTACTACATCACGTACTAATACATCAGACATCTACCACTCATATACACTAAAACACTTTCACACAAATGTATAACCACTCACTCACACTTCTCCACAAAATGCCTACAACACCCACATAAATTTCCCACATGTAGGTACACCCTCCGCCCACCCACTTATGCATACAGATACATCTTTCCAAATCCATCTTTAAAAGCATTACCAAAGCCATGCCTCTGCAGGCTTTCTCTTGTTACTTATATGTAATAAATTTTAAAGTAAAATATATAAATATACACTTTCTCTTACTCCTTGCCCTTCCAGACTATTTGTGACCTGCTTACTTCTGAGACAGCAGTGCTATTTGACTTTATTTGTAGCTACCAATGTTTTCCTCAAAGTTTAATCCATCGCCTCTCTCTAGTGTAGCCATCACAGTAGTTGTTCTTTAATTGAGAGACAGGAGTTAGTTCCAGAACCTGGCAGAAGTACAACATTGCATACATTAGTAGTTGTCATCTATGATCTGTAGAAGCTTTAAACCCTGCCTCCTTAGTATTCTCTTTGATCTGCCTGTTTCAAATGTTTGTTATTCCCTCTTCAGAATTGTATATGATAATTTTTTTTATTTATTTAACGTTTCTTCTATACCACTTTTCGTGATATCAAAGCGGTTTACATCGAACTCAAATTTTGTACAATAAAAAAGGTGTAATGGTTACATGTAACATCCTTATATTGGGAAAGTTATAGCGTTACGGGCCCTAATGGTGAGGGACAGGGAGGGTTATAACTTATGTACAAGTAGATAAAGAACAATAGGCAATATATGGATACTGCCTTAGGCATACGGTTTATGTGACCGATCCAAAGAATTCGTCAAAGAGGTGAGTTTTTTGTCGTCGTTGGAAGTCAGTTAGGTCCTCGATGGCTCTTAGCATGGTTGGGAGTAAGTTCTATAGTGTAGGACCATAAATTGAGAATATTCTTTGGCATGCTGTTTGGGAACTGTTTTTTGAGCTGGGATATTGAAGAGGTTTAGGTGCTGTTGTCTTGTGTCCGGGGTCTGGTGCAGACTGTTTGTAACAAGGTTGTGTATCGTCTTGATTGATTGCTTTGTATTTTATTCTTGCTTTTATTGGGAGCAAGTGTAGGATATTGAGCAATGGAGTTATGTGATCATGGCATGTTGCTCTAATAAGTTGGGCTGCAGTGGTTTGGGTGATTTGTAAGGGTTTGATGACTTGATTTGGGAGGCCCTGGAAGATTGAGTTGCAGTAGTCTAGATGTGACTGATTAAGGTTTGACATACGTTCCAGAAGTAGCTAGTGTTTAGCAGTGGGCTTTTTGATATGTGCCTGAAAGGGAAGCTGCTAGTCTAAAAGGATCCCTAGGTATCTAACTTCTGGTTTTACAGAAAGGAATACATTGTTGACCTTTATTTTTTCTGGTGGTAAGTAGGATGGGTCCCTGAATATGAGTAATACTTCAGACTTGTTGTAGTTAATTGATAGATTGTGGTCCTCTAGCCATACGGTTAATGCCTTGAAGCACGATTGTGTTGTGGTGTATTCCGGTTTGATGGTGTTGAAGGGGGCATATAGCATCAGGTCATCAGCGTATATATGGTAGTGCATCTTATATTTCTGTATGATTTGGCAGATTGGTTGTATATATGAGTTAAAGAGTAAGGCTGAGAGGGTGGATCCTTGAGGTATGCCTTGCTGCTGTTTGAAAAGTTTGTTTGTTTATTTATTTATATTTATTTAACAGGTCTTTTATACCGCCCTATCTTCCATTCAGAGTGGTTTATATTACAACTTCAACAACTCTACAAAGAACCGGGGCAATTAACTTGGAGAAATATACATATAACATGTAGGAACTCAGAAGTATTATACAATGGAACATTAGACCCTTAGAGGCCAATTCCGTGCTGTACATGCCTGGCTCATCAGGGTGCAACTGGCCTGGACGTTCAGACCGGACCCCGATTCTGTGCTTCTGGACATTTACACACTACTCAGATAACTCAGCCAGACTCCTGCATGGAGCAGCAGTGGCATGGCGTCCTGTTGCCATTCCACTGCGGCTCCATGCAGGAGCCACAATCACTGACTACCCACCAAACCCTTCTTTCTCCACAGCCTGATCCCTGATCGGGCCTTCCATGGCCAGGGTCGGGCTGCAGGGAATCCCCTGCACCCCCTCACCTTTCCTACATGCCCTGCCCCATTGCTTTTCCCCAGATATGCCTCTGCCATTCCCGACATCCAGGGGGACTTATTCTACCTCTGAGATGGAATAAGTCCTCCATCTATCCTGGTGGACCCAGATGTACTGGGCCATGACCGGAATTGGTCTTATATGTCCGGGTTGTGCACCCGCCCTAGGCCCGCTCACTCTCCAACCCGTTTCCACCCCTGCCCGCTCATGTCCAGAGCTCCCCACACATCTCCTATGTACATTTTATTTATTTATTTATTTACATTCTCTTATATACCGCGCTATTCTGCATCAGTGCGGTTTACATTGAACAAACTGAAATTACATTGAACAGGGCAATATAACTTGGAGATAACTATTTTACAGGGAACATGGGCTATGGAGGGTTAAGTGGCTTGCCCAAGACCACAAGAAGCACCTGTGGGACTAGAAACCCCAGTCCTTCCGGCCCAAGGTTGCTGTCCTCTAGTGTGATTTGAACCCACGACCTTCCGGCCTGAAGTACCTTGTCCCAACTACTAGGCCACTCCCCCACTTGAGGGGAACTTTGGGCAGGGAATACTGTTCTGGGTGTTTAGCAGGGATGGACATCCGAACCGGATGTCCATCCTCGCTAAACATGGCTCGGAATCTATCCTTTTAGGTTTAGAAGCCTTGTTCCCTTTTTTGATTTGCTGTTGGCATTCGCACAGGTAGGACTGGAATCAGTCTAGGGGGGTGCCACTATGTTCTTCAGCCGATCAATTCTGTGGTTCTTCTGTGGTTTATTGAGTCAAACGTTGAAGCTATGTTGAGAAAAATAATGAGGAATCCCTGTTTGGTCTGTTTGAGTCTGTTAAGTAGTGTGTTTATTAGTGAGGTGAGCAAGGATTCCACATCATGATTTGATCTAAACACATATTGTTGCATGTCCAGTGGGGTGACAGAGTTTATGAAGTCCTGCAGCTGGAGTTGTATGGCTTTTTCTATTATGTTAGCTAAGAGGGGAATGCTGGAAATGGGTCTCTAAGAAGTAGGTAAATTTATATCAACAAAAGGATTTTTTAAAATTGGTCTTATAGATGCTGGGCCCGATTTTCAAAGGCATTTACATGAGTAACTGGCCCAGTTACCCATGTAAATGCCTTATCCGGGATTTATGAAGGGCACCTTTATGGTAGTGCCCTCCAAAAATCCTGGATATGTCCCTAACATGCCCAGATGCTATGCGGGATGGAGCGGGGGCTGAGGAAGGGGCTAAATGGGTAGCACCGATTTTCAATGCTACCCGCTTAGCCTTCTGCGCCTTAAAGATGGGCGAGGTTTTTCCTTGCCTGTCTTTCAGGTGCAGGGGCTAAATGGATAACACCGAAAATTGGTGTTACCTGGTTAGCTCCTGCAACTTCCGGGGTGTGCAGCGAGACCCAGATTTTCAATGCCAGAGCCGCATATGACCCCAGCATTGAAAATCCAGATTAGGCAGAAGGGAGGTGGGCTATGCGCCAACACTGTGCATAGCACCGCTCAGTTCAAAACTGGGCACACTATTTTTAGGTTGGTGGGCATGAACCCTCTAGAGCATGATAGGTTTAGAATTCTGAGAAGTGTGGGTGATAGTTCATTTCTGGCCATATTTATCCATGAGACTGGACATGGGTCAAGGAGAAAGATGTGGTGTTAAGTGTGGTTAGAATTTGATGCAGTAGTTCCCCTGAGATTGGTATGAACGTATTCCAGGGCTGTGAGTTCCCAGACGTGTTTAAAGGTGGCTGGTTTGTTATTGCTGCTTCACTGGGGAAGGGGGGGGGGTAAGTTTGTTCTGAAGGCATGCAGCAAAGTCATCTGGGTGCAATACAGTGTTTTGCTGGATTGGTGGGGTGCATGTGAATGAATTGACTATTTCAAATAGTTCTCTGGGTTTGTTGATTGATTTGAGGATTAGGTTAGAATGGTACTTTTTATGTTTATGAATTAGTATCTCCAGGAACAAGCAGGAATGAGTCTTCACATATGGGTACGTCGGTACCGACGGAGCCTGCACGGGAATGCTCCCCAGCATCCATTCAGAAAGCTTTTGGGAGCATCCCTCGCGCCTGCGCGCTGACTTCCCGCCTTTCCCACTGCCTCTCCTCAGTTTTCGTTTTTCTGCGGAGCCGACAGGACGTCCTCCTGTCACCGCAGAAACCTTTTTCTTTAAAATCCTTATTTTCTTGTTTTCTTGTGGTCGCGGCTGTCTTTCCCGCCGATACTGGTACCGCCGGTGCTTTATTCTTTTCTTTTCCAAACTTAGAGAAATTTTTTCTCCTCAGTTTTTGTTTTAACTTTTTGAGGCCTACCAGGCCTCTCCAACATGGAGCCTTCTTCCCCTAAGAAGTGCCTTCACTGTGGAAACTTAGTTTTCTTTTTAGACTCCAATGCTTGGTGTCTAACCTGTTTGGGTCCTGACCCTTTTTCCCCTGATCCATCAGGCTATATTATTGGGAGAAGACCTTCCCTTTTTCGAGTTTCCCTCGTTGCCGTTTTTCCTCCTGAGGTGAGGACACCGGTTTATTCTTCTCTCCAGGATCAGGTAACCCACAGTCTGTTATGACTAGCCAATTCTTGAAGGGTAAGTCTCATGCCCAGCATGATGACGGCTCCGGTCTTGCCCTCAAGACTCCATTGGCAATAAAACCTCGGCGGGGGTCTTCGGGCTCCAAAGCATTTGCGGGGTTTCAGGTTGTTCCTGGGGCTCACCCCTCACAGAACATACCTGAGCCATGCTTGGGGGTGGTATCCGCTTCGAGCGGTACCGATCCCCCGGCATCGGCACCGGTGTCGAGTGTTCCACTCTTCACCAGGGATCGTCATCTGGTGTCCTCGGTACCTTCGGGGCCGATCAATACGACCCAGATTGGCTTTCCTGTATCCCAGCCATGCTCGGGGTTGGTACCGGCTTCGAGCGGTACCGATACCCCGACATCGGCATCGGTGTCAAGTGTTCCACTCTTCACCTGGGATCGTCATCTGGTATCCTCGGTACCTTCGGGGCCGATCGATACGACCCAGATTGACTTTCCTGTATCTTCGCCATGCTCGGGGTTGGTATCGGCTTCGAGCGGTACCGATACCCCGACATCGGCGCCGGTATCGAGTGTTCCTCTCTTCACTGGGCATCGTCTTCGGACGTCCTCGGTACCTTCGGAACCGATCGATGCGACTCCGATTGACTTTCCTGTATCGGCATCGCCGATACCACCACCAACGTCGGTACCTTCTAGACATGCATCGCTGGACTCGCTCGCTTCGATGCCGAGTCTAGAATCGATATCCAGTCTAGAAGACTTGGTACCGACGCGTTTCGGAACCGATCCATATCGTTTCCGACTACGCAGTGCCGAGGATATTCACCAAGGCTCTCTGGTTACCTCGGTACTGCTTCAGCAGCCCCCGATTACTGCTTTGATGACATTATCGTCTCCGATACCGGTACCGGTATCAATGTCGATTCCTGCAGTTCCATTGGTGCCATCGATCCTTTCTATGCCTAGTTTGGAATCGATACCAGGCACTGACGATGCAGTACTAACTGCCTCAAATCAGAACTGTCAGTATCACTATCCATCTAGCAGGATTCTTTTTCTGCACCAGTCCAGTATGTCTTCTGGTGCTCAAGCTGCTCCTTCAACCTCAGCTTACCCAGGAATAGTTCCTATTGGAGATCCTTCTTTTCAGAAATTTCCCCTTGACATGGCAACCTTTCTTGCCATTCCTATTCCTGGCTTTACTCTTGACCAAGATCCTGCAGAAAAGGAAAATATAATGCTTCCTTTACATCATTCTTTGCAGGATCTTCTTCTGAGGATGTGGGAATCACCCTTAAAGGTTCCTTTGCCTTCTACAGCCATTAATGTTCTGTATCAGGTGCCTCCCTCTCCGGGGTTTCAAAAAAACCAACTTCCACATCATTCCATTGTAGTGGAATCAGCAATGAGGAAGGTAAGAAGCAAGAAGAAGCATTCTTCTTATCCGCCAGGTCGTGCATCTAAAGCACTTGATGCCTTTGGACGTCAAGCCTTCCAAACTTCTATGCTGGCTTCAAGAATTATTTCATATATTTTTTATATGAGTCTGACACTTCAGGAGGTCACAGAGAAATTATCTCTTTTGTCCCCTTTTTTGTCAGAACCTAAGGCCACTGACTATTCCTTGCTTCTTAATCATAGCAGGAATATCTCTTGGTTTCTTTCTCGTGCTTCTCTAGACTCTTTTGAGCCTGTTAGCAGATCCTCCGCTATTGCCATTGGAGCACGTCATACAGCCTGGCTGCAAGCTTCAGACTTGAGCAGATGGGCACAACATACACTGGGTAATTCTCCTTGTACTGGAGAAAATCTCTTCAATAGAGAGGCTTTACGTCAGGTTGCTCATTGCTCCACTGACTTCCCTGGTTCTGGAAACCATCCTAAGCCTTCTTTTTCCCCAGGACGTAGGAAATGTCCTACCAAACCTTCTTTCCCTAAGAAAAGAAGATTTCACCCTTCTCCTGCCCATCCTCCAGATGTACCCAAGCAAGGGACATCTCATCCTAGTCTGAAGTCTCCAGACTCTAACCAGTCTAATCATAACCAGCAACCATAGGTTCCTGTATGTTGCAATCTACAGTTAACTTCTTCTTAGCAGAAGTTTATTCTTCAAGCTCTACACTGTTTTTTTCTTTTCAGTATGATAGGCTGTTAGGATACTTTTGTCCATGGGTTACAGAATTTCCCCCTTATTACTACTATGAAGGGAGATTACAACTATCCCATGATAGTTTCTGTCCCCACATGGACATTCTTTCCTTCAGCTGACTTACCATATGGTAAGTCACCTTCCAACCCCCTCTCTTCCAGGGTTTCCCCTGCTTGAGTTGGTACCATACTGAAACACTTCTCTTTCTTTCCAGTGTAGACTTTTTGTTATCCTTCAATGCATGCTCTGAACAACTCATCAGACAGGGACGGGAATATCTCCGCTCCCTTTGTCTGTTTTTATACAGGAGAATCCCCTCTGCTGTTTTGTTCAGTTGCTGTGCATGCAGGAGTTCCAGTGATTACTTTGATGCTTATTGCAAGCTACTTTCAACTATCTTGCATAATACTACTCACTGCAGGTTTTCGTCTTCTAGCCATATCCTTACCTAGGATGTGGCAACACATCTGACTTCTGTCAGTTTTATATTATAATTCTCCTGCACAATGCTCTCTGCAATCTTCAGAGAAGCTTTCTACTATGGGCCCTTGCTACAGAGCATTGAACTTTGTCTCTGAGGGTTTTCCATATACTAGAAAAAGCTTATATAGTCATTCCATGGCTATATAGGTTCTTTATACCTTCTTGTCTCCTGTTGTGATACAGAAGACAAGCTTTTCCTGCGTGAATGTCCAAGGAGTTCCCAATCTGGCAGGAATCTACCCCTTTTTTCCTTACAGCTTGGCATTATGTTTTCTGCTCCACTTGGACAACGCATACTCTTTTACTGTACATGATACCCCTGAGTCCCTTGGCTGGGTCATCCTGGTGTCTTAGTCTATGCGTTTTCTTGTCCTTTGGACATGTCAGAGTCCTAGAGTACTCCTGACGTGCTCTTACCAGACTGCTATTATCCTCTGTTTTTCACGCAACCATACTGGTTATTCCACTGAACTACATTCCTGCACCGCAGAAATAGATTCTCTATATATCTTCAGGTGGTTTTCACCCCCTTATTATTAGATGAATCTTTTCCCATCACATTCCCCATGTGAATGTTTTTCTGGGGCTCAGTTGCAGGCATGTATTCTCAGAATTATATTCATGTATGTATATATCCTATACATGCATGTTTTTGTACTCTAGGTGGGTATAAGCCATGCCCATCTATATCTATATCTATATCTATATCTATCTATCTATCTATCACACATATCTAGACATATATGCACATATGTATAAATATGTATGTATTTCCATATATATATATATATATATATATATGTATGTGCCCATTGGGAGATGTCCATAGGACCCTAGGTATTACCTACTATCTCCCTAACTGTCTGTGCTATAAAGTTTTTACCTTCTTAAGTGGTCCAGACAGTCAACTTGCCTATTTTCATACGGCTCAGTAAGTGGGAGCGGTTATACATACAATTACTGCTGTGACGTCAACAGCTTCTATTTTTGTTGTACATCTCCCTGTCTATGAAGTATCAAACTTCAATGTCTTCCTATCTCTTACCAGCTAGGAAAGACACTGTACATCTTCAGTATTTCTGAGTACACTTCTGTTCTCCTTGGGAATAGGGGCTTTTTTCCATACCCCCTCTTCCCTTCAGGACTGGGCTAATTCTCCAGATCGGTCAGTCTTCTTTTTTTTTAGTCCTCAATGTTAATAACTCTGTACCTAAAAGAGTTTTCAGCTTTTTCCCATAAAGCTTCCATTGAAGACCTGCCATTCTTCTCCTACCCCAGTTGACACCTGGGTCACCTGCCCATTCCAGGTTTGGAACTTCATCCTCACTGCTGTGAAGTTACCTTGAAGATTCCGCTACTGCATCTACAGTACACTCCATCACAGTTCTACTTCCTACAATCCAGTAGGTAAGCTCTATATTGTACTAGTTCATTAAATATTTTAATGATACTTGACATACATTCTAAAGACTCATTTTTTCTGTAGTCTTTAGATTTGCTGTTCCTTTACAGCTCTTCTCTATTCAACTCCTACCCCCCATCCCTCAGGGGATACCGGTGATCCAGGTTTGCAAAATGCCGTCCTGTTCCAGGGATACACATTTTATGGGATCTCCCCTGGCACCCACAGCTAGGGAGTCCCCATATGTGAAGACTCATTCCTGCTTGTTCCTGGAGATAGCACAGTTACTTACCTGTAACAGGTGATCTCTGGGAACAGCAGGAATTAGTCTTCACAACCCACCCACCTCCCCTAGGAGTTGTATCTATCTATCTCCTTTCCTCTTTCTCTCCTTCTGTCTCAGCTTTGAAACTCAACTGAGGAGAGGCAGTGGGAAAGGCGGGAAGTCAGCGCGCAGGCGCGAGGGATGCTCCCTAAAGCTTTCTGATTGGATGCTGGGGAGCATTCCCGTGCAGGCTCCGTCGGTACCGACGTACCCATATGTGAAGACTAATTCCTGCTGTTCCCAGAGATCACCTGTTACAGGTAAGTAACTGTGCTTTATTGTATTCTTCCTGTTTTATGGCATACTCTCTTTGGTGTGTAGGGTCTCTATTGTCTCTCCAACATCGTTCCAGCTGTCTCAGCTTGTGATTGGCCTCTTTTATTTCCTTTGAGTGCCATAGAACTTTGTCACTTCATGTGGTCACTCTTTTCTAGGGGGCTATAGCGAATGGTGCAATGATGTTGTTCTAGCTGTTCACAAGTGAAGTAAGGTCAGTTGAGACAGAATCCAGCCATGGTATGATATGGTCCAGAAGGGCTTGCTTGTTGAATTCTTTGAATCTTCATGGTTTTAAGTGTGAGTATGTTTTGTGGTATTGTATTGGAGCAGGGGTAAATTGAGGGTAATCATGAGGTGGTCTAACCAGGGGATGGCAGTTAACTGATAAGAGATGCTGGGGGTAGCTGAGAGAATCTTGTTGGGTACAAATAGTAAGTGTGTTACCTCCCTTGTGTGTGGGCACCTTTATGATTTGTGAGAGTTCCATAATGTCCATAGCTTCAAGGAAGGAGTTAACCTGTGTAGTGGGTGCTGAGTTGAGGTTGAAGTTGCCCATCATTATGAAGGGTTTATCTTTGGCAGCATGAGAGCATTCTATATCTAGCAGGGCTGAGAGGTCCTCTGTGTCTGAACTTGGAGCTCTGTATGTAAGGCATATGGACATGTGCTTATTTTCCACTGCAAGTGTATTTGTTGTGTCAATTGTGGTGGATGTTGTAAGGCTGAGGTAGAGGTGTATCCTTGAGAGGTTGAATATACCTCCTCCTTCTGTTTTGTCTTGGGAAGTTGTGAAGAGTTAATGAAGGAGTTATAAGCTGGTTAATTAGGACATGATCAGTGTCGGTGAACCGTGATTCTATAACAAACAGGATGTCAATGTTGTGTTACTTTATGTAGTCTGATAAGATGTTGGTTTTGTTGCGTGCAGAATGTGCATTAACCAGACCATATTTGTTTATTTGGATGTGCTGCGTGCATGACTGGTGAGGCATCTTGGAGGTTGTTGGCATGATATTTATGAGCCGGTGATGTCTTCTTCGAATTTGTTCTTGAAGTGGGAGTGCAACTAATGAGTCTCTCTGTCTATATATGATTGGTATCAGACCACTCTGGATGATTGTGGGGCTGGAGTACCTCATTAGGGTGAGAGAGAGTAGTAAGATTGTTGCAGTGGAGATCCAAGATATTTTCATTTGTTAAGCAAGTATGGGTTCTGTGTGGACGTCTGACATGCTGTGGTGAGTCTCCATTTCATTGCTATGTTATTTGTTTAGTTGAGTTGAGTGAGTGTAGGGGTTAAGAGGTAGGGAGGCAAGAATGTTTGCCATTACCTCAAGTGAAGATGCACTAAGGAGGGGGTGCCTTCATAGTATGATGTCTTTAGTTAATTAGATTCCTTGTTTCTTTTGTAACAAAAGGTGCAGATAGTATGGAGAGGGCTTATCTCAGTTTTGAGGGAGGTGGTAAGCTCAAGTTATAGGCAGCGCAGGGTCATTTGGTGAAAAGGCGGGGCATAGGGATTGCCTAGGTCCTGGGGTTGAGTGTCTGATCAGTGCTTGTTGCGACTGCCCTTTTAAGGAGCAGGAGGCCCAGCTTGATAATGCGGCTTCAGGGGGAGGGGCTTACCTCCACACTGCCTGTAGCCGGCAGAGAGATCAGACCTTGTTGGAGTGGAGAAGGTCTCTTTTTGCATTGGGGGTTTGTCGCTCCTGCAGGGTCGGTACACCGATGGAGAAAATAAATAATTTCCCCATCCTAGCTCCCTGAATGGCCTCTGGAATGTACAGACTATGTGACTGCACAGGATGCTATACACAAGGGGCATCATCATGCAGGCCCCGTATGTCCTTGAATGTCATCTAGGCATGGAGAAAGCAAAGCATCTTGGAGATAATGTTGCTAGACAGAGGCTGAAGAGAGAGGGAACGTGATGCTGGAAAGAGAAAAAGGGGATGCTGTTTTGAGCTTTCACTAGTACTGAAGTAAGGGGTGCTGTTCCAGAGCTACCATCACCAAATTAGGGAGGGACACCAATATCAGTTTTTCTATAGGATAACAGTTAGACTAGAGCCGGCTCTCCTTACTCTGGATTTCAGGTTAGGAACCAGTTCTGCAATTACAACATACTGCAAGTATAAATTGTCTTTACAAAGATTTTGTACAATATGGCAGAATATTGTTGAAGAGTTGGAGATACATGATAAGTTAGAGCAGCTACTTGTTATAAAGCATCCCAATATGTTTTCTCATGCTGATAATCAAAACATCATTCTGCTATCTCTGGCCTGAGAGTTATGATTATGTTGAGAGGTTGCATTAAAAGAACCACAGTTTGCTCACTGACTTGACTTTTTCCAGTTAGCACCTAGTGACTAAATTAAGAGAACCTCTCCCAAGTGATTGGCTTTTTAGTTACTTATTTCTCTATTTGATTACACAAAATGCAACCTATAATCACTGAATTAATTCACAATTCCCAAAGGCACAAAGAAGAGAATTCAATTAAATAGATATATTAGTCACTGCAGATTTGAAAATGGAGCTGTCTGCCATGGCATACAGTGTGTTTGCTGATGTGTGTGGGCTTTTCTTTATGTAATTATATATAAGATAGACCACTCGGCTCTTTCTGTGATCCTTTTTTTCCTCCATATACTTAGCTATGTGCTGGAGGCAGAGAAGCAAAGTACAAGTGTAAGGGCAGGAGTAGGTGGGATGACTGCCTGATAGGTGGGAGACTGGGCATATAAGGATGTGATGATGCATCCATTCCCTTAAACAGTAGGGGTGGGTAGGATACCTTTTTCCTGTGAGTTATAAAAAAAATACTTATTTGGATGGAGCATGTTTATTTACAGTGTGAGTGCAGATTAACCTGATGGTTCATCAAGAGATACCTCCTTGTGCCAGTTGAGGCTAGGGATACACAGCCCCCAATGGAAGGAGTTAATCCTTGTCATCACATAACAATGATACTTAGTAGCCAGGATCAGAGTGCTCACATACCAGGTTCTTGAGAGAGTGGTGGTCTGTCGTCCATTGCTGAGGGCAAGCATTGCAGTGGCTGGGCTGGACCAGTACTTCTCAACTAGTGTACCATGGAAAAGTCATTCCTATGCAGAACCAGCAACAGGCATTCCTTATCGGTCCTACAGTTCAGTCCTCCACCACTGGGTAGTGCACCTCCTCCTGCAACATGGAGACTGGACAAGTCAAACTTGTGACATCACCGGGTATATCCTACTGGTCTTCTCCCATGATCCCCCAGTGTGTCCAGTCTCCATGCAGCATGAGGACGTAGTGAGCCTAGGTGCTGGGCTCACTTGAGAAGCAGTTTAGGAGCAGTTAGTCAGGATTTGATTTACCTTGCATTTCTTTTGCCCTTCTTTAGGTGTAATCCTGTAAATTGTATTCATTTTCATTTTCATTTAATTTCATTTACTTTTACTTTATTTATTTTCACCTAGTCTGCCTTAGTGTAAAGGGGGGTTCTGTCCCTTTTCAAAGTTCACGCTGCCAGCTAGCCTCTCTGCTTGGGATTCTTCGGTCTCTGTGCCCGGTGATGATCTCTCCCCCAGGACTGTACGGGGGAGAGCTCTGTGGAATACCTGCATTTTGGCAGTGTCCATGCGGCAGATTCCCATCGCGGCGGGAGCCTCAGGCCGTTCGAGGTTCTTTAGCCGGTGGGCCGGGGCTCACAGCGTCTGCTACTTCTGGTGGCGCGAGGCAGCAGCGTGTCTGGACAGCTCTTCACCCCGCAGCTACAGCGGGGTAACTACTGCATCCCGACGCCACAAGGGAGTCTCTCGAGTCCGCATGGAGGGGCTCTGAGCTCTTGCCGCCTCTGTGGTGTCTGGTGCCAAACGGGCCTGCTTCGGATTGGCGCTATTTTCTCGGCAGGGCTGAGGCCTCGTGGCGGAGAGCGGAGCAGCCCCGCGTTTGAGCAGACGACGCTGTTCCACGCGGCTACACCCAGATAAGGACTTCCTTTTGCTGTTACTTTTAATTTTAATTCTAATTTTAATTTCCTTTTAATTTCATGATAGTTTATAGTTCTTTGAATGCAATGTGATTGGTTTGGGTTTTACTTCTTGGGGGGTGCCTTTACCTTTGTCTGCATTCTGGCAGTTAGCGACGTCTGTCAGCAGCAGGTTTCCGTGTAGGATTTGGCCATTCAGGGTCATCAGCGGCACAACCACCTACAAATTGAGCCCTTTCTGAAATTGTCATTTACATAAGGATGCTATTTCCATGTTTATACGCTTGGAAATTGTGCAGACAGCCTCTAAATGTCGTTATGCCATCTGCAAATTTGATCGCCATGCTTGCTGATCTCTTTTCCAGATCATTTCAGTGCAGTAGATGTTACCAGATGCCAGTTCCAGTGCAGATCCCGAGACATTCCACTATTTACGGGTCTCCTG
This sequence comes from Ichthyophis bannanicus, assembly GCA_033557465.1. Taxonomy (NCBI): domain Eukaryota; kingdom Metazoa; phylum Chordata; class Amphibia; order Gymnophiona; family Ichthyophiidae; genus Ichthyophis; species Ichthyophis bannanicus. The sequence continues at coordinate 139,728,274 of CM066041.1, read as the reverse complement.
TGAGAAAACTGGCCATTTAGTCCTATTGTGTTCCTGTTTTTGATCCATTTCCCATTCTATAATAGCACATCATCTCCTTCCTCAGGAGAAGTTCATAAGGGGCTTTGTCAAATACCTTCTAAAACATCCAGATACATATCATTTGGCTTACTCACATGTTTATTAACCCTTTGAAAAGACAGCTTGGTGCTGCTTTTCAGAACAAGTTCTATCATTTCACTGGCACTGAACTCAGATTCATTGGTCTGCAGTTTCCAAGATCGCCTTTGAAGCTCTTTTAAAAAAAACAAAAAACAACAAAAACAACAACAAAAAAAAAGCAATTAGTGTTACATTAGTAACTCCTCAATCTTTAGAGATCATTAATACTAATGTTATGATTGAGCCTGGCTGATATTATGAATGATCACTATTAGATAAAAATTAGCTAGGTTAAGACACTTTGATTTGGCTTTCTGCACTATGTTATCAGAGCGCAGCTTGCCCATTTGGCGGGAACACTGCCCTTCTGGGCCATCTGGGGAAAGGCCCCTGCTGGGGATCGTGAGAAGTGTTGCTGGATTGCACAGTCCGGGGCTTAGTGTTCCAGGATCCTGGAAGGGTTGATAGCGGCAGTCAGGCCTCCCTGTCTTTGCTATGACGGTCACCTAGGTTCAAGCGTCCTGTGTTTTGGGTGACAGGAGTGGGACACCTGGACATGTGGTGCTGGATGTTGGATAGGCTCATACTTCTTAGGTGCACCCACCTTGAGTGCGTCTGCATGTCCGTGTTCCGTCTGTGATCTCATGCTCAGGTGATTGTTGCAGCAATGACAGAGATCGCTTGGGATATCGTGAGCGGGGTTGTCATGGTGTTGCATGGGGTTGCCAATGCAAGACGGGGCCATCCTGAGGAGTTTGGGCCTCAGTCATCAGCTTTCCCTTCGGTGGCCCGGCTGTCCAGGAGGCACCCCTCCAGATCCGCCGGTCCAGTTCTTCTCTGCCTCTTCTCAATGTGGGCAGGGGGGCTGGCAGATCTGGAAATTCACGTCCACTGCACGTTCTACTGTTTTACCTCTGCCTTGGGGTTCTGAGGTCATATATTCCCAATCATTTGTTTGGTGGGGTGCTGCTGTCTGTTGTGCAAGACAAGGTGGTCCACAGTCGGAGGCTGTCATCTATTCCCCTTACCCCTGAAGGTGCTCACAATTTAAGTTTTTTGTACCTGCGGAGGTGTATGTTGTTAAAGGCTAGCAGGCGCACCTGTGGGACCAGAATCCTCGGTTCTTCCGTCCTTCCGTTGAGGTGCGCGTGTGGGGTTTACTCCCTTGGTCGGCTAGCAACTTGCTTCACCCATTGCGCCTTCCCTTTCCTCAAGGCATCGTTGCGTCCCACTTCTTCGTGGGGGCTCGCCGCAGGGCCTGGAGTTATGCTCAGCCGGTTCCAGCCAGGGCTGAGTCCTTGGGGGGAGGCTCCGATCCAAACGATACAGGGAGTGCTGGGATCCGTTCAACCAGGTTCCTTCGGGCCCAGCGTACGTCGTCTTTTGCTGGCAGGTTTAGGTCTTCGGGTCGTGGCGGTGCTCCGAGAAGACCAGTAGGCTGCACAGTGCTTGTCTTGGAGCAAGCGCGGGATATCTGTAGATTCATATTCAAAGCCGTCCGGTTACATGTCCCTCCATTGTGGAATGCTGTACTAGTAGGCATACTTCATATGCTGGGCTTACAAGTTGGCTTCCGCGCTGCTCGGCATCAGCCAAGGTGACTGCCGGTTTAGGCTGTGGATGTGGAGTCAGCCTGGAGGAGGGGCCTTGCGTTCTATGGACAATGCCCTGTTCGGTTGTGTGCCTTGTGGCCCTTATTGAGTTGTAAAAAGGAAAAAAAAAAAAAAAAAAAGAATAATCAAACAGGAAAGCCTTCCTAATTGTCCCCACTTCTTTTTTATAAGGTTCTGTCCCTTTCTTCCGGGAGCTTGGCCGGAGCGTGGTTAGACTCAGCTACATTTTGGGGATCCTTTATGTACAAGGCGTTTTAGTGTACGCAGCACGCCCAGTGTTCCATCGTCTGACTGGAACGGTACGCGGTACGTCAGCCGTGGCAGGCATTCGCGGACACGGTAGCGGATCGAGCGCTGTAGGTGCTATCTGAGATCTCCGGGATGGTGGCCTATTTCGATCGGCAGGGTGGAGTCGGTCGGGTGGTCAGGGTGGCCCGAGCGAAGGGACAGCGTGCGCGGTTGAAGCCTTGGCGGCCTGCGTTTCGGTGGGGACACTGTGGTGGCGAATGTCCTTAGCGGGGTCCGAGTGTTTGCCGGAGGAGTGAGATTGCATCAGGCGGTGTGCGCGCCGCGTGTGCTCAGATGTGGTCAGCCCATATTGGACCTCATGTCGACCTGTCAGTCTGCGGCGACGGGTCGATGTTTAGCAGAGGACATATGAGGCTACTGGATAGCGTCGACGCATTGGTACGGGGCCGTGGCCCGGTCCATTCTATGCCTTTCAGAGGTCATAGTGAAAATGGCCGACTGGGTCTGGCTGCTAAGATATGTGCTCTTCATTCGTCAGTGGGGACCATTACCAGTGTATTCTGCAACATTTGCGTGAGCTTGCATAATCTTTACTTGCAACCAATCAAAATAACTGTCCAAAACCAGTTGATGCAGTCACTACTTAAATTTGCCTCGCTTGACAGTAAAAAAAAAAGAAAAAAAAAAAGACATATTTATTTTATACCGATAGGTCACTCACAGCATATTTGGCGATTCCTCGTACTGGTGTTAATCATGCAGATCATTTCTGCTCTAGTTGTGGTGATGTGACTTTTACATCACAAAAATGGCATATGACTGTGGCGGTTCAGAAAGCCTACAATTTATATTTTGGCTGCAGAATAAAAGATCAGGATAAAAGCTAGGTGCCACACATATGCTGCAATACATGTGTAGCAGATCTCAGGCTGTGGATGGATGGGAAAAGACCATCAAAGTCTTTTGCGGTTCCAATGATCTGGAGAGGGCCCATGGATCACGTCGGCGATTGCTACTTCTGCATGGTTCCTCCAATTCCGGAGGGCATATCCAGGTGATGTAAGCGGTTGGCCTACTGGCATTGCATCGTGGGCGTGGCTACCAGAGTCTCCTTTCTTTTTTGTCACACCATGTAAGACTCCACATCTTCCGAAACAACGCTGGACTCTGGGGCACTTGACACCCTCTTATATGCCCTTGGTGGATCACGCTTGGTTTATTGCAACTCATTGCTTAGCTGCATTCCACATTCTCAATTAAAAAGACTCCAACTGGTCCAGGACATAGCTGTAGAGCTACTTTGTGTTGCAAAGAATAAAGCCCTTAAGAGGTGTGACAAATAGGGTGTTTGACGCTGGTGGTTTTTCCATTTTCCTCATTTTGCTTCCCACCTCTGTCTGGATGGACCTCGGTTCCGTTCTCCCTCGTGGAATCCGGCTGTGCCTGTCTAGTTGTCAGTTTGGGACTTACGCAAGAACACTTTGCTTGTAACCTGCGTTTCTTGGACCTTAGGTGAAGGTTCCGTCACTTTCTGGGAGGTCTCTTCGCTGCCTGTTCCTCCGTGGAGGCGGGTTCTGCGGGAGAGCAGCGGTTGCTAACACTTGACACCCTGGTGGGGTCAAGAGCCAAGGGGGAGCTCAAGCGGATTTTTCAGGCGGAGCTCCGGTAGCCTTCTCAGTAGGTCTGTTTCTAGGGCGTTCAGTGTGTTTGCGATGGCGAGTTTGTCTTTCTGAAGCACTAGCGCTGCTTGGGGCAGAGTTCTGTGCTGTTTTCACCAGTGAAGAGGATCCAAGTGGGCTCTCGGTCGTGTCTTCCTGGTTGGCTTACCGCCTGTTGACGTGAGGAGCGGGCTGAGGTCGGTGCCTGCTCTGTTCGTTTAGGGGCCGAGCCGACTGGATAGGTCCCTCCCAATGATTACTGCTCTGGTACATCCCAGTGGTGGAGGACTGAACTGTAGGACCGATAAGGAAATGGAAATTACACTTACCTGGTAATTGATGTTCCTTGAGGGAGTACAGTTCAGTCCTCATTCCCGCCCGGGGATGGATGTTTCAGACGCGAGGCATCAGTTCCGAGTGTGCTTTCGGATCCTAGCGTCGGCAACGGGCTCTGATTGGCAGGTAATCGCGAGAGCAACCTTTTCTGCCTATACTCTTCCTTAGTTCTCCTTCCTTCTAGCTCTCTGTCTTCCGCTGTTTGGTGCGCAGGGGGACAGGGGCACGGAGGAGGGTGTTTTCGGCCTTTCTTTTTGGGGCCCTGTGATTTTAAAGTTGAAGTTTGAGCATAGCTTTGTATTTAGTACTTTAACTGGTTGTTTGTTTGCTCCTTTGAGTCTGCTTTGACAGTAGGTCACTGGGGGATCATGGGAGAAGACCAGTAGGATATACCCGGTGATGTCACAAGTTTGACTTGTCCAGTCTCCATGTTGCAGGAGGAAGTGCACTACCCAGTGGTGGAGGACTGAACTGTACTCCCTCAAGGAACATCAATTACCAGGTAAGTGTAATTTCCATTTTATGCATACCGTTTTCCAGATGTTGTTTCTTTTACCCATTTCTATAGAGGTATTTAAGGTTTTATTTATTTGAGGGCTTTCACTTATCTGGGGGATTTTTTCACCTATCCCCAACAAATCTCGTTTAAAGCCCTATTCAGTAGGTTAGCCAGTCTACTGCAGAAGACACTTTGAACGAACTTGGATAGGTGGATGCCATCTCTGCTCTGCAGCTCTTGGAATATTATCCCTTGGTCCAGGAAACCAAAATGCTCTCTGACACCATGCACGCAGCCATGCATTCATCTCCAGGATGCAAACATCTTCCACCATTCACTGAAAGACAAGCACCCATCCCTACCTTTCAGGTGTAGGCACCGTCCACTCCCTAATATGCCAGTCTCCCATCCAATAGCCAGTGACATCCCTACCCACTCCTATCCCTACACATGTCCCTTCCCTTCATGCCTCCTGCGCACAGTAAGGTATGTGGAAAATATCTACAACTCTGCAGCTAGTTTGGAATTTAAAGTTGATGCTCAGGAGATGATTTCACAAAGTTTATTGAAGAAAACTGAAGACCCAGATTTAAATTATGAGTCTTCACACCTGTATGAGTCTTGTTAATTTTAATGAGCTTTTTCACACAGGATGTTTTCCTAATTTTTCAAAATCCTTCTTGTATAAGGGACATTCCTTATCATCCTCCTAGACATAAGAACATAACATGCAGTCTGACCTGGAGTCAGAATACCAGATCCTGTTGAGTGGGCGCTAAATCCTTGCATGTTTAACCTCATTGTGTGGAGAGGGGCCTGCCAGTGTTTGATCTGATGTTCACCCAGGGAAATGCCAAGGTAAAAAGCTTTTTCAGCTGCAGAAAAGGATCCATGGGTGGTGGTCTTGGATTACCTTCTTCTGGAGTGGCCTCAGAAGGGACTCCTGTATGTCTTTCCCATGTGGCCCTTGGCAAGAAGACTTCTGCGCAGAATTCGGTCTCACTTAGGCTTGGTCATTTTAGTGGTGCCAGACTAGCCACACAGGCCATGCTGCATGGACCTCTTGAGCTCTTGGTGGAATCCCCTCTATTGCTGCCTTAGGAAAGGGGGCTTCTGCAGCAGGATCCCCTAGTCATGGAGGATCCTGTTTCCTTCTCGCTTATGGCCTGGTCCTTGAGAGACATAAGCTGGCTAAGAAAGGCTACTCTGGAGCAGTAGTTGACTCCCTTCTTAAGACCCAGAGGGCTGATACATCCTTGACCTATGGGAGGGTTAAAGGGTCTTTGAGAAGTGGTGCTTCCCTCAGGCCCTGGATGCTATGGAAATGGATATAATCACCATTTTGTCCTTACAGTCCAGGGATGTGTTCAGAGAAAGCTCTTAAAGGTACACCCTAATGTACCCCACTTCCTTAAGGGAGTGAAGCAGATCCGTGTGCCTGTGCATCCAATTATTTCACAGTGGAGTCTTTCTCTGGTGTTGAAGATGCTGAAAGATCTCCCTTTTGAGCCCCTTTGGATAGCTTCTCTCAAGGATTTGACCCTGAAGTGGTATTCTTTGTGACTGATGCATCTTGATAAGATGGTCATCTTGATAGGAGAGACAGATGCTTTCTCCCAAAGGTGCTGTCTTCCTTTCATTTTAATCAGTCAGATCCTGCTCTCTATCCTAGAGAAGAACTTTTAGATGGATCCCTCACTTCATCTACTGGATGTGAGGAGGGCATTAGTGGAAAGAATTAGCAAACTCCAGATACTTCATCAGCCGGCCAATCTCTTTGTCATATTCAATAGTCTGAGGAAAGAACAGGCAGCAGCCAAGTCCTTGATTGCCTGCTGGATTAAGGAAGCTATTAGTTTAGTTTATGTATGGGAAACATGTGCTGGAGGGATTCTGAGCTCATTCCACTAGGGCACAAACCTCCTCCTGGATGGAGTCCGCCTTGGAGTCTCTGGAGAACATCTATACCTAGTCATCTCTGAGCACCTTTGTGAAGTATTACAGGTCACATGTGGAAGCTGGAGTGGATGGCACTTTGATAGAGCAGGTCCCTCTGGAATATTGTTTTCCTCCCACTTTGTTTTGACAGCTTGGGTATGTCCCACTTGTCAGGTCCGGTCTAGCAGGATAATAAGGAAGGAGAAATTGTTCATACCTGGTAATTTTCTTTCCTTGAATCCTGCTAGATTGGTCCAGGACTTGCCTTGGAAGACTACTTCTGCAGATTTGGGAGCCCTGCTGCCTTTTAACTGTGTTTTCAATATCAGCATGCAATGCAAAGTCAAGTAAAGAGAGCCACAATTTGTACAAAGTTATTATTGTTAATACTTTTTTCCGATTTTTTTCCAAGTTTTTCTGTCTTGCTTTCTGCTTGGGATGTTTCATACTGGCTTTCTCAGTGCTGCACCAGTGTATATACAAGTGATGACATCACTGAAAGCTGCTCTGGCCTGCTTCTGCCTGCTGGCTAGGGGCATAACACACTTGTCTGGACTGGTCTGGCAGGATTCAAGGAAAGGAAATTAGCAGGTATGAAGAATTTCTCCATATTTCTTTAAGGCATATGCTGGAAAATTTAGAAAATGCTGCTAAAATTAATAGCTTGAGATCTATAAACTTTTTCTAAGGTGGAGAACATAACTCCTAAAGATTTTCCTAATAAATATTTCAGTGAAGTGATTTGTTTACCTTCTGAGAATTATTCTGTCCATCCTCCTCACTAGTTTGATTATTACTTGCCCAAAAAAATGGAGAAGAGGCTATGTTATCCAGTGAAGCAGGACAGAGGAGCACCAGGAGAAAGACAGTGACCTTCCGCGTGGATATATTTATTATGCTGCTTTGTAATATATTTATATTACCTCCAAAAATAAAACCGCTTATGTTTCTCTAGTGTGAAATGACTGGGTTACAAGGACTCCTTAATTAGTGTCTCTGCCTTTCAATTTATTAAAAAGAGGTGCTTGGTTTCATGTGTGTGACTACTTGCTTCAATCTACGTCTTTCCCTTTCAACCCTATCACATTTGGACATTTGGTGGATATACTGGGGGTTGCTAATGCAAGAATTTTTTGCCATTATCTAGCTGAGCTGTGGTACTGCATTTTACCACAATGCCATGAATAACTAGTTGCTTATGTGCCAACATTAAAAAGAACAACTGAGTGTCTGATTTACATACCTCATTTTGAGATGCTTAGGGAATTTTAGCCTGTCTTAGAGCCTGAGTTTTCTTAACTTTAGCTCTGAAAACTGATGCTTCTAAATTTAGGCATTCTAGTTTAAACTGCCATCTAGGTTAGATGCCTAGAGCTGAAAATCAACACTAGTTGTCTAAGTTAATTCCTCCAACTTGACCCTGTCTATTTTTTAGACATCTAAATATAAATGCTCAGTACCACTTCTGCCTGAGAATATCGAAAATGAGCTGAAGGTTGCTAATGGGATTTAAACATTTATTCACTGCAGTGTAGCACCTGTCTCTCAGGCACCTGTTGCCTCAGGATATTTAATTGAGACTGAGGTGGAGCCATGGTGTGTCACCTAAGAGTTAATTAACTGCCAGACTTTTTCTGCAATCTGAGCTGAAGGAGGAAAAGCTTTCTTTATAGAGTTTTTGACTTACATTATTTTTCAGTAACAAATTTACCACCCAGCCTCATATGATTTGAGAAAATTAATGTTGTCCGTTCCTGTTGGATGTAGGGCAAGTCATGTCCTGGACCTGGTCACAGCACTATTCTTACTAGGTTCTCTCCCACTCCTTCACTCAGCTATCACACACACTTATCAAGCAAGGGAAATAGCTTCAAGGCCCTTGGCATATACATTCACAAAAAACGTTTAACAATGAATTAGGTGCTTCCAATCCTCTTTATTATGTAAAATGTCCAAATCAAACAGTATCTAGTTACTGTTCTTGTTGACACAGATAGTATCCACTTAGATATTTGTGTCTGTGATCCCACTTAGAACCACACCCTCATCAGCCTGAATTCTTACACACTCCTCCTTCTCAGACCACATCACTCCTTTGCTTATCCATCTACATTGGCTTCCTCTCAAATACCGTATCAACTATAAAATACTTACCTTGGTCCATAAAGTGATTCATACTGACACCCTTCAATATATCTCAGACCTCATGCACTTTTACAACTTCTCCGATCCATCCACTCTAACCGTCTGTGCTTCTTTCTCCCTCCTATGTTCGCCTTGAACTCGCACGACACTCCACCTTTTTCTTTCTAGGTCCTGCCCTTTGGAACTCCCTGCCTACTTCCCTCCGTTCAGAACCCTCCTTCACCAGGATTAAGAATAGGCTCAAAACCCATCTCTTTCACACAGCTTTCGAGCTTCCTCTACCTCCCACCCAAGCCCCTACGGAATCTTCTCTCCCCCAGTCTCAAGTCTGACTTCTCTCCCTCCCCCTCTCTGTCCACCACACTCTCTGATTCCTTTTTCTTGAACACTTAGGGGTATGTTTAATAAACCGGGCTAACGGTTAACCCGGGCAATCTGCAACTAGGTCCCGTTGAATAATATGGGACCTAGTGGCAGATAACCCGGGTTAACCGTTAGCCCGGTTTAGTAAACATACCCCTTAGTCTCTACTTCTCTATCCTATCCAACTATGGCATTCCTATTTACTTCCTACTATTGCAGCCAATTATTTTTAGTGCTGCTCTGATGCTCTACTTAAGCGGTATATCAAGAACTCAATAAAGATAAAGATTTTGCTGCCCTGCTATAGCCAGAGGATTCCCTTTTTGGGCTTCTAAAGTGATGAGCAAACACTAAAGTCTCTCTCCCTTTTCACTGGGATCCTAAGTCTCTCCTGTTCACTTCAACAGTCAGAGGCAACTTTTCTATCATACTTCTTCTCTATGCCAGTACTGCAGACTCCTCTGTAAGCGTGGGAAGCAAGCGAGCACTTCCAGTCTCTCTTCCACATTCAGGCAGAGAACCAAAGTAGCCTTCTCATAATGAGGATGTTACATCAAGATGGCATGCACCTGCTGCTAAGGCTAGACATGGAATGGTTCTGAACACAAAGCATGTTGGAATTCTGAAGGGGATCCTTACGTGAATATGTAAGAGAACCGTGCTGAAGCCAGTAGATAGCTATAAACTCACACTTTATTAGGCTGTGTGGTAGGAGTGATATACTTGCTGCACATGAGGCTCTGATATGAATTCTAGTTCAGAATTCAAGTCATTACAAAGGTGATGTGTCCAGGCTGGTGAATGAAGAAGGAGATAGGCCCAACACTTGTTGCAGGGATAATGTCTGCTGGTAGAAGAAGACACCCAAGGATTCAGTATCCCACTTCTCAGCAAGCAGGTGAGCATGATTCAGTCACTAAACCATATGGGATACTTTATACCGAGAGAGGAGCAAGTTTACACAATACTGGGGAAAAAATGCCATGGATTACATTTCTTCGAGGATTTTTTAAAAAGGGTACGTGGTGGTATGGAGTACCAGCACCTTTTTCATTACCTGCTGAAATTAACCCATGGTTCTTCTTCATTTTAGGGACCGATTGCAGAGGAGTTAGAGATATAAGCACAGAGAAAAATTAAATTCATATCTGTTTTGCACACACAGGAATCAATTTTTAAAGGATTTAGGCTCCTAACTTTGAGAGTTAGACTCCTAAATTGACCTCTGAAAATTTACTAGGGCTGAGTGCCCAAATCCTTGGTCTTCACTCCCAATCCTTGAGGACTGCCATCAGGTCAGTTTTTCAGGATATCCCTAATGAATATGCATGAAAGATATGTGCATGCCCACTACCTTCACTACATGTAATTCCCTCTTATGCATATTTATTAGGGATATTCTGAAAATTGACCCATTTGCAGCCTTGGAGGACTAAGAGTGAAGGCCAAGGGCCTAAACTGATGCTCAAAATTTCACTAAACTTCTAAATGTAGGAACCTAAAAAGTAAGTAGGGCGGGGAAAATTTTCACACTAGGCACTTAAATTAGGATTTTAAATCTAGACAAAAAAATGGCAATGAATGGCCCATATTTAGGGCCCAATATTCAGCACCTGCGGCTAGGCACATGTACAGTGCCTAGCCGTACTCGTGCCTAGACACCGGCGCTGAACCTTAAACCCAGATATTCAGTCCCAACATCAAATATCCGAGGTCACCACACTGCCTTTGCAGCCACAAAAGCTATCTGGGTAGTGGCAATATTGCACCACATCCTGGTTAGCTCCTACGGGTAAAGCTAGGCCAGCTTTTGCTGCATCTAGCTTTACCTACAGATCACTAACCGGGTAGCAGTGCAATATTGCCGCTACCTGGTTAGTGACTGTCGCTGCCCACAATATACCCCACAATACCCACAACACACCCTGATGCTAAGCTGTTAGCATCAGGTTATAAAACGGCGATAGCTGGGGATATTCAGTGGCTTTAACGGTGTTAGTGCCATTGAATATCCCATTCAGCGGCATTTACATGGTTTACAGGTCTGTAAACTGTGTAAATGCCTTTCAATATCGAGCTCTTAAACTTTTTATTATCAGCAGCACAAATATGAACAATTCAAGAGGACAGCATGTGATTGCCCTTACTACACGTTGGTCCTCATTTCCAGTAGATACATCATTTTACATTTTCATTTAAATTTCAACTCTCCCCTTCCTCACACCCTACCTACATCCCTATTATAGCAGACAGTAGCAATAACAAAACATGTATCTAGCAGAGATTCACAAACCCTCTACCCTATGTCCTGCATGTGCCACATTACAAATTGAATCGGAGTGGCAGGAAATTAATATATGCATCCCACACCAAGAGAGGAGAGGATATATGCTGCACCCCCCCCCCCCCGTGCTTTTGTTGTCAGTTGTGACAGTTCCATCAACCCTTACAGTTCTTCCATTGTATATATAAAAGTGGGGCCACCATCTTGCATCCAGTTCATTAAGATGATGTTGTCTACTATTAACCAACCCTTAAGACACAATGTCCTCTGAGCCTTCGTGAAATGAAAATTTGATGGAAGATTCCAAACACAGTTTCATAAACCTCTGCAACCCCCTACTCAATAATTTCCTCAAGTAGGTTTCCACTATTTCCCATAGTACCTCCAGCTTTCAGTACAATCAAAACCTGTGCTTGCAAAATCCCCGCTCCTGCCTACAATGTGGCCAGCTATCAGAAATCACAAGACCTGCCCAGTAGGTCCATTTATTATGTATATAGAGATATGCCAAAGTAATTTGTAATTCATCTTTCAGTCGCAGGGGCTAAGCAGGTAGCATCATAAGAACATAAGATATGCCATACTGGGTCAGACCAAGGTCCATCAAGCCCAGTATCCTGTTTCCAACAGTGGCCAATCTAGGTAATACGTACCTAGCAGTTTCCCCAAAAGACACAGGTTCCGCAGTGCTTGTACTGGGTCAAGCATTGATATCCTGGGTCCCTTCTTTATAATGGTTTATGGACCTTTCCTCCAGGAACTTGTCCAAACCTTTTTTAAACCCAGCTACACTAACAGCCTTTACTACATCCTCCGGTAACAAATTCCAGAGTTTGATTACACGTTGAGTGAAAAAATATTTTCTTTTATTAGTCTTAAATAGTTTACCCTGTAGCTTCATTGCATGTCCCCTAGTCTTTCTATATTCTGATAACGTAAACAATCGGTCTACGTTTACCTGTTCCACTCCGTTCATTAATTTATAGACTTCTATCATATCTCCCCTAAGCCGTCTCTTTTCCAGGTTAAAGAGCCCTAACCTTTTTAGCCTTTCTTCATAGGAGTATCCTTCCATCCCCTTTACCATTTTGGTGGCTCTTCTCTGAACCTTTTCTAATAACTCTATATCCTTTTTAAGATACGGCGACCAGAATTGCACACAATATTCAAGGTGCGGTCTCACCATGGAACGATATAGAGGCATTATAATATCTTTTGTTTTATTTTCCATTCCTTTCCTTATCATACCTAGCATTCTATTTGCTCTCTTGGCTGCCGCTGCACACTGGGCCGAGGGTTTTAACATGTTATCCACAATGACGCCTAAATCTTTTTCCTGGGTGGTGGTTCCTAATGTGGAATCTTGCATTGTGTAACCATAGTTTGGGTTGTTCTTCCCTAGGTGCATAACTTTGCACTTGTCCACATTAAATTTCATCTGCCATTTTGATGCCCAGTCTTCTAATTTATCAAGATCCTCTTGCAATTTTCCACAATCCTCTTGAGTTTTAACAACTTTAAATAGTTTTGTATCATCTGCAAATTTGATAACCTCACTCGTTATTCCACTTTCCAGGTCATTTATGAATATGTCAAAAAGCAGCAGACCCAGCACAGATCCCTGGGGTACACCACTATTCACCTTTCTCCATTGGGAAAATTGGCCATTTAGCCCAACCCTCTGCTTTCTATTTTTTAACCAGTTCTTGATCCACAGTAGTACACTGCTTCCTATCCCATGACTCTTTAGTTTTGCCAAAAGTCTCTGATGAGGGACCTTGTCAAAGGCTTTCTGAAAGTTCAGATACACTATATCAATCGACTCACCTTTGTCCACCTGTTTATTCACACTTTCAAAAAAACATAACAGATTAGTAAGACAAGATCTTCCTTGTCTAAAGCCATGTTGGCTGTCTCCCATTAGGCCATGACTATCTACATGCTGAGTAATTTTATTCTTTATGCTGGTTTCTACCATTTTTCCCGGTACTGACGTGAGGCTCACCGGTCTGTAGTTTCCCGGATCACCCCTGGAACCCTTTTTAAAAACTGGTGTTACATTGGCAATCCTCCAATCTTCAGGTATTAGAGATGATTTTAATGATAGTTCACAGATTACTAATAGCAGGTCTGCAATCTCATATTTCAGTTCTTTCAACACCCTTGGATGTATACCATCCGGCCCAAGTGATTTGCTACTCTTCAGTTTATCTAATAGTTGTAATACATCTTCCCGATGTATCGATATTTCCTTCAATTCTTCTGCACCTTTAAATACCACTTCAGTCATGGGTAACATCCCTACATCTTCCTCAGTAAAGACCGAAGCAAAGAATTCATTCAGTCTCTCCGCTATCGCCTTGTCGCCTCTTAGTGCCCCTTTAACTCCTCTATCATCTAATGGACCAACTGACTCACAGGTTTTTTGCTACGAATGTACTTGAAAAAATCTTTATTTCGCATTTTTGCTTCCGCAGCAAGCTTCTTCTCAAATTCTCCCTTTGCCTGCTTTATCAATGCATTGCATTTGACTTGCCAGTGCTTGTGCTGTTTCCAGGTTTCGTCGTTTGGCTCTTTTTTCCATTTCCTGAAAGATGCTTTTTTGGCAACAACAGCCTCTCTGACCTCACCTTTAAACCATGCTGGCAGTTTTTTGGACTTCCTTCCACTTTTCTTAAAGCGTGGAATACAGCTGGTCTGGGCTGCCAAGATAGTATTTTTTAACAACACCCAAGCTTGATGTAAGTCTTTAACCTTTGCAACTGCTCCTTTTAGTTTTTTCTTAACTATTTTCTTCATTTTATCATAGTCTCCCTTTCGAAAGTTAAAAGGTAGTACTGTGGATTTCCGTACTATCCCTCCTCCACTAATTAAATCAAAGGCGATCATGCTATGATCACTATTTCCAAGTGGCCCCAACACCCTTATCTCTTGCACTAGATCTGGTGTTCCACTAAGGACTATGTCTAATATGGCTTCCCCTCTGGTCAGTTCATGAACCAGCAGCTCCAAGAAGCAGTCATTTATGTCATCTAGGAACTTTATTCCCTAGCATGTCCTGCCATGACACTGACCCAGTCAATACCGGGGTAATTGAAATCACCCATTATTATTACTGCGCTGTAACTTTTGTTAGTTTCCTTGATTTCTTTGAGCATTTCATCATCCGTTTGTTCATTCTGGCCCGGTGGCCGATAGTACACCCCCACTGCCATCGCCTTCCCCTTTTTACATGGAATTTCAATCCATAGAGATTCTACAGCAAATTTTGTTTCCTGCAAAACTTTAATCTTTTCTGACTCAATGCCCTCTCTAACAGAGCGCAACCCCTCCACCAATTTGATCAGCTCTATCATTATGATATATTTTGTACCCAGGTATCACAGTGTCCCACTGGTTGTCCTCCTTCCACCATGTCTCTGATATTCCAATCATATCTAACCTTTCATTTAGTGCTATATATTCTAACTCTCCCATCTTTTTTTTAGACTTCTAGCATTTGCATAAAAGCATTTTAGAGACTGTATTTTATTCATATTAATTTGGCTATTGGTAGACATGGGTAATTTGGGATCTTTATCCTCTGTCTGCTCCATACTCGAGGGCATTTGGGTTACTTTACTCTTTTTTGGAATCTCTCTGCTTTGGTAGTATCCTTCAAGGATACATTCTTCCGAACCATCCGCTCTTGGGCGACTGTCGGCTTTCCCCTATTATCTAGTTTAAAAGCTGCTCTGTCTCCTTTTTAAAGGTTAATGCCAGCAGCCTGGTTCCATCCCGGTTAAGGTGAAGCCCATCCCTTCGGAAGAGCCCCTCTTTTCCCGAGAATGTTTCCCAGTTCCTAACAAATACAAAACCCTCATCTCTGCACCATTGTCTCATCCACGCATTGATACTCCGGAGCTCTGCCTGCCTTTTGGGTCCTGCACGTGGAACAGGAAACATTTCGGAGAACGCTACCCTGGAAGTTCTGGATTTCAGCTTTCTACTAAAAGCCTAAATTTGGCCTCCAGAACCTCCCTACCACATTTTCCTATGTCATTGGTACTGACATGTACCAAGACAGCAGACTCCACCCCAGCACTATCTAAGACCTTATCTAGGTGGCGCGTGAGGTCCACTACCTTCGCACCAGGCAGGCATGTTACTAGGCGATCCTCACGTCCACCAGCCACCGAGCTATTTACATGCCTAATGATCGAATCACCAACTATAACGGCTGTCCTAACCCTTCCCTCATGGGCACATGGCCCTGGAGAAATGTCCTCGGTGTGAGAGGGTTTTACATCACCTGGAGGACAGGTCCTAGTTACAGGATCACTTCCTGCCACACCAGGGTGATGCTCTCCTGTCACGTGACCTCTCTCCTCCATGGCAACAGGGATGCTGCCAGACTGGAGGTGGTACTTCAGGACTATATCCCTGTAGGTCTCGTCTATGTGCCTCTCTGTCTGTCTTATGTTTTCCAAGTCTACTACTCTAACCTCTAGAGAACAGACTCGTTCCCTGAGAGTAAAGAGCTCCTTGCACCTAGTGCACACGTAAGACCTCTCACCAACTGGGAGAAAATCATACATGTGACACTCAATGCAAAAGACTGGAAAGCCCCCATCTCGCTGCTGGACTGTTGTCTGCATCTTAGTTTTAAGTTTTTGTTTAGATATTTATGTTCTTTACTTACTAAGGGTTGCCAATAAAACTGTACCTAATAAGTTTAATATACCTTGTTCACCTGAAGCTTAATTAATCTCAGGTCCTTAGTGTATGACTGATTTGGGTAACGAGCTTCACTTGAGAGCACCTCCTGTCTGTTAAAATGTGTAAGTACCTATAAAGCTACGATTATCCCAGGGGTGGGTGGGTGTGGGGAGCGAGGGAGGGAAATAACACTTATTAAAAGAGGGCTGCTACACAGTACCCTGTCCTGTGCTGCTGAGGTAAGCTATATTCTTATTTGATTTAAATTATAGCTCTTTGCTGCTGCTAGGCTCTATCTTATTATGAAAGTTAAACTACAAGCTCTCTGCTGGGCTCTAAATTTAACCAGAAAGCTCTCTTCTGTGTTTTAAATTTAAACTAAAAGTACTTTGCTGATGTTAGGCCCTGAATGACTATTAAATTTAAACTACAAGCTCTCTGCTGGGTATGAAATTTAACCAGAAAGCTCTCTTCTGTGTTTTAAATGTAAACTTAAACTGCTGCTACTAGGCCCTGACTGATTTAACAAAAAATAGTGGGTTCACAGATTAATTAGCTTTAATAAAAAGAATTCCTTTCAGAAAATTCCCAGAAGTATATACTCACAATTGCAGATCTCTCTCCAGAAGTAACAGTCCCCTTTTCTAGTCTTTCAAGATCGCTGCTATGCAGCTAGCTCCTGTGGCTTTGGGTTGTGCCGCGAGAACCAGATTTTCAGTGCCGGGGCCACATATGACTCCAGCATTGAAAATCCGGGTTAGACAGACGGCGGGTGGGCTATGCGCTGATGCAGCACATAGCACTGTCCAAATGAAAATTGGGCCCATAATGTTTTATTGAAGAAAAGAACTCCTTGCGGGAGAGGAGAAACCTCTAGGTAAGTGTCTGAAAAGATTGCACCACCCCCAAATCCTCTGACTACTGGTCACCTACAAAACATTCAAACTAAACCATTCAGAACACCGTGATCTGTATTCTATGCAACGCAAGCACATTTGATCATGTCTCTCCTTTTTCAATTGAACACCACTGGCTTCCTGTTAAATACCATATCCATCATAAAATTCTTACTCATAAATCCCTCTATAATAATGCGCCAGACTACTTATTTCTGATTACCTTATATACTTCTCCCCCCCCCCCTCCCCAACGTTGCTTATGCTCAGTCCATGGAAATTGATTGGTTTTTAAGGGTGATGGGATTTCCAAGCTCAGATCTACATGGGCCTCTGCCTTCTTCTCTACCTCCCCTATTTTATGGAATTCCCTTACATCCTACATTTGTCTCGAGCCCTCCTTCAAAGGATTTAAATCCCTTGTCAGGTTTTTCCTTTTTTTCAGTTGGCTTTTGAACTGGAGTTGGAGTCCGGGACCAGCCAATCTCCCATGCTGTTTGATATCTTATTTATTGTCTCTTTCCTGTCAGCAACCTAAACATCCATGTCTATGCTGATGATATTATGAGATATGGACCAATAAACATAAACCAACCCACTCTATCCACCCACCAAGAATGCTTCACTAAAGTAACAAAGTGGCTAAGTGACAACAACATAAAAATTAACTACAACAAGACGGAGGCTTTCTACATAACAAGGGACATGACATTTTTCCCCCCTCCCTCCACAATAACACTGAACAACACTACAATTAAAACCAAGGCTGAGGTCAGATATCTCAGTCACCCTTGACTAACACCTAACATTCAAAACCCACATAAACAAAATCACCCGAACAGTTTACTACAAAGTAAAGACATGCCAGTGCCTCTGACCACTCCTCAAACCAGAAGACTTCCGTACTATAGTTTATTATAGTTTATATATAGTTTATAGTTTATTAAATTGGATATACCGCCTTTCTGTGTACAAACAAAGCGGTGTACAAACAGTCAAAAATCAAAAGTAATTGGCCAATGGCCTGGAAAAGGAAACGAAGTTACAATATTGATAGGACAGTAAAGAAAAGAACAGGCATACTAGACAAAGGGAGCATACAAGCGGAAAAGGGGTCATGCAGAAGGGGAGGAGGTTGAACGCAATGGAAAACAGATGGGTTTTCAGGAGGGATTTAAAGGTGATGAAGATTTGTTCTAGTCTGAGAGGTGTGGGTAGTGAGTTCCAGAGGGCTGGTCCAATGAAGAAGAAGGCAGAAGTACATGTGGACTGAAGGTGAGCTTGGGAGGGAGATGGAAGGTGAAGGCGATTGACATGGAGTGACCGTAAAGTGCGGCTGGGGGTATGGGAGTGGATGAGGTCAGCAAGATATTGAGGAGTGTGAGTGTAAATGATGTGGTGTACCAGGGTAAGAATCTTAAAGCGGGTGCGAAATTCAATAGGGAGCCAGTGTAGATGAATGAGAAGTGGAGTGATGTGATCAAATCGGGAAGAGTTTGTAATGATGCGCTCTGCCGTGTTTTGAATGCGTTGGAGTCTATTAGATTGTGAACGGGAAATGCCAATAAGTACCGAGTTACAGAAATCGAGACGGGAGGTGATCAGTGAAAGAGGCTTGGGGAGTGAGGAAAGGACGAATGGCCCGAATCCGACGGAGATGAAAAAAAGAGGATTTTGTGACGGTAGAAATATGATCATGAAAGGAGAGACCAGAATCAAAGAGGACACCAAGATAGCGGAAGGAAGAAACTAAAGGAATGGGAGAGCCAGCAAAGGATGGGGCCAGGTGAGGGGAAGGACTGTCATGAGGGAACCAGATCGCAAGTGTTTTAGAGAGATTAACATGTAAACAATTGGAGTCAAGCCAGTTAGAAACTGAGTGAAGACAGGAATTGAGAGGAGAAAGATCTGGAGATAAAGGGGAAGTATGATGAATGAGAACAATGTCATCTGCATAGAAAAAAGCCTGAATGCTAGATTGTTGAATCAAAAGTGCAATGGGTGCCAGAAAGACATTAAACAAGAGAGGGGCCAACACCGAACCTTGAGGAACCCCGCAGAGTAAGGGAAGCTGATCAGAGGGGCAATCAAAGGAACGTGAGAGAGGACAGAAAAGGAACGAGAAAAGAGATAGGAATGGAACCAACGAAGAATAGTGCCACGGAGTCCAACATCGTGTAAACGCGAGAGAAGGAGCGAATGATCTACAAGATCAAAAGCAGCTGAGAGATCCAGGGAAACTGCCACCGAGATGTCACCACGATCATGTGCAACATGCAGTTTGTTGAAGAAGACAAGAAGAACTGTTTCCACACTGTGTCCAGGGTGAAAACCTGATTGACGAGGGTGAAGGAAATTAGTAGTGTCCAAGTGGTGAGAAAGTTGAGAAAAGACAACCTTTTCCAGTATTTTAGAGAGGAAATGAAGATGGGAAACAGGCCGATAGTGTGCGGGAGTGAGTGGGTTGAGGGAAGGTTTCTTCAGAATGGGGCGAATAAGAGCATGTTTCCAAAGGAGGGGAAAGGTGCCAGTAGAAAGACTAGTGTTTATCATGATAAGAATTGAGGGAGGAAGTGCAAGTGATGGGGCGAGAAGCCACGAGGAGGGGAAAGAATCAAGGGGGCAGGTAGTTTTCCTTGATGAAGAGATAGATCAATCAGCTCTGAAATGGTGAGAGGATGGAAAGAAGACCAACAGTGGGAGAGAGAAGAGGAAGGAGGAGGGGAAAGAGGAGTGGGGCGGGGAGGAAGGCAATGAGGAAGAGAGGCACGGAGATCCACAATCTTTGATTGAAAAATGAAGGCTAACTGATACTATACTACAGGCCTCTGTAATACATCACCTGGACTACTGCAACGCCATCCTCCAAGGACTACCACAATCCACACTCCAAACAGCTCTCCACTTGACATCCAGAACCCTACAAGCAGTAGCAAGAAAGGATCATATTACCCCACTTTTCAAACACCTCCACTGGCTCCCACTACAAAGCCGTATAACATATAAAACCATCATGCTAACTCACAAAGCAATCCACTTGGACCTCCACACACACCAGAGCACGCTTCTTCAGCCCTCCCAACCACACAGATCTAGACGAACCTCTTTAATGAACATCCTCATCATCCTCCACATCAGAACCAAATCCAACCAGCAAGCATGTAAAAGAGGCTTCCAACTATATGCATCCTCCGTATGGAACAGGCTACCAGGCCAGTTCAGGAACATCCCTGACCTAAAGACGTTCAGAAAGTATTTAAAGACTCATCAGTTCACAGTTAAGAGCCCTATTGGTTTATAATTGCATGTTGTATATAGTTTTGATGCCACTGTTATAATGTATCTTGCATTTGTTCCATGTAAACTGCTTTGACCCGGTGAAAGGCAGTATATAAATATAGCTAAATAAATAAATGGAGTTCTTTTAAAATCCTGTATTGTTTATGCTTTCCTCCCTGTTTTTATTTTCTATTTTTTTTATAACTCCCCTCTTATCAATCACCTGGGCCAAACTCATTCAAGCCTGGTCCTTAAGCAGGTTGGCAAAGCATACTAATCCCTTAGGACACCAGACTTGCTGTAAATTGGCAAAGGATGGACCACTGAAGGGCAAGAAGTCCGCAAACTGGGACCTTTGGACAAAGTGAGGACTGTACCTCTGTTTTCTGCCAGCTCTGATCCCATACCTAATAAGGGGCTCCAATAAAAGAACATAAGAACATAAGATATGCCATACTGGGTCAGACCAGGGTCCATCAAACCCAGTATCCTGTTTCCAACATGTGAGGCAACAGTACTGACATCAGATGGCCTATTCTCAAACATCGAAAAGGGGGCTCACCAAAGACATTCCATCTCTACCCATTGAGCATCAGGGGGCCTTACAGAATGACACCATAATCCTCACAGCACCGCTGCTTTATAGTACAAGGATAGCTTCGGACAATTCATACCTATGTTCTCTATTGGGGCTATCATTCACATCCATCCAATTTGTGCTTTAGGCTTGCCCCAGACAAATCTGCTAAATCTCTTTTCCATCTTCCAGAAAAACTGTGGCGGAATTTGGATGGGCAGCTAGGAAAAGAGATAGATACCCTAAGCATACCAGGAAAAGAGAGCAGGTTTTTCCAGAAAAATCAAGGTGTCATTGGCATACATTGACACTTGGTGGGGTAAATCCCCCAACTAACAAAGGGGCAATGTCTGGTGCCTCACGTAATGAGAATACTAGGGCTCAATGGCCAGAGTGAACAGCACTGGGGACAAAGTGCATCCTTGCCTTCGTGCCTCTAAATAGTCTAAACTTCTCAGAGTGAATACCATTGACTGCTATTGAGGCGACGGGCTCGGCATACAGGCTCAAACCCATCCAATAAACTGTTCACCTATGCCAAAACGAGTCATGACCGCGAAAAGGTACACACACTCCACACGCTTGAATGCTTTTTCAGTGTCTAGCAAAACGCACCACGCTTCTTTTCGATCCTGTCCCACATTAAACATGATAAGTAAACGACAAACATTTTCATATATTTGCCGGCCTCAAATAAATCCAGTTTGATCGGGATGTATCAGAATGGTCATGACCTATCTAGTCTTCCGGCAAGGATCCTAGTGAAGGTGTTAACGTCACTATTAAGTAGAGATCAGGAGATAACTCCCACACTCCTCTAAAGGTCGACCCTCCTTAGGAATCAGAGTAATTTCAGCCTCATACATATTATGTGGTAAACATCCCACCTGGAGAGCCTCATAAAAGACCTTTTGAAGAACAGGGGCAGGGAATCCAAGATATTTTTACACCACTCTATAGGGAAGCTGCTTGGGCCCAGGGCCTTACCGGAAGTGAGGTAGAGATTTCTCGATCTAAAAATTCCCGTTGTTCTATTGGGAGGGACAATGGAGATACTCCTGATAAAAAAGAGGATAAACTATCTGGAGTCAAGTTACATTATGTGGACATGCATTTAAACTAGGGAAAGGGGGTGACTGATGGAAAAGAACAAGTTCAGGACATCACTCCCAGCAAAAACATAATAACAATGGAAGCAGCTGCAGTATTAACCCATACATCAATAAGAAGTGGGAAGAGGCATGTAAAACAAATGCATGCAAAATACAGGCAAGCCAGTCAACAAATGCTGGAAAGCAATGAGCACAAATTCTCGAAACCTAGTCAAAAAAGTTCCTGACCTGGAAGCTCTAATGGTGGAATGGACTTGGACATTGTGCCATTACAAAAACATGGTTTAATGAGTCGCATGAATGGGATATAGCCATAGCTGGCTATAATCTATTTAGAAGAGATAGAGAGGGTAGAAAAGGAGGAGGAGTAGCCCTGTATGTCAAAAGCAGTATTAAAGCTGCTGAAATGCAGGGGATGGGGGGAAAAGAAGAAGCGCTGTGGATTGTATTGGAAAGAGGAGATGGCACTGTCATCCATACTGGTGTAGTCTACAGTCCTCCGACTCAAACTGAAGAAATTGATAGAGAATTGATTGATATTGCAAAGATAGCCATGAAGGGCTTTATTCTACCCGATATGGATTGGAGTAATCCTTCTGCAAATCTGGAAAGAAGTAAAAAAAAATTGTGGACGCCTTCCAAGATGCACTACTTAGACAAATGGTGATGGAACCGACCAGGGAAAGCTTGATGCTGGATTTAGTACTCACCAACAGAGGCAGCGTGTCGAATATCTGGGTGGGTGTCCAGGTGAGCAGCAGCAATCATCACACGGTGTGGTTTGAGATAAAAGCCAAGGCAGAGTCCAAGCTCAAAGACCTAGACTTAAAAAAACACTGACTTCAATAAAATGGCCATGTGCCTGAAGGAGGAGTTGGCAGGGTGGGAGGGGATAAGGGAAGTGGAATTGCAGTGGGCTAAACTAAAGGAGGCAATAAAAGGGGTGTAAGGAAAGTAAATAAAAGCAAGAGGAAAAAGGAAACCTATTTGATTCTCCAAAGAAGTGGCTGCACAAATAAAGGCAAAAAACAGCTCTCACAAAATTCAGAAGTTTGCAGAGGAACACAGAAAGAATACAGGATAAAACTAAAAGAAACAAAAAGAAAAATAAGGATAGCTAAATCCAAGGCAGAAGAAAAGATGGCTAAAGGTGTGAAGTGTGGCGACAAGACTTTTTTAAGGTATATTCGGGAGAGGAGGAAAATCAGAGGTGGAATTGCAGGACTCAAAAGTGCTGGGAATGGATTTCTGGAAAGTGATATTGAAAAAGCAAAAATGCTAAACAAATACTTCTGTTCTGTTTTTCTAAAGAAAATCCTGGAGAAGGACCACCTGTGATTGACAAATATACAAATGGGAATGAAGTAGATATCACATCATTCACAGAAGATGATGTGTTAGAACAGCTTGCAAAACTGAAAGTGCACATGGTCATGGGACCGGATGGGATACATCCCAGGATACTGAAAGAGCTCAGAGAGGTTCTCGCAGGGCCATTAAAAGATGTTTTTAATAGATCCTTGGAGACAGGAGAAGTTCCACAGGACTGGAGAAGGGCTGATGAGATACCTCTTCACAAAAGTGGTAATAGGAAAGAAGTAACAAACTACACTCCAGTAAGCCTCAGTGGCGAGAAAAGTAATGGAGGCGCTCCTGAAGGAGATTTGAATAGTGGACTTTCTTGAAACCAACAGATTGCATGTTCCAAGGCAACATGGTTTTACCAAAGGACGATCTTGCCAAACAAATCTGATTGAGTTATTTGACTGGGTGACCGGAGAACTAGATCAAGGGCATGCGATGGATGTGATCTACCTAAATTTCAGCAAAGCCTTTGATACTGTTCTTCACAGGACGCTTATCAATAACCTCAACAGCTTGGGGATGTGTCCCAAGGTGGTGAACTATATCAGAAATTGGTTGACTGACAGACAGGAGGTGATGGTGAATGGAACTCACTTGAATGAGGGGAGGGTGATTAGTGGTGTGCCCCAGGGTTTGGTCCTGGAACCAGTACTGTTCAATGTATTTGTGAGTGATATTGCTGAAGGACTAAATGGAAAAGTCTGTCTTTTTGCAGATGACACCAAAATTTGCAACAGAATGGACTCCCCTGAGGGAGTGGACAACATGAGGAAATAACTACAAAAGCTGGAAGAATGATCTAATGCGTGACAGTTAAGTTTTAATGTGAAGAAGTGCAGTGTCATGCACTTGGGAAGCACTATGGCTGCCTGGTTCATTGAAGCCGGCAGGGCCCCACCCTGCAAAACCGCATTAAAGACCCTCGTCAGGATCGGCCCCAACTCCGCCGAGAATGTTTTATAAAACATACTCGTAAATCTATCTACACCAGGAGCTTTACCCTGCACCAAGCCTCTGATAACCCCCTGAACCTCCTCCAAGGCAATCTCACCTTCGAGCTCCTCCCCCTCAGCCTCGGCCAGGCACCTGCTCCCCTCCCCGGCATTCTGCAAATACTCCATTATACCAACTGCATCCCCCCGGGCTCTGCAGTATATAATCCTCTATAATATTCACGAAACCTATCCCTGATATCCTTACCCTTGTACAACATCACATCCTGAGGCCCCTTAATTTTTACCACTGCGTGCCGCCGTCGCTGAGTCTTTAGTTTAATACTCAACAGGCGTCCCGCCTTATTATCAAATTCATAATATCGCTGGCGAATCCTCTCCAACTGATATGAAATCCGCTCAAGCTGCAACGCATTCAACTGGCGGTGAGTTTCCTCCATTTGACCCCGCAAGTGCCCTCCCCCTCTCTGTTTATGCTCCCGCACCAGCTCTTCCAGCTTCCCGGTGAGCCGCTGTATTTCCTCTTCCCTCTTCCTCTTCCTCCTCGCTCCCTCCTGCACGAGGTGACCCCGGAGCACCGCCTTCAACCCATCCCAAAGAATCCCCATGGTCACTTCCCCAGTATCATTCAATGCCATATAGTCTCCAATCACCCGCTTCAATCGCACCCTCACCTCCTGTCCGTGCAGAAGATACTCATTCAACCGCCAAAATGACCTGCGTCCCTCTTCCCCAGGGGAGCCAAACCCTGCCTCCACCGGCACGTGATCAGACCATGTGGCCGTCCCTATCTACACCCCTTCCAAGGCTTTGCGCCAATAAACATCACCAAAGAGATAATCAATACGACTATACGTGCCATGGACAGATGAATAATATGTATAGTCCCTCTCCTTAGGGTGCGCCAACTGCCACAGGTCCTCTAGGCCTAAATCTTGCAGACTATTCTGAAACTCCCGCAGACCCGGGGCCCAGCCCCCTCTACGGCCTGGCCTCCCGTCCAACGCTAAATTACAATCTCCCCCCATCAAACAAGCCCCTTGAATCCTCCCTGCCAACCACCCTCCCAATTCCGCCCAAAAGATCCCCGGAAAACTATTCGGGCCATAAACAGAAACTAGAGTCGTCTGTTCACCCCCAATATCCCCCACCACCCCCACAACTCTACCATCAGGCTTCCGAAAAACCCACCCCAACGTGAAGGGAACATCATGCCTAATCAAAATAGCCACCCCTCCCTTCCTTTGATCCCCCTCCCCCGCCGCAAAAAAGCACTGAAACGCACCCGACTGTAATAAACGCTCATCCCGGCGACGCAAATGCGTCTCCTGGAGGAATATCACCTGCCATTTCCATTCCCTCATCTCCCTCCACAACAATTTCCGTTTCTGTGGCGTATTGAGCCCCCTCACATTCAAACACCCCACTTTTAATGCTGGAGCCATTGAGAACAAGTGGTCACCATCTCCCCCACACATATGAAGTCTCCCCCACCCCTCCCCCCACCCCCCTTCCCCCCCAACCCCCCCTGCTGCCCGCGGAGCTTACCTCCGCCTATCAACAAGGAAGAGACCACCCCGAGGACACTGCTTCTACATCCCATTCCCGCTCCCCAAAGGACAACTCAGAACTTCCCCAAACCGAAATACAGTATACAGCTTTTCAAACAGGAAATAGAACTTTCCCCAATAAACTAGACCCACACAGCACCCATGTCCAAAGTTCATGTGCCCCCTGACTGAGGCTGCTCTTCCAGGCCCTCTCCACTCGCCACCGCAGGCGACACTGGGCCCGCTTTCCTCTGCAATCGTTGACCCGGCACCGGCACTCTCTCCCATCGCGATCTGGCGCCGGCAGCCACTGAGTGTATCTTGGCTGGAACAATGTTAGGCAGACGAGGCATCCCCTCCTGGCGCAGAGCCTTCCATGCCTCCTCCAGAGACCGCACCCAAAGTCCACGCCCATTCACATCCATCAATAGGGCAAATGGGAAAAGCCAGCGATATTTCACCTGCTCAGCCCGGAGGTATGCCGTAACAGGCTGCAACTCCCTCCGCCGCTGCAAAGTAGCCGCTGAGAGGTCATGATAGAGCTCCACAGTCTGACCATCCCAAACAAAGCTCCGGCGCTTGCTGGCCTCCCGCATCACCTTTTCCTTAATCATGTAGGAAGTAAGGCAGGCCACGATGTGACGAGGTTTCCCCGGTCTCGGCGGACCCTGCGCCCTATGGGCCCTCTCCAGCTGTATCGGCACCTCTTCAGCAGCTCCCTGCTCAGGGCTCAATAAAAATTGACACACCTTCTGAACCACCTCCCGCGCATCAGCGTATGCTGCCGTCTCCGGAAGGCCCCGGATCCTTACATTGCTACGGCGAGAGCGATTTTCCAGGTCCTCCAGCTTGTCTTTTAACAGATCATGCTCGCCTTGTAATTTCCGTAGTCGGGTCTCAGTCCCCAGATCGCTCTCTGTCAGTAGGTCTGCTTGCTCTTCCAATTTCTCCACCCGATGCCCCAGATCTCGCACGTCTGCTCTGATCGCTGTGAGGGCCTCCTTAATATCTCCCCTAGTGGCGACAATCTCCCGCTTCAAGGAGCACATCCACCCCCAAATATCGCCATGCGTGCAGCCTTCATCAGCCCGGTCAGGTTCGTCGTCGGAGTCTGCACCCGACTCCACGTGCTCCTTGGACCCGCTGTCGGCCCGCTCTCCCTCTCCTACGTAAGAAGACTTGAATCGGGCCAATCTCTTCTTTGCCAACAGCGCCATTCCGTCTGCACTCCCAGG
Source organism: Ichthyophis bannanicus (assembly GCA_033557465.1). Classification (NCBI taxonomy): domain Eukaryota; kingdom Metazoa; phylum Chordata; class Amphibia; order Gymnophiona; family Ichthyophiidae; genus Ichthyophis; species Ichthyophis bannanicus. Next base: position 139,701,383 of record CM066041.1, on the reverse strand, counting down.
TTGCCCGGTATACACACCAGAGAGGGGAATAAGAGCTCCAATTTCACCGCAATTGTAGTGTCCCGACGGGAGCCCAACAATTAGGCTGCCATCTTATCGGGTGACGTCACTTCCTCTCCGTCCAAACCTTTCTTAAACCCAGCTACACTAGCAGCTTTTACTACATCCTCCGGTAACAAATTCCAGCGTTTGATTACACGTTGAGTGAAAACATATTTTCTCTTATTAGCCTTAAATAGGTTACCCTGTCTTTTGCATGTCCTCTAGTCTTTTTATATTCTGATGACGTAAACAGTCGATCTACGTTTACCTGTTCCATTCCATTCATTAATTTATAGACCTCTATCATATCTCCCCTCAGCCGTCTCTTTTCCAGGTTGAAGAGCCCTAACCTTTTTAGCCTCTCTTCATAAGAGTATCCTTCCATCCCCTTTACCATTTTGGTGGCTCTTCTCTGTACCTTTTCTAATAACTCTATATCCTTTTTAAGATACGCTGACCAGAATTGCACACAATATTCATCTGAGTTAAGGTGAAGCCCATCCCTTCGGAAGAGCCCCTCCTTTCCCCAGAATGTTCCCCAGTTCCTAACAAATCCAAAACCCTCATCCTTGTACCATCGTCTCATCCACATATTGAGACTCTGGAGCTCTGCCTGCCTTTGGGTCCTGCGCGTGGAACGGGAAGCATTTTGGAGAATCCTACCCTGGAAGTTCTGGATTTCAACTTCCTATCTAAAAGCCTAAATTTAGCCTCCAGAACCTCCCTACCACATATTCCTATGTCATTGGTACTGACATGGACCAAAAGAGCAGACTCCTCCCCAGCACTATCTAAGACCTTGTCTAGGTGGCGCGTGAGCTCCGCTACCTTTGCATCAGGCAGGCATGTTACCAGGCAATCCTCACAACCACCTGCCATCCAGCTATCTACATGCCTAATGATCGAATCACCAACTGTAAGGGCTGTCCTAACCCTTCCCTCATGGACACATTGGCCCTGGAGAAAACATCCTTGGTGTGAGAAGATTTTACATCACCTGGAGGACAGGTCCTAGCTGCAGGATCACTTCCTGCCACACCAGGGTGATGCTGTCCTGTCACGTGACCTCTCTCCTCCATAGCATCAGGATGTTGCCAGACTGGAGGTGGGACCAGTACTATATCCCTGTAGGTTTCGTCTATGTACCTCTCTGTCTTCCTTATGTCTTCCAAATGTGCTACTCTAGTCTCCAGAGTTTGGACTCTTTCCCTGAGAGCAAAGAGCTCCTTGCACCTAGTGCACATGTAAGACCCCTCACCAACTGGGAGAAAATCATACATGTGACACTCATTGCAAAAGACTGGAAAGCCCCCATTTTACTGCTGGACTGCTGTCTGCATCTTAGTTTTAAGGTTGTGTTTAAATAATTAAGTTCTTTACCTACTAAGGGTTGCTGGGGATACTTACACTAATAAAACTATACCTAATACGTTTAGTGTACTTTGTTCACCTGAAGCTTAATTAACCTCAGGTCCTTAATGTATGCTGATGAGAAACAGCTGCACCTGAGAGTGAATATGACACCTCCTTTCCTTTAAGAGGTTTAAACACCTATGAAGCTACGATTATCCCAGGGGAGGGAGGGAGGGAAAGAAGACTTATTAAAAGCTGGCTGCTGTACAGTACCCTGTCCTGTACTTCTAAGGTAATCTGTGACCAATCTCCAGGGGGAGTCCCACAGCTCTTGCTTTGATAGAGGGAGTCTTGGGGTCTAAATTTAACCAGAAAGCTCTCTGCTATGTTTTAAATTTAAACTGAAAGCGCTATGCTGCTACTAGGCCTTGATTGATTTAACAAATACACTGGGTTCACAGATTACCCAGCTTTAATCTAAAGCATTCCTTTTCCCCCAAGATTTAGAAAAATTCCCAGAAGTAAATACTTATAATTGCAGATCTCTCTCCAGAAGTAGCAGTACCCTTTTGCAATCCTTTTTTACACTGAACACATGCTTAGAAGACGCAGGTGAAATACCATAGAAGACAGGGAAATCTATGTGTAGAAGAGAGCAGTAAGCAGTAATTGTCTATCCATAATCTGTGGCTGCAAGTAATTACTGTACAAATGAACCCACTTACATATCAGGGCACTGCATTGCTTTTTTCTTTTTTTCTGCTACAGTAGGTGGATAGCATGGGATATACTAAGTATCAGTTATAGTGACGTGCTTTGATTATGGGCTTAACAACAGTCTTGAAAAGCCCCATTGTATTCAAGTAGAGAAAGACCAGAAGAGAGTGTCATTTCTGCAGAGTTCAGCTATAGTGCAAGTCACAGCTGGAAGAATTTTACAAGTAAGCAAAGGCAGAATGGCTAACCATACACAGGAGGAGAGGGGTCAAGAGGAACTGCAGCATAAACTTCACTAGCTGTGGTTGGTGAACTGCTGTGCTTTTCTTAGGGGTTGAGATTATAGTACCCTCCCCAAGTCTTGCTGAGTACCTTCACATGGTAACCCTGTTGTACGAAATCTATATTGAATATAAAGAACTCCTCTAGACAACTGCGAACTCCTCTAGACAACTCTTTACAATTTTGCGTAAGCTCTCTAATGTTGGTCCTAACCGTCAGCAAGTGTCCCTGGTCCCTGAACCTCAGTCTCTAGCCATTTTCTTTTCTGACAAGATTCTCAATCTGCGCTCATCCTTTTCGCATCCTTCCCCCCCCCCCCCACTGCCCTTGTCCCCACCATGTTCCCCCTTGTCTTCTGTCTCTCCTGTTGCATTGGCTGCTGCCCATCAGTTGTCACCGCCCCTCACTCCACCAAATCTTGCTTTAGCTCATTCCTGGTCTTCCTTTCACCCAGTCACTTCTGCTGAAGTACTACAGATGTTACTCAAATCTAGTAATACCACCTGCCAGCTGGACCCGGTTCCATCTCACTGGCTGACTGAGCCTTCTTTACAGCTCATACCTATCATCACTACTATCATCAATGTCAGCTTCTCATCCGGCCATTTCCCTTCATCTTGGAAATCGGCTGTTGTCTGCCCCCTTCTGAAACAGCCCTCTCTTGATCCTTCTGTTCTATCCCACTGGCGTCCTGTTTCAAACCTTCCTTTTTTGGCCAAACCTCTGGAATGTTTTGTCTTCGATCAACTTAACTCTCACGTGGAATCCACTAACACCCTTCACCCCCGTCAAGCCGGCTTTCGTCGCGGGCATAGTCGGAAACAGTTCTTCTGGCACTCTTGAATGACTTACATGTTGCTCATGATCACGGTGATATTACTCTTCTTGTTTCCCTCGATCTTTCCGCGGCTTTTGATTTGATTGACCATCGAACGCTTCTTTCTCGTTTATCTGATGTTGGGCTTCATGGTACAGTCTGGCAGTACATCTTACTTCCCTTATTCGTCGTTCATTTGCTGCCCTACGACAGATCAGGGCTGTCCGTTCCCTTCTTCCCTCAACTTCCTTAGTCACTCTTGTTCTGGCCTTGGTCATAAGCCGCTTGGATTACTGTAATGTTTTTCTCGCTAATCTCCCAAAGTTTCAACTTCAACGTCTACAAAGTATCCAAAATGCTGCTGCCCGTCTCGTTACGTTCTCTCATCGCTTTGATCATATCACTCCCATTCTTCTCCATCTGCATTGGTTACCCCTCTGTTATCGCTTCCACTATAAATTCCTTATTTTGATTCATCGTGCTATTTACACCAATACCCCTCTATATCTTGCAGATCGGATCTCTCTTCACACCCCCTACCGTCAGCTTCGTTCTATCCATGCTAACCGTCTGTCCCTACCCTCTCCTTCACAAGCTTTTTTCTTTCTGGGTCCAGTACTATGGAATGCACTACCACCACCTCTCCGATTGGAATCTTCGTATCCTCAATTCAAAATATTACTCAAAACTCATCTGTTTCAGCAAGCCTTTAATCTCTCTCCTGATGGTCCTCCCTGATGTTCTCATTTGTCGTGTGTGTTTGTCTACTCATAATTTGTCTTGTCCCCCCTATATGGGCCTACCACCTTTTTGTACTCTTATGTTTTATGAAAGTCTTGGCCCATTTGTTTATTTTACTTGTCTATGCTTTTTATACTTCTACTTTCCTATTTTATTATGGCGTTCTTTTCCATGTTTTTGCATTGCCAACCTTTTATTGTACACCGCTTTATGTTTCGACGGAAAGCGGTCTATCAAATTTTAAATAAAGATAAAGATAAATGTGACTGCACATGGCCTATCTAGTCTGCCCTTCCATATCAACAACTACAACAGTCCCCTTTTCCCTTTAGAGATCCTCTGTGTTTGTCCCATGCTTTTTTAAATTCAGATACTGTCTTCATCTCTACCACCTCCACTGGGAGACTATTCCACGGATCTACCACTATGTCCCCTTGTAGCAGAGCTTGCTTTCAAGCGAAAGAGGCTCTCCTTTATGCTAAGGAGGTATTTAAATGTCTGTCATATTATCTCTATCCCACCTTTCCTCTACAGTATACATATTAAGATCCTTAAGTCTGTCCTCATATGCTTTATAATGAAGACCACTAACCATTTTAGTAGCCACCCTCTGTACCAACTCCAACTGTTTATATCCTTTTGAAGGTGCAGTCTCCAGAATTGCACACTATACTCCAAATGAGGTTGCCCCAAAGATCTATACAGAGGCACTATCACCTCCTTTCTTCTGCTGGCCATTCCTCTCCTTATGCATCCAAGCATCCTTCTAGCTTTTGCCGTCGTCTTTTCTACCTGTTTAGCTACTTTAAGATCAGTAGACACAATCACACCTAGGTCCTGCTCTTCTTTTGTGGACAGAAATACTTTATCCCCAATACTATATCGCTCCCTTGGATTGCTGCAGCCCAAATGCATGACCTTGCATTTTTTTACATTAAATCTCAGCTGCCAAATTCTACACCATTTTTCAAGCTTAACTAGATCCCTCCTCATGTTATCTGCACCTTTCTGGGTGTCTGCTGTATTGTAGATTTTGGTATCATCCACAAAGAGGCAAACCTTACCCAACAGCTCTTCTGCAATATCACTAACAAAGATGTTATAAAGAATCCCAACAAAACAACACTATGATTGAAATATGGTAGGAACGAAAAAGATAAATACATACTGCCTGCACATCGCCTATGATAAAAAGGCGTCCACCCGTAGTTTATGTATTGAGGCTAACGATGGTAGTTGTAATAGTGCAAACACTGCCACAAATAAAGACCATGGAGAGCATGTTCACAGTCCCACTGTGGTAGGAGATAAACCACAGAAATTAATGAAAAAGTTAAGAGAATTAACACGGTTAAGTGAACTTCTGCAGATAAGGAAAAGAAAATGTACTGCTACTTTTATGCTACAAACCCTATATTTAAATCAAGAGGGTATACAAGGAGAATCTGCCAAAAACTGGAAGAAAGACGAAAATTGCCACAAGAAAAACTGCAAAAAGCAACAGCTGCAAATTTAAGATCTTTAATTTCACAGATCAAAGCAAAGAAGTATGTGAATGATGACATTTTGAAGCAATTAAGGTCTTCCGTGGAAAAAGAAATACAGGGAGGAGGAGGCAACCTGGATGACAGTACCAGAGGAAAGGAATACACAGAAACAGAAAGATCTGGAACTGCAGGAGAGTGAGGTACCTAGAGGACAGGTCAACCAGTCAAGCGAAGAAGAGGAAGAAAGGGAGGAGAAAAACCCAGAAGTAGAGGAATTCAAGATCGAACTCCTAGTCCACATGGAAAAAGACAAATATGCTGGGTTTTAGGCAAGGGAAAGATTATCCAAGTTAAATTTAACACCTAAGATTAAAGTATGATTATAAAGATGAACAAGGCCATATTCAGTATAAAGGGACCATTTATTGACATCACTAAAATAAATCAAATACAATATTGTGCAGCTAAAATTATTACTGTAAAAATAATACCAGCTAAAGTGCAGGGCCAGAAGAAAAAGAAAACAGTAACAATTCTTCCTTGGAAAAAGTGCAGCAAGGGAAAAATACAATCATTGCATGCGGAGGTATTCCTGATAGATGGGTATCTAAAAGGATTAAGATCATCAAAGATATTAAGGAAGATCAAGACATCAAGTTGAAACATGCTGCATTAACAAAAGCAGACCTGAAATTTATATGTTCCAACAATAAATTGAAAGTAGCAGCAGAAGCGCAAAACCTGTGAAGATATGAGGAAAACTGAAAAGAAAGATATCAAAATAAGCTATTTAAAGGGAACCCAAAACAATTCTACAGGGAATTGGGAAAGAGCATTAAGATAAAAGCACCACCAACCAAAGCCAAAATAGGCAGCTTCTGGAGAAAACTATACAAGAACCCTATGAAGTACAATCAAGAAGCAGAATGGTTATCCTGCATACAGAATCATTTAGGAAAAACAAACATCAAATAGCCTGCAGGAACAACAAAGGAGCTGGGAAAGCAGGTTAAAGTGACCTCCAAACAGGAAGAGCCCTGGCCCAGATGGCGGAACCAACTTTTGGCTCGAACAATTAACATCACCCAGACCAGGTAATTTGCAAAAATCAATTGTTTAAGCAGCCAGAATTGATGCCACAGTGGCTTATTATGGGAAGAAAACATCTCCTTCCCAAAGGAGACCCAAGTAATACTCCCAAAAATTACAGACCAATAACTTGTCTACCTACAATCTATAAGCTGTTCACTTCAATAGATGCAGAAAGAATATTTGATCATATTGAGCCCAATAACTGCGTACTGTGTAGCCTGTACATAGTTACCCCAGTTAGCCCAGGTTGCAAAAACCTGTTCTTTGTAAGTACAGTGCGGGCGCTGCCTGCACTGTACACATTTGCTGTTAACTGTAAACTGAGCTGATTTTAAAAAGCATGGTATATAAAAGACCTTAAATAAATAAATAAGTAACATCATGGCAATAGAGCAAAAGGGCAACAAGAGAGTGGCATATGGCACCAATGACCAGTTAATGTTGAATAAGGCCATCATGGCCAGTGCTAAGAAAAGCAGAAATCTCAGTACAGCATGGATTGATTAAACGAAAGCTTTAGACAGTGTCCCACATTCTAAATTGCCTTGACATGTATAAAATAAAGCCTGGTTTGATAGACTACAATAAGTTCACCATGACAGTGAGGCAAACCGCACTCTTTGAAATATGAAGCTGGTCAGTATATCATTCCTAACATCAAGATCCAGCGAGGAATATTTCAAGGAGATTCCCTGTCACCCCTTCTATTTTGTGTGGCACGTAATCCAATGAGTATTCTCATCAACTCTTTGGGATATGGATTTAGCATGAATCCTAAAGAAGGTAACAGTCTAGAAACAACATCTCATTTATTATTTGTAGACGATCTGAAGCTCTGTATTTCTAGTGACCAACAATTAGCAGAGCAACTCCGTGTGGTGAAAAGCTTTTCTGATGACATCAGGATGACCTTTGGTCTTGACAAATGTGCAAAGGCAACTTTTTTTTAGAGGAAAATTGAGCAAAACAGAAAACATCTCCCTGGCTGAAGGCTGTGAGATCAAGGACTTTGCAGAGGAAGGCATATATAAGTGTCTTGGAGTAGAGGAAGAAATGACACTCAAGCAGTAATTACTGAGAAAAAAGATCAGTAAAGAATACAATAGGAGTTTAAAATCATTATTGAAAAGTGCTTAAACATCACGGAATAAGATACAAGCCATCAATCAGCTGGCAATTCCTGTACTTTCATACGACTTTGGGGTTGTGGACTGGCCTCTTAAAGATCTTGAAAAACTGGATGTGCAAACATGAAAACTCTTCCATGCCCACGAAGTGATTTACAAGAATCAATGTATGCCAAGACTGTACATCCTTATAGTCAAAGGAGGGCTAGATTTCACAGAGATTGATTACACATACAGAGCTACTGTCATAGGCCTCCAGGCCTACTTAACTGCATCCTCAGATCCAAATATGCATAAAGTGCTGAAATATGAGAGTAAACGTCGAGATGGAGACAATCATCAAACTTGGACAAGCGTTCCGATGGCTAGAAGGAATGAGTGAAAATCCACAAGCATGCACAGGGAAGGAAATAACTGAATTTGCAAAACAAAAGAAAAAACTCTTCAAGGAATTAGATCAACAAACAAGGAAAAACAAGTGGCAAATGCATAAATACAGTGGGAAATACAGAGTGTTACTCCAGGAACCCTTTGTTGATCAAGAATGGACACATGAATGTTTAAGAAGGGGTGAATGGAAACCAAAGGGTCAGAGGTTGATAGTTGCAGCACAGGACAGCGGCATATGGATGAGATGGTTTACAGCAAGCATTGAAAAAACTGGCAACACAGACATATGTCAATTCTGTAAGAAAGACCTGGAAACAGTGACTCACCTCGTAGCTCGCTGTGAAGTTCTGATGGCAGAAAATTTCTGTATAGAAAGACATGATGAAGTAGTGTGCCTCATCCATTGGAAACTCTGTAAGCACTACAACATCACTCTTCCCGAAAAACACTGGGATCATGACCCTAAGAGAATTACAGAGAATGAGGAGGTTATGATCTGACCGATAAAAATCTGGATGCGAGAAAGCTAGATATAGTGGTTAAGGAGAAAAGCACCAGAACGGCATTGATAATCGAGGTGTCAGTTCAAGCGACTACTCTGTGAATCGCGTGGGGAGGCAGAAGATCTTGAAATACTAGAAAATGCAGTCAGAGGCCAAGAAAATGTGGCAGAAAGATACAGAAATATTCTCCATTGTGTTGGATGCCACAGACTTCATAAAGAAAAATTTCCAAGCACATCTTGACAAACTACCCATGCATATTACAGCTTACAAACTCCAGCAGGAGGGTCTCTTTGGCACAATGCAAGCATTTCACCAAGCCTTAGCAGTAAATTTGAGAGACTGAAATCATACTCGCTGTGCCCTGACTTAGAAGTGAATTCACAACTGTCATGGTATGCACAAAACTAATCCATTTGGAGAAACTTCCTTGAGAAAAGATTTCTATTACTCTCTTGATAAATTTTAAGGGTTTGCTGTGATTTAGCGTCCAGAAAAAGGTGAATCCAAACGATTTTCTTTTAGACTAAATGTTGGACTCGTCTACGTGATGCAATTAATTCTGCCATTTTAATATTTTAGTCATTTCTGTGCTTTTTGTGAATCCATATGAAATCTTAAAAATTACTATTAATTCTACTCCATATATAACACACTTTGAAGAAATATTTGTGTCATCACATTGTTTTATACAGACAATGATATGGAAGTAATTTTTCCCACACTGGAAACACAGTCAAGGCAATATACCATAAAGTACGGACACTACGGCATCTACGACCACTACTCGACCCAGATGACTTCAGAACAGTCTATCAAGCCCTCGTAATCCCACACTTCAACTATGCCAATGCAATCCTACATGGGCTCCCACAAGCATCACTGAATCCACTCCAGCTTGCAATGAATGCAGCCGCCAGAATTCTATACGGAGCCTCAAGAACGGATCACATTACACCAATCCTAAAAAATCTTCACTGGTTACCAATCCACGGCAGACTATCTTTCAAGATCCTAGTAATGACCTTCAAGGCCATAAACAACCAACCCTCCACCTCCATTACCGAGCTAATCCACCCCACTCCCCTGAACAGATCCAGAAGAACCGCAGCTCTCAATACTCTGCTAATTCCAAAGGAAACAACGAAATGCACCTGGGCAAAATCCAATAGGGCGTTCATGCTGTATGCGCCCAGATGCTGGAATGCCCTCTCTACAGCCATTCGAGCAATCACTGACCTGGCACAATTCAGGAAGGCGCTGAAGCACCACCTATTCATAAGTCACTACGCAGACGACAGCTCGCAAATAGCCACCCCAATTACCAAGAAGGTACTACTCAAGGGACAGCTCACAAACAGCCACCCCAATCACCAAGACCTCTCTAACACCACATCCAGCACGCTATAGAGCAGCTAGCCTCTTAGGTGCAACTCCATGTAAATATCAGTATGTACAATAGTTATTAGTGTAAATAATTTTGTAGAAAATTATCCCAGTTAGGTCCAAGTTCTATCTCCTGTTTTATTGGAAATACAATGTAGCCTGACTACATTGTATAAGGTTCTGTTAAATGTAAACCACACTGATGGGAATAGCGTGGTATAGAAGAGACATTAAATAAATAAATAAAATAAATAAATATATGGTATGTTGGAAAGGCACTCCAGAGTATTGTATGCAATGGATGAATGGATGTAAATTGAATATCCAATTTAAAGTGATGTATTGTTTTTAAATTAATGATTTTTTTTATATGAGAGATATGAAATATGAAGGAACAATGTACTTAAAATGGTCAATATTTCTAGTCAATTTTTCTGATTAAGAAAATGTTCCTCAGTAGAGGACTTAAGAATCAGGCTATGGAGTTGCATGATAGATTTTATCAAAGAGGTTGTCCTTGGGATTTTTAATCGTGCTTTTAAGAGAGCCTTAAATGCATGGCTGCTGATCTGTCAGAAACATGAAAAAGCTACAACCTGTACATGTGCTCCCATACTCTTTAAAAGCTAGGCCAGTCACTATAATTGTGCATACACATTGGGAAGTATTGACAATACATGATTGTTTTAGATCACATCCGATTATAACATTTACTCGAGTTAAAAATATTAAGACTCGATGGTGAAGGTGATATTTTACTTACCAGATAATGTCCTTTCCTTGAATCCTGCTAGAGCAGTCCAGACAAGTGGGTTGTGTTCCCCTACCAGCAGATTGGTGGAGACAGATAGCCAATGAAATGTCCAGGTTTCAATGGCATCACTCCCATGCCTCTATCAGACTGAGTCACTAGAAGGCACCTCATATTTGTCCCAAAGCATATGGGAAAGCATGGCAAACCTCACACATTCTCATTGTGGGCAACGATGATGAATCAAACAGCAGAGAAACTATGTACAGGAGAGATTGAACAGCAGGCTGTCAGTAGAATATGGGCCTGCAGAGCCAAGTATGTAAATCATAGTAGACCAAGGTACCGCCACTACATAACAGACCAAACACAGTTCCAGGAGTGGGTTCTGAACTGGCCAAGCAGGACTGAAGAAAAGAATATTATCTGGTAAGTAAAATGTCACCTTCCATATCATCCTGCTAGACATGTCCAAACAAGTGGGACATACCAAAGCTACGCCTCCACTGGGCAGGAAGAAGACACAGCAACTCGAAAACCTAGAGCCAAAGGCCGTGTCTGCCCAGGTGTGGACATCCAAGCAGCAATGTTTGACAAAAAGTGGAAAGTGATGCCCGTATTACCACTTGACAATGTCTGAATGGGCTATGGAGCTACACTGAGCCCAAGAGGATGCTTGGATTAGAATAGAATAGGTGCGCAAACCTTCTAGAATAAGCCAGTTACATCCCAGATGTGCGGAGGCTATTGCCTCCTTGATCCAGACCCCAAGGTAGACTTGGCTGCTGTAATACCTTGTGTGGGCCAGCAGACAGCACAAAAAGAGGATCAAACATATGGAAGGAATTTATAACCTACACGTCTCGGAAAAGCACCCTATGGATAGCCACAAGGTGATGATCCTTATCTTTACCTCTCTGCTGCTTCTTAGAAAAGGAGTGCAAGCAAACTACCTGGTTCACATGAACAGGAGATATCACCTTGGGCAAAAAGGAAGGTACAGGTCAACTGGAAGCAGCCACCTTGAAAAAGAACAAATAGGATCCTGGCAAGACAGAGCCTGCAGCTCAGAAATCTGCCTTGCCAAACAAACCATGACCAAGAAAACAGTCTTGAGAGTCAAGGCCTTCAGAGTAGCATTCTTCAGAGGCTCAAAGCTCCAACCTCAAGGCCCTGAGCATCAGACAGAGATCTCAGGAAGGGACAAATGACCAAAGGAGATGACGTCAAACCCCATGAAGAAAACATGATGTATCTGGTGCAAGGGTGAAGACTTTCCAGCCACCAGACCACTGAAACAGGACAAGGCTGCCAGCTGGACTTTCAAGGAAGTAAGAGAAAAATATCCCCTTTTCCATACTGTCCTACAGAACATTAACAGAGCTGGCACCTTGGCAGACTTCGCAACAAAGTGTCGTGTGCTGCACCCATGCTCAAAGAGGTACCAGACTCGCATGTATGTCAGGCTGGTAGAACCTCTCCAGCCTCTGAGCAGGGCAGAAACTACTGCAGGAGAATAGTGCTTATGCATCATCCGTCTCCCTTCAAGATCTAAGCTGTAAGCAAGAAAGGAGTCAGGTCATCCAAGACAAATGTCCCCTGATGCAACTGGCCTTGAAATGGGGCAAGAAGACCACTACCAAATTGACCACCCCAGCAATGTCCCAAGCCGATAGCTCGGAGGTTCATTCTGCTCAGACGAACCAGAGAGCCATCCCCAGGGTCACTCCTGCACACCTCGTGCTGCTTGGCAATTGACACATGCCACTTCCATTGCAGTGCCCGAGAACACTCACACCACCCTGCCCTTGACCAAGGGCAGGAAATCGCAAGACGGCCAGCCAGATAGCACTTTCTTTGTGACAATTGATGGAACACACTGCCTGCTTGTGCTCCGACAACCCTGGGCCATGCAGTCTTGACAAGGGCTTCCTCGCCCATAAGACTGGAGTCCATCAATAGAAGAAACCACAAGTGATAACCCAGCAGCATGCCCCTCTTCAGATAATGAGGGCATAGCCACCACCTCACATGGGCTCTCACTGCTAGCTGGAGTGGAAGCCTGAGCTTGAACTCTGTTAAGGAAAGTCCACCGGAGCCAGCCTCTTATTAGCTTGCCCATGGCACCATCTTGATTGCCTCCGCCATCAAGCCGAGAAGCTGGAGATAATCCAAAACCCTGGGAGCCTGCTGAGAACAGAATACTTCACATCATTCCAAAAATCTATGCACTTTCTCTTTTGGCAGAAAGACTCTGCCCACTTGAGCATTGAATCATGTTCCCACAAATGCCAGGAATTGGGAAGGCTCCAACGGATGCTTTCCTCAGTTGACCACTGTCACCCAGCACGTGACCCTACAGGTAGAAGCAGGGTATTACGCTGAGGCCTTGTGTTTAACCAGCCTGGAAAGGTGTAGAGAGCCTTGCTAGGCACTCTGGGATTTGTAGTTTTCACCAGCCAGTCAAAAGAATGAGTTGTGGACGTGTGGTAAGGCTTAAAGACAGGTTTTATTCCCCTTCCGGGAGGATTCTTTTAGTGGTAAAAAGAGGTGCAAGGAGGGAGGGACCGGACTTGCTTAGCGTGCCACAAGAAGGCTTAAGGGGTGCATTTCAGCTGTCTGCCATTGCCTGCTGCCGCCACTTTTTCTTCTCTCAGCAGTGGCAGGCAACGGCAGACAGCTGAAATACGCCCCTTAAGCCTTCTTGTGGCACGCTAAGCAAGTCCGGTCCCTCCCTCTTCTGACGTGACATCACAGCAAGGAGGGACAGATCTGCTTAGTGTGCCGGCGACTGCACATCGCGCACACCTCTTCTCTCCTGCCCCCATCCAGAAAGTGTCTAGATGGAGGTAGGGGGAGTGCGTGCCCGAAGTGCAAGTTGCATAGAGTGCGATTCACATGGTACAGCCCTGGTGATCGGCATCTGCTGCCTGCTTCCCCACTTGCCCGCGGTGGACATAGAAACATGACAAGAGAAAAAGACTACATGGCCTATCTAGTCTGCCCTTCCATATCAACTACAAAAGTCCCCTTTTTACCTTAAGAGATCCTCCATGTTTGTCCCATGCCTTTTTGAATTCAGATACTGTCCTCATGTCCATCACCTCCACTCGAAGACTATTCCACGCATCTACCACTCTGTCAGTAAAGAAATATTTCTGCATATTGCTCCTGAGTCTATCCTCTTTCACTCTCATCATTTGTCCCCTCATAGCAGAGCTTGCCTTCGTTGAAGGAGACCCTCCTATGCATTTATGCCACAGAGGTATTTAAATGTCTCTATCGTATCTCCCCTATCCCACCTTTATACTAAAGTATACATATTAAGATGTTTGAGTCTGTCCTCATATGCTACATAATAAAGATCACTAACCATTTAATAGCCACTCTCTGCACCAACTCCAACCTGCTTATATTCTTTTGAAGGTGTGATCTCCAGAACTGCACACAATACTCCAAATGAGGTTGCACCAGAGACTTGAAAAGCAGGATATAAATACAACTAAATAAAATAAATAAATAAATTATACAGAGGTATTAACTCTTTTTTCTGCTGGCCATTCCTCTCCCTATACATCCAAGCATCCTTCTGGCTTTCATAGTCGCCTTTGCTACCTGTTTAGCTACTTTAAGATAGTCAGACACAATCACACCCAGGTCCCGCTCTTGTTTTGTGGACAGAAGTACCTCACCCCCTACACTGTACCCTCCTTTGCAGCCCAAACGCACTGCATTTTTTAGCATTAAATTTCAGCTGCCAAATTCTAGACCATTCCTCATGCTTAGCTAGATCCCTCCTCATGAAAATCATCAACGCCTCCATAAACAAACCTCGAGAACTCTTCCAGATAATCAAAAAACTGACAAAATCACCCCACAACTCCGACCAACTACCACAGCTCTCACCAGATCTACTGGCCCGACAATACAAACAGCTACAGCAACCACAAAACCCGCAACTAACCTCGCAGTCAACTACAGAGAACCTCCACCCCAACTTGCACAGCGACTGGACCACCTTCAAGGAAACATCAACAGAAAAAATTTCAACCACCATCTCCTGCCTCCACACCACCACCTCCCCGCTGGACCCATGCCCCACTGACTGGATAAAGAAATCAAAAATCAAACTGAGCACACCATTAACCCGCATCGTCAATGAATCCTTCTCCAGAGGACACATGCCAGACGCCCTCAAAACCACGATCATCCGACCTTCCCTGAAAAAGCATAACCTGGACCCTCTAGACCCTGCATCCTATAGACCCATAGCAAGTCTGCCTTTCACAGCCAAAATAATCGAGAAGATCGTCCAGCAACAGCTTCAGGAACACCTCGATGTTAACAACATACTGGACCCTCAACAACACGACTTCCGCCCGCTACACGGTGTTGAGACCCTCATGACCACGCTGATGAACACCCTCCTCACAGGAACTCAAGGAAGACACTACGGTTACGCCATGATCTTCCTCGATATATCCGCAGCCTTTGACACCATCTCCCACAACATCCTCATACACAGACTGCAGACCATCGGGATCAAGGACACCGTACTGATGTGGTTTCAATCCTACCTAACTAACAGACAACAACTAATCTGCACCAGCGCTTCAACCTCCCCCCAATTCCAGCAACATCAGGGGGTACCCCAAGGATCCACTCTGTCAGCCATGCTCTTCAATATCTACCTCCAACCACTCTGCACAGTCATACGCACCCACAACGTCAGCTTCCACATCTACGCTGACGATATCATGCTCTATGCCCCCATTACAACCACAAACCCAACAAACACCCACCTGTCAGCGTGCTTTACAGCAGTGTCTGACTGGTTACAAACAAACAACCTCACCATCAACATAAAGAAAACCGAAGCCCTCATAGTGACAAAGGACCCAGACTTCACGCCACCCTCGCACCTCAACATAGGAACTACGAGCATCCAAATTCAACCACAGATAAGATACCTGGGCATTATTATTGACCAAGCCCTCACCTTAAAGCAACAGATCACTAAAACCTCCGGAACTATATTTCACAAGGCAAGAACAGTACAACGTCTCAAACCCCTCCTGGAACATCAAGACTTCCGAACAGTGATGCAAGCCATGACACTCCCACATCTGGACTACTGCAACATAATCTACCATGGACTTCCAGTCACACATCAACCCCCTCCGAACTGCATTAAACACCACTGCGAGAATCATTCAGAGCGCCAAGAAAACCGACCACATCACCCCAATTCTGAAGGAACTACACATTCTCCCCCTCGAAGCACGGACAAAATACAAAGCCATCCTACTCACCCACAAAGCTATCCATCAAACACAGGACAACCACCTTCGCACTCTACTGGCTCGCCCAGCCCACGGCAAATCTACTAGACAAGCCTCCAGTATTTCCCTCACCGTCCCTCACAAAAGAACCAAATGCTCACAACGGACCTGCAGACGAGCCTTTGAACTCTATGCTCCATCTTTATGGAACTCCCTACCGACCTACCTCAGAAACAATACCAACTTGCTATCTTTCAGAAAACAGCTAAAAACCATCCTTTTCCAGGAATACTTCAACTCGACCCCCACCGAAAAAGCTACAAACCCCCGAGTTCACCCACAATGAACCTCTAACTCAAAGCCTTTGTCTATGTCCAATGTCTGTACTATGTCCAAAGTCCGTCCTATGTCAGAATCATCAATGTTGCCCCCCCCCCGGTGATGGCCCCCCCCCTTGTACTTAATTCCCCCCCCCTATGTAGCACTGCTTTGACCCGGTGAAAAGCGGAATATAAATACAGCTAAATAAATAAATAAATAAATAAATAAATGTTATCACATCCTTCCTGGGTGTCTACTCTATTACAGATTTTGGTATCATCCGCATAGAGGCAAATTTACCCGACAGTCCTTCTGCATTATCACTAACAAAGATGTTAAAAAGAATCGGACCAAGGACAGATCCCTGCGGCACACCACTGGTAACCTTCCTCTCCTCAGAGTGAGGGTCATTTACCTATACCCTTTGTCACCTCCCACTGAACCAATTTCTAAATCAATCAGTAACTTTAGGGTCCATCCGTAGTATGCTCAGTTTGTTTATAAGTCACCTGGGAGAACTGTATCAAAAGCTTTACTAAAATCTACGTACACCACATCTAGGGCTCTCCCTCGGTCCAACTCCCTGGTCACCCAAACAAAGCAATCAATCAAATTTGTTTGACAAGACCTGCCTCTGGTGAATCCATGGCTGCCTTGGATCTCGCAATCCATTGGACTCCAGAAACCTCACTATTCTCTCTTTTAGTAGCCTTTCCAATAATTTACTAACCCCAGAGGTTAGACTAATCGGCCTGTAGTTCTCAATGTCATCCTTACATTCACTTTTGTGCAAAGGAACCACATGTGCCTTTCTCCGGTCCTCTGGCACCACTCCCGAATCCAAAGAGGCATTGAAAAGATGAGACAGTGGAACCACTAGAATGTCCCCAGGTTCCCTCAGTATTCTTGGATGTATCCCATCCGGACCCATGGCTTTGTCTACTTTTAGTTTAGCTAGTTCCTCACGAACATGGTCCTCTGAAAATTGTTCGAGATCTCTGTCGCTTCTGTTCCTATTTGTGGGTGTTTTCTGAGGTCCTGCTCCTGGCCCTTCATCTGTGAACACAGAACAGAAATATTTGTTAAGCAATTCTGCTTTATCCTTATCAGTTTTTGCATATTCCTCCCCTGCACCCTTGAGTTTGGCAATACCACTTTTGCCCTTCCTCCTCTCACTAACATATCTGAAAAATGTCTTATCCCCACATTTTATTGCATTAGCTATTTCTTCTTCTTTTTGTAACCTTTGCTTTCCTGACTACTTTGCTAGCTTCTCTAAGTTTTTCCAAATATAGATGCCTGTCTTCCTCTCTCTGTGATCTCTTGTATTTCATGAAGGCCTCCCTCTTTTTCTTCACCTTTTCAGCTACTTCTTTTGAGAACCATAGCAGCCTCCTTTTCCTTTTACATTTATTTACCTTTCTAACAAAAAGGGTTGTTGCCCTTAAAATATCACCTTTCAGTTTTGCCCACCGTTTTTCTTCATCCCCCAGCTGTTCCACTTTCACTAACGACCTAAGGTATTGCCCCATCTTGGCAAAGTTAGTTTTCCTTAAGTCTAAGACCCTCGCTTCTGAATGTATTTTATCACCCCTAGTCCTAATACTGAACCATACCATCTGGTGATCACTGGATGTGAGATGATCTCCCACTGTAACATCAGAAACACTTTCCTCATTGGGAAGCACTACATCCAGCATGGTCCCATCACATGTGGATTATGTTACCAGTTGCCTGAATAGTTCTCCCTGTAGAGAATCCAAGATCTCTTTACTTCTAGATGATACCACGGCAGGGATGTTCCAAACCACATCCAGCATATTGAAATCACCTATCAGTAATACTTCTCCTTTCATAGCAATACTGTGTATATTTTCTATTAAATCTTCATCCACTTCTATGCCATGTGAGGGGGATCTGTATATAACTCCAATGCAAATGGATTTCCCTTTCTCTCTTTCTAGTTTAACCCACAGTGCCTTCTCTCTTCCTTTTAAGCTCTGCAGTTCTATAGCTTTGATATTATTTTTTACATATAATGCCACTCCACCTCCCCTTCTTCCTACCCTGTCCTTCCTGAATAAAATATAGCCCAGTATAATTACATCCCAGTCATGGTTTTCCATGAACCATGTCTCCGTAACCGCCACTAAATCCAAGTCAGCCTTTTCCATTAAAGCCTCAATATCTGAGATCTTATTTCCCATGCTATGGGCATTTATACACACCGGTTTCCAGATGTTGCCTCTATTACCCATTTCTACAGAAGTATTTACATAAGAACATAAGATATGCCATACTGGGTCAGACCAAGGTCCATCAAGCCCAGCATTCTGTTTCCAACAGTGGCCAATCTAGGTCATACGTACCTAGCAGTTTCCCCAAGGGACACAGGTTCCACAATGCTTGTACTGGTTCAAGCATTGATATCCTGGGTCCCTTCTTAATAATGGTTTATGGACCTTTCCTCCAGGAACTTGTCCAAACCTTTTTTAAACCCAGCTACACTAACAGCCTTTACTACATCCTCCGGTAACAAATTCCAGAGTTTGATTACACGTTGAGTGAAAAAATATTTTCTTTTATTAGTCTTAAATAGTTTACCCTGTAGCTTCATTGCATGTCCCCTAGTCTTTCCATATTCTGATAAGGTAAACAATCGATCTACGTTTACCCGTTCCACTCCGTTCATTAATTTATAGACTTCTATCATATCTCCCCTCAGCCGTCTCTTCTCCAGGCTAAAGAGCCCCAACCTTTTTAGCCTTTCTTCATAGGAGTAGCCTTCCATCCCCTTTACCATTTTGGTGGCTCTTCTCTGAACCTTTTCTAATATCGCTATATCCTTTTTAAGATACGGCGACCAGAATTGCACACAATATTCAAGGTGCGGTCTCACCATGGAACGATATAGAGGCATTATAATATCTTTTGTTTTATTTTCCATTCCTTTCCTTATCATACCTAGCATTCTATTTGCTCTCTTGGCCGCCGCTGCACACTGGGCCGAGGGTTTTAACAAGGTATCCACAATGACGCCTAAATCTTTTTCCTGGGTGGTGGTTCCTACTGTGGAACCTTGCATCGTGTAACCATAGTTTGGGTTGTTCTTCCCTAGGTGCATAACCTTGCACTTGTCCACATTAAATTTCATCTGCCATTTTGATGCCCAGTCTTCCAATTTATCAAGATCCTCTTGCAATTTTCCACAATCCTCCTGGGTTTTAACAACTTTAAATAGTTTTGTGTCATCTGCAAATTTGATAACCTCACTTGTTATTCCACTTTCCAGGTCATTTATGAATATGTCAAAAAGCAGTGGACCCAGCACAGATCCCTGGGGTACACCACTATTCACCTTTCTCCATTGGGAAAATTGGCCATTTAGCCCTACCCTCTGCTTTCTATCTTTTAACCAGTTCCTGATCCACAGTAGTACACTGCCTCCTATCCCATGACTCTAGTTTTGCCAAAAGTCTCCCATGAGGGACCTTGTCAAAGGCTTTCTGAAAGTCCAGATACACAATATCAACCGACTCACCTTTGTCCACCTGTTTATTCACTCCTTCAAAAAACATAACAGATTAGTAAGACAAGATCTTCCTTGTCTAAAGCCATGTTGGCTGTCTCCCATTAGGTCGTGACTATCTACATGCTGAGTAATTTTATTCTTTATGATGGTTTCTACCATTTTTCCCGGTACTGATGTCAGGCTCACCGGTCTGTAGTTTCCCGGATCACCACTCAAACCCTTTTTAAAAATTGGTGTTACATTGGCGATCCTCCGATTTAATATTTCACTTACCTGGGGGCTTTCTTCACTTACCTGGGGACTCTCTTCACCCATCCCCAAAGAATCTAGTTTAAAGCCCTCTTCAGTAGGTTAGCTAGTCTGCTGCTGAAGACACTTCGACCCTTCTTGGACAGATGGACACCATCTCTGCTCTGCATCCCTTGGAACATCATCCCATGGTCCAGGAAACCAAAACGCTCTTGATGATACCATCTATGCAGCCATGCATTCATCTTCAGGATGTGATCGTCTCTGCCTTGGCCTTTACCCTCAACAGGGAGGATTGAAGAGAACATCTCCTCCGCATCTATCTGCTTCATCCTCTTTTCCAGAGCTATGAAGTCACTTTTGATATGCTCAGAGGGATACCTAGCAGCATCGTTTGTGCCAACATGGCTGAGCAACATCAGATAATAGTAAGTAGGCTTGATGAGTCTCGGAAAACTCTCCGCAACATCTCGGCTTTTGCCACTTGGCAGACAGCACACCTCTCTGGACATTACATCTGGTTAGCAGATGGATGCCTCAGGACCCCTCAGAAGAGAGTCAGCAATCATGACTACCCTTCGCTTCCTTGTGGTGACTGATTCTGCAACTTTGGGGTGCTTGAGTTTTAGCTCTTCTCTTTCTTCAGATGCTTCCGCTTCCTCCACTTCCAGGGCTGCAAACTGGTTCTTGAATTCAAGGGCTGGAGGAGTTGGAGTGTTGATACTGCAGACTCTGGTGACTCGTGTCCAACCTTCTTCCTTCTGTAGCCTCTCATCTTCACCTCTGTTGGAGTGCTTGGATGTTTCAAGAAGCATCATCAATGTACTACTCACTGTTTTTTTTTTTTTTTAAACTTTTATTTTCATTTTGCAACAAACAAAAGAAACAACACACCAAAGAAGACAAAACAATTATACAATAAAGAAAGTAAACCCCATTACCCCCCACCCCCACGCTTCTTCTCTAGCTGATTATGTCAGCATGTGAGCGCTTCCAAACAACAGTGATTATACATCAAAACAATCAAAAGAGTATCTGCGATACAGAATAATCATGGGACAAAGGTATATACAAATTAGACAGTCATATGAGAGCATTGAGCAGAATGTACATAGTCATTGAGCATCTTCCATTTAGACCGATGATGAGGAGTCTGGGTGGGGGAAGCAAACATACGAGGTACTTGTTCATATTTACTGTAGAGACAGACATGATTCCACCATTCATTGGGGCTCAGCTGGGAGCTATTTTTCCAGTATTTCGTAATTAGGGAAATAGCAATGCCAAGCATAAAGTCCAAAAGGAAGTAAGCCGTTTTTGGAAGAGAGGGGATCCCCGCAGCTGAGCGAAGTCCCACTATCCTCCAAGAAAGGGGCTCTTGAAAGTGCAAAATAGACTGGATACGACCCCAGACCCGACGCCAGTAATACTGTAGTGCGGGACATTCATACATAACATGAGGTAGTGAACCAATGGCCGCATGACATGTCCAACAACTATTGCCCTGAGTAGTGTTCCATTTGGCTAATCTATCAGGAGTGTAAAAACACCGGTGGGCTAGAAAGAAGAGTGTCTGAGTGAGTGAGGCGGATCGGGAGACCCGTGTCACTCTACTCCAAACAAGGCTCCATTGCTCCGGGGTCAAAGTCACATGCAATTCTCTCTCCCATGCTTTCTGCGCTATAGGGGTATCCCTAGTTATAGCATTACATAAGGTTTTATAAAAATTGGATGCTACACCCGGTGAACTACCGATAGATCGGATAGTCTCCAACCAACCTTGTGTAGGGGAGGCCGATGGCGGGAGCACCTTAGCACTCCGAAGGCAATGCTGAAGTTGCACCAACTGAAAGTAGTGTTTCGCTGGGAGACCATATTCAATTTGCAATTCACTAAAAGTTTTCCAGCGACCTTCATGGAACAACTGACTAGGAATCCAAATGCCCCTAGTGTACCAGGGGCTCCACGCCATCGGCTTATTTTGTATTCGAAATCGAGTGTTGTACCAAAGTGGGAGCCTGTCTAACGGACAGAGTCGGGAGTCTAAAGATTGCATGAGATTATTAAAGGCACCTAAGGTGTCTAAAAGCATTGGTGGAAAGTGGGAGTCTGATGGGAGAGTCATACCAGGGAGAAAAGTAAGAGGAATCGGTTTGCAAAGGTCTTCTTCTATGTCTAGCCACACAGGTCTGCTCGGTACTGGAGATCTTCCAGCCAACGAGCGCCTTGTTTGAGAAGAAAAGATTGATGATACTTCAGGAAATCAGGGAATCTAACACCCCCATTTTCTTTATCAGCTTGCAGCTTATGTTTCGCTATCCTAGGTGTCTTGTTTTGCCACAAGTATCTAGTCAGAAGGCCCTCTATATCTTTATATATACGTCGAGGGAAGAGACAGGGCAACATTTCTAAGATATAATTCACTTTCGGAACAATCATCATTTTTATGGTTTCTAATCGACCCCACCAGGTAAGTGTTAAAGGAGTCCAGCGGTGAGTAAGCGCCCGGACTTTAGAGGTTAAGTCTTTGGCATTAAAGGAGATAGTGTCTTCCAAGGGAGAACAATAGTGAACCCCAAGGTATTTGACCATGCGAGGCTGCCATAAAAAGGGGAAGGGTTGCATATCTGCTTGATGGAGCAAAGGATTTAATGGAAAGGCTACCGACTTGGTCCAATTTATCTTATAACCGGACAGTTGTGAATATTTACCAATTTGCTCTAGGACAGCCGGTACTGAGTCTATAGAGACAAAAAGCATAAGATCATCAGCATACGCTGAAATTTTGATTTCCCTATGGGTGAAGGGGACTCCATGAATCTCCTCCGATTGCCGGATTAGTAAAGCCAAGGGTTCGAGTGCAAGATCGAAGAGAAGTGGAGACAGTGGGCATCCCTGGCGAGTGCCGCGTTGAAGGGGAAAAGGCTGAGACTTTAAAGCATTGGCGCATATACTGGCTGTAGGCTGTGCGTACATGGTGCGAAGACAACGGAGAAAACTTTCCCCGAATCCGTACCAGCGGAGGACTGCAAACAGGAAGGGCCACTCTAAGCGATCAAAGGCCTTCTCAGCATCAAGTGAGAGGCCAACAAATGGGCGATCAAGATTAACTGCGGTAGTCAGTACATGGCATAGAGTCCGAGCATTGTCAGCAGTTGATCTACCAGGAATGAAACCGCATTGATCTGGGTGTATTAAGGTAGGCATCCTATCCGAGAGCCGGGTAGAGAGAATGGTGGCAAAGATTTTATAGTCCGCGTTTAGGAGGGAAATTGGACGATAATTAGCTGTTAGTTGCGGGTCTCTCCCCTCTTTCTCAAAAACCACTACATTTGCCATTGAAAAGGACCCAGAAGGAGAACCCTCCTCGGCCAAAGCAGAAAAATAAATTTTCAAAACTGGAGCTAAGTCAGCGTGAAAGGTTTTGTAGAATTCAGCAGGGAGACCGTCTGGGCCTGTGGCTCGACCTGAGGCACATTTCTTGATAGCAGAATGAATTTCTGAGACAGTAAATGGTGTGTCCAAGGCCACTCTATCTTCGTCAGATAGGGTCGGTCTTTGTACCCCTGAAAGTAAGCGTTCAAATACATCTGGCTCAAAATCACATTCAGATTGATAAAGCCGAGTATAAAAATCACGAAAGAGTTCTAAGATTTCGGTATCGTTAGTGACCAAGCCCCCCCCCCGACGGATTACGGAGGGCGGTAACACGCTTGGCTTCTTTTCGACCTTTTAGGGCATTTGCTAATAATTTGCCAGCACGATTATTTTCCCGATAATATAGCCCTTGTTGTGATTCAATATTTTTAACAGCAGCAGTGTACAAAAGCTGATTGTATTGAAAACGCAAGCGTTGTAAACGGAGTAAAATACATGGGTCAGCACGGGACGTGAGGAGACGCTCCCCAGCTTGTATCTGCTGCTCTAGAATCAGTAAACGCTGCTTTCTTTGTTTCCCCTGCCGAATTTGATAGCTAGTTATAGTGGCACGGATAGATGCTTTAAAACCCTCCCACCAAGCCCAGCCCGCTGTGTCATGGGGTGAGTTAAAATGAAAATAATCTTGGATAGCGGCCTTTATATCAACCTGAAAATCTTTTTGACCCAGTAGGGATCTATCAAAAAACCAAGCGCGGGGAGAATCGTCCCGCGCAGTGACACATAATGATAAAGATATGGCAGCATGATCTGAAATATGGAGAGGATGAGTCCTAGTCGTGTCTACTTGAGAGATCAGTGCTTTGGAAATGAGAAAGAAATCTATTCTAGATTGGGAGTGATGGGGGGCAGAAAAGAAAGTGAACTCTAAGTCGGAGGGGTGAAGCAGCCTCCATATATCTACCAACGCAAGATCTTGCATCAGAGCTGTAAGGGTAGCAAGACTCTTGGGTGGACTACTCGTTCTAGGCGGCTGTCTATCTATCAGAGGGTCTAACACTTGATTAAAGTCACCACCAAGTATTAATGGAGTATTGTCAGAGGCCTGTGCCAACTGCGCAATACTTGCATAGTAAGCAGGGTTGTCCACATTCGGGGCATAAATGCAAATACATGTAAATTCACTATCTCCAACCTTAAGATGTACTCGGGCCCATCTACCCTCCTTGTCAGCGCTAGTATCAATTACAGTAGCTTGCAAAGATTTCTTAACCAGAATGGCTACCCCGCACCGTTTGGAAACGGCGGGAGAATAGGCAGCCACCATGTAAGGCTTAACATTAAGTTTCAGTGTTTCAGCAGAGTTTAAGTGCGTTTCCTGAAGAAACGCTAAATCAGCATGCTCATGGCTAAGATAGCTAAGGATTTTCTTTCTCTTGATTGGACTATTAATGCCCTTGACGTTGAGTGATAGTATTTTACATAAAGCCATTCAGACAAATTAAAAATTCTGAGCATAATAGCGCACCTAATTTCACAATGTCCCTCATATTGACTGTATCTGGCTGTACATATGGCATAAAAGAAAATAAGCTTAGATAATAGAATGAAGCGCCCCACATTAAAAAAGAAAAACCGCAGCGCGGTAGAGAAGAAGCAGAACCCCAAAAATTACTGGCGACCATGTGTCTGCGGGGAGAAGCCCCAGAGCAGGCCGAAATCGAAAAAAAAAAAAAAAACACATAACCTGTAGGACTGTGCGTGCTCCGAATCCGACCGAGGCACACATCATGGAGGGATAGGAGACCACAAAACAAGAGTCATAGAAAGAAAGAAAAAACGTCCAGGTAGTCTCTGTGCTTGACTATGACCGCCGCATCGGGCCCTTCAAAATGGCGGACAGAGCCGGCAAATAAAAGTCCACGTCGTTGGATTAGCGCATCTGCTCTGCTTCTTTGGAGTCTAAAAATGTTGATAGTAGATCAGGATCTTCGAATGTCCTGGTTTGGTTGTGGAGAGTCACTCGGAGCTTCGCGGGATACAACAGGCCAAAGCGAGCCTGTAGCTGTTGAAGTCGAGGGCGAAAAGCAAGGAGTTTCTTCCGTCGATCAACGGTAGGCTTCGCCAAATCGGGGAAGAAGGAGACTTTATGACCTTCAAATTCCAAATGATGGTTCGCCCGGGCAGCATTTAAAATTTGTTCCACTTGTTGATATCGTAGCAAGCGAAAGATAATAGGCCGGGGGGTCGGTCGGTTGAGCGCCATGTGGGTAGGAACACGGTGTGCACGATCGATTTCCAGTTCTTTATGAAAGGTGATCTTCAGCAAGGAGGGAAGAGTTTTGAGCAGGAATTCTCTCATATCTCCCGCTTCCACCCCCTCCGGTATTCCTATGAGCCTCACATTGTTGCGACGGGCTCGATTATTGCTATCTTCTAACTCCTTTTGAAGATTCTGTATCTGGCGCTCAGCCTTGTCCAGTGCGCCCAAGCGCACCGCGTGCGAGTCGAGGACCCCCGCCATATTGTCCTGCCGTAATGAGAGACTTTCAAGTCGGGCCTGGAGCACTCCAAAGTCTTCTCGCATGGCTCTAAGCGCTTCTCCATTGGACTGCACCAATTCCTTCACGCCGCGTAGTTCCTCCAAAATCTCCAGGTGCATTTCGGGGTTTTCACGAAATGGAACCATCTTCTGTGGGGAGGACACCTCTGTTTTGGAGCGTTTTCCGTGAGAAGAAGAAGGAGACCCGAAGTCCAAGCGCGCTGGTTTATGGGCCGCCATCCCCCCCGAGGTACCCCGGTCAGCCCGGAGCGAAATAGTAAGTTTGTATATGTATTAAGTCAGGATTCTAAGTAGGCCTCTCGGGAGCTTCAGCGCGAAGCGTCTTACCCGCTGGACATCAGGCTCCGCCCCACTACTCACTGTTTTAAATGCTTCTCAGCTTCGCCACCTCTTCCCTGAGCTCCTCCACTTCTTTCCTGAGAGCCTTAGCATGCAGGCATCCTGCACATGGAACTGGTCCTTCACCTAGCATTGGGATCTCTGTCTGGACAGAGGCAGAAGCTGTAATGGGGTAACAGCTTGAGCAATATGATTTTTCCCAGCCATTGTTTAGTTGATGGAGCTTTGGTTTGGTACCTGTTGAAGTAAGAGAGAGACCTTGCTTTGCAATGGAGTCTGTTGCTCTGGGACCTCTGTTTTCTGCCTGTGTGATCTGAGAAGGATCCTGTATGGCGCATTCCCCCCCCCCCCCCTTTTGCTCTCTGATTTTGCTGGACTGGTTTGCTGGATAAGGCGCCTACCTTTTCAGTGCTTCTTCCCCTCCCTCTGTATGCCTTCCCAAACTGTGTCTCTACCTTAGTTCACCACTGTCAGGACATGGCAGAATCCAGCAGCATAGCTCTGCTTGTTTCATGCATTCAGTCACGCGTCTATGAACCGGATTGTCACCTTCCAATACATCGCGATCTGATTGCCTGGGGACTGCCGGAGTTTATCCCTGCACCTCTCCTTCTTGTGTGTATGGATGCCTACAGCTGCTCTCCATGGCCAGCAGCGATTTAGGGTGCTCTAAGGAGGCCGCAGCTCCGCCGTACCACTGGAAAGGATGACACTGACAGTGGCAAGAAAATAGAGGCAGGTTATCCGTCATCACAGAGTATTGCGCTTCAGCTTTTGTCCAGACTTCTACAGCAGAGAGCTTCCCCAATAGTGCAGAGTGTGGAGTCACCATTCACAATGTTGTGTGAGTGAAGTTTTTGAATGATTGTTTATGTGCTGCATTGTTAGTTGTGTGTAGGGCAGTCTTCAAGACAAGGGAACACGGAAAGAATCAAGAAGATTAGACAGAAAGACAGAAAACTGGAAAGGACAAAAACACAAAAAAGAGGAAAAAATAGAAACAGCATAAAGAAGAAAAATAAAAGGAAAGCATAATCGCTACAGAGGGGGGGGGGGAAGTATATAAGAGGGGATAATAACCTGGAAGATACTAACTATACAAAACTACATACAGCAAAGCAGAACAAATGCAGGACAATACAGCAAAGGAGAGCAAATGACAAGAGAAGGAGGAGTACCCTTAGCAATATCTCTCCTTTCTGGTGGATATTAAGCAGGCCCAGTCTAGCCAGCCAGTCCTCCTATTTAAAAAGAATTTGTAACATCATTTCTAAACTGGTCTTTGTATAGCTCAGCATTCAGATCTGGTCAATTTTTCTTCTATCGGAGAAAGATCTCTCTCTATCTTCACCCTTGGAGTAACTAGTGAAATATTGGGGCCATTATATCAGATAAAAACACCTAAAACATAAACATAAACATGCTGCAGCTTTATCTTGGTTCTCCCAGTCCACTGAGCCTTTGGCCACGGCTGCTCCATCACCGGACATTAATCATCCTCTTAACATTACTCTTGCAAAGTCCTCAGGGTTTTCCCCACTTGCCACTAAGGCTGACCTCCATCGAGATTCTGCAGGAGCTTCAGCTCTTCAGGATAGACTTTTCAAAAGCTATGAGTGACATAAAAGCTGATATTAAATTGTTGGATGACTGTGTCACTCAGAACAAAATTAATATTGGTGAGCAGATAGATGCTACGACCCTTTTTCAATCCAAGCTCCATAAACTGAACCAGCTAGCTAAAGACTTAAAGGAACAACAAGATGACCACAAAAATTGCCAGCAGTGAAATAATATTTGTGTCCTTGGTGTCCCTGAATGTCTTGTAGATAAGGAGAATACTGAAGAACTAATACAAGAGCTTTATACCTTCCGTGTGCCTGGGGCACCTGGTCCAGTCAAACTTGAGAGAGCCCATTGAAGCCTCGGGCCTAGAGCGGGTACAGGATCCCAACCTTACCCTATCCATAACCTGATTCCATGCCTTTGAGGATAAAATTCATCTTCTATGCAGCCTCAGAGGTAAATGTTCCATCACATTCCAAGGTCAGTAAATTCAAGTATACCAAGATCTTTCACAGTATACGCTCGAGTGGAGGAAAAACTTCAAACCTTTAACTCAGTTGCTACAAAAAAATGTCCATTAAATACCAATGGGGATTCCCCTTTGCTTTAATTTTCGAATGGAACAACATGCAATATAAAATATCCAAGCTGGTGGACTGTCTAGACCTGCTGGACTTAATCCAAAGTGAAGGAGAGCATTCCCCATGGCAGCACAGTGAGCAGAGAGACTGGGATGTTTCAACGCCTAAAAAACACAAGATCCCCAGAACCCAAAGGCATTTGGAAAATGAGTCAGAGGATTCTCATTGCCAAGATAAAAACACTACTAGGCCTCCCTGTTCTACCCGGAGAAAGCCTTTCATTCTCTCTGAGACTGATTTCCTGTTTGGTGCTTAGCTCTTTTTACACTTGTGGAGCTTCAGGGTAGCTTAGAGTTGTGATATATGGGGTTGGGGTTGGATGGTTGGCTTGTATTTTTCAAGGGTCCATTGGGGAGAAGACCTCTGTTTGGGGGCATGGGTTCTGTGGAGAGTGGGATAGATGGGAGGGGAGCTTCTGTCGCTGGACACCAGCGCTCCCTCATATAGCATTATCTTTGCCAACTTGTTCATGACCAGTTTGTTTACTTATGGCTCATCCATACTTAGTAAGACCATAGCTCAGGGTGTGGTTGGGAGAGGGGTGGAGTTGGAAGGGATCTAAGTGTGGGAGATTCCAGATGGGTAAGTGAAATATGCCATGAGGGGATATAGGATGTCTGGTGGGACGTACTTCATGCTCTCCAAGACCAGTGTGCGGGTTCAGCTGTGGTTAGCCCATTGCAGGATTATGGCTAGGATCATTTCTTGGACTATTCGGGGGCTCCATAGTCCAAGTAGGCACCAGCAGGTGCTGGATCAGTTGAAAAGAGAGTGCAAGCTGACATTATTCTGTTACAGGAAACTCATCTCGCTGGGCAGGAGCACCTTTAGCTCAAGTTTTGTATGTTCCCACAGATTTACACGTCTAATTTCTCCTCTCATAAAAGGGGGATGGCGACCCTTCTCTCCCAAAGCTATCCCTTTCAGATTGCTGTGCAGTATAGCGAACCAGGGGATACATTCCTTATCCTCTCAGGACACCTGAATGATACCGTATATACAGTTGTCAATGTCTACATCCCCCCCCCTCACAGATCGGCAACACGCTGTTAGAGCTCCTTGATGCTGTAAAGGCCCACCAAAAGAGTGAGATAGATATGGGAGGTGACTTTAATTGTGTTATGTCTGGCGTTGATAGGACAGGGAGGGGCAGTTAAGCCTCAACTAATCCACGTCAGGTTAGGGTGCTCTTGACTGATTTGGATTTCTGTGACGAATCCAGGCCTACCAGCTCTATATCGGCATGTATTTGCGAGACATTGCGAGAGAACTCGCTGGGTTCTCGGCTGGGCTGGCAGAAGAGCTTCTTCAGTGGTTTCCGACCCTGACCTCGATGGTCAAGGAATGCTCCAAATTCATCAATCGTGCGGCCTATGATGGCTTCGAGTCGGTGGCCAGAGTAGCTGCAGTGGCCATTAATGCCTTCCGCTTGGCCTGGCTACAAGTCCTCCAACCTGGAGCAATGGGTGCAGGGCAAGCTGGTTGATGCCCCATGCCATGGGTAGAATCTCTTTGGCAAGCCCATGACAGACAAGGCTCCGAGCTGGAGTCCATGTTCTTGACCAGGATCAGGCTCTCCAAGAAAACTGCTGACCTTTCCCGACGGAAGGCTTTGGGGAAAAAACCCTTTACCAGAAGAAGAGGAAGGCTTACAAAAATTACCCCCAGTGCTGGGCCTTCCCAGCTTCCCAATAGGGTCAACAGGCAAAGGGACAGGGGCACGACTTTCATAAGCCGAAGGCCCCCAAACCTCAGCAGCGCTCCAGCCGCAACCTGGGAGGGGAGCTTTTGACATCTTGGGCATAGCTCTTCTCCCTCTGGAGGTCTAGCCCTGCAGCACATGTCGATGCGTCTGGGGTTCTTTCCCAACCGGTGGCCCAGCATCACCACCAACACCTGGGTCCTCCAAGTGGTGGAGGGAGGGTTACCTACTCCATTTTGATCAGACGCCGCCCCCGTTCGCTCCAGGGTACTCGATGGGTCCCCTTCATAGAGACTTGCTCCAGCAAGAGCTAGCCAGGCTTCTAGCTGACAAGGCGGTGGAACTGGTCCCGCCCCATCTCAGGGGCAAAGGGTTCTTCTCCCGGTACCACATGGTTCCCAAGAGGACCGGAAGCTTTCACCCTATTCTGGATCTTGGAGATATCAACAAGTTCCTGGTGAAGGAGAAGTTCAAGATGCTCTCCATTGGAACATTACTGCCTTACCTCCGCCAGGGAGATTGGCTATGCTCCTTGGATTTCAAAGACGTGTACATGCACATTCCCATTCATCCACGCCACCGACATTTCCTATGGTTTGTCATCGAAGGAAGCCACTATAAGTATAGGGTCCCACCCTTCATCCTGTTGTCGGCCCCAAGGGTGTTCACCAAGTGCTTAGTGGTGGTCCCCACTCACCTGCAGCTGCAGGGGGTGTTTGTTTTTCCCTACCTGGATGGCTGGCTAGCCAAAGGCAACATAGCCGTCGAGGTGCAGTGGGCAACACGCCACACCATTCTCAATCTGGAGTACCTGGGTTTTGTTATCAATTACCCCAAGTCCCACTTAAAACCTATCCAAAGTCTGGAGTTCATAGGGGCATTGCTAGACACAGTCCAGGCTCAAGCCTTCCTCCCCCTCAATTGGGCCCAGCTCATGCTACGCCTCCTAGGGCACATAGCCTTGACAGTGCATGTCAAGGCTGACGTCCATCTCCACATGTAGCTGGCATAGTGGGCTCTCTGCTCCCAGTGGTCCCAGGTGATGGGGTGTCTGCAGGACAGGGTGACCATCATCCGTCATCTTGCCGAGTCCCTCGATTGGTGGTAACAGCCAATAAACTTGCTGGCAGGAATGCCCATTTAGGTCCCGACTCTTTGGAGAGAGCAAATAGAATGCAGCAAAGAGCAAATAGAATGCTAGGTATCATAAGGAAAGGAATAGAAAATAAAATAAAGGATATTATAATGCCTCTGTATCGTTCCATGGTGCGACCGCGCCTTGAATATTGTGTGCAATTCTGGTCACTGTATCTTAAAGAGGATATAGCATTATTAGAAAAGGTATAGAGAAAAGCCACCAAAATGGTAAAGGGGATGTAAGGATACTCCTATGAAGAGAGGCTAAAAAGGTTAGGGCTCTTCAACCTGGAAAAGAGACAGCTGAGGTGAGATATGATAGAGGTCTATAAATTAATGAATGGAGTTGAACGGGTAAACGTAGATCGATTGTTTACATCATCAGAATATAGAAAGACTAGGGGACATGCAATGAAGCTACAGGGTAACCTATTTAAGACTAATAAGAGAAAATATTTTTTCACTCAACGTGTAATCAAACTCTGGAATTTGTTACCGGAGGATGTAGTAAAAGCTGTTAGTGTAGCTGGGTTTAAAAAATGTTTGGACAAGTTCCTGGAGGAAAGGTCCATAAACCATTATTAAAAGGGACCCAGGATATCACTGCTTGACCCAATACAAGCATTGAGGAACCTGTGTCTTTTGGGGAGACTGCTAGGTACTTATGACCTAGCGTGGCCACTGTTGTAAACAGGATACTGGGCTTGATGGACCTTGGTCTGACCCAGTATGACATATCTTATGTTCTTATGCCTCACTACGGATGCCTCCAAATTGGGCTGGGGAACCCATTGCAGCAACCTCCACACTCAGGGCCTGTGGTTAGCATCGGAGAGCCTCACAGATCAACTTCCTAGAGCTCTGAGCAATCACCTGCACTTTCTGGCTTTTCAGCATCACTTGTGGAACCATGCCATTCTGATTCATATGGACAATCAAGTGGTGATGTTCTATATCAACAAGCAGGGGGACACGGGATAGTCCCTCCTGTACTCAGAAGCGGTCCATCTCTGCACTTTCGCCAGCAAGAACAGGATCCTCCTCAGGGTAGTGTACCTCTCTGGTCAGGACAATGTTCTGGCGGACCACCTGAGCTGGGTTCTTCAGCTCCATGAATGGTGGCTCAACCCGCGGGTGACCAACTTGCCATTGAGGCCTTCCTGTGCTGTATCTTTTTGCCAGCCTGGCCAATGTTCAGCTGGCCCCTTTCTGCTCCACAGCACTGCACCCGTCCCGGTTGGCAGCCTATGCCTTTCTCATTCTGTGGACAGGACTTCTTTGTGTCTTCCCTCCCATGCTGCTCATTGCCAAGACCCACTTCAAGGTCCAGCTCAATTGAACCACTCTGATTCTCATAGCACCCCTGTGGCCATGATTTCTGCTAATCCTCAGCCTGTCTTGGGTGCCCCTAGGTCCCCTGGGGAGCGCCCCGGACCTGCTCTCGCAGGAGAGTGGCTTTCTCCTGCACCCCAACCTGGGGTCCCTGGCCCTGATAGCCTGGCTGCTGAAAGGGTAGCCCTGGCCCAGTTCAAATTGTCCAACGAAGTGGAGGAGGTCCTGCTGGCCTCACATAAGGATTCCACCCAGTGGGCATATACTTCAAGTGTCATTGTTTCTCGGTTTGGTGTGCAGAAAGGGGTGCCAACCCCTTCTTTTGTCCTGTCCAGCTGGTGCTGCAGTACCTGCTGCACCTGTCTAATGCTGGTTGGAAATCTAACTCCATCAGAATTCATCTCAATGCGCTCTCAACACACCATCACTTCATCGAGCCTCTCGTGACTCGCTTCCAGAGAGGCCTCTTGCTCTCTCTGCCACCCATTCATCTGCTGGTGGTGGCATGGAATCTCATTGTGGTGCTCTCAAAGCTCTTCACTCCACTCTTTGTGCCACTGGCTTCCTGCCACCTCACGTATCTGTCCTGGAAGGTGGTCTTCCTCATAGCTCTCACGTCTGACCTCAGAGTCAGTGAGCTCCAGGCCCTGGTAGCTCATGTCCCCTATACCAGGTTTCACAGAAACAGGGTGGTGCTTCAGACGCACCCTAAGATGGTTTCTCCATTCCACCTCAACCCAGGAGGTGGTGCTTCCCACCTTTTTCGAAACACGGAAACATGATGAAAGAAAAAGACCACCTGGCCTATCTAGCCTGTCCTTCCATATCAACCACTACAACAGTCCCCTTTTTTCCTTTAGAGATCCTCTGTGTTTGTCCCATGCTTCTTTGAATACAGAAACTGTCCTCAACTCTTTCCATAAAGAAATATTTCCGCATATCACTCCTGAATCTATCCCCTTTCACCCTCATCTCATGTCCCCTTGTAGCATAGTTTGCTTTCAATCGAAAGAGGCTTGCATCCTGTGCATTAATAACACGAAGGTATTTAAATGTCTCAGTCATATCACCTCTATCCCTCCTTTCCTCTAAGGTGTACATATTAAGATCCTTAAATCTATCATATGCTTTATAATGAAGACCACTAACCATTTTAGTAGCCACCCTCTCTACTGACTCCAGCCTGTTTATATCCTTTTGAAGGTGCGGTCTCCAGAATTGCACACAATACTCCAAATGAGGTCACACCAAAGACTTATATAGAGGCGCTATCACCTCCTTTCTTCTGCAGGCCATTCCTGTCCCTATGCACCCAAGCATTCTTCTAGCTTTTGCTGTCATCTTTGCTACCTGTTTAGCTACTTTAAGATCATCAGACACAATCACACCTAGGTCCTGCTCTTCTTTAGTGGAGAAAAGTACTTCACCCCGTATACTATATTGCTCCCTTGGATTGCTGCAGTCCAAATGCATGACCTTGCATTTTTTAACATTAAATCACAGCTGCCATATTCTACACCATTCTTCAAGCTTATCTAGATCTGTCCTCATGTTATCTACACCTTCCTGGGTGACTACTCTATTGCAGATTTTGGTATCCGCAAAGAGGTAAATTTACCCGACAGCCCTTCTGCTATATCACTAACAAAGATGTTAGAAAGAATTGGACCAAGGACAGATCTCTGGGGCACACCACTGGTAATCTCCTTCTCCTGAGAGTGAGCTCTATTTACCTGTACCCTTTGTCGCCTCCCACTCAACCAATTTCTAACCCAAGCAATAACTTTAGGGTCCATCCCTAGGGTGCTCAGTTTGTTTATAAGTCGCCTGTGAGGAACAGTGTCAAAAGCTTTACTGAAATCTAAATACACCACATCTAGGGCTCTCCCTCGGTCCAACTCCCTGGTCACCCAATCAAAGAAATCAATCAGATTTGTCTGACAAGACATGCCTCTGGTGAATCCATGCTGCCTCGGATCCCTGGGGCACACCACTGGTAACATCCTTCTCCTCAGAGTGAGCCCCATTTACATGTACTCTTTGTCGCCTCCCACCCAACCAATTTCTAACCCAAGCAGTAAATTTAGGGTCCATCCCTAGGGTGCTCAGTTTGTTTATATGTCGCCTGTGAGGAACAGTGTCAAAGGCTTTACTGAAATCTAAATACACCACATCTATGGCTCTCCCTCTGTCCATCTCCCTGGTCACCCCAGTCAAAGAAATCAATCATATTTGTCTGACAAGACCTGCCTCTGGTGAATCCATGTTGCCTCGGATCCTGTAATCTGCTGGACTCCAGAAACCTCACTATTTTCTCTTTCACCATCGCTTCCAATAATTTATTCACCACTAAAGTTAAAGTATGTAAAGGGATCACATGTGCCTCTCTCTAGTCTTTTGGCACCACTCCCAACTCCAACGAGGCATTGAAAAGGTTAGTCAGTGGAGCTGCTAGAACGTCCCCAAGTTCCCTCAGTACTCTAGGGTATATCCCATCCAGTTCCATTGCGTTGTCTACTTTAGGTTTAGCTAGTTTCTCACGAACACAGTCTTCTGAAAATTGTTCAAGATGCCCCTCGCTTCTGTTCCTGTTTGTGGGTGTTTTCTGAGGTCCTGCTCCTGGTTCTTCATCTGTGAACACAGAACAGAAATATTTGTTAAGCAATTCTGCTTTGTCCTCATCCTTACGCCAGTAGAGTGGAGACCACTCTCCATACCAGTAGGGTGAAGACCGTTCTCCATACACTAGACTGTAAACATGCATTGGCCTATTACTTAGAGCAGACCAAGCCCCATCATCACACTTTGCAGCTCTTCATTTCCTATTACCCTATTCATCTAGACATTGCGGTCTCTTAATGTGTTCTGTCCACCTGGGTCGCAGATTGCATCGCCTTCAGCTATGATTGGGCCGGTCTTTCACTGGAATGTCACGTCGTGGTCCGCAGTTCACACTTTCACAGTGCATTACTGCCTTGTGGAGGAGTCCTGATGGGACAGCACCTTCGGCCATGCGATACTCCATCATTTGTTTGGTGTTTAAGGCAACTCCTGCTCTCCAGCCCTTCTATGTGTCCAGGCTACTGGAGAGCTGATTTCCCTAGTCGACGCTGGGGTCGCAGCTGAGGTCTTGCAACTGAACTGTACTCTTACTGTTCCTCACAGTTTGTTTTTTGGGGCCGCCCATGGCTTACAGGTTTTTTGGTAGCCTGTAACTAGGGAGTCCCATATGCAAGGACTACTTCCTGCTTGTTCCTGGAGAAAGTATAATTACACCTCTGTAACAGGTGTTCTCCAAGGACAGCAGGAAACAGTCCTCACAACCCTCTCTCCTCACTATGGAGTTGCTTTTCTTTTTGTTGCGGTCTTGAGCTATGTCATCATACTGAGGCAAGATGGCACCCTTGGGTGGGAAGGCAGCCACGCATGCATGGTGGATCTCCCAAAGGCTTTCCGGGGAGAGCTGGGGAGAGGTTACCACCTCACATATGGGTGACATCACCCATATGTGAGGACTGATTCCTGCCGTCCCCCGAGAACACCTGTTACAGGTGAGTAACTATGCTTTGTAGTTGATGTATCACAGGTATGCTAAAGAATATAGTGAGAACTTATACAATTTGCAGTTCAGTGTATGTTATCTATTTGTCTTTCGGGCAGTCCATGGTATACACAGTAATCTTCACTAGCATCATAATTCAAAAGCAAGTTTTCTTCCTGTCTATCTTTTTCACTGTCCAACTATTGCATCCTTATGATGTTATTGAAAATACCATGGCTTGGACAAGTCAAATCTTTGGAGAGAGACATTTCTGCTCTTGAGAAGCTTGTCTAGGTCGTTCATAGCCATTTTGCTTAGAGTTTTGCGTCATCTGATTTTTTGACTGTTGTCATTTCTTTATTGATTATTGATCCAAACAGGTTACAGTTATCAACTATTTCAATTTCTTCTCCATCAATGCTGAACATTATTGATTTTGCCAGTTGTCGGGATCTTTGTCTTATTTATGTTAAGGTGCAGGCCCATTTTAAGACTATCTTCCTTGACCTTGAGAAGCAATTGTTTCAGATCATCTTCACTTTTCAGCCAGTATTGTGGAATCAACAGCATAGCAATGACTGTTAATGAGTCTTCCACCAATCTTCACCTTGGTTGTCTTCATACAGTCCTGCTTCTCTAATGATTTGTTCTGCATATAAATTAAACAGATAGTGGGAAAGTATGCAGCCTTGTCTTAAATCATTTTGTTTCTCCTTGTTCCATTTGAACTGTTGCTTTTTGATGAATGTAAAGAGAACTATCAGGTGTTCTGGTATTCCCATGCTTCTTAATGTGGCCCAGAGTTTCTCATGGTTTACAAGTCAAAGGCCTCGCTGTAGTCAATAAAACACCTATGCTTTGTGGTTGGAGAGAAGGCGTGCATTTATTTATTTATTTATTTATTTAACAGTATTTCTAAACCGCCTTATCTTAATAATCAAGGTGGTATCACAGCAAGCAATCAGGTAAAGTGTGTGTGTTGTACATGCAGTGAGGATAAAACTTAGTTGTGTGAGGGATGTGTTGGGTGCTTGATTTGTTTGAGCTATATACAGGGTGGGCTATTTACAGTGGTGCTAGAATCATATTTTATATATATTCAGTTGTTTGGGAGGATTGGAGTGCTGTTATCCATTCTCTTAGGTTATGTGATGTGACCATAGTGCTCTATGAACAGCATGGTTTTCAGTTGTTTTCTGAAGTCTTTGAGGTCTGGAGTTGCCCTTAGATCGTCCGGTAGATTGTTCCATATTGTTGGAGCAGCCATGGAGAGAGCTCTGTCTGTTGTGTCCTTGCGTGTGTGCTTGTACTCATTTGGGGTGCTGACTCGGTTGCGTGTTTGACTTCTTCTGGGACGTGCGCTGGTTTCCGGTTGTATGAGCAGGTGGAGGCTGTTGGCTGATGTGTGTTCTTTTATCTTAAATAGGTTTATGATAGTCTTGTATCTGATGCGAGCAATGATTGGGAGCCAGTGTAAGTCCTTTAGTGTAGGTGTGATGTGCTCCTGCCTTGCGGCTCCGGATATGATTCGAGCTGCAGTGTTTTGTGCCAGCTGTAGTGGTTTGAGAGCTTGTTTTGGTAGTCCGAGGTATATCGGATTGCAGAAGTCCAGTATTGGGGTTATCAGTGCTTGACAGACTGTACGGAAGTGTTCTGGAGCGAGGAGTGGTTTCAGTCTCCTGATGATTCGCATCCTGTAATATGCTTTTTGGATTGTTTTGTCTATGTGTGGTTTGAGGTTGAGTTTACTGTCCAGAGTAACCCCAAGGTATCTCACCTCCGATCTTATCGGTATCGTGGTGCTTTGTATCTTTATGTTTGGTGGGTGTGTGAAGCTTTGGTTTCGAGTGATGATTAAAGCTTCAGTCTTGTTGTAGTTTATAGCTAGATTGTTGTTTTGGCACCACTTCGCCATTTGGGTAAGGCAGTCTGCTATCTTAGAGAAGTCCGGGTTTTCGATTGATATCGGGGAGTATACCATTATATCGTCTGCGTATATTGTGTATTGGATGTTGTTCTCTTTCATAATGTTGCATATTGGTTGGATGTAGATGTTAAAAAGGAGTGCTGAGAGTCCGGATCCTTGTGGTACTCCTTGTTGGACGTTTATGGGCCGGGAGGTGTCCTGTCCCACCTTGACCTGTAGCTGTCTTTCTGTTAGGTACGAGTGGAACCATTTTAGAGTGGTACCGTGTATACCAGTGTTCTTCAGTCTCTCCAGGAGTATATTGTGATCAACTGTGTCGAACGCTGAGGAGATGTCGATGAAGATCATTATAATTCCATTCCTGATGTCGTCAATTATTCTTATGATGCTGTCGAAGAGGTAGATCAGGAGAGTTTCGACTCCATGGTTGGGACGAAATCCGTGTTGGTTGTCGTCGAGAGTTCCGTGTTCGTCAATGTGTTCCTGAAGTTGTAGTTGATGGGGTGGAGAGTGGGGGTCAATGGGCAGGGAGTGGGCAGGAACAAGGTTTTCTCCCTTAACGCAGGCACCTTAACAGTAGGAACCCTAACACAATTCAAAACCTGGAGGAAAAGGTGTTTTTTGAGGAGAGAGAGCCCAATTTACGTCTGCAATGTGATGCACAGAGAGGGGAGCCCAAAAGAGTGATAGTAGTGCTCCGTTAGCAGCAACAGCATAGCATGACCCAATCTAGAAATGCCCTCACACTGCAGTGTAGATAGATTATGTATATAGTTAACCCAGTTATCCAAGTTTGTACTCCTGTTCAATGTAAAACCTGACAGTTTGTCGTTATGGTCGTTGTTGTTATGATGTAAACCGCGCTGATTCTAAATAGCGCGGTATATAAGAAACTGTAATAAATAATAAATAAATAAATAGTGCCCAAGTATGAAAGGGCAATAAGTTGATGGTGCGCATGGGGGCAAAGGAGGCACATGGGTCATGCAGTGGGGGCTGCTGGTGCACAGGGGGAACCAGGCAGCTGCCTGGATGGCACATAGGAACATGGACTACAAAATATGCCAAACTGTGTCAGACCAAGGTCCATCAAGCCCAGTATTCCTGTGTCCAACAGTGCACAATCTAG
Source organism: Ichthyophis bannanicus (assembly GCA_033557465.1). Lineage (NCBI taxonomy): Eukaryota > Metazoa > Chordata > Amphibia > Gymnophiona > Ichthyophiidae > Ichthyophis > Ichthyophis bannanicus. The sequence goes on along the minus strand of CM066041.1, from coordinate 139,662,056 downwards.
GTCACAAGTATTTAGCAGTTTCCCCAAAAGAAACACAGGATCCCCAATAACTGTAATGGGACAAGCAGTGCATAGCTCGGATCCTGTTTAGCAATGGTTTGTGACCGTTACCCAGGAACCCATCCAAACCATTTTAAACCCAGCTACACTGACAGCTTTTACTACATCCTTCGGAATGGATTGCAGGATTTGATTACTCGTTGACTGAAAAAATATTTTCACCTAGAAGACCCAAATGGGTTACACTGTAGCTGCATTGCAGGTCCCCTAGTCTGTCCACAGTCTGATGGCATAAAAAAGTTACCAATGTTTACCTGTTCCACTCTGGTCAATATAATCTATAGACCTCTATCATATTTCCCCTCAGCCGTCTCTTCCTCAGGTTGGTGAGCCTCAACCTTTTTAGCCTTTCCACAAAGGGGTTTTCTGCCATCCGCAGAACCATCTGTGACGTTCGTCATGATCCCACAGTGACAGTGGTAGCACACAGTCCTGCTAATGCTGTGGAAAGGCAATGTGCCACATTGGATGGTACAAGGGTCCTGGTACCCCAGGCAGAGATCTAGGCTGCCTCCCCTCCCCCCTCCCCCCCCAGTTGCAGAACTCAGCTGTGGGGGGCTGATAGTGCCAAATGCTGTAGCCCTCCAGGTAGCTGGAAAATGCAGGTGCCCAGGGAAAACTACAGCAGTGGCTGCCATCCTTCCCCCGAGATGTATCGGTGGCAGGCGTTGATGGGGCCCCTGCATGGGCAGCTGGTGGGGGGGGGGGGGCTGCATGGCCATCCATGTGTGCCCCTGCTCCCCCATTCATACCTTTTGCCCAAGGTGCCCGCCAAACCCGCATGTTTAACATGCTGGGACTGCGACCACCAGCACTGACAGTGCATGGACATGTCTGCATGATGGAGTATTGGTGGTGGCATGGGAAGTGGCACCAGCCTGCAGCAGACAGAAGCCTTGTCCTGGTCGTGTGCACCATGTGCATTGCAGCATGAGCCAAAGGTCAGCTGAAGGGAAGCATGTCAGCAACAGGAGCTGCTATCCCCATAGCAGCACTGTGGTGCAACACACACAGTTGGTGTATATATGTGCAGAGGGTTTCTTGGGTTTCTGTATTGCATATTCCTGTGGACAAGGTTTAGCTGACAGTGTAAGTACAGCCCTAGCATGTGCAATCCTCAAGGAGATAGCCAGCAAGGGTGGAAACACTCACCAGTAGCACTGACAGGCTCCACTAGCCACAGTTGGTTGGAGGCTAATAGCACACGGTAATATAGCACGTGCAAACAGAGCACATGTTATCAGTCCTTGAGCTGACATTGAGACAGAAGTGTCAAGTAGGAATGCCAACCATCTTCACTTTTACTCAGTATGCCAATGAGAGTATATGTGTGTGTTTGTGTGTGTATGGCTGCCCTTTGTCCACTGGCTTTCTGCACTGCATGTTGACTCACATTATCTGAGTTTTTCCCAGCCTGTTTGGAAAATGTGAATAAGGCGAAGCAGAGGATTGTGGGCATCACCTGAAACAGCGCAGATTGGCCTGGATGTGTCTGCTACAATTGTAGAGTCACTGGCTGAGACGCTATTGTGCCCGTCTGCCACGTGCATTGCCTGGGTGGTCACTGTATGTTATGCTGATATGGCACTCTCACTATAACCAAAAAATGATCATGACATGGTTATGTATCCACATAAGAACATAAGATATGCCATACTGGGTCAGACCAAGGTCCACCAAGCCCAGTATCCTGTTTCCAACAGTGGCCAATCAAGATCATACATACCTAGTAGTTTTCCCAAAAGACACAGGTTCCACAATGCTTGTATTGGGTCAAGCAGTGATATCCTGGGTCCCTTTTTAATAATGGTTTATGGACCTTTCCTCCAGGAACTTGTCCAAACCTTTTTTAAACCCAGCTACACTAACAGCTTTTACTAATCCTCCGGTAACAAATTCCAGAGTTTGATTGCACGTTGAGTGAAAAAATATTTTCTCTTATTTGTTTTGAATAGTTTACTCTGTAGCTTCATTGCATGTTCCCTAATCTTTCTATATTCTGATGACATAAACAATCGATCTACGTTTACCCGTTCCACTCCGTTCATTAATTTATAGACTTCTATCATATCTCTCACTTGGTTTGCAGCTTGTCGTGCTGTGAGGGCGTGCGTGCATCAGTGATGCTGAGAGCTAAACTATCGGTAGTTTAACTACTGGCAGGGTCTCCCAAGATGGACAGGTCTCAGCTGAGGTGCCAGACCAAGACAAACCACCCATCTGGGCTGCAGCAGAATGGGATAGTGTTGACGGTGGAGGATCACTTTTTTGTGACCGGCAACAACACCAAACTTAATCTGCGCGGAAGAAAGGCCCGGCAATCTACTTCAGTATCTTGCCATGAAAACCCAATGGATAGTTACAACAAAACAAATTGTGCTATGGTGCTGGAAGATGAGACCCCCACGTCGGAAGGCACTCAACTAGCTACTGGGGAAGAGCTGAAGACTTTTCAGAGTAAAGCCAGCATTTATGATGTGGTTGGATCAAAGCCCTTGGGAGGTCTGACTGCTGATGTAGCTGCGCATGAAATGAGAGTCAGAAGCTGTAAAGATGTCTTACACATTGGAACATGGAACGTACGAAGCATGAACCAAGGGAAGTTGGAGGTGGTCAAGAATGAAATGGAACGTGTTCAACTTGATCTGTTGGGTGTCAGCGAACTGAAATGGACTGGCATCGGGTACTTTGCATCAGATGATCACATGGTCTACTATGCTGGAAATGAAAGACAAAGAAGAAATGGTGTTGCATTTATAATAAAGAAGAAACTTGCAATAACTGTAATGAAATACAATGCAGTCAGCGAACGCTTAATCTCTATTCGTCTACGAGGATTGCCTATCAACACAACTATAATTCAAGTATATGCCCCAACAACAGCTGCAGAAGAGAATGAAATTGAAGAGTTCTATGAACAAATACAAGCTGAAATTGACAGAACATGCAAACAGGATATCCTGATAGTCATGGGTGACTGGAATCCAAAAGTTGGCAACAAAGAAGAAAGCAAAGTAGTTGGAAAATATGGACTTGGCAACAGAAATGAAGCTGGAAAAAGACTGATAGAATTCTGCAAGACCAATGATCTATTCATCTCAAACACCTTCTTCCAGCAACACAAGCGGCGACTGTACACATGGACTTCACCCAATGGATTGTATAAAAATCAAATTGACTACATCTGTGGAAGTCAATGATGGAAAAGCTCTATAACATCAACAAAGACAAAACCTGGAGCTGACTGTGGTACAGTTCATCAACTATTAGTATGCAAACTCAAGCTAAAGTTGAAAAAGAGCAAACCACTCATGAATGCAGCAAAATATGACCTTGAGAATATACCACTGGAATTTAAAGACTGCCTGCAAAATCGATTTGCTGCTTTAGATACAAATGACAGAGCTCCGGAAGAGTTATGGAATGACATCAAGAAGGTTGTGTTGGAAGAAAGCGAGAAGTCTCTACAAAAGGTGAAAAAGCAAAAACGGCCAAAATGGATGACGGAAGAAACTCTGAAAATTGCCCAGAAACGCAGAGAAGCTAAAGCCAGAAAGAGAAAGAAAGACAATCGCAGAACTCAGAGATTTCCAACGTGCAGCAAGAAAGGACAAGGAAAAGTACTACAACGACGCATGCAAGGAAATGGAAGCAGAAACTATTAGAGGAAGAACAATATCGGCTTTCCTAAAGCTACGAGAGTTAAAGAAAAAGTTCCAGCCTCGAAATGGAATGTTACAAAATGCTCAAGGTTCTATGTTGAATGATGCTGAGAAGATCAAGAAAAGGTGGAAGAATATACAGTTTTTATATGATAAAGATCAAGTGGACCAACAGCCGTTTCAACCTGCACCTTATGATCGGGAACCATTGGTGATGAAAGAAGAAGTTGAAGCAGCATTGAAAGCCTTATCAAAGAACAAAGCACCAGGCATTGATGGCATTCCTATAGAAGTATTGCAGCAATCTGATGCAGCTGTTACTATACTTACAAGGCTCTGCCAAGAAATATGGAAGACAACATCATGGCCAACTGACTGGAAAGGATCTGTGTTTATACCAATACTAAAGAAAGGTGATCCAACTAACTGTGGAAATTATCGAACAATCGCTCTGATCCCACATGCCAGCAAGATTCTACTGAAGATTATTCAAAAGAGACTACAACCATACCTGGAACAAGAACTACCTGAAGTGCAAGCAGGGTTCAGGAAAGGGCGAGGAACGAGAGACATCATTGTGGATGTGAGATGGATCCTTGAAAAGACTAAAGAATACCAAAAGGATATTTATTTGTGCTTTATCGACTATAGCAAGGCTTTTGACTGTGTAAACCATGAGAAACTCTGGGCCACATTAAGAAGCGTGGGTATACCAGAACACCTGATCGTTCTCTTGTGCAATCTGTACATTGATCAAGAAGCAAACGTTTGAATGGAACAAGGAGAAACAGAATGGTTTAAAATAAGCAAAGGTGTAAGACAAGGCTGCATACTTTCCCCCTACCTGTTTAATTTATATGCAGAACAAATTAGAGAAGCAGGATTGTATGAAGACAACAGAGGTGTGAAGATTGGTGGAAGACTCATCAACAACCTTCACTATGCTGATGATACCATATTACTGGCTGAAAGTGAAGATGATCTGAAACATTTGCTTCTCACAGTCAAAGAACATAGTCTCAAAATGGGCCTGCACCTTAATGTAAAGAAGACAAAGATCATGACAACTGGCATAAACAACAGGTTCATCGTTGAAGGAGAAGAAATTGAAATTGTGAACAACTTTGCAATCAAGTGTAAACCTGTAATCTGAATGTTTGTGTCCTGTACTGAATCATTATGTATGTTTTAATCCATGGCCTGTACAACCATACTGTTATGTATAGCAAACCGCTGCTGATCGCTGGAAGTAGAGGGATATAAGTGTACACTAAATAAATAAATAAACTTTAACCTACTTGGATCAACTATCAATAAAGAAGCAACAAGCAGTCAAGAAATCAAACGACGCACTGCTCTTGGCAGAATGGCAATGAAAGACCTAGATAAGATTCTCAAGAGCAGAGATGTCTCTCTCCATACAAAGATTCGACTTGTTCAAGCCATGGTATTTTCAATACAATCATATGGATGTGAAAGCTGGACAGTGAAAAAGACAGACAGGAAGAAAATTGATGCCTTTGAATTATGGTGCTGGCAGCGAATACTGTGTATACCATGGACTGCCCGAAGAACAAACCAGTCGGTACTAGAGGAGATCAAACCTAAGCTTTCTTTAGAAGCTCAGATGACAAGACTTCGACTTTCATACTTTGGACACATCATGCGAAGAGAGAGATCATTAGAGAAAGACATCATTCTTGGCAAGATAGAAGGTCAACGCAAAAGAGGAAGGCCAGCAATGAGATGGATCGATACAATAATAGCAGCTATGGGTACCAGTCTGTCAACAATGAGCCGCCTGACTGAAGACCGAACACAATTTAGGATAGCTATCCAGAGGGTCGCCATGAGTTGACTCCAACTCAATGGCACTTAACAACAAGAACAACATCATATCTCCCCTCAGCCGTCTCTTTTCCTGGTTAAAGAGCCCTAACCTTTTTAGCCTATCTTCATAGGGGTATCCTTCCATCCCCTTTACCATTTTGGTGGCTCTTTCTGAACATTTTCTAATAACGCTATATCCTTTTTAAGATACGGTGACCAGAACTGCACGCAATATTCAAGGTGCGGTTGCACCATGGAACAATACAGAGGCATTATAATATCCTTTGTTTTATTTTCCATTCCTTTCCTTATGATACCTAGCATTCTATTTGCTCTCTTGGCCGCCGCTGCACACTGGGCGGAGGGTTTTCATATGTTATCTACAATGACGCCTAAATCTTTTTCTTGTGTGATGGTTCCTAATCTGGAACCTTGCATCTTGTAGCTATAGTTTGGGTTGTTCTTCCCTAGGTGCATAACTTTGCACTTGTCCACATTTAATTTCATCTGCCATTTTGATGCCCAGTCTTCCAATTTATCAAGATCGTCTTGCAATTTTCCACAATCCTCATGGGTTTTAACAACTTTAAATAGTTTTGTGTCATCTGCAAATTTAGAAACATAGAAACATAGAAACATGATGACAGAAAAAGACCACATGGCCTAGCTAGTCTGTCCTTCCATAACAACAACTACAACAGTCCACTTTTTCCTTTAGAGATCCTCTGTGTTGGTCCCATGCTTTTTTGAATTCAGTTACTGTCCTCATCTCTACCATCTCCACTGGGAGACTATTCCACGGATCCACTACTCTTTCTGTAAACAAATATTTCCGCATATCACTCCTGAATCTATCTCCCTTCACCCTCATCCCATGTCCCCTTGTAGCAGAACTTGCTTTCAATTGAAAGAGGCTCTCTCCCTGAACATTTATGCCACGGAGGTATTTAAACATCTCAATCATATCACCTCTATCCCGCCTTTCCTCTAAGGTGTACATATTAAGATCCTTAAGTCTGTCCTCATATGCTTTATAATGAAGCCCATTAATCATTTTAGTAGCAACCCTCTGCACCGACTCCATCCTGTTCACATCCTTTTGAAGGTGTGGTCTCCAGAATTGCACACCATACTCCAAATGAGGTCGCACCAAAGACTTATACAAAAGCATTATCACCTCCTTTTTTCTGCTAGCCATTCCTCTCCGTATGCACCCAAGCATCCTTCTAGCTTTTGCCGTCGCCTTTTCTACCTGTTTAGCTACTTTAAGATCATCAGACACAACCACGCCTAGGTCCCGCTCTTCTTTAGTGGACAAAAGTACTTCACCTCCTATACTGTATTGCTCCCTTGGATTGCTGCAGCCCAAATGCATGACCTTACATTTTTCAACATTAAATCCCAGCTGCCAAATTCTAGACCATTCTTCAAGCTTAGCTAGATCCCTCCTCATGTTATTTACACCTTCCTGGGTGTCTACTCTATTGCAGATTTTGGTATCATCTGCAAAGAGGCAAACCTTACCCGACAGCCCTTCCGCTATATCACTAACAAAGATGTTAAAAAGAATCGGACCAAGGACAGATCCCTGGGGCACACCACTGGTAACATCCTTCTCCTCAGATTGAGCTCCATTTACTTGTACTCTTTGTCGCCTCCCACCCAACCAATTTCTAACCCAAGCAGTAACTTTAGGGCCCATCCCTAGGGTGCTCAGTTTGTTTATAAGTCGCCTGTGAGGAACAGTGTCAAAGGCTTTACTGAAATCTAAATACACCACATCTAGAGCTCTCCATTGGTCCAACTCCCTGGTCACCCAGTCAAAGAAATCAATCAGATTTGTCTGACAAGACCTGCCTCTGGTGAATCCATGCTGCCTCGGATCCTGTAATCCGCTGGACTCCAGAAACCTCACTATTTTCTCTTTCAGCAGCGTTTCCAATAATTTACTCACCACCGAAGTTAAACTAACCGGCCTGTAGTTTTCAACCACATCCTTACTTCCGCTTTTGTGTAAAGGCACCACATGAGCCTCTCTCCAGTCCTTTGGCACCACTCCCGACTCCAACGAGGCATTGAAAAGGTCAGTCAGTGGAGTTGCTAGAACGTCCCCAAGTTGCCTCAGTATTCTAGGGTGTATCCCATCTGGTCCCATCGCTTTGTCTACTTTAAGTTGAGCTAGTTTCTCACGAACACAGTCTTCTGAAAATTGTTCAAGATGTCCCTCGCTTCTGTTCTTATTTGTGGGTGTTTTCTGAAGTCCTGCTCCTGGTTCTTCATCCGTGAACACAGAACAAAAATATTTGTTAAGCAATTCCGCTTTATCCTTATCAGCTTTTACATATTCCCCCCCTGCACCCTTGAGTCTGACAATACCACTTTTGCCCTTCCTCTTCTCACTAATATATCTGAAAAATGTCTTATCCTGCCATTTTATTGCATTGGCTATTTCCTCCTCCTTTTGAATCTTTGCCTTCTCGACTACTTTGCTAGCTTCTCTAAGTTTTTCCAAATACAGATGCCTGTCTTCCTCTCTTTGTGATCTCTTGTATTTCATGAAGGCCTCCCTCTTTTTCTTCACTTTTTCAGCTACTTCCTTCGATAACCTCACTTGTTATTCCCTTTTCCAGGTCATTTATGAATATGTCAAAAAGCAGCAGACCCAGCACAGATCCCTGGGGTACACCACTATTCACCTTTCTCCATTGGGAAAATTGGCCATTTAGCCCTACCCTCTGCTTTCTATCTTTTAAGCAGTTCCTGATCCACAATAGTACACTGCCTCCTATCCCATGACTCTTTAGTTTTGCCAAAAGTCTCTGATGAGGGACCTTGTCAAAGGCTCTCTGAAAGTCCAAATACACTATATCAACTGACTCACCTTTGTCTACCTGTTTATTCACACCTTCAAAAAAACATAACAGATTAGTAAGACAAGATCTTCCTTGTCTAAAGCCATGTTGGCTGTCTCCCATTAAGCCATGTCTATCTACATGTTCAGCAATAGCTCTATTATAATGTTTTGTTCCAGTGATGTGGATGCATTCTATGTGTGGGGATGCCAATCACTGAGTAAATGACTGGGAGTCAATGGTGAGAATCCCAAGGCAGAGTGCTCGTGGTCACACTATGCACATGCCATGCATGCTGACCAGCAGACCTACTGTAGTTAGTTTGTGCTTGGCTGATACAGCCCAGTAAAGGGCAGCGGGGCAGTCTTTCTGCCCATGCTGTAGCTAATTGTTAGTCCTCAATGGTTTGGGCAGCAGTGGTTCATGGCCTACTCACTGGGGTTCTGACAGGACTGTAGCAGTAGCCCCACATCAGCCTATACACCCCCACTGCGGTGGCTGTCCATGGCAGCAGCATATTGACACTAGCCACTAATTGGCATTGTTATTGAAGTGTTAATGTCCAATAGGCAGAACACAGGGCTGAGCTGTTGCTATCATTGTCACCCTCAGCATGCAGGAAAAAAGCATAACACACTGCAGACTAAACACTAGCAGTGATGTGGACCTACCTCACAGCCAGCAGAGATCATCTCTAACAGTGCAGGTTCAGTGGTGTCAGCTGAAACTGCTCTGCAGCACGGCTTTCTGTTGTTATGTGCATGTAGCGCATGCAGCCAGTGCTTCTTACTGAGCTGATATGCTGGATCAGTGCATTCTCCATTGGTTCTTCAGCTGTAGACCGCTGTTTTGCACGTGCAATGTCTCATGGGTAGTGGAGGACCCAACCTATGCCGGCAGACAGTAAGCAGTTTGATCAGAGATCTGCAGGCTCTATACATCTGCATAGAGCTGTGTGGAGGTGTAGCCTACTGGTTGGTGCAATGTCTCCATGGTCAAAGGTTCAGGGTTTGATTCCCACTTGTTCATTTTGTGCCTGGGTGCGCTTGCACAGTCCTGGCTCTGCTGTAACCTGCAGACAATCATACTTCTACATTTCTATGAATTATGACCACACGTTTGGTAACTCAATATGGCATTCCCCATCATGGACATCTATGAGCATGGCTTTAGTGGCTCTGCCGCGGCACATTGCAGCAGGTCAGTGATGTATATGCAGCAGATGTCTGGGTCAACTGGTATGGATGCATTTTCTGTTTTGCCATCATTGTGACCTCCCAGCTTTACATAAAGAGGATATATCTTGTACATTCAGGCACCTAACACTCATTGCATAGCCATTGCCTGCACTGTTCTGCCATCATTACTTGCCCCGCATGGGGCAAATGGGTTCAACTTGTCCCTTTCTATCATGCCATTTTGTCGGGTGTATTGTCTTGCAGTTGCACAGGCTGAGTCACCAGTCCTACCTGCACAAATGGTGTTTCATGTAGCCCATGGCTCTGCTGCTTTTGGTTCACACACCTTTGACCTGTATGATTCCATACATCCACCCACCACACATATTGCACTCTCTGTTTGGAAAATTCATGGCACAGCCCTGCACCCACCATTTGACCATCAGGGAGATTCATGGTGGGGCAGCTTACTGACAGTAAACTGCCCCACCATGGCCATCAGGGGTCATTTGCAGCAGTTAGCCATATCATGCACACCTCTCTTGTAACTGCTCCACATGAGCACTCAAGGATAATCCTCACTGTGCTGCCCACTTCAGGAACATGCTGTCTCCACCCAGACACTGTCTTGGCCTATGGCATGCCACACACGGACAGTACATTTGGATACCTGTCCACACCTCACAGACACTATAATGTAGCTTACGGCACAGTGTATGCTTTCAGAAGCATATAGGACTGCAAGCCTGCCACAGCGCCCCCCGCTGCTGCATCCTCTCCGCTGACTCCACTGCCGCCAACTCTCACACTGATCATCATCATTAGGCAGCTGCCTATCTCGCTTAGTCAACAGCATAGGCCACATTGCCAGACATCAGGTGAGTCAACTCCATCAGCTGCCAATTGTGCTTGCATCCATACCTTCTCCAATGACTTCCCTCTCCCCTTTCAGAGTTTCAGTGGCTTTCCTGCATTAAGGTGTATACCAGACACCTTCCCATAGCATGTCCCATTACACACGTTAAGTGTACACTACCACCCCTTAATGTCGTGTTACCACATGGTAAGTGTCCATTTGCACCCCTTAAAGCCGGAACGCCTCTGACACGCCCAGCACACTTAGCACACGGTAACCCCTTATTGCTGCCGTTACCGCATGGAAAGGACTGCTTCTTTACCGCCGTTTAGTAAACATGCCCCTTTAGTCTTTTCAGGATCCATCTCAATCCGTGATGATGTCTCTCGTTCCTCTCCCTTTCCTGAACCCTGCTTGCATTTCAGGCAGTTCTTGTTCCAGTTATGGTTGCAGTCTCTGCTGAATGTTCTTGAGTAAAATCTTGTTGGTATATGGAATCAGAGTGATTATGCAATAATTTCCACAGTCAGTCAGATTGCCTTTCTTCAGTACTTGTATAAACACCAACTAACACGGTCCTTTTTTTCCTTTAGAGATTTTCTGTGTTTGTCCCATGCTTTCTTGAATTCATATATTGTTCTCATCTCTACTACTGCCACTAGCAGACTATTCCATGCATCTGCTACTCTTTCTATAAAGAAATATTTATGCATATTACTCCTAAGTCTATTCCCTTTCACTTTCATCCTATACCCCCTCATTGCAGAGCCCTCTTTCAATTTAAAGAAGCTCTCCCCCTGTGCACAGAGGCATTTAAACGTCTCTCTCATATCACCGCTTTCCTGCCTCTCCTCCAAAATAGGCTCAAGAATGAGCAGGTCACTCCACAGCTTGGACAGGAGAGAGCTTTTATTGATATTTAAAGAGGTTACCCTCCACATGTTTTGGCAAATTTGCCTTCTTCAGGGGTAACTGGCCTCTCAAAACATAATGACATAAAATAAAATCATGATAATCATATAAATCAACATAAAACATCTAAAAGTTGTTATTATACCTACAAAAAGATCATAATGCTATTCACAATAGCAATCCACCCCCCGTCTTGGTCAATCAGGGGGGGGAGTGGCAGCTCTAATTCGCTCATCTTTCCACTTCACTCAGCTCACCCCTCCGTCTTTACGATACCCTGAATCCCTTTTGCTTCAATTACATACCTCCCCTCCCATTCAGGTACTTCTTATCTACTCCCCTCCTGCTTTACGGTCCGAGCTCTGGGACTCTCTTCTCTTAACAATCACTGACCTGTCTTTAGCTTTCCCCCACTTACTTATCGCTGGAGATTTCAATCTCCACGTGGACTCTCCCTCCTCTCCCCGAGACCACTCTTTTATCTCTCTTTTACACGACCTATCACTAATACAACATGTTACTATCCCTACTCACCAAGCTGGCCATACTCTTGATTTGTTTCTGACCTCTTCCTCTTCTTCTCTTATGTTGCAAAATATCTCCTCTTTACCTCTTCCATGGACAGACCATATCTGTCTCACCGTTTCCTGTTCCCACTCCCCAAGGTCCTCCTCTCCCTCTTCTTCTTTTATACCCCTTCCGGTATCCCCCCCCCCCCACGACTTTCACGGGCCATTTCATCCCTCACCCGTCAGCAGCTTCCCACCGCCACCGAGCTTTTTCCTCCAGACTTTACCTTGCTCTCTCCTAATTCCCAAGCTACGCTCTGGGCTTCTTCCCTCACGGCTGCCCTTGACCGTGTCGCTCCTTTACATCCTCGGAAATCCCGTCATCGGCCCCTACACCCTTGGTACCATCAAGGTCTGAGGCTTCTGCGCACCCAGCTTCGTAAATCCGAGCGTCAATGGCGTAAGGACCCTACACCATCTACCTTAGCTTTTTTCAAATCTAATTACTCCCATTACCGTTCTAACGTTCATCAGGCTAAACGCTCATATTTCTCTACTGCAATTCTAAACGCCCCAAACCAGACCCGACACCTTTACTCCACCCTGCAATCCTTAACCTCACTTCAACCCTCTGCGTCAGCTGGTCATATCCAACCTACTCCGTCCCCCTCTCTCTTAGCCTCATACTTTAGCAACAAGATCTCCTCCCTAAGAATGTCATTACCTTCCTGTCCTGCCCCAATACTTTCCCCTCCTCCGGTTGCCTCTCCCCCACCACTAGACTGTCTCTCTCACTCTTGGGCTTCTTTCTCCTTAATTACGTCCCCGGAACTCCATCACCTTATCGCTTCTTCCAGGAAGACAACCTGTCTTCTTGATCCCATTCCCTCTCCCTGGCTTCTCGATCCTTCTCTGGCACTTCTACCTCACATCCTTTCTATGTTTAATTCCAGCTTGTCAACAGGTTCTTTCCCCTCTGTTTGGAAGCACGCCCTAATCCGTCCTATCCTAAAAAATCCTTCACTCGACCCATTGGTTCCTGCTCACTATCGTCCTGTTTCCAACCTTCCTTTCCTTTCTAAACTCCTCGAAAAATTTGTTTTTGCACAACTTTCTAACTACCTGGACTCTATTAATTTTCTTCACCCTCGTCAGTCCGGATTTCGTCAGGGTCACAGTGTTGACACTATCTTACTCGCTTTCACTAATGCACTACACGTGGCGCACGATCGTGGGGATATTTTGGTGGCGGTTGCTCTTGATCTTTCGGCAGCTTTTGATCTTGTTGACCACTCCCTTCTTCTTCAGCGTCTACGGGAAGCTGGTCTATGTAGTACTGTCTATCACTGGTTTCATTCTTTTCTTTCCTCTCGCTCCTTTGCGGTTCTTTCCCCCTCCCCTTCTATTCCCCCCTCCAATCCCTTCCCTCTCTCCTGTGGAGTCCCCCAGGGTTCTGTCCTAGCACCTCTTCTTTTCAATCTGTTTCTTTCTCCTCTTGCTCTCTTAATCCAACAGTCTGGAATCTCTGCCTTTCTCTATGCCGATGATATCGTTCTACTGCATCACACCTCCCCCTCCTGTCCTGACCTTTCTGCACTTAACTCTTGTCTTTCGAATGGAGCTAATTGGTTAACTCTTCACTGCCTTCACCTCAATCTCACTAAGACTGTGGCTATCTGGTTCTCTCACGGTTGTCCACCCCCTCAGCTGGCCCCTTCATTCTCTGGTTCTGCTGTTCCCCTAGTCTCTTCTTTTCGTTACCTTGGTGTTCTTTTTGATTCGGATCTCTCCTTTCAGTCACACCTTTCTCATGTCACTAAATCGTCTTTCTTCTTCCTTCGTCAAATTCGTGCGGTGCGTCCTTTTCTGTCCCCCTCAGCCCTCTCCACCTTGTTAATGTCCCTAGTTATGTCTCGTGTAGACTTCGCCAACTCTACTCTCATTGGACTCCCCAAGTACCGACTATCTCAATTACAACGGATACAAAACACTGCCGCTCGTCTTGCCTGTCATGCCTCTCTCCGAGATCACGTCACACCCCTGCTTTTTCATCTCCACTGGTTGCCTTTTCCTTACCGCTCACAATTCAAGCTGCTCACTCTGGTCCACAAAGCTTTCCATACTGGCACCCCTCAATATCTTGCTGATCTTCTCTCTTTTCACTCTCCCCGGTACACTCCTCGTTCTTTTCACCTCAATCGTCTCACTCTTCCTTCCCCCTCCCGTGCTCACCTACAATCCACACGTTCTTCTGCTTTCTTCTTCATTGGCCCTGCCCTCTGGAATTCTCTACCCTCTTCCCTCCGTTTAGAGCCTCACCACCCAACTTTCAAAAAGCATCTGAAAACTCACCTCTTCTCCCTTGCTTATGATGTGCCCTCCCCTTTTGTGTGACCTCCACCTCCCTTGCCCCAACCTTCCTTCTGTTTCCCTTGCCTATCCCTTTCTGTCTCCCCTGTCTATATTCCTGTTTTTATAATGAAATTATGATTGTTCTCTTTCTTTTCTTTTCTATTCTTTCCTGCCTCTCTTGTCTATACTATGGTTTTATAAAGATATTGTAATTTCCTTTTCCTTTTCTTTCCATGGCTCTGGCCATTTTAATAACGGTTTTTTTAAATTGTACATCGCTCTGATTTCTGGAGAAGGGCGATTTTATCAAATCACAATAAACATAAACATAAACATAAACAATCTTCATACAATTTAAAGATAAATAAACTATCCTCAATATTGGTCTCATTACATACAACCAATAATATGACATTTTTTGTTCACTCCAGGTCCATAGGTTACACTAGACAGGCAGAGTAAACGATTAGGTTCCTATTTCATGGTAAGCTTAAGACCATGATGTGCCCATTTGGTGGTCATCTCTGGTCTCTCTCATTATATTTGATATGTTCTTTTTGTACACTTTTGGTCCTTAATTTTTGATTAATTTTATCAACATTAGGCAATAATGGACTTTATTTTATGGATCATTAGACTATTACACTGTTGCATGTATGCTCATTATTTATGGCGTTTGTCTTTTTGAATGCATTCAAATGTCTTACATATGCATCCACTTTTTAAATGTTTTTATATCTTTCCCCATATGGTCCAATGATATAAATAATTATTTATTGGTTGCATGTAATGAGACCATGATATGGATTAGGCCTCAAAGATGTTGCTGCTAATATACATAGACATGCTAGCCCCGTGGGATCAGAATCACGTCTAGGCCTGTATGTGCCCAGCTAACTCAGTCAGGCTCCTGAATGGAGCTGCGGCGCCACGGTGTCTGGTTGCCATGGCACTGCGACTCCATTCAGGAGCCATGATCCCCAGCCACTGCCACTTTCCCCTTTCTCCACAGCCCGATCCCTGATCTGGCCTCCCAAGGCCAGGGTTGGGCTGCGGGGAATCTCCTGCACCCCTGACCTCTTCATTGCTGGCTGGGCCTCCCATCCCCCGATGTCTATGGGGACTTATTCCACCTCCAAGGTGGAATAAGACCCCTGTTCAGTCTGCCAGATCAAGTGCAAGAGATAAGGTTGTTGGGGCCACTTAACACCTTTGATTTAATTAGTGGAGGTGGGATAGTAAGGAAATCCACAGTACTACCTTTTAACTTTCGAAAGGGAAACTATGATAAAATGAGGAAAACAGTTAAGAAAAAACTAAAAGGAGCAGTTGCAAGGTTAAAGACGTACATCAGGCTTGGCTGTTGTTGAAAAATACTATCTTGGAAGCCCAGACCAGCTGTATTCCACGCTTTAAGAAACGTGGAAGGAAGTCCAAAAAACTGCCAGCATGGTTTAAAGGTGAGGTCAGAGAGGCTGTTGTTGCCAAAAAAGCATCTTTCAGGAAATGGAAAAAAGAGCCAAACGACGAAACCTGGAAACAGCACAAGCACTGGCAAGTCAAATGCAAGGCATTGATAAGGCAGGCAAAGGGAGAATTTGAGAAGAAGCTTGCTGCGGAAGCAAAAATGCAAAGTAAAGACCTTTTCAAGTACATTCGTAGCAAAAAACCTGTGAGAGAGTCAGTTGGTCCATTAGATGATAAAGGGGTTAAAGGAGCACTAAGAGGCGACAAGGCGATAGCGGAGAGATTGAATGAATTCTTTGCTTCAGTCTTTACTGAGGAAGATGTAGGGATGTTACCCATAACTGAAGTGGTATTTAAAGGTGCGGAAGAATTGAAGGAAATATCGATACATCGGGAAGATGTATTACAACTAGAGAGTAGCAAATCACCTGGGCCGGATGGTATACATCCAAGGGTGTTGAAAGAACTGAAATACGAGATTGCAGACCTGCTATTAGTAATCTGTGAACTATCATTAAAATCATCTCTAATACCTGAAGATTGGAGGATCGCCAATGTAACACCAATTTTTAAAAAGGGTTCCAGGGGTGATCCGGGAAACTACAGACCGGTGAGCCTGACATCAGTACCGGGAAAAAATGGTAGAAACCATCATAAAGAATAAAATTACTCAGCATGTAGATAGTCATGACCTAATGGGAGACAGCCAACATGGCTTTAGACAAGGAAGATCTTGTCTTACTAATCTGTTATGTTTTTTTGAAGGAGTGAATAATCAGGTGGACAAAGGTGAGTCGGTTGATATTGTGTATCTGGACTTTCAGAAAGCCGTTGACAAGGTCCCTCATCAGAGACTTTTGGCAAAACTAAAGAGTCATGGGATAGGAGGCAGTGTACTATTGTGGATCAGGAACTGCTTAAAAGATAGAAAGCAGAGGGTTGGGCTAAATGGCCAATTTTCCCAATGGAGAAAGGTGAATAGTGGTGTACCCCAGGGATCTGTGTTGGGTCCGCTGCTTTTTGACATATCCATAAATGACCTGGAAAGTGGAATAACGAGTGAGGTTATCAAATTTGCAGATGACACAAAACTATTTAAAGTTGTTAAAACCCAAGAGGATTGTGGAAAATTGGAAGAGGATCTTGATAAATTGGAAGACTGGGCATCAAAATGGCAGATGAAATTTAATGTGGACAAGTGCAAGGTTATGTACCTAGGGAAGAACAACCCAAACTATGGTTACACGATGCAAGGTTCCACATTAGGAACCACCACCCAGGAAAAAGATTTAGGCGTCATTGTGGATACTATGTTAAAACCCTCGGCCCAGTGTGCAGCAGCGGCCAAGAGAGCAAATAGAATGCTAGGTATGATAAGGAAAGGAATGGAAAATAAAACAAAAGATATTATAATGCCTCTATATCGTTCCATGGTGAGACCGCACCTTGAATATTGTGTGCAATTCTGGTCGCCGTATATTAAAAAGGATATAGCGATTTTAGAAAAGGTTCAGAGAAGAGCCACCAAAATGGTAAAGGGGATGGAAGGATACTCCTATGAAGAAAGGCTAAAAAGGTTGGGGCTCTTTAACCTGGAAAAGAGATGGCTGAGGGGAGATATGATAGAAGTCTATAAATTAATGAACGGAGTGGAACGGGTAAACGTAGATCGATTGTTTACCTTATCAGAATATAGAAAGACTAGGGGACATGCAATAAAGCTACAGGGTAAACTATTTAAGACTAATAAAAGAAAATATTTTTTCACTCAACGTGTAATCAAACTCTGGAATTTGTTACCGGAGGATGTAGTAAAGGCTGTTAGTGTAGCTGGGTTTAAAAAAGGTTTGGACAAGTTCCTGGAGGAAAGGTCCATAAACCATTATTAAGAAGGGACCCAGGATATCAATGCTTGAACCAATACAAGCATTGTGGAACCTGTGTCCCTTGGGGAAACTGCTAGGTACGTATGACCTAGATTGGCCACTGTTGGAAACAGAATACTGGGCTTGATGGACCTTGGTCTGACCCAGTATTTATTTATTTTATTTATTTATTTAACAAGTTTTTTATACCGCCTTTTCCTTCCGTCAAAGCGGTCACAAGAAATACAAGGTATAAACAAGGGAAACAAACAGTATAGACATGACAACATATGGTAATGTAGGAAAAATAACAAGGGTTAACAATATAGTGGATTATTTATAAAATATATACAATAGATGATATCTTAGTCATTTGTTGATCCATAGTGCTCAATGAAAAGTAAAGTTTTTAATTGCTTACGAAAGTCACTTAAAACATCAATTGCACGTAAATCAGGAGGGAGAGAGTTCCAAATCAAAGGGGCAGCCAAAGAAATTGCTCGTTGTGATGTACATTTGCGTGATTTAGCGAAGTTCTTGGGGTATTGAGGGTGTTTGAGGTGGATAATCTTCTAGGTCTTTTGCTGGTATCACGGGATAAGAGGGCATGGAGGCTGGTTGCAGAACTGTTGTGCTTCATTTTGAAGATGTTTATGATTAACTTATACTTTATGCGAAGGGTTATCGGGAGCCAGTGGAGATCTTTAAGGATGGGGGTAATGTGGTCATGATTTGTGGAACCATTAATTATTCTGGCTGCTGTATTCTGTGCCATTTGAAGAGGTTTGAGAGCATGTTTTGACAGCCCATTGTAGATAGGGTTGCAAAAATCCAGAATGGGGGTAATAAGTGCCTGGCAGACTGTACGAAAGTGTTCATAAGAGATAAGAGGCTTGAGGCGTCTAATTATTTTCATTCGGTAATAAGCGCTTTTAACAGTTTTCTTTATGTGAGATCGTAAGTCTAGCTTCTTATCAAGGGTTACCCCGAGGTATCTTACCTCATCCTTAATTGGAATCTCAGTACTGTTGCATGTGATGTATGGTGGGGGATTAAAGTTGGTGTTTCTAGTGACAATAAGTGCTTCAGTCTTCTTCAAGTTTATTGCAAGGTTGTTATTTGACAGCCAAATGGAAATGCTGGTAATGCAGTTTGAAATCTTGTTGTAGTTTGGGCAGTTGATATCAATCGGAGTGTAGATCATAATATCATCTGCATAAATTTTGTAGTCTATATGATGAGTTGATATTATGTGACATATTGGTTGGATAAAGAGGTTAAAAAGAAGTGATGAGAGTGCAGATCCCTGCGGTACGCCTTGTTTGATAACTGTATGATGTGAAGTGTTTAGACCGACTTTAACTTGGAACTGTCTACCAATTAGGTAGGACTCAAACCAGTTTAGGACGGTGCCAGTTAGACCGATGTTCTTTAGTCTGGCTAATAGTATTGAATGGTCCACTGAATCAAAGGCCGCTGAAATATCTAAGAAAATCATTAAGGTTCCTCTATTATAGTTATCTATGGTTTGAGTGATATCATTAAATAAATAAAGTAGCAGCGTCTCAACTCCATGGTTCGGGCGGAAGCCATGCTGATGTATGTCAAGTGGCGCATGCTCATCAATATGGTCTTGGAGCTGTAGTTGTACTACCTTCTCGATAATTTTTGCCAGGAGTGGTAAGCTGGAAATTGGTCTATATGCAGCTGGATTGTTTTTTTCAAGGTTGGTTTTCTTAAGGATAGGCCTTATTGTGGCTAATTTCAGCTGTTCTGGCATGATTCCTTGATTTAGGGAGTTGGTTACGAGGTGGTGTATAAAATTAATGAAGTTTGACTTAGTAGCTTTGACCCAAGGTACTGGGCAAGGATCTGTGGGTGCGGTACTTGTGTTAAGTGCAGCAATGATGTCTGAAAGCTGCTTAGTTGAGGGAATATGAAACTTGTTCCAAATTGTACTTGGTAAAATAAGATTGTTTTTTTCAGATTGTTTTAAAGGTGGAGTCTGGCCTATTTTTTCTCGAAGATAATCCGCAAACACTTCAGGATTGATCAGGATGTCTTTATCAGAACAAGGTTCATTAACTAGGTATTTTACTATCTCAAAAAGTTCTCTAGGTTTGTTATAAGCTTTCTGGATAGTGTTTGTGTGGTATTCTTTTTTTGATTTGTTGATGAGATCATTATAATTCTTTTGCTGAATTAAATATAAATCCTGAGAGTTGGTAGATTTGGATCGTCTCCATTGGCGTTCTAACTTCCTTAATTCTCTCTTAGCATCGCGTATGTTATTTGAATACCATGGTGCGTGATGTTTCCTTTTCATCTTTTTTGAGTCTGTTATAGCCTTGGCTGCAGTGCTGATGGTGTCATACCAATTGTTTACTTGTTTGTTCAAATCAGGTTCAGCTGAGTTAAGGTGAGGTATTGTGTCTAGTAAGAATTGATCTCTATTGAAGGCTTTGAACCTTCTTGGGGTAAACGTAGTAGCTTTTATTTTATCGAGCTTGTCAAACGTGCTTTTGAATTCTATTTTAATTCTATGGTGATCTGACCATGGAACTGGGGTAATTATGTTCTTATGCCAGCCCCAGACGTACAGGGCCAACTTCAGAATCGGTGCTGTATGCCCGGGCCGCGGACCACACACTGCCTGCCCTAACTCTGCCTTCACACCGCCCCTTCCCGCCCCCGTCTAAGCCTCCCCATACAAACTCCTTGTTCGTATGTGGAGGCTTTGTTAGGGACAGCAAGAGAAGTGAATAGTGGGGATGGATGTCCCAACAGGACAGAATAGACCCTATAGTATATGACAGGAGCTAAAGACCAGCATGGTCCATCTAGTCTGCCCAGCAAGGTAGCAAGAGTAGTTGCACCCTCTGCTCCATGCAGGTCGCTCGTCCCCATGCCTTTGTTTAGGGGTGTACCCACCGCTCTGTGCAGGTCACCTCTACTTATTAAGATATCAGAGACAGTTTAGTTTATTTTGATTTTATCGTGTTTCTATAAAGGGATCCACTGTGTCTCTCCCATGCCATTTTGAATTCTATCACTATATTTGCCCCCCCCCCCCACTATTATGAACCGATTATTCCTTTAAAACCACATCACCATTCTAAGTCAGTGCTTTCATTGCGAAGAACTTGTAGTAACATTATAGCAATATTGTAACAAAAATTAAAGTCACTACTTGGCTCAATTCAAAGGCATCATGCCAGCATTTCACTGTCACTCTATTCACTTTTCACATATAGAAACAGTGTAGCAGCATTGTAACAAAAAAATTAGTCACTACTCAGCTCCATTCAAACGAAGATATCTTGCCAGCATTTCACTTTCACTTTGCTTTATCCAGCTCGACGCTAGCAACTTTCTCAAATATTTTGCCATATGTTGTATACTTACTCATATTGTGAAGTATTGTGTGCTGTGCTGCAGTATCAAATCAAGTTAACAGTTAAGAGAACACCAACTTTTATCCCAACCTGCCCGCAGGTTTCGTTTACTGCTTCAGGGGTTTAGCGTTTCTTTGTCAGTCTTTTAGCACACAATTCACCTTTGAAAAACAGCAGAAGTTCAGCATGGTTCTAATGGTTCTTTCACCTCTATTTTTTGTAGGTTTACATATGTGTGCTGATATTTGTAATAGATATTCCTTTTGTGAGGGGGATTTATTTTTCTCTTTTGGAAAGGTTTAGTTTCCCTTTACCTCTAGGTTTTTTTTTCTGTATCAAAGTAAATAAAGAGCCCAAATGCTAACAGCAAACAGAGCAAGGCGCATGTCATAATGCTGTTATTAGTGACTACTGCCTATACATACAGAGCAGAAGCCTGTGAGGGGGCTCTCCAGTACCCATGTTTATCAATCACACAAGTTCTGGACTTGTTTTGTTCCCTTTTTTTTGGAGGAGTGACCTAGTGGTTAGGGCAGCAGCCTAGATCAAGAAGACCAGGGATCAAATCCCACTAGCACTCCTTGTGGCCTTGAGCAAGACACTTATTTATTTATTTTATTTATTTATTTACATTCTCTTATATAACGTGCTATTCTGCATCAGTGCGGTTTACATTGAACAAACTGAAATTACATTGAACAGGGCATTATAACTTGGAGATAACTATTTTACAGGGAACATGGGCTATGGAGGGTTAAGTGGCTTGCCCAAGACCCTCTATTATCCCTCTATTGCCTCAGATACGAACTTAGATTGTGAGCCCTATGAGAAAAGACTTGAAGACCTAAATATGTACACTCTGGAGGAGAGGAGGGACAGGGGAAATATGATTCAGACCTTTAAATACTTAGAGTATTAATAAACAAACCTCTTCCAAAGACGGGGAAGCTGTAAAACTAGAGGGCATAAAATGAAGCTGCAAGGGGGTAAATTGAAAGGCAATGGCAGGAAATACTTTTTCACTGAAAGGGTGGTGGATGCTTGGAATGCCCTGCTGATGGAAGTGGTGGGGGCATATACAGTGACAGATTCAAAATGGCATGGGACAGACACAGTGAATCCCTTTATAGCAACAGGATAAAATCAAAGTAAACATAACTATCTCTTATATCTAAACAAATAGAAGTGACGTACATGGAGTGGTGGGTACACCCCTAAACAAAGGCATGGGGAGGGGTGACCTGCACGGAGTGACAGGTGCACCTACTTTGCCGCCTTGCTGGGCAGAATAGATGGACCATGCTGGTCTTTATCTGCCGTCATATACTATGTTACATTTGAAACACTCTCCCTGAACATTTACAAGCTATCTCTGACCTTAAGGATTTCCTGAAGGATCTTAAAACATACCTCTTCAGTAAATACTTTGATAGCGATACCTAAAACCCCTTCCTCTCCACTTACACACCTCCACTAGTTAATGATCACCCCTACCCCTCTGCTGCACCTAGGTCCATCAGCCACTGCCCGTGTAACCTAGATGTAAAGTATCTAGTATTCCACAAATGAAAGGAGCATGTCCTTACCATAGAGCTGGGATGACCAACCTATAGCTCATGCGCGAAACGTAGCGCATTGCATGATTGGAAGTGGCGCATTGCCGCGGTAAGGGCTGCTTCTGGGCGTGTGGAACCAGACAGTGTCTTAGCGCGGCAGTCGGTGGGTGAGTGGGCTGACAGTTTCTGAGATATTTCTTCTTTCTGAAAGTTGTCACATAGTTCATGTACTAAACAGCAACTAGTATGAGATACAAAGTTGGAATGGTGACCCATAACTGACCACATAGTGCAGTACGGGCCGGCCCATTGATTATGGGAATTGTAGCATTTCAGGGCAGCGCTGCTTTTTGCTGTCAGGGGTGTTTGGAGGGCGGGAACGACGTAGGGGGTTTTGCTCCTCGCGTTTTCTTGTTTTGGAGGGGGGGGGGGGAAAGCCTTCAGACTCAAGTTTTTGGATAGAGTTTAAAAAAACAAAACAACATGATTTATTTAGGACACATCTTTTAGCGAATGTCATCTTTCACATTAATCTGTTTTCAGTTAAAAATTATTCAGTAAGACTAGGAACAAATTGCAGAAAACGAGCAAAAGAAAAGCAGAAAGTGATAGATACATTACAAGCTTGGCGAAATCAAACCAGACTCGAATGTCTCATTAAAGTAAGTAATGTTTATCTTGTCTTCATATTAAATAATAAAATGTAAAAATGCTAAATATGTCCATATTAACATATTTTAAAGAACTGAATGGGGTACAAGTGTCGTATGGCGCATCTGAACTAGTGCATGAAAAAAATGGCGCATGGAATGAAAAAGGTTGGCCACCCCTGTCATAGAGCTTATCTGCACCTTCATAAATAAGAATAAATCCAACTTAACATCCGATATTCTCACTTCCTTAAGAAGAGCCAGATGCTGATATCCTAGCTCTGGACCACAAAAAAGAAATTGTAGTGTATGGACACACAACATCTCAGTCAGCATTTTGGGTACGATTTGCATGTTTGAATATGTGAGTGTGATGAACTTTGAGTGGATATGTATTGCTTGTTTGAACATCTGTAGAGGTTTTGGGAAACTTTGAATGCTAATAGGGAAGGATTGAGGGGTGCGATGTTAGAACCTTGCTCTGTTTTGGGTTCTTTAAATTTTGAGTAAGACACTGGAGGGATAGCTCTTAAAAGAGCGTGCATGCACGGCATTCGTTTGTAACTCCAATAGAGCATGTATTGCCGGTAGCAGTAGCTAGAAGATGCAGATTTGGTGTAGCAGGTATGTTGTCAATTTGGAAGGGGGCTGCTTTTGTTTCCAGGTTGTATGTGTTGTAAGGGGGGCTTTGATATTAGGAAGGTGGTTGTGAGTTTTGTGAATAGTATTTTCAGTTTTAAAAGTCATTGGGTGTGAGTGGCTGAGTGATTGGGGCTGGTTGCTTGATAGCTCTTGCCATAGTTCTAACTCATTCTGAAAGATCTGAAAAGAGATGTGTATGTGTGTCTATTTGTTCATTATTTTGCTTTTTATTCCTCACAGCATTATTCATGCACTTGAGACCTGACCCCCTGAGGAAACATTAGGCAAAACACCTGAGTAGGCATCTTGAGCGGCACTGGGGATTGTCTGTTAGGAATAGCTGCTCTTTTGAGCTACATTAAGCTAAGTGCTGATAATTTTAGTTGAATTGTGTGATCAATTTCAATTGAATTTTTGTGTCTCTACAACATGAGAGTGGTGGAGTTGGCAGGTATGCTCTGAAGGGTGAAAGGCATGTTTATAAATGATTGGAAGAAGCAAAAGAAAAATATGAGTAAAAAATAAACACATTGAAAGGAGTTTTTCTGGATTGTTGATGTACTGAGGATAAGTCACGGCCTGAGTATTATTTACCAAGTGCCTATGACTTTGACTTCCTAGATTTTCTGAGATCCTTTTCTCCTTCTTTTTAAATGAACGAGTTTGAACTTGAGGAACCTTTTGGAGTGATGATTTGATTTTGATGTCATTTCACAAACGTGAACGTCTCTGAACTGTACTCTTGCAGTACCAGGTACATAGATGTCCCAGCTGAGGTAATTCAGAAGTGGGGTGACTATGTTATGAGATTAGCATGTCCTGGCTGGCCATTTCAGATAATCAAACGTGCCGCAGCCATGAAATGAGCACTTTTTTGTACCTTGTTCATGGTACAAGCACATCAGACCCTGGATGCCTCAGCAACGAGGGTCTGATGTGCTTGTGGCATTCTGAAAACGCACCATGACGGGCATCTCCCTTGCTCCCCTCAGGGTGTGCCCCCACCACGCATACCTCCATTTTACCTGGACCTTCTTGGGCCCGGAACTTCTATATACCCAACTCTCTAAAATGGCTCTGGGGATGTCGCCATGATTTGTACATCTGCATACCTGTTTTCAGATGTCCACAGCACAAATAGAGCTTCTAAAATTCACCCATAGTTTATATGTGTCCAATTTAGAATCTGCATAAGAGGTTTTATATACAAGTTAAAACCGGTGACAAAATCCCTCTTGAAGAACTCCTGATGGTAGGGGCCGCAAATGTGGTACTACTGTGCCCCACTGAACACCTTGTACTCTGCTTAAAAATCGTGTAACCCCTTAATATGGTAGAATTGAAGTCTGAAACACTAAGAATCATGATCCATTGTGTCAAAAGCTGCTAGTATGTCTAGCAATGTAATTATGTAGATCCGACATCCAGGTTCCTATACAAATCATCAGTTAGAGACAGAAGGGCAATCTCCATGCAGAAATCTGAGTGGAAGCCAATTGCTTTTCCACCAGAAAATGGTTTGCCTTCAGATTGTTCACTAACTGAGCAGTACTATTTTATCTATCAATTTGCCTATAAACTGCAGATGGGCAATTGGTCCATATGGTTTGGGAACATAAACTACTGAATATCCATATTTGATGTTGGAACAGTTATTCTGGCAATACACCCTCATTAAGAGAGGAATTTGTAGTGGTAGCAATAGTGGCACAAACACTTCTTTAAGCTTTTTAATCAGGATGACTGGCGTGACATCCTATAGGGAACCATTTGGCTTAATGCTTGAGAACAACATCAGAGGTTGTTCTGCAGAGTGCAGTATAAATGACTCAAGGGATGGCAAAACCCCCTGTATATGTATGTCCTGGCCTTCCACTAAAGCTACCTTATCTTTCAGGGCAACTATTGACTGCAAAGTGTTCAGTATAGAATTTTTAATATACTGGACTTAATCATAAAACATTTTAGCCAGCAAATCAACGTTATCAGAATCAGATGTAGTGCCATCATCCTGCCTAGCTGTACAACTCAAAATGTTTGTAGTGTTATCCCTTGCCATAAGAATTCATGCTGTAAATTAATCCTTCTTAACATTCCTGATCTCCTTGTTATATAATCTTACATGTTCATATTCCACTCATTCTATCAAACCATAGGCCTTATGCCAGTTTTGTTCAGCCGTGTAGTATGGCACTTTAAATTCTAGGCTCGCCTTCAAACCAATGTTCCCTCTAATTTTCTGTAGGCTGTGTGTGCATAAAATATCAGCTGTGCAGCTTTTGAAGGAAGGTTAAATTTCTGTGCGCCACATAACGACACTCGGAGTTATATACTTTTAAATTTGACTGCACGTCAGAATACAGTATGTACACCACATCGATTTTAATCAAATTAAATGAAAATAGACGATTACTTAAATGAAGTGGAAAATTTCTAGTAATTACAATCACAACTTTTAAATTTTAAGACGTCTGTGTTGTTTTCTATCAGAATCAGAACCGTAATTTTTGTGCACTCTGTTGTAAAGTATGTGTGCTCGCTCGGCGAGGTGTGCGCATGCGCACACGCGCACAGCTTAGAGGGAACAGTGCTTCAAACCAAGCAGCTGATTTCTTAAATTTCATAGGCAATTCTTGTATGGCTGCAATACTATCTAAAGAGAAACCATTTCCAAATTCCAGCAGATTAAATTTAATCTCTACTGAACCATTCACAGATCCACAGCAGATTTTAAAGTATCTGATAAATGAGTTGCTGTTAAATCTTTCCTCTTACAGACTGTGTTCTGCTCTCTCAGTACATAAGAAAGAGCTACACAACTTCATATCAAGGGGGTAATCAATGAATGATCGGACTGTACGACGGGATCTTTTTGAAGATCATTAACTCTAAATCAGTGGGAACTCAAGTTACACAAAAAAGTAGATCCAATATGAGTTGGAGAAGATATCATCTGAACATATCCTAACATCTGTTATGTGTTCAGAAAATACAATATTAGATCATCATTGGTCTCTAAATCAGGCAAGTTAAAATCGCCCAAATATTATAACATCCTGAAAATTTGTACTCACATTGGGGGTCATTCTGCACAGCGTTTAGCGGGAATGTACATCCAGTTTGGACGTACATCCCCTGCTAATCGCTTGGGGCCGATTCTGGCCCATGAGCTTCCCACATGTAAAGAGAAGATGTGCAGGGAACTCTGGATGGGGGCGAGAGGGGGAGGGCTGGAGGTGGAGCATAGGTGAGGCAGAGGCGGGCCCATGACCCTGGACGTACAGAGCTGATTCTGGTCACGGCCCTGAATGTCCTGGAATAACTCTCCCTGAGGAAGGGGATTGGTACTGGAGAAACCCCCCCCCCCCATGAAGAGGTGAGGAGCACCTGGAGGTTCTCCGCAGCCCGATCCCGGCCCAGGCAGGCTCCTTTGGGGGTTGGGTGGTGGGGAACAGCTTCTTTTAACTTCTGTGGGGGATCGGGGCTCCTACATGGCGTCCCAATGCCATGGCGATGGGATGCCACAGAACCGGGCTCCATGCAGGAGCATTGGGAGAGTTAGACAGGGAGGGAGCTGTATGTGCAGTGAGCCAGAATCGTGGCCTGTCCAGCCCATCCAAGCCCTTTGCCCCGATTTTGCTCCCTTGGGAACATCTAGCTCCCGTGGGTGCAGAAGCGAGACCAAATCCAGCCCATCCAGATTTTGGACATCTGGATGGGCCCCAATCGGAATTGGCCTCATTGAGACAGCCCCCTCCCCCCCCCCCCCACTTCCCCACCTCAGCAATATTCACAAGAAAAAATAGAATAATGTACTAGGCACAAACCCGCAATTGTAATGGTATCATTAATATTCAATCATGCCTCAGTTATACAGAACATTGCAACATTTTGCTCTACGATAAAATCATGAAGAAAAGCAGCTTTGGACTGAATTTCTCTAGCATTTTTCACTGATGCTTCTGATATGAATATAACCACACCATTTTTTCTAGTCAGGTTAATACTCACAGGTCTGCGACTAAAAAGCTGTTTGATTATTTTCATCTAATTTCCATGTATTTTGGTGTGCTGAAAACAAATAAAATATTGAAAAAACTCCTAGACGTCATGATTTGCCACAACATGCAAAATTGTCTTCAAATTTATCAATTTTTTTCAAATTACTATTAATTAATTCAAATTACTATTAATTAATTCACATAAGTGCATTTAAAATATAAAATGCCAAAAAAAACTTAAAGGGGTTGTCCGAGTTATGTAAAAAAAAATAGCACTGTAAATCTGATGGTCAGCAATATATACATAAGCTAAGCAAGTTTTAAGTCCGTGCTTCTAATGGTAGAAGGACTTAATCTTTCCTGAAGAATCCAGTGGGAGGGAGACACAGGGCAGATAGCAGCAGCTCTGGTCAGTGCAGGGGGGCGTGGCCAGCACTGTGACGTCTTGTGTACAGACACAGAGCTGCTCTCTCCTGCATGCCACACTTGTGCATGAATCATCATCAGGTTCTTGGTTCTAGGCTGTTCACACTTTTTCATCGCAATTCGTGTTAGCTCGTCATTCTTCATCTGTTATGTTATGGCTCCGCGAAAGTGTATTAATTCGCCAGACAGTTTCTGTTTCATCTGTGGTGAATATACAGTGTTGAAGCAACAGCAGAATATTACAGACTTTGTGAAAAAAGTATACTTTACATACTTTGGACTAAAAATTGGAGATCAAGATAAAGTCTGGACACCTCATAAAGTGTGCAAACGGTGTGTTGAGGACCTCCGAAACTGGTTCAAGGGTAAGAAAAAATCTTTCCGTTATGGGATTCCTATGGTATGGCGAGAGCAAAAGAACCATAGTGACGACTGTTACTTTTGTTCATGAGATGTGAAAGGGTTTAATTCCAAATGGAAGCATTCCATTTCATACCCCAATCTTCACTCGGCAATTCATCCCATCCCCCATGGCACAGATATACCAGTACCCAAGCCTCCTGCTACCTTGGAAGAGATACCTAGCTCCAATGAAGGTGAAGTCATACCTTAACCAGATGACGAATCAAGTTCTGACTTTGAAGATGATACAAGACCAACATTGTTTTCTCAGGAGGAGATGAATGATTTGGTAAGAGACTTGAATCTTCCCAAAGATGCCGCTGAGTTACTCAGATCAAGGCTGAAAAGCAGGAATTTATTGTTGCCAGGAGTGTCATCTTCATGGTTCAGACATCGTGAAAAGGAGTTCGTTCCTTACTTCGCCCAGGAAGACAAGTTGGTTTATTGCATCGATGTCGAAGGTCTGATGGGTCAATTTAAAATCCAATATGATTCAGAGCAATGGCGTCTTTTTATAGATTCTTCAAAAAGAACTCTCAAAGCAGTTTTACTCCACAACGGTTTTACGCTTCCATACCTGTAGTTCATTCCGTACACTTGAAGGAAACCTACGAAAACTTGGAATTGGTTCTTCGTAAACTTAAATATGAAGACCATGGTTGGCAAGTGTGTGGGGACTTGAAGGTCTTGTGCATGCTGCTCGGGCAACAAGCTGGGTATACCAAATATCCTTGTTTTCTGTGTCTATGGGACAGTCGAGACCGACAAAATCACTGGACCAAGAAGAGTTGGCAGCTGAGGGTGCTGTCGGTGAAAAAAATGTCCTCCGAGAAACTTTGGTACCTTCCCATAAAGTTCTTCTACCACCTCTCCACATAAAATTGGGATTGATGAAGCAATTCGTAAAATCACTTCCAAGAGATGGAGAATGCTTCAAATACTTGGTCACCAAGTTTCCAGGCCTGTCGGCGGCAAAATTGAAGGAAGGTGTGTTCGTCGGACCAGACATTAGAAGGCTTATAGTTGATCAAGAGTTTGTCAATACCATGACGGATCCTCAAAAAGAAGGGTGGATTGCATTTAAAGAAGTCATACAGAAATTTTTAGGCAATAACAAAGATTCTCACTACAAAAAGATCGTCGGACGAATGCTGAAAGCATTTCAAGCTTTAGGTTGCCTGATGAGTTTGAAAGTGCATTTCCTCCAGTCCCACCTTGACTACTTTCCTGAAAATTTGGGAGCTGTGAGTGAGGAACAAAGTGAACGATTCCACCAAGACATTAAAGAGATGGAAAGGAGATACTAGGGAAAATGGAGCATTACAATGATGACAGACTACTGTTGGATGCTTCAGAGAGACATTCCTGATGCTACTCACAAGCGTAAATGCACCAAGAGGAGCCTCACAAGGAAGAAGAATCGAGTTTAGTGTGTGTAGGTGAGCTCATTTCAGTTCAAAAAAGGATTTTCATGAAAATATTTTTATAAAACTTTAATTTTATAAGTCTAATTCCATTTATTTTGAGGTATTGCCTTATTTAACATAGTTACCTAAATTGTCAGGAAACGTGATGTCCTATGACAAAATGGAGGTCATTTTTGGATTCAGCGCACCAAAAAACATAAAGATTACGTGGAATAACCAAAACAGCTCTTGAAAAAAAGTTTTTTGCAGACCTGTGTTACTTATTGGGAAGATCGAGTGCTCATCATTGATGGTGAATATTTCAAGAAGATTTTCCACGCATAAAATGCCTCTTATAAAATGAGGTCAACCCTCAAAGTATGCACAGTACACTTAGGAACATACTTGTAGAATAGGCATGCTCAGGAGAAGAGGAGCCTGGGTGGAGTCCTAATTTCCAAACATATTTTATAAAATACATACACACATATTTTGCACACTTAGGGGTCTCTTTACTAAAGAGTGGTAATGGTTTTGCATCTACTGCACTGCATATGTCAAAATGCTGTGTGGTAGGTGCAAAATCTGTGCAATAAGTGCAAGGGGTGTGGCAAGCATCTGCCGTGCAGATACAGTTGTGGTCATCGTTATTGGCATCCTTGTAGTTCAACCCCTTAATGTCCAGTATCTCCTAAAAAAAAAAAAGTGGCCAGTGAAATGGCTTTGGACTATATATGTGATTGCATGCTCTAATCTTGACTGGGCATCAAGTAGCAAAATCCAACCTTAGCTCTTTGACTCCAATTTTCTAAATTCAATTAATGAATTAAATTGAAAACACATACACAGAATTATATCAGTAATAGTACTACTTAAGGTCTTAAGGGAGAAACTCATAGGCCTCCAAATTTGAGCAGTCTCCTGTGATCTCTCTCAAGCTAGGCCACAGTACCTTCTTTTATTAGGAAGAAAACTGCTACATTCTATAATTTTGTCTTATTACTGTACATCAAGTTTCTGTTTTACAGATCAAGCTAAACACTACGTTACAGATCATAATTAGGCACAGACATTGCTCTCACTTAATCAGGACAAGCAAAAGCATTGTGTCTCCATAATAAATCTCTCTCAATCTCATTTGCAATTACGATATTGGCTTCTCTACTACATCTCTCCAGGCTGCTAGAGTGTTAGCAAAATTCCAAGCCATATTATTAACTCTCAGAGGGCCCTGGTACCCTACTTTGAGTCCCTTTCAACAATATGCACACATATTTGACACATAAAAGAATCAAATAGAACAAGACCAATTAAAAAAGGACATAGTATAAAAACTAGGACATTGCAAGGACATAATTATTATCACCTTTATAAACAATTCAAATCAGTTTGAACAGAAGAACCACATTCCCACTGCAATAAAATTAGATGCAGCTGTGATCAATTGTCAATACTCACATGACTTGAATAAACCAATGAATGATGGTTCTAATGTTTAAAATGGCCACATTCACTCCCTGTTCCATTTTCTTAATGGTGAGGACAAGAGAGCTGCCTAAAACTGTCAGAACAGCCATTATCACCAAACATCAAACTTCAAAGGGGTACAAGGTCATCTTCCCCTCTCTGCCCCTGATCCTGTGACTGACATCCAGGACAGGAACACCAAAGGCCCAACAAGGGACAAGAACCACCATAGCCACCAACGAGGCCCCGAACTCTCCGCCAGCTGCAGGGAATATGGAGGTAAGCCCCTCTCCCTGCAGCCACATCATCAAGCCGGCCTCCAGCGTGTATAAGGGCAGCTCTCAGTGGGACACAGTCTCAGTGGGACACAGTCTCTCTGCCCCCGATCCTGCAACCAACGTCCAGGACAGCAGCATCAAAGGCCCAAAGAGGGACAACAACCACCGCAGCCACCAACGAGGCCCTGAACTCTCTGCCAGTTGCAGGAAGTGTGGAGGTAAGCCCTTTCTCCTGCAGCCACATCATCAATTCAGCCTCCAGTGCATATAAGGGCAGCTCTCGGCAGGACACAGTCTCTCTGCCCCCGATCCTGTGACCGACGTCCAGGACCATATCATCAAGCTGGCCTGTAGTGCATATAAGAGCAGCTCTAGGCTTTGGCTTGGCCCTTGGGCATGGAACATATCATTAGGATGTACATTATAAGCACTGCATCCCACAGTCTTCTATAAGATAGCTGTAACTTTCTGAGGTAAGGGGATCTCTCATTACATTTCGATCATTACTTCTAACTGTGAGTACTTAGGTTGTCATATTGACTTACTCTGCACCACTGATCCTCAGACCTAACCCACAAAGTCTATGGGAACATTAGAAATCATGCCAGTCCTCTGCTGCCTCCTTCACATCCTCTTATGTACTGTATTATTACTCTCTCTCATCACATAGACCATATGCTTTACTGCTAGCCATTGCCAAATCCCAATCATCCGTGACTATGGAATTCCAGGTATAAGATCTCCACCTCAGAGAATAAGAAATAGAACTCAATCTTATCTAGTTCAAATACTAAGCATTGATGCAGCCTCCATGGAGCAACATATTACACTAGAAAATCTCCATGTTACCCTTAAGTGTATCCTCATCAATGCATGCTCAGCCAGAAATAAGACATAAATCCTCACTGACTACCTAATGGATTATGATACTGACATGATGTGCATTATAGAGACATGGTTTATCGAAACAGACACTATATTTGTCAATCAACTATTACATCCAAAGTATGACATATTTAACTGTCACAGAATTGGTCGCGAGGAGGTGGTGTATGCATACATGCAAAAAGGAGCTTACTATTTAAACTTGTATTCACATCGAGCACAGATGGAATTGATATGTTAACCATATGTTACCTATCACTCACGTGATTCATTATGTATATTAGTTCCACTGTTCATTGTAACAATCTGTTGTTGAAATGTATACCACTGCCCCGGTGAAAAGTGGTATTAAAAAACAATAATTTCCAATAAACAGAACTCAGTATGCCTCACTTACAGATCACCCACTTCAAGTAATGAAGAGCTTGCAACACTCCTTGAAGTAGTATGTTCACACACACAAACAAACCCAAATTGACCACTGACACTCTTGGGAGACTTCAACTTATCCTCTGTTCTACAGTAGCAAGCTAAGGGCTTCACTGATGCAATGGAGTACTTAAATTACACGCAAGTAGTACAACACTCATCACACAGTAAAGGTAATACCCTTGATCTAATATTCCTCCCATCACAATTTCTACAGAGATCTGCTGTTCCTAGCCCTCAGCTGACACAGGTTCCTTGGTTGGACCATGGCACTCTTTTTTTCCACATTCCTTACCAGTTGCAAGAAACCACCAATATACAAAAGGATTTAAACCTCCACTGACTTAAACAATTTGAGAAGTCCTTCTTCCAAGACATAATCCCTTTGCTAAGGGCTGACTTCAATGGCCTTGACGTCATTGTCTCGAAATGGTATTAATCTATTGGCACCAATGAAATTGCACCTCCTCATAATACAAAGAGAGCACTACACCGCAGTCATATGCCCTGGTACTCTGCAGACCTGAAAAAGCTTAAACATGAGCTCAGAAAAGCGGAGTATAAATGGAGACATACCCATGAAGATCAAATCAAGACCAATTACCTACATGCCCTACATTTATATTGAATTCAAGCCAATCAAGCAAAAGGAGAGTACCATACAAAAATTATAATGAAATCACTAAACAAACTTAGAGAGCTATATGACATTGTTAAGTCTTGGGTAAATGAGAACAAGCAAACATTGTCTCTAACTATCCATGAAGCACAAGCACCTGCTTCATACTTCCAATCCAAACTCCTTAATTCTCCTCCAGCTATAATTAAAAATAGCATTCAAGCCTGTACTTCCAGCCTACTTCTGTCATTCAGCCCAGTTACACCTGAATACCTTGAAAACATAATAAGTAATCTCAACACCACTACATCTCCTCTGGACCAATGCCCGGTAAGTTGGCTCAAACTGGCAAGAGTGGAGCTAGCGCCAACTCTATGTAGAATGATACACCTGTCATTATCTCAAGGATATCTATTTTCCAGACTCAAGACAGCATCCATCCGTCCGATTCTAAAAAGCCCTAAACTGGATCCATCAGAGCCAAGTTCATACAGACCAATATCTAGCTTACCCTTCCTGGCAAAAATAATGAAAAAGATTGTCCAAATCCAATTGCAGGATCACATCAACTTAAATGCACCCTTCGACCTACAGCACCATGGATTCCAACCTGGCAATGGAGTTGAAACCCTACTAATCTCACTAATGGATAGACTGATAAAAGGCATAGAAAAACCTCAGCAGGGTTTCGTCCTCATATTTCTGGATATTGCTGCAGCATTCGACACAATATGTCATGACATACTTATACAATGATTATAATGCCTTGGTATCCATAACCTAGCCCTTAAATGGCTTTGCTCCTACCTCTCTGGCCATTAAGAAAAAGTTAAATCGGGAACCAATACCTCTGACCTTTACACTCAAAAGCAAGGTGTACTCCAAGGCTCAACACTTTCAGCCCTATTTTTCAACATTTATATCCAACGAATTTGCGACGTCATCCGTTCTCATGATATCTCCTGTCATCTCTATGCAGATGACGACATGATTTATGCTCCCTTCTCAACCTACTAATGCAAACGTCACATCAATAGCAAACTGCTTCCATGCAATTAACCATTGGCTTTCTGAACACCGACTCACAATTGACTACAATAAAACCAGGATCCTCTTTATAAACAGAGATAAACACTTCTCCCCACCAATTACATTAAGAGTTGGCAATGTAGATTTGCTGGTTAAACCTGAAGTCAGAAACCTTGGAGTAATCATTGACCAGCACTTCACATTACAATCTCACATAAATAAAGCAACAAAAATCATATACAATAAAATTCAGACTCTCTGACATCTGCGACCCCTTCTTGAGACTAAGGTTTTCAGATTTATCTTCCAAGCAGTGATACTCCCCCACATAGATTACTGAAATGCAATCCTCCATTGTATACCGAAAAGTCATTTACATCCACTGCAACGGGCCCTGCATGCAATTGCAAGAAACCTCATTCGTGCACCCAGATACAGCCACATCACCCCTATTCTGAAGGAACTTCACTGGCTACCCCTGTCTAGCAGAATAAAATACAAAAACATAATGAACATTTTCAAAATCTATCATGAGTTATCCTCGCTTTACCGACAATCTATTATAGCGAGAACCGAATAATCAGCATAGAAGAAGCCCTGCGCAATATCTACTAGCACTCCCTTCAGACTTCATCAAATTCAACCAGACAACCACTTCCCGTGCATTCTCCTTATATGCGCCCAGCCTTTGGAACTATGTACCTGGACACATAAGAGCTAACACTGATACTATAACTTTCTGGAAGTTTTTAAAAAACTTTTCTCTTTACAGAACACTTTGGAGGCATAACTTAGACACTCTCCTAGCCATGAAATTCATGAGTAGTGAATTCTGGTCTACCCACTAGTTGCACCCTGATCATTTCCATTCGTAGATGACTTTATTTCCTAAATCCATGTCTCCCTATCATTCTTACTGTAACTAAATAACTTGGTTGAATGTTAAATGTTGAATATAAATTCTAAGTTTATAAATACCTATGTTAAGTTGATAGTTATCTATAAAAACATGTTCCCTATAATGTTATGTTTTCTATAAACTGCCTTGGTCATTGGAAATGCGATATATAAGCCTATTAAATAAATAAAATCAATCAATCAATCAATACATCTCCAAAGAGCTTTGGATTTCTGTGTCTACAGTTTTCACTGTTATTAAGAAGTTTTCTGCTCATGGAACTATCAAGAACCTCCCAGGATGTGGTGGAAAGAGGAAAATTAATCCAAGAAGTCTTCAAAGGTTAGTGCGAGCCATTGGAAAAACACCACATACAATATCCAAAGAGCTTAAGGCTGACCTAGAGAAATCTGGAGTGTTGGCTTCAACCTGGACCATACGCTGCACACTAAATAAAGAAGGACTTCATGGGCAAAGGCCAAGGAGGACTCCACTGCTCAAAGGCAGATATAAAAAGGCATGTCTGATCTTTGTCCAAATTTACCTTGAGAAACCACAATCCTTCTGGGAAAATGTTCTGTGGACAGATGAAACCAAACTTGAGCTCTTTGGCAATGCATTTACAGTTGAAGACATAGCAATGCATGTACAGTGATACATTTACAGTTGAAGACATGAAGCTTATAAGGAAAAACAACACACTTCCTACATTTAAATATGGTGGAGGTTCCATAATGCTGTGGGGCTGTTTTGCTGACTCAGGAAGTGGTGGCCTGGAACATATTAAAGGAATCACAAAGCCGGAGGACTACCAAGGTATTTGGGAGCGAAATGTGCTACTTCGTGTCAGAAAGCTAGGTCTGAGTCTAAAGTCATGGGTTCTCCAGCAGGACAACGATCCAAAACATACATCCAAAAGTACAAAATAATTTATTTATTTTATTTTATTTAACAGTATTTATATACCTCCTTTTCCTAAAATCAAGGTGGTTTACATTGAACTCAGTTGTTTACATTGTAACAATATGATTTATCTTCAACTCTGTAACTTGGATACATTGTTTATGACCTCCCCCTATGCACATCCCTTCCCCAAAATATTTCAATCATTAATAGTTTGATTCTTAATTTATTTACAAGTGTAACTTATCTACAATTTCTTATGTGCTTATGTGGTGTTGGTCCTTATTCATTGTCTGATGCCCGAGTGGAGGGAGTGTTTGTATTCTGTGTAATGTTCCCAAGGTATTCAATAAACAGGAATGTTTTTAACTTTTTCCTGAAGTCCCTGGTGTCCTTCGTAGTTCTGACATCCTCAGGGAGGGCATTCCATAAACTTGATTCATACAGTGATAAAGCTCTGTCAGATATGGTCTTCCTTGTCTTGGGTAATTCAGCTGGAGTAGCTAGTGTGTTTTTACTGTTTGTTCTGATTGTACGGCTTTCAGAATATCTTGTTATCAGTCCCTGACGTGACTCAGCTGATTCTGTAGTATTTTGAATATGTTCAATGTTGCCTTGAATCTTGCACGACTCTTTATTGGAAGCCAGTGTAGCTGAGCCGTATTGGGGTTATGCTTTCTTGTTTGTTTTTTCCTGTGAGGATGCGGGCTGCAGTGTTTTGTACCGTCTGCAGCAAGTGGGTGGTGGTAGGCCTAGGTACAACGAGTTGCAAAAGTCAAGCAGTGGCATGACTACTGCTTGTAGGACTGTTCTGAAGTCATTATAACCTAGGAGGGGCTTTAGTTTACGTATAGGTTTTAGTTTATAGTATGCAATCTGTGTTGTTTTGTTGATTTGTGCTTGTACTGTAGGTTCAGGCTCCAATCAATGATGACTCCTAGGTATTTCGCTTCGCTTTTGACAGCTAAGTGCCTGTCATTTAGGACTACAGTGTGAGTGCTTCTGTTTTGCTATAGTTTATGCTGAGGGTGTTGAGCCATCCTGAGACTTTGGTGAGGCATTCGGTTATTGCTGTGTAGTCTGGGGTCTCGGTATCAAAGAATGTGTACAGCATGATGTCATCAGCATAAATTTTATAGTAGATGTTATGTTTTTGTATGACCTCACAAACTGGCCAAATGTATAGGTTAATAGCAGGGTTGATATTGCTGACCCTTGTGGGACTCTTTGCTTTAGTGTGAATGGAGAGGGTTTGTCTTCCCCGCATTTAACATATTGCTGTCTGTCTTGTAATTATGATTTGAACCATTTTAACTATTGTTGAAGAGACCAGTCTCTTTAAGGCATTTTAGCAAGATGGTGTGTGACATAGAGTCGAAAGCAACTGTTATGTCAAGAAATATTAGAATCATGCCCTTTTTTATATTGTCTATTTCTCTGATAATGTGGTCAGTGAGTGCTGTTAGTAATGTTTCCACCCCATGGTTTGGCTTGAATCCATGTTGGTGTAGATTTAGTGGAGCATGTGCATTAATATGGTCCTTTAGCTGTAGCTGTATTGTCTTTTCCAGGATTTTTGCCATGAATGGTAAACTTAACACCGGTCAGTGTGATGTGGAGTCTGTCTTGTCAGCTGTCTGGCTTTATAAGATGGGCCTGAATGATGCAAGTTTAAGGGTTGCAGGTATTTGTGCCTGTGTGAGGGATGTATGTATTATTTTGTGTATGAAAGGGGTGAGCTCTTCCTTAGCTGACATTATCCATGTGACTGGACAGGGATTGTTTGGTGAGGTGGTTGAGTTCAGGGTTGCTATTGTGTGTGCTACTTGTTTGATAGTTTGGGTAGTGAATGCTCCCCATGTCCTATTATGGCTAGGATGGTTTTCGGGCTCAGATGTCAGTTTTGGCTGGGTTCTGTTTTGTTTCAATGTGAGGTAATCTGCTATTTGTTGTGGATTTATATTAGTTGAATTTTTCTGTGGGTGTTCCCTTGTTAGCTTGTGGACTTTTCCAAATAGTTCTCATGGTTTGTTTACTGCCCTCATCACCAGGTTGGTGTTGCATTCCTGTTTGCAGCCATTGACTGTGTTATTGTATCCAATCTGCATAGTTCCATATGCTTGTTGTGTATTTTGATCCTTTGTTTGTCTCCATTTCTACTCTATTTTCCTAAAGTTCCTTTTAGCTTCTCTGATTTCCTTTGAATACCAAGGGGTTGAATGTCTCTTATGTATTTTAGCTGTTCTGTGGTGGGGTGCAAGTGCAGCTTTTGAGATGGTATGGTTCCAGTTTTCCATTATATTTCCAAGGTCGGGAATGGCATTCTCTAGTTTTGGTAAAACTTCCTTCAGGAATTGATCTCTATTAAAGGTCTTGAATCGCCTCGTGTAATGTTGCTCCTGGGTGTGAATGTTCGGAGCGAGGACTGTTATGTGTAATGTTATTATATAGTGGTCAGACCAGGGAGTTGGTATTATCGCTGGGGGAGTAATGTGTTGTTTCATCATTGTTGATGGTAGAGAGATGAGATCTGGTGTGGAGCCTTGCCTATGTGTGGGCTCATGAATTACCTACATGTGATTCATGGCCTCCATTGCTCTGAGGAATGACCTAGCCTCCTTTTGGGTTGTGGAGTTAAGGCTGAAGTCTCCTAGGGTCAGCAGGGATTTATGAGTTGAGGAGAAAGAATATACTGTTTCCAAGATTGATGAGAGCTCTTCGGCTTTGGAGTGGGGAGCTCTGTAGGTGAGATAGAGTGTGATGTATTTGTTAGCTACATTCATCTGTACTGGTCATTGATATCGTTTTGAATTTGAGGTGAGTCTTGGCCAGTATCATCACTCCTCCTCTTCTCTCATTTGTTTGCAGGCAGTTATTGGCAGCGTAGTTGTGTGGAATGATCTGGTTCACTAATACTTGATCAGTTTCTGAGAGCCATGTCTCAGTTATGCACATTATGTCTGTGTTTTGGTCCTGAATGAAATCTACTATGGTATTTATCTTGTTTCTAACAGATCTTGCATTAATTAGTGTGCAGCTTACTGTGGCGTCCAGTATTGGGTTCTTGTTATTGGGCTCTGTTAGGTTGGTACATCTGATAGGTATAAGTCTTTGTGTGCGTCTAGGTGGATATTTGGTCGGGTGTTGCCATGGGGTATACCAATGTGTGATTGCTGGGAGTGGTATAAGCAGGGTATTGCAGTGATTTGGGAGGGCTCCTACCTGAACTATCATACATGTTATAAACTAGATTATGAGCAGGAAAGTAGCACTGTTTTTGGGACCCGTGTTTTCGCTGTCTCCTGTTCCTAGCTGTGTAGGTCAATGCACTCACCTCACTATTGCTACTATGTAGCGTAGCGTAGGGTTAAACGGGCATTTTTTCTCTTCTTGGTCTCTCCTATTGTCTGTCTTTTATCGCTGCTTGTCTTTGCTCTTGTATTTCAGCGTTGTTCATTGAGGTGGTAGTCGTTTGTTGAGAAACTAGCCTCGTGATGTGCCCCTCCTTGGTCCCCGCTTAAGGGCTACACCAAAGGGCTCTCTGGAAAAGCCCTCAGGCGCAGGCCTGCTAGGCGTGGGCACACCTGAGCCAGTGCTGCTTTTCAAACTTGAAAGTGTCCTTCCTCTTTGGCCCGATTGGCCTTGGTGGCGGGGGACAGGGAGGGGTTTCCCTTCCTGCTTCTCTCCCCGTTGCTTATCAGAGTTTGGGGGGCTGCAGTAGAGGTCTTCCTGTCCTGAGCCGGCGCTGCTTTTAAAACTTGAAAATGTCCTTCCTCTTCGGCCCGATTGGTCTTAGATAAAAAGGAACAAATGGACTGTTTTAAACTGGCCAGCAATGAGTCATCATCTTAATCCAATTGAGAACTTGTGGAAAGAGCTGAATTCTGCCATTAGTAAAAAAAAAACCTGGAAACATTCATGAGCTGGAACAAATCTCAGTTGAATAGTGGGAAAAACTACCAGCAGACAGAAGTACAAACTTATAGATGGCTACAAGAAACGTTTGGAGATTGTCATCACTGCCAAGGGTTGTGCAACCAAATATTAGTGAAGGGTGCCATTATTCCTGTCCAGGTTATGTTTTGGGGTTTTTTTCTCAGAAATTACTGTGTCTAAGTTGCACAGAAATCTTTTTTTGTTGTTGTATACCTTTGAATATATTCATAAAATATTATGATGACATACAGTTGGAATATTTCCAATTTTCCATGGATAAGCAGGAATGAAGTCTTCATGTATGGGTGGCATCGCTGATGGAGGTCTATGCGGGAATGCTCCCCAGCTTCTACTGGAAGCTTTTGGAAAGCTCCACTGCTCCTGCGTGTCTGTCTTCCTGCCTGCCGTGGCGCCATCTTCTCCAGTCTTCGTTTTCTACGGAGCCCCACAGATATGAATTGGTCGTCCACTGATAAACATTTTGTTTTTTCCCCTCCAGAGGTCTTTGTGTGCTTGTTTTAAACTTTTCTGGTCGCCATCAGTAGCGTCGGGTCTGTCAATCGCGGTTCCACCTTTGGGTCCAGCGCTTTTTGGGTAACCTTTTTCTTTTCTCGTTTTTCTCACATCCTGACTGGGCCTCTAGTTTCCTTTGAGCTGTTTGCTTTTGCCATGACCTCTGCCCTGACATGTTCTAGAAACTGGCAGCGGGTTCAAGAAATGTGCCAGGTCCATCTGATGCCTCCAGTGTCTGGGTCCTGAGAGGCCTGAAGGGTCGAGTGAAGCAGAGAGAATCCCCCTTGGCCAGAGGTCTATTTCAGTATCTTCAGTTGCTGGCATCAGTCTCAATGGCTTCCCTAGGTGCATCGACATCGAGGCATGGTACCCCGGAGCATCAGCCATTGTTGGTCAGTCTCTGCCTGAAAATGAAGAAGGACTTGACCGTGAGTTCATCGGCGTTGAAGTGGGCCATACGAGCACTGGACTATGTCTCTTGTACGTTGGCATTGAAGACCTTTCCAATGCGATGTCAAGAGCAATGGCCATGAACGGCCCATTCAAGTGCCCCAGAGAGAGGAATCTTCCACCGATGTCCCGATTCTCCTGCAGGGATGCCGGAGACATTGGTTGAAGCTGCTTAGGCCCAAGGACTTCAAGATCGGCAGCCATGGGGGAATGCCTTAAGGCACTCAAGGCCTGCATCGCATTGATGCTGGAATGACAGCTGACTGGTCCTTCAGTGCCCAAGGCATTGTCTTCGACCATTGTGCAACCGATCCTCGAAATGCATACTCTGCCTTCAGAGGCATCAACATCGGAGCATTGGAGAGACCCAATGCTGGTTCCTGGTGGGGCCATCTCTCTGAGTGCAATGAGACCCAATGCCCTGACAACAGCCTGAAAGCACTCAATGCCTCATCGATCCTGTCGATGCAATGACCCCCCTCAAAGCCGGAGGGAGTTCCTGGTAGAATCTCATAGGTACTTCATCCTCTCTCAGTCTGACTCTGATGGCTGGGTGACCAATGTGGAATTGGACAGACCTCTCCCCTCCACACAAATGGCGGAAGGCTCCTCCGGAGAGCATGTCCTCCCAGGATCTTGTGAGGCTATTGCATTTTCACTGGAGACAGAGGATGAGCCAGGACAGAAGAGTTGGAGATCATCCAGTACTCTTCGGTTCCTAAGGAAACAGTTATGGTGCCGGCATACCAAATCCTACAAGGGCTGCACCTGGGGATGCAGCAGAATCCCTTCTCTGCACCCTCAGTCAGTAGAAGACTGGACTCGATGTACCGGGTTCAGAATGCCCAGGAATTTGAGAAACCTCAGCTTTCGCACTGGGATTAACATGAGTAGAAAACTTAAATGGCCAGATAACAAACGCAGAAAAAAGAATTTTGGGCCTGATATTCAAAGTGATTAACGTGGTTAGAGACTGCTAACTGCATTAATTGTAGTGAACGGGATATTCAGCAGCACTAACATGGTTAATGCCACTGAATATCCATGGTGGCTGCTGCTGCAGTATGCCCTGATGCTAACTGGTTAGCATGGGGGTGCTATGGAGGTGGGACTCAGGGATAATTGGGAAGCAGTGATGTTGAGCCACTGCCCTGTTATCCCTCAGTAGTGAAAGATAGGCACAGGAAAGTCCATCCTAACTTTTGCCACTGAAGATAACTGGGCAGAGACTGATCATCACCGCTGCCGGTTAGCTTCCAGGTTTTGCAGCCTACCTGGATATTCAATGCTAGTGGCCAGATATAGCCCCGCATTGACTATATGGGTCTAAGATTCAGCGCCGGCGGCTAGCTGCTGTAGGAATGCTAGCATCAAAAGCTGAATATCTGGGCCCTTTATTTTTAATTTGGTGATTGCACTAAGTCAGTTTTTGATATTTATATCTGATATCTTTATATTTTTTACAGTATAGGGGGCAATGCATCACTGTGTCTATTTCTCTGGTGCTACACTGCATGAAGAGTCTGGCTTCTTGTGATTTGAGTTTAATTTTTGTTTACATATTTCTATTTTTAGTTTGTGGTTACTTATTCTATACTTGGTGAGGGTCTATCTGTGTTCTGTGTGAGCAAAAGAGGCCAGACGCTTAATGTCTGTGTAGGATCAATCTGTACTAATCTGGCTTGTTTAGTTTTCTCACTTGATGTATTGATGTTCTAGTGGCCACTACGGTTTTTGCAGTGCTGCCTGTTCCTACTTAGGTCCTCATTGTGCGATTCCTGCAAGTTAGTGTTCTTATGGTATGGAAAAATTGCTCAGATGTTCCTGAATGACTTTCATAAGCTTTTGTATTACTTCACAGTATCCCTAGTACTGGATTTTAGATTTGGATTTGCCTCACACGTTTCTCAGTGGTAGCTCAAAGTGAGTTACATTCAGGTATAGTAGGTATTTTCCTGTCTCTTGGGGCAGTGGCAGAAGTTCAGAATATGGACAATCAACCTTAGAAGATACAGAAGTGACTATAAGTGGACCCCTCTCATTTCCTAGGTGTTGCAGGAGTGATTGGGCAGAATTTACAAAATCTAAGCGGGGTGGATATTCAGTGGTGTTTGCTAGTTATTCTAACATGGCTAGCTGTCGCCACTGAACTTTAAATCTGGATATTCAATGCCTGGGCCATATTTGGCCCTGACATTGAATATTTGGGTTGCCCAGATTTGCAGGAAACTAATTGGGCCGCAGCAATATTAAGCTTCCGTGGCAAAAGTAAGGCCAGTCTTTGCTGCACCTTACTTTCACTGCCTTGCCATAACCAAGCAGCAATTCAATACTGCCACAGGCTGGCTATGACCGGTTGCCACCCCCGGAACATGCACAGCACCTGGGGATATTCAGCGGCATTAACCGCTGAATATCCTAGACAGAGGAATTAACAGTTAGCAGGTCTGCTAACCGCATTAATCCCTTTGAATACATCCCCCCACCCCCCAGTTTGTGCCTGAGGCAGTGGAAAGTTAAGTGACTTCCCCAAGATCACAAGGAATGGCATTGGGATCTGATCCCCCTGGTTCTCAGCCTGCTACTCTAACCGTCAGTAACAGCTCATATATATTTCAAGTATGTTTAGTTATTCCTGAATTACCAAAAACTAGCTGATCTGAAGCTTAGGGGCCATTTGTAAACTATCAAAAAAACAATAATTAAATTATT
Source organism: Ichthyophis bannanicus (assembly GCA_033557465.1). NCBI lineage: Eukaryota > Metazoa > Chordata > Amphibia > Gymnophiona > Ichthyophiidae > Ichthyophis > Ichthyophis bannanicus. The sequence goes on along the minus strand of CM066041.1, from coordinate 139,617,916 downwards.
TTATGGTTGCCAGTAACCACAGAATTTCTATTACAATGCTGTTGAACACCACTGTTCACATGGCCAAAAGGAAGATGCTGGTCTCGGGGGGGGGGGGGGGGGGGGGGGATGAGGGCTGGGAGTGACTGCTAGCCAAGTGTTAACGTACCTGCATATATTTCCAGAATACTTCAAAAACTATTCTGTTTAATATTTTGTATTACTTTGTTCATTACTTTGATTTTTTTGGCACATAAATTCCCTAGAGTACTGTATATTCAGTGTGCATATTACTATCACTAACAGAGGTACTAGGGGAGAGGCAGCTGGTACAAGTGCATTAGAGCCCTTCCCTGCTGACAAAAGTGCTCACCTTGTCCCTTTACTGCTGATATAAGTGTTATTTTATTTATATTCTCTTATATACTGTGCTATTCTGCATCAGTGCAGTTTACATTGAACAAACCCGAAATTACATTGAACAGGGCATTATAACTTGGAGATAACTATTTTACAGGGAACATGGGCTATGGAGGGTTAAGTGGCTTGGCCAAGACCACAAGGAGCACCTGTGGGACTAGAAACCTCAGTCCTTCTGGCCCAAGGTTGCTGTCCTCTAGTGGGATTTGAACCCCCGACCTTCTGGCCTGAAGTACCTTGCCCCAACCACTAGGCCACTCCTCCACTTGCCCCACCCTGAGGATTTTAACTTGTTCCGCCCTGCCCCATCCTGCCCCGCCTCAGCCCTGCCCTAGCCCCAACCTACCTTAGCCTCCCCTCACAGCTCAGCCATCAGCTCGATGTGCATACATATAAAATAGCGACTGGCTGAAGTGCACATGAAAAAGTCCATCCACGTGCACAAGTCATCGAAAGTACATGATTTACATGTGTTGTTGGCATGTGACCTTATGCAACTGTTTACTTCCTTGATATGCAATCTTTCAAGAAATTAGCAAACTGGTTCACAGTTTAAAAATTAAAATGGAATCAGAAAAGAACTCCAATTATAAACAGAAAAGGAAAAGAAGAAATTAAGTAAGGAGCATAGTTGGCGTAGGTGATAACAAAGCTGGCTAGCAAATACTCACATGGTATTAAACATAGAAACACGACGACAGAAAAAGACCACATGATCTTTCTAGTCTGTCCTTCCATATCATCCACTACAACAGTCCCCTTTTTCCTTTAGAGATCCTCTGTGTTGGTCCCATGCTTCTTTGAATTCAGATACTGTCCTCATCTCCTCCACCTCCATTGGAAGACTATTCCACGGATCCACCACTCTTTCCGTAAAGAAATATTTCCACATATCACTCCTGAATCTATCCCCTTTCACCCTCATCCCATGTTCCCTCATAACACAGCTTGCTTTCAACCTGTGGCCTAGTGGTTGGGGCAAGTTACCTCAGACCAGAAGGTCAGGGGTTCAAATCCCACTAGAGGACAGCAACCTTGGGCTGGAAGGACTGGGGTTTCTAGTCCCACAGGTGCTCCTTGTGGTCTTGGGCAAGCCACTTAACCCTCCATTGCCCATGTTCCCTGTAAAATAGGTATCTCCAAGTTATAATGCCCTGTTCAATGTAATTTCAGTTTGTTCAGTGTAAGCCACCTTGATATCATGAAAGGCAGTATATAAGAGTGGCCTGAAAAGGCTGTCTGGAAAGATATATAATAGAAGTTTATAAAATGATTAAGGATAAAGTGGGTAACTAAAGAGCGGTTTTGTATATTTTCAACTAATAGTAGGACTGGGAGAAATGCCATGAAGTTAGCAGTAGTTGATTAAAAAAATTAGAGAATATTTTTTTTCATGGAGCACAAATTTAAGCTGCAGAGGTTTTTGCCATAAGGTGTGCTGAAAGCATTCTGCATAGCTGGATTTAAAACGGGTTTGGACAAATTCCAGGTAGATTAGGGAAAACCCACTGCTCCTTCTTGGAGATCTGCTGGGTATGTCCTAATGACCCTGATTGGCCACGGTCAGAGACAGGATGCTGGGATCAGTGGACCTTTGACTCAAGAAGGCACATCTTCTATTCTTATGTTTTAATGACTTCAAGTGAGAAAAATGTGTTGGTAAACAATGCAGAAATGCTTTCTGAAGTGGTTTTATCTCCATTGGTAGCACCATGTCCATGAGACACTGCTTTCTGATGTTTAATTCCAAGTGCCATATCTGATTTGACACAGAGGATGTAGGCCAGGAGCTTTTTATTTCTAAGAATTAGGGTTTGTTTTATGGGGAGGAGATTGTTCTAGCCTTTGAATTCCAGTCATGGTTTGCCAAAGCGGTGATAATTTCTGTTTCCTTAATGAAGCTTGGAAGCAGGTGTTTGGGTTGTGTGGCAGCCCCTGGGTGCTCTGACATTGACCCGAGGTCAGTCCATTAATGAACAAATGTCTAATTGCTATTAGTGATGGGTTTCCTGGGGATTATTGCTTAATTAATATGCAGCATGGTTTTTAATGAAGGGAAATATAGTGAGGATAAGGTCATGAATTGGTCCCATGCCAGAGCTATGATCTTATTAGAATTCACATTATTAATATTAATGCAGTGGCTGTCACGCAAGCTGATTAATATTAATGATATGCTGTGTTCTATGGTGAGAACAATCACTTTGTAACAAGTAGGCCATAAGGTCGCTTATATATGTCTCTACTCTTCAGCTTACAGGTCATATATGCTCAGTTTACTTCTGCAGAACTCATCAGTTTCAAGGTGCTATAAGGGTGTCTCTTTAGAAAGTACACCTGACTGACCTTTTGCAGGTCAGGTTATCTCCATATTACACAAGCATGTTAAATTAAGGGAAGGGGCGGAGGAGTGGTGAGCATTTCACATACAGAGAATCTACTGAGGCCAAAAAAGGAGCTATATATAAAATATGCACTAGGGCAGATGAGGAACTGATGAATTTTGAAAGGAAGCATACCAGAATTGCAATAAAATGTTTTATTCATTTTTTGGCTTTCCCACTGTGAGTATTTTGAAAAAGTAATGGGTGTACAACATCTAACAGTACTATATAGTTAAACGGTAACATAGTGGATGACAGCAGATAAAGACTGATAAGGTCCATTCAGGCTGTCCAGTAGGGTTGCTATGGCAACTGTAGCACAGTGCAAATTACTTTCCTATGCCTTTATTTCTGGTTTTTTGTTTTTTTTTGGGGGGGGGGGGGTTGTACCCACCATAATATAGTTACTTTCTTCATGCCTTTAGTTTTCATTAATCCCCAAACATATGTACTAGATTTAGCCTGCATCCTGCCACACAGCAAAGGAGCCCATCCACAGGCACAACTATCCCAGCTGCACCACACAGCGAGTTTTATTTGAGGATTGTACCTGCTGAGTGCTGCAGGTTACTTTCCCCATGTCATTTCACAATTTTTTTGAGTTGAGGTAATCCATTCTTGGCTACCATCCTCTTTCACTTTAGAGATCCACGGTGTTTATCCCAATCCTTTTTAAATTCCAGTATCATTCTTGCTTCCACCTCCTCTTTTCGGGAGTGCTTCGAGGCATCCACCACTCTTTCCGTGAAGTATTTCCTGATGTTGCTTTTGATTCTACCTCGCTGTAGCTGTAGCTTCAGCTTTACATCATTGAGATGGCATTTAGTGCACCTGTGCTGATTGCAACATTGACCATGAGAGCATGTTACTAACCTGCAGGCTAACCATGATGTCCAGAACATGTCCAGAAGAGGATTGTAGCTCCACCCAACTGTAGTCATGTCAGCTTCTGAATTCAATACCTTCCCAGTATTGCCACCCCGAAAGAATACCAAAAGAGCAGTAAAAAGAGAACTTGTTGGCACGGTTACAAAAAGTCTGTACCTTGTTCTAAGAATCAGCAAAAAAACAGGCAATGAGACAAGCTGTAAAGAATAAAAAATCTTTAAAAGGTATACAGTCAATCAACAAAGATGACTGTACATGGCCATGTTTCGGCGGTTTCCTCAGGAGTCAAACATTACAGTATTTCTTAATGCAAAGTATGCTGAATTATCACTGCAAAACTAGCAGCATAATAAAATTTGGCAAATCACCAGTGTTTGTTAAACTGGTGATTTGCTCTTTATATTATGCTACTAGTTTTACAGCAATAATTCAATGTACAGTACTGGTTGCTTATAAGCAAATACATGCAGGTTACTTTTTCAGAATTCTTTTACAGTGTATTGTTGAGAAATACTATAACTTTTGACCCCTGAGAAGTCATGATGTTGAAACATGGCCACGTTTAGTCTTCTTTGGCGATTAATTGTATTCCTGTTAAAGATTTTTTATTCTTTTCAACTTGTCATGTCGTCTTTTTATTTTTTTTGCTGCTTTTGCTGCTGGCCACGTGGTGTCCTTTCACTGGTTGCCCTTGTTCCTCTGTATCAAAGTCAGGCAAGTTAAGGGTGTCAGTGTCCAGCTCTGTACTATGTTCACCCTTTTCATTGTCAGCTGAGTTCCCCAGCACAGAGACAGCTGAAGGCCCCCCCCCCCCACCACCTCCTTATGTGGCAGGAGGAGTATTTTATCTGATCCCGGGGAACTCCTCTTCCTCCTCTTCTGTGACATAATCTGATGTTCTGGCAGAGAACTCCTGCTCTCCCCCGCCTGATTCAGTCTTCAATACTAATCTGCCCTGCCCTTACGTCATAAAGGAGCCATCTTTTTGCCTAGCAGCGATCTTTTCCTTCTGCTTCTAACGGGACCAGGGGCTGTCCCCCAATTCTTCCCTGGCTTTCTCCTGTCCTCTTCCTCATCACAATATGTATACCGATGAGGAGAGGAGGGACAGGGGAGATATGATAAATACTTAAAGGGTATTGATGAACAAACAAATTATTTTTCAAAGACAGGAAAGCTGTAGAATTAGAGGACACAAAATGAAGCACTAAGGGGGTAAACTTAAAAGGCATGTCTGGAAATATGTTAATAGAGAAAGCCCTCCAGATGGAGGTGGTGGGAGCAAAAGCTGTTAGGAAATTCAAAAAGCAAGAGGACGGAATCAAAGGAAATTTAAATAACGTTTACACTTCAAAAAATAGAGGGGAGTAAATTGCACAGAGTAGCAGCTATAGTCCTAAACAAACACGTAGAGTGAGGGTAATCTGTATGGAACAGTGGGTACAAACCTAAACAAAGGTATTGAGGGGGTCAGAGCCATACCAGGGGCTGTGCAAGTGCTGCAGCTGTACAGAACGAACGTGTAGAAGGGTACTGATGTCATCACTGAGCTTCCAGAAGTCTGACAAAAGCAAGTTCCTGCATACAGCTGGGTGGGTGGAGGGCACCAGGTTTACTGGTCTCCCAGGGGGCATTCTTAGCTTGGTACGATCCTGAAGGGGATAACCTGTAAAGAGCAGCGGGTACAACCATAAACAAATGCATGGAGTAGGGAGTAACTTGCACAGAGTGGTGGGTACAACCCTAAGCAAAGGCATAGAAAGTAGTAGCCTGCACAGAGTGACAGGTACAACTCCGGGGCACCTGTGAGCAGCAGCGATCATCACACAGTGTGGTTTGAGATAAAAACCAAGGTGCAGTCCAACTATAGCAAGCTCAAAGTCCTAAACTTCAAAAACACTGACTTCAATAAAATGGCCATGTACCTAAAGGAGGAGTTGACAGGGTGGAAGGAGATAAGGGAAGTGGAATTGCAATGGGCTAAACTAAAGGTGGCAATAAAAGGGGCAACAGATAAATATGTAAGAAAAGTAAATAAAAACAAAAGGAGAAGGCAACCTATTTGGTTTTGCAAAGAACTGGTTGCTTAAATAAAGGTAAAAAGCACAGCTTTTGCAAAATTGAAAAGCTTGCAAACAGAGGAACACAGAAATAAATACAGGATCAAACTCAAAGAGACAAAAAGAAAAATAAGGATAGCAAAATCAAAGGCAGAGGAAAAGATGGCTAAAGATGTGAAGTGTGGCGACAAAACTTTCTTTAGGTATATTCGGGAAAGGAAGAAGATCAGAGGTAGAATCGCAGGACTCAGAAGTGCTGGGAATGGACTCGTGGAAAGGGACATTGAAAAAGCGGAATTGCTAAACAAATACTTCTGCTCTGTTTTTACTAAAGAAGGACCAACTGTGACTCCCAAATATAAAGATGGGAATGAAATAGATGCCACACCATTCACAGAAGATGATGTGTTAGAACAACTTGCAGAACTGAAAGTGGACAAGGCCATGGGACCGGATGGGATACATCCCAGGATACTGAAAGAGCTCAGAGAGGTTCTTGCAGGGCCGTTAAAGGATGTTTTCAACAGTTCTTTGGAAACAGGAGAAGTTCCTCAGGACTGGAGAATGGCTGACGTCGTACCTCTACACAAAAGTGGTGACAGGGAAGAAGTGTCAAACTACAGACCCGTGAGCCTTACCTCGGTGGCGGGAAAAGTAATTGAGGCGCTTCTGAAGGAGCGAATAGTGAACTTTCTCAAACCCAACAGGTTGCAAGATCCGAGGCAACATGGTTTTACCGAAGGATGATCTTGCCAAACAAATCTGATTGAGTTCTTTGCCTGGGTGACCAGAGAACTAGATCAGGGGCATGTGATGGATGTCATCTACCTGGATTTCAGCAAAGCCTTTGATACTGTTCCTCATAGGAGGCTTATCAATAAACTCAGTAGTTTGGGGATGGGTCCCAAGGTGGTAAACTGGATCAGAAATTGATTGACTGATAGACAACAGAAGGTGATGGTAAATGGAGCTCACTCGGAGGAAAGGAAGGTGATTAGCGGAGAGCCCCAGGGTTCGGTCCTGGGCCCGGCACTGTTCAATGTATTTGTGAGTGATATTGCTGAAAGATTGAATGGAAAGGTCTGTCTTTTTGCAGATGACACGAAAATTTGCAACAAAGTGGACTCCCCCGAGGGAGTCCTTAACATGAGAAAAGATCTACAAAAGCTGGAAGAATGGTCAAATGTTGGGCAATTAAGATTTAATGCAAAGAAGTGCAGAGCCATGCACTTGGGTAGCAGAAACCCAAGAGAAATGTACACGATAGGGGGCGAGAGGTTGGTGTGCACGGAGCAGGAGAAATACCTTGGTGTGATTATTTCTGTAGATCTCAAGGTGGAAAAACAGTGCGACAAGGCGGTGGCAAAAGGCAGGAGGATGTTGGGCTGCATACGAAGAGGAATTACCAGCAGAAAGAAAGAGGTTCTAATACCACTGTATAAGTCACTGGTGAGGCCTCACTTGGAATACTGTGTTCAGTTTTGGAGACCGTATCTTGCAAAGGAGGTAAAAAGAATTGAAACTGTTCAGAGGAAGGCGACCAAAATGATTTGGAGCCTGCGTCAGAAGCCTTATGAGAAGAGACTTGAAGACCTAAATATGTACACTTTGGAGGAGAGGAGGGACAGGGGAGATATGATTCAGACCTTTAAATACTTAAGGAGAAATAATGAACAAACAAACCTCTTCCAAAGACGGGGAAGCTGTAAAACGAGAGGGCATAACATGAAGCTGCAAGGTGGTAAATTGGAAGGCAATGTCAGGAAATACTTTTTCCCTGAGAGGGTGGTGGATGCTTGGAATGCCCTCCCCTTGGAGGTGGTGGGGGCAAATACAGTGACAGAATTCAAAATGGCATGGGACAGGCACAATGGATCCATTTATAGCAACAGAATAAAATCAAAATAAACTGAACCATTTGACTTCTCAACAAATGGGGGTGTCCTGCATGGAGCGGTGGGTTCACCCCTAAACAAAGACATGGGGAGGGGTGGCCTGCACAGAGTGGCACCTACTCCTGCCATCTTAGTCCGACCTTCTTACTGGGCAGACTAGATGGACCCTGCTGGACAGACTGGATGGGCCATTTTATCACTATTTGCCTGAATAGATGCTATAAGTTTGTAATAATTTCAGAGCCAAATATCTTCGTAATAAGGTGAATATGATTGGTGGCTTTCTTCTTTTCTATATATATCTCCTTAGTTGTAGGCTTCAGAGACTTTTCTACTTTATTCTGCTCCTGGAAGGGTGCAGCGATATATTTTTAATGATCCTTAGACTTCCAAAGGTATCATCTGTTGCTAACTATTTTGCTGCTTCTTTTTGAGCTAATTTTCAGGCCAGTATATGAAGCTGAGTTAATACACATTAAGATGGCGTTTAATTTGCATGTTAATGACCGCTGTGAATGAGATGCAAATAAGGCACATGTTTACGCAGACATAAAAGTACACACCTTAATACAGATGGTGATGCAAAAACTGCAGAGCAGCTGATTTACTTTTTGTGTGGTTTAACAAGCATTATCTTCGCTGCTCTAATAGGTGATGAGCTGTTTTGCATACCCCACATAGATTTAATATACAAATCTTGAGTGGCACGGTTAATGCATATTATCTGTTTGTGTTTGCTAATGCACGCAGGTGGAGGATTATTGTATAACAGGTCACCTAAATTCAGAGGTGGAGAAGGCACCTTTATTATTAGCCTATTTTATAAAGACACGTAGGCACCTGAGGGTATTTATAAAATGCTAGCACAAATCCTGCAAAAGGTATGCCAGCAATGAAGCTGTGGACAGTTATGCCTGCTCAAAAGCATGTAAACTGCACATGCATGGGCATATCTTGTAAAATGGATGTAAACCACGACTTTGCCCAAACTCTACCCAAACCCCTCCCCTGAGCACACATCCCTTAAAGTCACACACATGTCTAATTACATTGCACACACTTTTAAGTATGAGGTAATTTTCTAAAAGCCCTTTTATGCATCTAAAGCAGTGTTTTACATGCTAAAATGGTTTGTAAAACTACCTCCTTATTTAACAGGTTTTTTTATACTGCTTTATCATTTCAGTCAACGTGGTTTACATTGTAACTTAAACTTGGCAAAGTACATTAAACAGAGACAGTGATAACTTTTCTGAGACAATGGCGGGTTCAGTGACTTTCCCAAGGCCACTAAATGTGCTAGTGGGAATTGAACCCTGGTCACTTGGTTCCCAAGCCAATGCACTAGGCATTAGGTTACTCCTCCACTCCTTAACACACAGTAGTGCTTGTATTATTAACATAATTTAGTACATTGGCGTCTATGTTATTTATTTATTTATTTAACATCTTTTATATACCGCACTATTTATAATCAGCGCGGTTTACATAGAACAAGAAAACATCAGACAGAATACAATATCTGAGTATTTTACATATAACAGGAACAGTAACTTGGGTAAACCGGGGTAACTAATTAATTAATTAATTAATCGTTCTTAGCAGACACCCTTTCTGCGTCTTAACACAAATAAAGCTGTATTTGTATGTAACACTTGTAAATCCTTACTTCTGAATGTCATCTTCAAAAGAAAATCCATTGTTGCGCAACCTATTTTAGGCACATTTCACTTAAGCATACTACCTATTATTTAGGGTGCAGGCTGGAAAAATTGTGTCTCCCCCCCCCCCCCCATAGGAATCCCAGTCACACCAGCATGAAGAGTGGGGTTGTGGCCAGGAGTCTCTACCCGGCACCAGGCAGGAAGGAAAAAAGAAGCCAAAACTGCAACCTCAGGGTCCCCGTAGGCAGACTGCAATCTCCCATGGGCAGAGGAAGAGGAAAAGGCTGTAACTGTGACAAAGGCAGCTGGAGTCTGCCCACATGGGCCCCTTCTCCTGTGGGCAGAAGAAGGCATTGATGGAGATGCATTGTGAGAAAGTAGTGCTGGACCTACCTGCAGGCCAGGAAAAGCTTAGACACGGTCGTATCTTTTGGTGTATACACATTTGGGCCTTTTGCAGCCAAGCCTTTATCTCCTCAGCTTCCAGCCCCTTGCACTCTGCCCTACTCCCCTCTAGCACCTATCCTGCTTCCCCCTCCCCCACAGAAGACATTTAAAAGGCAGTGAAGTTGGATAAAATAGAGGGAGAAGGAAGGAGGGAATGAGTGAAAAGTGGGACAATAATAAAAAGAGGAAGTTTGGGAAGGGGAACAAAGTTGGGGAGGGGGAAGCAGGATAGGTGCTAGAGGGGAGTAGGGCAGAGTGCAAGGGGCTGGAAGTTGAGGAGATAAAGACGTGGGTGCAAAAGGCCCAAATGTGTATATGCCAAAAGATACGACCCCCCCCTCCAGAATATACACAAGCACCAGCCCCATGACATATACCCACACATATTGTACGCAGATACCCCACCACCATGCACGCATACAGGCACCCTATCCCTGCACCACTCTCTCACACACACACCCAGCACTGCCCCACACATGTAGAAAGCCCACCTCACACTCCCTTACCCCCACAAACAAAGATGCATCCCATGTACACACACAGAGAGGCATCTCAAGCCTGCACCACACACAGACAGGAACACCAGCCCTCCACTACACACGCACACCCCAGCCCAGGACCCCCTCCCCCCGACAGTCAAAGAGGCATCATAGCTCCCCACCCCACCACTCAGGCACTCCATCCCTACAAAACACTCACACCTGCACCTCAAGCATCATATACAAGGCAGCCCACACCCACAACTGCACTACCCACACACATAGGCACCCTACATACACCATCCCCCACAGCACACACACATTGTGTCAAGAGATCCAAATATATGGATAACACCATTATAAAGATGCATTATATAGCCACTGAACCCCTGCTGCCATCATGAGAGACAGTATATCTTGTCTATTTATAACCTCCAGCTATGTATATGTTTGTAAATGGAGGAAAGAGAAAAGCACCATTTTCTCACACTACAAATATCCACTTTTCAACTTGTTTTTTATTATCTACAGACTACTTAACAATATTCAGCATCTATTCGTTAGAAATTCTACTGTTATTCATGCTTTTAATATATTTTTAATCAGCTTTGCTATAATTCCTCAGCCTCCCTCGGTGCTTACATAGTTGGTAGGGTCACAAAATGACCTCAGACACAGGGGTCTATGCACTAAGGGATACCATGCATTCAAAGATGGTTTACCCTGCACCTAGAATAGCGAACTCTGTAATAAAGCCTTAGCAGATCCACTAAAACAGGATCAGAAAAAATCCAAGACCTCATTGCTACTACCATCAACACCACTACAGCACCAAATGATCCCTGCCCAGCCTACTGGATTAGAGCCATGCGCATGGAACTCAGCCCAACTCTAGTCAACATCATAGGACTACCTTTCTCAACAGGAATGTTCCCATCATCTCTCAAACAGATGTCTATACGGCCACTTCTGAAGAATAACAGACTAGATCCACTGAAGGCTGAATCATATTGCCCAATCTCAAGCATACCCCTGTTAGCCAAAATAATTGAGAAGGTTGTCCAAAGACAGATCCAGCAACACATAGACATAGCAGCTCCTCTAGATCCCTGCCAGCATGGGTTTAAGGAATCTCACGGAGCTGAGACACTGCTTGCCACCCTAATCAACACATTAAACAGAGAAATAGACAATATCGAGAATGGCTTTGCACTCATTTTCCTGGACATTGCTGCTGCATTTGATTCCATCAATCATGAACAACTCCTTACACGCCTCCAAGAGAAGGGAATCCAGGGCCTGGCTTGGGAGTGGTGTAATTCCTACCTAGCTTACCGATGGCAACATGTCCGGGTGGGAGTCAACACATCTGAACCATTCCAGCAACAGCAAGGAGTACCACAAGGCTCCTCTCTATGTGCGCTACTATTTAACATATACATGCAGCCTATATGCGGAATCATCCGCTCCTACAATATCTCCAGCCTGATCTACGCAGATGATGTCCTGCTGTTTGCACCATTTAAAGTCAAGCATCCCGACTTCACTGCTCTAGTCGAATGCTTCAATGCAATCACCGACTGGCTGCAAGCCCAGAACCTGCGCATAAACTTCAAGAAAACCGAGGTCCTGTTTATCTCAAGGAACAAAAACTTCTCCCCTCCAACTACCTTGAAGGTAAGAGATGCAGAGCTCCCAACCAAGCCTTCCATACGTTACCTGGGTGTTACGTTGGACCAACAACTTGACTTCAAGGAGCACATAAAAACACAACCAGGACCATATACAATAAAATCAGAACACTAAGGCACCTAAGACCCATGTTACCCCCTGATGATTTCCGAACTGTATTCCAGGCGCTGGTAACTCCACACTTTGACTATGCAAACGTCATTCTACATGGACTCCCCAAGCATACCCTCAACCCACTACAACTTGCAATGAACGCAGCTGCACGCGTTCTCTGTGGACTATCCAGAAGAGACCACATCTCTCCCACCCTCAAGGAACTTCACTGGCTACCGATAATCTGTAGGATCACATACAAGGCTCTACTCCTCACCTTTAATATCATCAATAAATTAGCTCCCTCGTCACTCACGGGCCTCCTCACCCCCACCCCCAACAACAGGTCGTGAAGGACAGTAGCAGACAACACTCTGATTATCCCCAAAGAATCCATAAAATGTACTCAGACAACTAGGAATAGAGCATTCACCTTCTACGCCCCAAAGTGCTGGAATAACCTCCCACCAAAAATAAGATTAATCAGAGACCTAACATAATTCAGGAAAGCAATCAAGCATCACCTATTCCTCCTATACTTCTCGCAACCAAACAATCCTCCCCCCCCCCCCCACTTAACACACCCCAATCCTTTCAAGCAACGCTTGACACTACACAAACAAATTAAGACAAACTAATAGCTGAAATACCAGTGGTATGCGCAACAACACCAAGCTGAAATGTATATAATAGTTCAATGATGAATTCCATGTTTTAGGTCTAACATGTAAATAGTTTACCCAGTTAATGCTCCAAGTTAACTATCCTGTTGAAATGTAAGCACAAGACAGTTTTGACTGAATTGAGCAAGAATTGTTAATTGTAAACCGCACTGATAATAAAGAGAGCGGTATATAAAAGCTGTTAAATAAAATTAATTAATTAATTAAATTAGTGGGTTCCTGCTAAAATCGATGTAAATGATAGAAATTTGTGGATTTAGTGGTGGTAGATAGTATGATATTTTGTCCTCAGGCACTATTTATCGTAAGCCGGCCAAAGCTTAAAACTTACAGTAGCACTTGCCTCAGACTAGTGTCACGCCCTCTTCTTGTATGTGTAGGCGGTCGCCTGTAGAAGTGGACGTGACCACAAATTTATATCCCTTGTGTGTGCTGCTGTCTATGTTCCTTGTAGTTGTGAGCCAAGACGAATACAGCCAAGGTTTTGGGGTAACAATAAGTTTATTGTTGCACAGGAATTGATATCTACTACCCCTTTAACAGAAATAAATGGATGCTTCTCCCAACCAAAATGAAGTTACGTGGTATAACACAGTCCTCCTGATAACTCTCAGGCAAGTCCGTTCCAACAGAATAACCAAACTTCTTTCAGCTTCAAACATTAAATGATTTTCCTATTATCCACAGTGTCTTCATAAACAGCTTCATATAACAGACAACACAACCGTAGTGTACTCCTATTTCACAGCTGCTTACTAGACTGAGTTTTACACTTTGGCAGCACTCAGCCTCTCTCAGTGTAAACGCTCCCTTGCAATTAGTCAGGCTTTGTCCAGTACTTCTCAACAGCACAACGCTACACAGCTCTCACTCTTTATGGCAATAAGCGCAATCTGTTTCCATGTCAGAGTATTCAGATCCTATCAAAGCTTCCTCAGTTTGCATAGGTTCCTCGTCTGACTCTGATATATCCTGCTTATTTACAGGGGCTTCCAGATCAACAGGCTTCCATTGCTCTAATAAAGTGCTAAGCTGTTTCCAGCTAAAGTTCTTCTTACTTGTAGGTATGGTGGAGGAATTTAAAATACCAGACTCCTTTAACACAGCTCTAAGGGAATCTAAAGGGCTCACCTTTTTCCTGGTACTTCTAGCTTTCACTGGCTGGGCATAAGGCAAACATTTGTCCCCAAACTGCTTCACGGATTCCCTCGTGGCAAACTGCTCAGCAGGGTTTGTTTCCAGCTCCTGCCTCTGCAGCACACATTCAGCTGACTGCTTCAAAGCACCTGTGCTCCTTTCAGAACTTGAGCTACAGATACGTTGCCTGCCTTGGGAATGTTTGGACAGCTTTTTAAACGGAACTCTGTTTGTACCTAAGCTCCCACCTGTGTGCACAGCTTCAACGGAAGAGTCCTCAGAAGAACTTCTCTCTCTCCTAGATAAGGTTTCCAACCTTTCCCTTTGAGGTTTAAAGGTTCTTCTCTCCTCCTTCTCTCTGCTGCTTGTCCAGTGATAATTCCTCTCTCTCTCAAGATGCTTTCCCAGAGGTTTCTCCAAGCACCTCTCCTGGAACTTCTCCTTCCTGTTCCTTCCTCTCAATCTCTCTGCTGTTCCCCAGCACCTCCTCCCTTGGAACTATTACTTCCTGCTTAAGTGTTTGGGGCTGTCCTATGGGCTTTGACTCCGCCCCCTTGCCTCTCACGTCAGCTCCCTTGGTTGTCATGGAGCTGAGGTGTGGCTCTCCCTCTACCTTTCTAAGCATAGAGTTTCTCCGAGTTGGAGGTTTAACCCTTTCCTTGCCTGTTCTGCTGTCTGCTTCAGGGGAAAGAAACTGTTCCAACCTCCTGTTTCTAGTGCTTAACCCCTCTGCATCATCACACTAGGTGTAAAGTTTTTATCATGCATTCTGAATCTGAAAATCCCCCATTCTAACCAGCCCAATGTGAAAAGGTCAACGAAGAAAATGTCACCCCTGTCAAGCTGTCATTAAAGCTGGATAACCCCCCTTCTCCAACCACCACTTCTAAATGCAACATCAAATGGCTGGCATGCTCTGATCCATGTAATTCTGACACAAGAAATAAAGACCCACTGCCAACCTATTCCCCATCCGCCTGACCTATGAATATCACCCTATTCCTAGTAGAAGCACAAGTGAGTGACTAGCAGTAGATTGTCAGGCCTTTCTTCTGTGCAGTAAGTCTACAGCACCTGGTATTCCAAGATGATCACCCATCCAAGTACTAGCCAGGTCTGACACTGCTTAGCTAGACAAAAATAAAGTCCACAGTGACCTGATCACCTCCCATCCTCCACTTTTTCTCTCTTCTGCACGTCTTCAAACAAGCACAATTTGCTTAGCAGCCTAATCACCACCATTCCTGGATAGGAGAATGAGTTCTAGTGGGCCAGTTCTTCACACCCCTGGACAGACTAGATGGATCATACTGAACTTTATTTGTCATCATTTACTATGTTATATTAGAAAATATGAAGGCACGGGGGGCGGAGCCTGATGTCCAGCGGGTAAGACGCTTCGCGCTGAAGCTCCCGAGAGGCCTACTTAGAATCCTGACTTAATACCTATACAAACTTACTATTTCGCTCCGGGCTGACCGGGGTACCTCGGGGGGGATGGCGGCCCATAAACCAGCGCGCTTGGACTTCGGGTCTCCTTCTTCTTCTCACGGAAAACGCTCCAAAACAGAGGTGTCCTCCCCACAGAAGATGGTTCCATTTCGGGAAAACCCCGAAATGCACCTGGAGATTTTAGAGGAAATACGCGGCGTGAAGGAATTGGTGCAGTCCAATGGAGAAGCGCTTAGAGCCATGCGAGAAGACTTTGGAGTGCTCCAGGACCGACTTGAAAGTCTCTCATTACGGCAGGACAATATGGCGGGGGTCCTCGACTCGCACGCGGTGCGCTTGGGCACACTGGACAAGGCTGAGCGCCAGATACAGAATCTTCAAAAGGAGTTAGAAGATAGCAATAATCGAGCCCGGCGCAACAATGTGAGGCTCATTGGAATACCGGAGGGGGTGGAAGCGGGAGATATGAGAGAATTCCTGCTCAAAACTCTTCCCTCCTTGCTGAAGATCACCTTTCATAAAGAACTGGAAATCGATCGTGCACACCGTGTTCCTACCCACATGGCGCTCAACCGAACGACCCCCCGGCCTATTATCTTTCGCTTGCTACGATATCAACAAGAGGACCAAATTTTAACTGCTGCCCGCCGGGCGAACCATCACTTGGAATTTGAAGGTCACAAAGTCTCCTTCTTCCCTGATTTGGCAAAGCCTACCGTTGACCGACGGAAGAAACTCCTTGCTTTTCGCCCTCGACTTCAACAGCTACAGGCTCGCTTTGGCCTGTTGTATCCCGCGAAGCTCCGAGTGACTCTCCACAACCAAACCAGGACATTCGAAGATCCTGATCTACTATCAACATTTTTAGACTCCAAAGAAGCAGAGCAGATGCGCTAATCCAACGACTTGGACTTTTATTCGCCGGCTCTGTCCGCCATTTTGAAGGGCCCGATGCGGCGGTCATAGTCAAGCACAGAGACTACCTGGACTTTCTTTCTTTCTTTCTCTGACCTTTTGTTCTGTGGTCTCCTATCCCTCCATGATGTGTACCTCGGTCGGATTCGGAGCACGCACAGTCCTACAGGTTATGTGTTTTTTTCAATTTCGGCCTTCTCTGGGGCTTCTCCCCGCAGACACATGGTCGCCAGTAATTTTTGGGGTTCTGCTTCTTCTCTACCGCGCTGCGGTTTTTCTTTTTTAATGTGGGGCGCTTCATTGTATTATCTAAGCTTATTTTCTTTTATGCCATATGTACAGCCAGATACAGTCAATATGGGGGACATTGTGAAATTATGTGCGCTATCATGCTCAGAATTTTTAACTTGTCTGAATGGCTTTATGTAAAATCTTATCACTCAACGTAAAGGGCATTAATAGTCCAATCAAAAGAAAGAAAATCCTTAGCTATCTTAGCCATGAGCATGCTGATTTAGCGTTTCTTCAGGAAACGCACTTAAACTCTGCTGAAACACTGAAACTCAATGTTAAGCCCTACATGGTGGCTGCCTATTCTCCCGCCGTTTCCAAACGGTGCGGGGTAGCCATTCTGGTTAAGAAATCTTTGCAAGCTACTGTAATTGATACTAGCGCTGACAAGGAGGGTAGATGGGCCCGAGTACATCTTAAGGTTGGAGATAGTGAATTTACATGTATTTGCATTTATGCCCCGAATGTGGACAACCCTGCTTACTATGCAAGTATTGCGCAGTTGGCACAGGCCTCTGCCAATACTCCATTAATACTTGGTGGTGACTTTTAATCAAGTGTTAGACCCTCTGATAGATAGACAGCCGCCTAGAACGAGTAGTCCACCCAAGAGTCTTGCTACCCTTACAGCTCTGATGCAAGATCTTGCGCTGGTAGATATATGGAGGCTGCTTCACCCCTCCGACTTAGAGTTCACTTTCTTTTCTGCCCCCCATCACTCCCAATCTAGAATAGATTTCTTTCTCATTTCCAAAGCACTGATTTCTCAAGTAGACACGACTAGGACTCATCCTCTCCATATTTCAGATCATGCTGCCATATCTTTATCATTACGTGTCACTGCGCGAGACGATTCTCCCCGAGCTTGGTTTTTTGATAGATCCCTACTGGGTCAAAAAGATTTTCAGGTTGATATAAAGGCCGCTATCCAAGATTATTTTCATTTTAACTCACCCCATGACACAGCGAGCTGGGCTTGGTGGGAGGGTTTTAAAGCATCTATCCGCGCCACTATAACTAGCTATCAAATTCGGCAGGGGAAACAAAGAAAGCAGCATTTACTGATTCTAGAGCAGCAGATACAAGCTGGGGAGCGTCTCCTCACGTCCCGTACTGACCCATGTATTTTACTCCGTTTACAACGCTTGCGTTTTCAATACAATCAGCTTTTGTACACTGCTGCTGTTAAAAATATTGAATCACAACAAGGGCTATATTATCGGGAAAATAATCGTGCTGGCAAATTATTAGCAAATGCCCTAAAAGGTCAAAAAGAAGCCAAGCGTGTTACCGCCCTCCGTAATCCGTCGGGGGGGGGCTTGGTCACTAAAGATACCGAAATCTTAGAACTCTTTCGTGATTTTTATACTCGGCTTTATCAATCTGAATGTGATTTTGAGCCAGATGTATTTGAACGCTTACTTTCAGGGGTACAAAGACCGACCCTATCTGACGAAGATAGAGCGGCCTTGGACACACCATTTACTGTCTCAGAAATTCATTCTGCTATCAAGAAATGTGCCTCAGGTCGAGCCGCAGGCCCAGACGGTCTCCCTGCTGAATTCTACAAAACCTTTCACGCTGACTTAGCTCCAGTTTTGAAAATTTATTTTTCTGCTCTGGCCGAGGAGGGTTCTCCTTCTGGGTCCTTTTCAATGGCAAATGTAGTAGTTTTTGAGAAAGAGGGGAGAGACCCGCAACTAACAGCTAATTATCGTCCAATTTCCCTCCTAAACGCGGATTATAAAATATTTGCCACCATTCTCTCTACCCGGCTCTCGGATAGGATGCCTACCTTAATACACCCAGATCAATGCGGTTTCATTCCTGGTAGATCAACTGCTGACAATGCTCGGACTCTATGCCATGTACTGACTACCGCAGTTAATCTTGATCGCCCATTTGTTGGCCTCTCACTTGATGCTGAGAAGGCCTTTGATCGCTTAGAGTGGCCCTTCCTGTTTGCAGTCCTCCGCTGGTACGGATTCAGGGAAGGTTTTCTCCGTTGTCTTCGCACCATGTATGCACAGCCTACAGCCAGTATATGTGCCAATGCTTTAAAGTCTCAGCCTTTTCCCCTTCAACGCGGCACTCGCCAGGGATGCCCACTGTCTCCACTTCTCTTCGATCTTGCACTCGAACCCTTGGCTTTACTAATCCGGCAATCGGAGGAGATTCATGGAGTCCCCTTCACCCATAGGGAAATCAAAATTTCAGCGTATGCTGATGATCTTATGCTTTTTGTCTCTATAGACTCAGTACCGGCTGTCCTAGAGCAAATTGGTAAATACTCACAACTGTCCGGTTATAAGATAAATTGGACCAAGTCGGTAGCCTTTCCATTAAATCCTTTGCTTCATCAGGCAGATATGCAACCCTTCCCCTTTTTATGGCAACCTCGCATGGTCAAATACCTTGGGGTTCACTATTGTTCTCCTTTGGAAGACACTATCTCCTTCAATGCCAAAGACTTAACCTCTAAAGTCCGGGCGCTTACTCACCGCTGGACTCCTTTAACACTTACCTGGTGGGGTCGATTAGAAACCATAAAAATGATGATTGTTCCGAAAGTGAATTATATCTTAGAAATGTTGCCCTGTCTCTTCCCTCGACGTATATATAAAGATATAGAGGGCCTTCTGACTAGATACTTGTGGCAAAACAAGACACCTAGGATAGCGAAACATAAGCTGCAAGCAGATAAGGAAAATGGGGGTGTCAGATTCCCTGATTTCCTGAAGTATCATCAATCTTTTCTTCTCAAACAAGGCGCTCGTTGGCTGGAAGATCCAGTACCGAGTAGACCTGTGTGGCTAGACATAGAAGAGGACCTTTGCAAACCGATTCCTCTTACTTTTCTCCCTGGTATGACTCTCCCATCAGACTCCCACTTTCCACCAATGCTTTTAGACACCTTAGGTGCCTTTAATAATCTCATGCAATCTTTAGACTCCCGACTCTGTCCGTTAGACAAGCTCCCACTTTGGTACAACACTCGATTTCGAATACAAAATAAGCCGATGGCGTGGAGCCCCTGGTACACTAGGGGCATTTGGATTCCTAGTCAGTTGTTCCATGAAGGTCGCTGGAAAACTTTTAGTGAATTGCAAATTGAATTTGGTCTCCCAGCGAAACACTACTTTCAGTTGGTGCAACTTCAGCATTGCCTTCGGAGTGCTAAGGTGCTCCCGCCATCGGCCTCCCCTACACAAGGTTGGTTGGAGACTATCCGATCTATCGGTAGTTCACCGGGCGTAGCATCCAATTTTTACAAAACCTTATGTAATGCTATAACTAGGGATACCCCTATAGCGCAGAAAGCATGGGAGAGAGAATTGCATGTGACTTTGACCCCGGAGCAATGGAGCCTTGTCTGGAGTAGAGTGACACGGGTCTCCCGATCCGCCTCACTCACTCAGACACTCTTCTTTCTAGCCCACCGGTGTTTTTACACTCCTGACAGATTAGCCAAATGGAACACTACTCAGGGCAATAGTTGTTGGACATGTCATGCGGCCATTGGTTCACTACCTCATGTTATGTATGAATGTCCCGCACTACAGTATTACTGGCGTCGGGTCTGGGGTCGTATCCAGTCTATTTTGCACTTTCAAGAGCCCCTTTCTTGGAGGATAGTGGGACTTCGCTCAGCTGCGGGGATCCCCTCTCTTCCAAAAACGGCTTACTTCCTTTTGGACTTTATGCTTGGCATTGCTATTTCCCTAATTACGAAATACTGGAAAAATAGCTCCCAGCTGAGCCCCAATGAATGGTGGAATCATGTCTGTCTCTACAGTAAATATGAACAAATACCTCGTATGTTTGCTTCCCCCATTCAGACTCCTCATCATCGGTCTAAATGGAAGATGCTCAATGACTATGTACATTCTGCTCAATGCTCTCATCTGACTGTCTAAATTTGTATATATCTTTGTCCCATGATTATTCTGTATCGCAGATACTCTTTTGATTGTTTTGATGTATAATCACTGTTGTTTGGAAGCGCTCACATGCTGACATAATCAGCTAGAGAAGAAGCGTGGGGGTGGGGGGTAATTGGGTTTACTTTTCGTTATTGTATACTTGTTTTGTCTCCTTTGGTGTGTTGTTTCTTTTGTTTGTTGCAAAATGAAAATAAAAGTTTAAAAAAAAAGAAAATATGAAGGCACTCTATACCGACTCCTCCCCCAGCCAAATTCCTCTCCCTGAAAGACTTTCCTCACATACACAAATCCGACCTTTTTCACTGAGGGCCAGGGCTGGCCCGTCCTTTGAGCAAGAATATTGTTTGCACAGGGCCCCGCGTTTCAGGGGGCCCCGCGCAAAAAACATTCTATATTAAATGCCCAGGTAAATTAAACAAAAAAAACCCTAACTGGCTGCTGCTGCCACTGCCATGGCAGCAGCAGAATCAAGTATCCTGTGGGCCCCCCCCCCCCGCCTGCCCGGCAGAGCCCTGCCTGCATCAGTCCCTCTCCGCGCCGGCTTTCAGAGCTGTGAAGGGAGAGTTTCCCTCTCGCAGATCTGTTAAGCCTGCCGGGGCTGATGGGAAACAAGAAACTCTCCCTTCACGGCTCTGAAAGCCGGCGCCGAGGGGACTGATGCAGGGAGGGAGGACTCTGCCGGGCAGGCAGAGGGAGGGGCCGCGGGATGCTTGATTCTGCCGCTGCCACGGCAGTAGTGGCAGCAGCAGCAGCCAGTTTGGTTTTTTTGTTTAATTTTCCCTGGGCTGATGCGGGGAGGGAGGCTAGGACTGGTAATGGGCTATGGGCTGATGTGGGGGTTAGGACTGATAATGGGCTATGGGGGGGGCTAACTGAAAATGGAGTGATGGAGGGTTAAGACTGGAGGTGGGCTGATGGGGGGTTAGGACTGGTAATGGTCTATGGGGGGGCTAGGACTGGAAATGGACTGTTGGGGGGGTTAGGACTGGAGGTGGGCTGATGGGGGGTTAGGTCTGGTAATGGGCTATGGAGGGGCTAGGACTGGTAATGGGCTGGGAGGCTTGCTAGGACTGGAAATGGGCTGAGTGGAAGGGGGGCTTAAACTGCAAATAGCTGATGGGGACGGGGCTTGGAATGGAAATGGGCTGAGTGAAAGTGGGGGCTTGAACTGCAAATAGCTGATGGGGAGGGGGCTTCGAATGGAAATGGACTGTGAGGGGAGGGAGCTAGGACTGGAAATGGACTGAGTCGGGGGGGAGCTAGGACAGGAAATGGGCTGATGGAGGGGCTAGGATAGGACTGGAAATGGACTGTTGGAGGGTGCTAAGATTGGAAATGGGCTGTGGTAGGGGCTTGGAATGAAATGGACTCATGGAGGGGCTAGAATTTGAAGTAGACTCATGGGGGTCTAGGATTAGAAATGGGCTGAGTGGAGGGGAGCTAGGATTTGACATGGGCTGATGGTGGGCTAGGAAATGACTAGAAATGGGCTGATCGGGGGGGCTGGGATTGGAAATGAGCTGATGGAGGGACTCGGATAGGACTGGAAATGGATGGGGGAGATAGGACTGGAAATGAGCTGATGGTGGGGCTAGGATGGGACTGGAAATGGGCTGATGTGGGGACTAGAAGGGAGCGGAAGCTGGGTGGGGCTGGAACTAGAAGGGAGCTGATGTTGGGGGAGGATTAGAATGGAATGGGATTAGGAGAGTGAAATGGAGAGGGGAAAAATATTTTGTGTGGGAGGGAAGAAAAATCTACAATTGGCCAGGTATTGGGAGAGTAAGTGGGGATTGAGGATGGAGGGGTAAAATTTGGTGGATGAAATAGGAATGAGGAAATAGCAAAAGGAGAAACATTAGTATGTTAAAGCAAATGTAGAGAGAGAATGGAAAAAAACTAGAAGAGAGAAGAAAGGACAAATGGACCGCAGACGATGGAGAGTTAGCAGAAGACACGAAGAAGCCAGAAGAAAGTGGCTGGAGCAATTGCAACTGAAAAAAAATGCATAAAAGGTAGAAAAATATCTCTTTATTTTGAATTTATTAACTGAAATATGTCAGCTCTGGGAAATGTGCATCATTAATGTCTGTGCTTTGTTTGGTACAAGAGGAAATTAATTTATAGTTTTATTTCTACAGTGTTGTAGTATATTCCAAGTTTGGCTTTTGGGGTTCCCAGTTTAATTATTGTCTTCCTGTTTCTAAATTGTGATTCCTTGTTTGGTGATGGTCTATGTTCTGCATGTGTAACTGAGCTGAGGTATTCTATTTATGTAATTCCTATTTGACATTGCCACTTGTTCTCTTTCCCCAGTAGGTCATGTATTGTTATTCTCTGAAATGTATTGGTTTAATATTTGCAGTGTTGCCTTTTGATAGTTAGAGTATGGTGCTTTGTGAGTCCTTGTAGTGCTGTTACGATACGGCGGGTTTGCTATGGGTTCTAAATGGGCAGTGTTTGTAGTAGTTCCTAATGTGCCTGGCGGTTGGCACTGGATTATAGTAATATAGAAATCATTTTTTTTTAATTCTTTATTTATCAGGTTATAATAAATGATACATCCAAAAAGTACATTGAATGAAAAAGAAAATGTCTGTTACAAATAGCCAATAAGGAAAGAAATAGATGATAACAACTCATCTTCAAGAAAAAATATACACCCATTTAAATTTAGACCACAAAATAAGGAAATTGAGGAAGCACTAGGAATTTAAAATAAAACAGAAAGTAAAGACCACAATGGTCCTATACTATACTATCTAACCACAACATATAATGCTAAACAGGTGGAGACTTAGGTGTCAGCCATATGAGAAGGTCCAGCTATTTCAACTACCACAACCTCCCTAGCCTCCAAGAACTCTTGAAGTTGTCTAGGATCAAAAAACATATAAATTTTTTGTTGAAAACCCACACAACACTTTACAGGAAATTTAAGCTGGAAAGTTGCCCCAGAGCCAAAACCCTAGGGTGAAGGGCTAAAAGGTCCTTCCTTTTCAGCTGCGTCACATGAGATATATCAGGAAATATACGCACATTAGAGCCTAGAAACATTTCATTAAAATTCTTGAAATACAATTGAAGAATATTAAACTTATACGACTCCAGTGCCAGGGTTACAAGGAGAGTAGCCTTATCAGTAATGACCTCCAGGGAAGATTCCAAAAACCCTGTGAGGTCACCCAATCCAGGAGATGGAGCAGAGAAAGTGGTGGAGCCCAGGGGCGGCCCAAGGGGGGTGCGGGGCCATGTGCGGAGACTCGGTGCGAGGCCTCATTTGCATAAGGGGCCTCATTTGCATAAATATTTGCATAATGTTACCATATACTAACTTTTAGTAAACGTGCCTCTTAATGAGTGTATGGATAAAGAAAGACTAAAAGATTTCTACATTACTATAATCCAGTGCCAACTGCCAGACACATTAGGAACTACTACAAACACTGCCCATTTAGAACCCATAGCAAACCCGCCATATCCTAACAGCATTACCAGGACTCACAAAGCACAAGACCCTACCTATCAAAAGGCAACACTGCAAATATTAAACCAATACATTTCAGAGAACAAGAATACATGACCTACTGGGGAAAGAGAACAAGTGGCAATGTCAAATAGGAATTATATAAACAGAACACCTCAGCTCAGTTACACATGCAGAACATAGACCATCACCAAACAAGTCCTCGAACGGTTCCAAAGAACTCCACCTAATGCTCACGACCCAGTCTAAGATACCCCGTTCCGGGGAATACATGCTGTTTTATCGGGCTGTGAGCCTACGGGGTCCCTCGGAAGTGACGGTCCTTTGACTTTCTGGATCACTTCATTGCTCAGCTAAGTGTTACCGCTTCCATGTTTAAACAGTCTGCTGGTCACAGAGTTTTTCTGAATGGAATTGACGATGCATGTTAGCATTTATTTTATGCACGGGCTGGTCCTTTTGGGCTAGTTATAGCCCTGAGCATATTTAGGTTATACTGACCTTTTAAAAATACAGTTGAATAAAAGGAGGGTCTGTTATTTGAGAGTGTTTGTACACCCTCGCGACAGGCGATCCGACAAAAAACAATAATTTTTGGTTAAATTTCCCTGTTAAGCACAAGTGTTGATGATATTTATGGGACAGTGAGTGACCTTTAGGTTAATGATATAGTTTGGGGTTCACTTCACAGAGGTTTAGTTCTTGGTGTCATTTACTAGAGCTGACATATTCCAATTAATAAATTCAAAATAAAGAGATATTTTTCTAACTTTTGTGCATTTTTTTTAAGCTGCAATTGCTCCAGCCACTTTCTTCTGGTTTCTTCGTGTCTTCTGCTAACTCTCCATCGTCTGCTGTCCATTTATCCTTTCTTCTTTCTTCTCTCGTCTAGTTTTTTTCCATTCTCTCTCTACATCTGCTTTAACATACTAATCTTTCTCCTTTTGCTCTTTCCTCATTCCTATTTCATCCACTCAAATTTTACCCCTCCATCCTCAATCCCCACTTACTCTCCCAATACCCGGCCAATTGTGGATTTTTTATCCCTCCCACACAAAATATTTTTCCCTTCTCCATTTTACTCTTCCAGCCCCATCCCATTCTAATCCTCCCCCAACATCAGCTCCCTTCTAGTTCCAGCCTCACCCAGCATCCATTCCCTTCTAGTCCCTGCATCAGCCCATTTCCAGTCCTAGCAACCCCCCAACCCAATACCAGTCCTAGCCCCCCCATCAACCCACTTCCAGTCCTAACCCCCTATCACCCCATTTTCAGTTTAAGCCCCCCCTATAACCCATTACCAGTCCTAACCCCCCATCAGCCCACTTCCAGTCCTAACCCCATCAACCCATTTCCAGTCAGCCCCCCATAGCCCATTGCCAGTCCTACCCCCCCCCCCATCAGCCCACAGCCTATTACCAGTCCTAACCCCATCAGCCCACCTTAAGTCCTAACCCTTCCCCATCAGCCCATTTCCTGTCCTAGCCCCCCCCCATAGCCCATTATCAGTCCTAACCCCCCATAGCCCATTACCAGACAGCCCCCATCAGCCCATTACCAGTCTTAACCCCCCCATAGCCCATTACCAGTTCTAACCCCCCCAACAGCCCACAGCCCATTACCAGTCCTAACCCCATCAGCACTCCTACAGTCTTAACCCCCCCAGCACTTTTCCAGTCCTAGCCCCCCCATAGCCCATTACCAGTCCTAACCCCATCAGCCCACCTCCAGTCTTGCCCCCCAGCCCATTTCCAGTCCTAGCCCCCCCCATAGCCCATTACCAGACAGCCCCCATCAGCCCACAGCCCATTACCAGTCTTAACCCCCCCACCCATAGCCCATTACCAGTCCTAACCCATTCAGCCCACCTCCAGTCTTAACCCCCCAGCCCATTTCCAGTCCTAGCCCCCCATAGCCCATTACCAGTCCTAACCCCCCCCCCCCATCGGCTCAAGTAAAATTAAATTTAAAAAAAAACGCTGGCTGCTGCCGCCGCGGCAGAATGGACTGTCCCGCGGGGCCCCCTCTGCCCGGCTGAATCCCTCCCTCCCTCCACGACGGCTGAGCCCCTCCGTGCCGGCTTTGAGAGTCGCGAAGGGAGAGTGTCTCCCTCGCGTCTCTGTTAAGCCCGCAGGGGCTGATGGGAAATTTCACACTCTAGGGGCAATCTAGGATGTACAGGTCAAAATGCATGAAAAAAGGCCAGACATGCAAGTTTCAAGTGAAAATTCAGCATGGGCCTGCCTACATTGGTGCTTTGACAGACTCTGCAGCACCTCACCTCTCACACTTGTTTTCATGGCAGTGGGAAATTTATGTAGCAGGAGGGGGCAAACCACTGCAGGGCAAAGGCAGACAGACCTCACACTAAATTGGAAATAAACGTATGGTATATTCAGCGATATGGTAAACAAAATTAGAACCTTTTTTTATTTTTAATATATGCAAGATTGGATGAATTCTACTGTATTCACATGGGCATTTATTCTGTGAAAAATACTGTATGCACAATGAAAGGCACATTTTAGAAATGTCATTCATGTGGTAGAAGCAATGTTGAAGTGAAAATGTCTGCTATCGATGTGAATTTTAGAAGAGAACAGTACACATGTGAGGTAGATATAAAATCAGCATATCCTTGGACCTCAAAATGAACGTGCTTTTTCAAAACGTCCCGCGGTCATTACATGTATATTGTGCTATACGATAGTGCCGTGTATACATGGAAAACTCAATATGCAGCAGGGCAGCAAAGACATGCAACCACATGCTAAAACAAAGACGCACAGGCATATGCAGTAGGAAGACGAGATGCACGTGGATAACATAGAGGGTACCTCAGCGGCAGAATGGACTGTCCCGCGGGGCCCCCTCTGCCCGGCTGAATCCCTCCCTCCGTGACGGCTGAGCCCCTCCGTGCCGGCTTTGAGAGTCGCGAAGGGAGAGTGTCTCCCTCGCGTCTCTGTTAAGCCCGCAGGGGCTGATGGGAAATTTCCCATCTGCCCCTGCAGGCTTAACAGAGACGCGAGGGAGACACTCTCCCTTCGTGACTCTCAAAGCCAGCATGGAGGGAGGGAGGGATTCAGCCGGGCAGAGGGGGCCCCGCGGGACAGTCCATTCTGCTGCTGCTGCGGCGGCAGCGGCAGCGGTAGCAGCCAGCGTTTTTTTTTTTTTACTTAATTTTGAAAAAAGCAGAATGTTCTTTGCGCGGGGCCCCCTGAAACGCGGGGCCCTGTGCAAAAAACATTCTTGCTCAGTGGACGTGCTGGCCCTGGTGGAGCCACGTTCCCGCAGCCCCGAGGACAAATACTGAGCCCGTACCAGAGGTGGGAAATGCTCTGGGGAGATCTTCAAAATTTCCTCAAAGTACTTCCTCACCATCTCCATTGATGATAATAAAGTTGAATGTGGGAAATTCAGGACCCGCAGGTTACACTGGCAGACATGATTCTCCAGATATTCCAATTTTCTGGCAGAAACAGCTCTGTCCTTAACCTGGGCAGCCACCAAGTTCCGGAGCTACCCAACGTCCTGCTCCAACCTAGAGAGTCTCTCAACCTGACCATCCTGAACAGCAGAGAGGGTGGCACAAGTTAACTTCACCTCAGTTATCTCTGTACTCACATTACCCAAAACAGTTTTCAGGGAGGTGTTTAAAGCAGCCAGTCCATCCCATAGTGCTTGCAATGTAATCACCGCCGGTCTTTCCAATGTAGATACTCCCGGGAGGTCCTCAAGTCGGCCAGGCACGACTACAGCTTGACCCTCCGATGTAGCGACCTTCTCTGCTGCCTTCTGGCGTACCATGGCTCCCACTGAGGAAAAACTCCCCTCCAAAGAGCCTCCTAACTCTGTTTTCACCAGCGTGCTCACAGGCAGACAGAGCAGCTCCAAGAGGGGAAACACTTCCGGAACGCGGTGGGGGGGGGGGGGCGTGCTCCTCCGGCAAAAGCCAAACCCCCGATGCACTCAGCACTGACACTCCTTCTGCCGGCGCCACCGAAGACGTTTCTCTTACTCCAGCCATGAAGCCACAATCAGTGAGCGTTCGCTGAACCGACGGGCAAGGCAGTTCCGCCCCAGGAGGAAGGACAGCCTGCTTGCGTTTCCTCCGCCCCATACTCAAGGCTCAGAAGCACGCCCAAAGCAGCGAACTCCATCAAAATGCAGCCTCACAGGTTAGAGCCTCCTGTTGCCATCTTGCTGCTTCCTAGAAATCCTTTAGTCTTTCTTTATCCATACACTCATTAAGAGGCATGTTTACTAAAAGTTAATGTATGGTAACATTATGTAAATATGTATGCAAAAGAGGCCCTGCACCGAGTCTCCGCACATGGCCCCGCACCCCCCTTGGGCCGCCCCTGCTGGGGGCCAAATGAGAAAAAAATGAGAAAAGGGCAAAAGGGAGCACAAATCCCTACCATCTCACTGTTGACAACTTTGATAATAGTTCTGGCTGACATCTCATACATGTCTGTGCACCCACATGTCAGAATTTGGTAGCAGAATGACTCTCACACCCACAAGCAGAATAGTGTGTAAGTGCCCTCTTCTAGTCTTTTGCTAACAAGCAACCTTATCACTTTGAAACCCAGAAAACAATTTTGCTTTCTTTTTTCAGTTTCTTGCAGACATCATCAGGCATAGGATTTGGAAGAAGTGAGGATGGGATAAGCTTATTTGGCTGCTTGACAAAAAGCTCAGGGCCAATATAAAGATCTAGCTGAGAGGAAAATAGTAATCTGAGATGGCCCATAAACAGTCTGATCTCTCCCTCTGCCCTCAAAACAGTCATTGGTGACCCTAGTGGGCCCCGACACTCTCATCTCTGAACTTCCAAAACAATCATTGATGGGTCAGGTAGGCCCAGACAACCCTCCAAATCTCCAAAAGAGTCTATGGAGGAGTGGATCGGGCTGGTTGGTCTGGGCCTCCCCCCCCCCCCACCCCTCTCCCCCACTCCCTAGTAGCTCCAGTGTTCAGAGGCAAGAGTGTAGCCCACATGTTCCCGCCTCCATGCTGCCATCTTTGCAAAGACAGTGCCTGACCTCACACAGTGTCCACTAAGGCCACCAATTCATTTCTTAAGGGGGGGGGGGAGGATTGGGCAAGAGACAGAGACCAGCCTTTCTTTTTTTATTATTTATAATTTAAACTTTATTAAATTTTACATTAAACATCAGAAAATACTCTGACCAAGCATCAGAATTACATGAAACACAATAAACACAGGAGGATAACAGGTAAATATACAACTTACTGGAATAGACCACAAAGAAAAACACCTCAATATGGTCCAAGAAAAAAGCAATAACAATAATCTGGCATGTTACACCATCATACAGTAACAAATTATATCATTGGAGCATAGTTATTGTGATATGGCAGCCGATATGGGACTCACTCCTGCCTCACCAGCTTCCCCTAGCTAGTAAAAATTGCAATAGTTGATGGGACTCAAAAAACATAAATTGTTTTGACCGAAAATTAACCACACATTTACAAGGATATCTTAACTTAAATTGCGCTCCGAAGGCGATTGTTCTCTGATGCAATGCCAGAAACGCCCTACGCCTTTTCTGGGTGTCTCTAGCCAAATCTGGAAAAACTAAAATTATTGAATCCATAAACTGAGATACTGACATTTTACGGAAATACAATTAAAGTACAGTGTTTCTATCCGATTCAAAGGTGAAACTAACCAACAAAGTAGCCCTACTGGTCACCACCTCTAAGGAACTCTCCAAAAAATCTGAAAGTTCCATCTGAGGAGGCACAGGCTCTACAACCTGACCCTGTTGCCCAACAACCTCCATCGAAGAGATTGTCACATATTGAGCCCTTACCACCGGAGGCAGTGAGTCAGCGGGCGTCTGAAGAACATCAAGAAAATATTTCCGGATCAGGTCCAAAGGAGCCATCAGAGGAGACAGAGGAAAATTCAGAAATCTCAAGTTATTTCTTCGTAATTGATTATCCAAATATTCTATTTTCCTTGCCTGTATTAACCGGTCCTTCACATTAACAGCACCAATGGATTGCAAATCCTCCACCTTTAATTCAAGTTGTGAGACTCTAACCGCCTGAGCCGCCACCTCTGAAGCCGTTGAAGAGCACTGATCCTTAACATCTGATATCTCCTGTGTAACGGCCCCCACAAAAGGAAGAAGGGATTGCTGAAAGGGCAGAGATAGCTTCCCACAAGCTATCTAATGTTACAAGCGCAGGTTTCATCACACACCCAGGAGGCCTAATCGCCGGAACGCCGAGGGAGCTACTCACAATCTGCTCCACTCCAGAGCTGCTATCGGAGGGAGGCATTCCCACTCGATCTCCAGCAACAGATACCACCATCTGGATCTTCGCGGGAGCACCCTCCACAGCTGCGATGACCTCCCGAACTGGAGACTCGACGCTCTGCTGCCCCTCCCCGAAGCGGCTTTCGGGCTGAGGTGGGAACGCTTGAACGGGGCTAAGAGAAACCCCTTCCATGCTCAGATCCGCACTCCCACTTTGCGGATCTCTAGAAGCCATACGATTCGAGGAGGTACAAAACCCGGCAATTGAAGACTGCACCAGCAGATCTGCTGGAGACGAGGTACCGGAGGGTTTTTGGGCATTCTGTTTCCTCTTCTTCCCCATTAGCAGTAAGTGCAGGAGCCGGCTCAGAACCAACTTCCCTGGCGTTCTACTCCGCCGCCATCTTGGACCTACAGTGCCAGCCAGCCTTTCTTTTCTTAATCTCCCTTCCTGTCAGTGTGTAAGCCAGTCCCTGCTTGTGAACTGACAGGTAGATTTTATAAGCATGCCAGCATAGGTACCAAACATAACGTAGCCCCCTATGTGTCTGTGTCTGTCTTGTTCTCCTTGTGTAATGCAGTCTTTTTGTACACAGTTCATTTGCATGGTGAGTAAAACCTCTGTGTTAAACTTTCATTAGGAAAGCCTCTGCTAGAGCTTCATAGAACATAGAAACATAGAAACATGATGACAGAAAAAGACCACATGGCCTATCTAGTCTGTCCTTCCATAACAACAACTACAACAGTCCACTTTTTACCTTTAGAGATCTTCTGTGTTGGTCCCATGCTTTTTTGAATTCAGTTACTGTCCTCATCTCTACCACCTCCACTGGGAGACTATTCCATGGATCCACTACTCTTTCTGTAAAGAAATATTTCCACATATCACTCCTGAATCTATCTCCCTTCACCCTCATCCCATGTCCCCTAGTAGCAGAACTTGCTTTCAATTGAAAGAGGCTCTCTCCCTGAACATTTATGCCACGGAGGTATTTAATACCTGTTGTGTTTATGGGTGCCCCTCAAAGCATTCCTGGACAATGATTCATTTATTATTTATCTCTTAAACACTCTATGTCTATGTTAGTTAGACAAGTTTCACAGTGCTCTAAACAATATATTAATCCAATCATAAGAACTTAACAGGTCTCAGACTTAAAGTGGCACTATCACTCAGGTGTTACCCTGGATCAACGTCTGGAACTTATGTCCAGTGCTGTGCCTATTGATGCATCAATGACCTTAGTTCTTATGCATTGTATCAATATCTTAAATAAGGAATATTAGATTCTTAAATATATGCTTCAATAGACGCTCTGAAGTAAACTTGTTTCAAAAAATGGTTCTTCAACCCAATAAATGCACTGAAAAGGAACTTATCTTGAAAATGGTTGTTCAGCCCGTGTCTCAAAGGTTCAACTTCATTGTGTCTTAATCGTGGAGATTACTCTCTTGAAAGTGATGTTACTCTCTTGGGAGTAATGTTACCCCTTCTTAATCATGGAGATTACTTTCTTTAGAATATTGTTGCCCCGACACCTTCGATTGGTACCAGGTTGCGTTTCACAATCTCTTAGTTTCATCAGGGGGTTTGATGTCATAACTTATATTTCTACTCCATATTTCTTTCAAGCTGTACGCTGAAAACACATTCTATTAAACATGTATAACATCGCTGTCATCATTGTACCGTCTACTACAATTGTCCAGGAATGCTTTGAGGGGCACCCATAAACACAACAGGTATTAATTAACCCTCAACAAATTAGACCAATATACGTATGGAGGTATTTAAACATCTCAATCATATCACCTCTATCCCGCCTTTCCTCTAAGGTGTACATATTAAGATCCTTAAGTCTGTCCTCATATGCTTTATAATGAGGCCCATTAATCATTTTAGTAGCAACCCTCTGCACCGACTCCATCCTGTTCACATCCTTTTGAAGGTGCGGTCCCCAGAATTGCACACCATACTCCAAATGAGGTCGCACCAAAGACTTATACAGAGGCATTATCACCTCCTTTTTTCTGCTAGCCATTCCTCTCCGTATGCACCCAAGCATCCTTCTAGCTTTTGCCGTCGCCTTTTCTACCTGTTTAGCTACTTTAAGATCATCAGACACAACCACGCCTAGGTCCCGCTCTTCTTTAGTGGACAAAAGTACTTCACCTCCTATACTGTATTGCTCCCTTGGATTGCTGCAGCCCAAATGCATGACCTTACATTTTTTAACATTAAATCCCAGCTGCCAAATTCTAGACCATTCTTCAAGCTTAGCTAGATCCCTCCTCATGTTATCTACACCTTCCTGGGTGTCTACTCTATTGCAGATTTTGGTATCATCTGCAAAGAGGCAAACCTTACCCGACAACCCTTCCGCTATATCACTAACAAAGATGTTAAAAAGAATCGGACCAAGGACAGATCCCTGGGGCACACCACTGATAACATCCTTCTCCTCAGAGTGAGCTCCATTTACTTGTACTCTTTGTCGCCTCCCACCCAACCAATTTCTAACCCAAGCAGTAACTTTAGGGTCCATCCCTAGGGTGCTGAGTTTGTTTATAAGTCGCCTGTGAGGAACAGTGTCAAAGGCTTTACTGAAATCTAAATACACCACATCTAGAGCTCTCCCTCGGTCTAACTCCCTGGTCACCCAGTCAAAGAAATCAATCAGATTTGTCTGACAAGACCTGCCTCTGGTGAATCCATGCTGCCTCGGATCCTGTAATCCACTGGACTCCAGAAACCTCACTATTTTCTCTTTCAGCAGCGTTTCCAATAATTTACTCACCACCGAAGTTAAACTAACCGGCCTGTAGTTTTCAACCACATCCTTACTTCCGCTTTTGTGTAAAGGCACCACGTGGGCCTCTCTCCAGTCCTTTGGCACCACTCCCGACTCCAACGAGGCATTGAATAGGTCAGTCAGTGGAGTTGCTAGAACGTCCCCAAGTTCCCTCAGTATTGTAGGGTGTATCTCCAGGAACAAGCAGGAATAAGTCATCACATATGGGTACGTCGGTACCGACGGAGCCTGCGTGGGAAAGCTCCCCAGCTTTTCAGATGAAAAGCTTTTGGGGCCTCCCACTGCACTTGCGCGCTGCCTTCCCGCCTTCCTGACCAGCTCTCCTCAGTTCTTCTTTTTCCGCGGAGCCAGCAGGTCGTGTTCCTGTCACCGCTGAGGAATTTGTTACTTTTGTTTGTTTCTTTAGACCGCGTACCTGCCTTCCCCATACCGAAACCGGTATCGCCGGTCTCTCTTTCTTTCTTTATAAAAAAAAAAAAAAAAGACTTTTTTATTTTCTTCAGCACAGCTTGGTACCCGTTGTTAGGCCTTAAGGCCTACACAAATTCTCCTCATGGAGAAGCCAGTCCCTGGTTTTAAAAAATGTACCAAATGCAGTGCTGTCATTTCTGTCACAGACACCCATGAATGGTGTCTCAAATGTTTGGGACCTGAACACTCCATACCGGACTGCCCATCCTGCACCCAGATGTCTAAACGCGGTTTGCAGAACCGGGCTAACAAGCTCCATGTGCTGTTTCCTTCAGAAGCATCACAGTCATCCAGGTCTTCCTCTCCGGATGGATCTCAGGTAACCAAAACTTCTGTGGGCAAATCCTCTAAAAGCAAATCTCTTTCTAAAGATCGAGAGGCTCTCAATTCTGAGTTCGAGGATTCTGCCCAGGCCAAAAAACCCCGGCGGGAGGTTCCGGCCTCCAAACCAATCATGGGGTCACAGGTTGACATCGATGGCACGGCCTCGACAGATCACCTGTTGGACTGCTCTGGGGTACCGGCCCATACCGGTACCGACATCCAGGCAGTAGTGGCGTCTATGGGCAGTACTGTCCAGACCATGCAGCAAGCCGTTCTGGCATTCATTAAGGCTGCGACGCCCTCGGTACCGATTTCATCGGTACCGACCCCGGTTCCGGTATCTACACCGGAACCGAGACCATCGACTTCTAAACGTCGATCGGTTCCGCATGCCGGATTCCGGCTTTCGCCCGGTACTGATCCCATGCCCGATACGCCCGATGTCGATACCGATCGGTATGCGTATCGTACATTGGCAGTACAGAGGGAAGACTCAGATTCTTCTGATGAATTCAATTCCTCTGATGACTCTGCTGAGCTTACTCTTCCTGAGGAGCCCTCTTCTCCCAAGAGGAGGATGTCTCCTCCAGAGGATTTATCCTTTCAGGATTTCATTGTTGATGTAGCTAAAGCACTTTCTATTGCTACATCTTCTGAAAGAGAACCCAGATCAAAAAAATTGGACATTTTAGGATACTCAAAAGCTCCTAAAGAGGCAGTCACTCTGCCTGTCCATGAAATCTTTCAAGAACACTTGATGAATTTGTGGGAGACTCCTTTAACACTGTCTCCCCATTCCCGCAGGTTGGTCCCTCCTTCGCCTGGGTTCCAGAAAACTCAGCTGCCTCACCACTCCATTGTGGTGAAGTCTGCCATGAAGAAAATAAAGAGTCCTAAAAGGCATTCTTCTACCCCTCCAGGGCGAGAATGTAAGAACCTAGACTCTTTTGGAAGAAAGATGTTCCAGGCTAGTATGCTTATAGCCAGGATCAACTCTTATAGCCTTTATATGGGCATGTATCTTGGGCAACTTGCCCTAAAAATACAGAATTTTGCCTCCTTTATCCCTGATGATCAAAGGGCGGACTTCTTTTCTATGGTGACACAACTTTCAGAGGTCTCCAAGTTCTCCAACAGGGCAGCCTTTGATTCCTTTGAAGTTGCAGGCAGAGCTTCGGGAATTGCTATTGCAGCCCGACGTCTCGCTTGGCTCCAGGCTTCTAACCTAGAACCCTGGGTTGTAGATGGCCTCAGGAATCTGCCCTGTACCGGTGAGAACTTATTTGGGGAAGACTGGCAGATTAAAGCTGCTCAAATGGATGCAGAAAATGCCACTCTAGATAGACTTTCCAAGTCTACTTCTACCCCTACCAAAAAGAAGCCTTTTAAAAGGCCTTACTATAAAAAGACCAGATTTCCCACAAATACTGGCCAGCAATCTGCTCAGCCTCGCCTTGCGGCTAAGCGTCAACAATCTAAGCAGGTAAAGTCAAAGCCTGCAGTGTCTGCTACACCCCAGCAGGCTCAACCCCCTCAGGGGTTTTGACTTCCCTCTAGAGAACTTGCTGTTTCTGGCTCTAGAACAACCAGAGCCCCTCACCATTCCTGGAAGGCTAGCTCATTTTGCTCCCAGATGGGAACAAATCACATCAGAGCAATGGACCCTCTCTATTATCCGAGAGGGCTACAAACTTCATTTCTCCAGCCTTCCTCCCCATACCATGGTGAGGCAATTCAGTTCTCTCCCATCTCTTCTGACCCTGTTGGGTCAGGAAGTCTCTTCTCTTCTTGCCCAAGGGGCAATAGAGGAGGTTCCTCCTCCACAACAGGGGTTAGGTTTCTACTCCCCTTACTTTCTCATAACAAAGAAGACAGGGGGCTTCAGACCTATCCTAGATCTGAGAGAATTGAACAGGTTTCTATTCAAGGAGAAATTCAAAATGCTCTCTCTGGGCCTTCTCCTTCCATACCTTCAGAGTCAGGATTGGCTTTGTTCTCTAGATCTCAAGGATGCGTACACTCATATACTCATCCATCCATCCCACAGAAAATATCTAAGATTTCTGTTCCAGGGAAAACATTTCCAGTACAGAGTACTACCCTTCGGTCTGGCCTCTGCTCCAAGAGTCTTCACAAAATGCATGGCAGTCGTAGCCGCATTTCTCAGAGGCATGGGAATCTTTGTCTTCCCATATCTGTACGACTGGCTCATCCGAGCTCCATCTCAATCAGAAGCCCAGATTTCTCTGGACCGCACAAGGCGTATTCTTCAATATCTGGGACTTGTGGTAAACATTCCCAAGTCCCAACTCATCCCTACTCAGTCCCTGGAATTCATAGGGGCCCAATTGGACTCCACCACTGCAAGGGCCTACCTCCCTCTGGTCCGAGGCCAAAGGCTAATAAGCTTGGCCTCCCAGGCTCAGTCCAGAAGTCACTTGTCAGCCAGAGAAATGCTGCAACTTCTGGGCCACATGGCCTCCACGGTTCATGTGGTGCCCTATGCTCGTCTCCATATGAGAGCAGCTCAATGGACATTGGCCACCCAGTGGTCTCAAGCATCGGGACTGCTGTCAGACCAGGTACTCACCTCACAACGTCTGTTTTGGTCTCTCCAGTGGTGAACATCCTCCAAAAATCTGTTGTTGGGGACCCCCTTCCAACCTTCATTGCCCCAAGCAACCCTCACAACAGATGCCTCCCAAACAGGGTGGGGAGCTCATCTCCAGCACCTCTCCACTCAGGGCACCTGGTCTCCCCAAGAGACCACCCTTCATATCAACCTTCTGGAACTGCGAGCAATCTTCCTTGCCCTCACAGTCTTCCATACCCTCCTTGCCAACCTGACTGTCCTAGTTCAGACAGACAATCAGGTGGCCATGTTTTATGTCAACAAACAAGGAGGGACGGGCTCTCTGTCGCTTTGCAACAAAGCTCTCAGATTATGGGCCTTCGCCAGAGAGCACCAAATTCATCTTCTGGCAGTATATCTTCCAGGAGTTCAAAACTCTCGGGCAGACAGACTCAGTCGAGTTCTGCTCCCACACGAATGGTCCCTACATATGGACCAGATACGCAGAATCTTTCAGGAATGGGGGACCCCGGACATAGACCTCTTTGCAAGTCAGTGGAATGCCAAACTTCCCCGGTTCTGTTCCAGGACTCCGTGTCAGGGAGCTCAGGCCACCGATGCCTTTCTCCTGCATTGGGGTCAGGAATTCCTGTACGCTTTTCCACCCATTCCTTTCATTCCCAAGACTCTGTTCAAACTTCAGAGGGATCACGGATCCATGATCCTCATTGCTCCACGCTGGCCACGCCAAGTGTGGTTCCCTCTCCTTCTACAGCTCTCCCAGGGCTCCTCCCTGGACCTGGGAGCTGCACCAGACCTTCTGTCTCAGGAGCAGGGGACTTTGTGGCATCCAAACCCCAAGTCCCTACATCTCCGAGCTTGGTTACTGAAGGCTTAAGCCTTCAGGAGTTTAATCTTTCTCAACCAGTGAAAGATATCCTTTATGCCTCTAGTAAACCCTCTACCAGGCGTTCCTATGCTTTCAAATGGAAACGTTTTTCCATTTGGTGTGCTCAACAGGGTCTTGACCCTCTGGCACTTCCTTTGAATTCTCTACTAGACTATCTCCTGCATCTTTCCAATGCAGGCCTCAAGACGAATTCAGTACGAGTCCATTTAAGTGCTATTACAGCATCCTTAAAACCTATAAATGGACAATCTGTTTCCTCTCATCCTCTTATTGCAAGATTCATGAGAGGCCTAACCCTCACTAAACCTCCCATCCGGCCTCCTCCGGTAGCATGGGACTTGAATTTAGTTCTGGGTCAACTTATGAAGCCACCTTTTGAACCGTTGGTATCTACCTC
This sequence comes from Ichthyophis bannanicus, assembly GCA_033557465.1. Lineage (NCBI taxonomy): Eukaryota > Metazoa > Chordata > Amphibia > Gymnophiona > Ichthyophiidae > Ichthyophis > Ichthyophis bannanicus. The sequence goes on along the minus strand of CM066041.1, from coordinate 139,580,217 downwards.
CCTGAAATTTCTTTCCTGGAAGGTCCTTTTCCTTATTGCAGTCACTTCTGCTCGCCGCATCAGTGAACTGCAGGTTTTGGTGGCAAATCCACCTTATACCAGATTTCATCATGATAAGGTGGTCCTTAGGACGAATCCCCACTTTATGCCTAAAGTGGTCTCGCCTTTTCATCTTAATCAAGAGGTATATCTACCTGTCTTTTTTCCGGCTCCTCATGCATCCAGTGCAGAGAGGAACCTTCATACTCTTGACTGTAAAAGGGCTCTCGCCTTTTACCTCAATAGAACTCAGCCACATCGAAAGTCTTCTCAGCTTTTCGTGGCTTTTGATCCTTCTCATTTGGGACTTCCAGTCACCAAACGCACACTTTCCAACTGGATTGCTCAGTGTATTTCCTTTGCTTACCAGAGTAAGAACATTTCTCTGGAAGGCCATGTCACAGCTCACAATGTGAGAGCCATGGCCACTTCTATGGCTCATCTTCACTCTGTATCCATAGATCAGATCTGTCGAGCAGCCACTTGGGCCTCGGTTCATACCTTCACAGCCCATTACTGCTTGGACAAGGACTCCCGCCGGGATGCCTTGTTTGGTCAGGCTGTCCTCAAACACCTGTTCCATACTTAAACAACTCCTGCCCACCTTCCCAGAATGGATGCCTGAGATCCATACGAAGATGGTTACCCTTGGAGGGGGATCTCCCAGGCATCTCAGCTAGGGAGTCCCCATATGTGATGACTTATTCCTGCTTGTTCCTGGAGATAGCACAGTTACTTACCTGTAACAGGTGATCTCTGGGAACAGCAGGAATTAGTCATCACAACCCACCCACCTCCCCTAGGAGTTGTCTCTCTATTCCTCTATCTTCCTGTCCTCTCTCTCTATTGTCTCAGCTTTAAACTCGAACTGAGGAGAGCTGGTCAGGAAGGCGGGAAGGCAGCGCGCATGTGCAGTGGGAGGCCCCAAAAGCTTTTCATCTGAAAAGCTGGGGAGCTTTCCCGCGCAGGCTCCGTCGGTACCGACGTACCCATATGTGATGACTAATTCCTGCTGTTCCCAGAGATCACCTGTTACAGGTAAGTAACTGTGCTATCCCATCCGGTCCCATCCCTTTGTCTACTTTAGGTTGAGCTAGTTTCTCACGAACACAGTCTTCTGAAAATTGTTCAAGATGTCCCTCGCTTCTGTTCTTATTTGTGGGTGTTTTCTGAGGTCCTGCTCCTGGTTCTTCATCTGTGGACACAGAACAAAAATATTTGTTAAGCAATTCCGCTTTATCCTTATCAGCTTTTACATATTCCCCCCCCCCCCCCTGCACCCTTGAGTCTGACAATACCACTTTTGCCCTTCCTCTTCTCACTAATATATCTGAAAAATGTCTTATCCCCCCATTTTATTGCATTGGCTATTTCCTCCTCCTTTTGAATCTTTGCCTTCTTGACTACTTTGCTAGCTTCTCTAAGTTTTTCCAAATACAGATGCCTGTCTTCCTCTCTCTGTGATCTCTTGTATTTCATGAAGCTAGACTCTAGTGCCAAATTGAGCTCTCTCTGTGATCTCTTGTATTTCATGAAGCTAGACTCTAGTGCCAAATTGAGCCCTGTGTATGGCTGCCTTGTTAGGCTTATATATAAGATAAGAAACCATATGGGTAAAGAGGCATCTTTCCCTCTAACATTGTTAGACTGCAATTTAAGGTGAGACTGCGGATTTAGGAAAATGAAACTGTCTATGATCTAAGCTGTATATGACAACCACAACACATTCTCGTGAAGTATGAGCTTATGTTATAAACATGCCAAAATGAAACCAGGCAGAGGGATGAAGCACTGAACTGTTCCTCTTTCACCTTGCACTCAATTCTGAAAAAGGCCTTCATTTGCTTTAATGAAAACCTGCTGCAGATTTTGTCATGGTTTTTAGTATATTTGTTCTTTCTAGTAATATTTTTCTTTCTTCTGTCCTCTGCCGATAAGAGTGTTTTCTTGCACAGCTTGATTCTGCTCCAAGTTGCAATTTGCTATTGATGATCTAGGGTCTGTTACCATGGAAATGGTTGTAATCTACAATTGCATTTTATTTTCTGTTTTTAAAAATATATTTGCCACCTGTTTACCATTTTAGTATTACAGCAGTGATCACATCTAAACACAAAAGTAGTTTATATCCACTAGTTATGCTCAAGAACTTTTTTATTGAGTATCAGAACAACAACAACCATAGTTCCATTGTAAAACATAATTAGCAAATACAATCAATCAAAACCAATTGAACCTGGTTAATGCAACCATTGCCATTTTATTTTATGTTTATCCGTCCCCCTACCCTAAAGCTCCTACCCACCCTCCCATCCACCACCCCTGCTGCCTAGAATACGCGATCACTAATCTCCCATCCCCCCACTCCCCACCCCCCACCCCCATTCCCTACTGCCTACTTAACACCTCCTAAGGCCAGAGTATGAACCTGTCCTACATTCCAGCCTGTGGGGTTCCTTACACAGTGCCAGATTGATCCACACTCTGACCCATCTATGTAACACACCTTCCCTCCCCTCCACCCCCTGCCCCACCCCCACCTCTTCCGTGGCTGGGCACCCCCAGGCACCCTACTAGCCTCTCAAAGATCATTTAAAATATAGCTTTGACTGCGGGCAGGTAATAGCTGGATATAGTCATCCCAAACCTCATAAAATAGGGGCAGATGTCTAAGCTCCGCCAACGCCCATAAATTGTCTATCTGCAAGTGTTGATGTAGAGCATTACACCATTTCCAGAAACTGGGAATTTCTGTGGATTTCCAACCCTGCAGAATGATACGTGTCGCCAATGCCCAGAAGAGACAAAGCCAGCGTCACCTACCCCGCCCAGCAATATCCACTCCTTCCATCACATGCAATAGGGCCGTTTGTGGGGTGAGCCTCCACTGATGACAAAGAACCCCTTCAATAAATTTATGTACTTCTTGCCAATATTCCTGAAACCTTGGGCATGACCACAACAGGTGGACCAATGGGGCCCCCTCCTCATTACATCGGGACAGCTAAGCCATCCCCCATAACCCATAGCACGTAGGCGACTGGGGGAGATGTATGCACATAGGATTACATGATATTGCATGTCCTGAAGGGAAATCATGGCTGTAAAGCACGGAATTTGACTGATTAACTTCTATATATCTTCGCCAGTCAAGGAAGTGCTAAGATCTGCATTCCAGAGCTCCGCTAAATGATGACAAGTAGTCTTGGATTTACTGATTGCAAATGTGGATTGTACTTGAGAGACAGTTATTCTACCCGAGGCTTCAGACAAGAAAAACTCCTCCAAGTCCGAATAGAAGTCACTGAGTAAGTTACCGGCCTCGAAAAGGTCTATATAACTGCACATCTGATAATAAGGGAAAAAAAATCTATCCCAGTTAGGCCAAACTGTGCACTAAGTGTCGTGAGGGACAAGAGCACATCTTCATCCGTAAGGACTTGTTCGACATACTGGAAGCCCATGCATCGTCAATGTAGATAGCGAGCTGGGGTGATCCACGGAGTGAAATCCATATTCCCTTGAAGCGATAAGTATACAGTTTGTGTATGCGAGTGGTGTAGACGTGTACAGATCTATTTCCACACTTGGCGCATGGTTGTAATAAGAGGACAACATTGCAAGGAAGCCAGCAGCTTATTCCCGGCTGCATGTAATATGTAACAGAGATGTAGGGGAGCTACCAGGGCTCTCTCACATGACAGCATGGTATACTCCTGCATCTCGAAAAGCCAGTCTTTTAAATGGTGCAGCAAACATGCCAAATTATATGCCTGAAGATCAGGAACATCCATTTCCCCCCACCACCAGGATCCTTTAAGTGTTGAAATGTCAATCCGCGCCCTGGGTCCTGACCACAGAAAACGAGATAGAAGCTGATCTAGTTTACTAAGGTCCCTATGCGAGAGCCATATTGGGATCATTTGAAACAAATATAATCACCTTGGAAAAAGTACCATCTTAAATAAAGCTATACATCCCCCAAGTGAGAGAGGAAGATCTCTCCATTTCGCTAACTGTTACGCCATGTTAGCCAAGAGAGGTGGCACATTGAGTCAGTACAAATTTTCTGGTACCACAGGCAGTATCACCCCCAGGTATCGAAAAGTACCAGTAACCCATCTAAGCGGAAACCCATCTGCCCAAGAAGCACACAAAGAGTCACTACTGGGTAATGTCTCCGATTTATCGAGATTAAATTTGTACCCTGAAATACGCCCAAAGTTTGTGAATTCATTTAAAAGAACTGGAAAAGAACTCTCTGGGGACGTGAGGCAAACCAGTAGATCATCCGCATAGGCCAAGAGTTTAAATTCATAGGATCCCATCTGCATCCCCTGTATCCATGGATTCTGCTGGGTTTACGATAATAACGGCTCCAATGATAAGATAAATAACAAGGGGGAGAGGGTACACCCCTGAGATGTACCCCGACCCAATGGAAATCTGTCGATGGATTGCCATTAATCAGCACCCATGCCCAAGGTTCGGAATATACAGCATGCACGGCATGGAGAAAAGGGCCCTCAAAACCAAACCACTCCAATACCATAAACATATATTTCCAGCCCACTCTATCAAAAGCTTTCTCCACGTCAAAGCTAATGAGTAAGGACGGGACACCTGCTGCTTTAATGGGTCTCGCCCCAGTTTAGGAATGACCGTGATCAGTACCTCGTTAGTAGAGTATGGGAATGACTGAAGTGTCATTAATTGTTGATACATGTCTATGAGTGGTAAACATACGTTATCAGTGAGTATTTGATAGAATTCCGCACTAAGCCCATCTGTGCCAGGCGCCTCAGGTGTGTGCAGGCCCCTAATCACTTTCTAAATCTCAGCAGGAATGATCGGTCCGTTTAAGTGATCCAGTTGCCTTGGGTCTAGGCGGGGGGATCACAGTTCTGCAAGTAATAGCAAGCATCTTGGTCATCCCTGTCCTCTGTGGAAAAGAGGGTATGATAATATGCCAAGAATGCATGTTCCACCTCCTCTTGCGAGGTTTTTATCGTCTCATCCGTGTTTTTTATGGCCGCTAGATTTTTGGTCCCCCCTGTGGTCTTCACCAACGAGGACAGGAGTCTACTTGGGTGATTTCCAAAGCGATAACATTTGTATTTATAATATAACATTGAGCGTTTTGCCTTGTAAACTGTTGAAGTGCCAAGTATGCTGAGCGATTCTCACTGGTATCTTGGTGTCCCAGTTTCCTCCGCAACCACCGAAGTTGTTGCCCCCACTCCACTATTTCTTGATTCTGGTTCTTCCTGTGCTTACTCACAAAACCAATCACTACCCCCCATAAATATGCCTTCGCTGTTTCCCAAACCAAACAGGGGTTGTCTTGGTGTTGCGCATTCGTTTCTGCAAAATGCTCCCAGTGATGTCTCAGAGACTGAAGAAAGTCCACGTCTCCCTTCAAATAGAAAGGGAAACGCCAGCTCCTTTTACCACTTCCCTCAGAGACCAGTTGGAGATCGATCCATACATCGCATGGTCAGAGATCTGAATATTTCCAATCTGGGCCTCCTCTACCCTATTCATTAATTGCGGTATATTCAAAAAATAATCCAGTCTAGACCACGTACCATGGGCCCTGGACAAGTGTATGTAATCACATGCACTAGGATGTAATGTTTGCCAAATATCCAGTAAGTCTACACTTTCACATATCTCTGTTAACCGGCGTCGCTGTTGAGAGTCTCCCTGTCCCCTCGCTGGGGTCCGATCAATTGTTGGTTCTAACACACAATTGTAATCCCCTCCCAAAATCACCTCTCGATCAGCCACTTGTAGCAGGTTTTGCATCAATTCATCAAAGAATCCACATTCATACCGATTAGGAGCATATACATTACCCAGGCAAAGAGGGAGTCCCTGCAGCTGTCCACACACAGAAATGCTACCCCCCCCTCCCCCCGATCCTTTGATTAACCGTTCAAATTGAAAATTGACCCCTTTCCAGATTAGAATTACTACCCCTGCTTGTTTCTCCGATGCGGCCGCTCCATCGGCCTCTCCCACCCACCATCACCTCAACTTAACGTGTTCAATATCAGTCATGTGGATCTCTTGGAGAAAGGCAATGTTGACTTGTTTATTACGAATTGCCTTGAGCACTTTATTGGGTTCCCAACCCCGCAGACATTCCATGTGAGTAGGGCGATCTTCCTACCACTCACGGAACAGGGTAGTGATAGTACAGGAAGTGCCTATAGGAACAGAGTCTATCGAAGATAGCCTCCCAGCCTAAGCCATCTCCCATTTGCCTAAGTAGGGTCCCACCCACAGAAGAGGCCTCCTTATCTCCCCTAACTGATCGTACCACTATTACCCTTTGTGGCGAGAAGAGCCACCCTACCCCATTGAACTTATTTTGCAGCGCCCTACCACCCTCCTCCCCCACCTTCCCAACCCTCTGCACCCTTTGTCTACCCCGGCTCACCAGGAGCCCAACAAACCGGTTGGCATTCGGATCCACCCCATAACCTGATCCATATTCCAATATCTTGCACCAATATCCATATTCACCCTCCCCAAGCTTTGCCCATGGCCCCTCTACTAGCTACCCCCGCTAGACCCCCCCCTCATTTGTACTCTCAAACCCCCCCCCCCGCCACTCACCCATAATGAGCCGCCTGGCAATGGAAACCAGATAACCACAAATCTGCAGCTAATTGGCCCTACTGCAGATCTGGCATTTCACTACCACTTAGCAGCCAAACTACCTTTCCAATATCAAGTACTATCTTCCCTCGCGTGTCCCTTCCCCCCTCCATTACAACTCCAGTGCCTACCACCACCATCTATATATACACAAACACGCTGGCTCACTAGATGTACATATAAATGAGTATTTGCCTCATTGTTACAGTGAAGTCTTGAGATATTTATAAGGGAAACAAAAAGGAAGGAACCTGAAACAAAAAGAAAAACAAAACAAACAAAAAAAGGGGGGGAGCCCTGCATGGGTCAGTTAACCCCCACCAGGAGAACGGTGGGAGCCCCCAAGCACATATTTGTATGTCTATTACTGATGTAGTAGGGCCATGAAGGAAACCCACCGACAAACTGGCTTTCCGGCCACTGTAACTCAGACCCAATGCAAACCCAACACTCAAAAAACATATGCAATTATTTCTCCCGATCCTGAGTGTCCACGTAGGAGTGTGCACTTGATTATATATATTGCCCTGCTAGTTAGCGCTGGTCTCCTTGTTCAGGAACTGGAATCCAAATTCAACTGGTCCAGAAATACCTGGGCCTCCTCAGGAGTTGTCAAGTACTTTGATTGTCCCTGATAGTCACTCGCAATTTGGCGGGATAAATTAAGGAGACACGCAGACCTTTACTCAAAAGCTGTCCACACACATTTGAGAAAGCACGGTGTTTCTTGCTCACTAGCACTGAATAGTCCTGGAAGACCAAGATCTGGGCCGAATTCCCATGTTGCACTCGGCAGCCACGGGCCGTCCGAAAAACAGCCTCTTCTGACGGAATTCCAAAAAGTGTGCTATGACCGTTCTCGGACATCGAGGACCCTATTTCCTGAGGCCCAACCGATGCACGCGTTCCAGTTTCAATGGGCCCAAAGGTATATTGCTGGTAAATGTTGTTTAATTCAGGTCTCCAGGAACCCTTGCAATTCGCCATCAATGACAGTTTCTGCAATGCCTATAAAGCGGAGGTTCTTCCTCCACCTGCAGTTTTCAAGATCATCTATTTTCTCTCGTTGTTGCTGTAGCAAGTCCTCCAGGCATCTTAGACTATCCATTTGCTTGTGCTGGTTGTCTTCGAGGTCTGAAATGCATTGTTCTGTCTTCTCCTTACGTCCAGTGAAGTCACCTATTGCCTGACTTACTTGGGTTAATTGTTCTGACAATGAGTGGAACCGATTCTCCAATGCCCCAACCACTGCCGCTGTAACTTACTTTACCATGCATTGATTATCGTCCATTAGCGGGCTCACCGGGGCTACCTCTGCCATCTTCCCCTCATGTGCATGGCTTTTCTCCTTACATATAGTTTTGGTTGCCATGAGACTCGCTTTACCTCCTGATGAGGTCTTCGGCAATCTCTGTACAGCAGGTAACAATTTGAGGGTTTTGTTCAAATCATACGGCTTAAGTTTAGTAGATTTATGGGTGGTCAACCGGGAGCCGCTTTGAGCATGTCCTCACCAACTCATTGCCACCTTATATCCACTAGTTAATATTTTCACATGCATCTAAGACCTAAGCTTACCAATCAGTTCACCTCTGATTAAGAGAATGTTTGAAAGAATGAAAAAAAGAAATCAAGGTAGTCAATAAAAGAGCAGCCTGGCACTTCCAAGTATGAGAGTTTGAAAACTGGGATCCTTTCCAAAGTGCCCTCTAGTTTTTTTCCCAGGATGTAGAGCACTTTTGTGGCTATGCACATCTCTGAAGCCTGGGTACAATGTCATGTTGTCTCATTTGCTTTTGTGTTTACTTGCTATAATACCAGTGTAAGTAGCTGATTAACAATAGCAGAGTGACCATATGTCAGCATAATAGACAATTTGAACAGTGAGGTAAACATGGAGATAGGCAAATTAAATCCTAGCAATAGCTTACAAGGAAAAAACAGGAAGTATGATGCCATATAACTAGAAATAACTTAGTTACCCAGCTCCAGGAGAAAGACTTTTTGGCTAGTTCTGGTTTTAAGCTTAAATTCCACAGCGGTGCGGTGTTTCTGGTCTTAGATTCTACCCATTTCATTCAATGCTGTAAGTCCCATAATACATCAGAATAGGGTTGCCTGAAATCCTTGACTGGCCTAAAATTTCCATCTTGGAGTAGAACAATTTGGCAGGTGTATTTCCCTCTGCTCTCTCACAGGCTGATGAAGACATCTTTAAGTATGTTTACTAAGCTGAGCTGATGGTTAACCTGTGCTATTTCCAACTAGGTACCATTAAATAATGTGGAACCTAGCTGCAAATAGCATGGGTTAACTATTAGCCCAGCTTAGTAAGCATACTCCTTGAATTAGAAACAGAAAAACATGATGTTGGAAAAAGACCATATGGCCTATCTAGTCTGCCTTTCATATCAACTACTATAGTCCCTTTTTTCCTTCAGAGATCTGTGTTTGTCTCATGCTTTCTTGAATTCAGATACTGTCCTCATCTCTACTACCTTCACTGGGAGACTGTTCCACGCGTCTACCACTCTTTCCGTAAAGAAATATTTCTGCATATTATTCTGAGTCTATCCCCTTTCACCTTCATCCTATGCCCCCTTGTTGCAGAGTTTTCTTTCAATTGAAAGAGGCTCTCCTACTGTGCATTTATGCCATGGAGATATTTAAACGTCTCTATCATATTGTAACATAGTATATGATGGCAGATAAAGACTAGTATAGTCCATCTAGTCTGCCCGGCAAGGCAGCAAGAGTAGGTGCACCTGCCGCTCTATGCAGGTCACCCCTCTCCATGCCTTTGTATAGGGGTATAACAACCGATCCGTGTAGGTCACCCCTGTTGATTGAGATATAAGAGATATTCTTGTTTGTTTTGATTTTATCCTGCTGCTATAAAGGGATTCACAGTGTTTGTCCCATGCCATTTTAAATTCTGTCACTGTATTTGCCTACACCACTTCCACCGGGAGGGCATAACAAGCATCCACCACCCTTTCAGTGAAAAAGTATTTCATAACATTACCTTTCAGTTTACCCCATTGCAGCTTCATGTTATGCCCTCTAGTTGTATAGTGTCCCTGTCTTTGGAAGAGGTTTGTTTGTTCATTAATACTCTTTAAAGGTCTGAATTATATCCCCTCTGTCCCTCCTCTCCTTCAGAGTGTACTTATTTAGGCCTTCAAGTCTTCTCATAAGTCTTCTGATGAAGGCTCCAAATCATTTAGGTTGCCTTCCTCTGAACCATTTCTTTTTATATCCTTTGCAAGATATGGTCTCCAAAATTGAACACAATATTCCAAGTGAGGCCTCACATTAATACCTCTTCCTTTCTGCTGGTAATTCTTCTTTGTATGCAACCCAGCATCCTTCTGGCTTTTGCCACCACTTTGTCATACTGTTTCGCCACCTGGAGATCCTCAGAAACAATCTCTCCGAAGTTCTTCTCCTGGTCCATGCACACCAACCTCTCGACCCCTATCGCATACAATTCCCTTGGATTTCTGCATCCCAAGTGCATGACACTGGACTTCTTCATATTGGTGTAATGCCTGGCAGTTAAGATTTATTCTTCCAGCTTTTGTAGATCTTTCCTGATGTTATCCACTCCCTCGGGGGAGTCCATTCTGTTGCAAATTTTTGTGTCATCTGCAAAAAGACAGACTTTTCCCATCAGTCCTTCAGCAATATCACTCACAAATATATTGAACAGTACCGATCCCAGGACCGAACCCTTGGGCACACCGTTAATCACATTCCTTTCATCCAAGTGAGTTCCGTTTACCATCACCTTCTGTCGTCTGTCAGTCAACCAATTTCTGATCAAGTTCACCACCTTGGGACCCATCCCCAAGCTGTTGAGTTTATTGATAAGTTTCCTATGAGGAACAGTATCAAAGGCTTTGCTAAAATCTAGGTAGACCACATCCATTGCATGCCCTTGATCTAGTTCTCTGGTCACGCAGTCAAAGAACTCAATCACATTTGTTTGGCAAGATTGTCCTTTGGTAAAACCATGTTGCCTCGGATCATGCAACCTGTTAGTTTTGAGAAAATCCACTATTCGCTCTTTCAGGAGTGCCTCCATTACTTTTCCTGCCACCGAGGTAAGCTTACTGGCCTGTAGCTTGTCACTTCTTCCCTATTGCACTTTTGTGAAGAGGTACCACATCAGCCCTTCTCCAGTCCTGTGGAACTTCTCCTGTCTCTATGGATCTGTTAAAAACATCCTTTAACGGCCCTGCAAGAACCTCTCTGAGCTCTTTCAATATTCTGGGATATATCACATCTGGTCCCATGGCCTTGTCCACTCTCAGTTTTGCTAGCTGTTCTAACACATCATCTTCTGTGAATGGTGTAGTATCTACTTCATTCCCATTTCTATATTTGGTCCTTCTCCGGGATTTTCTTTAGTAAAAACAGAGCAGAAGTATTTGTTTAGCATTTTCGCTTTGTCAATGTCACTTTCCACTAATCCGTTCCCAGCACTTTCCTCCAAAATATATGTATTGAGATCTTAAAGTTTGTCCCCATATGATTTACAATGAAGACCACTGACAATTTTGGTATCCGCCCTCTCTACCGACTCCATCCAGTTTATATCCCTTTGAAGGTGTGGTTTCCAAAATTGCACACAATACTCCCAATGAGGTCTCACCAAGGACTTATACAGAAGCACTATCACCTCATTTTTCCTGCTGGCCATTCCTCTCTCTGACTTTCATCATCACTTTTTCTAGCTGTTTAGCCATTTTAAGATCATCAGAAACAATCATGCCCAGGTCCTGTTCTTCTTTCATGGACAGAAGTACTTCAACCCTTATACTGTTCTGCTCTTTTGGATTTTTGCAGCCTAAATGCATGACCCTGCATTTTTTAGCTTTAAATCTCAGCTGCCAAATTCTCTACTATTCTTCAAGTTTAACTAGATCCCTCCTCACATTATCTACTCCTTCCTGTGTGTCTACTCTATTGTAGGACCACTCCCAACTCTAAAGAAGCATTGTAAAGGTCAGATAGTGGAGCTGCTAGAACTTACCCAGATTCCTTCAATACTCTGGGATGCATCCCATCCTGCCCCATCACTTTGTCTACTTTTAATTTAGCTAGTTCCTAACGACACAGTGTGCTGAAAATTGTTCAAGATCCCCGTCACTTCTGTTCCTATTTGTGAGTGATTTCTGAGGTCCTGCTCCAAAGCCCTTCATCTGTGAACACAGAGTAGAAATATTTGTTAAGCAATTCTGCTTTACTCTCATCAACCTCTACATGTTTCTCCCTTTTATCCTTGAGTCTGACAATAACACTTTTTCATTTCCTCCTCTTGCTAACATATCTGAAAAATTTCTTGTTCGCCCCCTTCCCCCCCCCCCTCCATTTTATTGCATTGGCTATTTCTTCTTCTTCTTTTTGTATCTTTACTTTCCTGACTACTTTCTTAGCTTATCTATGTTTTTCCAAATATTGATGCTTGTCTTCTTCTTTCTGTAATCTCTTGTAGTTTTATGAAGGCCACCCTCTTTTTCTTTACCTTTTCAGCTACTTATTTTGAGAACTATAGTGGCCTCCTTTTCCTTTTACATTTGTTTACCTTTCTAATGAAAAGGTTTGTTGCCCTTAAAATATCCCCTTTCAGTTTTGCCCAATTGCTTTTCTACACCCCCCCCCCCCCAGCTATTCCTATCCTGCTATTGACTCCTTGAGGTCCCATCTTGGCAAAGTTAGTTTTCCTAAAGTCTGAGACCCTTGCTTTTGATGGTTGCTGGATGCGAGATGATCTCCCACTATAACAACATAAACACTTTCCTCATTGGTAAGCACCAGGTCCAGTATGGCCCCTTCACATGTGGGTTCTGTTACCAGTTGCTGGAATAGTTCTAACTGTAGAGAATCCAGGATCTCCTTAGTTCTAGATGACACCGCAGCAGGGATGTGCCAATCAATATCCGGCATATTGAAATCACCTATCAGTAGCATATTGAAATCACATATCAGAATATGCATGAGAGAGATTTGCATGCATTACCATTATTGTATGCAAATCTACCTCATGCATTTTCATTGTGGTTATCCTGGAAACCTGAATGGCTGAGTGTGTCCTGAGGACTGGGTTGAGAAGCCTTGGTTTAGGGTGATGATCCAAATTTTTAAAGTCCTGAGATTAGATCTTTATTTGCCAATATCAATTCCATGGGAATTCTATAGCTGCCCTCAAAGTTTAAGATCATCAGGGAGCAGGTTATTAAAGTACACTTTGCACCTTTGAATTTAAGGGTTCCCCTTTTGAATCATATGCTGTCTATAGTGGCACTGAAGGAATGGAATTAGCTCCCTGTTTATTTAAGAAAACTTGATGATATGCTTGATTTCCGAAAGAAGTTGAAAGCCTGTTATTTTATTTGAGTTTTTAGTTGGTGGAAAGGCTTTCAATGATTTTGACTGGGTTTTATTGAGTTTTAATGAGATGAAGGTAGAAGAGTTTAGCATGGGAGGTGGTTTTTCTAGTAGTTGTGATAAAGCCATTTATGTGTTTGCATGTTTTATAATTATTTCTTATGTTTTATTGTACACTGCAGAGAATGCATAAGATCTGTGGTATATAAGCATTGCATATAAATAAATAAATAAATCCTCTTACAGAGCCTTGCCTGCTATGTAAAGTGCAGGTTTGTCCTCTGAAGTCTTGTGTGTTGAGAATAAGTGGGCCAGGAGAAGAGAGGCAGTAAGAAGAACCAGATGAGATAGTAGTTCATTTACTTAGTTTGTTCTGTGTTTCCTCAGGAGAGACAACAAGATACGAATTCCAAATGGTTGGCTGTGCCATCTAGCCCCAGAAGTCATTCGCCAGCTGTCGCCCCACACTGAAGAAGATAAGCTACCCTTTTCCAAGCAGTCAGATGTGTTTGCACTTGGGTAAGTATCAGTTCATAAACTAAAACACCACTGAGCATGCATGTTTCCAAAAGTAATACCACTCGCCTGCAATCAATCTATCCTGGGTACTGATCCTACAATTGTTCATGAATCTAAGTTTATTCCTGCTCCAGGTACGAATAGGTATCAGGAAAGTGTTTGTTTTCACCTTAAAACATCCAGAGGGTGTAGAGAAGATGGAGAAATAAGTGACTAGCTTTAGATTACAAACTCCCTTACTGGGATTTGAACCCTGGCCACCAGCTCTTAAGCCATTATGCTATTAGACATTTTGGTTCTGAAATACTCTCGTGGGGACATCTATATAGAGATTTGATACAAATGCATATCGGCACATCTACATTTCTGGAATTGTGCCTGAACTTGCATGTGCCTGTCTTTCTTTTCAGACATTCTGGATTTGATGTCCCAGATGCACTTAGACATCCCATTAGGAATGTGCCTACACAGGGATTATTTTAGAAGCCTTATTCATGATTAATTTTTGTAAGTTGCATCTATATCTAAATGAACATTTTAGAAAGGTTAACACAAAAAAGAAGTTATACCCACCACACAAGAACAATCCATTCACAAAGAGTGGCCATAAAATCTATCAACAGATGAAGACAAGTTTATTAAGCATTTACAGCATTAAACACAGAACAGACCATTAAACATAGAACAATAAAATACAATGAACATAAACTCATTAAAAACCCAACGTTTCAGCAGTTTGCCTACTTTAGGTGTATATTTTAACATTTGAAGACAAAATATATATACAGTATACAGCTAATAATGTTTGTAGGTAAGCATAAATATACAAATATATATATATATTCCTATGGGAAGAAAAAGGCAGACAAAAACAACAGAAAACTAAAATTAAATCAACTCATATTGAAAAATATATAAACAACATAACACATAGCTTAAATAAAAAAATAAAACAAGATTAACGAACCAAAATCTACTCTGTTGTAGAGGGTACAACCTAAAATTCTGTGTGCCTGGCTTCAAAGGGGTAAATCTATATAAAAGACAAAACATGGAAACATAGAAATATGATAACAGAAAAAGACCACATGGCCTATCTAGTCTGTCCTTCCATATCAACAACTACAACAGTCCCCTTTTTTCCTTTAGAGATCCTCTGTGTTTGTCCCATGCTTTTTTTAATTCGGTTACTGTCCTCATCTGTACCACCTCCACTGGGAGACTATTCCATGGATCCACTACTCTTTCCGTAAAGAAATATTTCCGCATATCACTCCTGAATCTATCTCCCTTCACCCTCAACCCATGTCCCCTCGTAGCAGAACTTACTTTCAATTGAAAGAGGCTCTCCTCCTGAAAATTTATGCCATGGAGGTATTTAAACATCTCAATCATATCACCTCTATCTCCAGGAACAAGCAGGAATGAGTCTTCACATATGGGGAGACGTCGCCGACGGAGCCCGCACGGGAATGCTCCCCAGCATCCAATCAGAAAGCCTTTGGGAGCATCCCCCGCGCCTGCGCGGTGGCTTCCCGCCCTTCCTACTGCCTCTCCCCAGTTTTTCGTTTTCCACGGAGCAGACAGGACGTCCCTCCTGCCACCGCAGAACTTTTTCACCTTTTTCTTGTTCTGTAGTCGCGGCTTTCCCGCCGACAGCGGCACCTCTGTGCCCTTTTGTTTTGTTTGTTTCTTTTCTTTTTCTTATTTTCGTCGCCTAGCGGGACCCCTTTTTTCCCTCTGGGCGTCGGGGCCTACCGGGCTTACAGCATGGAGCCCCAAAAGTGTCCTCGCTGCGGGGACTTAGTTTTCCACATGGACTTCAATGCCTGGTGCCTCTCTTGTGTGGGGCCTGACCCTTCCCTCCTGGGTCCTCCGGGCTACGGTGTCGGGAGAAGACCTTCCCTTTTTCGGGTGTCCCTCGATGACGTTTTCGCACCCAAGGCGAGGTCCTCGGGTTTTTCTTCTTCTCCCCAGGATCAGGTAACCACACAAAAGTCTGTTAAGACTAGCCAAGCCTTGAGGGGCGAGTCTCATGCGCGGCATGGCGATGGCTCCGACCAACCCCTCAAGTCCTCCTTGGCTACTATACCCCGGCGGGAGTCCTCGGGCTCTAAAGCATTTATGGGGTTTCGGGATGTTCCTGGGTTTCGCTCCTCACAGAACATTCCCGAGCCGTGCTCGAGGGAGGTACCCGCTTCGAGCGGTGCCGATTCCCCGGCATCGGTGCCGGCGTCAAGTGTCCCACTCTTCGCCAGGGATTGTCAGCTGGTGTCCTCGGCGCCTCCGGGGCCGATCGACTCGACCGAGTCTGACCTCCCTATACTCAAGCCACGCTCGGGTGTGGTATCCGCTCTGGGCGGTGCAGACCCCCCGGCGTTGGTGTCGGTGTCAAGCGTTTCGCTCCCCGCCGTGGATCGTCCAGGGCCGATCGAATCGGCCCAGGCTGGCGTTCCTTCATCCCTGCCAGACGCGGGGGTAGTACCCGCTACTGGCGGTGCTGACCCCACGACGTCGGCGTCGGTGTCGAGCGTTCCGCTCCTCACAGGGGGTTGTCGGCCGCAGTCCTCGGCGCCCCGGGGGCCGACCGACTCCTGCCGGTATGGCATCCCTACGGGGGTGCCGCTCCCCACTGGGGATCGCCTGCCGCTGCCCTTGGCAACTCTAGGGCCGACCGACTCGACACGGTCTGGCGGCTCTACGCTTAGGCCATGCGCGGAGGTGGTACCCGCTTCGGGCGCGTCGGCGTCGATGGTTCCACTCTTCGCCGGGGATGGTCATCTGGCCTCGCTCCCTTCAGGGCCGGTCGCTTCGACCCACGATGGGTCGCCGGTGTCCCAGCCCTGAGCGAGGGTGGTACCGGGTTTGAGCGGCACTACTACGCCGGAGACTGCAGGGGCGTCGAGCGCCAGAGACCGCCGTCAGCCTTCCCCGGGACCCTCGGGGTGTGTCGATCAGCCCCAGTCGGGCGACCCCCCGGCATCATCATGGCCGTCGAGGGCCCCGCCCTTTCCTAGAAAGGGGACCCCGGGGTCTTCGATCGCTTCGATCCAGCATGGCTCCGCACCGTCCCGCAACGGTACCCCGGCGTCGGCGAAGGAGTTTTGCACTTCCCCCCCCCGAAGGGGCTCGCCGTCGGGCGACCTGGGTACCATCGGGGGCGGGTCGTATGCCCCGGAAGGATTTCCCTCCGGGCTCGAGAAGGGGCCCGGCATCTGGAAGTGCCCGCCGCCCGGCCTCAGCGCCGGCGTCGGATGATCCCCTCCCCACTGAGCTTCGTCCTCGGGGGCCCTTGATGCTCGTGACGCCGATCGACACGGTTCCAATCCGCTCCTCGGGGTCAGCACCGCGGGCACGACCGCCCCCGCCGGGACCC
Source organism: Ichthyophis bannanicus (assembly GCA_033557465.1). Taxonomy (NCBI): domain Eukaryota; kingdom Metazoa; phylum Chordata; class Amphibia; order Gymnophiona; family Ichthyophiidae; genus Ichthyophis; species Ichthyophis bannanicus. Next base: position 139,563,224 of record CM066041.1, on the reverse strand, counting down.
TCTAGAAGGGAGTCAATCTCATCGCTCGGTTCGATGCCCAGCCTGGAATCAGTATCCACGCTCGGTTCGATGCCCAGCCTGGAATCGGTATCCAGCCTCGAAGGCTCGGCCATGACACGTCTCGGCCCCTGTCCCCTCCCGCGACGTGGAGCGGAGATCGTTGGCCACTGCCCTCCGGCTGCCGCGGAACCGCTTCAATTGCCAGTGGTGGCGCCGCCCCCGGGTTCGGGGCCGCGGCCGAGGCCGATTCTGGCGGATCCGTCGGTGCCATCGACCCCCTCGATGCCTAGCTTGGAATCAATTCCAGGAGCCGACGACGCCATGTTGACTGCCCCGATCCAGGGCTCTTGGTCCCCTCCTCGGCCCAGCGGGCATCAGCCCGAGAGGCCTCTCGGTGCCCTGGCGGCCTCTCCCGCCACCGCCTCCCACGGCATAGCCCCGCCGGGAGAGCCGTCTTTTCAGAATTTCCTCCTTGACATGGCGGACTTGCTGGCCTTCCCTATTCCGGACCTAAAACCAGGCCCTGCGGAACAGGCCGCCTGATGCTTCCTCTGCATCCCTCCCTACAGGATCTCCTGCTGGGGGCTTGGCGATCGCCTTTGAGGGTTCCGGCACCATCGACTGCGATGCATGCTCTGTAACGGGTGCCTCCCTCCCCGGGTTTTTGGCAGCATCAGCTTCCGCACCGTTCCATTGTGGTGGAATCAGCGCTGAGGATGGCCGGGAGCAAGGAAAAGCATTCCTCTCGCCCTCCAGGCCGCGCCTCGAAGACGCTAGATACCCTGGGACGTCAAACCTTTCAAACGTCTATGCTGGCGTCCAGAATTATTTCATATATTTTTTATATGAGTCTGTCGCTCCGGGAGGTCACCAAGAGATTATCTCTGTTGTCTCCCTTCTTATCTGCAACCAAGGCCTTTGAATATTCCTTGCTTCTTTATCACTGCAGGAATATCTCTGTGTTCCTTTCTCATGCTTCTCTAGACTCCTTCCTGTTGGTCAGCAGATGCTTTGCTGTTGCCATGAGAGCACGCCGTACAGCATGGTTGCAGGCGTCCGAGTTGTGTAGACGGGCACAGCATAACCTGGGTAATTCTCCCTGTGACGAAGATCACCTCTTCAATAGCGAAGCCTTATGTCAGGTCGCGCAGTGCTTCGCTAACCTTCCCAGCGTTAGAAGCCATCCTAGGGCCCGGCTTCCCCTCGGCGGTGGTACACGTCTCTCCAGACCCTCCTTCCCTAGAAAGAGGAAATATCACCCCTCAGCCCACCCGCCAGGTGCGCCCAAGCAAGGGACCTCTCACCCTGGGTTGAAGCTCCCGGACCCGCGCCAGAACTCTCATACCAAGCAGTTTTAGGCTCCAGTGGGCGGCTGTCTGCAGTTTACCTTCTTACCAGAAGTTTACAATTGAGATGGGGCTCGTTCAGTAGGGCAAATGGTTCGGGGGCTTATCCAGGGGTTCAGGTATTCTCCTTCCGTTGGTAGAGGGAGACCACCTCTACTCCTTGATAGCTCTGGCCCACGGTCAACTGGCTTGCCCTTAGGTACGGCCCCGAACCCTTCTCGGCCAGTATTCCTCTGCTGATTGCTCCCGTACCGGGACTTCCCCTTCCAGCCGCTATAGTCCTCCATTGATTACCAAGGACTATGTCCTCATGGTCCCCGATTAGTACGGGGGGCGAGTTCTGCGTGCAAGTCCTGGGGACACCTATAGGGCCTTAAGCCTCCTGATGTGTTCTTCCGGACGGATACTATCCTCTGTCCTTCACGCTACCGTGCTGCTAGTTTGCCGACCTGCTCTTGTTCCACCGGAGCAGATCCCTCTCCCGGACAGATCTTGACGCGCTCCTCCCGAGGTGGACATTCTGTGGATCAATGGCAGGCCCTTCGACGTGCCTGCGTTAGTGCCGGGGTGGGGCGCTCTACATGCCCAACGGCCTAGATATGCCAGATATCACCTGCTCGATAGGCACATTTTTGGGGGCTGCCCACAGTGCCTGTGTTCTGCCGCCTATTTTTTCCCAATAGCCGGTACTCACGCGCCCCCCCCCCCCCTCCGGGGTCCCTACTGCTGTGAAGTCAATAGCTTCTATTTTCAGTTATACCCTCCTCCCGGAGGTTCAGACCCTTGTCTCCCTATCTCTTCGCTAGGGCAGACTGTGTACCCCTTCTGCTCCGGGGTACTCCCCTACTCTTCTTCGGAATAAGCTATCCGGATCGGCCAGTCTTCTACCGTTAGTCCTTTGAGTTATGGACTTTGCTCCTAAGGGAGTGCTCAGCTTTGCATAAAGCTTCCTTGAAGACCTGCCGTCCTTCTTATGACCCAGCTGACTCCTGGATCTCCTGGCCTTCCGGATTGGAACTCCCTCCTCGCTGCGGTGAAGTTCCCTTGAAGACCTTGCTACTGCGTCTCCAGTACCTTCATCACAGGTCTACTTCCTACAACTTAGTAGGTAAGCTCTACATGGTTCTAAGCCATTAATTCATTAAAACTAATGGTGCTTCCATGCCCTCTGGTAAGTTCTATATGGTACTAGGTCATTAACTCATTAAATGCTTAATAATACTTCTCATGCATCACAAGGACTACTCTCCCTGTAGCCTGGGGGTTTTGCTGTTCCTCTCAACTCCTACCCTCCATCCCTCAGGGGATGCCGGGGATCCAGGTTGGGGAAATTGCCATCCTGCCTTGGGCTAAGCCTCGGGGGTCTCCCCGGGCATCTTCAGCTAGGGAGTCCCCATATGTGAAGACTCATTCCTGCTTGTTCCTGGAGATAGCACAGTTACTTATCTGTAACAGGTGATCTCCAGAACAGCAGGAATTAGTCTTCACAACCCGCCCACCTCCCCTAGGAGTTGTATCTCTATCTCTCTATTCCTTTCTCTTCTCTCCTTCCGGCTCAGCTATGAAACTCAACTGGGGAGAGGCAGTAGGAAGGGCGGGAAGCCACCGCGCAGGCGCGGGGGATGCTCCCAAAGGCTTTCTGATTGGATGCTGGGGAGCATTCCCGTGCGGGCTCCGTCGGCGACGTCTCCCCATATGTGAAGACTAATTCCTGCTGTTCCGGAGATCACCTGTTACAGGTAAGTAACTGTGCTATCCCGCCTTTCCTCTAAGGTGTACATATTAAGATCCTTAAGTCTGTCCTCATATGCTTTATAATGAAGACCACTAACCATTTTAGTAGCCACCCTCTGCACCGACTCCATCCTGTTCACATCCTTTTGAAGGTGCGGTCTCCAGAATTGCACACTATACTCCAAATGAGGTCACACCAAAGACTTATACAGAGGCACTATCACCTCCTTTTTTCTGCTAGCCATTCCTCTCTGTATGCACCCAAGCATCCTTCTAGCTTTTGCCGCCGCCTTTTCTACCTGTTTAGCTACTTTAAGATCATCAGACACAACCACGCCCAGGTCCTGCTCTTCTTTAGTGGACAAAAGTACTTCACCCCCTATACTATATTGCTCCCTTGGATTGCTGCAGCTCAAATGCATGACCTTACATTTTTTAACATTAAATCCCAGCTGCCAGATTCCAGACCATTCTTCAAGCTTAGCTAGATCCCTCCTCATGTTATCTACACCTTCCTGGGTGTCTGCTCAATTGCTGATTTTGCTATCATCCGCAAAAAGGCAAACCTTACCCGACAGCCCTTCCGCTATATCACTAACAAAGATGTTAAAAAGAATCATACTAAGGACAGATCCCTGGGGCACACCACTGGTAACATCCTTCTCCTCAGAGTGAGCCCCATTTACATGTACTCTTTGTCGCCTCCCATCCAACCAATTTCTAACCCAAGCAGTAAATTTAGGGTCCATCCCTAGGGTGCTCAATTTGTTTATAAGTCGCCTGTGAGGAACAGTGTTAAAGGCTTTACTGAAATTTAAATACACCACATCTAGGGCTCTCCCTCAGTCCATCTCTCTGGTCACCCCAGTCAAAGAAATCAATCAGATTTGTCTGACAAGACCTGCCTCTGGTGAATCCATGCTGCCTCGGATCCTGTAATCCGCTGGACTCCAGAAACCTCACTATTTTCTCTTTCAGCAGCGTTTCCAATAATTTACTCACCACCGATGTTAAACTAACTGGCCTGTAGTTTTCAACCACATCCTTACTTCCGCTGTTGTGTAAAGGCACCACATGAGCCTCTCTCCAGTCCTTTGGCACCACTCCCGACTCCAACGAGGCATTGAAAAGGTCAGTCAGTGGAGCTGCTAGAACGTCCCCAAGTTCCCTCAGTATTCTAGGGTGTATCCCATCTGGTCCCATCACTTTGTCTACTTTAAGTTGAGCTAGTTTCTCACAAACACAGTCTTCTGAAAATTGTTCAAGATGTCCCTCACTTCTGTTACTGTTTGTGGGTGTTTTCTGAGGTCCTGCTCCTGGTTCTTCATCTGTGAACACAGAACAGAAATATTTGTTAAGCAATTCCGCTTTATCCTCATCAGCTTCTACATATTCCTCCCTTTCACCCTTGAGTCTGACAATACCACTTTTGTTCTTCCTCTTCTCACTAAAGTATCTGAAAAATGTCTTATCCCCCCATTTTATTGCACTGGCTATTTCCTCCTCTTTTTGAATTTTTGCTTTCCTGACTACTTTGCTAGCTTCTCTAAGTTTTTCCAAATATAGATGCCTGTCTTCCTCTCTCTGTGATCTCTTGTATTTCATGAAGGCCTCCCTCTTTTTATTCACTTTTACAGCTACCTCTTTCGAAAGCCATAATGGTCTCCTTTTCCTTTTACCTTTATTTACCATTTTAACAAAAAAGGTTGGTTGCCCTTAAAATATCTCCTTTCAGTTTTGCCCACTGTTCTTCTACTTCCCCCAGCTGTTCCAGTCCCGCTAAAGACTCCCTGTGGTATTGGCCCATCTTGGCAAAGTTAGTTTTCCTAAAGTCTAAGACCCTCACCTTTGAATGGATTCTAACAGCCCTAGTTCTAATACTGAACCACACCATTTGGTGATCACTGGATGCAAAACGATCTCCTTCTATAACATCGGAAATACTTTCACCATTGGTAAGCACCAAGTCCAGTATGGCCCATTCACGTGTGGGGTCTGTTACCAATTGCTTGAATAGTTCTGCCTGTAGAGAATCCAGGATCTCTTTACTTCTAGATGATACTGCAGCAGGAATGTGACAATCAACATCTGGCATATTGAAATTCCCTATCAGTAGCACTTCCCCTTTCCTAGCAATGCTGTGTATGTCTTCAATTAACTCTCCGTCCACCTCTTCCTCTTGTGAGGGAGGTCTGTATATCACACCAATGCAAATAGATTTCTCTTTCCCTCTTTCTAGTTTAACCCACAATGCCTCCTCTCTCCCTTTTAAGCTCTGTAATTCCAAAGCTTTAATAGTATTTTTACATATAGTGCCACTCCTCCTCCCCTTCTTCCTACCCTGTCCTTTCTGAATAAAGTATAGCCAGGTATAGTTACATCCCAGTCATGGTTTTCTGTGAACCATGTTTCTGTAACTGCCACTAAATCAAAGTTGGCCACTCCCACCAAAGCTTCAACATCAGGGATCTTATTCCCCATGCTACGTGCATTAATACACACTGCTTTCCATATGTTACCCCTGTTACCCATTTCCATAAAGGCATTTAATGCATCACTTACCTGGGGGCTATTTTCACCCATCCCCAACCAATCTATTTTAAAGCCCTCTTCAGTTGATTAGCCAGTCTACTACTGAAGACCCGTTGACCTTTCTTGGACAGATGGATGCCATCTCTGCTCTGCAACCCTTGGAACAGCATCCCATGGTCTAGGAAACCAAAACACTCTTGATGACACCATCCACGCAGCCATGCATTCATCTCCAGGATGCGAGCCTCTCTGCCTTGGCCTTTACCCTCAACAGGGAGGATTGAAGAGAACACCACCTGTGCACCTAACTGCTTCACCCTCTGTCCCAGAGCCATGAAGTCACTTTTGATACGCTCAGAGAGATACCTGGCAGTATCATTTGTTCCGACATGGATTAGCAGCATTGGGTAATAGTCAGTGGGCTTGATGTCTAAGTCAAGTCTAAGGAAATCTATAATAAAAGAAAAGGAAAGCTATTATAAAATAAATCTCCTGTACACTTACTTATACAGGTGAACAACCTGTGTTGTAAAGAATATACTGCCCTTCTGAAACAGAGTACTCTTCCCAAGCTCACACCAAACGCTGCCAGGAAAAAGAGTTCTAAAATATTTCAGTTAACAATCCATTGAAGTAATAAAAGCAATGTAAGAAAACAAAGTTATTATTCAAAATAAAGGAAAAAGAAATATAACATCAAGCCCACATTATGGGAAGATAGAGTACAAATACATAATACAGTGGAGAATATAAACTTTAGACCCTTTTTAACTATTCCCAATCTGACACCAATAGACTAAAAACATTGTATCATTTTCCTTGCAAAAACAGTTGAAGCTAAGAAGGATCAAGAAAAACATATCACTTTCCTTGATGTAGCACCAGACATTTAGATGGAAATTTAAGAAAAAAAGAGGCTCCCAAAGCCACAACCTTAGGCTTTAAGTGTAGAAAAGCTGTTTGGCATAGCTGGGTAGCTCTGGCAACATCAGGTAAAAGATACAACTTCTGACCACAAGATAGTTTATCTTTATGATGAAAAAACTATTTTAGTATAGCATTCTTCTCCATAAAAGGTAACAAGTACCGTACAGACTCTTCCAAACAGCCGCTGATGTCACTCCCAACTTTTGTGATGAGGCCTCAGCTTTTATAGGCCCTTCCAGACAGCTGCTGATGTCACAATGCAACGGATAGAACTGCGATATAGCAGGCTCCTCTACTAAGTGAGATGCTGTAGCAAGAAAACCTCCAGTCACTCCCAACTGTTTGTGGTGAGGCCTCAGCTTTTATAGGCCCTTCCAAACAGCCACTGACGTCACCAATGCAATGTCTAGATCTATGGTACAGTAGGCTTCTCTGCAAAGTGAAACACTGTAGCAAGAAAAAGTTCAGTCACTCCCCATTTTTTTAAATTTATGTAGCAATGCTTAATATGAGCAGAGCACAGATTTCTAATTATGATGACACAAAAATGCAGCCCAGAGATTATTAGCACACTGTAGAATCTCCACATGCAAAACCTAAGGAGCTCACAATAATTTCTAAAGGAACAATTATGAATACAACACTATAAAAAGCTTTAATTCCACAAACCTGCTCACCAGCTTCAATAAAAACAGGATAAGATAGCTAAAATTAATTATAAAATCACGTTTTATTCCCACGGTCCAGAGTTGGGTCTTCTTCAGGGATGTCCTGACAGCCTGGACGTCCCCCTCCCTGAATCAGACTCCATGGCATAAAACCTATCTGCACATTAGCCCCAATGCCACTATAGAAGGCCCTCACAACGTTTCGCAACTGCTTCGTCATGGGGAGGCAAAGCTTCAGTATGCCAACATGCAATGCAGTGAATAGCATTGCCAACACAACAGCCTGCAGTCACCACTCATCAGTGGATGATAGAGGGGTAAACGGGACACTAAGAGGGGATAAGGCCATAGCGGAGAGACAGAATGAATTATTTGCTTCATTCTTTACTGAAGAAGATTTAGGGAAGTTACCCATACCTGAATTGGTATTTAAAGCTGATGCAGCAGAAGAATTGAAAGAAATATCAATAACCGTGAAGATGTACTACAACTAACTATTTGATAAACTGACGGGTAACAAATCACCTGGACCAGATGGTATATATCCAGGGGTGTTGAAAGAAGTGAAATATGAGATTGCACACCTACTATTACTAATCTGTGAGCTATCACTAAAATCATCAGTAATACCTGAAATTTGGAGGCTGGCCAATGTAATGCCAATTTTTAAAAAAGGGTTCCAGCAGTGATCTAGGAAACTACAGACCAGTGAGCCTGATGTCAGTACCGGGAAAAATGGTAGAAACTATTATTAAGAACAAAATTTCTGAACATATATATAGTCATGGTTTAATGGGCGACAGTCAACATGGCTTTAGTCAGGGAAGGTCTTGTCTTACTAATATTTATTGTGAAGGTGTAAATAAACAGGTAGATAAAGGTGGGTTGGATATTGTATCTGGATTTTCAGAAAACCTTTGACAAGGTCCCTCATGAAAGACTTTTGGCGAAATTAAAAAGTCATGGGATAAGAGGCAGTGTCCTATAGTGGATCAGGAACTGGTTAAAAGATAGGAAGCAGAGGGTAGGGCTAAATGGCCAATTTTCTCAATTGAGAAAGGTGAATAATTGACTACCTCAGGGATTTGTGCTGAATCCGCTGCTTTTTAAAATATTCATAAATGACCTGGAAATGGGAATAATGAGTGAGATAATCAAATTTGCAGATGACACAAAATTATTCTAAGTTGTTAAAATCCAAGAGGATTGTGAAAAATTGCAAGAGGACCTTGATAAATTGGAAGACTGGGCATCCAAATGGCAGATGAAATTATAATGTGGACAAGTGAAAAGTTATACACCTAGGAAAAAACAACCCAAACTATGGTTACAGGATGCAAGGTTCCACATTAGGAACCACCACCCAGGAAAAAGATTTAGGTGTCATTGTGGATAACACGTTGAAACCCTCCGCCCAGTGTGCAGTGGCAGTCAAGAAAGCAAATAGAATCCTAGGAATCATAAGGAAAGGAATGGAGAATAAAACAAAGGGTATTATAATGTCTCTGTATTATTCCATGGTACGACTGCACTTCAAATATTGTGTGCAATTCTGGTCGCCATATCTTAAAAAGGTTATAGCAGAATTAGAAAAGATACAGAGAACAGCCACCAAAATGGTAAAGGGGATGGAAGGATACCCCTATGTGTACAAGAGCTTTCTGAAATCACCATTTAAGAACATAAGAACATAAGATATGCCATACTGGGTCAGACCAAGGTCCATCGAGCCCAGTATCCTGTTTCCAACAGTGGCCATGCTAGGTCATAAGTACCTAGCAGTCTCCCCAAAAGATACAGGTTCCTCAATGCTTGTATCGGGTCAAGCAGTGATATCCCGTATCCCTTTTAATAATGGTTTATGAACCTTTCCTCCAGGAACTTGTCCAAACCTTTTTTAAATCCAGCTACACTAACAGCTTTTACTACATCCTCCAGTAACAAATTCCAGAGTTTGATTACACATTGAGTGAAAAAATATTTTCTCTTATTAGTTTTAAATAGGTTACCCTGTAGCTTCATTGCATGTCCCCTAGTCTTTTTATATTCTGATGATGTAAACAATTGATCTATGTTTACCCGTTCCATTCCATTCATTAATTTATAGACCTCTATCATATCTCCCCTCAGCCGTCTCTTTTCCAGGTTGAAGAACCCTGACCTTTTTAGCCTTTCTTCATAGGAGTATCCTTCCATCCCCTTTACCATTTTGGTGGCTCTTCTCTGTACTTTTCCTAATAACACAATATCTTTAAGATACGGCGACCAGACTTGCACACAATATTCAAGTTTTGGTCGCACCCCTTGAGCGTAACTCATTTTCAATCTCCTCAAGTTCTTATTAAAAAGTATTTTGTAGATGTTTTGAAACTTGTGGAAGAAATTGATGTGGTTCAAGTTTATTGTATACCTCATAAGGTCTGGGCTGTGGTTTCGGAGGAAGGGGATTTAGATTCTCTTCGCCCTACAGCTAGCCATGATCTAACGGCTTTCCTGGAGGATTCCGCGGACATCATTACCAAGCATAACAAATTATTGGTGGCGTTTGGTTCTGAGTCCATTAAGCTTAAGACTTTAAGGTTGTTTTTCAAACACAAGGAAGCCTTGTTTTGTGATCAAAAGATAAACATCTTTCCTGACATTACCCATGCTACCCAGGATCTGCTAATAAAGTGTTTTGGATACCCTCACTGTGTTTGGATCTGCTAATAAAGTTTTTGGATACCCTCACTGTGTTTGGGTCTGCAGAAATATCCGGCCCAAAATCATCTCCCTGTGCTAGTACAGCTGTCACTGGAGTCCACTTTTTCAGTAAGTTAATATGGGTAGGAAATTTTGTAGTTAACAGACCCCACTTTCTCTTCCACCTTATAGGGCCCCTGCCATTTATAGAGTAACTTGTTTGCAATTGAGAGCAGCAAAACTAAAACTGTCTCCCAGTTGGAAGATGCGGTTAACGGCTGCCCGACTATAGCCCGGGCCTGGTTGGCTTGGGCTTTTTCCAGGTTGAATTTGGCCACTTCTCTGGCTTTCCTCAGCCTGTCTTGCATTTGTATAATATACTCCACCAAATAATGCCTGGCATGTGGTTCTTCTTCCCTGGTTTCACTTACCATGTCTAATATTCCTCTTGGCTGTCTTCCGAAGAGCAACTCAAAAGGCAAAAACCCCCTTGAACTCTGAGGTACCTCATGGATGGCAAACATCAAGTAGGGGGCAAACATCAAGTAGGGTAGGACAGTGTCTCAATTCTTCCTTTCCTCCTTCCCTAGGTTTTCCCTCTTCCCCCCATAGCCACCCCCAGATTCTTTTGGTAGCATAGCTTTTCTCGGCAATGCCGACTCTGGGACTAAGCAGGCTTGGGATTCTTGACATATAGATTTGGGTCTTTCAGGAGGAAAGTCTCAGGGAAATCTTCCTGGTTTGACTTAGCAGAGCTGTCAGGTAGCCAGGCTCATATTGCTGCAAAGTTTAGGTAGTCTTGGCCGATCACCACTAGATACAGGAGCCAGGGCAGCACCAGAACCTTGAATGTGGCTTGCTCTGCCAGAATCTTGAGTGAAACCTGTGCCATTGGATACGGCCTCTAGTCTCAATCCAGAAAGACTGACATAAGACGTAACATAAGAACATAAGATATGCCATACTGGGTCAGACCAAGGTCCATCAAGCCCAGTATCCTGTTTCCAACAGTGGCCAATCTAGGTCATATGTACCTAGCAGTTTCCCCAAAAGACACAGGTTCCACAATGCTTGTACTGGGTCAAGCATTGATATCCTGGGTCCCTTCTTAATAATGGTTTATGGACCTTTCCTCCAGGAACTTGTCCAAACCTTTTTTAAACCCAGCTACACTAACAGCCTTTACTACATCCTCCGGTAACAAATTCCAGAGTTTGATTACACGTTGAGTGAAAAAATATTTTCTTTTATTAGTCTTAAATAGTTTACCCTGTAGCTTCATTGCATGTCCCCTAGTCTTTCTATAATCTGATAACGTAAACAATCGATCTACGTTTACCCGTTCCACTCTGTTCATTAATTTATAGACTTCTATCATATCTCCCCTCAGTCGTTTCTTTTCCAGGTTAAAGAGCCCTAACCTTTTTAGTCTTTCTTCATAGGAGTATCCTTCCATCCCCTTTACCATTTTGGTGGCTCTTCTCTGAACCTTTTCTAATAATGATATATCCTTTTTAAGATACAGCAACCAGAATTGCACACAATATTCAAGGTACGGTCTCACCATGGAACGATATAGAGGCATTATAATATCTTTTGTTTTATTTTCCATTCCTTTCCTTATGATACCTAGCATTCTATTTGCTTTCTTGGCCGCCGCATCACACTGGGCTGAGGATTTTAACACTTAATCCACAATGACGCCTAAATCTTCTTCTTGGGTGGTGGTTCCTAATGTGGAACCTTGCATCGTGTAACCATAGTTTGGGTTGTTCTTACCTAGGTGCATAACTTTGCACTTGTCCACATTAAATTTCATCTGCCATTTTGATGCCCATTCTTCCAATTTATCAAGATCCTCTTGCAATTTTCCACAATCTTCTTGGGTTTTAACAACTTTAAATAGTTTTGTGTCGTCTGCAAATTTGATAACCTCACTCGTTATTCCCCTTTCCAGGTTATTTATGAATATGTCAAAAAGCAGCGGACCCAGCACAGATCCCTGGGGTACACCACTATTCACCTTTCTCCAATGGGAAAATTGGCCATTTAGCCCAACCCTCTGCTTTCTATCTTTTAACCAGTTCCTGAACCACAATAGTATACTGCCTCCTAACCCATGACTCTTTAGTTTTGCCAAAAGTCTCTGATGAGGGACCTTGTCAAAGGCTTTCTGAAAGTCCAGATACACTATATCAACCGACTCACCTTTGTCCACCTGTTTATTCACACCTTCAAAAAAACATAACAGATTAGTAAGACAAGATCTTCCTTGTCTAAAGCCATGTTGGCTGTCTCCCATTAGGCCATGACTATCTACATGCTTAGTAGTTTGTTCTTTATGATGGTTTCTACCATTTTCCTGGTACTGACGTCAGGCTCACTGGTCTGTAGTTTTCCAGATCACCCCTGGAACCCTTTTTAAAAATTGGCGTTACATTGGCGATCCTCCAATCTTCAGGTATTACAGATGATTTTACTGAAAATTCACAGATTACTAATAGCAGGTCTGCAATCTCATATTTCAATTCTTTCAACACCCTTGGATGTATACCATCTGGCCCAGGTGATTTGCTACTCTTCAGTTTATCTAATAGTTGTAATAAATCTTCCCAATGTATTGATATTTCCTTCAATTCTTCCGCACCTTTAAATACCACTTCAGTCATGGGTAACATCACTACATTTTCCTCAGTAAAGACTAAAGCAAAGAATTCAGTCAGTCTCTCCGCAATCGCCTTGTCGCCTCTTAGTGCCCTTTTAACCCCTCTATCATCTAATGGACCAACTGACTCTCTCACGGGTTTTTTGCTATGAATGTACTTGAAAAAGTCTTTATTTTGCGTTTTTGCTTCCGCAGCAAGCTTCTTCTCAAATTCTCCCTTTGCCTGCCTTATCAATGCTTTGCATTTGACTTGCCCATGCTTGTGCTGTTTCCAGGTTTGGTCGTTTGGCTCTTTTTTCCATTTCCTGAAAGATGATTTTTTGGCAATAGCAGCCTCTCTGACCTCACCTTTAAACCATGCTGGTAGTTTTTTGGACTTCCTTCCACTTTTCTTAAATCGTGGAATACAGCTGGTCTGGGCTTCCAAGATAGTATTTTTCAACAACACCCAAGCTTGATGTAAGTCTTTAACCTTTGCAACTGCTCCTTTTAGTTTTTTCTTAGCTTTTCCTCATTTTATCATATTCTCCCTTTCGAAAGTTAAAAGGTACTACTGTGGATTTCCTTACTATCCTTCCTCCACTAATTAAATCAAAGGCGATCATGCTATGATCACTATTGCCAAGTGGCCCCAACACCCTTATCTCTTGCACTAGATCTGGTGTTCCACTAAGGACTAGGTCTAATATGGCTTCCCCTCTGGTCGGTTCATGAACCAGCTGCTCCAAGAAGCAGTCATTTATTTCATCTAGGAACTTTATCTCCCTAGCATGTCCTGCCGTGACACTGACCCAGTCGATACCGGGGTAATTGAAATCACCCATTATTATTACTGCGCTGTAACTTTTGTTAGCTTCCTTGATTTCTTTGAGCATTTCATCATCCATTTGTTCATTCATACAGGAGCCATAGATAAATGCTTTCAAGCAATGGTTCAGTGGATTTCAAAACATGAGCCTGCACTTAATTAATGGGGAACAGAGGTTTTATTCGTCACTTGAGACTTATCATTTGTCCCTCCAAGGATGTTTTGCATAGGGGACGTGGATTTAGTAGAGAAGAAGGTTAAATACTTAGGGATAATTTAAGATCAGCACTTGGCACATCTGGTTGAAATTGTCAAGGTGATAAGAACAACTTTCCATAAAATGGGAGTGGTGCATCGGTTAAGACCGTTGCTTACTGATGAGGCTTTTCGTACCATATTGCAGGCATTGTTTAATCCACGCCTGGATTACTATAATACAATTTTCAAGGGTTTGCCTGCAGCCTTTTTTAGGGCAATACAATTGGTACAGAATTCAGCAGCTAGATTGTTGCTTAAGAAATCCATATTTGACATATAACTTCAGTACTAAAGCAATTGCATTGGCTCCCTATAGTGCAGAGAATTTTACACAAGGTACTGTTATCGGTATATAAGATGGATGATCGATTGTCCACGGAATGTTTGGGCACCTTATTACAGATCTGAGTAGCTAACCTCCCATTTAAGTTATGTATGAGGCATTCTGATATCATTCCAGAAGTGACAATGGGAAGAACTCAGGTTGTACATATTCTCTCTCTGCACCTTCATTGTGGAATGCCTTACAACATGAATTATGCACAGCATTTGATTTTTTTAGCAAGCTTGAGACAATTTTGGGGAGTGTATAACAGAGCTAACTAACCTTTTTGTAGGAATGGGCTGAAATATGAAATATGAAGTACTGTGTGATGTTATTGTGATGTCTTGGTATTGCTGTTGAAATTATGTCTGTTCATTATAACTTGCCTCAGTGGTTTCATCTGCCAGTTGCTGAAATCTGCTTCACAGCATCAAGGGTTCAAATCCCACCTCACAGATTGTCTACCTTTTGAGATTTTGCCAGGTATTTGTGACCTGGATTGGCTACTGTTGGAAACAGGATATTGGGCTTGATGTAACTTTGATCTGACACAGGATGGTAGATCTTATGTTCTTAGAAGTAAGAAGGCATATAATGCATTTTATAAATAAATAATTTAAATAAATTCTTACATGCTGGCTTTGCCACACAAAGAAAGGAGAGTGATATCTCACTTGCATTTTATTTATTTATTTTCCAATATTTGTTTTCACACTTTACCAACAAATCAGAAGCATGTTAAAATTAAAATCAACAACATAACATCCCTACCAATTAACCTACCCCTTAATAAAGCCATATCATGTATTTTACAGGTTTTTTTATACTGCTTTATCATTTCAGTCAAAGCAGTTTACATTGTAACTTAAACTTGGTAATACACATTAAACAGGGACATTGATAAGGTGAAATTAGACTTACCTGCTAATTGTTGTTCCTTTAGGACCTCCAGTCTAGTCCTGAAACATAGAAGTTGTGTTCATCCTCTGCAGCTTGGAGACTGAGCATGATACAATTCTTGATGACCTCAGCATATATAATCCAGGGACCGCCTCCATTCCTCAGTACTCTATTGACAAAGCAGACTCCACCAGAGCAAGCATTAAGTAACGATAATATATCATAAACAGCTAACTTCAAACTAGAACCTTTAACTTCGCTATACTTTAAACTCTGTTATGTACTTAGCAACCCGCAGCCGAGCTTTCACCTTAGAACAGAGGCAAGACCACCCCCGTTCTCCATAACCTACCTGAAATAGCATCCGCTGCACAAGTGTAGCAGCCCCTCAATAGGAGATTCTTAGCTTCAGGGTGTCGGTAGCAGATCAAATCCGGGAGGGATACAGGACTAGACTGGAGGTCCTAAAGGAACAACAATTAGCAGGTAAGTCTAATTTCACCTTCCTTAGCGTCCCTCCAGTCTAGTCCTGAAACATAGAAGATGTAACAGAGCAGTAACACCTTAACGGGAGGACCCTGCTAGACCAGCCTGAAGCACTGCTGCCCCAAACTGCGAATCCCCCTCCGCCATTACATCAATCCTGTAATGTTTCACAAACGTATGCAAGGATGACCACATCGCCGCCTTACAGATATCCACCGCTGGCACTAAGCTAGACTCTGCCCAGGACACGGCCTGAGCCCTAGTCGAATGCGCTTTTAATCCCTACGGCACCACTCTGCCCTTCAACAGATAAGCCGACGCAATGGCTTCCTTAATCCATCTAGCAATAGATGGTTTCGACGCCTGCTCGCCACGCTTCGATCCCCCAAACAGCACAAACAATCTATCTGTCCTTCGGAACGAAGCAGTCTTCTTCACATACATCCTCAAGGCTCTGCCTACATCTAACCTATGCAGACGTCCCCCCTTCTCGCCAGGCCTTGCCCTCTCAAACACCGGCAAAGCCACCACCTGATTCACGTGAAATGCTGACACCACTTTCGGCAAGAAGGAAGGAACCGTTCTCAACACCACTTTGTTGACCTCGAACACCAAAAAAGGCTTCCCTACAGGACAACGCCTGCAGCTCTGAGATTCTTCTAGCCGAGGAGATCGCTACCAAGAACACCACCTTCAGCGTGAGATCCTTTATCGTTGCCCTAGCTAAGGGCTCAAACGGTTCCCTAGTCAGTGCCTGCAAAACTAAATTCAGATCCCAGGCTGGCACTGGATCTCTGTGCGGAGGCCTCAACAGCGCCGCCGCCCTCAAAAATCTCTTCACCTCTGGATGACCCCCCCAGAGGCTTCCCCTGTATCCGTGCTCGAAAACAAGAAAGTGCTGCCAGCTGCACCCTGAGAGAGGCTGCCGCTAACTCCTTCTCCAGACCATCCTGCATAAAGGCCAACACCTGCGGCACCGAGGCCTCCAGTGCCTTAATATGTCTCTCACCACACCATGCCTCAAAAATGTGCCAGACCCGAATGTACGCTAACGAAATGGATCGCCGTCGAGATCTAAGCAATGTATCAATTACTGCCATCGAATAACCCTTGGCCCTTAACCTTGCCCTTTCAAGAGCCAAGCCGTAAGCGAGAACCGATCCACCTGCGGCATTAACAGCGGGCCCTGAGCCAGCAAGTCCGCCCTTAATGGAAGCCTCCACGGCGGCTCCAGCAAGAGTCGCATTAGATCCGCATACCACGGCCGCCTTGGCCAATCCGGCGCTATCAGCACTACGCGCTCTCTGTATCTCTCAATCCTTTGCAGAATTCGCCCTATCAGGACCCACGGAGGAAACACATAAAGGAGATGCCCCTCCGGCCACCTTTGTATCAAGGCATCCAGCCCTTCCGACATTTTTTCCCGCCTTCAGCTGAAAAACCTTTCCACTTTTGCTGATAACCAGGTTGCCATGAGGTCCATAACTGGAGACCCCCATCGCTGCACTATTAACTGGAACACCTCCAGATTGAGAACCCACTCCCCTGGGTCCACCTTCACTGGACTTAGAAAATCGGCGGTCACATTGTCCACTCCTGCTACGTGCGCTGCCGATAACGCTTCCAGATGAGACTCGGCCCACCCAAGGAGCTTCTCCGATTCCTCCTCGAGCGCCACGCTGCCTGTGCCGCCCTGGCGATTGATATAAGCCGCCGCCGTGGCATTGTCTGACAAGACCTGGACCGCCGTCCCTTCCAGCCATTGTAGAAGGGCCCTCAACGCCAGTGTAACGGCCTGGAACTCTAACCCGTTGATCTACCATGACTTCTCCTTATCTGTCCACTGGCCCTGCGCATACTGTCCCTCAAAATGCGCCCCCCAGCCGAACAAGCTTGCATCCATCATCAGTGCCCTCCAAACCGGGCTCTCCAGAGGCATGCCTTTTTCGAGATTTCCTGGGACCAACCACCATTGGAGCGACTGCCTCGCCTCCGGTGGACAAACCAGCCTTCTTGACAAATGATCGGATTGATGCGACCACCTCCTTAGCAGCGCCCTCTGCAACGGCCACATGTGAGCCCTGGCCCACTGTACTACTTCCAGCGCTGCCGCCATTGTACCCAACACCTGCAGGTACTGCCATGCCAAGGGCACCTGTCTGCCCAGGAACGTCCGAAGCAGCTGCCTTAACTTGTCTATTCTGACCTGGGGCAGGAACACCCTGCTCAAGCTGGTGTCAAACCGTGCCCCCAGATACTCCAACTGCTGAGACGCCTGCAATTTGCTCTTCGCTAAGTTCACAACCCATCCCAGCGACTGCAAAAACTGCACCACTCTCCCGGTTGCCCTTACACTCTCTTCCTCCAATTTCGCTCTGATCAACCAATCGTCCAGATAGGGATGTACCAACACTCCTTCCTTTCGCAACGCCACCGCCACTACCACCATGACCTTGGTGAAAGTCCTCGGTGCGGTCGCTAGGTCAAACGGCATTGCCTGAAACTGAAAATGCCCCATGGGCACCGCAAAGCGCAGAAACCTCTGATGCTCTGCTCTGATATGTAAATATGCCTCCGAGAGATCCAGAGCTGTGAGGTACTCTCCCTGTCGCACCGCCATTATGACGGACCTCAATGTTTCCATGCGAAAATGCGACACCCTGAGACAGCTGTTTACCCTTTTTAGATCTAGAATGGGTCTCAGAGTGCCCTCTTACTTTCGTACCACGAAATAAATGGAGTATCGACCGTACCCGCATTGGTCCGCCGGCACTGGCACCACCGCCTTTAACGCCAATAGCTTCTGCAACGTCTCCCGTACCCCTAACAGCTTTGCCTTTGTCCGGCAGGGAGACTGCACAAACGCTTCTGTCACTGGCCGCTGGAACTCGAGAGCATAACCGCTGCGCACGATTTCCAACACCCACTGATCTGAGGTAATTTGGGCCCATGCTGGAAAGAACTCCCGTAAATGACCTCCTACTGGAATCATTCCAGCCTGGACCCCCCTCGTATCATTGTGCCTTCTTAACACCTGAGGCGGAGGAGGAGACACCAAAACCTCTGCCTGCTCCTCGAAAGTCCCAAAATCCCGAGGACCTGTACTGAAACCGGCCTCTCTGTACCTGATGAAAACGCGATGGCCGAAACCTTCGAAACTCCCGTTGCTGACTCCTGGAAGGCGCCCCCTGACGTTCCTGCTTCTGCTTGTCTTCCGGCAACCTACCCCCCTTGGAGTCCCCTAAATCCTTCACCAACTTCTCCAGATCCTCTCCAAAGAGAAGTTTACCTCTAAAGGGGAGCTTCCCTAATTTTGCTTTAGAGGCTGCATCCGCCGCCCAGTTTCGGAGACACAAGGACCTCCTGGCCGCCACTACCGATGCCATACTCTTCGCTACTCCTCTTATAAGATCGTATTGACTATCCACTAAATATGCGGCTCCCAACTACAACTGAGCCGCTTCCTCTACTGCCTCTTCAACCTGCAAACCTTTCAACCTTTGGGCCCATCGCAAGCATGCCCTCGCCATCCAAGCTCCACAGATCGAAGCCTGCATGGCACCAAATCTCAAGCGCGAGAGACTGAGGCTTTGAAAAAACTCGCCGATTTAAAGAGCTACTAACCCCCTTTTTTTTTTTTTTTTACAATTGGACTACTAAATTTTTTTCCCTAGCACTACCTAAACACTACTTAATAATTCCTAAAGTGAGTCTCTAGTCCCTGGGCTCACACCTCCTACCGCTGCTTGGAGACTGAGAACTGAGGAATGGAGGTGGTCCCTGGATTATATATGCTGAGGTCATCAAGAATTGTATCATGCTCAGTCTCCAAGCTGCAGAGGATGAACACAACTTCTGTGTTTCGGGACTAGACTGGAGGGACGCTAAGGAACTTGGGTTTTCTAAAGCAATGGAGAGTTAAGTGACTTGCCCAAGGCCACAAGGAGTACTAATGGGAATTGAACCCTAGTATCTTGGTTCCTAAGCCAGTGATCTAACCATTAGGCTGTAATGCAACCATCACCATAATGTAGTCATGATGATAACCCTGCCTCTAATCATCCCATTTCACACTCCTCACCTTCCATATGTCCCTCACCCAGTACAACCTACCATTTTTCCCTACCACCATAGTCCTCAGCCCTCTGTCTTCAACCCTTCACTCCTGCCCTCTCAAACTCACTCCTGCAGCCACGCTGTAACCTGTAAATACCTAAGTAATTAGTTGTTCATTGTAAAACGTTTCACAGTTATACCTATGTATCCTTGTTAAATTATTCCATCTAAACAGTTGAAATATACTGCCATGATATGTTCAATGTAAACCATCTTGATTTGCAGAAAGACGATATATAAAAAATGTTAAATAAATAAAACCTATCTCAAATAACCAGGCTTTCACTTTTTTTATGAAAGGCAGAGTAATGCCTCTTCATTTGAAGAACCAAAAGTAAAGCATTCCATAAAAAAGAACTCTAAACTGCAAAGGCACACTCCCTAGTGCATTGAAGCTTAAGACAATCCAGAATCTTCAATAACAATATTTTGTATGAGTTGGAGATGTTTCAATTGCTATTTCAGCTACCCACACAACAGACTATTACATTAGTGCAACCTATTTGTAATTAAAACATGAATCAGCATTGCCAAGCCCTTAGGTTATAACAAGTCTCTTACCATGCAAAGCAGTTGGAGACTTGCAAAACAGTCCCATATTATTTGGGTATGTGGAGGGTAATTTTATGAGTCACGTAGTTTTGTGTGTATCCATCATATGCAAAGCGGGCTTATTTTATAAAGAAAATGGGGCATCTACTTTTTGTTAGAAAATCGGGGCATATGTCGTAAGATACAGGTTTCAAACCTAGGCGGATAGTGTTACTAAAAATTCCATACATAGGGCCAGCTATGGCACTTATCTGGATAATGGCTGCCATTACCTTAACAAGTGTTTTTATTTATTTATTTTTATTTATTTGTGTTTTTATATACCACCCCTTCCAGTGATCAAGGGCGGTTTACAATTAAAATAACAAAACATTTACATTAAACTTGTGACTTGAACTATAATAGTGTAGCTACATTGAATCGAATTGTGGAGTATATGCAGGTATGATCATTCCTTATTTACATAAACAATAATACAATTAAACATATTTACAGAAGATGAATATACATGGGGTTAGTATCAAACAGAAGGTTATGCGGTAATAGTGTATTAGGATATTAGTGGATAATGTTGAATAGAGGGGTTCTGAACTTGTTATATGCATATTGTTATGTTGGGAATATTTTATTCCTATTTTCTGATTTACCAAAGTATTCTATGAATAGATATGTTTATATTTCCTTTCAGAAGTCTTTAAAATCGTTGATGGCTTTTAGTTTATCTAGAAGGGTATTCCAGAGAATGGGTGAGAAATGATTGAAGGCTCTGTTGCTTGTCGAGTGGTTTGCTTTGCGGTATTTAGGTGGGACCATCAAGGTATTTTTGCATTTTCTTCTAGCTCTTTCAGTAGATGGGATGCTGATCATGAGGATAGGAATGAGGGGGCTATTTCCCTAATGAGTTTGAAAGTGATTGTGAGAATTTTATATTTAATTTGGTTCAAAATAGGTAAACAATGAAGTTCATATAAAATTGGTGTGATGCGTTCTGTGCTATTTATCTTAAAGATGATACATGCAGCTACATTTTGGGCCATTTGTAGGTAGTTAAGGGTTTGTGTACGTAGACCATGTAAAATGCTGTTTGTGAAGTGAAGGGGGGATGATCATAGCCTGTAGTAGGGATTGGAAGTCATTGTTAGTCAAGTATGGTCTGAGCTGTTGGAGCAGTCATAATTTGTAGAAGATGGTTCTAGTGATTAGTTTTATATGGGTGGTCATTGTGAGGATCTGATCCAAGGTGACTCCTAAGTATTTCACTTCCTTCTTTATTTCTAGTTCTGCATCCATGAGTTTTGTTTTGGTGGAGGGGTAAAGTTTTGGTTCCTTGTTACGAATAGGATCTCCGTTTTCTTGAGGTCTACCCTATTAGAGGCCATCAAAGCTATTTGGAATGGAGGAGCAGCCAAGTGGTAATAGCAGCAAGCTAGAACTAAGGAAGCTGGGTTTCAGATCCCACTAGTGCTCCTTGTGGCCTTGGGCAAGTCACTTAATCCTCCATTGCCTCAGGTACAAAGTTAGACTGTAAGCTTTCTGCAGACAGTAAAATACCTACTATACCTGAATGCAACTATCATGCGCTATGACAGGCATGAACTAAATGCTGTACATACACATATATATTGACCCGTTTATGTTTTCTTTAATTCTACAATTTGTATTGAAAACAACATGCTAAATAGTGAAATATTATCAATATTACTTGCATCCCTAATTTTTCATTCATTATTAGATTTATTTCAAGATTCGCTCCCTTAGACACCTTCGCCAACTAATTGATCCAGATGATTTCCGTACTGTCTACCAGGCTTTAATTATCCCACACTTTGACTTCGCAAATTGTATACTACAGGGGCTCCCCCAATCAACCCTCAACCCGCTTCAACTAGCATTAAACAGTGCTGCAAGAGTGCTCTTCGGGGTACCAAAAAGAGAACATGTAACACCTCTCCTGAAACAATTACACTGGCTCCCTATCCAAGCGAGAATCACCTTCAAGACCCTGCTACTAGTCTTCAAAGCTCACAAAGGACCTGCTCCCTCCTCTCTATCAGAGTTGATACAACCTATCCCCTCCAACAGGCTTAGAAGAACCTCGGAACTAAACATGCTTAAAGTTCCAAAAGAATCCTTAAAATACATCTCTGCAACTGTGAACCGATCATTCAGCTTATGTGCTCCAAAACTGTGGAACACCCTCCCACCACACATTAGGGCCATCTCTGATATCCCCCAGTTCAAAAAGGCCTTGAAGCATCACCTTTTCATCAAATACTTTCCAGAGAACACAATAACACAAGTTCATCCAAATAGCTCTAATCCCGTTCCTATCTAACAAGATGCCTTTTCATGTAATATTACTATCATATGTATATAGTTCAATGTCTATTATCCTTTGTTACAATTACCCCGGTTTTCCAAGTTTTTCTTCCTGTTCCATGTAAAAACAGATATATGTATCTTATCTGATGTTTTGTAGTTCTATGTAAACCGCGCTGATAATAAATAGTGCGGTATATAAAAATGTTAAATAAATAAATAAATAAATAAATAGATGGTGTTGCCTACTGACATTGAAAAGTGGTTTTTCAAATAAATGTATAAAATCATAAAATACTGGATCCCCTTCCTTCTTATTTAGATATAGAAAATGTCCATATTTTACAACAGTAATAAACAACTAGACAAGAACATGGGATTGCATAGATAGGATAGGTCTATCCTATTAGAGGCCATCAAAGTTTGTAAACAGTCTCCTGTACTTATCCATGTATTTTCTAAAATAACATTTTTATATTTGTCAAAAAAATGCCTGATTCACAAATGAGCTGTGATTTTCTGTATTTCTAACATGTATATCACTTTAGTTCTACTAGAAATTAATAGAAGATGCTGTCAGTTGAATCTACTAAATTATATTTCCTAACAATGAAAACCCCATAGATATAAACTGATACAAACTAGTTGTATAAAGATGGTGAAGATCACCCAAAATAATAAAACACAGGGGTTTTTTTTAGGAATGGAATGAAATTGCCATTTATTTGATTTCACTGGGCACTGGTATTAAATGTACTATGTCATGTTGTGAATTCTATAATATCCTACATACTATTAATTTCTGGAAAGGTTCAATTGTAAGCACATTTTCCTTCAATTTGTCCTAGGTATAAATCATTGTAAGTGACATTTGAAATTGTAATTCCATCCCCAATAGTGATACTAGCAGTGGGATACACAAATATACTTTATCATCAATTCATATTTCCTTGAATTTTAGCTTATCATACGTCAGAAATTATGAAAACCAGAAACAAGTAAGAAAAGAATTACAGAGCAATTTATAGGAGCACTTTTTTTTCTAAAAACAATTTTGCATGAGAATCATAAATTTATTTGAGGGTAGAGTCGTTTTTATAAATTTTGGTCTATATCCATAACTGTTATCAGAAAAGATTATTCTGATTTCTATCTTTTATGTAGATATACCTATCCAGAAAATTTGATTGCTATGAAAAACAGATCAAAAAATGGAAAAAGGATCTAAATGAAGAAAGCAGGAAACAGTGTAAACACTGGCAAGTTAGTTGCAAAAAATTGATAAGTCAGGTAGAGAGATTTGAAAAGAAGCTTACCATGGAAGCAAAACCTCATAATAAAAACGTTTTCAGGTACGTTTGAAGCAAAGGTGATATGAGAAAGTCAGTTGGACCATTGGATGACAGAAGGGTAAAACAGGCAGTAAGGAAGGACAAGGCCATAGTGGAGAAATTAAATGAAATCTTTGCTTTGGTCTTTCCTGAAGAAGATGTAGGAGAGATACCCATTCCAGAAATGGTATTTAAAACTGATGAATCGGAGGAATTGAAACAAATCTTGGTGAACTTGTAAGATGTAATAGTGCAATTTAATAATCTAAAGAATAGTAGCAAATCACCTGGACCAGATAGTATACATCCCCAGAATGCCAAAAGAACTCAAAATGAAATTGCAGACCTACTATCATTAAAATCATCTGTATTACCTGAAGACTGGAGAGTGGCCAAAATAATGCTAATAGTTCCAGAGAAACTGCAGACTTGTTAACATGAAGTAAGTGCAGGGCAAAATGGTAGAAATCATTATAAAAAACAAAAACCAATAGATAGTCATGGTTTAATGGGACAAAGACCAACATGGATTTAGCCAAAGAAAGTATTTCCTCACCAATCTGCTACATTTTTTTGAAAGTATGAATAAACAGATAGATAAAGGTGAACTGGTTGATATGAAGACATATTTTAGACAGGATGCAGAGATCAGAGTTGAGACATGAAGGCCACTATGGAGGTCATTGTGAAAATCAGGATGTGGGGCTGCACATCCCAGCGGGACATGCAGCCCCACAAGCTGCCTGAACCCTATTCCCCCTCCTGCCCTCCTCGCGCATCCCATGCTCTAAGATGGGGAGAGCCAGTGGAGGGTGGGGTGAGGGTGTGTGATCTGGGCAGAGTGGGTGCGAGCCAGCCCGGCAGCATGTACAGGGCTGTGCGTCCTGCCAGGCCCTTGGGGACATGCTGCTTATACCACCACAAAGATGGTATAAGCAGCACTTTTGGAGCGATCAGGGCTAGGGACCCCCCCCCCCCCGGGTGCAGGGGGTCCCTGCTGCCCGATCCAGGCCATGGCAAGCCCAGCCTTAGGTCGGGCAGTGGGGAAAAGAGGGGGCTGGAGCCGTGGATTTTGGGGGTGCCTACAGGGAGGACATCTCTGCAGGCTGCAGGAGCACGCCGGTCTGTCCTCTGGCCCGATTCTGGCAACCATGGGAACATTTTGTACCAGCAGAACAGAATCAGTTCCTAACAGCCCCATCTTCCTTGGGGACGTCTGGATGGCTCGGGTGTCCCCCTCCCTGAATTGGGCTCTGTCTATAGTTCTGATTAGTATTTTAGAAATGGCTCTCCTGAAGGTGGAGCCATTCCTAAAATCATATCCATATGCAGCAGGAGGAGCATGCAAGATGATAAAAATGGACAGAGGAACCCTAGCAGTTTCTCATGTAAGTTCCAACATTTCAGAACGTGCACATGCAAATACCGGAACTTACATGTGTATCTCAGCCATTTTGGAAACTTCAGATGTCTAGATGCTGCTAATTTACTATGGATGACTCTTTGTTCACAGCGTTTTGCTTTGGAAGGGGACATCATCATTGGCAGGGATTGATGGGGATATGTCCCATAAGCCCTCCTCTACTGGGATAGCTGAAAGAAATACTTTTGGAAAAACCTATCCATGTCTGTGGGCAGTTCCAACCGTACAAGTGCATCACCTATATGAAATTGGAAATACATGTGTAAAGTTTTGCCCCAACCCAAAGTGCCCCTGGAACATCGGCATCAGAAAGGGCTAGGCCACAGGTGCCCTGACCCCACACAAACTTTGCTGTTGCGAATGGGACTTCCACTGCTTCGGCCCGCAGGGCTACAATCTCCCACGGGCAGAAGTAGGAGAAGGTCGGTGATCATGACCCGGAACCCACCTCCAGTAGGCAGAAGAGAGCTGTGATCATGGCACAGATTCCTCCTGTGGGGGAGGGCTGGTGATCAAAGCCACATGGAGTTCAGCTGGCTCAGAGAAAACAGTGTTCTAACACCTCTGCCTGGAACACTTCCTGTCCAAACATTTACATATGGAAGTACCCAGGGCTAAAACATTTCAACTGTGGCCTTTCCAAAAGAGATGCAGCTTGCACATTTTTTCTGCTGCCATATCCACATTTAAATTGTGAATAGGGCTTTAAAATAACCCCCTTAGTGTATCTGGACTTTCAGAAAATCTTTGACAAGGTTCCTCATGAAAGACTCTTGAGGAAATTAAAAAGAAATGGGATAGGAAGCAGTATCTTATGTGAACTGGGAACTGGTTAAAAGACAGAAAACAGAGTAGGGCTAAATGGTCAATTTTCTCAATAGAGAAAGGAGAATAGTGGAGTACCCCAGGGATCTGTAGTGGACCCACTGCTTCTTAGCATATTTAAAAATGACCTGGAAATGGCTGATCAAACTTGCAAATTACCGAAAATTATTCAAATTTGTTATATCTCAAGAGGATTGTGAAAAATTGTGAGAGGACTTTGAGATATTGGGAAACTGGATGGCAGATGGAATTGAATGAGGACAAGTGCAAAGTTATGCATTTAAGGAAGAACAATCCTAACTATAGCTATACAATGCAAGGTTCCACATTAAGGGGCATTTTTACTAATCAGCGGTAGCAATATCGCACGGAAGCCGCTACTGCTGATTAGTAAACATACCCAAGAAGAGGATCTTGGCATCATTGTAGATAATACATTGAAATCCTCTGGTCAGTGTGCAGTGGTAGCTAAAAAAAGCTAATAGAATGCTAGGAATTATAAAGAAAGGAATAGAGAATAAAACAAAGAATATTATAATGCCTCTGTATTGCTTTATAGTGTGACTGAACCTTGAGTATTGCATGCAGTTCTGGTATTCATGTCTACTACTACTATTAATCATTTATATAGCACTACAAGGTGGATGCAGCACTGTACAAGAACCTATTGAAGACGGGCCCTGCTCGTCTTGAGCTTATAATCTAATCAGACAGTACAATATACAAGAAGCAAGGAGTTCAAATAGGGAAAGGAGACACAAGGAGAACAAGGGAATTAGGATCCAAAAGCAGCCTCAAAGAGGTGAGCTTTTAGCATGGATTTGAAAAGGGGGAAGAGATCAGACCTGACGTGTAGATTCAGGAAGTTTGTTCCAGGCATAAGGAGCAGCAAGGTGAAAAGATGAAGAAAAGGGCATAGAGAGAAGAAAGCCAGAGAAAGAGCAGAGTTCATGAGAAGGGGTGTAGGGAGACAGGAGAGATGAAAGGTAGTGAGGGGCAGTAGTGTGAATGCATTTATAGGGCAGAAGGAGAAATTTGAATTGGATACAGAAATGGAAGGGGAGTCAATGAAGTGATTTTATATGAGTATATAGGGGCTAGTAGAAGATTAGCTGTGCAGCAGAGTTCTGAACAGATTGGAGAGGAGAGAGATGACTCTGAGGGAGACCGGCAAGGAGGAGGTTGTAATAGTTGAGGAGACCAAAGAATGGATAAGAGTCTTAGTAGTGTGTTCAGAGAGGAAGGGGCGAATTTTGTTAATGTTATAGAGAAAGAAATGACAGGTTTTAGCTATATGTTGGATATGCGTAGAGAAGGAGAGGGAGACGTCAAAGATAACCCCAAGGCTGCGGGCTGAGGAAACAGGATGCAGAAGAGTATTATCAATAGAGATAAAAAAGGAGGAAGGGAGAAGAAGGTTTAAAGGGGAAAATAAGAAGTTCAGTCTTCGCCATATTCAATTTTAGATGGCATTGAGTCATCCAGGCAGCAATATCAGATAAGCAGGCAGAGATATGGGCTTGGAGTGTAAGAGAAATGTCAGGTATAGATAGATAGATTTGAGAGTCAGCAGCATAAAAATGATACTGAAAGCCATGGGAAGAGATGAGAGTACCAAGGGACTATAGAGAGTGAAAATGAGAGGGCCCAGAACAGATCCTTGGGGTACACCAACTGAGAGAGGGATGGCAGTAGAGGAGGATCCACCAGAGCAAACACTGAAAGAGCGATGGGGGAGATAAGAAGAGAACCAGGACAGCACAGTGCTCCTAAAGCCAAGAGAGGACAAAGTGTCTAGGAGGAGGTGGTCAATAGCATCAAAAGCAGCAGAAAGGTCAAGAAGAACAAGAACTAAGTAAAGACTTGGACTTAGCCAGGAATAAGTCACTAGAGACTTTGGCAAGAGCCATTCCAGTAAAATGAAAGGGAAGAAAACCAGACTGAAATGGATCTAAGAGAGCTTGAAAGGAGAGAAATCCAAGGCAGCGGTGACAGACTGCGCATTCAAGAAGTTTGGAAATGAAAGGAAGGAGGGAGATGGGTTGGATTAGAAGGACAAGGAGGGTCAAGTGAAGGTTTCTCGAGGAGAGGTATAATCACGGCATGCTTGAAGACTGCAGGGAAAGTTGCAGTGGAGAGTGAAAGGTTGAGAATATGTGAGATGGAAGGGATGACGTAGGAGGAGATGGAGTTAAGGAGATGGATAGGGATAGGATCAGAGGATCAGCGGATTTAGAGGAGGAAAGAAGAGAGGTTTTCTTATTGGATAACTTAGAAAAGTATGAAAGGGCGATAGAGGTTGAGAGGAAAAGTTTGTATTGAAGAGGGGGTGAAAAAGATTTAGTGGGGAATTGGAGTGTAATCTTATGGATTTTGTCATGGAAATAGTCGGCTAGGGTTTGGGCAGAAAGAGAAGGAGGCAGAAGTGCCTTACAAAGAGAGTAGAGTTGAAAAGAGACAGCAGGGACAGAGGCAAGATAGGTAGTCAAATGGATAAAATTGTTTTGCTTGGTGAGAGCAATGGCAGACTTGAAGGAAGTTAGCATGAATTTGAAGTGAAGAAAGTCAGAAAAGGGATGAGATTTGAGCCAAGAGCACTTGGCTGAGCAGGCACAGGAGTATAGGTAGCGGGTAGTTGAAGTTAGCCAGGGCTGAGCTGAAGTGGGCAGAGCAAGAGTATCCAGAGCAGAGGAGAGAGCAGTATTATAGGAATTTATAGCCTCATCAACAGATCTAGAGGACAAAGTAGAAGAAAGAGGTGATGAGACATTAGCAGGAAAAAATCAGTGGATTGATAGCATGAAGATTTCTGAAAAGGTAGGAAGAGAGCGGGCGAGATTGAAGTGGGGAGTGATGAAGAGTGAAGCGTCAGGTGGTGGTCAGATAAGGGAATAACTGAGGTATGGAAATTAGAGGGTAAACAATTAGAAAAGAAAACAAGGTCAAGGTCGTGACCATGGTGATGAGTGGGGGCAGAAGAGCACAGCCGGAGGTTGAATGAGGAGGTAAGGGAAAGGCGCTTAAATGCATAGGGGTCAGAAGGATTCAATATGAAAATTAAAGTCACCAAGAATAAGGGAGGGGGAAGAAGAATCCAGAAATAAGGAAAGCCATGAGTCAAAGTAAGTGAGAAAGGTAGAAATGGACTTTTCAGGGGCTCTATAGATTACAGCAATCCATAGAGGTAGGGGATTAAAAAGACAGATGGAGTTGACTTCAAAAGAGAAGAAGGAGTGAGACTGAGGTAGAAGGGGGAGTTAAAATTGGCAGGAAGGAGAAAGCAGAAACCTGCCACACCACTGTAGTGGCACGAGGAGTGTAGGAGAATTGGTAGCCGCCTGACAGAGGGCAGTAACTGAAGCAGCGTCATCAGGGAGGAGCCAGGTCTCAGTAAGAACTAGAAGATGGAAAGCGTGAGAGATAAAGAGATCATGGGTAAAGAGAAGTTCATTAAAAATGGAATGAGCATTCCATAAGGCAAATGAGAAGGTAAAGAGGAGGGGGAAAGGAGAGGGATATGAGTGAGATTGGGGCGGTACAGAAAGGAACTAATATGGGAGTGAGAGAAAAGTGAAGATGGGTTAGGGTTGGGATTAATATCACCAGAAGATAGAAAGAGAAGATATAGCAGAATTAGGAAAAGTACGGAGAAGGGAAACCAAAATGATAAAGGGATGGAAGGATTCCCCGATGAAAAAATGATCAATCCAGGCAGCGATAAAAAGGTTGGATGAAAAAAGGTTTAAAAGGTTAGGGCACTTCAGCTTTGAAACGAGATGGCTGAGGGGAGATATAATGGAGGCCAATACAATACTGAGTGGAGTGGAATGAGTAAACCTAGATCAGTTGTTTACTGCTTCAAAAAATGCAAAGACAAGGGGGCATGCAATGAAGCTACAAAGTAGTACAGTTAAGACTAATTGAAGAAAATACTTTTTCACTCAGTGCTTAATTAAGCTCTGAAATTTGTTGCCGAAGGATGTAGTAAAAGCTGTTAGTTTAGCTGGATTTAAAAATGGTTTGGAGAATTTCCTGGAGGAAAAGTCCATAAACCATTAGTAAAGTGGACTGTAGAAATCCACTGTTTATCCTTACAATAAGCAACCTGGAATCTGTCTGCCTTTTGGGATCCTGCCAGGTGCTTGTGATTGGAATTGGCCACTAATCGAAGGAGGATATTAGGCTTGATGGAACTATGGTCTGACCCAGTATGGCAAATCTTATGTTTCCCATCTGCTTCGGCGGGTTTAACAGGGCCGCAAGGGAGAAACTCCCCCTTCACGGCTCTGAAAGCCGGCGCGGAGAGGGACTGATGCAGGGAGGGAGGGCTCTGCCGAACCGGGGGGGAGGGAGGGGGCATGGGACATTCGATTTGGCCGATGCCATGGCGGCAGTGGCAGCAGCCAGCTTTTTTTTATTTTAAATTTTCCCTGGGCTGATGGGGGGGAGGAGGATTAGGATTGGTTAATGGCTATGGGCTGATGGGGGGGAGGGGGGCTAGGACTGGTTAATGGCTATGGGCTGATGGGGGGTTAGGACTGGTAATGGGCTATGGGGGGGCTAAGACTGAAAATGGGGTGATGGGGGTTAAGACTGGAAGTGGGCTCATGGGGGGGGGTTAGGACTGGTAATGGGCTATGGGGTGGCTAAGATGAAATGGGCTGATGGGGTTAGGACTGGAGGTGGGCTGATGGCGGTTAGGACGGATGATGGGGGGCTAAGACTGGTAATGGGTTGGGGGGTTGCTAGGACTGGAAATGGGCTGAGTGGAAGGGGAGGCTTGAACTCCAAATAGCTGATGGTGACGGGGGCTTGGAATGGAAATGGGCTGAGTGGAGGGGAGCTAGTATTTGACATGGGCTGATGGTGGGGCTAGGAAATGACTAGAAATGGGCTGATGGGGGGCTGGGATTGGAAATGAGCTGATGGAGGGACTCGGATAAGACTGGAAATGGATGGGGGAGCTAGGACTGGAAATGGGCTGATGGGGGGCTAGGACTGGAAATGGGCTGATGCGGGGACTAGAAGGGAACGGATGCCGGGTGGGGCTGGAACTAGAAGGGAACTGATGTTGGGGGAAGATTAGAATGGGATGGGGCTGGAAGAGTGAAATAGAGAGGGGAAAAATATTGTGTGGGAGGGAAGAAAAATCTACAATTGGCCGGGTATTGGAAGAGTAAGTGGGGATTGAGGATGGAGGAGTAAAATTTGAGTGGATGAAATAGGAATGAGGAAAGAGCAAAAGGAGAAAGATTAGTATGTAGAGAGAGAATGGAAACAAAAACTAGAAAAGAGAAGAAAGGACAAATGGACAGCAGACGATGGAGAGTTAGCAGAAGACACGAAGAAACCAGAAGAAAGTGGCTGGAGCAATTGCAACTGAAAAAAAAATGCACAAAAGGTAGAAAGATATCTCTTTATTTTGAATTTATTAACTGGAATATGTCAGCTCTGGGAAATGTGCATCATTAACGTCTGCGCTTTGTTTAGTACAAGAGGAAATTAATTTATAGTTTTATTTCTACAGTGTTGTAGTACATTCCAAGTTTGGCTTTTGGGGTTCCCAGTTTAATTATTGTGTTCCTGTTTCTAAATTGTGATTCCTTGTTTGGTGATGGTCTATGTTCTGCATGTGTAACTGAGCTGAGGTATTCTGTTTATGTAATTCCTATTTGACATTTCTACTTGTTCTCTTTCCCCAGTAGGTCATGTATTGTTATTCTCTGAAATGTATTGGTTTAATATTTGCAGTGTTGCCTTTTGATAGTTAGGGTCTGGTGCTTTGTGAGTCCTGGTAGTGCTGTTACGATACGGCGGGTTTGCTATGGGTTCTAAATGGGCAGTGTTTGTAGTAGTTCCTAATGTGCCTGGCGGTTGGCACTGGATTATAGTAATGTAGAAATCTTTTAGTCTTTCTTTATCCATACACTCATTAAGAGGCATGTTTACTAAAAGTTAGTGCATGGTAACATTATGCAAATTTGTATGCAAATGAGGCCTCTTATGCAAATGAGACCCCACACCGAGTCTCCACACATGACCCTGCACCCCCCTTGGGCAGCCCCTGGCTCTAGGATCGTCTCATAATTGGATGTCCGCATGCACATTTGCAGACGTTCAAATTGTGTCTAAGCTTTTTAAAATGACCCCCTTATTGTACACTGAGACACAGAGAATGCATAAATTATTTGCATTTTACAAAGAAGCTCTAAAAATAAGTCATAGCATATTCACTGTATCAGAATAATAATAATGACTTGGCACCATCCATCGAGTCTGAAGCTGAAGACCACACAGGAAAGAGGAATTAATATTACCAGAAATACAAGACACAGTGAAGAATAGGTAGGCTCAAGTTGGCACCCCTCACCCCTCTTCCAGGAGACATAACTACTCCCCCTGGAAGACCAATGCCTTCCAGTCCAAGGGACACTAGCTCAAGGTCAATCTGTGACAACTGTTCACAAAACTGTAAAAAAAAATTGATATTTTTTTATTTGCCTGGAAACCTCTCGTAATCTTCCATTCTTTCTTTTTGTATTTGGACAGTAGCCACAGTCATCTCTTAATCAGCATTATTCTGAAATGAAAATGTATAAAAACAAAATAACCAAACAAAAAACTGAAAATGACACAGAAAACTAAACAAAATGTTTTTTTTGCCTGCACATCACTAATGGAAATCAGCAGTTTGATCATGCTATGCCTTTTCTCATACAGGAACATTGAGTATCAGTGGCTTTCAAAATCTTATTGTTAATTCACAGAGCATTCTGTTTATTTTGCCAATTTGTTAGTTCTGTATGTGCCTTCTTGAAGTTTGTGATCTTTACAGTAGAACCTTTTACTTTGATAAAGTACCTTCTGGGTGGTAGCCCCAAAACTTGCCAAATGAATTAAGATTGGAATCTTCCACTAAAAAAGTCAAGAGTGCATTGAAAAACACTTTTATGTCAAGCTGGCGTATAGATTGTTATGGGTTTGTAGGGTGTCTGATCTGAAAATTTATTGGTGTGGAGGCGTGAAGGCTGGTGACAGACTGCAAATTATGGGACCATTTTACTAATTTGCGGTAAATTTACGCAGTTACCTTGTGCTTTGAGTAAAAATTAATGTGTGGAAAGTTGAGCACTTACTGTTTGGGGCATGGCCAGCATGTTCCCAGCAGTTACAGCATTGATCCATTATAAATAAAGTATCTAGGGGTACTACTTGATAGCAACCTGAGGATGGAAAAACACCTACGGGCAACAAACCGGGCCATACTTCATAAATTAAAAGTTCTTCAACCACTCCGCAACATCATCGACCACTCCGACTTCAGAACAGTGGCACAAGCTCTTATCATTCCACACCTGGAGTACTGCAACGCTATTCTTCAAGGCCTTCCAAAGGGCACCCTAAACATACTGCAAATGGCCCAAAACGTCGCTGCCAGGATCATTATGAAAAAAGGCGTCTCTGATCACATCACTCCAGTACTCATTGAACTCCATTGGTTCCCCATTACTGCCCGCATCTTATACAAAATACTAGTAACCACTTTCAAGCTCATTCACAACATAGCTCCATCATACCTCAACAATCTAATCGCCATCCAGTCATCCAATAGATGCAGAAGAACCATAACTCAAAACACCCTCAGCATCCCAAACAGCATAAGAAAGGTCAAAGCAGAAACAAGCCGCAGAGCTTTCACTTACGTTGCACCGCTGCTTTGGAATCAGCTGCCTCACGACATACGACTAATAAGTGACTTAAAAGAATTTAGAAAAAACCTCAAAACACACCTCTTTCAGTCCCATTATAGGCTGACCTAACCAGTAACCTCTGCTCCAAGATGGTCCCAACACTTTGACAAGGACATCACCAATTGATCTGTCATATTGTATATATGTATATACGTAGCACACCCCCACCCACGCATCCTAATGTATATGTATATAGGTAAGCAAACCCGCACACAATTAACCAAATGTAAATCAAATGACCCTGCGTTGTGTTGTTTCAAATCAAATCTTTAACCAATCAAAATGTAAATCATACAAATTACTGTACTGTACAGTGCAACCTGATCTGTAAAGTTAACCGCTGCTGATCGTAGGAAGTAGCGGTATACAAGTGTCTACTAAATAAATAAATAAATAAATAAAATTATTACCCTATTACAGTTGTAAATTGAGATAAAAGACGACAAAATGGTGTTCCCAAGATAATGCAGAGTCACTGTCCTTAGAGCTGAGGTATAGGGAGCCAAAAGGATTTCTTAAAGATCACCTGGAGTTATTGCTAGGGCTGAGATGGAAAGCATGGCACAGGGAGACAAAGGGCCTTTTTCTCCTATTATACAGAAATAGGAATTGAGGCAATGGGATTTCTCTGAGATCACAAAGAGGACCTTTTGCTACAGGGCTATAGCTGGCAGTGCCTATCTGCCACATGCTAACAGTATGCCATGGACACGTATTGCTATGACAGCACAAGCCAATTCCCACGCTACCTATGTATCGTGCATTAGGGATGTGAGTGGGAGGGTTAGGGGTGGAGAATAAGTGTGGTGAACTCAGTGCAGATAGTGTAGGGTAAACACCACATGCTAACTGTGTCCTGCACAATTAGCGCGGGTTCACCTAACACCTATAGGCAGAGTTACAGTTGTGGTCAACACTACTGGCACCCTTACATTTTAGGCAGGGCCGGCCCATCCAGCCTCCAAATGTTGCTTGTAGTCATCTATTTGTGCATGTCTGCTGGGAAGTTTATTCCACTCTTCAACTATGATTTGTTCCAGCTCATGAATGTTTCCAGGATTCCTTTTACCAGTGGCAGTTTTCAGCTCTTTCCAAAGACTCTCATTTGGATTGAGATTAGGATTCATTGCTGGCCAGTTCAAAACAGTCCATTTGTTCTTTTTTAACCATTCTTTTGTACTTTGGGATGTGTGTTTCAGGTCATTGTCCTGCTGGAGAACCCATGACCTTCGACCCAGAGCTAGCTGTCTGGCACTAGGTAGCATATTTTGCTCCAAAATATCTTGGCAGTCCTCTGACTTCATGATTCCTTTAATACATTCCAGGCCTCCAAACACTACCACGATCATTGGTGATGGTTCAACCTCTGATATCTCCCCCCTCCTAGACAATTCGTCCATTACCTTACAATCCTCTTTCAAATACCTAGGCGGTGTCATTGACTCACACCTCTTATTTTTCCTCTCAGATTAGCCAGGTTGTAAAAACATCATTCGGAGTTCTGCACCACTTCTGGGCCCTCCATCCCTTCCTCGACTGCTCAGCCCAAAAATCAATCAGTCATCTGCTTGGACTACTGCAATATAGTCTATACTGGCATCCTTGCCTACGAGGTAAAGAACTTACAATCTATTCAAAATACAGCACTCCGTATCCTATCTCATGCAAGGAAATAAGACCACATCATACCTCTTATGATCCAGCACCACTAGCTCCCAGTTTCTGCTTGAATCCGCCATAACCTTTTAACCTTAGTTCACTAATCCCTACATAATAATGCCCCCGCTTATCTATCTGCCCTTGTAATTCCTTATGCACCCCTCATGCTGCTTGCACTCTCTGCATGGCAACAGATTGTTCATTCCACCTTCCACTAAAGCTCGCTATGACTGGACTAGACACTCAGCGTTCTATTTCCTTGGGCCATCATTGTGGAACTGTCTCCCAACCCAAGCCCATCTTAAGGAAAACTATAAAAGGTTTAAAGCCCTTCTTAAGACCCTCAAAGAGGCTTTCAGAGTTGTGGAGACCATTGGGACTGATATCCTCGTGCCCCAGGTCTCTGCTCCCTACTTTCCTACTTTCTTTCCTATCAGTACTTTTTGTAGTTCCTTTCTCTTTCTGCCTAAATTTTTGTTCTTGTAAACTGCTTTGTATGCGTGCCAAAGGCGGTATAGCAAACCTAAATAAACAATTATCCTGATTGATTCAATGCCATCTTTAACATATAGTACCACCTCTCCAATTTCATCTACTCTTATACTTGCGATATAATTTGTACCCTGGTGTCACAGTGTTCCATTGGTCATCCTCCTTCCACCAGGTCTCTGAGATACCAATTATATCTACTTTTTTGTTCAGTGGTATATACTCTAACTTGTCCATCTTACTTTTATCGACTCCTTGCATTTGTATAAAGGCATTTCAAAGTATGTTCTTTGTTCATATTGACAACCTGTTTATCAGTAGACATGCAGGGCAGGTGCTACCATTGGGTGCACTAGGCAGTTGTTTAGAGCACCAAAATGTGGACAGTAGCCCATTCCTGTCATTACCGCCACTGCTACGCTCTTTGGGACCTGTAGCAACAACAGCATCAATGCAATAAAACAGTAAAGAAATGCTTTCTAGAGCCTGAACCGCTACATCCTGGTGCTGCGTTCTGAAAGTTCAGTCAGTCCCGAACCCTCTCATACAGACATCCTGTTTGTGTGGGGACAGAGCAAGCTGATCTTTCAGAACAAAGCACCAGCACGCAGCTGTTCAGACTCTGTTTACTGTACTTATTTAGAGGTTCTAGCAGGGGAGCACAGCTACTTTTATACCTTTTACTGAAGAAATGGTATTTCTATCATGGAGGGCTGACAGAGGAAGGGGACACCTGCCTAGCCAGCCTGATAGAACAGTCAAACTTGTCAAGAGGTGACAAATTTCCCTCACATCTACCATACTTCATTACCATACTTGTTGGCTCTCAGCAGGGCTGGCTCAACCATTAGGTAACCTAGGCAGTTGCCTAGAGAGCCAGTGGTCCAGGGGTAACCTGGTCTGCCTAGTGGGTAGGCCTGCATGGCACAAAGAATGAGGTTTGCCTAGTGTGCCTCATCTCCTTCACTAGCCCTGACTATCGGTCTTCTGCCACACTATTAGCCTTTCATTCTAGGGGCTTCGAGCCTATCTTGCTGCTGCATTGGTCTTCCTCTGCTCTTCTGGGCTGTTGCACTGCTTTTGGGGCCTATACTACAGTGCATCCTGTGATTCTTCTTTACATCTGTTGGCATGTCATCTAGGCATTCCATGAATGCTGCTTCTACCCTTGGAGGATCTTTCTCTGTACTTATTTCTATGCTGGAACCAAGGCCCTCAGGACAGTAACTTGCAGGCACACGCAAACAGCTTAGCTGAACTCACCCAACTCCTGTAGCTTGGGCTCCTGCCACCTTTTCTGCTGTTGTGTTGGCTCTCTTCTGCTGTTTTAGGGCCTTCCAAGTAATCTGGATGATGTGTTGTGCTCCTCCTGGCTCTATTGTCCCACGCCAACAACACCTTGTCCTACTTGGAGACCCTCTCTTCTTATCCAACGATTTACTCTCTTCCTCCCATTCAATCACTCACTCATCTACTCCTGTCCCATGGTCAGACCACCACCTCATTTTCTTCACCCTACTTAACCCCAACTCAAACATCCCACCCTGCTCAAACCTCACACAACAATAAGATTCACAAACTTCAATGAAACACCTTCATCCTACAAACCATTCCTCATCAAAATCAAGCATTTCAACATTCAGACCTCAATTTCCTCATTCAAATCTGGAACACCATTATCACTACAGCCTCTCAAGCTCCACAATGCAACCATCCCAAAATCCCCCGACACCACGCCCCCTGGTACTCATCCCACCTCAAAAAAACAGAAACGCCTACTCAGAAAACTAGAATGCAAATGGAGAAAAACCAAAGACCCACAGCTGCTGACCATCTACGGTGACCAACATGCAGCATATTCCACCAGCACTTTCAATGCCAAACAAGAACACCACAACAACTTACTCCTTCGTGCCATAAACAAACCCAGTGAACTCTTTCATCTCGTCAAACGTCTCATCCCAGCCTTGCCAAGAAGACATCATCCACCCCCAAGTGATGGCAGATTTTCTCATAGTGAAACATAACAACTCTGCCACATCCATCCTAACCATTCCATCCCATACTTTCTCGACCTCCACACCCCAGCCTTGGACCTCTTTCCAGGATGTCCATCCAGAAGAACTCCAGAACATCATCACCCTCATCAACGCCACCACCTCCCCCCTAAACCCATGCCCAGTAACATGGATTAAGCAAACAAAGACCCTGATGCTTCTGCACACCTCTACAGTCCTCCACGCCTCCCTCAAACAAGCCTACCTCCCCCCTTTGCTCAAACAAGCCTCTATTAGAGCCCTACTGAAGAAACCCAACCTTGATCCCAGCTCACCTGCATCCTACAGACCCATTGCCAGTGTCCCTTTCCTCTCTAAAGTCATCAAAAAAGCAGTGCAAATTCAGCTTCTGGAGCACTTGGATAGATTCGCCCCACTTTACAGCAACCAGCATGGATTTCGCCCACTTCACAGTGCAGAAACCCTCCTCACTTCCCTCCACAACACACTCATAACTGGTACAGAGAAACCCCGCTCAGGCTTTATCCTATTATTCCTCGACATATCTGCAGCTTTCTATGCAGTATCCCATCAGACCCTCATCAATCAACTTAACACCATCGGCATCCGAGGCAACCCACTACAATGGTTTCACTCCTACCTCTCCCAATGAACCCAACAAGTGAGAACAGGAAACCAATCCTCATCGCCGTTCACACTCCCCCAGAGAGTACTTCAAGGATCGGCCCTTTCCTCCCTCCTCTTCAACATCTACATCAGGCCCCTCTGTCACATTCTCAAAAGCCTCAATGTTGGATACCAAATCTATGCGGATGACATAATGATCTTCAGCCCCTTCAACACCACCTCCCCTGAATACTCCACCCTTACCGCCTGCTTCACAGAAGTCACCGCGTGGCTACAACTGCACAATCTCACAATCAACTTCAGCAAAACAGAGCTCCTTCACATCTCCAGAGACCCCAACTTCAACCCCCCCACAAAGCATCAAACTGGGCGACACTGAAATTAAAGTCAAACCTCAGATCAGATACCTTGGCGTAACCCTGGACCACCTCTTGAACTTCCAGCCTCATATCCGAAACACCACCAAATATATCTACTACAAAATCAGAACTCTTCTCAACCTCCACCCTCTTCTACCCCACAATAGCTTCCGCACAGTTTGTCAAGCCTCCATCATCCCTCTCATCGACTACTGCAACTCCATCCTACAAGGACTACCTAAGACCACCCTCGCCACCCTACAGCTGGCACAAAACACAGCTGCACGTCTCATTGCTGGAGCAACCAGGCATTCCCACATCATACCCATATTGAAATTCCTACACAGGCTGCCAGTCGCATCCCGCATCAGGTTTAAAACCATTGTCCTCACACACAGAGCCCTTTTCAACACTACAGCGGTACAGCTACAACTACTAATTGAGCGCCCCAACAACAGCAGACTCCAGCGCCAAAACACAGCAAATCTCCTCCCTCTTCCCGCACAGAGCTCCAAGAAACCTCAACACACCAGCACAAGAGCCTTCCAATTCTATGCCCCTACCAACTGGAACAGACTACCCCCCACCTTATGGCCCTCCAATCCCACACCCTCTTCATAAAACAACTCAAGACCTATCTTTTCGAAGAACATTTCAACGCATCCTCCACAAGATTATACCCTGCCCCTCCTCACCACTTCCACTACTCACCCCCCTAACTCCTCTGTACCACCCCCACCATTACCCCCCATCCCCCTCACTCTCCTCCCACAGCCCTTCCCCCAAGTAGGCAAACTCATCGCCTCACTGCATAGCCTCCAGGCCAACTGTAAATAGTTACTCTCGTTCTTTTGTTTGTTTTAACACTGTAACACTGTAGTTACATCAAAGTTACTTGTGTATAATTCCAACTGTTTCATGTAAACGTTCCTTCTTGTTCAGTGTAAACCATTTTGCCTTGCAGAAAAACGGTATATAAAGCCAGTTAAATAAAATAAATAAATAATTTAGGGACTGCCAGGCAATCTGAGTGCTATGCTGGTCTACTTGCCATTCTCCACCTCTCAAAATGCCTTGGTGTGCTTCTATCCATTAAGGTGCTGTTTTATTCTCTTCCACTATATTAAGGTATTCATTGTGCTCGTTGTACCTCATCCTGCCATTTATGTACTCTTTGCGCCTCTTCTGGTGCTATTGAGGGGTTTATGACACTTTTGATAGTTTGTAGTGCTTTTAGAGATGCCTGCCATCAAGTTTCAAACAGGTTTGTTTGAAATTCATGGCAAACCTGACTGTTATTTTGCAAAATAGCTTTTCTCATAGAATTTGATGGGGATGAATGAGACTACCGAATGAACTAATATACAAAAATGAGCTCCAAAATCATTTACTTGATTTTCTCTTTTCTGGGACTGCTTTTACAAAAAACTTTTCAATGATGCAATTTCTTTATCTTAGTAAAGAGTCTTCATGTGCTCTGCAATTAAGTTCAGCAAAGGTAGGAAGAACTGCTTCTCTAGGGTCCACTGATCATTACTAGTGAAAGACTGGTTTGTACATAAAGCAAAATTATCTCTTAAGTTCAGAAGTTCCCAACCTTTTTGGTTGTGTGGAGCCTCTATTAACCTCCAAAACATTCAGGGACACCCATTTCATCCCCATCACTCTTCCCAGAGCCTCTCATTTCGGTATCAAGTCTTTTCCCACTAGTCCTCTTTATTTAACTTCCCCGTCCTTTCTCTACCACTCTATGTCTCTTCCCCAACCAGTTTCCACCAATCTCAGTCTCTTTCTTTCTCTCTTTCCCCAACCAATTGCCTCCAGTTTTTCTTTCTCTCCCTAGCCAATCCTACCAATCTCCACAGCCATTCCTCACCAGCCTCTTTCATTTGCCTATTTTCCATGTCCTGTAGCCCCCTCTAATGGTCTCATGGACACCCAGAGGTCTGTGGACCAGGTTGAGAACTACTGCTGTAGCTGTAACCCAGCTAGAGCTCACTTGTAAC
Organism: Ichthyophis bannanicus; assembly: GCA_033557465.1. Lineage (NCBI taxonomy): Eukaryota > Metazoa > Chordata > Amphibia > Gymnophiona > Ichthyophiidae > Ichthyophis > Ichthyophis bannanicus. The sequence goes on along the minus strand of CM066041.1, from coordinate 139,522,418 downwards.
AGAGCTAAGACAATCTCTCAATTTCTACCCTTCAGTCAAAGTTTTCAGCTCAGTTTACATTGATCTGTTTTCATATTTTATGCTGTTACTTGTTTGCAGTCTTTGGAACTCTTGTGGCTTTAAAAGAGTAGGAAAACATATGAGCTCAAAAGTCAGTGGTCCCCAAATAGGTGGGCTTATGCTCCCCAAATAGAGTCACATCATCGGTACACTGAGTTACAGAAACAGGGCTGCTCTCTCTCCCTCTGGTCCTCCATTGTGATCTATGCCCAGTAGCAGTTTTCAGCATGGGGCCTGTGAGTCATAGAAACATGACAACAGAAAAAGACCATATGACCTATCTAGTCTGCCCTTCTCTATCAACTACTATAGTCTCCTTTTTTCCTCTGTGTTTCTTCCATGCTTTCTTGAATTCAGATCTCTACTACCTCCACTGAAAGACTATCCCATGCATCTACCACTCTTTTGGTAAAGAAATATTTCTGCATATTACTCTTGAGTCTATCCCCTTTCATCCTCTTCCTATGTCCCCTTGTTGCAGAGCTTGCTTTCAATAAAAAGATGCTCTCCTCTTATACTTTTATCCCACAGAGGTATTTAAATGTCTCTGTCATATCTCCTCTATCCCACCTTTCCTCTAACTTATACGTACTAATATCTTTAAGTCTGTCCCCATATACTTTATAATGAAGACTACTAACCATTTTAGTAGCGACCTTCTGTAGCAACTCCATCCTGTTTATTTCCTTTGAAGATGTGGTCTCCAAAATTGCACACAATACTTCAAATAAGGTCACACCAGAGACTTATACAGAGGCACTATGACCTCTTTTTTCTGATGACCATTTCTTTCTTTATGCATCCAAACATCCTTCTGGCTTTTTCCGTTGCCTTTTCTACCTGTTTAGCCACTTTAAGATCATCAGAGACAAACATGCCCAGGTCCCACACTTCTTTCGTGGACAAAAGTGCTTCTCCCCCTACACTGTGTACCGCTCCCTAGGATTTTTGCAGCCCAAATACATGACCAAGCATTTTCTAGCATTAAGTCTCAGCTGTCAAATTCTCAACCATTCTTCAAGCTTAGCTAGATCCCTACACATGTTATCTGCGCCTTCCTGGTTGTCTACTCTATTGCAGATTTTGGTATCATCCGCAAACAGGCAAACCTTACCTGAAAGCCTTTCTGCAATATCACCAACAAAGATGTTAAAAAGAATCGGCCCAAAGACAGATTCCTGCAGCACACCACTGGTAAAATCCTACTCCTTAGATTGAGCTCCATTTACCTGTACGCTTTGTCACCTCCCACTCAGCCAGTTTTTAACCCAGTCAGTCACTTTAGGGTCCATTCCTAGGGTGCTCAATTTATTTATAAGTCGCCTGTGCGAAACAGTGTCAAAGGCTTTACTAAAATCTAAGTACATCACATCTAGGGCTCTCGCTCGGTCCAACAAACATTCACACATCTTGCTTTCTCCTCCCATTTGGACTTCCTTTTAGACTGCATACTGGGGTCTGTAAGCTCCCACCGACACACAGGGCCCTGTACTGATTACTGCTGCTGCTGCCGCCGCCTTCATGCTTTGGATAAGCACAAGGAGGAGAAAGCAGATGAGAGAGAGGGGTGGGGAAGAGTGGAGGTTTGCTGTTTTATTTTCATCATTTGGATACACATGATTTTAAGTGTTAAAATGGGGTTGTAATGGATAAACGTTCAGGAAGCACTGATACATTTCTTCCTTTCTGTCTCACTATATTCCCACTACAGGACCATCTGGTATGAGCTACATGCACGTGAGTGGCCGTACAAAGGCCAGCCATCAGAGGCAATAATATGGCAACTGGGAACAGGAATAAAGCCAAACCTCAGTCAAATTGGCATGGGTAAAGAGATATCGGTAAGTGAATGAAACATTTGGATAACTATTCAGTGTTTTAGGAAATCTAATGGGAGAAATCCTTAAAAAAAACATCTTTACCAAGTCCACTTTTAATTCTGTCTTTTATTTAATGAGAGCAGTGACAGATGAGGAGAAATATGAAGTGTGTACAACACCATGGCATCACTCTAATGCAGCCAGGGAAAGCCTGTGGGGGATGCGGGACCAGGGCAGAGACTTATTGAGGATCTTCATTTACATAAGTGAATCGCTGCTGAAAAGTGGGTGCATGTGAAAAACGCAGTCGCGTGTGAAAGGCGCAGTCATGTGTTGATAAGGCTGGCCCTTGAGGCAGACAATAAACACTCAAGATGAGGATAATATTCAGTGATTTGGCGATTTCTTACCTATACATATATCTTTACAATGTCTGTATAAATCTGACCCTAAATATATGATCCTCACTTTATATGGATAAGTTATGTGTAGAAAATTAGGCCAGCTATTTCTGCAATCTGACATACATGGATCACCACAATCCATATAATTTTAGAACCAGCCTCTGGATTGCCCCTGGCCCCTCCTCCTGATATACAGAAAAATTGTGTCTGTAAATTTATTTATTTATTTATTTATACATCTTTTCTATACCGCCACTTCCAGAGATCAACTTATATAGCCAAAATAAATCCATTGATGACATGGAAAATTCTAATAAAAGCACTTATACAGCCAGTACCCAATGCTGCTCGCATAATTGCTTTTAAATATTGACCCATTTGTCCAAAGGGTTCAGTGCTGACTGCTACCAAGTTGGTGACATCTATGATTAATGTGTGCCTTTGAGTCAGTCCTGGCTCCTGGTGACCCAGAAGCTCCTGGGTTTTCTTGGCAGTGTCACTGGAAGTAGATTGCCAGGCCTTTCTTCCGAAGCAATGGAGGGTTAAGTGACTTACCCAAGGCCACAAGGAGTGCTAGTGGGACTTGAACCCTGGTTGCTTGCTTACCAAGCCAGTGTTCTAACCACTAGGCTACTCCTCCACTATGATTAGGCCATCAAAATCAAAAGTCCTGATCCAGCAGATGCCCAGCACGTTAGATCACCACTATTTAGATCACTGTTCTTGACACTGAAATATCCATCTCACTAGGGTTCTACTACTCAGTACAATGTTAAAGGTGCCCAAAAATTATTTAAGAGTCCCTCTGTAGCCAAAGTTATTATATGTCACAACTTTCCAAGGCATTAAAAAAATCCCTGATGTGACATTTTTCAATTGTAGCTTTTCAAGTTCATGGACAATATGGGCCTCACATTCAGCGGCATTAACACGGTTTGCAGACCTGCAAACTATGCAAACACTTCTAAGCGGGATATTCATTAGCACTAACACGGTTATTGCCGCAGAATATCTACAGGTACCGCCGCTACAAGCCTCATCAGGGCATTCTGGGGGTGACGCCTGGGGATAACTTGTTAGTGGTAGAACTCAGCCACTGCTCACTTATCCCTTGAAGGTAAAAGATAAGCACATTGAAGGCTGGCCTAACGTTCGCAGCGGCTCAATATCATCACTGCCCGTTAGCTTCCTGCTTCGGCGGCTGACCTGGATATTCAAGGCTGGGTGGCCAGATATGGCCTTGGCATTGAATATCCAGGTTCAGCATTCAGTGGCAACGACTAGCTGCTGTAATCACACTAATTGTTGTAATCAAACCAGCCGCCACCACTGAATATTGGGCCCTATGTTACTACATTCATATGAAAGCCGCTGCAACAATAACATTGCGCTGCCAGTGATGGATTTCATCTTTTGCTGCCCTTAGGCACTACCATTACAGGTGATGAACCATTTCCCTCCCGTGCGGACATCAGCTTTCCTCTCCCTTCCCCAGCAGATGTCTGATTCTTCTCCCTCCCTTTACTTCCAGGACCAGCTCTACCATTAGGTGAATTAGGCAGTCACCTAGAGTGCCAGCTCTCTGGGGCTGTTCATTGCCACTACTGTTGCCCCTCACCAGGACCTAGAGCAGCAGCAATGCCTTGAAGCAGCCCTATGGCACTTAAACTTCAAACTTTGGTGCTGTGGGATTTATTGCTTCTGCCCCCACTGATGCAGACTTCCTGTGTGCATGGGGGCAGAAGCAGCCTCATGCAACAGTGCTATTGCCCAATTATAAGTTTGGAAAGGATGACACAGGAACAGAAAGTACTTGTACTAGAATTGCATAGTATCCACAGCAGAGGGGAGTCTTAAAATCATGTTCCAGCATTTCTCTTGTTCGATAGGTCATTTCTCCTTATGTACATATTCTAAAAGAGATAATATGATATATAAACTAGAAAACAAACCATGGCTCAAGCTTGAATGAAAAGCCAACAATTTTCCCTTCCTCCTCTCTATCCACTCTTGAAATGCTTGCATTTCCATCATCAATATCATAAAATAATCATAACCAGTTATTTTAATTGGATCTAATTAGATTTCTGAGTAGCAAAATTACTGCTTGTACTTTTTTGCCTTGCAAATTAAATGAGCGTGAGGATAATTTTTGCCATAGAATGTAGCTTTATCTGTGTAAGGACACAATTAGCGATGATCCCTTAGTTCTTTTTCAAACTAACAACTTTCAAAAACAAGTTTATTTTGGTAAGAAAATGATGCAGTATGTTTTCAATAGCTGCTTTAAAATACAAAGGCACTAACAAACACTGTTTTCTCTAGGCTGCATAGTTGCAAAGTCATGCACAACTTTGGTCCCTCCCGTACGCTACCCCTCTCTTTCTGGAAGTTGTCTGCCTTCCCATTCCATTTCTTTACTAACTGAAGCCAATTACAGAGTTGCCAAGTTACCCAGCTCTGAGATTTTACGCCAGTCCTGGATTTCTGACAATCTCATTCTGATGCATTATGTGAACTGCAGCACTGATGCTAATAGGTAACATCAGGGACTACAAATACAATACTGCATTACAATGCACATTTAAAACCAGAAGTGGCAAAAAAAAATCTCACTCCTGGAACTGGGGAACTTGGCATCTCTGCAGTCAGCAGAACCTGAGTGACTCCTCCAGTATGTCCCCTGCAGTTCTGCTTTGAGGGGGGTGGATGAAGATGGAGGCAGTTGGGGCTTGTTCTCCTTCCCTGCCTCCTTCTACTAATCCGTCAGCTGGATCCTCATTCCTGTGGCCTAGCTAGAAATTAAAGGAAACAGATGGTGACATGGATATTAGAAACAGAGAAAAGGACACCAGATACAGACCATACAGCCTATTTTAGACCTGATTTTTTGCCATAAATAATGGAGCTCAACTGAAAATAGAACAAATTTTAAATTATTTAGTCACCCTGGTCAGATCATAATAGAATTACATTTTGATTAAATTTAAAAGAAAATAAACTGTCTGGAGATAAAACATGGTATGGCAGGTAATTATTTTTTGATCATGATGCCTTCCAAAGGGAGTGGAATGAAATAGCTGATCAACCTGAACATCATAGTACTGAACATTTTATAAATCTTTAGAATGATTCTGTGGAACATAAAATCACTCGAGACTCTAGAGATCAGATTAGTTGGGAAATTTGCTGATTATTTTAAGGTGAGGAATGATGAAAATTGTAAACATTTGAATTGTGATGGTGTTATAGTTACATATCAAACTCAAGCAGCATCTTGGGCCCCTTTTACTAACACCTCAAGTTACCTGCCACACTGCCCATAGGAATAAAATGGGCCATACAGCAGATAGCTTGAGCTAAGGGTTAGTAAAAGAGGCCCTTTATGTTACCCATGAAGATATGAATATTACGTAGAGCAATTTTAGTTTTTTTTTTTTTTAGTACTGATAAAACAATTAGGTTAATAGCTATATCTCATCGTCTATATGTTCATTAGATTTTGCAGAGGGAGACCAGCAAGGAGGAGGTTGCAATAGTCTAGAAGGAAGGTGACTAAAGAGTTGATAAGTGTTTTAGTAGAATGTTCAGAAAGTAAACAGCTAATTTGCTGATGTTATAGAGAAAGAAATGACAGGTTTTAGCTATCAGTTTGATGTGTGTAGAGAAGGAGGCGGAGGAGTCAAAGATAACTCCAAGGTTGCAAGCTTAGGAAGCAGGGAGGAGTAGGGCATTATCCATAGAAAGAGAAAGGAAGAAGGGGGGAGGTGGGTTTAAGGAGAAAGATAAGAAGCTCGGTTTTGGCCGTGTTCAAGTTCAAACGGCAGTGAGTCATCCAGGCAGCAATGTCAGATAGGCAGGCAGAGATTCTTTGCTTCGGTCTTTACTGAGGAAGATGTAGGGATGTTACCCACGACTGAAGTGGTATTTAAAGGTGTGGAAGAATTGAAGGAAATATTGATACATCGGGAAGATGTCCTACAACTATTAGATAAACTGAAGGGTAGCAAATCACCTGGGCCGGATGGTATACATCCAAGGGTGTTGAAAGAACTGAAATTTGAGATTGCAGACCTGCTATCAGTAATCTGTGAACTATCATTAAAATCATCTCTAATACCTGAGGATTGGAGGATCGCCAATGTAACACCAATTTTTAAAAAGGGTTCGAGGGGTGATCCGGGAAACTACAGACCGGTGAGCCTGACATCAGTACCGGGAAAAATGGTAGAAACCATCATAAAGAATAAAATTACTCAGCATATAGATAGTCATGACCTAATGGGAGACAGCCAACATGGCTTTAGACAAGGAAGATCTTGTCTTACTAATCTGTTATGTTTTTTTTTGAAGGAGTGAATAAACAGGTGGACAAAGGTGAGTCGGTTGATATTGTGTATCTGGACTTTCAGAAAGCCTTTGACAAGGTCCCTCATGAGAGACTTTTGGCAAAACTAAAGAGTCATGGGATAGGAGGCAGTGTACTACTGTGGATCAGGAACTGGTTAAAAGATAGAAAGCAGAGGGTAGGGCTAAATGGCCAATTTTCCCAATGGAGAAAGGTGAATAGTGGTGTACCCCAGGGATCTGTGCTGGGTCCGCTGCTTTTTGACATATTCATAAATGACCTGGAAAGTGGAATAACGAGTGAGGTTATCAAATTTGCTGATGACACAAAACTATTTAAAGTTGTTAAAACCCAGGAGGATTGTGGAAAATTGCAAGAGGATCTTGATAAATTGGAAGACTGGGCATCAAAATGGCAGATGAAATTTAATGTGGAGAAGTGCAAGGTTATGCACCTAGGGAAGAACAACCCAAACTATGGTTACACGATGCAAGGTTCCACATTAGGAACCACCACCCAAGAAAAAGATTTAGGCGTCCTTGTGGATACCATGTTAAAACCCTCGGCCCAGTGTGCAGCGGCGGCCAAGAGAGCAAATAGAATGCTAGGTATGATAAGGAAAGGAATGGAAAATAAAACAAAAGATATTATAATGCCTCTATATCGTTCCATGGTGAGACCGCACCTTGAATATTGTGTGCAATTCTGGTCGCCATATCTTAAAAAGGATATAGCGGGGCGGAGCCTGATGTCCAGCGGGTAGGACGCTTTGCGTTGAAGCTCCCGAGAGGCCTACTTAGAATCCTGACTTAATACCTATACAAATTTACTATTTCGCTCCGAGCTGACCGGGGCACCTCGGGGGGGATGGCGGCCCATAAACCAGCGCGCTTGGACTTCGGGTCTCCTTCTTCTTCTCACGGAAAACGCTCCAAAACAGAGGTGTCCTCCCCACAGAAGATGGTCCCATTTCGTGAAAACCCCGCAATGCACCTGGAGATTTTGGAGGAAATACGCGGCGTGAAGGAGTTGGTGCAGTCCAATGGAGAAGCGCTTCGAGCCCTGCGAGAAGACTTTGGAGTGCTCCAGGACCGACTTGAAAGTCTTTCATTACGGCAGGACAACATGGCGGGGGTCCTCGACTCGCACGAGGTGCGCTTGGGCAAACTGGACAAGGCTGAGCGCCAGATACAGAATCTTCAAAAGGAGTTAGAAGATAGCAATAATCGAGCCCGTCGCAATAATGTGAGGCTCCTCGGAATGCCGGAGGGGGTGGAAGCAGGAGATATAAGAGAATTCTTGCTCAAAACTCTTCCCTCCTTGCTGAAGATCACTTTTCACAGAGAACTGGAAATCGATCGAGCACACCGTGTTCCTGCCCACATGGCGCTCAACCGCACGACCCCCCGGCCTATTATCTTTAGCTTGCTACGATATCAACAAGTGGAACAAATTTTACATGTTGCCCGAGTGAATCATCATTTGGAATTTGAAGGTAGTAAGGTCTCCTTCTTTCCTGATTTGGCAAAGCCTACCGTTGACCGTCGGAAGAAACTCCTTGCTTTTCGCCCTCGACTTCAACAGCTACAGGCTCGCTTTGGCCTGTTGTATCCAGCGAAGCTCCGAGTGACTCTCCACAACCAAACCAGGACATTCGAAGATCCTGATCTACTATCAACATTTTTAGATTCCAAAGACGCAGAGCAGATGCGCTAATCCCAAATCTTGGACTCTTATCTGCCGGCTCTATCCGCCATTTTGAAGGGCCCGATGCGGCGGTCATAGCCAAGCACAGAAATAGCCTGGACTTTCTTTCTTTCTCTATATGACTTTTGTTTTTTGGTCTCCTATCCCTTCATGCTGGGTGCCTCGGTCGGATTCGGAGCACGCACAGTCCTACAGGTTATGTGTTTTTTCAATTTCGGCCTTCTCTGGGGTTTCTCCCCGCAGACACATGGTCGCCAGTAATTTTGGGGTTTTGCTTCTCCTCTACCGTACTGCGGTTTTCTTTGTTAATGTGGGGCGCTTTATTGTATTATATTAGCTCATTTTTCCTATGTCATGTGTACAGCCAGATACAGTCAGCTTGAGGGACATAGTGAAATTATGTGTGCTATCATGCTCAGAATTTTTAACTTTTCTGAATGGCCTTATGTAAAATCTTATCATTCACCGTCAAAGGCATTAATGATCCACTCAAAGGAAAGAAAATCCTTAGCTATCTTAGCCATGAGCATGTTGATTTAGTGTTTCTTCAGGAAACGCATTTAAACTCTGCTGAAACACTGAAACTCAATGCTAAGCCTCCCATGGTAGCTGCCTATTCTCCCACCGTTTCCAAATGGTACGGGATAACCATTCTGGTTAAGAAGTCTTTGCACGCTACTGTACCTGATATTCGCGCTGACAAGGAGGGTAGATGGGCCCGTGTACACCTTGAGGTTGGAGATAGTGAATTCACGTGTATTTGCATTATGCCCCGAATGTGGACAACCCTGCTTACTATGCAAGTATTGCGCAGTTGGCCTAGGCCTCTGCCAATGCTCCATTAATACTTGGTGGCGATTCTACTCAAGTGTTCCCTCAATCTTTTCTTCTCAAACACGGTGCTCGTTGGTTGGAAGATCCAGTACCGAGTAGACCTGTGTGGCTAGATGTAGAAGCGGGCCTTTGCAAACCGATTCCTCTTACCTTTCTCCCTGGTATGACTCTCCCATCAGACTCCCACTATCCACCAATGCTTTTAGACACTTTAGGTGCCTTTAATACTCTTTTGCAATCTTTAGACTCCCGACTCTGGTCAGTGCAACTTCAGCATCGCCTTCGGAGCACTAGAGTACTCCCGCCATCGGCATTCCCTACATAAGGTTGATTGGAGACTTTTCGATCTCTCGGTAGTTCACCGGGTCTAGCATCCAATTTTACTAAACCTTATGTAATGCTATAATTAGAGATACCCCTATAGCGCAGAAAGTATGGGAGAGAGAATTGCATGTGACTTTGACCTCGGAGCAATGGAGCCTTATCTGGAGTAGAGGGACACGGGTTCCCGATCCGCCTCACTCACTCAGACCCTCTTCTTTCTAGCCCACCGGTGTTTTTTACACTTCTCACAGATTAGACAAATGGAACATTACTCAGGGCAATGGTTGCTGGACACGTCCTGCGGCCATTGGTTCATTGCCTCATGTTATGCATGAATATCCCGCACTACAGTATTACTGGCGTCGGGTCTGGGGTCGTATTTAGTCTATCTCGCACTCTCAGGAGCCCCTTTCTTGGAGGATAGTGGGACTTCGCCCAGTTGCGGGGATCCCCTCTCTCCCAAAAATGGCTTATCTCCTTTCGAACTTTATGCTTGGCATGGCTATTTCCCTAATTAAGTAATACTGGAAAATTAGCTCCCATCTGAGCCCCAATGAATGGTGGAATCATGCCTGTCTTTACAGTAAATATGAACAAATACCTCGTCTGTTCGCTTCCTCCGTTCAGACTCCTTCTCATTGGTCTCAATGGAAGATGCTTAATGACTATGTACATTTTGCTAAATGCTCTCATCTGACTGTCTAACTTTGTATGTATCTCTGTCCCATGATCATGCTGTATTGTAGATACTCTTTTGATCGTCTGATGTATAATCACTGTTAATTGGAAGCGCTCACATGCTGATATAATCGGGTAGAGAAGAAGCATCGGGGTGGGGGGTAATGGGTTTACTTTTCCTTATTGTATACTTGTTTTGTCTCTTTTGGTGTGTTGTTTCTTTTGTTTGTTGCAAAATGAAAATAAAAGTTTAAAAAAAAAAAAAAAAAAGGATATAGCAATTTTAGAAAAGGTTCAGAGAAGAGCCACCAAAATGGTAAAGGGGATGGAAGGCTACTCCTATGAAGAAAGGCTAAAAAGGTTGGGGCTCTTTAACCTGGAAAAGAGACGGCTGAGGGGAGATATGATAGAAGTCTATAAATTAATGAACGGAGTGGAACGGGTAAATGTAGATCGATTGTTTACCTTATCAGAATATAGAAAGACTAGGGGACATGCAATGAAGCTACAGGGTAAACTATTTAAGACTAATAAAAGAAAATATTTTTTCACTCAACGTGTAATCAAACTCTGGAATTTGTTACCGGAGGATGTAGTAAAGGCTGTTAGTGTAGCTGGGTTTAAAAAAGGTTTGGACAAGTTCCTGGAGGAAAGGTCCATAAACCATTATTAAGAAGGGACCCAGGATATCAATGCTTGAACCAATACAAGCATTGTGGAACCTGTGTCCCTTGGGGAAACTGCTAGGTACGTATGACCTAGATTGGCCACTGTTGGAAACAGAATACTGGGCTTGATGGACCTTGGTCTGACCCAGTATGGCATATCTTATGTTCTTATGTTCTTAGATACAGGCCTGGATTCCTGCAGAGAGTTTAGGTGTAGAGAGGTAGTTCTGAGAGTCATCAGCAAAACGATGGTACTGAAAACCATGGGAGAAGATGAGTGCACCAAAGGACTGGGTGTGCTCATCTTCTAGTTTCTATCATTCCTACATAGTTGTCTACTATGTGTCATGACAAAGATTGGTGTTTTAGACTGGAATTCTACAAAGCAGGGAGTTTGACGGGGATCTTCTCTCTGTCACATTATTTAATTTGTATTTCATGTCCCTTTGCCAGTAGCTGGATTCTCTCTCTCTCTTTTTTAGACTACACACTGATGATATTTTGCTTGCCCTCAGGGAATTGCTTTGTCAGCTTTGGTAAAAATGTTTCCAACTATTGAAAACTGGTGTCAAAATAATGTTCTTTTGATTAACTATAAAAAGACTGAGCCCATGATTATAATATTAGAAAGAGATGAAGATTTTCCAAAGTTGCTGAATACAAGTACGAACAGTTCTTGTTGTTGTTAAGTGCTATTGAGTTGATTGCAACTCAGGGCAACCCTATGGATAGTTGTCCTAAACTGTGTTCAATCTTTAATCAGGTAACGAATTGTTGATAAAGTGGCATCCGTAGCAACTGTCATAGCTTCTGTCATTGTATCGATCAATCATATTGCCAGTCTTTTGTGTCGACCTTCAACCTTCCCAAGCATGATATTTTTCTCTAATGATATTTCTTTTCACATGATGTATCCAAACTATGAAAGTTGAAGTCTTTTCATTTGAACTTCCAAGGAAAACTTAGGTTTGATCTCTTCCAGTATAGACTATTCTTGAAGTAGTCCATAGTATGCACAATATTGTTGCCTGCACCATAATTAAAAGGCATCAACTTTCTTCCTCACTTGCATTTTCGCTGTCCAACTTTGGCATCCAAGCAGTGTTATTGAAAATACCATGACTTGAGCAAGTCTAATCTCTGTATACAGAGATACATGTCTGCGCTTGAAAATCTTATCTAGATCCTTCATAGCCATTCTACCAGGAGCAATATGTTGTCTGATTTCTTAAGAACTGCCATACTGGGTCAGGGCAAAGGTTCATTAAGCCCAGTGTTCTGTTTGCCAAAGTGACCAATCTTGGTCACAAATACCTAACATATTCCAAAAGTAGCCGGTTCCATGCTTCTTATTCCCACGGATAAGTAGTAGGTGTCTCTTGGACAACCTTAATAATGGTTCATGGATTTTTCTCCAGGAATTTGTTCAAACATTTCTATACCCAGCTACACTACCTGCTTTTACCACATCTTCCAGCAATGAGTTCCAAAGACTAATTATATACTGAGAGAAAACAATATGTTGTCCTCCTATCTATTTTAAATATATTACTTTGTAGTTTCATGGCATGTTCACTAGTCCTTGAATTTATTTGAAAGAGTAAATAATTGATTTGTGTCTACCTATTTGTAGTGATTGTAAACCGCTTTGATGACCTTCGGCCTGGGCGGTATATCAAGAAACTGTATAAACATAAACATACCTGTTCCACTCCACTCAGGAATTTATAGATCACTATAATATCTCCCATCCTCTGTCTCTTCTTCAGGCTGAAGAGCCCTAAGTTCTTTAACTTTTCCTCATAGAAGAGTCATTCCATCCTCTTTATCATTTTGGTTGCTGTTCTATGCACCTTTTCTAATGTCGCTATATCTTTTTTGAGATGCGAAGACCAGAATTGTACACAATACTCAAAGTGTGGTCGAACCATAAAGTAATACAGAGGCGTTCTAATATCCCTTGTTTTATTTTCTATTCCTTTACTGATGACTCTTAACATTCAGTTTGCTCTTTTGGCGCCACTGCACACTAAACAGAAGATTTCAGTGTATTGTCCACAATGACACCCAGATCCTTTTCCTGGATGGCAACTCCTAATGTGGAACCTAGCATTGTGTAACTATAGTTTGGGTTATCCTTCCCTTTATGAATCACTTTACACTTGTCCGCATTAAATTTCATCTGCCATTTGGATGCCTAGTCTTATAAGGTCCTCCTGCATTTTCTCACAATCCATATGCAGTTTAATAACTGAATAATTTAGTGTCATCTGCAAATTTACTCACCTCACTTGTTCCCAATTCCAGATTATTTATAAATATGCTAAAAAGCACTGGTCCCAATACATATCCCTGGGGTTCTCTACTATTCACCTTCATTCATTGAGAAAATTGATCATTTATCCCTACTCTATCTCTCAACCAATTTCCAGTCCACAATAGGACATTGCCTCCTATGCCATGACTTTTTAATCCTCCAGAGTGTTTATAAAATGCTTTCTGAAAATGTAATTACAATATGGCCCTCATTTAGGAACCCGGGTTGTGAGACTGCATGCAGGGGGGGGGGGGGGGGGCGGGAGGCGGGAGGGGATGGAATGGGGGTGGGCCAGACCGGCAGGACGTATAGGATCAATTCCAGTCACGGCCCAGTACGTCCTGCTGGGCCTGTTGTGATGTGCTGCTTATACTACCTCAAAGGTGGTATAAGCAGCACAATTTGGCTGATTGGGGCACGGAAGCCACCGCTGGGTGCAAGGGGGTCCCCGCCATCTGGTCCAGGTCACGGCAGGCCAACCATGGGTCAGGCAGTGGGGATTTAGGGGCCGGGAACACAGCAGTCTCGGATGCCTGCGGGGAGGACATCCCCACAGGCAGAAGGAGCACACTGGGCTGTTCTCGCCCCCGATTCTGGCTCTGTTCTTGCAGACCAGAATCGGGTACATACATCCCTGTCTTCAGAAATGGAGTAAATTGATGAGGCAAGACTTCCCTTGGCTAAATCCATGTTGGATTTTGTCACATTAAAACATGTCTATCCATGTGCCCAGTAATTTTGTTCTTAATAATGGTTTCCACCATTTTGCCTGACAGCAACATTAGGCCCAGAGGTCTGTAGTTTCCCGGATCACTCCTGGAGGCCTTCTTAAAAGATAGGCGTCATGTTGGCTGCATTCCAGTCTTCTGGAACCATAGATGATTTTAATGATAAGTTAAAAATCACTAATAGTGATAGAGCAGTGACATCATCGTCTTAGATGGCTGCCTGAGCTTTGAGCTCGTACCCACTCCTTGGAGAAAAGGTGAAAAAAGCGGTAAAAGGGGACGAGAGCCCCAGCCACGCAGGAGGAGAGCGGTGGCATAGCGCAGAAATGGCCAGTAAAGCAAAAAAAATAAATTTAAAGGAGTTTGCACATGCGGAGCAGACACCAGCTCGCTTGCAAAGGGAGTAGATGGCGTTGCAGAGTGAGAAAGTGGCGGGAGCGGCGGCGGTAAAGAAAAATCGGAGGGAGAGAGCTGAGAAGGAAAGCGAGGGAGGCTCTGAGCCCGAAACCGAAGAGACTGCGCGATTCAGAGAGGAAATGCGCGCTTGGTTCCAGGAGATTAAAAATGACATTGTGCAAGTGCGGGAGGAGGTGGTGGCAAGTGTGGAGGGCCTGAGATCAGAGATGGTGGCGCTGGGACAATGTGTCGAGGAGACAGAAGAGCGCTTGGAAGAGCAGGAAGAGAAAGTGGTGGCACTGGAGCAAATCATGAAGGAAATCCAACAAGGTAATGCCACATTTGAAGATAAATTGGAGGACCTGGAGAACAGGTCAATGAGGTGTAATATCAGGCTGAGAGGGATACCAGAGGGGGACCCTTACTTGGACTGCAAGGCGGTGGTCCAGGACATTTCCAGAACGCTGCTGTCCGAAGCAGGGGTGCAGCTGGAAGGATTAGACCTCTGTATTGTCTGGGCACACAGGGTAGCGGTGGCCACCAGGATGTCGACTAACAAGCTACGAGACATTATAGCTTGCTTTCAGGACTTTAATGTCAAAGAACAGGTGCAAACTAAGGCTCGGATGAAAGGCAAATTTAAATGGAAGGCTTGTGACGTTGAAGTATATGCAGATCTTGCTCAAACAACCTTGCAGAAACGACGCATGATGAAAGATGTGGTAACCAAGCTCCGGGAAGAGGGAATTAGATATGGTTAGACATTTCCCTTTGGACTAATAATGACTTACAAAGGCCAGAGACTCCAGGCGAGGACCAGGGAGGAGGCGGTTAAGGTATTGACAGAGGCTGGCTTGATGGGGCTGAACATCGAGTGGGGCAGAATAGAAGGAGGACGGTCAATGCAGCAGAGGTGGCAGCACATGGAGAGTGGCAAGAAGAAGGCATCGCGGCCTGCAGCAAGCAGACCACTGACGGAGGCCGGAGAGTGAAGAGTATTTAAGCTGTTGTAATGAACTTATTTATGTGTTGCAGAAGATCAAGGGTTCGATTCCCACTGGCACTCCTTGTGACTTTGGACAAGTCACTTTACCCTCCATTGCCTCAGAAGAAAAGGCTGGCATTCTACTTCCGGTGATACATTGCCAAGAAAACACAGAGGTAGATGGGTCGCTATGAGTCAACACTGACTCGATAGCACTAAAAAAAAAAAGTGTTGCACAGTAATAGATAGTAGTAACGTGGGGGGGGGGGAGGAGGAATGGGGACAGGAGGGTGAGAGGTTGGAGGGTTAGAGGGAGATTTGGAGGTAGGAATCCACGGTGGAGGGCGGGTCAAGGGTAGTAGGAGGGAGTAGGGGGAGGATAGGTGGCACGGGAGATTACTTGCTAGGGGTGTGGATCCTAAGGGTGGAGGGAAAAAGGGCAGGCGTGGAAGGAGGGGAGCAATGGGGGGAAGGAACGGAACAGTTTAGGGGTAGGGGTGGATGGAGGGGCGCCTGCGGAGGATGATGACAGCTAGAACATCCAATGGAGGGGAGGATGGTAAAGGGGTTGGGGTGGGGGGAGGGGAGGGAGGGGGGAAGGGTGGGGAAATAAGGGGAGGGGGTGAGAGTTCAGGTAGGAAGGGGGGAGTTAGGTCAACGGTGAGCTGATAATAGTGTCCTTGAATATAAAGGGTCTAAATTTGCCATTTAAGAGGTTAAAACTCTATAAAGAATTATCTCGTCAACAGTCATCACTGGTGCTCCTACAGGAAACGCACTTGACTAGAGCAACTGAATACCTACTTAAACCCAAGAATTTTGGTGCCTGTATTTGTGCTTTCAACACAGTAGAAAAAAAGAATGGGGGGTTGCGATACTGATGGATTCTAAATTGAAGGTGGTGATCCAGAACATAATAAGAGACAGAGTGGGGAGATATGTGCTGGTCCACTTTAAATTGGGATCCGAATGGTATTGTATAGCTAATGTTTACGCACCCCCAGGGAGACAAGGGGAATTTTGGGCGGAGCTTAATGAAGAGGTGGAGAAGCTGGGGGGAGGGTATGTTAATATGTGGGTGAGACTTTAATCTAACGTGGCAGCCAGAAAGGGATGCAACGGGCAGAAGGGATAACAGGGGAGCGGATAGGAAAAAATACCATAAATTTGTGAAACATCACTGTTTGGTAGACGCATGGAGATTCCAAAACCCCCCAAAACAGCAGTTCTGATATTACTCATCGGTGCATGGATCTTATTCCAGGATAGATGCTATTTGGATTACAACTGAGGGTGTGGAGAGAATTAAAGAAGCGGAGATGGATCCGATAACATGGTCTGATCATGCATTAATTGAGGTCAAATTAACTAGCAAGGGGGAGGGGAGGGGGAGCCAATATTGGCGAATAAATGAATCTCTGCTGGAGGATGAACAGGTGAGGGAGGACGTGGAAAAAGAAATAGGAGAATATTTCAGATGGAACGACAATGGGGAAGTGACTTGGGGAGGGGTGTGGGATGGATGTAAAGCCGTAATTAGGGGAGTACTGATTAAATGAGGAGCACGCAAAAAGAGAGAGAGAGATGAGAGACATAGGGATTTAAGAGTGCAGTTGATGCGATTGGAAGAATTAGATGCACGGGATGGGAGGGGTACTTTTAGAAGGCAGGTTCTAGCAGTAAGAGCGCAACTTAATGCAATGTTAGCTGAAGAGATTAGATACAAAATGCAAATGTTGAGGCAAGTGTTTTTCGAAGGAGGCAACAAAGCAGGAAGGTTTATGGCACAAAAATTGAAACAACAAAAGCTGCGCTCTCACATCCTGAGGGCAAGAAACCATAAAGGGCAATTAGTGCAGGATGATGGGGAAATTAGAGAGGCCTTTGGGGAATTCTACCGGTCCCTATACACAGTGGGAGCACCTCCACAGGCGGGGAGGGTGAAGAGTTATCTAAAATCGGTACATCTACCAAAGTTGGAAGAGGCAATGCAAATAGAACTAAATAAGCTAATAAACGCAGAAGAGGTCAGAGAAGCTATAAAACAGTTAAAATTGGACAAAATTCCAGGATTGGATAGCCTGACTGCAAAGCTTTATAGGACTTTTGGGGAGACCTTAATTAATACTTTGGTGAGGTTGTTTAATTTGCCAAGGGAGGGAAGACAGTTGGCAGATACCATGGGGTGGGCAGGGATATCCCTAATGCCTAAGGAGGGGAAAAACCCACAGGAATGCGCGTCATATCGACCAATCTCTTTGCTAAACCTGGATGCTAAATTACTAGCAAAAATTCTAGCCACACGCTTAAATAAAGTTATAGGGGGAATCATACACCAGGACCAGGCTGGATTTATTCCAGGAAGACAAGTGGCAGACAACATTAGGAAGATTGTGAACATGATATGGTCAGTGGACCAGCGTAAAGAGGAGGCAGTGCTTCTGTCCCTTGATGCTGAAAAGGCCTTCGACCAAATGTCGTGGCCTTACTTATATCAAGTCATGGATAAAATGGGGTTGGAGAAGGATTTATAGGGTGGGTAAAAGCACTCTATCACCACCCGAAAGCATGTGTTAGGGTCAATGGCTCCTACTCTTCTTTCTTTGACCAGGGAAGGGGAACTAGGCAAGGATGCCCACTGTCGCCATTACGTTTTGCTCTTTCAGTGGAACCATTTGCAGCAAGAATTAGAGAGCATGTGGATGTAAAGGGTATAACGGTAGGGCAGTGGGAATATAGGCTATTACTTTTTGCAGATGATATCTTACTTAGTGTGGCTAAGCTACATGTATCTCTGCCAATATTAATGTGGGAACTCGGAGAATTTGGAAAGATATCCGGGTTCACCATAAATTGGCCCAAATCAGAGATATTGAATCTTTCTATGACAAGAGAGAAGCAGGAGCTACTACAAAGAAAGTTTCCCTTTCGGTGGACCAAGCAATCCATTAGGTATTTGGGGATACATATTGTATCTAAATTGGATATTCTATTTGAGCTAAATTACCCAAAATTGTTTTGACAGGTGGAGGGATTGCTACATTCGTGGGCCCGTGGGTTTTCTCTTGGCTAGGGCGTATAGCGTTTCTATTCCAAACACTGCCGATAGCTGTCCCACCGAAGAAAATAGGGTAGCTGCAACGGACAGTAAATAGATTCATATGGCAAAATTGGAGACCCAGGGTGGCAATGTGTACAATGCAGTGGGGGAAGGGGGGGTGTTGGGTGTCCCGAATTTTAAGAATTACTATGTGGCAGTGCAGTTAAAGGCCATCCATGAATGGCATAGAGGAAAACACAAACTGTGGGTGCAAATGGAAGAGGATGTAGCACGGGTGGTCTGATTAGAGCGACTAGTATGGAGGGGGGGCAGGGTCAGGGAGGACCATCCAATTATTAAACATACACTAAAGATATGGGGGCAGTATAAGAGTACACTAGTGCAGGATAAAGAGCATTCACAGGGGATGACACTGGAGGCTTGCTTTGATGAGGGGCGGGGGCCAGAAGCGGCGGTTTTGCGCCGGTGGGCGAGTAAAGGCCTCACACACATTTCACAGGTGGTGACTAGAGAGGGTGTGAGGGGGTTTGAAGGAGTGAGGGATCTGTATAGGCTCCCAGTGTCTGATCATTACAGTTACCTTCAGCTGTGCCACTTCCTACGAAATCCACGGGTGTGGCAAGATTTATGGAATAATCAGGGGTGGTTCGAGGTAGTATGCATAGGGCAGGTGGGCCATAAAGGAACGCTGTCCAAAATCTATAAGGGCTTGATGGGAGGGGGTGAGTGGAAACTGGATTATATGCAAAAATGGGAGGATGAGATCAGTGTACAATGGGATGAACAAGTGTGGAAAAAAATAATAGGTACAGTGGCAGGTATCTCAATTGCCACCCAAATAAAAGAGAATGCATACAAAGTGCTGTTTAGATGGTACTGGACCCCGATACGAGCTTGGCGGGTGGGTAAGAGTCAGTCGGATCAATGTTGGCGGGGGTGCCATGAACGGGGCACAATGATACACATGTGGTGGACGTGTGAAGAAATTCGCCAGTATTGGGTAATGGTCAGGGATGTGATCCACGACAGGATGGGATATAGGTTGGCGGATAAACCTGAAGTGTTTTTGTTGCATAGATTGGAGAGTGAAATACCAGATAGGGATAAGATAGTGCTACATCATTGTATTGTAGCTGTACGTAGTGTAATAGCGAGAGGGTGGTTGGGGGTACATCATTGCATAGAGGAGAATTCGTGAGAAGAGTGGCAGAGATGGGCCTGATGTACAGATTGACGGGGCTTCGGAAGGGAAAAGGAGAATCATACCTGGCGCCCTGGAAACAGGTTCTTAAGTGGTTGGCGAGGAATAAAATGGCACAGTGAACAGGTATGCCTGGTTGATAATACCTTGCATAGCGAGAAGAACTGAATATATGGGTAATAATAAAAGAAATGAGTATATGTTTTATAAAAAGAATTATTTTTGATGTAACTGTGAAAAGGTGGGGGAGTGGGGGAGGGATCTGATGGGGGGTAGAAGGACAGTGGATACAATAGGAGAAGAATCCAATTGTACATATGTAAAAGGAGTCTGTTGATAGTTGTATCTTATTCTCTGGATACTTGTTCTTGTTATCTTGGAAAATTAATACAATTCAAATGGAAAAAAATCACTAATAGTAACTCTGAAATTTATCTTTGAGTTCTCTTAGCAGTCTTGGTTGTATACCATCTGGTACAGGTGATTTGTTGCTCTTTAATTTATCAATTTGTCCTACTACATCCTTCAGGTTCACTAAGATTTCATTATGGATTATGGATCCAAGCAGGTTGAAATTGTCTGCTATTTCTATTTCTTCTCCATCAAGGATGAAATTATTGATTTTGCCAGTTGTCAGGATCTTTGTCTTTTTCACGTAAAAGTACAGGCCTACTTTGAGACAATGTCCCTTGATCTCAATAAGTAGATGTTTCAGATTGTTTTCACATTCAGCCAGTAACATGGTATCATCAATGAAGGTTGTTGAGTCTTCCACCAGTCTTCTTTCCTATCAGTCGGATTGGCTTTCTTCAGTATTGGTATGAATACAAACCTTTTCCAGTCTGATGGGTCATGATGTTGGCTTTCCAAATTTTCTGAAATACTTCAGTGAGGATGCTAACTAAGCCTGGTGCTTTGTTCTTTGATAACTCTTTTGTTAATGCTTTGAATTCTTCTTTCATTGTCAACAGTTCCTGATTGTAAGGTACAGGTTGAAACAGCTGTTGATAAACTTGATATTTATGGTATAATGACTCAGTATATTCTTTCTAAGTTTTCTTCATTTTCTGAGTATCATTCAATATAGATCTTTGAGCATCTTTTAGCATTCCATTTCAAGGCTGGAATTTTCTCTTTAATTCTCATAGCTTTAGGAAATCTGACCTTATTCTTCCTCTAATATTTTATGATTCTATATCTCCAGGAACAAGCAGGAATGAGTCTTCAAATATGGGTACGTCGGTACCGACGGAGTCCGCGCGGGAACGCTTCCCAGCGTCCAATCAGAAAGCTTTTGGAAGCATCCCAACACAGCTGCGCGCTGCCTTCCCACCTTCCCAACTGCCTCTCCTCAGTTTTCGTTTTTCCACGGAGCTGGCAGGACGTCGTCCTGTCACCGCAGAAAATTCTTCTTTTATTTTTTATTTTTCTTGTGGTCGCGGCTGCCTTCCCCAACGCCACCGGTACCGCCGGTGTTTCTTTTTTCTTTTCTTGTAAAATTTTTCCCTTAAGGAATATATTTTTCTTTGTTAGTGTCTCACGGTTCTCAGGCCTTCTAGGCCTCTCCATTTTTCCTCATGGAACCGCCAACCACTTTCCCCAAGAAATGTACAAACTGTGGCGGTACAACTTTATTTTTAGACACTCACAATTGGTGTCTAACTTGCTTGGGTCCTGACCATTTTCCTCTGGAGCCCTCGGGCACCAGTATGGTGAGAAGAAGTTTTCAACATCGAGTTCCCCTCGACACGCGGTCCCCCTCCAACTTCAGGGCACCGACCATATCTTCTTCTGCACAGGATCAGGTAACCCAAAAACAGTCTGTTAAGACTAGCTAGTCCTCGAGCGGCACTTCTCATGCACAGCATAGAGATGCCTATGGCCTTGTCCTCGAGAATCCACTGGCTTCAAAACCCCGGTGGGAGTCTTCGGCCTCCAAAGCCTGTGTGGGGTTTCAGGTTGTTCCTGAGGTTCACCCCTCACAGAACATACCTGAGCCATGCCCGGTGGTGGCATCCGCTTCGAGCGGTACCGATACCCCGGCATCGGCACTGGTGTTGGATGAAACATTCCTCACCAAGGATCGTCGTCTGGCGTCCTCGGTACCTACGGGCCCGATGGATACGCTTCAGACCGACTTTCCAGTATCTGTATCGACACCGATACTAGTACCGACGTCGGTACCCTCCAGACGTGCATCGATAGACTCGCTTCCTTCGATGCCGATTCTGGAATCGATCTCCAGTCTGGAAGACTGGGTACCGACTCGCCTTGGTACCGACTCCCGTCGGTACCAAAGGCTTGGTTCCGATACTTCGGATCCGCCACTCTCGGTTCCTCCGACACCGTTAGAGTTGCCACCGGCTGGTATTCTTCCGCCGGTATCAGATACGGTACCGAGATCGGTACCGATATCCACAGTACCATTACTGTCGGTATCTTCCATGATTCTCTCTTCAGGCTCGCTTCCCTCGATGCCGAGTCTGGAATCGATCCCTAGCATGGACGATCTGTTACCGACTGTCGCTGGTTCTGACCTACAGTACCAGCGACCACCATCTAAGGATCCCATACTGCACCATTCAGGATCTTCTATTCATATATACTGGAATAGATCCCTCGGTGCCAACGCTAGTTCTTCATCAGATCTAGCCTATCCAAGGGAAGTTCTCTCTGGGGATCTTTCTTTCCAGACTTTCCTCCTGGATATGGCAAAATCACTTGCCATTCCCATTCCTGGACAAGATACTACACAAGGGAATACAGAATACCTCTCTGTTCCTAACAAAGCAAAGGAGAACATAATGCTTCCTTTGCATCATTCTTTGCAGGATCTCCTTCTACGAATGTGGGAAGTTCCTTTAAGTGTACCCCCACTTTCCAGAGCAACTGATCTCCTATATCAGGTGCCCCCCTCTCCAGGGTTTCAAAGGACTCAACTTCCTCATCATTCCATTGTAGTGGAATCAGCATTGAGGCGAGTAAAGAGTAATAAAAAGCACTCTTCTTGTCCGCCAGGTCGTGAGTCTAAGACACTAGATGCCTTTGGACGTCAAACCTTCCAGACATCCATGCTTTCAGCAAGAATTCTCTCATATATTTTTTATATGGGTCTATCTCTTGAGGAGGTCACAAGGAAATTACATCTTTTGACTCCTTGTCTTCAAGAGCCCAAACAAGCAGACTATTCCTTACTGGTTAGTCATGCTCATAATATTTCTAGGTTTCTTACTCGTGCTTCCCTAGACTCCTTTGAATCTGTTAGCAGAACTTCTGCTATTGCTATAGGGGCACGACGTAGAGCCTGGCTCCAAGCTTCAGACTTGGACAAATGGGCACAAGAAAGACTTGGAAATACTCCTTGCACTGGAGAAAATCTCTTCAACAAGGAGTCTTTACTCCAGGTTACTCAGTTATCCACTGACTTTCCTGTTTCCAGGGGCTATTCTACGCCGCCTTCTTTCCCAGTAGGTAGGAAATGTCCTACCAAACTTTCTTCCCCTAGGGGGAGAAAGTTTTGTCCATCTTCTGCCCATCATGCAGATGTTCCCAAACAGGGGAAACATCGCCCTGGTCTGAAGAATCTACAAACTCAACAGGGTCAACAAACCCAGCAGTCGCAGGGTTTCAAAGAGATCATTGTCCCTCTTGGTTGCTGGTTAGGGTAGCAGTCTGCTTCTTTTCATAGAAACATAGAAACATGATGACAGAAAAAGACCACAAGGCCCATCTAGTCTGTCCTTCCATAACAACTACAACAGTCCACTTTTTACCTTTAGAGATCCTCTGTGTTGGTCCCATGCTTTTTTGAATTCAGTTACTGTCCTCATCTCTACCACCTCCACTGGGAGACTATTCCACGGATACACTACTCTTTCCGTAAAGAAATATTTCCGCATATCACTCCTGAATCTATCCCCCTTCACCCTCATCCCATGTCCCCTCGTCGCAGAACTTGCTTTCAATTGAAAGAGGCTCTCTCCCTGAACATTTATGCCACGGAGGTATTTAAACATCTCAATCATATCACCTCTATCCCGCCTTTCCTCTAAGGTGTACATATTAAGATCCTTAAGTCTGTCCTCATATGCTTTATTTTTTTTTTTTAAACGTTTATTTTCATTTTGCAACAAACAAAAGAAACAACACACCAAAGGAGACAAAACAAGTATACAATAAAGAAAAGTAAACCCAATTACCCCCCACCCCCACGCTTCTTCTCTAGCTGATTATGTCAGCAGGTGAACGCTTCCAAACAACAGTGATTATACATCAAAACAATCAAAAGAGTATCTGCGATACAGAATAATCATGGGACAAAGATATATACAAATTTAGACAGTCAGATGAGAGCATTGAGCAGAATGTACATAGTCATTGAGCATCTTCCATTTAGACCGATGATGAGGAGTCTGAATGGGGGAAGCAAACATACGGGGTATTTGTTCATATTTACTGTAGAGACAGACATGATTCCACCATTCATTGGGGCTCAGATGAGAGCTATTTTTCCAGTATTTCGTAATTAGGGAAATAGCAATGCCAAGCATAAAGTCCAAAAGGAAGTAAGCCGTTTTTGGAAGAGAGGGGATCCCCGCAGCTGAGCGAAGTCCCACTATCCTCCAAGAAAGGGGCTCTTGAAAGTGCAAAATAGACTGGATACGACCCCAGACCCGACGCCAGTAATACTGTAGTGCGGGACATTCATACATAACATGAGGTAGTGAACCAATGGCCGCATGACATGTCCAACAACTATTGCCCTGAGTAGTGTTCCATTTGGCTAATCTGTCAGGAGTGTAAAAACACCGGTGGGCTAGAAAGAAGAGTGTCTGAGTGAGTGAGGCGGATCGGGAGACCCGTGTCACTCTACTCCAGACAAGGCTCCATTGCTCCGGGGTCAAAGTCACATGCAATTCTCTCTCCCATGCTTTCTGCGCTATAGGGGTATCTCTAGTTATAGCATTACATAAGGTTTTGTAAAAATTGGATGCTACACCCGGTGAACTACCGATAGATCGGATAGTCTCCAACCAACCTTGTGTAGGGGAGGCCGATGGCGGGAGCACCTTAGCACTCCGAAGGCAATGCTGAAGTTGCACCAACTGAAAGTAGTGTTTCGCTGGGAGACCAAATTCAATTTGCAATTCACTAAAAGGTTTCCAGCGACCTTCATGGAACAACTGACTAGGAATCCAAATGCCCCTAGTGTACCAGGGGCTCCACGCCATCGGCTTATTTTGTATTCGAAATCGAGTATTGTACCAAAGTGGGAGCTTGTCTAACGGACAGAGTCGGGAGTCTAAAGATTGCATAAGATTATTAAAGGCACCTAAGGTGTCTAAAAGCATTGGTGGAAAGTGGGAGTCTGATGGGAAAGTCATACCAGGGAGAAAAGTGAGAGGAATCGGTTTGCAAAGGTCCTCTTCTATGTCTAGCCACACAGGTCTACTCGGTACTGGATCTTCCAGCCAACGAGCGCCTTGTTTGAGAAGAAAAGATTGATGATACTTCAGGAAATCAGGGAATCTGACACCCCCATTTTCCTTATCTGCTTGCAGCTTATGTTTCGCTATCCTAGGTGTCTTGTTTTGCCACAAGTATCTAGTCAGAAGGCCTTCTATATCTTTATATATACGTCGAGGTAAGAGACAGGGCAACATTTCTAAGATATAATTCACTTTCGGAACAATCATCATTTTTATGGTTTCTAATCGACCCCACCAGGTAAGTGTTAGAGGAGTCCAGCGGTGAGTAAGCGCCCGGACTTTAGAGGTTAAGTCTTTGGCATTGAAGGAGATAGTGTCTTCCAAAGGAGAACAATAGTGAACCCCAAGGTATTTGACCATGCGAGGTTGCCATAAAAAGGGGAAGGGTTGCATATCTGCCTGATGAAGCAAAGGATTTAATGGAAAGGCTACCGACTTGGTCCAATTTATCTTATAACCGGACAGTTGTGAGTATTTACCAATTTGCTCTAGGACAGCCGGTACTGAGTCTATAGAGACAAAAAGCATAAGGTCATCAGCATACGCTGAAATTTTGATTTCCCTATGGGTGAAGGGGACTCCATGAATCTCCTCCGATTGCCGGATTAGTAAAGCCAAGGGTTCGAGTGCAAGATCGAAGAGAAGTGGAGACAGTGGGCATCCCTGGCGAGTGCCGCGTTGAAGGGGAAAAGGCTGAGACTTTAAAGCATTGGCACATATACTGGCTGTAGGCTGTGCGTACATGGTGCGAAGACAACGGAGAAAACCTTCCCCGAAGCCGTACCAGCGGAGGACTGCAAACAGGAAGGGCCACTCTAAGCGATCAAAGGCCTTCTCAGCATCAAGTGAGAGACCAACAAATGGGCGATCAAGATTAACTGCGGTAGTCAGTACATGGCATAGAGTCCGAGCATTGTCAGCAGTTGATCTACCAGGAATGAAACCGCATTGATCTGGGTGTATTAAGGTAGGCATCCTATCAGAGAGCCGGGTAGAGAGAATGGTGGCAAATATTTTATAGTCCGCGTTTAGGAGGGAAATTGGACGATAATTAGCTGTTAGTTGCGGGTCTCTCCCCTCTTTCTCAAAAACTACTACATTTGCCATTGAAAAGGACCCAGAAGGAGAACCCTCTTCGGCCAGAGCAGAAAAATAAAGTTTCAAAACTGGAGCTAAGTCAGCGTGAAAGGTTTTGTAGAATTCAGCAGGGAGACCGTCTGGGCCTGCGGCTCGACCTGAGGCACATTTCTTGATAGCAGAATGAATTTCTGAGACAGTAAATGGTGTGTCCAAGGCCACTCTATCTTCGTCAGATAGGGTCGGTCTTTGCACCCCTGAAAGTAAGCGTTCAAATACATCTGGCTCAAAATCACATTCAGATTGATAAAGCCGAGTATAAAAATCACGAAAGAGTTCTAAGATTTCGGTATCTTTAGTGACCAAGCCCCCCCCCCGATGGATTACGGAGGGCGGTAACACGCTTGGCTTCCTTTTGACCTTTTAGGGCATTTGCTAATAATTTGCCAGCACGATTATTTTCCCGATAATATAGCCCTTGTTGTGATTCAATATTTTTAACAGCAGCAGTGTACAAAAGCTGATTGTATTGAAAACGCAAGCGTTGTAAACGGAGTAAAATACATGGGTCAGTACGGGACGTGAGAAGACGCTCCCCAGCTTGTATCTGCTGCTCTAGAATCAGTAAATGCTGCTTTCTTTGTTTCCCCTGCCGAATTTGATAGCTAGTTATAGTTGCGCGGATAGATGCTTTAAAACCCTCCCACCAAGCCCAGCTCGCTGTGTCATGGGGTGAGTTAAAATGAAAATAATCTTGGATAGCGGCCTTTATATCTACCTGAAAATCTTTTTGACCCAGTAAGGATCTATCAAAAAACCAAGCTCGGGGAGAATCGTCCCGCGCAGTGACATGTAATGATAAAGATATGGCAGCATGATCTGAAATATGGAGAGGATGAGTCCTAGTCGTGTCTACTTGAGAAATCATTGCTTTGGAAATGAGAAAGAAATCTATTCTAGATTGGGAGTGATGGGGGGCAGAAAAGAAAGTGAACTCTAAGTCGGAGGGGTGAAGCAGCCTCCATATATCTACCAGCGCAAGATCTTGCATCAGAGCTGTAAGGGTAGCAAGACTCTTGGGTGGACTACTCGTTCTAGGCGGCTGTCTATCTATCAGAGGGTCTAACACTTGATTAAAATCACCACCAAGTATTAATGGAGTATTGGCAGAGGCCTGTGCCAACTGCGCAATACTTGCATAGTAAGCAGGGTTGTCCACATTCGGGGCATAAATGCAAATACATGTAAATTCACTATCTCCAACCTTAAGATGTACTCGGGCCCATCTACCCTCCTTGTCAGCGCTAGTATCAATTACAGTAGCTTGCAAAGATTTCTTAACCAGAATGGCTACCCCGCACCGTTTGGAAACGGCGGGAGAATAGGCAGCCACCATGTAAGGCTTAACATTGAGTTTCAGTGTTTCAGCAGAGTTTAAGTGTGTTTCCTGAAGAAACGCTAAATCAGCATGCTCATGGCTAAGATAGCTAAGGATTTTCTTTCTTTTGATTGGACTATTAATGCCCTTTACGTTGAGTGATAAGATTTTACATAAGGCCATTCAGACAAGTTAAAAATTCTGAGCATGATAGCGCACATAATTTCACAATGTCCCTCATATTGACTGTATCTGGCTGTACATATGGCATAAAAGAAAATAAGCTTAGATAATACAATGAAGCGCCCCACATTAAAAAAGAAAAACCGCAGCGCGGTAGAGAAGAAGCAGAACCCCAAAAATTACTGGCGACCATGTGTCTGCGGGGAGAAGCCCCAGAGAAGGCCGAAATTGAAAAAAAACACATAACCTGTAGGACTGTGCGTGCTCCGAATCCGACCGAGGCACACATCATGGAGGGATAGGAGACCAAAAAACAAAAAGGTCATAGAAAGAAAGAACGAAAGTCCAGGTAGTCTCTGTGCTTGACTATGACCGCCGCATCGGGCCCTTCAAAATGGCGGACAGAGCCGGCAAATAAAAGTCCAAGTCGTTGGATTAGCGCATCTGCTCTGCTTCTTTGGAGTCTAAAAATGTTGATAGTAGATCAGGATCTTCGAATGTCCTGGTTTGGTTGTGGAGAGTCACTCGGAGCTTCGCGGGATACAACAGGCCAAAGCGAGCCTGTAGCTGTTGAAGTCGAGGGCGAAAAGCAAGGAGTTTCTTCCGTCGGTCAACGGTAGGCTTTGCCAAATCAGGGAAGAAGGAGACTTTGTGACCTTCAAATTCCAAATGATGGTTCGCCCGAGCAGCATTTAAAATTTGTTCCACTTGTTGATATCGTAGCAAGCGAAAGATAATAGGCCGGGGGGTCGTTCGGTTGAGCGCCATGTGGGTAGGAACACGGTGTGCACGATCGATTTCCAGTTCTTTATGAAAGGTGATCTTCAGCAAGGAGGGAAGAGTTTTGAGCAGGAATTCTCTCATATCTCCCGCTTCCACCCCCTCCGGTATTCCAATGAGCCTCACATTGTTGCGACGGGCTCGATTATTGCTATCTTCTAACTCCTTTTGAAGAGTCTGTATCTGGCGCTCAGCCTTGTCCAGTGTGCCCAAGCGCACCGCGTGCGAGTCGAGGACCCCCGCCATATTGTCCTGCCGTAGTGAGAGACTTTCAAGTCGGTCCTGGAGCACTCCAAAGTCTTCTCGCATGGCTCTAAGCGCTTCTCCATTGGACTGCACCAATTCCTTCACGCCGCGTATTTCCTCTAAAATCTCCAGGTGCATTTCGGGGTTTTCCCGAAATGGAACCATCTTCTGTGGGGAGGACACCTCTGTTTTGGAGCGTTTTCCGTGAGAAGAAGAAGGAGACCCGAAGTCCAAGCGCGCTGGTTTATGGGCCGCCATCCCCCCCGAGGTACCCCGGTCAGCCCGGAGCGAAATAGTAAGTTTGTATAGGTATTAAGTCAGGATTCTAAGTAGGCCTCTCGGGAGCTTCAGCGCGAAGCGTCTTACCCGCTGGACATCAGGCTCCGCCCCCCCCCTCATATGCTTTATAATGAAGACCACTAATCATCTTAGTAGCAACCCTCTGCACCGACTCCATCCTGTTCACATCCTTTTGAAGGTGCGGTCTCCAGAATTGCACACCATACTCCAAATGAGGTCGCACCAAAGACTTATACAGAGGCATTATCACCTCCTTTTTTCTGCTAGCCATTCCTCTCCGTATGCACCCAAGCATCCTTCTAGCTTTTGCCGTCGCCTTTTCTACCTGTTTAGCTACTTTAAGATCATCGGACACAACTACGCCTAGGTCCCGCTCTTCTTTAGTAGACAAAAGTACTTCACCTCCTATACTGTATTGCTCCCTTGGATTGCTGCAGCCCAAATGCATGACCTTACATTTTTTAACATTAAATCCCAGCTGCCAAATTCTAGACCATTCTTCAAGCTTAGCCAGATCCCTCCTCATGTTATCTACACCTTCCTGGGTGTCTACTTTATTGCAGATTTTGGTATCATCCGCAAAGAGGCAAACCTTACCCGACAGCCCTTCCGCTATATCACTAACAAAGATGTTAAAAAGAATCGGACCAAGGACAGATCCCTGGGGCACACCACTGGTAACATCCTTCTCCTCAGAGTGAGCTCCATTTACTTGTACTCTTTATCGCCTCCCACCCAACCAATTTCTAACCCAAGCAGTAACTTTAGGGTCCATCCCTAGGGTGCTCAGTTTGTTTATAAGTCGCCTGTGAGGAACAGTGTCAAAGGCTTTACTGAAATCTAAATACACCACATCTAGAGCTCTCCCTCGGTCCAACTCCCTGGTCACCCAGTCAAAGAAATCAATCAGATTTGTCTGACAAGACCTGCCTCTGGTGAATCCATGCTGCCTCGGATCCTGTAATCCGCTGGACTCCAGAAACCTCACTATTTTCTCTTTCAACAGCGTTTCCATTAATTTACTCACCACTGAAGTTAAACTAACCGGCCTGTAGTTTTCAGCCACATCCTTACTTCCGCTTTTGTGTAAAGGCACCACATGAGCCTCTCTCCAGTCCTTTGGCACCACTCCCGACTCCAACGAGGCATTGAAAAGGTCAGTCAGTGGAGTTGCTAGAACGTCCCCAAGTTCCCTCAGTATTCTAGGGTGTATCCCATCCGGTCCCATCGCTTTGTCTACTTTAAGTTGAGCTAGTTTCTCACAAACACAGTCTTCTGAAAATTGTTCAAGATGTCCCTCGCTTCTGTTCTTATTTGTGGGTGTTTTCTGAGGTCCTGCTCCTGGTTCTTCATCTGTGAACACAGAACAAAAATATTTGTTAAGCAATTCCGCTTTATCCTTATCAGCTTCTACATATTCCCCCCCTGTACCCTTGAGTCTGACAATACCACTTTTGCCCTTCCTCTTCTCACTAATATATCTGAAAAATGTCTTATCCCCCCATTTTATTGCATTGGCTATTTCCTCCTCCTTTTGAATCTTTGCCTTCTTGACTACTTTGCTAGCTTCTCTAAGTTTTTCCAAATACAGATGCCTGTCTTCCTCTCTCTGTGATCTCTTGTATTTCATGAAGGCCTCCCTCTTTTTCTTCACTTTTTCAGCTACTTCCTTCGAAAACCATAGCGGTCTCCTGTTCCTTTTGCCTTTATTTACCATTTTAACAAAAAGGTTGGTTGCCTTTAAAATACCCCCTTTCAGTTTTGTCCACTGTTGTTCTACATCCCCCAGCTGTTCCCATCCCACTAATGACTCCCTGAGGTATTGGCCCATCTTCGCAAAGTTAGTCTTCCTAAAGTCTAAGATCTTCACCTTGGAATGGATTCTAACAGCCCTAGTCCTAATACTGAACCACACCATCTGGTGATCACTGGATGCAAAATGATCTCCCACTACAACATCAGAAACACTTTCACCATTGGTAAGCACCAAGTCCAGTATGGCCCCTTCACGTGTGGGGTCTGTTACCAATTGCCTGAATAGTTCTCCCTGTAGAGAATCCAGGATCTCCTTACTCCTAGATGATACTGCAGCAGGAATGTGCCAATCAACATCTGGCATATTGAAATCTCCTAGCAGTAGCACTTCCCCTTTCCTAGCAATGCTGCGTATGTCTTCAATTAACTCTCTGTCCACCTCTTCCTCTTGTGAGGGAGGTCTGTATATCACACCAATGCAAATAGATTTCTCTTTCCCTCTTTCTAGTTTAACCCACAATGCCTCCTCTCTCCCTTTTAAGCTCTGTAATTCCAAAGCTTTAATAGTAGTTTTTACATATAGTGCTACTCCTCCTCCCCTTCTTCCTACCCTGTCCTTTCTGAATAAAGTATAGCCAGGTATAGTTACATCCCAGTCATGGTTTTCTGTGAACCATGTTTCTGTAACTGCCACTAAATCTAAGTCAGCCACTCCCACCAAAGCTTCAACTTCAGAGATCTTATTTCCCATGCTACGGGCATTAATACACACTGCTTTCCATATGTTACCCCTGTTACCCATTTCCATAAAGGTATTTAACGTATCACTTACCTGGGGGCTTTCACTTACCTGGGGGCTTTCTTCACCCATCCCCAACGAATCTAGTTTAAAGCCCTCTTCAGTAGATTAGCCAGTCTACTACCAAAGTGCAGTATCTGCACTAAATTTATCCTAACCTACCTAGATATCTCTTCATGAGACATCTTTTCTAAGAGTCTTTATGATGATCCTGCCCATACTTAACAGATTTCCTCTTCCTCTTGGAGGAAAGAGAGGTAACAACTATCAATAGACAGTTGTTTTCCCTGTATTGGCATGTATCATCTCACCTGTCGGAGACTTCCTCCATAGTTGGTCTCTTGCAACCCTGTTTTACCTCCCTCTTACTACAACGTTTAGTTTGTAAGAGTGACTTTTTTACATGGGTAAGCCCTTTTGGTCCTCTACCTGTTGTACCGGGGGATTCTCCCTTCTGGAGTTGTCTTCCCCCTTGTTACCTTAGGGCAGCTCCTCAGACAATAGGAAGTCCTACCATGTCTGTTTCTTTTTCCCAATCTAAAAAGAGGAGGGAAAAGAAATTCTCCATGCTGCCCTGATAGTTGCTGCAAATGCAGCAATTTCTAGTGGTTAAACCACTGGTTTTGTTCACCACACAACCGGGGTTTCCCCTCCACTAGCAATCCTCCTAGCCTCAGTGCTAAGTCCCAAACAGGGTATCAATCTCGTTTGGGAAACCCTATTATTACAGTTTGGTTGGTTAACTTCTATTCTTCGCCCCTTGCCCTTGGCAGAATAGCTGGTTACCTGCTGGCTTTCCACAGCCAGTTTTTTTTCTTCTGACCAACCTGCAGCATGCTCTCTGCAACTCTACAAAGTAGCTTTGCACTATGGGCCCTTGCTAGAGAGCATTAGTATCTTGCCTAGCAGATAACCCCAGATGGTTAAAAGGGGTTCCCCCAGTCATGTTCATGCCTGGTATTTTCTACCCTTTCCATCTTATCTTAAAAATCTTTTGAGGCATAAGCCTCAGGCCTTTCATTACGTGAAAGCCTAAAGAAGGGCCAATTCCCTATCTTGGCCCATATCTCCTGGGGTCTCCCGTCAGAGATAAATTCTTCACTGGCAGCTAGAGGATACCTAATACCCATCTTGCCCTCATAGGCGGATCACTAGGGTATCTTCCTCCTGAGGCCTCCTCTATCCAATCTCCATACTACAATTCTGGAGATATCTGGACTTCCTGTCTGCAGACTGCTGTTATCCTCTGCCTTTTTCACGTAGGCCATCCTGGTTACTCAAGAGCTCAAATTCTGCAAAGAATTAAGCCGCCTTCTTGTCAGGGACACCTTTCCTCTGACTATGCCAGTCATAACCAGGAGAAGAGGATATTTCCTATTTTATCTATTCAAGCAGGTATCAACCTTCTTGCTATTAGATAAATTTCTCTCTCTCCCTAATAAGGGGGGATGGGGTTCTCTGGACATTTCTCCATCCATATACCTGGAGACATGTCTCTATATGCCTGCCTATTCATCTAGGTATTGTCATGAGGCTGGAGCTAGAAAAGAAACAGTGTTGAAAAAAACTCCTGATTTTCATGGAACTCAGAAAAGGCAGAGAGTGCAGTTCCAGCGCAGCTCAGCCAGAGGGCGCATGGACAATTACACAGTACCTGAAGCAACGTGCTCTAGCATTGATCACATTAATAACAAGCAGTTTCACCTGTTCTCAAACTCAGAACGTGCAAACCAGAAATCCCTTTATAAAGGAAACCAGATGATCAGTGAGATAGGAGAAACAGGGAGAGACACAGGAGGAGGCAAGAGTGAGGTCAGAAGGACCGGCAGCAGGACCAGTGAGAGAAGCCTGGAAGAGGAAGGCTTCCATGTGCAGCCAACTCAAGGAGACAGAATCCAAAAGAGGTATTCTCAAAGGGATAAAGTCCAGAGAGGCCAAAGTTATTGGAACGGAGTCCAAAGCCAAGCAAACCAAAGAACCAGCTTGCCTGATGAAAGCAACTCTCCTAGCCCAAGTAAGTCTCCTATGCTAAACCAGAAAGGCACAAGGAAAGGAGATTCCTTCTACAGTGATACTTATGCCAAGAAACACAGAGAGTGGAAATCCACGTCAGGTTTTCCTGGTAACTCTGATTGTAGAGCAGTGCACAGAACAGCTTGTCAGCCTGAGAAGCTACGTCGCAAGCTGAGACCTGGGTGTGGCAGCCTACAGAAGCCAAGGT
Organism: Ichthyophis bannanicus; assembly: GCA_033557465.1. NCBI lineage: Eukaryota > Metazoa > Chordata > Amphibia > Gymnophiona > Ichthyophiidae > Ichthyophis > Ichthyophis bannanicus. The sequence goes on along the minus strand of CM066041.1, from coordinate 139,488,659 downwards.
ATGAAAAGCCTTTCATTATAAGGGAAAGTTTAAGTGATGAAAACCTTATGGAAATAGATAAGCCTCAGAAAGTTAGAAGTAAAGCGAACCTTTTAAAAGCACTTCCTAACAGTGTGCTAAGGAAGTTGTATGAGAAACCAAAGAACCCCTGTGAGGAGTTAACAGATACTGAAGACAGTCATAGCATTGAAGAAGGTAGTGACCCAGAATCAATGGACTTTGATTATGAAACCAGTGTTCCCATTCCTCAGAGTGAACCAATGGAATGTAACTTTTGTTCAAGAACTAGCTTGATTGCCTTGCTAGATGTATAGAGAAAAGAGAACTCTGCATATGGTGAAGTTGATAACCATTTGTTTCCTGATGTTAATTTCTATTGATTTTGAAAGAAGCTTTAACCCAGATAAACAGTTAATTGTAAAGCCTACAACCCTTAACTGTTTATATCACGGTGGAACCTTTTTGTTAGAGGAAAGAATTACCTTTATTTTCTTTTGTGTCTTATTGAACCTAAGCGTTGACCGGGGAAATAAAGCCTTATTACCCTACACCTTGGCGTAGATTGTTCTTTATAAGGAGTTCTGCACTACAAGGACCAGAATCCTCCTGGTCCTTCAGCTCAACTACTCCTTAATATAAATTAAGTGTCACCGGGCGCCCTTATTTCCTACGCCAGTAGGGGCGCCAGGGGACAGTATATATATATATATATATATATATATATATATATATATAATTTATTTATTTAATACACACTTATATACCGCTGCTTCCAGCAATCAGCAGCGGTTCGATTCTTCTTTTGGGGGTTGTCAAATCAGGACTGGGAGGGGATAGTAAATACATGGGTCTGAGGGGAAGGTCACAGCACACAGGGTTAGTGTTATGGGGGTGGGATTATACATATTTACATATATACATACATATTTACACATTTTTGGGTTACACTTTTTTACATATTTATACATGAAGTGGATTCAAAAGCATATAATTATCTGATTGCTTTGCTACGATTCCATGGAACTTGATAGTCATGGCTGATTGTAGTGGCTTTTGAATAGGTGGGTTTTTATCTCCTTCCTGAAGATTGTAATGTCCTTGATTAGACGCAGTTCAAAAGGGAGTTGATTCCAGATAGTCGGCGCAGAGAATGAGAAAGCTCTGCGACATGTACTTGTTTTCATAGTTCTGATGTTGACGGGGACCTGCAGGGTGCCCGAGTTGTTAGTTCTTCTGTGCCTATTTGCAGGTTGTGTGCTGATAAGTGTGGACAGGAATGAGGGGGCTATGTTGTTGATGAGTTTGAATGTGGTTACTAGCATCTTGTACTGTATCCTAGCTGCAATTGGAAGCCAATGTAGGCCGATTAAAATGGGGGTGATGTGTTCAGAAATGCTTGTTCCCATTATGATCCTGGCAGTCACATTTTGGGCCATCTGAAGGATATTTAGTGATTTTTTAGGCAGACCTTGTAAGATGGCATTACAGTAGTCTAGGTGTGGCATAATGAGTGCTTGAGCCACGGACCGGAAGTCACAGGGTGCTATTATTTTCCTTAGGGGTTGTATCACCCTAAGTTTATGGAAGATGGCTTTGTTTGTTTTTGCGTAGGTGTGTCTCCATTTTTAGGTTGGAGTCGAGTGTGACTCCTAGATATTTGATTTCATCTTTCGTGTTGTACGTGTTGTTGCACAGGGTGATTGTAGAGGGGGGTCTGAAGTTCGGTTTACTGGATATGTACATGACCTCTGTTTTTTTTGTGGTTAATCGTCATGTTGTTTTGCTGTAGCCATCGTAGCATTTCGTCCAGGCAGCTTTCGAGCTGTGTATATTTGGGGTCAGCAGTGTCCAGTTGTGTGTAGAGCATAATATCATCCGCATAGATGTGGTAGTAGATGTTATGCCTTTTAAAAATGTCGCAGAGGGGTTGCATGTAAATGTTGAACAGTAGTGCCGAGAGAGCTGAACCCTGGGGTATGCCCTGTGTTTGAGAGAACGGTTCTGCTTGTTCCCCATTGAATTGTACTTGAGGCCTTCTGTTCGATATGTAGGAGGAGAACCATTTGAGGGGGGTTCCCACAACTCCTATGGATTCCAGTTTGCTAAGGAGGATCCCATGATGTACAGTGTCAAAGGCGGCGGAGATGTCAATGAAAATGAGTATAAACATTTTCTTTCTGTCTTCTAGGCCTTTGAGTAGGTTGTTCATTAGCGCTATTAGAAATGTTTTAACTCCATGGTTTCTTCTGAATCCGTATTGTTGTTTGTCTAAAGTATCATGGTCATCAAGGTGATCTTGAAGTTGTAGGAGCACTGCCTTTTCAATGATTTTTGCCAGGAATGAAATGCTGGATATGGGGTGGTATGAGGTCGGGTCTTCCTTGTTGAGAGAGTTGTTTTTTAGGATTGGCCTTATTATAGATTGTTTTAATTGGTCAGGCATTATTCCTTGACTTAGCGACTGATTTACAATGTGGGCTATTTGCTGGCTGATCTCTTTTTTTGCCGCTTTGATCCATGCAGTTGGGCATGGGTCGAGTGGTGAGGTGGTGGTATTTATGGAGGTTAGAATGTTGGTGGTTTGTTGTTCATCAATGTTGTGGAATGTGCTCCATGTTAGTTCTTGCTTCACGTTTGTTCGTAGGTGTGGTGTACCTGTATCGAACGTGGGGGCGGTAGTAGTCAGTTTGCTTGCGTAGTGATTTGCCAGTGTTTGTGGATGGATGGGGCTATCTTGATGTTCTGGTAGGGCTGTTTTGGTAAGCGATTTTACTAGTGCAAAAAGTTCACGTGGTTTGTTGATGGCTTTGTTTAGTATGTTGGTATGGTGTATCCTCTTTGCTGTGTTTACTTCTTCTTTGTATTTTGAGAGGAGATTAAGGTACACAGCCCTGAGTTCTGTGTGTCTTCTGCCCATATATATATCTCTTTATAGATATATGCATATATACCCAATAGGTGTATATATTTAAATCTACATATCTATATATATCTATATCTATCTATATATATATATATATTATTACATATGATGAGATATATTGTTAGATCTGTATCCATCTACTTTTCTATCTGGCTGTTAGGATCAGATATCCTGACATTCCTTTATGATCCTGACAGATGGGCACTAACCCTATCAATGCTGTACCAGCATACCTAGGGGACTACACCTAGAACCACTCCTGTGGTAATTAATCTTTTCAGGTTTAGGTACTCCTGAAGCTCTCCATGTACCTTTCTTTCCTAATTGACCCCAGTTAGGAAAGACATTGCGGAGCTTCCGTTGCTCTAAAGCTTAGCGCTCCTGAGTCTGTCCTTACCCTTTTTATCAGATACAAGGGTTTCCATACCTTTTCTCTTCTACATGGACTGATTCTAACCCCAGTCCAGTTGGGTCAGACTAAATTTTTCTCTTGGTCCTACATTTATACTATTTTTGGACCAAAGCAGCTTAATCTTTCCTTAATAGTACCTTCTGCATCTCCGCTGAAGCTCTACCTCTTATACTACCCCAGTTTTCCTCTGGGGCTATTTTTTTCTCACCCTAAAGGGTTTTGACCTCCACTTGTTGTTTGTTCTACTTTATTACCTCTACTTCTCAGTGAGGTACCCCTTGAGCACATTCACTGGCTCTTCCATCAGATCCATATGTAGCTCAGTGCACTTGTGCAATGCCAACAAGGGAGGCCCAGATTACAATATCTTATTACTAAATGCCCTCGATACAGGGTCTTCCCCTTTTGAAGCCCTGTTCTAGCCAGCTGTTCCACAGCTCTTTTCTGTATTCATCTCCTACCCTCCATCCTCAGGATGCCAGAGGTCCTGAGGAATAGCATGGCTCGTTCTAGAACTGCAACATGCTAGGACTCCCTCCGGGCATCTGAGCTTGGGAGTCCCCATATGTGAAGACTCATTCCTGCTTGTTCCTGGAGATAGCACAGTTACTTACCTGTAACAGGTGATCTCTGGGAACAGCAGGAATAAGTCTTCACAACCCACCCACCTCCCCTAGGAGTTGCATTTCTCGTTCTCTATCTTTCCCTTCCTTGCTCTCTCTCTCTCTTTGTCTCAGCTTTAAAACTTAACTGAGGAGAGGCAGTTGGGAAGGTGGGAAGGCAGTGCGCAGGTGTGTTGGGATGCTTCCAAAAGCTTTCTGATTGGACGCTGGGAAGTTTATATCTCCCTATGTTATCCAAGTTGTTGCTCCTGTTCTTTGTAAAACCAAACAGTTTGTGTTATGGTCATTTGTTGTATGTAAATTGCGCTGATGAGAAATAGTGCGATATATAAGAAATTGTAATAAATAAATAAAATAAGCGTTCCCGCGCGGACTCCGTCGGTACCGACGTACCCATATGTGAAGACTTATTCCTGCTGTTCCCAGAGATCACCTGTTACAGGTAAGTAACTGTGCTTTCTTTGCATGCATCCTTGTAGTACTTCTCTTTATCTCATCATTCCGAACATTGGAAATCTCTGTTAAGTTCTGTATCCACCTCCCTTTCTCTTCTGGCGTTAGCTTTTCTGTGTTTGTGATCATTTTCAGTTTCTTCAGTCACCCATTTTGGCCGTGTTTGCTCTTTCACCTTTTATAGAGACTTCATTTTCTTCAAGCACAGCTTTCTTGATGTCATCCCATACCTTTTTTGGTATGCTGTCATTTGTATCTAAAGCGGTGAATTGATTTTGCGGGCAGTCTTTAAATTCCAGTAATACATTTTCAAGTTCATACCTTAGTAACCATTATTGTGCATTGAAAATGTAACAAAGTCTCATGCTTCTATTAACCATGCACTAAACCCTGCGCTAATCATTAGTGCACTTTAGCAAACATGCCCCTTAATAAGATATTAATGCCACCAGAAATTTGCTTTGCAACTGTGCCTTCACTATGCCTAAACTTTGCCCTAGGACTGCCTACATGTAGCTCACATATATGTGCAACTTGAGGACGTGCACACATACACACTCATAAACAGACATGTATAAAAGGCTTTTTCCATGTCAAAACCAGATTTATCCATGGAAAAACCTTTATCAAATTACTCCCCACTGGTCAAAAAACAGTGCACACCTGTCTAGATATCTTGGAAGACTCATTATGGGTTCTGGCTATGGAGAGCGGTGTTTTTCCGACTACTTGGTTCCTTTTTTTTTCTGACCTTGATCTTTGTTCACATGCAGGACATCCTCCTTTTCAGTTGGGCGTATGAGCAGGAGGAGAGACCCAGCTTTACAAAGCTCATGGAGATGCTGGAGAAACTGCCAAAGCGGAATCGCCGTCTTTCCCACCCTGGCCACTTCTGGAAGTCAGCAGAGTAAGGCATAATATTCTTGGCTGAAAATCAGAATGGTGGCCACGTTGTAGTCCCATCTTTCCATTCTTGATATGTTTTCATCCACACTTTCTTCTAAATGTGTTACACTTCTAACAAACTTTTAAGGCGTCCTATTCAGAGAAGCTGTAAATAAGTGACTCACTAATGAGGAGGGGCATGTGGTGAAATGAGTGCTTAATTTCTGTTTCAAGGATGTTTTTTTTTCATTTGGTTTCATTTATTTTGCATTATTATATTTTCTAAGACACTATCAGGCTGATGTAGACAGCTGGCACTGAAGTCACATTCTACTAGCTTTTGACGCCTTTCTGCAGTGTATTGATAGCACAGAACTTCAGTGTGGGCATGCAGAAAGAGACTAGCATGCAAATTAGCCACACGTTAAACTGTGTGCATGCAAATGAGCCACCCGTTTAAACTGGGCGCAAAATGGCAGTGCTTAACTGGGAGAGTAAGCCAACACATGTGCTCAAGAAGTCGGCTCTAGTTTGGCATACACTCCCAGACCAACAGGTACCCTGGGGCGGCCCAAGGGGGGTGCGGGGCCATGAGCGGAGACTCAGTGCGGGGCCTCATTTGCATAAGTGGCCTCATTTGCATAAATATTTGCATAATGTTACCATACACTAACTTTTAGTAAACATACCTCTTAATGAGTGTATGTATAAAGAAAGACTAAAAGATTTCTGCATTACTATAATCCAGTGCCAACCGCCAGGCACATTAGGAACTACTACAAACACTGCCCACTTAGAACCCATAGCAAACCCGCCATATCCTAACAGCACTACCAGGACTCACAAAGCACAAGACCCTACCTATCAAAAGGCTACACTGCAAATATTAAACCAATACATTTCAGAGAATAACTATTTATTTAACATTTCTTCTATACCGCGCTATTAAAATCAGTGCGGTGTACAATGAACAAAAACATACTGCAATGCATACAGGCAACATTGAGTTTACAAAGAACAGGGAAAATAACACATGGGATAACCGGGGGAACTATGTACAGTTAACTTTATACTATATATATATATACTTTAACTATATACAATATTCTAAACTCGTTTGGATATTGTGCGTGTATTCGTGTGGGTGGAGCAGGTAAATGGTTATCATGTGGGCTATCGATTAGTCTAACCATTTTCTGGTTGTATTAGGGTGCTAAGGCGTCTGGGGTATGTGGTAAGCTTGGTAGATGTGTGAGTGTCCGGGATAACTTCTGGGTAATATTTTGTAAACAGATGGTGTTTCAAGGCTTTTCGGAATAGTATTAGGCTTTTGATGCCACGGATTTCATGGGGAAGTGTATTCCAGTTTAGAGGAGCGAATATTGAGAAAGCTGTGTTTGCCGTAGCTTTAATACACGATGTCATCATCTTAGGAACTATTAAGGTGTTCATAGCAGTAGTCCTCCTGTTTCTATTTTCGAGGGTGCTGTGAATTAGCTTGCTGATTGGTGTAGGTGGGTAATTATTCATGGCTTTGAAGGTCAGGACTAGTGACTTATAGTGGAGTCTGGCTTGTAGGGGTAGCCAGTGTAGGTCTTTCATGATAGGCGTTATGTGAGCAGATCTTGGTGACCCAGAGAGGACTCTTGCAGCTGCATTCATAGCCAGACGAAGTGGATTTAAAGTTGATTGAGAGATCCCGTGGAGGATGATGTTCGCAAAATCTAGATGTGGGAGGACTAATGCCTGGAAGGTTGATCGGTAGTCAGTATAATCAAGTAGGGGGCGGAGGTGGCGTAGTGTTCTAATCTTATGGTATATAGTCTTTGTCACATTCTTCACATGCGTTGTCATATCCAGGTGTTGGTCCCCTGTGATGCCGAGATATCGGATTGTGGGTTTGGACGTCAATTCTATGTTGTTGACCAGTAGCGATGGAGGAGGTACGAACTTACGATTCCTTGTAACAAAAAGAACATTAGTTTTGCTATGATTGATCCGTAAGTTTTGTGTCAGCAGCCATTCAGCTACTGCTCCGAAACAGTTGATTATTGGGGAAAACACTGGTTGGTCAATTTTGAACGGCATGTATAGGAGGATGTCATCTGCGTATGCCAGGCATTGTACGTTGAAGGATCGGATCAATTCACATATCGGCTGCATATATATATTGAACATTAGTGCCGATAAGGAAGATCCTTGCGGTACACCTTGAGATTGTAGGAATGGTTCCGAGGATTCCTGGCCTGTTTTAACTTGTTGCCTACTGGGGAAAGAGAACAAGTGGCAATGTCAAATAGGAATTACATAAACAGAATACCTCAGCTCAGTTACACATGCAGAACATAGACCATCACCAAACAAGGAATCAAAATTTAGAAACAGGAAGACAATAATTAAACTGGGAACCCCAAAAGCCAAACTTGGAATGTACAACAACACTGTACAAATAAAACTATAAATTAATTTCCTCTTGTACTAAACAAAGTGCAGATGTTAATGATGCACCTTTCCCAGAGCTGACATATTCCAGTTAATAAATTCAAAATAAAGAGATTTTTCTACCTTTTTGTGCATTTTTTTTTCAGTTGCAATTGCTTCAGCCACTTTCTTCTGCTTTCTTCGTGTCTTCTGCTAACTCTCCATCGTCTGCTGTCCATTTGTCCTTTCTTCTCTCTTCTAGTTTCTTTTCCATTCTCTCTCTACATCTGCTTTAACATACTAATCTTTCTCCTTTTGCTCGTTCCTCATTCCTATTTCATCCACTCAAAATTTACCCCTCCATCTTCAATCCCCACTTACTCTCCCAATACCCGGCCCATTGTAGATTTGTCTTCCCTCCCACACAAAATATTTTTCCACTCTCCATTTCACTCTCCCAGCTCCATCCCATTCTAATCCTCCCCCAACATCAGCTCCCTTCTAGTTCCAGCCCCACCCAGCTTCCGCTCCCTTCTAATCCCCGCATCAGCCCATTTCCAATCCTATCCTAGCCACACCATCAGCCCATTTCCAGTCCTAGCTCCCCCATCCATTTCCTTCCTATCTGAGTCCCTCCATCAGCTCACTTCCAATCTCAGCCCTCCATCAGCCCATTTCTAGTCCTTTCCTAGCCCCACCATCAGCCCATGTCAAATCCTAGCTCCCCTCCACTCAGCCCATTTCTAATCCAAGCCCCCCATGAGCCTACTTCCAGTTCTAGCCCCTCCATGTCCATTTCAATCCAAGCCCCCACCACTGCCCAATTCCAATCTTAGCACCCCCCAACAGCCCATTTCCAGTCCTATCCTAGCCCCTCCATCAGCCCATTTCCTGTCCTAGCTCCCCCCACTCAGCCCGTTTCCAGTCCTAGCTCCCTCCCCTCACAGCCCATTTCCATTCCAAGCCCCCGTCCCCATCAGCTATTTGCAGTTCAAGCCCCCCTTCCACTCAACCCATTTCCATTCCTAGCAATCCCCCCAGCCCATTACCAGTCCTAACCCCCCATAGCCCAATACCAGTCCTAAGCCCCCCATCAGTCCACTTCCAGTCCTAACCCCCCTCATCACCCCTATTTTCAGTCTTAGCCCCCCATAGCCCATTACCAGTCCTAACCCCCATCAGCTCACTTACACTCCTAACCCCCACCATCAGCCCATTTCCAGTCTTAGCCCCCCCATAGCCCATTACCAGTCCTACCCCCCCCATCAGGCCACTTCCAGTCCTAAACCCCCCCATCAGCCCATTTCCAGTCTTAGTCCCCCCCATATCCCATTACCAATTCTAACCCCCCATCAGCCCATTTCCAGTCTTAGCCCCCCCAATAGCCCATTGCCAGTCCTAACCCCCCCATCAGTCCATTTCCACTCCTAGCCCCCCCATAGCCCATTACTAGTCCTAACCCCCCTCCCCCCCACCAGCCCATAGATTTAAAAAAAAAACAAAAACTGGCTGCTGCTGCCCGGCATCAGCTCTCAAAGCGCGGGCTTTTCAGAACTGCGAAGGGAGAGTTTCCCTTTCTCGCGGCTCTGTTAAGCCCGCCGGGGCTGATGGGATTTCCCATCAGCCCCGGGGGGCTTAAGAGAGCCCGAGAAAGAAACTCTCTCTTTGCGGCTCTGAAAGCCGCCACTGATAGAGCTGATGCCAGGAGGGCTCTGCCGGGCAGGGGGGGCCCCGCAGGATGCTTGATTCTGCTGCTGCCACGGCAGCAGTGGCAGCAGCAGCCAGTTTGTTTGTTTTTTAAATCTGTGGGCTGATGTAGAATGTTGTTTGCGTGGGGCCCCCTGAAACGCAGGACCCTGTGCAAACAACATTCTTGCTCAATGGACAGGCCGACCCTGCAAGTACCACGTGGCTAATTTATATATTGGCCCTGACAGTGTTTTTATGGCATCGGGGGCAATTGCAGCATTGGGAAAGCCCCCGATGCCATCAAAATACTGTTGGGGGCCAGTGCCCTGACAGAAAAGGACTCCCTGGTGGCCTAGCGGCCCAATCCCCCCACCCAACAGTACTTTGATGGCATTGGGGGCAATTGCAGCATCAGGAAAAGCCCCCGATGCCATCAAAATACTGTTGATGCTGGTCCAGATGGACAACCAAGTCACAATGTTCTACGTGAACAAACATGGGATCGTACTCCTTCTGCCAGGAGGTGGTGGCCCTCTGTTCATATTCGACATGTAACGGGATGCTCCTACGGGTGGTCTACTTCCCGAGCCAGCAGAATGCCCTGGCGGACAAGCTGAGCAGAGTTCTCTAGCCATATGAGTGGTGTCTAGACCCTAGAGTAGCCTCATGGCTTTTCCAGCTCTGGGGCATCGTCCTAGTGGACCTATTTACCAACTTGGACAACATACAGCTGTCCAGCTTCTGCTCCAGCCAGCCACACCTGTCCCGGGTGACGGTGGATGCGTTCCTAATTCCATGGATGGGAGGCCTTCTCTATGCCTTTCCGCCAACACTGCTGTTCGCCAAGACCCTCTTCAAGGTCCAGTGCGACAGAGCATCACTGATATTGATAGCCCCCAAGTGGCCCAGGCAATTTTGGTTCCTGCTGGTTCTCCGCCTGTCGGCGGTGTTTCTAATTCCCTTGGGCTATGCCCCAGGACTTCTGTCACAGGAGGAGGGCTCTCCTGCACCCCAACCTGTGGTCTCTATCACTCATGGCCTGGCTGCTGAAAGGGTAGCTCTCGCTCCCTTCAACCTTCCATGAGACGAGAAGGAGATCCTTCTTGCCTTCTGCAAGGCCTCCATGAGAAGGGCATAGGCCTTTAAGTGATGCCATTTTTCAGTGTGGTGCACCGAGAGATGGGCAAACCCTTTCTCCTGCTCGGTGCAGCTGGTATTCCAGTACCTACTTCACCTGTCCCAGGTGGGACTGAAGTCCAGCTCGGTCAGGGTGCATCTGAGTGCTATTATGGCACACAACCACTCTATTGCGGGAAAGCTCCTCTCGGCTCAGCCCTTTGTTTCTTGCTTTCTGCGGGGCCTCTTGTTGTCTAAGCCCCCTGTCCGTCCACCCACTGGCAGAGTGAGATCTTAGTGTGGTGCTCTTACAGCTCACTAAGGTACCATTTGAGCCCTTGGCTACCTGTGACTTGTGGTACCTCTCCTGGAAGGTTGTCTTTTTTATGGCACTCATGTCAGCTCAAAGGGTCAATGAGCTACAGGCTCTGATGGCAGAGCCACCCTACATGAGGTTCTATAAGAACAGGGTGGTGCTCCGCACACACTCCAAGTTTCTGCCAAAGATGGTGTCTCCCTTCCACCTCAATCAGGAGGTGGTGCTCACCACCTTCTTCCCGAGGCCTCACAACGAGGCGAGGAAAAACCTTGCCTATCTTTACGTGCAGAGGGCTAAGTGGGTAGCATTGAAAATCACTGCTACCCGTTTAGCCATTTCCTCCACCCTGGAACGCTCCCAACAAGCCCCGATGCTAACCGCATAGCATCTGGGTGCATTAGGGACTTAGCCGGCATTTTCCAGAGGCACTACCCATGTAGGTGCCTTTGGAAAATCTCGGTTAAGGTATTTACATGGGTAACTAGGGCAGTTACCCATGTAAATGCCTTTGAAAATGCCGCCCTTCGTCTCCTATGACCCCAGTCGACTGGGGCTTCCAGTGACCAAGCAAACTCTGTCTGCTTGGGTGGCGGACTGCATTGCCCTTGCCTATGAGCAGGTGGGGATCTCACTGGACCTTCCTTGGATTGATTGGCTATTACCACCAGTTTATCCCTAATCTTGCAGAGGTAGTAGAGCCATTAACCATTCTCCTTTGGAAGTGATTGAGTGATCACCGGGCCTGAACCTGGCCTTCCAGCATCTCAAGAAGGCTGTGTGCTCTGAACTCATCCTGATTAGCACTGATTTCTCTCTACCGGCCCTAGGAGCCGTTTTGGCCCAGGATGACAAGGATGAAGAACATTGCATAGCATTCATCAGGAGGAAACTGCTTCCTTGGAGAAGCATTATGCAGTGATCAGAAGGGAAGCTCTGGTTGTGACGTGGGTGCTTGAAACCTTCAAATACCTGTCTGGCCATGGCTCAACATAAGGAGTCCAACAGCCGTATTATGCAATGGTTTTTGTGTCTCCAACCCTACCAGTTCCAGGTCCGCCATAAGGCTGGTCGGACTCACCTGATCACAGACTTCCTTTCCCAGATGTGGTAGTCCTTGATGAGGCAGGAGCTCAATGGGGCATGGTTGAGCTGAGGGGGAGAGTGTGTAATGGGGTATATAGAAAGTTACCCTTTCTCTCCAAAGGGATTATCAGCAGTCCCCTTTAAGAGAGTCTGCAGCCCAGCGTTCAGGGCTGGGAGTGCATGGCTCACAGGGAGGGGTTAAGGACCCAGCAGGCAAGAGGAGGGAAAGAGGCCCATGGAGCCAGAAGTCCTTTGAAGGCAAGCTGTGCAAAGGAGTTCTGAGGTAGGAACTTTAAGTGAGGCTGGAGGAGGAGCCAGGAGAACCAGCTTTTGGAGATTTAACAAGCTGTGACAGAATAAAAGCTGTCTTGTTTCTCTGAGCTGTTGTCTGTTCTGTGTTTTAAAGAGAACCCCTTCCCCCACATGCCATACTTACCACAGGGGACAAAAGTGTGCACCTTAAAACTGAGATAAAAGTGAACATGACTGGCATCAGGGCATCAGAAACTAAAGCTCGGTTCATAACATTATCAGTGTCATTCTGCAGCTTCTCATAGAGATTATGGTGAGCAGAGCTATTGCTGATGAGCTCCTTCCATTACCACAGATTACACATAAAGGAAGTAATTTCATAAAGAAGCGCTTAGTTTTAGACGCTAACATTGCACATAAATGCCAGTATATACACACATATATGGCAACATACATACATAACTGATCTCTTGGAAAATATCACCAGTGCACAGAAGGAGAGTTGGGGTGGAGCGTGGGTGATGTAAGCAAGCATGTGGTTTCATTATAAAATTTTATAATTTAAATGTGTACTTGCAAAATGTAGGTGCATTCATTTATACCAGCTCTGATGTTATGGTTAGTGATCATCTCACATCCAATGATCACCAAATGTTCTGGTTCAGTATTAGGACAAAGGTGGAGATAGATAATTGAATGATGAGGATCCTAGACTTTGGGAAAACTAACTTTGTCAAGATGGAGAAATACCTCCAGGATTCATTTGCTGGGTGAGAACAGCTGGGGAATTTAGAAAAGCAGCATGAGAAATTGATAGGGGGATATGTTAAAAGGCAACAGATCTTTCCATATCATCCTGCTAGACCAGTCCAGACAAGTGGATTGTGTTTCCCTATCAGTAAATTGGCGGAGGTAAAGAACCAATGAAAATCCCAGGTTTCAATGACATCACTCGCATGTCCCTATCCGCCTTAACCACCAGAGGTCAGTATTCCTTTGTCTCCAGCAGATGATGGATGGATTTTCTCCACTCCGAAGAAAATCTTAATAATTGAGAGGAAAAGATTGATTTAAATACTTGTGAATGACCACCTTAAGGGTGATTCTCTCACTTCAGCCTGACGTCAGAAGCTCCACTAGATTGCCATCTTTTTGGTAGCCATAGAAGGAGGGAAAATTGGTTCAGCTCCACACTCTTATCATATAAGAGCCTGTTGAGCAGCCAGAAAATTGGAAGGATTTGGAAGAGTTAAGCAACCTCACACAACGTCCATGCCCTTCCCTCCTCCTCTGTCCCCCCTGCTGTCTCCGAAGATTGCAGAAGGCTCTCAGAGGAATCTGTCTACCAGCCACCTTAAACACAGTGCCTGAAAAACAAAAGAAACAGTTTCAGGGGAGTAGAGCTAAACCCAGCACGGATTTTCTGTCTGGGGCTCTCAGGAGGTGAGTACCAAGGCTTGACCTCGTCATTGTCTTTATTGGGCGCTCCTGATTCCGTCTATCTGGGGCGCATTTCTGGGTGGACCACTTGCAACCATTGGAACAGTTTAGGTTTTCCCGCCTTTTCCTGAATATGTTAGTAGCAACTTTACTATTGTGCGCCTGGCAGTCACACGGTTCGTGCACCCATATCTGGACAAATGGCTCATCGAATCCATTCTTTTTTTAGTGGTGTCTCGGGTAGTGGCCTGAGTGGTGTCCTTTTAGGAAAGACTTGGCTGGGTGATCAATCAAGGAAAGAGCCAGCTGATGCCTTCCCAGTCCCTGGAGTTCCTGGGAACACATTTTGATACTTGAGTAGGTAGAGTATTCCTGCCAAAGGTTGTTGGATTACCTGGCACTGTTCTGTTTGCAGCAGTCTCCCATAATCCAGGATCATTTTCAGCTTCACGGATTGATGGTGACAATTGAGATGGTGCTGTGGGTGCATGCTCATAGACAGCTGCTCCAATGGTCTTTGCTGACTCAATGATCCCTGAGATCTCAGGATTTTGAACTCAGGCTCCTGCTCCCAATGATGGTGGTAAGTACAAAGAAGATCATCTGAAGCGCAGAAATGCACTAACCCCTTTAAACTACTGTTTGCAATTGTCTGGTCTAACAGACCAGAGAAGAGCTAGAAAAATGCTCTGCCCTGATGTCTGTGAGGCCCTTTTTAATAATTGCATGAAAGTGTAAAAACGTAACTTAACTTATCAATGATAGCATCCAAACATCCTTCAATTGCTGGTAACCAAACTGTACACAACACTTGTGTTTTGGGCCAATGGAAGGCCCTGCTTCAAGTGTAAAACCGCTGTGAAACAGGATCTGTGAATGTCCAAGAAGAACGCCCAAAACCATGAGACTATTACATAGGGCTTGCAAGGTGAGCGATTGGCTGACTGAATGACATCATCCACATAGAGGGTGGACCGTCACATATACAGGGAAATCTCAAAAGAATGCTGTCCTGGGTAGTTTTTAATCATGTAATGATTAATTAATTAGTTAAACTCCATCATTCTTGTTCCAAATTAAGACCCTTGAGGATTACTGTCTGTAAACAAAAAATCCACCATTGCTCCCACCATTGTAAACAATAAGTGTGGTTTCCTCCTCTTTTGGTCAATTTTTGAGACTGCACCGGATTTGCTCCACATTGGATGAATTTCAACGTCAAGCACATTTTTTGCACAATCGTTTATTGGAACGAGGATACCCTGCAGGGGCTGTCAAACGAGCTTATACTAGAACCCGCTATACTCATCGTGAATGGTTGTTGAATAATCCGGTTAGCAACACCAATAATGTAGGGGATCAAATTGTAGGAAATCTACCTTTTATGACTCACTCTTCAGAGGTGGTCAGTTTGCTTAGAAAACATTGGAGCATTTTACATTTACATTCCTGTTTTCACAAGCCTTTAACCTTTGTGTTCACTCGATGTTTAAATTTACGTGGCCATCTTGTGCGGTTAGCTTTGGCTTTGGACCGCCCTGCTAAGATACCTCAACCCAGGGGGGATTTTACTTGTCGCGCATGTTGGTTTTGTTCTACCACAAGAGGGAGACAGTTGGAATCATCCCACCACAGGTCATGTATATATTTTTTTGGGCACTAGTACTTGTCTTACCAGTTTTGTGGTATATTTACTAAAATGCCCTTGTGATCTGCTTTACATCAGATGGACCACCCATCCTATTAAGGTTCGTTTAGGCAAACATTCATCTCAAATTCAGGACATCCACTATATCAGCCCCAATAGTGGAACATTGTATCTCCCATGGTCATGTTTTTTATGATTTGAAATGGCAGGAGATTGACAGCGTTCCACAGGACCCCAGAGGAGGAAACCACACTTATCGATTACAATGGTTGGAGCAACGGTGGATTTTTCGTTTACAGACAGTAATCCCCAAGGGTCTTAATTTGGAACAAGAATGGTGGAGTTTACTTTAACTAATTAATTCATCATTACATGATTAAAAACTACTCAGGACAGCATTCTTTTCGGATTTCCCTGTATATGTGATGGTCCGCCCTCTATGTGGATGACATCATTCAGTCAGCCAATCGCTCCCCTTGCAGGCACTACGTAATAGTCTCATGGTTTTGAGCGTTCTTCTTGGATATTCACAGATCCTGTTTCACAGCAGTTTTACACTGGAAGCAGGGCCTTCCATTGGCCTGAAACACGCATGTTGTGTACAGTTTGGTTACCAGCAATTTAAGGATGTTTGGACGCTATCATTGATAAGTTAAGTTACGTTTTTGCACTTTCATGCAATTATTAAAAAGGGCCTCACAGACATCAGGGCAGATCATTTTTCCAGCTCTTCTCTGGTCTGTTTGACCCGACAATTGCAAACAGTAGTTTAAAGGGGTTGGTGCATTTCTGCACTTCAGATGATGTTCTTTGTACTTACATTATAGTGATCATTCTGCTTTCTGGGTTTATAACTTTTAGTATCCCAGTGATGGTGGTGGCAGCAGCCCAGTCATCTGAAGAGAAGGGCATGCCACTTAATAATTGCTCATGGATCATTCTGACAACAGATGCCAGTCACATGAGCTGGGGAGCTCATTGCCAAGACCAAATGGCCCAGGGGCATTGGAACCACAGGGAGGCGTTGTAGTTTATCAGCCAAGTCGAGGTGAGGGATATCAGCCTGACTCTTCTGCGTTTCTGGCCCGTGATCGAGGGTCAAGCGGATGGACTTTTTCAGATAATGCCATGGCAGTGGCTTATGCCAATCGGCAAGGAGGCATGAGGAGTGCCAGGGTAGCACTGGAGATGACTCGCCTGTTTGCCTGGGTGGAGAAAAACCTCCTAGCTTTATTGGCTCAGCACTTATCAGGAGCAGACAATGTGGAAGCAGACTTTCTCGGCCAGCACTCTCTGTATCCAGGAGAGTAGGAGTTGAGTCAGGAAGTGTTTCAATTGATTCTGCGCCACTAGTATTGCCCCAAGATGGATCTTGTGGTGACCCACTCCAAGCTAAAGTGTGCCACTTCTTCAGTCACCACATGGAGATGGAGTCTGAGGGCATCGAAGCCTTGGCTCAGCCTTGGCCAAGTCAATGCCTACTGTATGTGTTTCCTCTGTGGCACCTGGTGAAACATGTGATTCGGCGTATAGAGCACCACTTGGGAAGAATTATTCTAGTAGCACTGGATTGGCCAAGGAGAGCATGGTTCAGAGACCTGATGTGGCTCCTGAAAATTCCACCTCTTTGTTTGCCTCTGTCTTAGGGCCTATTGCATCAGGGACTGACTGTCCTGGAAGACCCAGCTCCCTTCTCGCTTACAGCTTGGCCCTTGAAAGGCAATTGCTAGAGCATAAAGGTTACTCTCCGGCAGTGGTTTCCACTCTGCTCAGAGCCCGGAGGAAGTCTAACAACCTAGCATATGTGCAGGACTGGTCCCTCTTTTTTTTTAACTTTAACTTTTTATTAAATATTTCAGCAGATAGTACAAACATCTTCTTAACACAACATGGTACTTTTTCCACAACAGTCTTACCAACCAACTTATTTTGTTTCCCCCCCCCCCCCACTCGCTATTACAACATTACATATTGTCTAATCTTCTATCCTCCCCCCCCCCTTCCCTCCCTCCTCCCATCCCTCCCATCTCCCATTCCCCCTTCATTTATTCATGCTTATGTGTCACATCATACCTCTCTTTTGTTCATCACAGGTATATACAATCTTTCACCACTAAGTGCATTCTCAATGCTCTATGCTGATAACTATCATTGCTATAATCCATCTCTCCCTTGCTCCCTCCGCACCTTCTCTCCATCTTTTCATTTTTCCAGCCATGTCCACACTCTCTTCCTCTGATCCACACTCTTCTCCCCTTTCCCCTGTCTCAGCCCCGTTAATCTATGCATCAAACACAGGTCCGCAATTTGGCTGACAAATCCTGCACTTTGGGGTTTACCCGATCCTGTCCAACATTTTGCTATCTCACTCCTTGCTGCTACTATACAATGGTGCAATACCCCCCTGTCCCTTACCGAGATATCCTACGCCAATTGGTGCAACAGGCACACCTCTGGCGTTCTTTGCAATCTATGTCCTGTCATTTCATATATCCAACACTTTGTCCCAGTACGCTTGAATCTGCCCACACCTCCACCACATATGTAACATATCACCTCTTTCTTGGCATCCTCTCCAGCACTGATCAGATTGTCCCAGTCCCGCTTTCTTTTTGCGTGCCGATGTCCAATACCACTGATAGAGCACTTTATAAGTATTTTCTTTTATTTGAGTGGCTACATAAGAACATAACATAAGAACATAAGCTATGCCATACTGGGTCAGACCAAGGTCCATCAAGCCTTTTTTAAACCCAGCTACACTAACAGCCTTTACTACATCCTCCAGTAACAAATTCCAGAGTTTGATTACACGTTGAGTGAAAAAATATTTTCTTTTATTAGTCTTAAATAGTTTACCCTGTAGCTTCATTGCATGTCCCCTAGTCTTTCTATATTCTGATAATGTAAATAATCGATCTACGTTTACCCATTCCATTCCGTTCATTAATTTATAGACTTCTATCATATCTCCCCTCAGCTGTCTCTTTTCCAGGTTAAAGAGCCCTAACCTTAGTAGCCTTTCTTCATAGGAATATCCTTCCATCCCCTTTACCATTTTGGTGGCTCTTCTCTGAACCTTTTCTAATAACACTATATCCTTTTTAAGATACGGCGACCAGAATTGCACACAATATTCAAGGTGCGGTCTCACCATGGAACAATATAGAGGTATTATAATATCTTTTATTTTATTTTCCATTCCTTTCCTTATCATACCTAGCATTCTATTTGCTCTCTTGGCCGCCGCTGCACACTGGGCCGAGGGTTTTAACATGTTATCCACAGTGACGCCTAAATCTTTTTCCTGGGTGGTGGTTCCTAATCTGGAACCTTGCATCGTGTAAGCATAGTTTGGGTTGTTCTTCCCTAGGTGCATAACCTTGCACTTGTCCACATTAAATTTCATCTGCCATTTTGATGCCCAGTCTTCCAATTTATCAAGATCCTCTTGCAATTTTTCACAATCCTCTTGGGTTTTAACAACTTTAAATAGTTTTGTGTCATCTGCAAATTTGATAACCTCACTCGTTATTCCACTTTCCAGGTCATTTATGAATATGTCAAAAAGCAGCGGACCCAGCACAGATCCCTGGGGTACACCACTATTCACCTTTCTCCATTGGGAAAATTGGCCATTTAGCCCTACCCTCTGCTTTCTATCTTTTAACCAGTTCCTGATCCACAATAGTACACTGCCTCCTATCCCATGACTCTTTAGTTTTGCCAAAAGTCTCTGATGAGGGACCTTGTCAAAGGCTTTCTGAAAGTCCAGATACACAATATCAACCGATTCACCTTTGTCCACCTGTTTATTGTTAATGCCAGCAGCCTGGTTCCATCCCGGTTAAAGTGAAGCCCATCCCTTCAGAAGAGCCCCTCCGTTCCCTAGAATGTTCCCCAGTTCCTAACAAATCCAAAACCCTCATCTCTGCACCATTGTCTCATCCATGCATTGAGACTCCGGAGCTCTACCTGCCTTTTGGGTCCTGTGCGTGGAATGAGAAGCATTTCAGAGAACGCTACCCTGGAAGTTCTGGATTTCAACTTCCTACTTAAAGGCCTAAATTTAGCCTCCAGAATCTCACTACCACATTTTCCTATGTCATTGGTACCGACATGTACCAAGACAGCAGACTCCTCCCCAGCACAATCTAAGACCTTATCTAGGTGGCGCGTGAGGTCCGCTACCTTCGCACCAGGCAGGCATGTTACCAGGCGATCCTCACGTCCACCAGCCACCCAGCTATCTACATGCCTAATGATCAAATCACCAACTATAACGGCTGTCCTAACCCTTCCCTCATGGGCACATGGTCCTGGAGAAACTTCCTCGGTGCGAGAGGGTTTTACATCACCTGGAGGACAGGTCCTAGTTACAGGATCACATCCTGCCACACTAGGGTGATGCTCTCCTGTCACGTGACCTCTCTCCTCCATGGCAACAGGGATGCTGCCAGATTGGAGGTGGGACTTCAGGACTATATCCCTGTAGGTCTCGTCTATGTACCTCTCTGTCTTTCTTATGTTTTCCAAGTCTGCTACTCTAGCCTCTAGAGAAGGGACTCGTTCCCTGAGGACAAAGAGCTCCTTGCACCTAGTGCACACGTAAGACCTCTCACCAACTGGGAGAAAATCATACATGTGACACTCAATGCTACAGAAATGCCAGTCACTGTCTGTATTACCTTATCCCACACCTCTTCATTCCATTGCATTTCTAAATCCTCCTCCCATTTCTTCATAAACGCTAGCTTACCCCATCCTCCCTCCATTAACCCTTTATAAATTTTGGACAAAGCTCCTTTTCGACCTAAATGTCCCGAGCAAAGGGCCTCAAACTACCCGCTGTTACTCCATAAATCCTTACATAGTTTCTGCTGTCTCACAAAGTGACTTACCTGGATATAGCTATAGTAATCATTATTTGATAACCCATATAGATCCTTAATGCCCTCAAAATCTCTAA
The DNA here is from genome assembly GCA_033557465.1 of Ichthyophis bannanicus. Taxonomy (NCBI): domain Eukaryota; kingdom Metazoa; phylum Chordata; class Amphibia; order Gymnophiona; family Ichthyophiidae; genus Ichthyophis; species Ichthyophis bannanicus. The sequence continues at coordinate 139,468,426 of CM066041.1, read as the reverse complement.
TACCCTCTTGAACCACGATCTGGGAAATATGGGTGAGTCCCAACTGTGCCCATCTTCTCACTGTACTCATCCCTGGCCCTTGTCCCCTCTCAAAACATGCCTCTAATGACATCCCCTGCATATATTCTTTATCCTGTATTAACATTTTCCTATTTTGTTTCCATATATTTAAGATATGTAGAATGATGGGATTTATGGGGTGAATTTCTGGTGCTTTACTTCCCCTCCACACCATCCTTTCCAGTCCCACACCCCTTACTGAATTTTTTTCCATTTGGACCCAGTCTTTCTGTCATTCTCTTTGCCACTCGTATAACGTCTTCAATGGCACTGCCACATAGTATTTTCGAAAATTGGGGACCCCCAGACCCCCTTACCCCCCTCTCCTTTAGCCCTCTACATAATTGTAAAAGCTACCCTGGGGCTCCTATTTTGCCATATAAAGCTAGTGATAGTTCTTTGCAACTGCTTTAACTTTCTGTATGGTACCATTATCAGCAATGTTTGAAACAAAAATATAAATCGGGGCAGCATCATCATCTTTATAGCTGCAATTCGTCCAAACCAAGATAGGTATCCCTGCCCCATAAGAACATAAGATATGCCATACTGGGTCAGACCAAGGTCCATCAAGCCCAGTATCCTGTTTCCAACAGTGGCCAATCTAGGTCATACGTACTTAGCAGTTTCCCCAAAAGACAAGCTTTCCACTTGCCCAAATTTGAGATAATTTAGGTCATATAGTGGTTCCAATCTACTACTAATTTGGATCCCTAGATACCGAATAGCCCCCCCTAGCCCACCTAAATAGGTATTTCTTCTGTAGTGTTCCCTGCACTTCCTTTTTTAGAGGCAGGTTCAGTATTTCAGATTTTGTCCAGTTTATAGTAAATCCCAACAATTGTCCATATTCTTCTAGTTCCCACATTAATATTGGTATAGAACATCTCGGTCTAGTCACGCTCATAATTATGTCATCCGCAAACAACGTATTCTATATTCTTTCTTTCCTATTATGATGCCCTGCAAGTCCGCTCGTTCCTTCACCCTCTCCGCAAATGGCTCCATGGAAAGTGCAAATAGAAGAGGCGACAGAGGACCCCTGCCTCGTCCCCCCCTCTTGCTCAAAGAAAGCAGAGTAGACTCCATTCACCCGAACACAAGCTTTCGGGTTGCGGTATAATGCTCGCACCCAACCCATGAACTCTTTCCCTAACCCCATTCGTTCCATCACCTGGAAAAGAAAAGGCCTGGTCGAAAGTCTTTTCCGCGTCTAGAGATAATAGCAATGCCTCCTCTTTACTCTGTTCAATCGACCAAATCATATTAAGTACCTTTCAAATATTGTCTGCTACCTGCCTACCTGGGATAAATCCTGCTTGATCCTGGTGGATCAATTTCCCTATTACCCTATTTAAACACATGGCCAATATTTTAGCCAATAATTTGGCATCCAAATTTAGCAAGGAAATTGGTCTATACAATGAACATTCCTGTGGGTCCTTTCCTTCTTTATGTATTACCGTTATGCCCGCCCACCCCATAGTGTCTGCCAGCACACCCCCCCCCCCTCTCTTGGTAGATTAAAAACCGTACTAATGGTATGGTTAAAATCTCACCGAACCTTCTATAAAACCATGCTGTAAGCCCATCTAATCCCGGTGCCTTATCTACCTTTAACTATTTTATAGCTTTCAAAATTTCCTCTTCCATTATGGCTCTATTTAACTTTTTGCTCCTTCTCTTCCAATTTCGGAAGCTTTATGGATTCTAGATAGCTCTTTACCCTCTCCACCTCTGGAGGGGTTCTTGCTTCATATAGTGACTGATAAAATCTCTTAAAAGCCTCCCGAATACCCCCATTTTTGTGAACCAATTGCCCTCCAGAATCTCTAACTTTCAATATCTGGGATCTTAATTTCTGTTGCTTCAATTTCTGTGCCATATATCTCCCTGCTTTATTTCCCCCCTTGAAAAATTACTGTTTCAATAGCTGCATACGATACCTGATAATGTCTGCCTGCATTGATCAATGATGAACCACTGCATATCATGCCATGAACGTGCCAGCATGTCTTTTGCACAAGGCCCTGCTCATCAGGAGGCCCCGCTCCAGCCTAAGACCGCTCTGGCTCTGCTCAGCTCATTCCATCTTGGCTCCTCACATCTCATCCGAGCCATGCCTGGAACGAGCCACAGTCCGATTTTCAAGCTTGTGTACAGTGCCCGGTTACAACGTGTAACTGAACACTGTACTGCCCTGTTAAGCCAAATCATCCCTCCCACTGCTGCCTGTCACCGCCTCATATTTTCTCCACCTCCCTCCAGCATCTATCCCTTCATTCCTCCCTTGCCAGCCACTCTTCTTCCCTCAAACCTTATTCTGCATGAGGCCCATGGCAGCGACTGCAATTACAAAACAAACACAAGGACCGATAAACCCTAACTGTGCTGACTGCAGAGCCTCCCATCCTAAGCAATCTTAAAACCTCGTCTGCGTTCAGTCCCCATAGCAGCAGAAAGTGTGTGTCAGAGGGCAGGGGACATGGAAGAGGTTTCAAGATGGCTTAGGCTGGGAGGCTCCACATTTGGCACAGTTATGGTTTATTGGTCATTTTTGTTTCCTAATTGTAGTCTCTATTGCAAGCAGACTAACATTTGAGGGGAGAAAAGGGGCTGGCAAGACAGAGAAAGAAGGGGGATACAGGGAAGTGGAAGGTATGTTGGACCTGTGTTGGGAGAAAAAAAGTAGATGCTATGGGGTGGGGATGCTAGAAGGGGGCTAGCAGCCAACCCAAGGGCTAGTGCTAATGCAGGGGCTGGGGCTCCAATAGAGTAGACATCCAGGAAGGTGTAGATAACATGAGGAGGGGTCTATTAAGCTTGAAGAATGGTCTAGAATTTGGCAACTGAGATTTACTGTTAAAAAATGCAAGGTCATGCATTTGGGCTACAGCAATCCAAGGGAGCAATATAGTATGGGCGATGATTGTGTCTGATGATCTTAAAGTAGCTAAACAGGTAAAAAAGGCGACGGCAAAAGCTAAAAGGATGCTTGGGTGCATAGGGAGAGGAATTGCTAGCAGAAGAAAGGAGGTGATAGTGACTCTGTATAAGTCTTTGGTGCGACCTCATTTGGAGTACTGTGTGCAATTCTGGAGACCGCACCTTCAAAAAGATATAAACAGGATGGAGTTGGTACAGAGGGTGGCTACTAAAATGGTTAGTGGTCTTCATTATAAAATATATGAGGACAGACTTAAGGATCTTAATATGTACACCTTAGAGGAGAGACGGGATAGAGGTGATATGATTGAGATGTTTAAATACCTCAGTGGCATAAATGCACAGGAGGAGAACCTCTTTCAATTGAAAGCAAGCTCTGCTACGAGGGGACATGGGATGAGGGTGAAAGGGGATAGTTTCAGGAGTGATATGCGGAAATATTTCTTTATGGAAAGAGTGGTGGATCTGTGGAATAGTCTCCCAGTGGAGGTGGTAGAGATGATGACAGTATCTGAATTCAAAGAAACATGGGATAAACACAGAGGATCTCTAAAGGAAAAAAGGGGACTGTTGTAGTGGTTCATATGGAAGGACAGACTAGATAGGCCATGTGGTCTTTTTCTGTCGTCATGTTTCTATGTTTCTCTGGAGCCAATGTGGGAACTGGGATCTAACACAAGAACTGTGAATAGGGGACTGAGGACTAATCAGAGCTTGGGAGAAAGGTTCTCGGGGCTAACACAGAGACTGGGAAGTGGGGGCTGGGGGCTAACGCAGAAACTGGAAAGTGGGGGCTGTGGTCTAACACAGGGACTGGGAGATGGAGGCTGGGATATAACACAGGGGCTGGGACTAGGAGAAGGGGGCTGAAGCTGACACGGGTGTTAAAGATAGGAGAAGAGAGGAGATGCTAAAGGGTGGAGATAAGAAAAGGTGTCTGATACCAGGATTGGGAGAAAGGAGCTAGGGGTTAAGTCAGATGTTGGGGCTCTGATGTAGCACAAGGGCTGGGGTCTGATGAGGGGGGCTGGAGATGGCAGAAGGGGGATGCTGTTATTAAGAAGTTTTTCTACTCATGGAACTGTCAAGAACCTTCCAGGACATGGTGGGAAGAGGAAAATTAATCCAAGAAGTCTTTGAAGGTTAGTGCGAACTGTTGGAAAAACACCATGTACAACATCCAAATTGCTTACGGCTGAATTCCTACACATTTCTACAACGTAGAGATGACGTCATTCGTGTTTGAACGGAACAGGAAGTTGGGTAGGTTCAGCTTGATAAAGAGCCATTTCGACAGCGGGCTTGAAATCAGGTTTTTTTTAAAGTTACTTTGTTTTGATTTTTCTCAAGGGGTAGGGCAGGCTTAATAATTTAGAGAACCCTAGGCAAACAAGCACATTGGGCTTCCCATCATGATATAAATACCTTCTAAATCTCTAAGAAATGCAGCCCCACATGATTCTGACTACAGAGGAAAACTGGCAGAAGGAGAAGCAGCAGTTTTGAAGCAGCTCGACGACTTCTCATGCTGACTACGGGGGAGGGAGAATAGACAGACCTTTGCAGAGAGTGGTGACTCTGGTCACCTCCCACCACCCCCACACACACTCTTCTTTCTGACAACAATTAATGTAGACCAGTACAAAGTTATGCATGTAAGGAAAAGCAATCCAAATTATAGCTACACAATGCAAGGGTCCACATTAGAACCAAAACATGCAAACGATATACTGACAGTCATGGGCAACTGGAATGCAAAAGTTGGAAATAAACAAGTGGTTGGAAAATATCAGCTTGGCAACAGAAATGAAGCTGGAAATAGTTTGATAGAATTCTGAAAGACCAACAATCTATTCATTTTAAACACTTTCTAGCAAAACAAGCGGTGATTGTACACGTGGACTTCACTTAGTGGATTGTACGAAAATCAAATTGACTACATTTGTGGAAGTCAACAATGGAAAAATTCAGTAACCAACAAAGACAAAACCTAGAGCTGACTGCATTACAGATCACCAGCTACTAGTACACAAACTCAAGCTAAAGCTGAAAAAGAGCGTCACTTATAAATGTAGCAAAATATATCACCAGAATTTAAAGAGTGCCCAGCAAAATTGATTCACCACTTTGGATACAAATGGCAGAGTACCAGTAGAGCATGGGATGGCATCAAGAAAATTGTGCTCAAAGAAAAATCTCTACAAAAGGTGATAAAGCAAAAATGGCCAAAATGAATAACCAAAGAAACTCTGGGGGTTATTCTGAGCCACGAATAGAGGGGATGGACGGCCCAACGGTTGTGTGGGGAAGTTAGACGGGGGTGGGGAAGGGGTGGCACAGGGCAGAGAGTGGGCGGGCAGTGGGTGGTTGCCGGCCCTGGATGTAGAGGGCCGAATCAAATGTTGGCCCTGTACGTCCAGGGCTGGAAAAATGTTCGGGGAAGTTATTCCACCTCCGAGGTGGAATAACTTCCCTGAATGTGTTTTTTTTGATGGCCTGGGCATGGATGGGCAGGGGGGGGCCAGGGTTTATTTCCCGCAGCCCAACCCTGGCCTTAGGAGGCCAGATCAGAGGTTGGGCTGTGAGGAATAAACACTTTTCTTTGGCGTCTGGCATCGCGGCTTTTAAATGGAGCCGTGTTGCCATGGCAACCTGACGCCACAGTTCCATTTAAAAGCCTTGACTGAGTTAGCCGGGGACAGTCCAGCACGTGCAGGCTAGACTGAATCGCAGTCCCTTCCTGCACATGCAGGACTGTTTGTGATTCTGATCCCGTGGGGCTAGATGTGCCCCGCGGGATCGGAATCGTGATCCCATCTGTGCATCCGGTTCAGACCGGACGCACAGAGGGGATCTACATCCGGGATGGAATCGGGCCCTCTGAAATTTGCTTAGAAATGCAGAGAAACTAAAGCCAAAGGAGAAAAATAGGTAGCCATAGAACTTAACAGAACCTTTCAATACACAGCAAGGCACAATAAAGAGAAGTACTACAATGACATATGCAAGGAAATAGAATCAGAAAATATTAAAGGAAAAACAAGATTGGCTTTCCTAAAGCTGTAAGAGTTAAAGAGAAAATTCCAGCTTCAAATTGGAATGATTAAAGGCACTCAAGAATCCACATTGAATGAAGCTGAAATGATCAAGGAAAGATGGAAAAAAATACATGGAGTCATTATACCAGAAAAATCAAATGGATCAACAGCTATTTCAACCTGTAATTTACAACCAGAAACCATTGGTAGTGAAAGAAGAAGTTAAAGCAAGACTGAGAGCATTATCAAAGAACCCAAAATATCAGGCATTGATAACATTTTCACTGAAGCAATAAGATGCAGCGGTTAAAATATTTTCAAAACTCTACCAGGAAATTTGGAAGACATCATCATGGCCGACTGACTGGAAAAAATCTATGTTTATACCAATACAGAAGACAGGTGATGCAACTTACTGTGGAGATTATCACAAAGTTGCTCTGATCCCACATACCAGCAAGATTCTACTCAAGATGATTCAATGGAAACTACAGCCATACCTGGAACAAGAACTGCCCAAAATGCAAGAGCATGGTTCAGGAAAGGGCGAGGAACAAGAGACATCCTTAAATATGTGAGATGCATCCTTGAAAAGACAACTGAATACTAAAAGGATATTTACATGTGTTTCATTTACCACAGCAAAACCTCTGTTTGCGTAAATCATGAAAAACTCTGGGCCACTTTAAAAAGTATGTGTATCCAAAACACTTGATAGTTCTCATGCACATCCTTTACATTGACCAAGAAGCAACAGTTTGAATGGAATAAGTAGAAACAGAATGGTTTAAAATCAGCAAAGGTGTACAGCAAGGCTTCATACTTTTCTCATACCTATTCAATTTATATGCAGAACAAATCAGAGAAGCAGGACTGTATGAAGAAAACCAAGATGTGAAGATTCTGAGCCATGGGTATTTTCAGTATTGTCATATTGATGTGAAAGTTGGGAAGTGAAGAAGCCAGATAGGAAGAAAATCGATGCCTTTGAATTATAGAGCTGACAAAGAATTCTGTGTAAGTCATGGACTCCCCAAAGAATAAGTTGGTACTGGAGAAGATCAAATTTAAGTTTTTCTTGGAAGCTCAAATGACAAACCTTTGCCTTCATAGTTAGGATACATCATGCGAAGAGAGAGATCATTAGAGAAAGACGTCATGCTTGGCAAAGTTGAAAGTCAACACAAAAAAAGGAAGACCGGCAATATGGTGGATTGATACATTAACAGCAGCTGTAGGTGCCACGCTATCAACAAATAACCGCCTGGCTGAAGATTGAACATGGTTTAGGACAACTATAAATAGGGTCACCATAAGTCGACATCAACTCAACAGCATTTAAGAAAAACATGAAGAACATGCTGACAGTATACTTTTATATATCACTGAGCCGCTTAGTTCCATCCCTGCATTGTTGCATATTATAGAGCAGTTTGCCTCCCTCTCCAGCTGTAGAATTAATTGCTCTAAGATGGAATTTTTGCCTTTGGATACCCTGCAGGTATAATAGTGCCATGAATATGTGTAAGATTGCATTTGCAAAATATTTTTAAATTATTTTATTTATGCATATTTCACATAATAAATCCAAGTTGGAGTGGAGGAGTGGCCTAGTGGTTGGGGCAAGGTACTTCAGGCCGGAAGGTCGGAGGTTCAAATCCCACTAGAGGACAGCAACCTTGGGCCGGAAGGACTGGGGTTTCTAGTCCCACAGGTGCTCCTTGTGGTCTTGTGCAAGCCACTTAACCCTCCATAGCCCATGTTCCCTGTAAAATAGTTATCTCCAAGTTATAATGCCCTGTTCAATGTAATTTCAGTTTGTTCAATGTAAACCACACTGATGCAGAATAGCGCGGTATATAAGAAAATGTAAATAAATAAAATAAAACTTGAAAGAAAAAAGGCATGAGCAATAAACATTCATTACAATATACAAAATTATAAAAAAACAAAACAAAGCCCAAGGCCTCACTAGCCCTCACACTAAAAAGGATCCAAGATAGATTAAAGAAACAAACTATAATCACTTGAGGATAAACTAGATCTACCAGAACATTGGTATTAACTATTTCTGCTAGGGACCCCCATCTAGGAGACAGTGGCTAGGCGAGAACTAATAAAGGAAGTTAAGTTAGAGGGGTCATAAAAAATCTAAGAAACAGAATGTAGTTTAACCAAACATTTACATGGGAATTTAAGGGAAAACAGACCCCCCTAACTGATTCACCCCAGGCCTAAGCAACATAAACTCCCTTCTTCTTCTCTGGGTGTCACGAGATAAATCAGGGAGCATTTGAACAGACCTGCCTTTAAACAAAACAGATTGTTTCTTGAAATACATTCTAAGCAGCCATTCGCAACCAGATACCAGGGCCAATGACACTAAAAAAGTTGCTGGGACCACAGTCTCAGAAATAGAAGTGTCCAATAATTCTGAAACATTCAGAATGTCCATAGCCTCAGACTCTGCAGAGATTTTCAGATCCAAGCCTTTAGCTTTCTTGCCTGTAGGTATGTAATAGATCTTGGAAAGCGGAGGATGAGACTCAACAGGAACCCCCAAAGTTTCCAGAAGATAAGATTTAAACATATCCCGAGCTGTAACCAAGGGGGAATGAAGAAAATTCAATAATCTCAAGTTCATAGCCCTATATTGATTTTCCAGCAACTCTACTTTGATTTTATGACCAGTCAAGTCTTTACATATAGTAGTAAACTGTTCCTCCAACTGTACAACCTTTTTGTCAATAGTAGACACTTGAGAATTCAAAGCAGCCATAGACTCCTGGCACTTCCGAACAGCCCCAGCATTGCCATGAATCAACTGCAAAGTAGTATTTGTCTGAGTCACCAACATTCACCAAGTTTTGTCAAGGCTGTCCAAATTGATTCCAAAATAATATGGTCCGGACGCCCCAGAGAGAAGGGTGCCATAATAAATTGTTCAGCCCGAGCCTCAGGCAAAACCACCGGGCCTCCAGGCTCCCCCGATGCCAATAGAATTCCTCAGGGGTCGCTCAGTCCTGCTCCTTGACTCGAACCTGCAGCCACAGACGCTGATCCCGACGGACAAGCCTCAGCTGAACTGAATCAAGCCTATTCCCTCCCACTGGAAACATAGCCTTCTCCACATCGGTGGCTCCAGACGGGCTCAAATTCAAAAGATTTGCAGGCAACGCAGGTGGGAGCTGCAAATCTGGAGTGAGGTCACACCCTGAGGAAGACGGCGGACTACCCAGCCCCAGCGTCGACACAAACAGGTTACCTCCAGATTCTCCTCGATGCTCTCTGTGTAGCTGCACAAAGGAAATCATCGGCCCAATCATAAAGGTAACAGCAGAAGGAGACTGCGACGGTTGGGGAGGGTTCCCCCATAACTTCCCCTTTCGCTTAGGCATAACCAGGAAAAAGTAGCTCACGCTACAGGCAGATCAAGCAGCCATCTTGAATCCTCCTTCTGTCTCCCAGAAAGGAGGAGTAGCAGCTCATCTGCAAAATATTTAAAGCAAAACATTTATTATTAAAGAGACAAAATGGAGGAAAATAGAATGTTCATAAAGATATGTTAACCGTACACAAGAGCCCACCTCCAAAGTACATTGCTTGTTTCAGTCATCACACACTTAAAAAAATATGTATATTTGAAAAAAAAAATGATATCTCTTAAATACTTCCAAGAATACTAGATTTCCCATGGGGGCCTTTGCAAAATACTTATTTTGGTAACAAAAGCCCTCCACGGGGACGGTCAGTAGAAACTTAACTGAACTGCCAGGCTGGAGGTTTTACACCAATTTCTCAGTTACTTCGGACCTGATTTTCAGCTGGGGTAGCCACTGCTTAAAGGTAAGCGCCAGCCCCAGCACTTAATTTTATGTGTATATTCAGTGGCACCATCCATTTACATTAAGGAACTTCTTTGAATGTACAATTAGGCAGTAACTTGTTATTCAGCAAGCTTAAATTAAACTATAACGTATTCATTTGATGGCCTAATGTTGCTGCTAAACTGATAGTTGCCGGCTCTGCCTCCCCTTTATTATCCAGATAGAATATGAGCATTTAGCAAGTTAAACACCCTTATCTGGAACTACCTCGATAAGTAGGTTATTAATTTACTACCTACCAGCAAATTCATAACACACATTGCCTATCAGGCTCTTTGTTTCTAGCTTGCTTGTAGCCATCTTGCATTTTTCTCTTTGCTAGTGCGAAGTTGTGTCCCAGAATGCACCTTAATGTGTGAATTATGAGAATACAGTTTCCTTTGCAGTATGAGAACTGCAGAACTAATCCAAGAGCATTAGCAAAGTTAGCAATTGCCTTCAGCTTCTGTTTTTCTCCCCCTGCACCTCCAAGACACTGCTTCTCCACCTCCTCTCTCCGTCCCTGGCCACCACCATTGCTCCTTTAGCCCTATACACCTCACCTGCCAGGTTCCTCCACCTCCAGCCACCATTACTCCGTCACACCTTGTACTTCCAGATACTGTTCTTCTGGCTCCCTCCCTTACAATCGATGCTGCCTTCAGCTGCTGTTCTTCCTCCCAACCATACTTCCAATTGTTGCACCTCCAGGTTCTCCCACCCCTAACTGCTGCTCTTTTGCTTCCTACCACCATTTTATACTGTGGTTGCTCCTGCTGCTGCCATGCTTCTGGAACTTTCCGGCTGTTACCACTTCTCTGATCATTGTGACCTTACATCACTCTGCCTCTTCCATGGCTTCCTCAGCTTTATACCAAGACTGCCATTTTCCAAGTCTGTCATGCCTTTTCTATTTCTGCTCTTCCCATAGCCCTCACAACCTCCAGCTGCTGCTATCACCTCAGGGATTCTTCCCTAGCTCCTGACACTGCTCCTTGCAACAAACACAGCACTCACAGGCTTTAACTGCTGCATCTGAGTCTTTACCCTGAGCAAGGCTCTTCTGTGTGCCGCCCACCGATTCCAGTCTATGAAACTGACTTGAGCAAGCACCTACTGCCTACCTTACATGCACTCCTGTCCCTAACAAAGCTTCCTGCCTCTCTTCTACCGACTCTGATAACCTTTTCCTGCAGGAAGTTTCCCAGTTGAGCCAAAGCAGAGACTGCATACATGAATGAGCTTTCCATAGGACTGTGGCATCTCTTTTAGCCAACAACCTCTGCAGTGGGAGAAACAAAATACAAACATGGCAGTTCACAGAAGGCCTGGATTTAGGCACGAGGGTGCCAAATTTTGAAGACTCCAAAAAGTAGTTTGCACTTTCCCGCTCATCAGTCTTGCCGATGGGCACCATAATCTTAAATCAGACCTGGTCCACAGGAAATAACTAAGGAAGCACTCTTGATGATCAGATACTACCAATTCAAAAGTACAAAACGTTAAGGAAGGCACATTCCAGGTAAGTAAATAAAGGTAATTAGATCTTCAAAAACCAATACAAGTTACTTTCCCTTTAATGAAAGAGGTGCAAAGACACTGCTGACAGTTTAAACAACTGCAGATTCCCCTCCCTGCTCAATGCACAGGGCACATAATGTTATCGAGATGGAAGGCGCCGTGAATTACAGTAATTAGAGATGGCACACGCTGCAATTTTAATGACAGGCCTGGCTGACAAATTCTCTTCCATGAGCAAATGATTACAACATTTTAAGTAGTTTAAAACAAAACAAAAAAACCCCACAAATCTCTTCTCTTTCTTAGCTTTGTTTACCACCTTGATCAGCTGAGCAGTAACACCAAGTGCTGCAATACACAATGGGTCACACACTGTGGTAATTGTAGTTTAGAGTACTGTTTTATTTATTTATTTATTTTATTTAACAGGTTTTTTTAATATCATTTTATCATTTAGTCAAAGCGGTTTACATTGGAACTTAAACTTGGTAATGTACATTAAACAGGGACAATGATAACTTGGATTTTTACTGTTAACTTTCCCTGTATGTATCTCTACCCTGCCCCCCTCCCCCCTTACCCCCATTGCAGTATGAGAGGTTAGCTCGGAATCTGGGTGGTTGTCCTGGCAAGTTCCAAGTGGTTCTATAGTTTCAGGGATATAAGAACTATACCTGCTTGAGGAGCTTAAATACCAAGAATATCAGTGAACAAGACCATCATGGATACATCATGTAGATGTACATCACCAATTCTTCAATAACCTAACTGTCTCATCCAACCCCCTTACTCCCCTATGCGCCACCTCAAAACCCCCCAACAAGCTATGTATATAGGTTCAGTATAGTTATACTATAACATACTTAGTCTCTATGTTATGTTTACCGTTTAATGTATTCAACTATCAAAGTTTTATGTAAACAATTGTTTTAATGTTCCTTGTAAACAGCCTTGATTCCCAGATAAGACAGTATAAAGAATAGATAAATAAATAGATTATCAGGATTCTGTAATCACATACTTCTTTCTAGGTGATCTTTCCCATCTCCCTGAGCCAGATGCATGGCTACCTGTCCAGTTCTTGTTCAGATGGTCTCTCTAATACACACCTCTGTCTCTTGAGTTTATATACAGTAGCTGGCATAATGACTTCAGCATGGAGCTGATTCTAACCTCTATGACAGGTAACTAGATGTTAAAATAGATTTGGGGGAGGCTGAGGGTGGATAGAAAGTAATTAAATAAACTAATACAGTTATAAAAATATGTATCTCAGCAGACTAACTGTACAGAATAGGCAAGGGTGACCCAAGGGAGGTGCGGGACCATGTGCGGAGACTTATTGCGGAGCCTCATTTGCATAAGGAGCCACATTTGCAAAATATTTACATAATGCTAATGTGCACTAACTTTTAGTAAACATGCCACTTAATGAATGTATGGATAAAGAAAGACTACCAGATTTCTACATTACTATACTCCAGTGCCAACCTCTAGGCACATTAGGAAGTACTATAAACACTGCCCATTTAGAACCCATAGCAAACCCACCGTATCATAATAACACTACCAAGAATCACAAAGCACCAAAGCCTACCTATCAAAAGACAACACTGCAAATATTAAACCAATACATTTCAGAGAATACCAATACATCTCCTACCGTCTTACAACAGCTACACTGGCTACCGATAATTGCTAGGACAAAGTTCAAAACAATCCTGAATATTTTCAAAATCTTCCACAACCGCTCAGCAGATGCGCTCCAGGATATAATAACCAAGGATGTCGGCAACATACCTAGAAGAACCAATAATGGCAACAGGATCAACACACCTGCAGGCTATCACAAAACTAAGCAAACAACATCCAAGAGAGCTCCCTCGCTACTGGCGCCGGCACTATGAAACACCCTCCCTATGGACTTAAGGAACATAAACGACACCAAAGACTTCTGCAGAGCCCTCAAGACTCTTCTCTTTACTGAGACCTATGAGCGCCCACTATGAGCGCTCACCCTTAGATACTACCCAGTTGACCCCACAAATACCTACACCACGTACCCTAACTACCCACTCCCAGTTAGACCTACAATTACTTAGTATTAGCTTATGTGTCTCGTATCCCTCATGTTAAATGTATCCCTCCAGTTATGTTTGACCACTTTGATTGAAGGATAAGATGGTATACAAAACTGTCTAAATAAATAAATAAATAAATAAAATTCTGGGGAAAGAGAACAAGTGGAACTGTCACAGAAACAACATGAAGAGAATACCTCAGCTCAGTTACACATGCAGAACATAGACCATCACCAAACATAGAACAAGGGATCATAATTTAGAAATAGGAAGACAATAATTAAACTGGGAACCCCAAAAGCCAAACTTGGAATGTACAACACTGGAGAAATAAAGCTATAAATTTCCTCTTTTACCAAACAAAATGCAGATGTTAACAATACACATTTCCTAGAATTGACATATTCCAGTTAATAAATTCAAAATAAAAAAAGTATTTTTCTGCCTTTTGTTTGTGCATTTTATTTTTCAGTTGCAATTGCTCCAATCACTTTCTTCTGGTTTCTTCGTGTCTTCTGCTAACTCTCCATTTTCTACCTACCATTTGTCCTTTCTTCTCTCTCCTAGTTTTTTTTTCCGTTCTCTCTCTACATCTGCTTTAACATACTGATCTTTCTCCTTTTGTTCTTTCCTCATTCCTTTTTCATCCACTCAAATTTTACCCTTCCATCCTCAATCCCTGCTTACTCTCCCAGTACCCGGCCAATCGTAGATTTTTCTTCCCTCCCACACAAAATATTTTTTCACCTCTCCATCCTCACTCTTCCAGCCCCATCCCATTCTAGTTCTCTTCCAACATTAGCTCCCTTCCAGCCCTACCCAGCATCCGCGCCCTTCTAGTCCCATTCTCCCATCTCCCCCTCATCAGCCAATTTCCAGTCCTAGCCCCCCATCATCCTATTTCCAATCCTAGACCCCCCATCAGCCCTTTCCAGTCCTATCCTAGCCCCTCCATCAGTCCATTTCCAATCCAAGCTCCTCCATCAGCCCATTTCCAGTCCTAGCTCCCCCATCCATCTCCAGTCCTATCCTAGCCCCTCCATCAGCCCATTTTCAGTCTTAGTCCCCCCCCCACTCAGCCTACTTCCAGTCCAAGCCCCATCCCCATCAGCTATTTCCAGTCCTAGCTCCCCCCCCCACTCAGCCAATTTCCACTCCAAACCGCCCTCTCCATTAGCTATTTCCAGTCTTAGTCCCTCCCCCAAAGAGCCCCAGTGTTATCCAAATGTTTTCCCCTTGGCATATTCTCACACCTATCCACCTTGTTTTCCCTATGCTCAGAGCTGGCCTGTCCATTGTGCAAGAATGTTGTTCGCACAGGGCCCCACGCTTCAAGGGGACCCCCGCCAACAATATCTCAGATTTGGCACTGGCAGGCAGGGCGGCATTAGAGGGAAATGGAGAGGTCCTAGCTCACCTCTGACAGACGCCGAAGTGAAGAACACCTTTTTTCTTCACTTTGGCAGCTGTATTACAGTATAGGACGCTGGTGCACTGAGTGCCAGGAAACAGGAAGTGCCCTTTGCCCCTTTGACCTCGGCGTGCTAGCTTCCTATCCTTTCTAGGCGCTCTTCACTTCGGCGGCTGTCAGAGGTGAGCCACGGCCTCTCCGTCTCCCTCTAATGCCACCCTGCCTGCCAGTGCCAAATCCGAGATGTGGTTGACACGGGGCCCCTTGAAGCGTGGGGCCCTGTGCGAACAACATTCTTGCACAATGGACAGGCTGGCTCTGAGCATAGGGAAAATAAGGTGGATAGGTGTGAGGATATGCCAAGGGGAAAACAAAGGAAAATGGAATACCTGGAAGCTATAAGCAGGCTCCCTAATCTCCTGGCATTCCATGCCAGTGACAGGACCACAAAACTCAACCTATGCCATGAAATTCTGCAATCCCTGTGAAATCATTGGCAACCAGAGGCAGGTCTGGGGCATGGACAAGCACCTTACATCTCAATCAGCCAGTGGTAGGATGAGGAGAGTGGCAACATCTTGGGCTGTGTTCTCCTTCTCAGCTGCCTAGGACCCAACTGTAATGTGAATTAAATTGTAGGATGGTATTCTGCATACTTTAAACAATGAGTCATGCCCTGGATGGCAGAAGAAAGGACATAGTAACATGGTAAGAGACGGCAGATAAAGACCAGTATGCTCCTTCTAGTCTGTTCAGTAAGGTGGATAGAGTAGGTGTACCCACCGCTCCATGCAGGTCACCCCTCTCTATTTGTTGAGATATAAGAAATAGTTATGTTTATTTTAATTTTATCCTCTTGCTATAAAGGGATCCATTGTGTCTGTCCCATGTCATTTTGAATTCTGTCACTGTATTTGCCCCCACCACCTCCATCGGGAGGGCATTCCAAGCATCCACCACCCTCTCAGTTAAAAAGTATTTCCTGATGTTGCTTTTAAGTTGACCTCCGTGCAGCTTCATTTTATGCCCTCTAGTTTTACAGCTTCCCCTTCTTTGAAAAAAGATTTGTTTGTTCATTAATGCCCTTTATGTATTTAATTGTCTGTATCATATGTTTCCTCCTTCTACTGCCAGTTTATTTCTTAATCGGGATAAGAACATAAAATGTACCATATTAAATCAGGCCAAAGGCCCACGAAGTGCAGCATCTTGTTTGCAACAGATGCAAGTTCTCCCTTACCTTGTGCTTATCCCTCTGGAGACGACATGGTCTGAACACAGTAGCCTTGAGCTGTATTGCAGTAGCACATTTGACAGTTAGTAAGCAAATCAAGCTGTAATGCAAATGTCTATTATCCTGTTCTAGTTGAAAAATGTTGTGATGCAAAACAACCATGTGTGAGGTTGGGGTGAAGGCTGAGCCTTAGGTTGAACAGCATGTCTTTTAATGCGTTTTGTCAGTTTACCAGGAGGGTAGTTTTATGACAGTTTGCCTAGGCAGAATTGGCACATAGGCGCATATGTTGTGCCTGCTTAGTAAAGACCAACATATGTGCCTATGTGCCTTTATAAAAAAGCCTCCCTGAAGCCTGCCACAAAAAGCTGTACCTGTTTTGAGGCAGGAGTGACTTGGAGCACATATGTGCCGGTAGAAATGAGCACATCTGCATTTATTCTGTAACATACACGCAGAGGTGATAATCCTGCCTCCCCCTCAGCTCTGCCTATTTTCTGCCCTCCAAAACACCAGCATGTATAGTGAATAAAGCAGGTGCTTTGTATTCCCAGTTCCTGCTTTTATGTATGTATGCTCTCAGGACAATTTTATAAGCACCTATCTGAGTATGTAAAATGTTCTGCATGCTCAGGTTGCTTATAAAATGATCCCCAAAGGGTTAAATATGCTTGTTGGCAGCCAAAGCTGATATGTGGCGCGATGCTCATAAAGTCTTATAGTCTGGAACCCCTTAAATACAGGATGGAATATGCTGTCATGGTATCTTACATGAGGATTTTTCCTGTGATCTTGTAACTTCCTGGGGTAAACCCTGGGCTGTAGGGGTGTGCACTCTTTTTTTGGTTTGGTTTGGTTTCTTCTACTTTTTCCATTTCATTTTGCTTTGGCTTTAGTGTGTACTATTGTACATGATGAAACCAAAACCCATGCTACCTGTTAAAAAAAAAAAAAGCAGGCTCATCCGTCTGAGCATATTTCAAAATGGCACTGGTCGAGAATCAGCAGGTACCAATTTTAAAGATCTGGGAGGATCCAGGGAGGGTGGGAGAAAGCTGGGGGAAGGAGGAGAGATTTGTGTTTATCAGGCAGCTCAATGTTTTAAGAGTGGCATGTTCCATCAGATGGGGGTGAAAAGAAATAATAAAAATAAAACAACAAACTAAAAGTAATTTATTGTGTTTCTGAAATGAAGCAGAGCATATAGTTGATATTTTCTGTTTTGGTTCAGGTGAGCGCACATCCCTACCAGGCTATATATATAACTGCGGTTACTGCCATTTATTTTATTGTAAGATTTCTTATTTTTGTTGTCTGCATTCTCTTGTGCTTCTGCTGCAGGCTGTGACAGATGGCATGATGGGTCAAGGCTTTTCCCACCTGGTTGCCCCTCCTCTGCGTTCTCCATTCTCCTCCGCCTCTCCCTGCTCTTTTCTTCTTCATATGCTAAGAAAGACCAGAAGCTGAAGATCAGGAAGAGAGACTTCCAACGTAAAACAGAATCAAAGCTGTCTGCTACTCAGTGCATGTCTACTCTTGGCCATGTCGTCCTCTCCAGACTGTAGCCAAGGTGTTTGCTATTAGGCAGGAGGATACCACAAGCACAGCAATTGGTCTGTGTGCTTACAATGGGAGGAACGCAAGAGCAGCAGGTCGGAAAGAATTACACAGCGCTGTATGGACTTGTACGGGTCAATCTTTCATTCCATTTAGGCAGGAATTTATGGCAGGAAGCTCAAGTGGCATTTGTGCATGCTTCTGTATGAGCAAGAAGCTGGTCGGTGTGAATCCATCTGTGAATGACTGAGTGGTGTGTGTGACTGGGGGGGTTCATAATGAGTGTATATAGAAGAAGTCAATGACGTGTATGTGTGACCAATAATGTTTGTATGCGAATGTATGATCAGGGAAAGGCAGTGGTCTGTGCGGATGTGTGTGAGGTTGGAGGGATCACTGGGCACGTATGTGCATGATTAATGAGTGTGACAGTATCTGCATGTGATCGTTCAGGGCTCAATGATATCTGTGTATGATGATGACAGTGAGGTGCATGTGTATATAAGTGATCAATGAGGAATAGTCAGTGTTTTCTGTGTCTGGGGATCACATGTTTATTATATGTGATCCACTGAGCAGGTCCATGGCATATCTGCATTTGCTCAAAAGGGGCTGCATATGAGATGTGCCACAAATGTTTGACTATCACCAACCAAGAGAAGTTAAAAACTTCCATTTCCTGCTGTGGCTATTAAGGTCATTGTTCTCGTTGCCAATGTTCTCATTTTTTTGGGAGGAAGAATTAATGAATTCTAAGTTTCATAGGTGTAGGATGTTCTTTTGCCTGGGTGTGTTGGAGATGCAACAGGACTGGGATGCCATAGACTGAAAATAGTTATCTTTTGCAGGAATCAGCAGTGGCTCAGCATTGATAGGCAAATTGTAATGCTGTGTCTTTCTTTCTTTTTCTATCTGTATCTCTGTGTCTCTTGCCGACTCTGTCTCTTTCTGTCTGTTTCTATCCTTGCGTCCGTCTGACTCCCTCGCTATACCTCTGCCACTCTATCTTCTTTTTCCTTGTGTCTGACTCCTTGCTTGCCCTCCCCCTGCTCATTCTGTTCCCTTTACCATTACCAGACCTGCTTCTTTACGAGAGATTGGAAATCCAGGCCCTGGCCCTTGTTCAGTACTCAACCTTTCAATAGGGAAAGAGTGAAGAAAGAACCTAATTGGAGCAAAATTGCACTGATTACAATCCAGCAGCAATCCTCTGCCACTCATCTCAACTTTCAGGTGATTTCTGAAGCTCTGAGAAAGCCTCAGGGATGTATGATTCTGTTTTGCTCTTGGGACCTACCGTAGTAATTTGGCTTGGATCATTTTTACTTTTAGAATCGTGCAGTCAAGACACCTTGCTTTACCAGTATCCCTTATAGAAATCCTTGTTTGCAGCATGGACACCACACATACATTATATAAGTAATATATGTTACATATGTTACATATATTACATATGCTCTTAATCTGAAAATGTTCTGACCAGTGAGGAAATATATGGCAAAGTCCATGAAATTAGTATTTTATAGGGTCTTTATTGCAGTCTATGAATATGACTCTATAAAACTGGGGAAATTCTGAAATCAAGGGTGGGATATGAGAATGCAATCCTGTTTTATGAATATTGCACCACCACTTCTTTCTAAGGAAATTAGCTCTATCCATAAGGATTCTGGCTTTCTGTCGCCTAGTCTTTCACAATCTTGAATTAGAGCCTTTTACTTTATATTGGACATCAAAATATTCTACATATCCCAAACATGTATCTTCTTGGGAATTTTTGTTCTTTTAAGTTAGAGCATTATTAAGACACCCCCCCCCCCCCCAATTTTTCAAAAATGAGCAATTTTTTAATTGATCTACTTATACCTTTCTGCTTTTCAAAGTTCTTATAAATTAAAGTTACCCAAGGTCCCAAATGGAGAAAGTCCACATGTGTTTCATACTATAGAACTGCAAACAATTTTCATTTTTATTATCAATAAGTTTAATAAAAGTATATATGCAATTATAAAATATGTATAACATATATATGAACCATGTCCCTAACTCCAGACATCTACAGGCTGCAGTCAAGGGTCACTTTCTAGGCACAGTCTGGCATAGCTCTGGTTATTTCTTGTCCTAGTACATCCTGGAATTTACATTCTGGGTCATTCCAAGGCATGTTCAACGGGAGATCCATCCTCGCAATTTGGGCCCCCTTCTGACCTTGACTAACTTCCCCGTACGTTGTACAGGGAAGTTAGACGGGGGTGAGAAAAGGGCAGATTGGGGGTAGCGTTAGGGCGGGCAGTGGGCGGTCGTTGGCACCGGATGTACAGGGCTGATTCCATTGTTGGCCCTGTATGTCTGGGGCCAGCAGCCTGACTGGGGAACTTATTCCAGCTTAGAGTTGGAATAAGTTCCCCTAGTTGGGAGGATCGGGCAGGCCTGGGGCCCAAAAGAGGTGGCAGGGGACAGAGGACATTCCCGCAGCCCGACCCTAGCCTTGGGAGGCTAGATCAGGGGTCAGGCTGCGTGGAATAAACTTTTTTGTCTGGCAGCCAAGGATCACGACTTTTGTATGGAGCCGTGGTGCCATGGCACCGCAGCTCCATTCAGAAGCCTTAGCTATCTGGGCAAGGCCTGTACCTGCAGGCCAGCCTGAATCAGGGTCCCGGCCTGCACGTACAGGTCTGAACATGATTCTGATTCCGCGGGGCTAGACGTGCCCCACCGGATCAGAATCCCAGCTAACTCGGGCGCACAGAGGGCCAGGATGTCCAGGTCTGAATCGGCCCCATAGTCTTTATCTCCAGGAACAAGCAGGAATGGAGTCTTCACAAATGGGTGATGTTGGCACCGAAGGAGCCCGTGCGGGAATGCTCCCCAGCATCTAATAGGAAAGCCTTGGGGAGCATTCCACTGTGCCTGCGTATCTGCCTTCCTGTCTTCCCAACTCTTCTCCTCAGTTCTTCATTTTCCATGGAGCCAGCAGGTTGCTAAATCCTGTCACCACTGAAAAACATTTCTTTTTTGGTATAATACCATGCTCTGTTTTTCCGTTGATGCCGGTTCGGTCAGAATCAACACTGGTCCTGATAAATTTTTCCTTTGTAGTTCTAAAATTATTTATTCATTTTCTTTTCCTGCAGCTTCACGCTAACTGGGCCTTCATGCCTTCATATCCTTTCAATTTTGAGGGATAGTTTCTAAAATAGAAAACTCAACTAGTGCTTTTGAAAAATGTACCAAATGTGCCGGTACCTTATCGGTCATGGCAGGGACAGCCCATCCATTGTGCGAGAATGTTGTTCACACAGGGCCCTGCGCTTCAGGAGGCCCTGTGCAAACTTCATTCTGCTCGGTTTGCAGGACCAGCTTCAGAGAGAGCCAGGGAGGCCCGAAGCTCCAGCTCACCTCCACATAGCAATGAGGAGCAGCGTGTTCCCTCACTTCCTTGTTCTCGTGAAAGGCGCTGAGTGCCGGGAAACAGAAATGCCTTTTAACCTTTCCTAGCACTCAGCGCGCTTCACGAGAACACAGTGGAAGTGAAGCAGCATACTCCTCTTCATTCCAGCGCTGTGTAGGTGAGCCGGGGCTTTGCGCCTCCCCGACTTCCTTTGAAGCTGCTCAGACAGGCGCAGAGCTCTTCGGAGAGGGCTAGAATAGGACTGAAAATAGTCTCATGGGGGTCTTGGACTGGAAATGGGCTGATGGGGGCTAGGATAGGACTGGAAATGGCTGATGGGGGGGCTAGGATTGGAAATGGGCTGATAGGGGGAGCTTGGACTGGAAATCGGCTGAGGGGAGGGCTAGGATTGGAAATGGGTTGATGCAGAGATATGAGAGATTGGGACTAGATAGGAGTGGATGCAGGGTGGGGCTGGAACTAGAAAGGAGGTGGTGGGGGAGGGCTAGAAGGGGATGGAACTGGGGGAATGAGGATGGAGAGGGGAAAATATATTTTGTGTGGGAGGAAAGAAAGATCTACGATTGGTCAGGTATTGGGAGAGTAAGTGGGGATTGAGGATGGAAGAGTGAAAGTTGAGTGGATGAAAAAAGGAGGAAAGAAAGAAATGGAGGAAAGAGCAAAAGGGGAAAGACCAATATGTTAAAGCAGATGTAGAGAGAGAATGGAAAAAAACTAGAAGAGAGAAGAAAGGACAAATGGACAGCAGAGAATGGAGAGTTAGCAGAAGACACAAAGAAACCAGAAGAAAGTGATTGGATCTATTGCAATTGACCTCCTCTCATGGATCTCAAGACTCCTCTAAGTCCAAACATAAGAGTAAGTCTTTGATTTCTAAAATGTCATTGGCATCAGCGACCGATACCGAGACCAGAAGAAAGTCACATCATAAGCATCGAGACTCCCCTAGGGGTGCCTCTAATGCAGACCGGCCAGCCAAGCAGCCCCTGTGGGAGGACCTGTCCTCCAAAGCAGAAGAAGGGCTCCGGGATGCTCCCGAGGAATTGACCTTCGGAGAGCTATAGGTTCCATGTTCTAGGACAGTGGCTCAGAGCCCCATTGATGATTCCACCCAGACATCAGACATTTCCCTGGACCTGGGCATGCTGGCTCTCAAGAGGAGTTTGGCCGCACTCCTGGCAGCCTCGGTACAGACAGTATCGACAGCTCCAGCAGTGCAGGCTTCAGCACCCTGCCTACAGCCAAGTGTATCAGCTCCAATGCCGGCCCTCGAGTCCACATCGTTGGAGCTCCCAAGATTGATGCCTCCATTGGAACTGACGGATACCACCGGAACCCAACAGGCTAAGACTGCCATGTCTCCTAATACCGATACCTCTGAGCATCAGTATCGGCTCTCTACATCAAAAACAAGACCACCAATACGTCGACTTCTTGTCAGACTCTGTTTCTAGTTCTTCTGATTCTGACGAGGGATCACTGGATTCCCGACATCCCTTCAGACCCATTCCCTCCACATGAGCAGCACAGGTCCCCACTAGAAGATATGTCTTTTAAAAACTCATCCGTGACATGGTAGCTGGACTAGTCATCATGGTATCCTCAGAGAAGGAACTGAGGAACTAGAGATACTCTAATACCCTCCCATGCCTAAGGAAGTGGCTACTTTAACGGTGTATCGCATCTTACAAGATCTTATACTCCACATGTGGGAGGCTCTTCTCACAGTTCTGCCTATCAGCAAGAGGCTCAATATCATGTACTGAATTCCAGAGTGCCCAGGCTTTCAGAAGCCTCCACTCCCCCACCACTCAATGGTGGTGGAATCAGCAGTGCGCCAAATGAAGAGTTAAAAAATCACTTTTTCATGCCACCGGGTAGAGACTCGAGGACACTCGATGCCTTTGGGCATCAATGCTTTCAGGCATGCATGTTAGCCTCTAGGATAAACTCCTACATGCAGGGATCTGGAGACATTTGCTCCCATTCTTCCTGATGATAAGCAGAGTGAATTCCAGACACTCATCAGGCAAGGTCAGAATACTTCAAAATTTCTTAACCAGGGCATCTTTTGATGCCTTTGAGTTAATGAGCAGAGCTTCAGCAATCTGCATTGGGGCTCAGAGGATAGCCTGGTTACAGGCATCAGATCTCGAACAGTAGGTCCAGGACAAGCTGCCCAACATCCCATTTATGGGATAAAACCTGTTTAAAAAAGGTTGGAGTGCTGGGAAGATTGAGACAAATGATCTCACCCTCAAATGCCTTTCTGGAAAAATGGCTGACCCCTCCAAAAGGAAGACTCATTAGAGGGGGTATAATCTCCTGGAATTGAGTCCAATGGGACACATTGGGGTCTATTCTGAACCACAAATAGCGTTGGGACATCCATCACCGCTATTGTGTCTGCCTTTCCCATCCCCGCTAAGCCTCCCTGTGTGAAGAGGGTATTTGTACAGGGATGCTAGATGGGGGCGGGAAAGGGGCAGCGTGGAGGTGGAGACAGGGCAGACTGTGGGGGGTCTGCAGCCCTGGACGTACAGGCCCAATTCTGATGTTGGCTCTGTATGTCTGGGGCCGGCAGAGTAGACGGAGAACTTATTCCACCTCTGAGGTGGAGTAAGTTCCCCTAGACGGGAGGTGATGGCAGACCCGGAGCGCATCAAAGGGTGGAGGGGGCACAGGAGATTCCCCACAGCCCAGGGAGTGGAGGAGTGGCCTAGTGGTTGGGGCAAGGTACTTCAGGCTGGAAGGTCGGGGGTTCAAATCCCACTAGAGGACAGCAACCTTGGGCCGGAAGGACTGGGGTTTCTAGTCCCACAGGTGCTCCTTGTGGTCTTGGGCAAGCCACTTAACCCTCCATAGCCCATGTTCCCTGTAAAATAGTTATCTCCAAGTTATAATGCCCTGTTCAATGTAATTTCAGTTTGTTCAATGTAAACCGCACTGATGCAGAATAGCGCGGTATATAAGAGAATGTAAATAAATAAATAAAATAAATAAGCCCAATCCTGGCCTTGGGAGGCTGGATTGGGGGTCAGGCTGTGAGGAATGAATTAAATCCTTGGCATCCGGGGATTGTGGCTCCTGGATGGAGCCACAGTGCCATGGCAACTGGACGCCATGGCGCTGCGGCTCCATTCAGGAGCCTTGACTGAGTTAGCCGGGCAGATGCCTGTACATGCAGGCCAACTGGAATTGAGTTCGGGCCTGCATGTACAGACTTAGAGAGGATTCTGATCCCATGGGGCTAAACATGCTCCGCGGGATCAGAATCCAGGAACCAAGCATTTATCCCGCCCACCTCACTGAAAGAACGAAACGCCGAGCTCCTCAGCAAGCCTATGGTACGGTACCTTGGGGTCACACTAGACCAGCAGCTGGATATGAAGGTCCATATAATCAACATGGTCAAAGCAGTTTAGCACAAGATAAGGACAACCCGACACCTACGACATCTGCTTGAGCCAGATGACTTCCGAACAATTTATCAAGCTCTAGTAATCCCTCACTTTGATTTTGCCAATGCAATTCTGCAAGGTCTCCTGAAGAACACACTGAACTCACTGCAACTTGCAATGAATGCAGCGGCAAGAATACTGCACGGGACCTCCAGGAGGGAACACGTAACCCCAATACTAAAGCACCTGTATTGGTTGCCGGTCCACTGCAGACTCTCCTTCAAAACACTATTGATGACCTTCAAGGCCATCAACAAGTGCTCTTCCACCTCCCTCACAGACCTCATCCACCCCACCCCCTCCAACAGAGCCAGGAGATCATTTGCTACCAACACCCTGAGAATCCCAAAGGCAATAACAAAATGTTCACAAACATCCAGAAACAGAGCCTTTGCCCTCTACGCACCCACATGCAGGAACACGCTTCCGCCTGCCTTCCGGGCCATCACCGACCTCACCAAATTTAGGAAGGCACTAAAGCACCACCTCTTCCTCCAGTACTACTCTCATACAAATGACATATCTCAACCAGACACACTCGAGAACCAGGCCCACACCCCCAGCACACCAACGCCACACGATTGTAGCCCCTCCCCCTAGTTCAACAATACCCCCAGTCTACTTAATGTGTACATAGTGACCTACTGCTGTAAATATTGATGTAATACTGTAAAGATACCACCAGGTAATAAATGCTAAGTGTATATACCCTGTACATAGTTACTACCGTTAATCCCAAGTTATCATCCCTTGTTCATTGTAAGTCCAGTGTAGGCCCACCTGCACTGTTCAAATGTTGTTGACTGTAAACCGCACTGATTCCAAAGAGTGCAGTATAAAAAAGACATTAAATAAAGAAATAAATAAATCCTGTTTATTTCTGTGTATCCGGTTCTAACCAGACGCACAGAGGCCAGGACATCCACAATAAAATAGGCCTCATTGTGTCCACACTCTTCAGCTTTAACCTTTAGCCTCAGGGATCACACTGCTCTCCCCTCATGCCAGTCTGCTACCTGGGAGCTAGTGAGTCCCATATGTGAAGACTGTATTCCTGCTTGTTCCTGGAGATAGCGTAGTTACTCACCTGTAACAGGTGATCTCTGAGAACAGCAGGAATCAGTCTTCACAACCCGCCCCCCTCCTCTAGGAGTTGTAGGGTTGGTTTATTTTTTCTCTTCCTCTCAGCTACATACTCAGCTGAGGAGAGGAGTTGGGAAGGCAGGAAGGCAGATGTGCAGGCACAGTGCAGTGCTCCCAAAGGCTTTCCTCTTGGATACTGGGCAGTGTTCCCGTGCGGGTCCATCAGTGCCGACGTCATCCATATATTAAGACTGATTCCTGCTGTTCCTGGAGATCACCTGTTACAGGTGAGTAGCTATGCTTTTTTGCCAAAAGGAAAATCAGAAGTATAATTTTCAAGATGCTCTGTGAAGGAAATGAAACTGAGACTGGTTCAGCCTAACTAGAGTATTCCAGAATTGTACAGAGCAGCCAAATGATGTTGTTCTTACAGGGAGAATGTTATCCACTCTGTACTTAACTTGGACTCTTTATTTAAGTTATATATGGATTTTGTTATGCTGAGTTTTAGACATTTTTATAACAAGTTAATTACAGTCAACTTGGTGATTCAGTGGCAAGGACTGCACTCCATTCACAGCGTCTGAGGACAGGGAATCTGAACCGTTCTTCAGCAACAATACCTAGTTGTCAAATTCAGTATCCACACTTCTTGGTTCTTGAGGGAACTGTAACCAGTAGCCCTAGCTAAGGACTGTCATTGCAGTGACTGTGCTTAGTTGGCAATGATTTAAAAATATCTGAAAAAACAGATACAGTAGTTGTAAAAGAAGGTTGTAGTCCAGTAGAAGCCAATAGACATGGAAATACAAAAGAGCAGGGGGTATCTGCAGAGACAAAAAAGTTATGTTTCTTTGAGAATCAGTTCCCTTGATTAAAAACTGAAATGCATTTGAGTAATAGGAAGTACAGTATGTAATTAGAGTGATTATCAGATGTGACTATGCAGAACTTGCCACATAAATTTTTAATTATATTTATATATATATATTTTTTTTTACTGCACTCTTTAGAATCAGTGCGGTTTACATGTATACTAACAGGTACTTTTTATTCCCTTGTCCCTGAAGGGCTCACAATCTAAGTGTACCTGAGGCAATGGAGGGTTAAGTGGCTTGCCCAAGGCCACAAGGAGTGGTCATGGGACTAGAGACCCCAGTCCCTCTGGCCTGAAGTTGCTTGTCCCCATGCGGGAATTGAACCCCTGGCCTTCGGTAACCTGTCCCAACCACTGAGCCACTCCTCCCTATATATATATATATATATATACTTTGGACTAGATTTACTAAAAGACACTAGCCTAGTAGAGCAGTGGGCTAAGAAACATAAAGCCAATTTTGGTTGCTGCTTCTTCTACTGATGCCCTTTCTGACCTTGGCCAAGTCATATCACTCAAAATTTGCTTCAGGTACAACTTACATTGTAAGCTCAGTTTGGCAAAGAAATAACCTGTGTATGTGCTTGTAACTCTCTTTGACATGGGTTTGGAAAACAGCAGATAATTAAATCCAAAATCCTTTCATGCATATTATTAAGAACATCTGCCATGCTGCGTCAGATCAAAAGGTCCATCAAGACCAGTAACAGTGGCCAATCCAGTTCACAGTATTTGGCATATCTAGAAGTAGCCAGATTCCATGTTGCTTATTCGCAGGGATAAGCAATGGTTTTCTCTTGGTCTGCTTTAATAATGGTTAATGGACTTTTTCTAAACCAGGAAATTGTCTAAACCTTTTTTAAACCCATCTACAGTCACTGCTCTTACCGCATCCTATAGCAACAAATTCCAAAGCTTAATTATGTGTTGAGAAAAAAAATATTTTCTCCTATTAGTTTTAAATGTATTACTTTGTAATTTTATGGTGTATCCCCTAGCCTTTGTACTTTTTGAAAAAATAAAGTCATTTCTTATGTTTAATTTACTGCAGGTTCCATTTTTGCAACGGGACCTATTTACTAATAACACGCATTAACAGCGTTAGAATTCCTATAGTAAATCTATCCCTTTGTTTTTCAAATTGGCAAGCTGATATAAATTTGCATAGATGGGGTTTTGCTCCTTAGATTTGAAGTCAACACTTTGAATGGTAAAATGCATCATGAGGGAGTGTTAGAGTCCTGTTTCGCCTGGAACTGCGCCACTGGGCATATCTAGCTGAGTACTTACTTTGCACTGCTATTTGCCGATGAACTACAGTATCTAGGTCTCTTGAGGGCAGCCTAGTCAGCTCAGCTCTATGCCTTGTTAATAGGTCAGAAGGTTGCTGGAGGAAAGCAAACGTTATGTTTAGAGCTTGCTACATTCTTTAAATTTAGGTATAGTTTTATCTTAGTAACAACTGAGTCCATGTTCATAACCTCTCTGGAGGATAACAATTAGGTTAGGTTATACTGAGTTAGTCTTTATTCAACAAAAATTGCCTTATGCATCCTTGGTCTTGTTCTTTGTTTTAGGCAAACTGTGGTTTTCTTGCTCACTCTTCTTATGTTTTTAGCCTACTTTCTGAAGGAAAAGAAGGCTTATTAGACTGCTATGTCTATGCATATTACCCCTAATAATAATTAATTTGGTGTGGTATCACACCATTTTTGATGGTAGGTCAGGGAGGACATGAGGATTCTGACTCTGAGTTTTTGTTTTTTCAAATCTGTCACACACGTGTGGACTGCATATACCCACATACATTCATCTTAGAAAGTAGGCTTCTTTAGCTCTAAGTGGAATTCCTTGTTTATCACCTTACTCATCTAAAGCAGAATGCGTCAGAGTGAGTTCTTGAAAATCATGTATATGGCAGTGTTTCTGTGGTTTTTTGCTAAAGCTCAAAATTAATAAATTCAAAGATTAAAAGTGCAAAACACATCATTTATGAAGGCTGACTAGAATGCTGTCACTGTCCAAATCAATGTATATATAGAAGAAGCATCAAAACGACTTGACTGTGGCCATTATTTTGTCTCATTCAGTTCAATGCCTGCTATCAACACGTGTCTCTGTAAGTCCCATTTTTTAAAACAAGCTGTGACGCCGAAGAGGTTACAGTGATAAAGGATCTCTATACTTTTGCCACTTACTTTGGATTTTGCTCTAACACAATACCCTGGAAGCACATTTTGGCCAAATCATCTATGGGGTATGTTTACTAAACCGGGCTAATGGTTCCCATATTATTCAATGGGACCTGGTTGCAGATAGCCCGGGTTAACCGTTAGTCCGGTTTAGTAAACATACCCCTATGTCAGGCATTTAGGGGACCTAGGAGCAGATAGCCCGGGTTAACCTGTTAGCCCTGCTTAGTAGACATACCCCTTAAAGTATGGCAAAAGAATCATTTATTTATTTTATTTATTATTTATTTATTTATATTTCTTATATACCGCACTATTTGCAATCAGCGCGGTTCACATGGAACAGAAACATCCGACAACTTAAATATGTCTGGTCATTACATTAAACAGGAAATGCAACTTGGAAAAAGGGTACACTATATACATATGAGGTGTACTGAGAAAGGATAATGTTTGGTGTTTACATTGTAGGGGACGCCTGTTGCGAGGGCTTGCCTAGTTGACTACTATTATTGTTGAGGTGTTCGTTATTCGAGTGGGACTGAGGATCGGAGATGTCACTGAGATATTTGGTGAAGAGGAAATGTTTAAGGGCCTTTCTAAATTGGCTCAAGTTGGGGATTGCTCTGATATGTGCTGGTAAGGTATTCCATAGACTTGGGGCACAGAGTTGGAAGGCTCTGTTAGCTGTTGTTTTGGTGCATTTAGTTGCTTCTTTTGGAATTACTAGCATGTTGGACTCTGCAGATCTTCTTGGTCTGTTAGGTGCAAGTGGTTGGATGAGGTCAGATAGAGAGGAGGAGGAGAGCTCATTGCCAGCTTTGAAAGTCATGAGCAAGGTCTTAAAACAAATCCTGGCTTGAATGGGGAGCCAGTGTAACTGCTTCAGGAGTGTTGTCACATGGTCTCTCCTGGATGCGCCAAAGAGTACTCGCGCTGCACTGTTCATAGCAGGTTGAAGGGGATGCAGGGTGGACCGGGGGAGCCCTTGTAGTATGGAGTTTGAATAATCGAAATGGGGAATAATCAGGGCTTGGTAAATGGTGCGGAAATCATCTGGTTCGAGTAACGGGCGTAGGTGTCTGAGGGATCTGATTTTAAAGTAGATCGCCCTTACGGTATTGGCTACATGTTTCTTCATGTCGAGATTTTGGTCTAGCGTCACTCCGAGGTAACGTATAGCAGGTTTAACTTGTAGTTCGGCATCATTTACCTTAACACAGCTGGGTGGTATGAAATATGGGTTCCTTGAGATGAAAAGAACCTCTGTCTTTTTGTGTTGGATTCACAGGTTTTGTGATAGGAGCCACTCAGATATAGGGGCTTGTTTACAAAGCCGCGGTAGCGATTCGCGATTGCCACGGCTCCGATAACGATCACGAATCGCTACCGCGGCTTTGTAAACAAGCCCCATAGTGTTGAAGCAATTAGTTAGAGGGGCGAGGTCTAGTTTATCTAATGATATTGGCATGTATAAAAGCACATCGTCAGCATATAACATGCAACTAACATTGAAGGATCTAATGATTTTGCAGATGGGTTGGATGTATATTAAACATCAAGGATGATAGGGATGATCCTTGAGGCACTCCTTGACTTTGTTGAAATGGTTCTGAAGTAGTCCCGTTTGCTCGAACATGCTGCCATCTTCCAGAAAGGTAGGATCTGCACCATTCGAGCGCTGATCCGCTGATACCTTTTTCTCTTAGGCGGTAGAGGAGAATCTCATGGCATACAGAGTCGAAGGCTGCTGCTATATCTAAAAAGATGAGTGCGAAACCATGTCGTATGTTGTCAACGCCTGAAATTATATTGTTGAACAGGGCTGTAAGTAGTGTTTCCACTCCATGTGACTCTCTAAATCCATGTTGGGATGGATCTAGTGGGGCAGTAGTGTCAATATGATCCTGTAATTGTCTATGTACTACTTTTTCAATGATTTTTGCGAGCATAGGTATACTGTACTAGATATGGGCCTGTAAGACTCTACCTTTTGGGGGTCTAATTTGGTGTTTTTTAAAAGAGGTCTGACAGAGGTCTGCTTGAGAGTAGGGGGGAAAGACCCAGTGTTAAAAGATTGGTTTATGATGTTGGCTATAATAGGAGAGAGGTCACATCGCAGATCCTTTATCCAGAATGCCGGACAAGGATCTGTGTGTGCAGTGGTGGTGTTTAGGGCTAAGCTGGTATCTTCAATAATTTTCTTTGAAGGTATAGAGAAGGATGTTAGTGATGCTGAGTGCTCTTGCACGTCAAGGGGATCAGGTATTATTATTTTGTCGGTCTTGCACATTTTGGATTGCATGTAAACTGCATAGTCTTGCGGGTGAATATCGCCATGGTGTTCAGGGGTTGGTTCTTTAGCAAGAGTTTTGACCAAGTTAAACAGATCATGTGGCTTATTCAATGACCGTCTCAGGGTGTCTGTATGGTATTGCCTCATCCTGTCTGAGATTTCTTTGTGATGTGAAGTCAGGTGTTGAATGTATGCTGACTTGTCACTACTGGTGCGTGACTTCCTCCAGCGCTTTTCCAGTCTCCGTAGAATGTTTAGTGAAGCCCTTAAGTCGGCTGTAAACCATGGGGCTGATGATTTTTTCTTCGGGGCCTTGTTTGTTGGAGAACGGATTGCGATTGAGCTGAGTCTACTGTTCCAAGCGGTGATCAACTCATCTAGGTTTAAGGAAGTCTCATTAATGAGTGTGCATGTTTCAGCGAGGATGCGTTCTCTATTAAACGGGTGGAAACGTCTGGCAGCTGGGTTAGTGGTCTTGCTTGTATCTATTTTGGGCCTTGGTGACATGTTGAGGGTAGGCATCTGAAAAGTGATGAGTTTATGATCAGACCAGGGGACTGCTGTTACTGATAGCATAATGTTTTGTGGTTTATCAAGAATTACCTGTGGGGCAAATATGAGGTCTAGAGTGTTACCTTTCTCGTGAGTAGGTTCTTGCACCAGTTGCGTGTATCCGAGGATCTCTCATGTAGATTCTTAAGAAGTGTATGATGCAGTCTTTTTGAAGACTTTTTAGTTGCAAGATAATAAAATATATTAAAAATATTATAACACAGCTTATTCTAAAACATGGGACTCAGAGACACATGATGATAGCAGGTGTTGCGTTGAATGAGTCAAAGTAGTGGCTGTAGTCACACAGTTTTGATGCCTCTTTTATATATACATAGATTTGGAGAGTGATGATGTCTTTTATAAAGGCAATATAGGCATCTATGTTCCTTAATAAAATAGGCTTGTGCAAGGACCCCCAGTAGTGCACAAATTAGTCTTTCACACCTTCTCCAAAGAAAGTGTGAATATTTATGTGCACTCTGTGGAAGTAATTCTGTAAACCTTTTCCTTCTGTAAAATTCTGATCTACACACATAAAAGGCCTCTTATAAAATTAGATCATGCCTATAGGTCACGTGGTGCACTTAGGAGTAGGCATGCTCAAGAGAGGAGTTTGGGAGGAATGTAAACAGTCACAATTTATAAACATTTTATAAAGTGCATATGTACAGGATGCACATAATATATGTGTAGATATTTACACCTGTTCTCATGCAGGTATAAAAGTCAGTGCCCACAATCTAGGCACTATTTTTGCTGGAATTGTGCTAGTATTTTATGAAAACATCTAGGCACCTAGTATGATTAATGGCCAGAGCAAATCCCTATCAAAATTGTCCTCAAAGAGTCTCATGACTGCTACAACTATGCCAAATATTGCAGGAGTGGCATACATTCTTTACAGGAGATGAACACTGCCTCCATTGGTGAACAGACGTCACTATCTAGAGCAGCACCGCGATAACTACATCATATAATTTCCTCTTTGTGGCACATCAAATTTCCTCACCTGTGTTATTCTGAGTTTACAGGTGTGCTCTTTTGTGAGCCTCTTATCTGTCTTCCTACCTTTTGTCTCACTTTCTCTCCCCTTCTGTTGCCACTATCTTTCCATGTTCCCACTACCTTACCACACTTGTCTTTGCATCTAAATGGTACACTCATACATTTCACTAATCTTCACGTTCTAATGAATTCCATCAATTCCTTTGCCATGAATTAATGGGAATGGGACTGCCTTGGGGATATTTTTATTTGTTACCTACAAGTAAATACATTGAAAAGAACAAAATCTATTTCACATATAAGAAAACAGGTATTTAGATTTATACTCTTTAATGTGTATCACGGGAGTACGCTGATGAAGAAAGCAATCACATTTTAGTTATTAGATTGTCCAGAACTGGGGAATTTTATCAGTGATCACTTATGTATGTGTCTGTGTGTGTATATTCAGAGGGGGAGAGGATGTCTAGAGGTTAATGGGAAAATTGCTATGAATACATGGGACAGTCAATTAAACTAAGACAAAACAGTATATGGACTAATTTACATGGAAATACTGCTCTGCATGGATGCAGCTGCTTTGAAATAAAACATCAGGATCACTAATTTTAAAAATATATATTGGGCATGCTGGATTTAAAAAGGTTCAATAGACTTAAGTTTTTATGGAAGCTCTTTACTTCAAAGGTTTATTTCTTGGTTGGTGAGCTACCCACTGTTAGCTGACTGTCTTAGATTGGCCAGATGACTCCATAAACAGTGGAACCTTGTCTCACTGTGTTCATTGTCTACATTTCTCAAAGCATTATAATGGTGATTTTATACCAAAGTGCTCAGCCGGGGAAGGCACATAGGCATATGCTGTGTGCCTATTTTATAAAGGCAGCATATTACACCAAACCAACAAAACCCAAAGCAGAGTGCTTATCTGAAATACCACTCCTTCCACCAGTTCTCTGCTTTCAGTTTGGGGTTGGGATGTGTAAGTTCCTCCATAAGCATTTCAGCGTACTGTGTATATATATATATATCTAGTGTGTTTTGAAATGATAGCTCCAACAACCAGTTGATTTTGAATGCATAAAAAAGAATTCTAGAAAAATTAATTCAGGGACTGATGACTGAAAGAATGAGCAAACATCAAATAATTATGCTTGTCAGTAGTCCCACCACTTCGCTGTTCTAAGTCTGGGGTATGTAGTGACAAGATCTGTTAAAGAGGTAATATTTCTCCAGGAACAAGCAAGAAGTGGATCCTCACATATGGTTGTTGACAGCATCAACGGAGTCCGCGCAGATGCACTCCCCAGATTTTAAAGAAAGCCTTTGGGAGTTAAACCACGCATGCGCGATCACCTTCCCGCCCAAGGGCACCATCTTATCTCAGTCTTCTTTTTTCCGCGGAGCCCTGCAGATGTCCTTTCTGTCATCCCCGGTAAAAGTTGATTTTTCCAACCCTTCTCTTAGCATTTTTTTTCTCTTTTTGCCAGTCTGTTCTCAATCACCTTCTCATCACCTGAGTCTGCCCTTGCCTCGGCATTGTGTTTTTCTTGGCTCCTTTTTTTCCTTTTCTTTTTTGGTGCATGGGTCTTTTCTCATGCCTTCCCCGACTGAGATGTTTGGATTTGATCTCGCGGGTGCTATTTTCCCTGCTATGTGTTCGGTCAGCAGATTTAAGCAATATGGCAAATACAGATCACGACGACTCCTTGCCCATTCTGCCTGCAGATGTTGAGCAAGAGCCAGAGGAATCATGAAAAACAGCAGTGTGGCACTGGAATAGAGTCTGGAATCTCTGCCCTCGGAGACTGCATCAGACAACTAGGTGTCATGCGTATGTGCTCAATCCAAGCCCCGAGATCGTGGAGCCTTGGATTGGGGGGTAGTCCTCGGAACACCTCTCCCACAGGTCCGACATCATCCAAGTCAAAGTCCGATCCCAGAGCTGGGGGTAAGACCTCCAGTACTGGCCTCGGAGTCCTCGAACCAACGTCGAGGGTAATGGCCAGGAGTGATCCTCTGATGCGGCTACCATTGGTGATTCCCTTTCGAGGGAGCCGGCTTCAGGCTCGATGCCTTCAAGGCCCAAACTGGTCGCTGCGGAGCCTACTGACATCAAAGCCAGGATGGTGGCCTTAGAATGCAGCCTGGCTGCCTTCCTCAAAGTGCAGCAAGGCCCGATGCCCAGATCCTCTGGGTCATCGGTGCCGACAATGGGACCCTCCGCTGCGAGTTGGAGCCATGTCAGTTGACCTCCCGTTCGAGGCACGACTCGCTCCCGAGCACCTCGGGGTGGGCATATCAGGCACCTTGCTCTCTATCGGTGCTGGCAGCTCATCATTCCGATGACCATCCAGGCCTCAAGGTCTCATCTGTTCTGAGTCAAGCTGGGAGACCAACAATGAGTCGCCCAACACCATGTTACATAGGGATGTCCCCTCTGAACTGTCTCCCTCTCAGGAGCGCCAGAGTTCCCTGCCCAAGGACCTCAAATTACTCGACTTTGTCAGGGGGATGGCCTTCGTGGTGGAACCAGAGGATGAGCCCCGTGCTGAGGACCTGGAGATCCTCCAGTAGAAAGCCTCTCCGAGGGAGGCACTGATAATGCTGATCCCCCCCCCCCCCCCATCCTGGAGTGCTTGCTGTTCAGGATGAGAGAGCCTGGTGATGGTGCCAATAGTAAGCCAATGACTAGATTCCCTGTATCAAGTTAGCAAGAGCCTTGGCTTTCGTAAGACACAGTTGCCTCACAACTCCATGGTGGTGGAGTCAGTCATGCATCGAAGAGTCAGAAGCCACACTCCTCAGTGCCCCCTGGTAGAGAGGCCCGTACCATGGATGGGCTTGACAGAAAGTGCTACCAGGACTCGATGCTCACGGCCCGCATCCAAGCTTACTAGCAGTACATGGGCATGTACCTCAGAGACCCGGTGAAGGAGTTCACTGGGTTCTCAGCTGGACTGGCAGGTGAATCTCTTGAGTGCTTCCAGACCCTCGTTTCCTCAGTCAACAAATGCTCCAAATTCCAGACTCAGCCTATGACAGCTTTGAGTCTGTGACTCGTGTGGCTGCAGTGTATATTAGTTCCTGTCACCTGGCTTGGCCACAGTCCTCTGAGTTGCAGCAATGGGTACAGGACAAACTGGCCAATGTCCCCTGTCGAGGAGAGAACCTCTTTGGCAAACCCATGACTGACAAGGCAGCCAAGTTGGAGTCAGAGTTTATGATCAGGACCAGACTATCCCGGAAGACCACTGACCCTTCCCACTGGAAGGCTTCAGGGAAAAAGCCCTTCCACCTGAAAGCAGAAAAGGCCTATGGAAAATACCCCCAATTTCCGGCCTATCAGGTTTCCCAACAGGGTCAACAGGCCACTGGCCAGGTGCATGGCCCCATAAGCAGAAAGCTCCTAAGCCCCAAACATCACCCCAGCCGCAGCCTGGGGGAGGGCTTTTGACTTCCTGGGCATAGCCCGTCTTCCCTCCCCCCCCCCCCCCCGAGGGTCAGGGCCCAAGATACACGGGAGGATGTCTGGTTTACTTTGTTCACCTCTCGCCAGACATCACCACCAATGCCTGGGTGCTGCAGGTGGTGTGGGAAGGTTACCTTCTGCACTTCAACCAGATGCCTCCTCCCTTCTTTCCAGGGGAACTTCCCATGACTTCCCTGCACAGAGAGATATTGCAGAAGGAATTTAGTCCCTGCTCAAGCATTGGGCAGTAGAATCAGTCCCTCGGCCCCTCTGAGGCATGGTATTCTATTCCTGGTACTTCTTCACCCCAAAAAAGACAGGAGGCTTTCGACCCATCCTGGATCTGCAGGACCTAAACCACTTTCAAGATGCTGTCCCTTGGAACATTGCTGCCCTGTCTCCAACAGGGAGATTGGCTGTGCTCCTTGGATTTCAAAGATGCCTATAACCACATCCTGATCCATCCCCGGCATCATCAATACCTCTGCTTCATCTTTGGAGGCTGCCACTACCAGCACTGGGTGCTGTCCTTCGGCCTCTCCTTGACCCCCCAGGTATTCGCCAAATGCCTAGCAGTAGTCACTGCTCACCTCCACTTGCTGAGAATCTTTGTCTTTCCCTATCTGGACAACTGGCTCCTAAAGGTCAGCTTGCCAGAGGAGGTACGTCACGCGGCCCACCGCACCATCAGGGTGCTGCAGCATCTTGGGTTCGTGATCAACTTCAGGAAGTTGTATCTGCTACCGACCCAATGCCTGGAGTTCATAGGAGTTCTGGACTCCACCCAGGCTAGAGTCTTCCTCCTTCTAGACAGGGTGCAGCATCTGGCAACCCTAGTAAAGGAGATATTGGGTCGCTTCTACCCGTCTCCACTGTGCCTATTGGGGCACATGGCCTTGACAGTTCACGTGACCCCGCAGGCCCATCTACAGATGCGACAGACCCAATGAATCCTCAGCTCTCAATGGACTCAGGCCACGGGCCAATTGGGGAATGGGGTCCGGATCACCCAGCCTCTTGCGGATTATCTCACCTGATGGCAGAACCGACAGAATCTCATGGCCAGCTACCCCTCCAGGCCTTGCCGGCCCAACACGTTCTGACCACAGACGCCTCCAAGTTCGGCTGGGGAGCCCAATGTGATGGTCTTTGGCCACAGGGCATGGGAGGAAAGTGCCCTCCAGATCAACCGCCTGGAACTCAGACCTGTGATAAATGCCACTTGGGTGTTCCAGGCACATCTGGCAGGCTAGGTTGTCTTCATCCAAACGGACAACCAAATAGTGATGTTTTACATCAACAAGCATGGGGGAACAGGCTCATACCTCCTCTACCAGGAGGCTATTCGCCTCTGGACCTTCGCCGCAGAGAAGACCTTGCACCCTCCAGGCAGTCTACTTATTGGGCCACGACAATCTGCTCGCAGATTGACTCAGCAGAGTCCTTCAGCCCCATGAGTGGTGCTTCAATCCAGCAGGGCCACCTCCATCTTTCGACTTTGGGAGACCCCAACATTGGACTTCTTTGCCAGCCCCAAGAATACACAACTGCTGCGCTTCTGTCCCGGAGGCCGATCCCGAAATGGGTACCAGCAGACATCTTTCTCCTGTCCTGGTCCAGGAGCCTGCTGTATGTGTACCCTCCTACTCCCCTGGTTCCCAAACCTTGCTCAAGGTTCAGTCAGACCTGGCCTCAGTAATTCTCAATGTTCCTCTGTGGTCCCGGCAGCCATGGTCCCCTCTGCTCCTGCAGCTGTCCAAAGCAGCCCCAATATCCATGGGCCAGGCCACGGGCTTTCTCTCACAGGAGGATGGGACCCTTCTCTATCTCAACCTCCAGTCCCTCGCCCTGATGGCATGGATGCTGAACAGCTAGCCATAGCACACCTCTCTTGGGATAGGGAGGACATCCTGCTGGCATTGTGCAAGGACTGAACATGGTATGTATATGTGTTCAAATGGCGTAGATTCTCTGGTACTCAGACAGGAATCTCAACTCTTTCTCTTGCTGTGTGCAGGACATCCTGCAATATCTTCTCCACCTCTCCTGGGCTGGTCTAAAGTCCAACTCCATCAGGGTGCACCTCTTGCCCTGGCAGCACATCACCACCTTGTTGATGGCAAGCCCATCACCATGCACCCCCTTGTGGACTGGTTTATGAGGGGGCTTCTCACATGGCCCCCCATCTGCCCACCGCCATCGGTGGTGTGGTACTGAATGTTGTCCTTGTGAAGCTGATGGCTCCTCCTTTTGAGCGTCTGGCTACGTGATATCTCAAGTTCTTGTCATCAAAAGCAATATTCCTGATAGCACTAATTTCACCCAAAGGTCCTGCCTAAGGTGGTATCCACTTTTCACATAAACCAGGAGGTGGTCCTTCCCACCTTCTTCCTAAGGCCTCACACTTCAAGAGCAGAGACCTCACTACATACCTTCGGTTGTAAAAGGGCACTGTCCTTCTACCTCCACAGACCTATCGCCACTCATCACAACTGTTTGTCTCCTATGACATCAACAAGCCTTGGGATTGTGGTCTCTAAGCATACCCCACCTACCTGGGTGGCAGACTACATCTCTTTCACCTATGAGCAGGCTGGACTCTCCCTGGAGTCTTATGTTTCCATGTAGAATGTGCACACCATGGCGGCCTCGGTGGCTGATTGCACTCAGTCCCCCTGCAGGACATCTGCTGGGCCACCACCTGGTCTTTGGTCCATACCTTTGTAGCACATTACTGCTTGGAGGAGAACTAATGGTGCGATAGCACCTTCAGCCAGGCAGTACTTCGTCACCTCTCTGGGGATAGTACAACTCCTTCCCTCTGGCTCTTTGTATCCAAACAACCAGAGAGGTGTTTCCAGCTTCACACTTCACCTTTTGGGACACCCGTAGCTCCTATAGGTTTTTTTGGTACCTGTAGCTTGGGAGTCCCATATTGAGGACTTACTTCCTGCTTGCTCCCAGAGAAAGCATAGTTACTCACCTGTAACAGGTGTTCTCCAGGGCCAGCAAGAATTCGTCCTCACAACCCTCCCTCTTCCCCATGGAGTTGTTTTCTTTTTTATGCT
This sequence comes from Ichthyophis bannanicus, assembly GCA_033557465.1. Taxonomy (NCBI): domain Eukaryota; kingdom Metazoa; phylum Chordata; class Amphibia; order Gymnophiona; family Ichthyophiidae; genus Ichthyophis; species Ichthyophis bannanicus. The sequence goes on along the minus strand of CM066041.1, from coordinate 139,429,291 downwards.
TGATAGAGCTATGTCATCATACTGAGGTAAGAAGGCACCCTTGGGTGGGAAGGTGACCGCGCATATGTGGTCTAACTCCAAAAGGCTTTCTTTGAAAGCTGGGGAGTGAATCCGCGCTGGTTCCGTCGATACTGACGTCACCCATATGTGAGAACTAATTCCTGCTGTCCCCAGAGAGCACCTGTTACAGATGAGTAACTACGCTTTACAGCTATGTATCCTTCTAAAAGTGGAGAAAGTAGACAAAGGCATTTACATCTGCTCTGGCCCTCACACAAATTTCTCATTATTTTACATGACCGTGCGCATATTTTATAAAGCAAGTCTGCCCTAGCTCTGGCCAGATTTCATCCCAGGGAATGCCTAACAGATATCCCATAAAAGTAAGCACTATGTTGGTCTAGCACTTACTTGCAAATATGAATATACTAAAACAATTTTATAAGCACCTGCTTGGTTATATAAAATGTTGTTCTGTTGTTGTTAAGTGCCGTCGAGTCGGAGTCGACTCATGGCGACCCTCTGGATAGCTGTCCTAAATTGTGTTCGGTCTTCAGTCAGGCGGCTCATTGTTGACAGACTGGTGCCCATAGCTGCTGTTATTGTATCGATCCATCTCATTGCTGGCCTTCCTCTTTTGCGTTGACCTTCTATCTTGCCAAGCATGATGTCTTTCTCTAATGATCTCTCTTTCCGCATGATGTGTCCAAAGTATGAAAGTCAAAGTCTTGTCATCTGAGCTTCTAAAGAAAGCTTAGGTTTGATCTCCTCTAGTACAGACTGGTTTGTTCTTCGGGCAGTCCATGGTATACACAGTATTCGCCGCCAGCACCATAATTCAAAGGCATCAATTTTCTTCCTGTCTATCTTTTTCACTGTCCAGCTTTCACATCCATATGATGTTATTGAAAATACCATGGCTTGAACAAGTTGAATCTTTGTATGGAGAGAGACATCTCTGCTCTTGAGAATCTTATCTAGGTCTTTCATAGCCATTCTGCCAAGAGCAATGCGTCGTCTGATTTCTTGACTGCTTGTTGCTTCTTTATTGATAGTTGATCTAAGTAGGTTAAAGTTATTCACGATTTCAATTTCTTCTCCTTCGACGATGAACCTGTTGATTATGCCAGTTGTCATGATCTTTGTCTTCTTTACATTAAGGTGCAGGCCCATTTTGAGAACATGTTCTTTGATTGTGAGAAGCAAATGTTTCAGATCATCTTCACTTTCCGCCAGTAATGTGGTATCATCAACATAGCGAAGGTTGTTGATGAGTCTTCCACCAATCTTCACACCTCTGTCTTCATACAATCCTGCTTCTCTGATGATTTGTTCTGCATATAAATTAAACAGGTAGGGGGAAAGTATGCAGCCTTGTCTTACACCTTTGCTTATTTTAAACCATTCTGTTTCTCCTTGTTCCGTTCGAACTGTTGCTTCTTCATCAATGTACAGATTGTGCAAGAGAACGATCAGGTGTTCTAGTATACCCATGCTTCTTAATTTGGCCCAGAGTTTCTCATGGTTTACACAGTCAAAAGCTTTGCTATAGTCGATAAAGCACAAATAGATATCCTTTTGGTATTCTTTAGTCTTTTCAAGGATCCATCTCACATCCGCAATGATGTCTCTCGTTCCTCGCCCTTTTCTGAACCCTGCTTGCACTTCAGGTAGTTCTTGTTCCAGGTATGATTGTAGTCTCTTTTGAATAATCTTCAGTAGAATCTTGCTGGCATGTGGGATCAGAGCGATTGTGCGATAATTTCCACAGTCAGTTGGATCACCTTTCTTTAGTATTGGTATAAACACAGATCTTTTCCAGTCAGTTGACCATGATGCTGTCTTCCATATTTCTTGGCAGAGCCTTGTAAGTACGGTAACAGCTGCATCAGATTGCTGTAATACTTCTATGGGAATGCAATCAATGCCTGGTGCTTTGTTCTTTGATAAGGCTTTCAATGCTGCTTCAACTTCTTCTTTCATCACCAATGGTTCCAGATCATAAGGTACAGGTTAAAACGGCTGTTGGTCCACTTGTTCTTTATCATATAAAAACTCTGTATATTCCTTCCATCTTTTCTTGATCTTCTCAGCATCATTCAACATAGAACCTTGAGCATCTTGTAACATTCCAATTCGAGGCTGGTACTTTTTCTTTAACTCTCGTAGCTTTAGGAAAGCTGATCTTGTTCTTCCTCTAATAGTTTCTGCTTCTATTTCCTTGCATGCATCATTGTAGTACTTTTCCTTGTCCTGTCTTACTGCATGTTGGGAATCTCTGTTGAGTTCTGTGATTGTCTTTCTTTCTCCTCTGGCTTTAGCTTCTCTGCATTTCTGGGCAATTTTCAGAGTTTCTTCCGTCATCCATTTTGGCTGTTTTTTCTTTTTTACCTTTTGTAGAGACTTCTCGCTTTCTTCCAACACAACCTTCTTGATGTCATTCCATAACTCTTCTGGAACTCTATCATTTGTATCTAAAGCAGCCAATCGATTTTGCAGGCAGTCTTTAAATTCCAGTGGTATATTCTCAAGGTCATATTTTGCTGAATTCATGAGTGGTTTGCTCTTTTTCAGCTTTAGCTTGAGTTTGCATACTAGTAGTTGATGATCTGTACCACAGTCAGCTCCAGGTTTTGTCTTTGTTGATGTTATAGAGCTTTTCCATCGTTGACTTCCACAGATGTAGTCAATTTGATTTTTATACAATCCATTGGGTGAAGTCCATGTGTACAGTCGCCGCTTGTGTTGCTGGAAGAAGGTGTTTGAGATGAATAGATCGTTGGTCTTGCAGAATTCTATCAGTCTTTCTCCAGCTTCATTTCTGTTGCCAAGTCCATATTTTCCAACTACTTTGTCTTCTTCTTTGTTGCCAACCTTTGCGTTCCAATCACCCATGACTATCAGAATATCCTGTTTACATGTTCTGTCAATTTCAGCTTGTACTTGTTCATAGAACTCTTCAATTTCATTCTCTTCTGCAGCTGTTGTTGGGGCATATCCTTGAATTATAGTTGTGTTGATAGGCATTTCTCGTAGACGAATAGAGATTAAGCGTTCGCTGACTGCATTGTATTTCATTACAGTTCTTGCAAGTTTCTTCTTTATTATAAATGCAACACCATTTCTTCTTTGTCTTTCATTTCCAGCATAGTAGACCATGTGATCATCTGATGCAAAGTGCCCAATGCCAGTCCATTTCAGTTCGCTGACACCCAACAGATCAAGTTGTACACGTTCCATTTCATTCTTGACCACCTCCAACTTCTCTTGGTTCATGCTTCGTACGTTCCATGTTCCAATGTGTAAGACATCTTTACAGCTTCTGATTCTCATTTCATTCGCAGCTACATCAGCAGTCAGACGTCCCGAGGGCTTTGATCTAACCATATCATAAATGCTGGCTTTACTCTGAAAAGTCTTCAGCTCTTCCCCAGTAGCTAGTTGAGTGCCTTCCAACCTGGGGGTCTCATCTTCCAGCACTACAGCACAATTTGTTTTGTTGTAACTATCCATTGGGTTTTCATGGCAAGATACAGAAGTAGATTGCCAGGCCTTTCTTCCGCGCATTTTAAGTTTGGTGTTGTTGCCGTTGTCACAGAAATGTGATCCTCCGCCGTCAACACTATCCCATTCTGCTGCTGCCCAGAAGGGTGGTTTGTCTTGGTCTGGCATCTCAGCTGAGACCTGTCCATCTTGGGAGATCCTGCCAGTAGTTAAACTACCGATAGTTTAGCTCTCAGCATCACTGATGCACACAAGCCCTCACAGCACGGCAAGCTGCAAACCAAGATGTTGTTCTACACACGCAAATTTCTTGACCCCTCTCCCCCATTATTTTGTATTTCTACTACTTATATAGGAACTCATTTACTAAAGTGTGCCATGGTATTAGTGTGCACTAACACTATTAATGTATGATACTAGTACATAGGTCCCATTAAATAAAATAGGACCTGTGCTAGCTTAAAACAAATGGCATAGCCTCGCAGTAATATGATAGTGCACATTAGTAAATGAGGCCCGCAGTAAGAAAAGGATTCCCGACTACTACTATGTTTTGACGGCAGGTTGATTCAGTCTTGCATGTTCCCCATTGTTGCATGGACTTATAGTTCTGACATCCCTAGAATTTTTCTAAGAAAAGCTGATCTACAAGTCCCTGTATACAGTAAGGTGATATCAGCACTGTATCATCCTGTCCTAAAAAAATGGATATAGTTGGCAACCCCAACTAAGACCCATAGGGGACAATATTCAAACAAACCTAATGCAGGCTGCAGCAGTGATGACCACATAAGTGTTTTTTTTTCATCCAGACCAATGAAATGGATAACTTTGGCCATTCAAATCACTACATGGCCAAAGTTACTATATCTGTTTAAGAAAGGAACATGGGTAGGGCATTCCAAGGCTAGCCAAAAAGCAATCCACTTAAGCAGCCATATTCAGTCACTTAAAAAGATAACATCATTTAAGTGGCACCACACAAATAGCAGATATACAATTAAACCTCTGTCTTATCTGTAAATTTCCACTTAATTTTCTGCTGTCTGCCCTCTGCTGAAAATTGCCCTCAAGGAAGTTATTTTATAATGGGGCTCCTAGTTACAAGTTCAAAAAGGCGCCTCTCTTATAGAGGCAACAGAGGAGCCTATGTACCTTTATAAAATAGTCCTATACAGTGAGCCCCAAGTAGCGCAGTTTATACCTGCCCCAAAGATGGTGTATTCTCTGGAGGATAATGGTATTAAATATTTTCCACATGTAAAGCACGTGCATATAAAAAAAGTCAACGTGAAAAACGTGTGCTCTCATGTATGTGATTTTTGTGTAGTACACATCAACAGGGGTGTAGTTTAGGTAGAGCAGAGTGGAGGTAGAGCTGCAATGTACATGTGTATTTTCTAAAATACACTAGGGTGCGCACAGAGCACATACACACATTTACACATTGTGCATTGGCATTTGCACCCTGTTGAAACTGTTTCTGGGCGTCTATTTTATAAAGGCACATAAGTGTCTGTGTCGCCTTTGTAACATATGCTGCTATGTCACACAGGGCACCTTCTGAGAAACTCTTAACTTCAATCCTTGTGCTCTTCACACTGTTTTAGTTACAGTATATCTAAAAAGAGGCATCGACAACGGCCTAAGAATAGGCTCCTTTCAGCCACACCTATTGCCGAAGTGCGCTGCAAACAGTGACGCGCTGAAGTTGGGCAGTTGTTACGAGCGAGAGCCAGGTACGCAAAGACAAAGCAGAAATAAGTAAAGAATGTTGAAAGTAATTGCAGGAAGACATGTATTGTGATGGGATCAGTGTGACGTGCAGCTACAGCATGTATGTTATTATATGGTATCTGTGCAGAAGGTAGAAATATAAAAAAACGTTTTAAGAGGCGAATGAAAAAAAAGAGCAGTACATGTGGCCGAAAAGAACCTATTCATATGCCATTGTTGATGCCTCTCTTTAGGCATTTGTATAACTGAAACCGCGTGAAGAGCACAAGTTTTGAAGTTAAGAGAAGAGGTGCTCTGTGTGATATAGTAGTGTGTGGGGTACTGGTCAGTTGAGAGCACTCAAACAAATTCCACTGTTGTGCTGGTCTTTATCAAATAGGCACATTTCTGGGACTTATAGGCAATCTCTTATAAAATTTCCTGCATGCTGAAACTGATTCAACCTGGAAATAAAATAAAACTACCCTATGCATGTATTTTATAAAATAGGAATATACAGTGCATTTTTCCTAGGAAAAGATGCTGGTACTCATAGGCAGGGCTCTTTCATTAATCCATGAGGACCATGGGTCAATTTGAGCAGGCAATAAAAATGGTGTGAGTACTCTATACCATTGAATACCCCTCAAAAAAGCCCTGGGCATATATATTGTAACTCTGCCCAAATTATGACCTTGGAAACACCCACACACAAACCACAAAAGGCACTACTTTGAGATGTGTCTGCTTTTTACACATGTATACCAACATGCATTATATGAGAACCTCTTTCCACGTGTAAAAACGTGCTTTATACCTCACATGTTCTGGGGGTATCATGAGGAAAATAGCGCTCGAACCAGCCTGATGGTACAATGGATGGCACTGTACTCTGTCAAGAGAGAAATCTGAGTTGATGTTCTACTCAAGCTCCTGTTGCCTAAGGCAACTTCCATATTCTTTTGAAGTAACATATCAAGTGCCCTTGTAACTGGACTTAACCAACTATAGATCTTACATGGGCAACTCCACCAAATACAGTAGTAATGCCAGCAATAACTCGGCATACCGCTGTGCTTGCTACATGTGGTAGAATCTGTTATATAGAGTATATGAGAGAGGGGAAAGGAGAGAAATGGAGGAGGAAGAGATAAATGCTAATAGCTTGGCCAAGATAACTAGCAGCAGATAAGGATGGAAGCATAGTGTCCTCTTAATGATAGCTGGATTAGAGAAAAAGTAAATAAAGAGACTGTAATAGCATGATGAGAGACTCTGCATGTGAGCTTTAGATAAGTGGGAATAAAGAGGAAAATTATTTGTTATAAGGGTCACTTTAAATTGCTTAGATGCAATTTGGATGTCCGAAAACATACATGCAGATGTTCAAATCAAAGAGAGGGCCTTGGAGCCATTTCACAAATAGATTTTTTAGACACCTCCATGGCAGGGATATCCAAACAAGCAAAGGATGGGGCAGAGGCATGTCTGAGGAGGAGCTTCAGACTAGGACGTCCCCAATCAATTACAAAATCCTTGTGGATGTCTGCACTCATGTCCAAATTTAGACCTTCTCCAGGCATGAATAGGCAGCAGGAAAGTGCTCATGTCACAATTAAAATCTCTGTGGGCTGTACAGAAGTTAATATTTCACTATCCTCTGTACTTTCCACAAACACATTGATAAATGATATGTTATTGGGAAAACGTTGAGTGTGAACCACTGCTGCATGTCTTAGACATCCCCGGTATCTAATACTATGCCAGGGATGTCTATGTAGTCTGCCCTGCAGATGTCCATGTCGGGCATGTCCACGTTTTCAAAATCACACCCGAACATGGACATGCTTGCATTTTTTCAGGACGCTCTGGCTTGGACGTCCCAGATTGCCCTAGGATGTCCTTTGTAAAATGTGCCTTCATGGCTCTCCAGTGAGAGCTGATTGAGGAGGAATAAGTTGAGAGCAACAAAGCATGGTGATCCTTGAAGAGAGCTGATAGGACAGAGTCAGAAGGAAAGCAGTGTATAAGGGTCCTGTATGATGGCTGGATGAAGAAAACTAAAGGGAGAGGCTGTTGAAAGTTGTATGAGGGAGTGACTTTTCATTGAGGTCTCTCTGATGGAAATTGTGAAAGGATTGAAGAAATGTCTGACAGTTTATGGAGCCACCTGGTCATCTTAAAACACCATGCCAGCAGGTGACTAGTGTGATAAACGGGTGACATAATTGCCACATAGATCTGTTTCAAGTAATGAGCAGCTGCCTTCATCGTCTTATTTTTGACCTGCCCATTAAAAGACCCCTTATGTTCATTTCCTGTTAACCCGCTGTAGCATTTGTAAAAGATAGGCAACATAAACCAGTTGTTTCTACCAGTATCTGCATAGCACAAATGCCGGTTCCGCCAGTTTCCTTCCAGTTCCTGTCTTGTGGGTTGCTGTTGTGCATGCGTTTGCTGCTGTATGTGTACCAATGGGGTTCTTGTCTCTACTTTGTACAATACCATTTTCTTCACATTTCTGCCCACAAATGAGGTAAACAATGTGGTTTTTGATTTTTAAAAATTATTATTGCTACTGTTGTATTACAGAAGGGCAAAGGAAAATGAATGTAAATGTGTGTCTTCTTCTCCTTTATCTGTTAATGTATTCTTATTTTGTTGTAGAGAACTTGAATGGCTTAAATAGATTTCACCCAAGAACTGGAAAAGTAAAGGACATTGCTGTTCTCAGAGAAACCATAGACACACTGGCACTAATGTTATTAGAGCAAAAACTAAAAAAGAGGTGGGACTCTGTCCATTTCCCTGTGATGGAGGAGGGCGAGATGTCTCATTCCACTTATGGAGAATACCTTCATGACAAGACAAAAATTATTTTTGATATTGGCACTAGAAATGAATTCCTTTCTATATTTTTCCTAACTAATGGGCCTGTTCACTGAAGTCGGGTAAATGTTTGTACCTATCTTGTGTTAGGTGCAAACGTAACACGCGGTAAGTACAGAGCTGGGGGTATGTTCAGCATCTGCCCTGCAATTACTGCCAAGGCAGATATTTACTCCACATTAAATGCATCAGCAGATAGCACAGTAGGTGCACTCATACTATTTGGCATGTATTTACTGCAGCTTGCTGCTATTAACAAAAAAAAAAAAGATTCCTCCTCAGTCAGCATCTACCAACCTCTATCCCCCTGGTCAGCTTTCAGAAACACTCTATTAGCATCCCCATCCACCATGTACCCCCCACAATCCCCTCTGGACCTTGCTGGGGTTGTCTCTGGTGGGTTAATGAGAGAGCAGGAGCAATCCCAAGATGTTTTTGATTGCTTGACCCCTAGTGGTAGGACTTACATTGAGGGACAGAGCTACTGTGTTCATTCTGGGTACTGAGGGGGCAGCAGTGTTTAGGGCAGTGGTTCTCAACCCAATCCTCGGAGCACACCCATCCAGTTGGGTTTTCATGTTATCCACAATGAATATGCATGAAATATATTTGCCTGAACTGACGGTATGCAAATCTGTCTCATGCATCTTCATTATAGATATCCTGAAAACCCGACTGGATGAGTGTGCCCCAAGGAGTTGGTTGAGAACCACTGGTCTAGGAATCACTCCTGACCATCCCCCCAACAGCCACAAGGAACACTCCCAGTAACTACTTGGGAAAATCGGGAGGGGGTGGGAACTGTTAGATGCTGATCGGGGAGGTTTTGTTTTTTTAAGAGCAGTGGCCATGTGGAATGCATGCGGACAGTGTAGATGAACTACTGCTTCCTCAAGAGGAGGCCTTAAGGGCATCCATGTTATTGGCAGCCACAACAGTTAGGGATGGCAAAGTACCTTGTGTTAACTCAGTGTGCAGTCCATGCCCATAATTCACCAAGTTCCTGCCCCATAACACAGGATGCGGTTAGCACACAAATAGTGCACAGTGTGGTAACCATTAGCACACTCATGTGCTAACAGCGTATGCTTTTATGCTTAGCACACTTTAGTAAATAGGCCCCTAAGACAAGGAAGTAAAGTGCTTCTCTATAGCTATCAAATCAGCCTGAAAAAGGGCTCACAGGTTCTATTTTTTTCTGATTTAGCTAAAAAAAAAGCAGGGCTATGTCTCTATGCATATACTAAAGCACAACCAAACTCAGCCCATTGGTTAGACTTTGGGCTAGCTAACAATCTTATTCTACACCCTTTTGCAAAAAAAACAGTGTTCCATTTCACTGTTTGTTTCTATATGTAAGCAGTAGCTTTCCTAAAGATTGCCCAGCACAAGCCTGCGTTCATGGCTTTGAGTAAGGTTTGAAAAACCCTTCCATCCTATGCAGACCCAACCACAGTGGAGAACAGTAATGTGTTCTTTCTCAAGATGACAGTGTTGAATACATGTGTCTTCATTATCTGGGCTGTTATCACTAGCAAAACTGCTTTAACACTAGAAGCCCCAAAGTGCATCAACTGACGCAAATGCAACTTTGAAGTTGCATACCAGCCCCACTGCTAGAACCATGTCAGTCATGTTCCATGACTTTGTTAGCAAGGTCAAGATGTTCAAATATGTGCATCGAAAATTAATGACAGATGCACCACCTAGCGGGAAAATAAATTTATACCTAGAAGCCCCAAAGTACGTCAATTGACGCACTCAGTTGTCTTGGATGCGTCAATTGACGTAGTTTGGGTCTTCTAGGTATAAATTCATGTTCCCACTTGGTGGTGCATCTCGATTACTCTTTACAGTTGTACTCCGACATTACAAACAATAAACACACGATGACGTCATGTAATGATGTCACATACTGTACGTAACTTCACATTAATTCACATCTGCATTTCATGCTAAACGCAGTCATCATAATAATGCGTCAATTGATGCACTTTGGGGTTTCTAGGTAAAATTTCTTTTGGGGCGTCTAGTGTTAAGCAATTTCAAGACTTTTTTGGTAGTTTTACCCAGAATAATCCAGATGGTCCAAATCTTGTGAATCCTCATGGAGAAACCCAAACTGTCTGCTGACCATCTTACAGACCCACTACCAAGTCTTTTGGCGCTAATACTACAAAGGTAGCAACAATATCACACTCTGGAATTGGGACGAGGTAGTGACAACAGCATGGGGACCTGCAAAAAAAGTCATATGTGCAGTATCTATGTCAGCTCTTCTTCCACCTCAATGTGCATCTTTTTATGGTAACTTTTTCTCACTGTGCCACACCCTCACACCCTTCCTTCTTAGGAATGAATCACAAACATGAAAGAACAGGAGAAGTGTTACTATGCAAAAAACAGCAGGAGAAATGGCAGAAAATGTTCAGGAGTCCACAGCGAAACTTTATTTGCACAACCCAACACAGCTGTATTCCACAGAATATGCCTGCATCAGGGGTAACTTAAATATATTGTAAACATCATAAAAATCCAACTGTTTAAAGCATAAAATTATAGACATGTATAAAATAGAAATGCATATATATAAAGTATAAAATAAAAGCATACAAACCATATCTGTTACAAAAATACAAAAATAAAACAGAAAAACAAAAACCTCCAGAAAAAAACAACATTCCTGTTTTTATCAAATATTAATGTTTTTTTCTGTTTTCTTTTTGTATGTTTGTGGTCTGTAATTATGGTTTGTATGCTTTTATTTTATACTTATATATATATATATTTATATTTTATACATGTCTGTTTTTATGTTTTAAATAGTTGGATTTTTATGTTTAGAATGTATTTGAATTACCATTTGTATCCCCATCGTGTGCCAAAACACAGCCATGTTGGGTTGTGTGACTAAAGTTTCTCTGTGGACCTCCTGGGCGTTTTCTGCAGTTTCCCTGCTGTTTTTTTTGTTGTTGTTTTTATTGATACCTTTTGTAGGGAATTATCTCTTTTTTTTCTTGTTCTTTGAAGTGTGTTATTGTACAGTAACTCATGACGTTCTTTTACAGACTCATGTTGCTACTGCTTGTTCCTCTACTATTGGCATAGAAGGCTGAGGTGGAAAGGGGGAATATGATTAGTGAGGTGAAGGACGGAGATGATGACGTGGTTGGTGAGAAAACTAGAGAAAATGAAGGACTAGTAGAAAGGAATAGAGGAGCCAGAAAATAAGACTGGAAGGCTAAAGAGAAGAGTGAGCCAGCCATGGGGAGAAGCACTGAAAGGGTAGTTAGACATTTATAGAGAGAGAGAGATGGAGGCTTGAAGGGAGGACAGACTAGCCAGAAGTGGGATTTTGGTTTGTTTTCCTTCCTCGTGTCACCTTAGTTTTCCCCTGTATAGAGTAGCTTACTGAATTAGTTTTCCTTTTGTGTGTTGTTATGCTTTTGCTTGGGTGTTTGTTTTTATCAGTTTTTACAGATTTGTTAATGGATTTTTATTCATATTTGTACCTTGCCTTGCTATTTACAAAAGATGATTCATTGGAGCAATAAATATAAACAGAAATATGAATGGAGAGGGGCATAAAAAGCTAAACAGAGGTGGGGTAATCTAGGTAGAAGAGAATGAAAGCTGAAATGGAGCAGAAGAAGGTAGAGAAGGAAATTGGCTGGTTGATGGGGATGGGAAAGTCAGGAAGCCAGAAAGTGCAATAAGCAGGGTTGTAAGGTGGGAAGCCAGAAAGAGTGAGATGGGGGGGGGGGGGGTGTTGGGGAGGGCGCTGCTTGAAAATGGGCAATGAGAGAAAAAGAATGGAGTCTGAAAGGGGAAGTAAAGGTGGGGTAAGAAGATTTGAAGCAGGACCAGTACTACTATTAGGCAGTCACCTAGAGCACCAAATTTTAGGGATGGGCAGACTGAGCCACCAAGAGCCCTTACAATGGCATTCTTCAATTTTTCAACCCTGCCACTACCGCGGCCATGCCATTGTCACATCTTCCCAAGTCTTTTAGCGGTGACAATGGCCATAAAACATAAAAGATATGGGGCATGAGGCCTCTGAATCCCTTTGCACCACACTCTGAAAGTCCAGCTGGCCCCACCCCCTCTGATGCAGCCTTCCTGTTTGTATTGGGGCAGGACTAGGTGGATGCGTGTTGGCACTGCTCTGCTATTGGTGCTCTCTTCTTTTCTTAATATTAACAATTTAAAAGCACCAAAATCTATTCCTCGCATTTATTTAGTAGGGGATGTGATGGAGAAAGAAGGGTGCGAAGCAGATTCATTTTCTGTGCCCCATTTCCACATCTCGTTCACTTCAATGTCGCTAAAGTCAGGATGCTGTTTTAAAATCCTAAAAGCAGCATATCAGCAGCAATGCTCAGCACAGATGTACTAATTTCGTGAAAAAGTGCCCAAACTAATTTGACAAGCTTGCATAAAGTTCACAAACCTCTAATTTGTTCCCAACCTAATTTTCTTAAAAATGCCACTATTATTAAAACACGTTGCAGCAGATCTTTACAGAATCAAATTAAGCAGAAATTTGTCTGGTTCAATTTAAAATCAATCTACTTGGTGCATCCCCACTGAGAGGTTGGTCATTCATTCCTGGGGCTTTACAGTGGAAATGTTCTTCTGTAAATAAGTGTCTGACTGGACACTTATTTACAGTTTTGTAGGACTGTAAATAGTCGTGCTAAGCAGTTTCAGTTCTGCTTGTTTGGCTGATCTAATCTTGGTTTTACCGCTCAGCACTTGTAATCTTGCTTTTCTTAAGTATAACATAAGAAGTGCCATGCTGGTTCAGACCAATTGTCCATTCAGCCCATTATCCTGTTTTTGACAGTGGCCAGTCCTGGTCACTTAAAAAAAACACCCAACATATAATGGAGAGATCCATTCTCTGTTTATCAGTCCCTAGTTCCAGCATCAGGGCTGCATGTGCTTATGTGTGGAAACTGAGTCACTTGCAAGCTTGACTTAAAAAGAAATGCTGAACACTGTATGATGTTACAAAAATCTGGAAACATAGACGTTAACAAATAAATCTTTAAGGTTAAAAATTCGGGTCTGCAGTCCAGATAAAATGTAATCAATTAAGTATGCGAGGCATAAGAGCTGTTCAGCTATTTTGACATTTGAGCTGTATACTGTGGTGATGATAACGGAAATTGTTGAATAGTGGTAGAACAAATTATTGTAAATAAATAAATTCTGGAGACATGGCTTACAATTAACCAGATAATTTTGATATTCCATGATATTTGATTGGTTGAAAAAAACTACCTAATTTAAAATGACTCAAATAGAGGATGTGAAGTCCAAGTAGACACCTATTTTGAGACTATTTTAAAAAGACACAGAGCCCGATCCCAATAGGGGCACGTCTGAGCCACCTGGACGGCCCCGAACAGGACGTTCCCGTGGGTGCAGGATCGGGCCCTCAGATGATCCGGCTTGCCCCTGCATCCCTGCGGGGACATCCACCCCCCATGTCGGTGAGCCCACCGCAGCACTGACTCCCTGTTACTCCTCTGCCCAACCCCGAGCTGAGCAGCCAGGGCCTGGATCGGGTGGTGGTGACCTTCCAGCTTCTGATCCTGGCCCTGTGTGTGGTTCCCTGGCCTGATTGCCTTCCTCTTCACCGCTTATTCCACCTCTGTGGTGGAATAAGCGGCACGTCCAGTCTGCCCCCGCAGGATGTATAGGGCCATGACCTGGATCGACTCTGTACATCCTGCCATCTCGGTCTGCTCCCACTCTGCCCCCTCTCCGCCCCCTCTCATTGTTCTCCAGCTCTCCCCGTACTGCTGCTCTGGCTGTGCGGGGAGAGTCTGTGGGGAAATACGGGCAGGATGGCTTATGGGGCTGCATGTACTGCTGCAAGTTGCCTTCCTGAATCATGCAGCCCCACAAGTTGCCTTCCTGAATCGTGCCCACAGAGGTGCCTATGGGTGCTATTTTAGAAGTATCTCCATATGTAAATTAAACATTTGGTCTTACCCTCTTATTTTCTTTTCTTGAATCCCATCAGACAAGTCCAGAATGGATGGTATATGCTCCTCTACAAGCAGATGGAGACAGAGAACAAAAGCTTGTGAGCCTTGTCCTATATAGGGCATTGTGCAGCTACTATTTGCTCTGTATTTTCTGTAAAATATATGAACCTCCTCAGATAACCCAAACTTAGGGAGGTAAGAAGGAAGGGATGTAGAGTTTCAGCCAAACCACCCAAAGAAATCTCTAGGTAGGGCACCAACCAATATCCTTCATTGACCCCTACAATATGGATCTGAGAGAAAATGGAACACAACTTCAAGAAGAATCCAAGAAAACCCCAAATTCTGGATGGGACTCTCTGCTGATCTGATAAGTTTTAAGGAAAGAAAATTAGCAGGTAAGACCAAATTTTTCCTTCCTTATTGTCCACCAGACCCTTCCAGAATGAGTGGGATGTAATAGAGCAGGCCTATGTAAGGGGTGGGAAATTAACCACAATGAAGCCATAATGGCTTAGAAATGAGTAACCACAAACATGCCACAGTCCCACAATCCTCAGAAAGATTGTAGGCCCTACTTCCTAACGGAATGAACTTGCAGCCTCTCAGGAGCTCTTTCCCCTGAGTACACTGGCCAAGTACATCACTGCTCCAATCTATTTCACTGTAACAGATTTCATGGCTGCCCCATTATGCCCAGGGTCTCTGAAAGGCAAGAGTTATCAAAAGACCTCCAAGCAGCAGAGCAGCACTGTATGCCCTGACGAATTGAAAACCTGAAGGTCCTCCACAAGAGTCCTTAATGAAGGAAGCATGACTGCCTGATCAATATGAAGCCAGATAGCACCTTTGGAAGTAAAGGAGGGATTGGTTGAATGGAGACTTCTATCTTCTATCTCCAATTTTGCCAAAAAGGTCACTCGGCACTAGATAATTGCGTGGAGATGATATCTTTCTGGCTGAAGAAACAGATCTATGGAATGCCACTTTCAGGAAGGGCTTTGAAGAAGACCTGCAGAAGATGCCCAAAGAAAAACTTCCCTAGGCCCAGAGATCCATAGCAAAGTTCCAGGTCTGGACTACCAGAGGGCACAGGGGTGTGACCCTGACCAAAAAATAAAAATAGGCTACATTGGAGCATGAAGGCAACAGAGTGCTTCCCAGATACCCCAATAACATGCTAGTACCATCACCTGCACCTTTAGAGATTTGAAGGTCATACTACTCCAGAGACCTTTCTACAGATAGAACAGGAGGGCTACTGAGATTCAGAATAGACACACATCTGCCTCAGCACAGCAGGATGAAAGGACCTTCCAAACTCTCAGTTATGTCAGATAAATAGCCTCATCTGAATAGCTTGTCTATCTAAATTAAACCCTTCTAAAGGGCTAGGCCAGAGACAGATGGATCTCCCATCAGGACAAGCCTCTGAACCAGAAAACATGTCCCAAGCAGGAGACTGAAACTGGTGCCTCTCTTGATCTGAACCAAATCCTTATACTACAAACAACTGGACTATCCCAGTGCTAGAAGTGCGGCTATCTGCTGCAAACTTGGTATGGAAGAGGCAATAGGGGAAAAAATATACAGGACCCCATCAAAGGCTAATGCTGCAACAGAACCACCTTCGAAGACTGGAATTAGGGATCAGAGGATGGTAAATCCTTAGAGCAAGTAGCTCCTAAATAGAGGCAGTTGAAATACTTGCTCCTGCTACAGGTGCCCCTTGCACCTAAAACAGTGGTATCTCATTATGCCACCTCTAGGCCACTCCCTCTGGAGTCGAATAGCAGTCTATGCTCCTCCTCTGGTCAGTCTCAGATTTTGATACTATACCAGGGCCCTCAGAGCCCAAGGCCAACCCAAAATCCCCAAAGTCCTACAAATGTCCCTCTATATTTTCCCTCTTATGTCATCTCCAGTGCTTCCCCTAGGAGAAACGGAGCAAACATTTCTAGAGTGGGGGAGGGGGGATACCATACTCTGTCCACTCCAGAGGGATAAAATGGAAGCTGTTCCCACACAAACATCTGCCTCAGAAAGAACTGTGTAGGCAGAAACAGGGCCTCCAGTTCAGTCCTAAAGAGTCTGTTTCAGTTGCAGGAGACAAATCTGAACGTGCTCCTCTGCGGCCCACACACTCTCTAGTACTATTGCTCAAAGAATGATCCGAAGTGCGTGTGCTTAGCCACAGCAGGATCCTTGTTCTAGGATGATGGTGGTAACTGCTCTGACCACATACTGCAGTGAAAGTGCTCAGAGCCCCAATTCAGACCTGCTAGAGCAGCAGCTGCTTAAGCACATTCAGGGACTCCTGCTTCCACAGGCAGGGTCTGCCACACCGCTTCTGGTGCTAAAAGAGAAGCTAGCAAATAGCATGAAGGGACCCCTCTCTCTCAGTGCCGCTTCTGGCACTCAAACTGAGGCTGCTGACAGGATTATATTCACTCTGTTTCAGCATCTGATTGCAGCGGTGCTGCTCCTAGCGGCAAGGGTGGACACCACCCTCTCCCTTCCTGACAGCTGTATGGAAGAGCTGCTCACTGAAGCCTCCGCATGGCCATCTAACCAGCAAATCTATCTATCTCTCGAGGATTGCTCTGAGAGACACTACCTCTGGGCTTTTTTTTTTATCCAGATGGAAATCAGTCAAACAGGGAGAGAGGAAGCGGAGGTGAGGACCTGGATCCCTTCATCTAAAAGTCCTGGATCCCTTCACTTAACCCTCCATAGCCCATGTTCCCTGTAAAATAGTTATCTCCAAGTTATAATGCCCTGTTCAATGTAATTTCAGTTCAGTTTGTTCAATGTAAACCGCACTGATGCAGAATAGCGCGGTATATAAGAGAATGTAAATAAATAAATAAAAGTCTATACATATTTTCCCCATTTTATATGGGAATCCATGTATATGACAAAACATTTCTGTTGGTTTTACACAAATTCAGAGGTATGTATAGATTTTTAAAAAGTGCTCGTTTTGTCAAGGGATTTACACAAGAGAAAACCTCCCCTTTAACCTCCCTTTAATTTATTTCTTCCTCCAAAAAGAAAAAGAAAAAAATTGTACCTCAGCACTTAATTGGCAGCACTTATACATACAGGTTTGCAAAATGTCTGCGATACACATGAAAGTGCCAGATCTTGCACATAAAAGTTACAAAATTGCGACTTCCACATGTACACTGTCAAATAATCCTCAGTTTTCCCATGTGTAGAATTGAAGATAGCTCTTCCTTCAGTATGCAGAGGCAAATTCACCTGCTCTCCTGAATATCCTCGTATGTATTTTACAGCAGTCTCTATGTATGATAGAGCTTTTGTAAAATACAGTGACAATTTTCCTCACCTGGGCCTGGATATCTTAATTCACTCTCCACGACCTTTCTAAAGTTAGCCTTCATGGGCCTTCATAAACTACTAGAAACAGAAATATGATGACAGCAAAAGACCACATGGCCTATCTAGTCTGTCCTTCCATATATCAACAACTACAACAGTCCCCTTTTTTCCTTTAGAGATCCTCTGTGTTTGTCCCATGCTTTTTTGAATTCAGTTACTGTCCTCATCTCTACCACCTCCACTGGGAGACTATTCCACGGATCCACCACTCTTTCCGTAAAGAAATATTTCCGCATATCACTCCTGAATCTATCCCCCTTCACCCTCACCCCATGTCCCCTCATAGAAGAACTTGCTTTCAATTGAAAGAGGCTCTCCCCCTGAACATTTATGCCACGGAGGTTTTTAAACATCTCAATCATATCATCTCTATCCTGTCTTTCCTCTAAGGTGGACATATTAAGATGCCTAAGTATGTCCTCATATGCTTTATAATGAAGACCACTAACCATTTTAGTAGCCATCCTCTGCACGACTCCATCCTGTTCACATCCTTTTGAAGGTGCGGTCTCCAGAATTGCACACTATACTCCAAATGAGGATGCACCAAAGACTTATACAGAGGCACTATCACCTCCTTTAACATTTACATTTGCTTCTCACAATCAAAGAACATAGTCTCAAAATAGGCCTGCACCTTAATGTAAAGAAGACAAAGATCGTGACAACTGGCATAATCAACAGGTTCATCGTTGAAGGAGAAGAAATTGAAATCATGAACAACTTTAACCTACTTGGATCAACTATCGATAAAGAAGCAACAAGCAGTCAAGAAATCGAACGACGCATTGCTCTTGGCAGAATGGCTATGAAAGACCTAGATAAGATTCTTAAGAGCAGAGATGTCTCTCTCCATACAAAGATTCGACTTGCTCAAGCCATGGTATTTTCAATAACATCATACGGATGTGAAAGCTGGACAGTGAAAAAGACAGGAAGAAAATTGATGCCTTTGAATTATGGTGCTGGCGGTGAATACTGTGTATACCATGGACTGCCTGAAGAACAAACCAGTCGGTACTAGAGGAGATCAAACCTAAGCTTTCTTTAGAAGCTCAGATGACAAGACTTCAACTTTCTTACTTTGCACACATCATGCGAAGAGAGAGATCATTAGAGAAAGACATCATGCTTGGCAAGATAGAAGGTCAACGCAAAAGAGGAAGGCCAGCAATGAGATGGATCGATACAATAACAGCAGCTATGGGTACCAGTCTGTCAACAATGAGCCGCCTGACTGAAGACCGAACACAATTTAGGATAGCTATCCAGAGGGTCACCATGAGTCGACTCCTAAAACACTACTATTTTGGAAGTCTTTAGAATGCAACTGAAAGGTAAAATTTACTGTCTATTGTCTGTTTCATCAAAAGCAATATTTACTTTTGTATTTTACTGTGGAGAGGAAGATTAGTGGTCATTTAATTGCCAGTTGTGCATACCATTGGCAAAAAACATGTAAGGAACTGTGGAAAAGAATACCTATTAAAAAAAAGCACACCAATATCTCTTTCAATTACAGTACAAGTGAAATGAGTAAATTCAGATTCTGATATTCCCTAATTCGAAAGGGCCCGATATTCGAAAGGCATTTACATGGTTTACAGTCCAGTAAACTGTGTAAATGCCTTAAACGGGGATATTCAACGGCACCTACACATTAGTGCAATCGAATATTCCTGTCTATGTCTCCTACATGCCTCGATGCTATCTAGTTAGCATCAGTGCATATTGGGGGCATTCCGGGGCGGAGAATAGTGGAACCAAGTAGCAGCAATATTGGACTGCTACCCGGTTAGTGCTCCGGGTTAAAACTAGGCCAGCTTTTGACTCACCTAGTTTTAGCCGCGGATGCTACCTGCGTAGCAGTCCAATATCGCCACTACTCAGTTAGGGTCTGCAGTGGTTTTCTCTGGGCACCAAAACCGGATATTGAATGCTGTTGCTGTGGCATTGACTATCCGGGGTTAGGGGCGAACGAGCAGGGCTATGTGCTGTAGTGGCGCATAGCCTGCCTACAGAGTTTATTGTCAATTCTCAGCCTCAGCAAGCAAGACCAACACTGCTACATAGAAAATATTTCAGAACTATGGAGGTAGTTTTCAACAGTTAGATGCAAAGTACATGTGCACAGTGCAGAGTAGCTAGTTTTCGAAGAGATGCTACCTCCTAAGTATCTGCTGTTTGTGTGGGCTGCTGATCAAGGATAAAGCAACATGAGAACATTTTATCGTGGAATCTATGTACACTGGTTTCCTCATTTAATTCAATCCCCCTCCCCCTTTCTCTCTGGGAGGAATTCCTATAAACACTTGACAGTGGAGGACAGTTTTCCACCAGTCCAATTATCCTCATTCATCAAGGGGATAATTTTATAACTACTACTATTACTATTAATCATTTATATATAGCGCTACAAGGCATACGCAGCACTGTACAGACATGTAAAGAAAACAGTCTGCTCATAGAGCTTACAATCTAATCAAGGCAGACAGAACAATATAAGAGAAACAAAGGGGCTCAAATAGGGAAGGAGAACAAGAGATTAGGATCCAAATGTGGCCACAAAGAGGTAAGCCTTTAGCATGGATTTGAAGAGAGGGACTTGACGTAAAAATAGGGGGCATTTATTCCATGCATAAGGAGCAGCAAGGTGAAAAGATAAAGTCTGGAGTTTGCAGATGAAGGAAAGGGCAAAGAAAGAAGAAAGCCAGAGGAGGAGCGGAGTTCACAAGGAGGGGTAAAGGGAGAGAAGAGAGGAAAGGTAATGAGGGGCAGTAGAGAGAATGCATTTGTATGTTAGAAAGAGAAGTTTGAATTGGTTACGGAAATGGAAGAGGAGCCAGTGAAGTGATTTTAGAAGAGGGGTTATATGAGTGTATCAGAGCTGGTGGATGATTAGCTGCGCAGCAGAGTTCTGGATAGATTGAAGAGGAGAGAGATGACACTGAGGGAGACCAGCAAAGAGAAGGTTGCAATAGTCAAGATGGGAGGTGACCAAAGAGTGGACAAGAGTCTTAGTAGTGTGTTCAGAAAGGAAGGGATGAATTTTGTTGATGTAGAGAAACAAACAACAGGTTTTAGCTATATGTTGAATATGCATGGAGAAGAAAAGGGAGGAGTCAAAGATGAACCCAAGGATGCAGGCTGAGGAACAGGAAGAAGAGTGTTGTCAATAGTAATAGAGAAAGGAGGAAGGGGAGAGGAGGGTTTGGGGGAAAAATAAGAAGTTCAGTTTTAGCCATATTCAATTTTAGGCGGTGGTGAGACATCCAGGCAGCGATGTCAGATAAGCAAGTAGAGATATGAATTTGGAGTGAAGGAGAAATGTCAAGTGTAGATAGATAGATTTGAGAGACATCAGCATAAAAATGATACTGAAAGCCTTGAGAAGAGATGAGGGCACCAAGGGACTGGGTATAGAGAGAGAAAAGGAGAAGGCCCAGAACAGATCCTTGAGGTTCACCAACTGAGAGAGTGATGACAGTAGAGGAAGAACCTCCAGAACAAACTCTGAAAGAGCGATTGGAGAGAGAAAAGAACAAAGACAGTACAGAGCCTCTTAAACCAAGTGAGGATAAAGTGTCAAGGAGGAGGAAGTGGTCAACAATATTAAAAGCAGCAGAACAATTGAGAAGAATGAGAACTGAGTAAAGCGAGGAACAAATCACTGGAGTATTTGGCAAAACCCGTTTCAGTAAAATGAAGTGGACAAAAAGCAGATTGAAGTGGACCAAGGAGGGCTTGCGAGGAGAGAAATTCAAGGCAGTGGCAGAGAACTGCACGTTCAAGAATTTTGGAAATGAATGGGAGAAGGGAGATGGGTCAATAATTAGAAGGATAAGTAGGGTCAAGTGAGGGTTTTTGGGGAGATGGGTGAATAAAGCATGCTTGAATGCTGCAGTGGAGGTTGCAGTGAAAAGCGAAAGGTTGAGAATAGGTGAGACATAGGGGATGACTGAGGAGATGGAGTTGAGGAGATGGGTGGGGATAGGATCAGAAGAACGGGTAGTGAGTTTAGAGGAGGAAAGATGAAGAGAGGTTTCCTCAACATAGATTTTAGAAAAGGATGAAAGGGTGATAGAAGCTGAGGGGAAAAGTTGGTAATGGAGAGTGGAAAGAGGGGGTGAAGAAGGTTTAGTGGGGAATTGAAGAGTAATCTTATATGCTTTGTCACGGAAATAGTCTGCTAGGGTTTGGGCAGAGAGAGGAGGGACTGGATGTGGAGGTGCCTTAAGAAGGAACTGAGTGTAGAAAAGAGTCAGCAAGGGTTAGAGGTGAGATGATTAGTCAGATGGACAAAATAGTTTTGCTTAGTGAGTGCAATGGTGAACTGGAAAGAAGAAAGCATGAATTTGAAGTGAAGAAAGTCAGAGAGATAGCGGGATTTACGCCTGGAACAACCTACCTGTGTCTGTACGCCAGGCACCCTCCCTAGCCCTCTTCAAATCCAGGTTGAAAACCTACCTCTTCACTGTCGCTTTCAGATCCTGACTTCTGTCCTTTGTCTAGATTGTAAATGCCATGCTTTGTACTTTTGCCCTGAATAGACTGTTGCTCTGTGTCTTGTTTGTTTTGTCTCGACTACATTGTAAGCTCTAACGAGCAGGGACTGTCTCCTACATGTCTGTACAGTGCTGCGTGCGACTGGTAGCGCTTTATAAATGCTTAATAGTAGTAGTAGTAGTAGTAGTAGTGGAGTGGGCACAGGAACATAGGTAACAGGTAGTTGAAGACAACCAGAGCTGTCTTCACCTCACAGGACATGGAGTGGGTGGAGCAAGGGTATCCAGAATAGAGGCGAGAGCAGTACTATAGGAAGCTACGGCTTCATCAACAAACTTAAAGGACAAAGCGGAAGACAGAAGAGATGAGACAGTAATGGATAAAGTCAGTGGATCGACAGCATGAAGATTCCTAAAAAGACTGTATGAGATATAGGCAGGGAGTAATGGAGAGTGAAACTTAACAGGTGATGACCAGATAAGGGAAGGATGAAAGTATGGAAATTAGAAGGTAAACAATTAGGGGGTTATTCTGAGACACGAATGGCAGGGATGGACGTCCCGTTGTGTGAGGAAGTTAGTTGGGGGCAGGGAAGAGTCAGCCCAGGGGCGGAGAGTGGACGAGCAGTGGGCGGTCACCGGCCCTGGACATACAGGGCCAATTCTAATGTCAGCCCTGTACGTCCAGGGCCGTCGAAATGACCAGACAAGTTACTTCCCTTGACATTCTTGTTTTTAAAAGTTGGAGCGCGGAAGAGGCTGGGGGGGGGGGGGCAGGGTTTCTTCCCCGCAGCCCAACCTTGGCCTTAAGAGGCCGTATCAGGGGTTAGGCTGCAGGGAAAAAACGTAATTGCTTGTGGCCAGCATCGTGGCATTTAAATGGAGCTGCGGTGTCATGGCAACAGGATGCCATGGCACCGCAGCTCCATTTAAATGCCTGACTGAGCTATCCAGGCAGTGCCTTTATATGCAGGCCAGGGCTAAATCGCAGCCTCGGCCTGCACGTACAGGCCTGTTCGCAATTCTGATCCCACAGGGCTAGACGTATGAGAATATGAGAGATGGAAGAGACAATGGTGGAGGAGATGGGGCTTAGGAGATGGGTGGGAATAGGATCAGAGGAGTAGGTGGTGAGTTTGGAGGAAGAAAGAAGGTTCCTCTTCAGAGATCACAGGAAAGGAAGAGAGGGTATCAGAGGTGGGGGGGGGGGAGAGTTGGGAGTGGAGAGGGGGAGGAGGGGAAGTAGCTGACTTTGTGGGGGAATTGCAGGGTGATCTTGTGGATTTTGTCATGGAAATAGTCAGCTAGGGTTTGGGCAGAGAGGGAGGGAGGGATCAGAGGCAGAGGCACTTTGATGAGAGAGCTGAGAGTAGTAAAGAGACAGCGAGGATCAGAGGCAAGGGAGTTGGTCAGATGGACATAGTAGTCTTGTTTGGCAAGAGCTATGGCTGACTGGAAAGAGACAAGCATGAATTTGAAGTGTAGAAAGTCTGCAGGGGAGTGGTATTTGAGCCAAGCACGCTCAGCAGAACGGGCACAGGAACATAGATAGAGGGTAGTGGGTGAAAGCCAGGGCTGGGGTGTAGAACATCTCACAGGATGTGGGATGGGCGGAGCAAGGGCATCCAGAGCAGAGGAGAGTGCAGCATTATAGGAAGTTACTGCCTCGTCAACAGACTTGGTTGACATAGTGGAAGAAAGAGATGAAGAGATAGTGGAAGAGAGAGCCAAGGTATCAATAGCATGAAGACTTCTAAATAGGTTGGAGGAGACAGGACAAGGCTGAGGTGGTGGGTGATGAAGATTAAAGCTTAAAAGGTGATGGTTGGATAAGGGAAGAACTGAGCTACAGACGTTTGAGGGTAGGCAGCTAGAGAGAAATATAAGGTCAAGGCAGTGACCATGCTGGTGAGTGGGGGCAGTGGAACAAAGCTGGAGGTCGAACGAGGAAGTAAGGGAGAGGAGCTTTAAAGCATAAGGATCAGAGGGGTTATCAACATGAATGTTAAAATCCCCAAGAATAAGAGTGGGGGAAAAGGAATCCAGAAAGAAGGAAAGCCACGAGTCAAAGTCAGTGAGAAAGGTAGAAGCAGACTTGTCAGGAGGTCGATAAATAACAGCTACCCAGAGAGGAAGTGGAGTGAAAAGGCAGATGGAGTGGACTTCAAAGGAGGGAAAGGAGTGAGACTGAGGCAGTAGGAGGGGTTGGAATTGGCAAGAGGGAGAAAGTAGGAGCCCAACACCACCACCACCAGGGCCAGTGGGACGAGGCGTGTGGGAGAACTGATATCCACCATGATAGAGAGCAGCAGTAGATGCGGTATCATCTGGGAGGAGCCAGGTCTCAGTTAGAGCAAGAAGATGTAGAGCATTAGAGATAAAGAGATCAGGAGTAAAAGCACGTTTATTAGAGACAGAGTGTGCGTTCCACAAGGCACATGAGAAAGGGAGACTGGAAGGGGAAAGGAAAGGGATATGAATTAGATGAGTCTTTAAATGTTTTCTGAATGTCTTGGGGTCAGTGATGTTCCTGAGCTGGTCTGGTATCCTGTTCCATATGGATGGTACATATAGTTGAAAAGTTCTTTTACATGCTTGCTGGTTGAATTTGGTTCTGATGTGGGGGATTAATGTCACCAGAGGACAGAAGGAGAAGGAGAAGAAAAGTGCGAGGGAGAGAGGAGACAGCCCTTCAGAAATGGGGGTGAGGTGGTTTTAGAGAGAAAGAAGAGGGATGAATGAAAGGAAGGAGAAGGTGAAGCTCAAGAACTAAGGAAAGGGCAGAGGATAAGATGGGGAGGAAATAGGAAGGCTGGAGAGTGGGTGAGAAAGAGAGAGGATATTAGTTTGGTGGAGTGAGGGAAGAAGGTTAGGGAGGATCAGAAAAAGGAGCAAAGAATGATGTGGATCCATAGGAAATAGCAGGGAGGGCAAGTAAAGTTAGAAGAAGAAGAGGGATAATAGGTAGTAAGGAAATAAATGAAATAAAGTAGAATAAATAAAATAGAATAAGATACAGATAAGTAAAAGTCTTAAAAGACACTGAAATTATCAGATAGGGAAACTTATTAGCAGAGGAAATAATCAAATAACAGTGAGCGAAACAGTAGGTAAGCAAGCCTTATCTTTTGCAGACTATGGGACTTGTTTACAAAGCCGCGGTAGCGATTCGCGATCGTTATCGGAGCCGCGGCCCCATTGAAATCAATGGGGCCGCGGCTCCGATAATGATCGCGAACCGCTACCGCAGCTTTGTAAACAAGCCCCTATATGTCTATAAAGTATAAAATATTGAAATATTAGAGACATCAGACATGGATCGATTGAAGTCATGTGAGCATCCTCAGTGCAATAGGAATAAGGGTCCCCAGCCCAGAATGACTGAGCTGCAATAAAGGAACCAGAAAGTATGACCAGGCAACATCAAATAAACTACATTTTAGGACTTTTTATAGCAGGTAATGTGAGAAATTAAAGTAATTGCAACTTTCAAGGAGGGCGGGGGTGGGGGGGGTAGTAACATAGTATATGAAGGCAGATAAAGACCATCATGGTCGATCTGGTCTGCCCAGCAAGGTGGCAAGAGTAGATGCACCTGCTGCACCGTGTAGGTCACCCCTCCCCATGCCCTTGTTTAGGGGTGTACCTACCGCTCTGTGCAGGTCACCCCTATTTGTTGAGATAGCAGAGACAGTTAAGGTTATTTTGATTTTATCCTGTTGCTATAAAGGGATCCACTTTATCAGTCCCATGCCATTTTGAATTCTGTCACTGAATTTGCCCCCATTACTTCCACCACCCTTTCAGTGAAAAAGTATTTCCTGACATTGCCTTTCAGTTTACACCTTTGCAGCTTCATGTTATGTCCTCTACTTTTGCAGCTTACCTGTCTTTGAAAAAGGTTTGTTTGTTCATTAATACGCTTTAAGTATTTGAAGGTCTGTACCATAGCTCCCCTGTCCCTCCTCTCCTCTTAGAGTATACATATTTAGGTCTTCAAGTCTTTTCTCATATGTCTTCTGGCGCAGGCATCAAATCATTTTGGTCACCTTCCTCTGAACCATTTCCAGTCTTTTTTTTTATCTTTGCGAGATATGGTATCCAAAACCGAACACAATATTCCAAGTGAGGCCTTACCAGTGACTTTTACAGTGGCATTAGTACCTCTTCCTTTTGGCTGGTAATTTCTCTCTGTAGGCAACCTAGCATCCTTCTGGCTTTGATCACCACTTTGTCACACTGTTTTGCCAACTTGGGATTCTCAGAAACAATCACTTCGAGGTCCTTCTCCTAGTCCGGGCACACCAACCTTTAGCTCCCTATCGCATACAATTCACTTGGATTTCTGCATCCCAAGTGCATGACACTGCACTTCTTCACATTAAATCTTAACTGCCGAGCATTAGACCATTCTTCCAGCTTTTGTAGATCTTTCCTTATGTTATCCTGTCACTCGGGAGGGGGGGGGGGGAGGGAGAGTCCACTCTGTTGCAAATTTTTATGTCATCTGTTAAAAGACAGACTTTTCCATTCAGTCCTTCAGCAATATCACTCTCAAATACATTAAACAGTACCAGTCCCAGGACTGATACCTGGGGCACACCACTAATCACCTTCTTTTCATCTGAGTGAGTTTAATTTTATTTATTTATTTATTTAACTTTTTTTTTATACTGCTTTATCCTTCAATCAAAGTGGCTTACATAAGAACTCAACAGTATACATAGAACATTTAACTGTTGTATGAAGGAAATCTTAACCATTATACAATATAGCTCAAATGGGGGGGGGGGGGGGGAACCAATAACAAGTTAACATTTGTATAGGGTTATATATTTGACCAAACTAGGTACAGATCAAGTTTGTGGCTTTGAGAAGAGGTTGTTGGCTCATGGCCTGGGGTCAATAGGTGGTAAATGGATATTTCATTGGTCGAAAGGTTAGGGAACGTGCCCAAGGTGGTCTGTGTACAGTAGTGTTTTGAGCTTCTTCCTGAAGTATTTGATATCCATAATTGCATACCTGTTATCTGGAAGTGAGTTCCATACTGATGGGGCATAGAGTGAGAATGCTCTTGCAGATGTGGATTGTTTGATTTTCTGAAACTCATGAGGTGTGTGATGATCATGGTCATGTTGATTTGTCTCCTGAGTCAGATGCTTGCATCTCTTGTTATGAGGTCTTGTAAGGTGCCGGTTGTTAATTGGTGGATAATTTTGAAGATGGTTAAGGTTGCCTTGAATCTGATGCGGACTTGTATTGGGAGCCAATACAAGTGATTTACCATCACCTTCTAACTTCTGTCAGTCAACCAATTTCTGATCCAGTTCACCACCTTGGGACCCATCCCCAGGCTGTTCAGTTTATTGATAAGCCTCCTATGAAGAACAGTATCAAAGGCTTTGCTGAAATCTAGGTAGATCACATCCAATGCATGCCCTTGATCTAGTTCTCTGGTCACCCAGTCAAAGAACTCAATCAGATTTGTTTGGCATGAACGTCCTTTGGTAAAACCATGTTGCCTCAGATCATGCAACTTATTGGTTTTGAGAAAGTCCACTATTCTCTCTTTCAGGAGCACCTTCATTACTTTTCCCACCAACGGGATAAGGCTTACTAGCCTGTAGTTTGCCATTTCTTCCCTATTACCACTTTTGTAAAGAGGTACTGCATCAGCCCTTCTCCAGTCCTGTGGAATTTCTCCTGCCTCCAAGGATCTATTAAAAACATCCTTTAAAAGACCTGCCAGAACCGCTGTGAGCTCTTTCAGTATTCTGGGATGTATCCCATCTGGTCCCATGGCCTTGTTCACTTTCAGTTTTGCAAGCTGTTGAAGCACATCATCTTCTGTGAATGGTGTGGTATCTACATCATTCCCATTTGTATATTTGTCAATCACAGGTGGTCCTTCTCCAGAATTTTCTTTAGTAAAAACAGAACAGAAGTATTTGTTTAGCATTTTCGCTTTTTCAATGTCACTTTCCACGAATCCATTCTCGGCACTTTTGAATGTTGCAATTCCACCTCTGATCTTCTGCTTCTCCCGAATATACTTGAAAAAAGTTTTGTCGTCACACTTTAGATCTTAAGCCATCTTCTGCCTTCGATTTTGCTATCCTTATTTCTCTTTTTGTCTCTTTTAGCTTTATTCTGTATTCTTTTCTGTGTTCCTGTTTGCGAATTTCTGAATTTTGTGAAAGCTGTGTTTTTTGCCTTTATTTGTGTAGCCACTTCTTTGGAGAACCAAATAGGTTTCCTTTTCCTCTTGCTTTTATTTACTTTCCTTACATGTGTATCTGTTGCCCCTTTTATTGCCCACTGCAGTTCCACTTTCCTTACCTCCTCCCACCCTGCCAACTCCTCCTTCAGGCACTTGACTATTTTACTGAAGTTAGCGTTTTTGAAGTCTAGGACTTTGAGCTTGCTGTGATTCGACTCTGTCTTGGCTTTTATCTCAAACCATACTGTTTGATGATCGCTGCTGCTCCCATGGGCACGCACCCAGGCATTTTACATGCTATCTCCGTTGTTGAGTACTAAATCCAGCATCAAACTTTCCCTAGTCGGTTCCATCACCATTTGTCTAAACAATGCATCTTGGAAGGCGTCCACAATTTTTTTACTTCTTTCCAGATTTGCAGAAGGAATACTTCATCCAAAGCGGGTAGATTAAAATCACCCAATATGATCACTTCCCCTTTCATGGCTATCTTGTAATATCAATAATCAATTCTGTATCAATTTCTTCTGTTTGAATTGGAGGCCTGTAGACTACACCAGTATGGATGATAGTACCATCTCCTCTTTCCAACACAATCCACAGTGCTTCTTCTTTTCCCCATGTCTGCTGCATTTCAGCAGCTTTAATATTGCTTTTGACATGCTACTACTACTACTACTACTGAGTATTTATAAAGCGCTACCAGACGCACACAGCGCTGTACAGAAAAAAGGAAAAAATAGACAGTCCCTGCCCAAAAGAGCTTACAATCTAAAAAGACAAACAAAGACGGTGAAGGACGAGGAAAGAACAAAGGCTAAGGAAGGATAACAGGAGAAACAAGACAAGGGAACTAGGTGAGAACAAGGGAAAAGAAAAGGAACAGGTGAAAACAAGACACGGGAAGAGGAGGAGAACAGGTAAGTCATGAACCAAAGGCAGAAGCAAAGAGGTGAGCTTTCAACCTGGATTTGAAGAGGGTCAGAGAAGATGCCTGACGTATAGACAGAGGAAGTCTATTCCAGACGTAGGGTGCTGAAATGTGAAAAGAGTGAAGCCTGGAGTTAGCAACAGAGGAGAAAGGAATAGCAAGAAGCAGTTGGCTAGAAGAGCGGAGTTCATGAGGGGGGATATAAGGAGAAATGAGAGAAGAAAGATAAAGAGGAGCTGCAGAATGAATGCATTTATAGGTCAGTAGGAGAAGTTTGAACTGGATGCGGAAACGGATAGGGAGCCAGTGAAGAGACCTGAGGAGAGGAGTGATATGGGAAAAACGAGGTTGGCTGAAGATCAAACAAGCAGCAGAATGCCGAATAGACTGAAGGGGTGAAAGACGACTCAGTGGAAGACCAGCAAGGAGCAGGTTACAGTAATCAAGGTGAGAGGTGATAAGTCAATGGATGAGCGTTTTAGTAGTATGTTCTGAAAGAAAAGGGCGGATTTTGCCAATATTAAAGAGAAAGAAGCAGCAGGTCTTGGCGACAACATGAATATGTGTGGAGAATGAGAGCGAAGAGTCAAAAATAACCCCTAAATTGCAAGCTGGGGGAACAGGATAGAGAACAGAGCCATTCACAGAGACTGAAAAAGGAGGAAGAGGAAGGGAAATTTTAGGGGAAAAGATGAGAAGTTCGGTCTTGGCCATGTTCAATTTCAAGTGGCGATGGAATATCCAATCAGCAATAGCAGAAAGGCAATTAGAGATCCGGGTCTGGATTGAAGAAGAGAGATCAGGAGTAGAGAGGTAGATCTGGGAATCATCAGCACAGAGATGGTACTGAAAACCATGGGAGGAGATGAGTGCACCAAGGGACTGGGTATAGAGAGAGAAGAGGAGCGGACCCAAGACAGAACCCTGAGGTAAACCAACAGGGAGCGGAGTAGCAGAGGAGGAGGAGCCACCAGAATGCACACTGAATGAGCAATGGGAGAGATAGGAGGAGAACCAGGAAAGAATAGAGTCCCTAAAGCCAAGCGAGAACAAAGTGTCAAGGAGAAGATCATGATCAACAGTGTCAAAAGCAGCAGAGAGGTCAAGAAGAATAAGGACCGAGTAAAGGCCTTTAGATTTTGCCAGGAATAAGTCACTCGAGACTTTGACAAGGGCCATTTCAGTAAAGGACGAAAGCCGGGCTGTAAGGGATCCAGGAGGGCATGAGAGGAAAGAAAGTCAAGGCAGCAGTGGTGAGCCGCATGCTCTAACAGTTTAGAAATAAAGGGAAGGAGGGAGATGGGACGATAATTAGAAGGACAGGAGGGATCAAGTGAGTGTTTCTTAAGGAGAGGTGTGACCACTGCATGCTTGAAGTCAACAGGGACAATAGCATTGGAGAGCGAGAGGTTGAGGATATGAGAGATGGAGGGGACAAGAGTAGCAGAGATGGGTGAGAGGAGACGGGTGGGGATAGGATCAGAGAAGCAGGTTGTAAGTTTGGAGGACGAGAGAAGGTGAGCAGTTTCCTCCTCAGAAATCGAAGGAAAGGAAGAGAGGGTAGGATGGGAAGGGGGGGGGGAGTGGAAGAGAGAAAGGGGAGGAGGGGAATTAGCAGACTTAGTGGGGAATTGGAGGATGATCTTGTGGATTTTATCATGGAAATAATCAGCTAGGGTTTGGGCAGGAAGGGAGGGAGGGACTAGAGGTGGAGGCACTTTAAGGAGAGAGTTGAGAGCAGTGAAGAGACAGTGAGGATCAGAGGCAAGAGAATTAGTACGGTGGACATAAAAGTCCTGTATGCGAGGTACATATAAGGCTACTTCTTTTCTGCCTTCTCTATCTCTCCTAAAGAAATTATAGCCAGCTATGGCTATATCTCATTCATGTGACTCGTTAAACCATATTTCTGTAATGGCCACAATGTCCAAGTCCATTTCCACCATTAGGGATTTCAGGTCAGGAACTTTGTTGGCTAGACTTCGAGCATTTGTGCTAATTGCTTTCCAGCATTTGTTGACTGGCTTGCCTGTATTTTGCATGGATTTTGTTCTACATGCTTCTTCCCACTTGCCATTAATGTGTGGCAATGGGTGTGGGTTAATGTGTGGGTTAATAGTGTCGCTGTTTCCAATGTTATTATGTTTCTGCTGGGGGTGATGTCCTGAACTTGTTCATCTCCATCCATCTCCCCGTTTCCCTAGTTTAAATGTCTGTCCACATAATTCCTGAATTTTTCACTTAAAATCATTTTCCCTGCGACAGAGAGATGCAGTTCATCACAGAGTATAGCCTCTTGTTGTTCCATCTATTTCCCTACTCGCCTATATTTCTAAATCCTTCTTGTTTGCACCAGGTTTGGAGCCATGTACTAAAGTTGTTTATGCGATGCAGCCTTTCTGCCCCCTTACCAAGAACAGGTAGAATTTCTGAGAATGCTACAGTGTTTACAATGGGTTTGAGTTTCTCTCCCAGAATCTGAAAGTCCCTTTGGATCATACAGGCAGTTTCTAGCCAGGTCATTTGTACTCAAGTGGACGATAACATCAATTTTTGAGTTCTCACGTTCTGCATTAACTACAAAATACAATTTGGCTCGTATTCCTGATGGCTGAAGAGCCTGGGAGGCATTTGACCATCTTCTGTTCTTTGAACTTTGTTCCCAAGTTGGTGCCTCTGATGATGGCATCTCCAAGTAGTAGTAGTTTCCTCTTTTGTGCTTTTTTCTTCATATTTGGTACGTTATCAGTAGATTCGGCATTAACCTTCTCATTTAAGGGCACTTTAGTTTCAATTAATTGGGCACTCTCATTTTTCAAGGCAGAGAAGGCATTATGCAGGTATATTCTTGATGGCGAGGGTGTCTCCGTGTTACAGGTCGCAGCCTACCAGAGCACACTGTGATCCATTTGTTCCTGGACTGTTTGATTCTTTGTAAGAGCGGTGGCAGATTTTTTCAATTTGTACTCTAGAGGAAGTATGTTTAATTGCAACTGATTCTTCCCTTAATAGAATTAATGCATAGCAGATAACTTGAGACATACAGTATAGGGCAAGCTCTTAGGCGCCAAATGATTCTTCTTAGAATGAAAGCACCACAGCTATTGCGTTGAATACAAGACATGCTGATTAAGACTGTGATAAAGCAGTGCTAAGACAAGAAGAAAAGGGGGAAAGGTGGGTGTTACACCTAATTGGAAGACAGATGTCAATCTATATGATGAGTATATAGGCAATGCAACCCTCGGGTGGGTGGGGTGAGGGGTAGGGTGGGCGGGAATTTAAATACCCCTGGCCAGTAGACCTTATATGACTAAGGGCACACTCAGATGTCTGATTTACAAAGGTTATGCAAGGAAGGTAGGCAAGCTAAATAATCCTAAACTTACAATCAAAAGTTGGGTTGTTTGCCACTAGACTGTAGATCAAGGTGGCTGGGAACAGAGAAAACTGGGACAGAGACAGAAAGATAGGGAGAGGAAGGTTACACAAGGTTATACAATTTACTGCCGTATAAGCTACAGAGTCCTAGTAACAACATTTAAGTTAATAAATAACCTAGCACCATCGTTCCTTAACACTCTAATCAACAAAAACACCAAATCACAATCAAAGGAGTAAAAACAGAAATAAAATCAAGATTCCAAAAGACTTTAGAAAAGCTAAAAAATTTACTAACAATAAGGCTTTTTCACATTCTGCCCCGACCCTCTGGAATGACCTACCAGAAGACATCAGACAGTTAACTGACATTAGGTTATTTCGTAAAAAACTAAAAACACACTTATTCATGACACACTATGGCTCACAAATAAAAATTGACACACAAGCAGACAAGAACACACCCCACCCTCTAACAATACAAACGGAAATGCTAAAAGTATAACCAAGCATTAAAACCTAGGTTAGCAATGCTCTGCACTGCTCCAGGAGGAGCTGGGACACCCACCTGAGCCGAAGCAACAGCGGAGAGGAGTCTACCCTGCCTCGGGAGACCAGCAGCTGAAAGAGCACACCAGCAGAAGGCAATCGGCCTCACAAAAGAGCTTCCTGCAGAATCGGATTGCTGGCTCCACCCCCTTGAAGCACATCACCGATCAGCTGTGCCCAATCGGGGCTGCACTCTCCTCTTTAAAAAGAGAGCGCTACAGGAGCAGGATCTCTATTGCTCTACACTGCTCCAGGAGGAGCTGGGACACCCACCTGAGCCGAAGCAACAGCGGAGAGGAGTCTACCCTGCCTCAGGAGACCAGCAGCTGAAAGAGCACACCAGCAGAAGGCAATCGGCCTCACAAAAGAGCTTCCTGCAGAATCGGATTGCTGGCTCCACCCCCTTGAAGCACATCACCGATCAGCTGTGCCCAATCGGGGCTGCACTCTCCTCTTTAAAAAGAGAGCGCTACAGGAGCAGGATCTCTATTGCTCTGCACTGCTCCAGGAGGAGCTGGGACACCCACCTGAGCCGAAGCAACACAAATACGACCAATCCTTAAGAACAGCAAACTAGATAAAACTTCCCCTGCATCATATAGACCCATCTCTAGCATACCATTCTTGGCTAAAATAATTGAAAAAGTGGTTCAATTACAGACACAGGATTTTCTAGACTCATCTCACCCTCTTGATTAACAACAGTATGGCTTTCGGCCCCGCCATGGAGTTGAAACACTCCTTACAGTATTAATAGATGCGCTCCTAAGAGGGATCGACAATCATAAACAGGCCTTTATTCTACTTTTCATTGATATATCAGCTGCGTTCGATAGCGTACACCACACAATAATGCTCAATAACTTGAAACAAATAGGCTTAAACTCCACAGTACATAATTGGTTCTCATCCTATCTAAATAATAGAACGCAAAACGTAAGAATTGAGAACCAAAACTCAACTACATATAAACAAGAAATTGGATTACCACAAGGTTCAGTGTTGTCAGCCCTGCTTTTCAATATTTACATAAAGCCAGTCTGTGACATTTTCCAAACTTTTGGAGTAAAATATCATCTATACGCAGATGATATTATGCTGTATATTCCATTTACGATACCCAACCTACCGCTCCAACTCCTATCGGACTGTTATAATGAAATTACAACCTGGCTAAAAGCACAAAACCTCCACATAAATCACACTAAAACTGAAGTTCTAATAGTGACCAAAAACAAATCCTACATCCCCCAACACATATAAGACTTCAAAACCAAGAAATTAAAATAAAAAAGGAAATAAGATAGCTAGGCGTTATACTTGATACACACCTTACGCTGGAAACACACATCAGCAATACCATAAAGAAAATTTATTTCAAACTCAAAACCCTCAAACAACTTCGTCCTCTAGTATTTACACAAGACTTTATCAACATAATTCAGGCCACCATAACTCCACATTTTGACTTTGCCAATCTAATTCTAATAGGCATATCAAAACAAAACATCAAACGAATGCAATTAGCTCAAAACGCAGCGGCTAGAATTATACTGAAAGTTAACTCACTCCAACACATATCACCCATACTAGCCTCCCTCCATTGGCTACCAATTCAAAGTAGAATAATCTACAAAACAATAATAACTTCATTCAAAGCCTTATATGATATGGCCCCGACTACGCTATGCAACCTAATACACAAAGAACCATCTAAGCCTACACACAGAAAAGGACAACTAAACAAATTAAGGATTCCGAGAGAGTATACAAGAGCCCATAAATCAACAAACAACAGAGCATTTTCTCACGTTGCCCCAACTATCTGGAATTCCCTTCCAGAGGAGCTACGAACACTAACGGAGATCATGGAACTCCGCAAAAAACTGAAAACTTATCTGTTCACCAAACACTATAACATAGAAAACCAATCACCTACTTTAGACAAAGGCTAAACGGGTATCTGTCTGCCTTAAACAAAATCCCTTCAACCCACACACATAGCACACATCCTTGAGGATCCCACATCTTTTGTCTTCTCACTTCCATGTATATTTACATATATATATTTGTATATAGTTTATGCTGTTCTGTATTATTTCACATTGTTAAGACTATTATATGATGTTACCATGTACATATATTCTGTTATATTATGATGTTCTCTGTAAAACAAACTTGCTTTGTTAATTGTTGTTCACTGTGAACCGCAACTGAACTTTGGAAGATGCGATATATAAATGTGTATAAAAAAAAAAAAAAAAAAAAATTAACCCAACATTTCCCACTGTATACAGAACATTAGATTGTATTTCCATTTCGTAATGTATATGTACAGATTATAAATCAAGCATTCTAACCTAGACCAGTGATACACCAACCAAATTCTTCCCACTGTATATAGTTGTAAGAATATCAGAATGTCAGATTGTTACTACATTCTGTAATGTATATAGTTATATGAATACAGAATGTTGGATTGTTGCTACCTTCTGTAATGTATATAGTTCTCTATGTTCCCTGTAAAAAGTTTACAAATGTTCTATGTAATGTGAATAGGTATTATTTCCTGTTGTACCATTCGCACCTTTGTTCTTTGTAAACCGCACTTGATCCATGGGAAAATGCAGAATAGAAGTATTTAATAAATAATAAATAAGGTATCCTCTAGACTGCACAGGTTCCCTATTTTTTCTGTTGCTTGTGCTCATGAGGTAGTGGGTAAACTGCAGGCTGTTCGTAGTAGTTGTGCACAGCTGTTGTGCAGTCCAGTATTACCCAATCGACTAATAAAGTACCCAGCCTTGATCATCTATGTAAGACATAGATGGATAGGAGGTTGTGGTTACCGGCACTCAGAGGCCTCACTAAGGGCCAAGCCTAAGAGCTGCCTGGTTAGAGGAGCGGGGGGAGGAGTTCACCTCCCTGCTCTTTGCTGCGGCTGAAGGCACCTATTTATCAAAGGCAACATAGGCAGCTATTTATTTAAAGTCTCTTCTATTTGCCTTTATATAATAGTCTCCTACACAGACCTCCAGTAGTGCATAAATTCTCTCATAGAAATGTACACCTGCTCTGAAGAAGATGTGAAATCTATGAATCTACATGCATATTTTATAAATTCTCCAGGACCAAGCAGGAAGTCAGTCCTCACATATGGGTGACGTCGGCGCCGACGGAGCCCTCGCGGAGCAATTTCCCCAGCTTTCAAAGAAAGCCTTTGGGAATTGCAGCGCGCGTGCGCGGTCCCCTTCTCGCCCAAGGGTGCCATCTTGCTCAGTCTTCTTTTTTCCGCGGAGCCCTACAGACGCTGTTTGTGATCGCCGCTGAAAAAGTTGATTTTATTTGTTTTTCTTTTCTTGGTTCAACGCCGGATCCTTTTCCCGCCCGGACCCGATACACCGGTATCGAGTCCGTTCGTGATTTTTTCGGTTTTTGTCCTTCGTGACTAGCGTTCGCGCCATTTTTTCTTTTTTCACTGGCAGCCCTGTCTTTTGACCTCACAAGGGCCCTTTTTCCCCCGATGGCTGCCAGCAGGTTTAAAAAGTGTGATTGGTGTAAGAAACTTATGTCTCTTACCGACACACACGACTGCTGCCTCCGCTGCCTTGGACCTGATCATGACCCGATGATCTGTGGTCCATGTGGCAAGATGTCCTCTAAAGCGTTGAGGAGTCGGCAGCAACAAAAAGAAAGAATCTTCTCTGACTCCGCGTCCGGCCGGGCCCGGACCTCATCAGAGGCTTCGACGTCCCGGAACTCCGGTCCTGAGCATTGTCGGAGTTCCTCTGAGCAGGGGTCTCCTGCCCGGGAACATCATCGGAAGAAGAAACCCACGAGGGCGTCGTCGGTGGACGCTCCTGGTTCCTCGAGGGCCAGGTCGCATAGCCCCGATAGCCGTCCCGGGTCCTCGGAGTCGGAGAGGCCTTCGAAACATCCTCGTCTCGAGATGGAGTCTCCTAGACACGTGAGTACTGTAGTCCTCGTGGACTCACCTCCGAAGGAGCCGACGTCGGGCCCGACGCCGTCGGGACCCGAGTTGGGGGCTGCTGGGTCTCCTGAGCTCGGACTCAGGTTGACGGCCTTGGAGAGCAGTTTGGCTGCCTTCATGGACCAGCAGCGGGCATTGATCGCTGGCCTCGCCGGTGCATCTGCCCCGGCCACCGGGACGTCGACGTCCAAGTTGACCCCGGAGACCGAGCCGATCCTCGAGTCCATGCGAGCTCGAGTCAATCCTCGGTCGCGGTCTCCCTCGGCGTCCCGTTCGGGACCGAGGTCGTCGATGCTGACACCCTCGGCGTCGGGGCAGAGGGCATCGGTGCCCGCCCAACCGGAGCCGCTCGATTCCTCCTCCGAGGGGTCAGCCTGGGAAACGGAGGACGAAGAGTCCCCTGGTACTTTTCAGACTCGGTGCGTCCCCTCAGACTCGCCCGAGTCCGAACCTCGGAGACGGTCCCCCCCCGGAGGACACCCTGTTCTCGGACTTCGTATGGGATATGGCCAAGGCCTTGGCATTCCCCGCGGATCCCGAGGAGGAGCCTCGAGCCGAAGAGCTCGATGCCCTCCAGTATGACTCTCCCCCAAAGGAGGCCTTCACTGTACCGGTTCCTCCGATGCTGGAGCGACTTCTCTTCCACATGTGGGAGAGCCCGGCCTCGGTGCCAGTGTTAAGCAAGCGGGTCGATTCCATTTATCGAGTCCGCAAGAGCCACGGGTTCCAAAAGGCACAACTACTGCACCATTCCATGGTGGTGGAATCGGCCATGCATCGACTCAAGAGTCAGAAGATGCACTCCTCGGTGCCTCCCAGCTGGGAGGCCCGGAACCTGGATGCCCTCGGTAGGAAGTGCTTCCAGGGCTCTATGCTTGCTTGTCGAGTCCAGACCTACCAGCTCTATATGGGCATGTATCTCCGGGACCTGGCAAAAGAAATTGCCGGGTTCTCTGCTGGTCTCTCCGAGGAACCTTTGCAGAGGTTCCTGGCCTTGTCCACTGGCATTCGAGAGTGCTCGAAGTTTATCTCTCGGGCAGCCTACGATGGCTTCGAAGCATCGGCTCGAGTAGCCGGAGCTGGCATCGGTGCCCACCGACAGGCTTGGCTTCAGTCATCCGACCTTGAGACATGGGTACAGGACAAGTTGGTCGATGTCCCCTGCAGAGGTGAAAACCTCTTTGGCAACCCCATGACTGAAAAGGCTGCACAGATCGAGACAGAGACTCTGACCAGGATTCGGCTGTCCAGAAAAACCTCTGCCCCTTCGCAGAAGAAGAAGGGCTCGGGGAAAAAGCCCTTTTACCCGAGGAAGGCGGCTGCCTATAAACACTACCCTCATTATCAGGCTTCAGCAGCTCCCCAACAGGGTCAGCAGGCCAAGGGACGGGGTAATGGGTCCCGTAGGCAGCAGGCCCCCAAGCCCACAACACCGGCCCCTGCTCAGCAGGGTGGGGGGTTTTGACTCCATCAGCATAGCCTCTTCCCCTCCGCTGGTTTCTCTCAGCACAGGAGGCCGGCTGGTCCACTTTGCCCACAGGTGGTCAGCCATCACATCAGATACCTGGGTGCTTCATATCGTTCAAAAAGGCTATCTTCTTCACTTTCACCAGGTACCTCCCTCCTACTTTCCAGGGGAGCCTCCAAGACTCCCTCTGCACAGGGACTTACTCCTTCAGGAGTTAGCAAGTCTTCTTCAGGAACAAGCTGTGGAACCGGTGCCCCACCACCTGAGAGGTCAAGGCTTTTATTCCAGGTACTTTCTGATACCAAAACGAACAGGAGGCCTCAGACCCATCCTGGACTTGCGAAACCTCAACAAGTTCCTGGCCAGGGAAAAGTTCAAGATGCTTACCCTTGGAATCCTGCTGCCCTACCTCCAGCAGGGAGACTGGCTATGCTCTTTAGATCTAAAGGATGCCTATACTCACATCCTTATTCATCCAGACCACAGACAATATCTCAGGTTTGTTGTGGGAGGAGATCATTACCAGTACAGAGTCCTGCCCTTTGGCCTATCCTCCACCCCCAGGGTGTTCACCAAATGCCTAGCAGTGGTGGCGGCATATCTAAGACTTCAAGGCCTCTTTGTATTTCCATACCTGGACGACTGGCTCATCAGGGTCCAGTCTTCCCAGGAAGCCACTCAGGCCACTCATCGCACTGTGACTCTGCTCCAGCACTTGGGCTTTGTCATAAACTTCGCAAAGTCTACTTTGCTCCCCTCTCAAAATATCGAATTCATCGGCGCAAGGTTGAACACACTTCAGGCGCGGGCCTTCCTGCCTCTAGACAGGGCACACAGGCTCATGGATCTAGCCAGCCACTTTCGCAGCAATTCCCTGGTCTCTGCCAGGCAATTTCTGAAACTGCTCGGCCATATGGCTTCCACGGTCCATGTAACCTCCAATGCCCGCCTGAACATGCGACCTGCTCAATGGTGCCTTCGCACTCAATGGCATCAGGCCACGGGGAGCCTGCCGGACTCAGTACAGGTATCCGACCTACTGGTCTCTTCTCTGCGGTGGTGGCTTCATCTGCCAAACCTGGTGCTGGAAGTGGATTTTCAATCTCCTCCGCCTTCTCGGGTGCTGACAACCGATGCTTCTCTCCTAGGTTGGGGAGCACATTGCCAAGGGACATGTACTCAAGGCCTCTGGACTCCTTGGGAGTCTTCTCAGCAGATAAACTTCCTAGAGCTCAGAGCCATCCGCCTAGCTCTGAGAGCCTTCTCCCACCTCACTTCTCACCAGTCTGTGCTGGTCCAGACGGACAATCAAGTTGCAATGTTCTATGTGAACAAACAAGGAGGTACAGGCTCCTTCCTTCTCTGTCAGGAGGCACAGAGACTGTGCTCTTGGGCCGTCCTTCACGGCATCCTGCTCAAAGCTGTCTATCTCCCAGGTCAAGAAAATTGCCTGGCAGACAGGCTGAGCAGGATCCTCCAACCTCACGAGTGGAGATTGGATCCGTTGGTGGTTCAGCAGATCTTTCTCAAGTGGGGCCTCCCCACCATGGATCTATTTGCCAGTCCCCTGAACCGGCAGCTTCACAGATTCTGCTCTCGACAACCGCATCCTCTCAGAGTGGCGGCGGATGCTTTCCTGATTCCATGGTCCTCTTGTATGCCTTTCCTCCCATGCCACTGGTGTCTCGGACGCTCTTCAAAGTTCTCAGAGACAGAGCCTCGATGATCCTTGTAGCTCCCCGGTGGCCGAGACAACCCTGGTTCCCGCTTCTAATGCAGCTGGCGGTGGACACTCCTCTTCCTCTGGGGTTTCAACCCGATCTCCTGTCACAGGATCAGGGGACTCTCCTACACCCCAACCTCCGGTCCCTTCATCTGATGGCCTGGCTGCTGAAAGGGTAGTCCTCGCTCCCTTCCTGCTGCCTCGTGAGGTGGAAGAGGTCGTCTTGGCCTCCAGGCGGCCCTCTACCCGGAAGTCCTACGCTCTTAAGTGGTGTAGGTTCTCTGCATGGTGTGCTCAGCAGTCTGAGAATCCCTTCTCCTGCTTGGTGGCAGTGGTCTTGCAATATTTGCTTTACCTCTCCAATCTGGGCTTTAAGTCCAACTCTGTCAGAGTCCACCTCAGTGCTCTCTCTGCGCATCACGCACCGGTGGATGGCAGGCCTCTTTCCAATCACCCTTTGGTGGCTCGTTTTCTCAGAGGCCTCCTTCTCCTTAAGCCTCCTTTGCGCCCACCAGCCCCTGAATGGGATCTGAATGTGGTCTTGCAGCGGATTACCTGTCCGTCCTTTGAACCTATGGCTACCTGCCCTCTCCGTTTTCTCTCCTGGAAAACCTTGTTTCTGGTAGCTCTTACCTCTGCTAGGCGCGTTAGTGAACTGCAGGCCCTAGTGTCTGATCCTCCTTACACTAGGTTCTACAGGAATAGGGTAGTCTTACGGACTCACCCTAAGTTTCTTCCTAAAGTGGTTTCTCCTTTTCATCTCAACCAGGAGGTGGTTCTTCCATCCTTCTTTCCCAGGCCGCACTCCAGCCGGGCTGAGATGGTCCTGCATACCCTTGACTGTAGGAGGGCCTTGTCCTTCTACCTTGACCGTACGCGGGAGCATAGGAGGGCTGTTCAGCTCTTCGTTTCTTTTGACCCCAATAAGTTGGGGCTACCTGTCTCCAAGCGTACTTTGTCCATATGGGTTGCTGACTGTATCGCTTGGGCTTATGGGGCAGCCGGCCTCTCGTTGGAGGGTCGTGTCACGGCTCACCGTGTTAGGGCGAAGGCTGCGTCAGTGGCTCATCTCCGCTCTGTTCCGTTGGCAGACATCTGCTGGGCCGCTACTTGGTCTTCAAGCCAGACGTTTGCGGCCCATTACTGCCTGGAGAGGGAGTCCCGCAGGGACAGTGCTTTCGGTCAGGCAGTCCTCCATAATCTCTTTGAGGTTTAGGCAACTCCTACCCTCTGGCCCTGATGTTGGGCTACCGGTCGGGGGCGTTTTCAGAGAAGATTCCTTCCTTCTGTGCTACTGAGCTAGAGGGAGCTCATTTTTCCGCTTGAGGTCTCCGGTAGCCTTAAGCTAGGGAGTCCCATATGTGAGGACTGACTTCCTGCTTGGTCCTGGAGAAAGAGTAGTTACTCACCTGTAACAGGTGTTCTCCAGGAGCAGCAGGAATCAGTCCTCACAACCCTCCCTCCTCCCCTTGGAGTTGTAGTCCTATCATTTCGTTTTTGCTAAATTTTTTGCTGTCTTTTAGGTATGTCATCAGACTGAGCAAGATGGCACCCTTGGGCGGAAGGGGACCGCGCATGCGCGCTGCAATTCCCAAAGGCTTTCTTTGAAAGCTGGGGAAATTGCTCCGCGAGGTCTCCGTCGGCGCCGACGTCACCCATATGTGAGGACTGATTCCTGCTGCTCCTGGAGAACACCTGTTACAGGTGAGTAACTACTCTATACATGCGTACATCTCAACTACATCCAACCTAGACCTCCAAGACACCCATGCACAGATCACATAAAAAGAGGTATAGTCTTAGAGTATGCAATTTTATAAGAGCCATTTGCTATGTGAAAAAAATTTTTTTCACACAATTGCTTTATAAAATTACTCCCGAAATGCTTTGTAAACCTCTGCTAGTCTCTGTTGTAGCCTTTAACAGGCCAGCAGGTCTCAATTAGCATCTCTTAGGTTGTCTTTTATTGCCATAGACATAAGGTGAAATCCTGACTCATGCATGGATTAAGCACACAATAATGGAATAGCACAGGGTCCTGCAGTGAAAGGTTAAAAACATGGACAGAGCCTCAGTACTGGAACAGCAGGAGTGCTGTAGGGCAGAATTGTGTATTGCTTTCCATACTTAACTAGTAGGGACTGCTGCAGGTTAAGATTGAGCTATACTGAAAGAATTGTTCATAGATCTTAGTAATGGAATAACAGGGGATCTGTCAGTCAAAATTAAGGTGCCCTGGCAGAGTCAAGGGGGTGGAATTGGAATAGCAGGGGATGCTGCAAGTTGTGTCTTCACAAAGCTATTTAGGAAACAAATAAAGGAAGAACAAAAGCAATTAAAATGAATAGAATTTCTACAATGTGTTAATGATACCAATTGAAATGTGCTAGAAATAATCTCTGAACTTTACTGAATGGCTTTAAAGTTAAAGGGGGCAGTAAGGGAGTAGAGCCAGTCTTGCCATTCCACCAATCATTCCACAATACAAGTATGCCATAACATTGTTCCTCTCCAATATGCCTTTGTGGCATGTGTGATCTGCAGGTTTGGGCATGTTTCTGGTCATAAAAGTCTCTGTGATCTGAAGCATTCGTTCTGATCTGTGAAGAGGCTGGCCATAGATCTACGCACCAATCCAATGGAACTCTCTACCTCAAAACCTAACAAACATGAACAACCTGCTCACCTTACGGAATAGAATCAAAACATATCTATTCACGGAATATTTTCAAAATAAAATAGTACAGAATATATTCCCCACATAATTACAAAAGCAATTCATCTAAGCCCTCATACAACTATCTCACCACCAAGAAAACATTTATGAATGATTCTTATACAACACTCCCACCGCATCTGTAAATAAGACCGCTGAAGATTGATTCTAATTGTGTTACATGTTCACTTTCATCATACAATACCTGCACTGCAAATGTAAATAAGTTTAGACTATTAAGTTTAGTTATGTTTGCTGATATCACTTTTGTTCAGTGTAAACTCTTATGAGTTTGTTTAATGTTATATGTAAACTGCCTTGATTATGATGAAAAATCAATATATAAAACTCACAAATAAATAAATACATTTAGGACACAGAGCTGTAAAACTTGGAACTCATATCCTCTGTGACCAAACAGGAAATAAGTGCTCATGTATAGGGTGACATCGCCGATGGAGCCACGCAAGGAACACTCCCCAGCTTCCAAAGGAAGCTTTTGGGAGGTATAATGTCTGGTGCCACGGCACCATACTTTCCAGTCTTCTTTTTTCCGCAGAGCCCCTAGGACGTGTTCCTGCAGTGCGGAAAAAAGTTTTTATTTCTGGCCCTCATGACCAGGTTTTTTCTCTTATTTCTTTTCTGCTGTCATCGGTTAGCCATTTTTTCCTTTTTGGATTTTTTTGTGGGGGGTTTTCTACACTTTTGTATGGTTTTTCCCCCTTTGGGGTGGTTTCCTGCCCATGGCAGTTTTTTAGTTTGACTTTGCAGAGGCGGTGTTTTTCGGCATCTCTAAGCCAGCTAGTGTCTTTAAAAAATACACCAAGTGTGGCAAGACCATTTCTGCCACTGACTAACATAATTGGTGCTTGCAATGCCTTGGGCCTGATCATGAGCTGGCATCTGTGAGCTCTGCTTGCAGATGATATGCCAAGGACTGAGGGATCTGGAAAAGCAGGAGTACCTCTTCAGCTCATCTGATTCAGCATCCTCAGCCTTGACTCCCTCATCTATGCCTACCAAAATGTCCTGAGGCAGC
Source organism: Ichthyophis bannanicus (assembly GCA_033557465.1). Taxonomy (NCBI): domain Eukaryota; kingdom Metazoa; phylum Chordata; class Amphibia; order Gymnophiona; family Ichthyophiidae; genus Ichthyophis; species Ichthyophis bannanicus. Next base: position 139,385,252 of record CM066041.1, on the reverse strand, counting down.
CAAGGGAAAGAAGCAATGTGCTCATTTGGAGCAGAGAGACCCAAGTGGCGAGTGAAGGGACACTCCCTGCAGAGACCCCGTTGATGTTGAAGGGTGAGCACCAGGAGACGTTCCAGATGCATCGTTATCACAGCCCTTCTCGAAGTGATGCAGAGAGCGATGGTTGGGAGTGACTGGCCAAGCTTCCCCAGCAAGAAGACCTGACCCAATGGCGGAGTCCACTCCCAGTGCCCAGCAGGGCAGCCAGATGTCTCCCAATGCACCTGTCATTGTGGAGTCCCCACCCAAGGTATCGACGCCGATGGCTGCGGCTGTGGCATCGGTCCCTTGACAGGTGGCTGTTCTGGAGGAACGCCTTTGAGCCCTAGAAGCTCCCTTGGCGGTGGTGGGAGCCTTGCAGAATGCAGACTTCACAGCATGGAATGTGTCACCACACTCCTTCTGGCCTATCCTGGACATCCTTACCCTGCCCACTGACGTTGGGACATTGGGTGGGACATTGGAATCATCTCTGGTTGCCCGAGCCATCTCCCTCTGCAGTTTATGAGAGTCCGAGGCCCAGGGACATTACCATCGGCATGCCAGGCAACATGAGGGCCATTGGAATCCTCCATTGCTTCAGAAAAATCCAAGTTATCAATGTCCCTGTTTAATGTACATTAGCATGCTTAAGTTACAATGTAAACCACTTTGATTGAAATGATAAAACGGTATAAAAAATCCTGTTAAATAAATAAAATACTCTTTTAAAAAGTACAAAGACTAGGGGACCAGCCAGAAAGTTATTAAGTAGTTCTTTTAAAACAAATAAGAGACATATTTTTTCACTCTGTACATAATTAAGCTCTGGAATTCATTGCTGGAAGATATGATAACGCAGATAGTATAGCGAGGGTTAAAAAATAATTCCTGGGGAAAGGCCATAAGCCATTATTAAGAAAGACCTTGGTTCAAGCCCCTAGTGGCAGAAAGTCACTCTGCCATTTGTGACAATTACAGATGTTTGCCCAAATTCCAAATGACACTAGTGCAGCTGGCACACCTGTGTGTAGTCATGGGTGAAACAATGGACCGAGTGTTCTTGCGCCCCTCAAGCTAATCCCCCAAGGAGCAGATTTATTAGCAGTGCAGTGTAAGGAAAGCTGCCACTGATCCTTGTCATGCCCAGTGTTCTTTGCAAGCACTGTTTTACAGTCTCGTCACTTTGACACCTCTCACAGATTGCACCACGTTTAATAGAAATAGAATGTGATGGCTGGCACAATGTAATTAATTCCATATCAACTGACTTTTTCCTTCCTACTGCTCCCAAAGGTACAAGAGAAGGGGGGAAATGTTTTCTTGGAAAAATAATTTTGAATATTTTTTATTTTCAGTGAATGGTATTTTATAATGTATTTACCTTACCCTTAGGCTACATATTATTGAAATATATAGGTTCTACTTCATGGTGCTGTAATGTTAACCACTAGTGAGGAAAACAATAATTTAATTACAGAGGCCTGGTACAGTGTATAAATGTACATTATGTCCTTGGACGTTCTGTTGCTATTTAGTATCCATTCAACATGTCATTAAATGGAAGTGTTCTCATTAATATTAGCAGGTCACATTTACATGGTGTGAAGCAGCCAGGCACTGCAGTAGCAGACTTATTAACTTTGACAAAACAGATTGTTTCAGAATGTAATTCCATTGCCAAGAATGTGTGGAGATAGCAGGTAATGTGGAAAAACACCCAAAATAAAATAACAGAATTCAAATATGTGTGCAAGTGGTCATCGCCATATGCTGACAAAGATCCTGATGGGCCTATACGGAGGTCATCATCAACATTTAAAGTGAATTACTGTGCAAAGAAAGATTTATATTTATATATGAGAAATATTTAAATATTCAAACTCGTGTAACCCCCTGAACATAGCATGGAAAAATGAAAACCTCCACATAAAACAGATATCATTGGAACACAATCATTTTGGGGAACACATAGTAGTTTATTTGAGCTATTCAGAGTTTTTATTTAAATATTATGTGAATGTTATTAGATTTTTGTTTATATCTTAAAGCTTTATCCACATTATTTTAATCATGTAGTCAGTGCTAGATCCTTTACTCGCAGGGGATGTTTGGTTTGGAGATGTGATGTCAGCCCGCAGGTTCGTGTGAGACATTTGGGGGCACATTCCAGAAAGGCCATTTTTGTGGTTGCAGTGATGTCCCAGTCACTTTTAGAGGAGAGGGTGTGCATGTGTATGTTTGATGTAAAATTGATATATCTCCACCTCTCACTGTATATGTGCATTTTATATCAAAGAAGGAAGGGCAGGAATGAACAGGGATGGCCAATCACATGCAGCAGAAAGAGTCATCTTACAAAGATACATGTGGAACAGATCAAAGGCAGAAATCCAGCAACTTACGCATGTAAGTGTCAGCATTTTATATCCACAAAAGTAAACAAAAGCCCTAAGATGATATACCCACAAACACATAAGAACATAAGATATGCCATACTGTTTCCAACAGTGTCCAGTTCAAGTCACAAGTCACAAGTTAGGCATTCCTAACAGGGGCTCTACAGGTCAAACGGTAAGGATTTAAGGGTTTATTTTTATTAAATTGCTAGCGCTCTGACTGGGAGCTCTTAAAAGGTTTTTTGTATATTTTTAAAGCAAAGTTACTTTCTTCTTGGTGCTTTAGGACAAGGTACTTCAGGCCGGAGGGCCGGGGGTTCAAGTCCCTCCTGGGGACAGCAATCTCAGGCCGGAGGGACTGGGATTTCTAGTCCTGTAGGCACTCCTTGTGGTCTTGGGCAAGCCACTTAACCCTCCATTGCCCATGTTCCCTGTAAGTATTAGTGTATGTGTCTCATATCCCCTCGTGTTAAATGTATCCCCAATTGACCGCTTTGACCCGGTGAAAAGCGGGATATAAATACAGCTAAATAAATAAATAAATAAATTTAGTAGAAATTTCCTTGAGCAGAGTAGGTTGTTGAACTATAGTAACCTCAGCTTTGGGAACTGCTGACACCTAATCAGGAGTTAGTGGGCCTGATTACCTGAGAGCAGCTGAGGCCTGCATAAAAGGCTCCAGAGCCCTGCCTTGTTGAGGCATTCCTAACAGAGGCTCTACAGGTCAAACAACGGTAAGGATTTAAGGGTTTATTTTTATTAAATTGCTAGCTCTCTGACTGGGAGCTCTTAAAAGGTTTTTTGTATATTTTTAAAGCAAAGTTACTTTCTTCTTGGTGCTTTAGTAGAAATTTCCTTGAGCAGAGTAGGTTGTTGAACTCTAGTAACCTTCTCAGCTTTGGAAACTGCTGACACCTAATCAGGAGTTAGTGGGCCTGATTACCTGAGAGCAGCTGAGGCCTGCATAAAATGCTCCAGAGCCCTGCCCTGTTGAGGCAGTCCTAACAGGGGCTCTACAGGTCAAACAACGGTAAGGATTTAAGGGTTTATTTTTATTAAATTCCTAGCTCTCTGACTGATTACCTGAGAGCAGCTGAGGCCTGCATAAAAGGCTCCAGAGCACTGCCCTGTTGAGGCATTCCTAACAGGGGCTCTACAGGTCAAACAACGGTAAGGATTTGAGGGTTTAATTGTATTAAATTGCTAGCTCTCTGGGAGCTCTTAAAAGGGTTTTTGTATATTTCTAAAGCAAAGTTACTTTCTTTTTGGTGCTTTAGTAGAATTTCCTTGAGCAGAGTAGGTTGTTGAACTCTAGTAACCTTCTCAGCTTTGGGAACTGCTGACACCTAATCAGGAGTTAGTGGGCCTGATTACCTGAGAGCAGCTGAGGCCTGCATAAAAGGCTCTAGAGCCCTGCCCTTTTGAGGCATTCCTAACAGGGGCTCTACAGGTCAACAACGGTAAGGATTTGAGGGTTTATTTATATTAAATTGCTAGCTCTCTGACTGGGAGCTCTTAAAAGGGTTTTTGTATATTTTTAAAGCAAAGTTACTTTCTTTTTGGTGCTTTAGTAGAAATTTCCTTGAGCAGAGTAGGTTGTTGAACTCTAGTAACCTTCTCAGCTTTGGGAACTGCTGACATCTAATCAGGAGTTAGTGCCCTCCCTACCCACCCTGACTCCCACCCACCTCTAGTGAGCAGTCTTGCTTTATAGGGCACCTCCCCATTTAACAAAGCACAGAGACTTGGAGCAGCACATTTTGAATATAATTAAAGAGATTTAACTGCTTTTTCTGTGAAAGGATAGCTGGGAAACTGGCTGGTACTTGGTAGATCTCTCTCTTTTGCTTTAACAGATACCTAAGCTCCACGAACAGAACAATGGCTGGGAAAAATCATATCACTAAAACTGTTGCCCCCATTACAGCTTCTGCCTCTGTCCAGAAAGAGGTCTTAATGCCAGTTGAAGAACCGGTTCCATGTGCAAGGTGCCTGCATTCTGAAGCTCTGAGGAAACAAGTGGAGAACTCAAAGAGGAGGTGGCGAGGCTGAGGAGCATTCAAGACAGTGAGAAGTACATTGATGAGATGCTTCTTGCAGCAACCAAGCTCTCCAGCAGAAGAGAATATGGGTGCCAACAGAATGATGAAGGTTGGACACAAGTCACCAGGGCCTGCAGAATCACCAATCCAACTTCTCCAGCCCTTGAATTGAAGAACCATTATGCAGCCCTGGAAGTGGAGCAGGTGAAAGCATCCCTGCAAAGGGAAGAACCAGAGCTCAAGTACCCCAAAGTTGCAGAATCAGTGACCACAAGGAAGAGAAGGGTAGTGGTGGTTGGAGACTCTCTTCTGAGGGGTACTGAGGCGTCCATCTGCCGACCAGACTTAATGTCCAGAGAGGTATGCTCTCTGCCTGGTGCCAAAATCCAAGATGTTACGGAGAGTTTGCCGAGACTCATCAAGCCCACTGACTATTACCCAATGTTGCTAATCCATGTTGGAACAAATGATACTGCCAGGTATCCCTTGGAATGTATCAAAAGTGATTTTATGGCTCTGGGACAGAGGGTGAAGCAGTTAGGTGCACATGTGGTATTCTCTTCAATCCTCCCTGTTAAGGGTAAAGGCCAAGGCAGAGAGGCTCACATCCTGGAGATGAATGCATGGCTGCGTGGATGGTGTCATCGAGAGCGTTTTGGTTTCCTAGACCATGGGATGCTGTTCTAAGGGTTGCAGAGCAGAGATGGCATCCATCTGTCCAAGAAAGGTCAACGCGTCTTTGGTAGTAGACTGGCTAATCTACTGAAGAGGGCTTTAAATTAGATTCGTTGGGGATGGGTGAAGAGAGCCCCCAGGTAGGTGAAAGCCCCCAGGTAGATGATACAGTAAATACCTTTATGGAAATGGGTAACAGGGGTAACATATGGAAAGCAGTGTGTATAAATGCCCGTAGCATGGGAAATAAGATCCCTGATGTTGAAGCTTTGGTGGGAGTGGCTGACTTGGATTTAGTGGCAGTTACAGAAACATGGTTCATAGAAAACCATGATTGGAATGTAACTATACCCGGCTATACTTTATTCAGAAAAGACAGGGTAGGAAGAAGGGGAGGAGGAGTGGCACTATATGTAAAAACTACTATTAAAGCTTTGGAATTACAGAGCTTAAAAGGGAGAGATGAAGCATTGTGGGTTAAACTAGAAAGAGGGAAAGAGAAATCTATTTGCACTGGTGTGATATACAGACCTCCCTCACAAGAGGGAGAGGTGGACAGAGAGTTAATTGAAGACATACGCAGCATTGCTAGGAAAGGGGAAGTGCTACTGCTAGGAGATTTCAATATGCCAGATGTTGATTGGCACATTCCTGCTGCAGTATCATCTAGAAGTAAGGAGATCCTGGATTCTCTACAGGGAGAACTATTCAGGCAATTGGTAACAGACCCCATACGTGAAGGGGCCATACTGGACTTGGTGCTTACCAATGGTGAAAGTGTTTCTGATGTTGTAGTGGGAGATCATTTTGCATCCAGTGATCACCAGATGGTGTGGTTCAGTATTAGGACTAGGGCTGTTAGAATCCATTCAAAGGTGAGGATCTAAGACTTTAGGAAGACTAACTTTGCAAAGATGGGCCAATACCTCAGGGAGTTGTTAGTGGGATGGGAACAGCTGGGGGATGTTGAAAAACAGTGGGCAAAACTGAAAGGGGATATTTTAATGGCAACCAACCTTTTTGTTAAAATGGTAAATAAAGGTAAAAGGAAAAGGAGACTGCTATTGCTTTCGAAAGAAGTAGCTGAAAAAATGAAGAAAAAGAGGGAGGCCTTCATGAAATACAAGAGATCACAGAGAGAGGAAGACAGGCATCTATATTTGGAAAAACGTAGAGAAGCTAGCAAAGTAGTCAGGAAGGCAAAGATTCAAAAGGAGGAGGAAATAGTGAATGCAATAAAATGGGGGGATAAAACATTTTTCAGATATGTTAGTGAGAAGTGGAAGGGCAAAAGTGGTATTGTCAGACTCAAGGGTGCAGGGGAGGAATATGTAGAAGCTGATAAGGATAAAGCAGAATTGCTTAACAAATATTTCTATTCTGTGTTCACAGATGAAGAACCAGGAGCAGGACCTCAGAAAACACCCACAAACAGGAACAGAAGCGAGGGACATCTTGAACAATTTTCAGAAGACTGTGTTCATGAGAAGCTAGCTCAACTTAAAGTAGACAAAGCGATGGGACCGGATGGGATACACCCTAGAATACTGAGGTAACTTGGGGACGTTCTAGCAGCTCCACTTACTGACCTTTTCAATGCCTCGTTGGAGTTGGGAGTGGTGCCAAAGGACTGGAGAGAGGCTCATGTGGTGCCTTTACACAAAAACGGAAGTAAGGATATGGTTGAAAACTACAGGCCAGTTAGTTTAACTTCGGTGGTGAGTAAATTATTGGAAACGCTGCTGAAAGAGAAAATAGTGAGGTTTCTGGAGTCCAGTGGGTTTCAGGATCCGAGGCAGCATGGATTCACCAGAGGCAGATCTTGTCAGACAAATCTGATTGATTTCTTTGACTGGGTGACCAGGGAGTTGGACCAATGGAGAGCCCTAGATGTGCTGTATTTAGATTTCAGTAAAGCCTTTGACACTGTTCCTCACAGGGTACTTATAAACAAACTGAGCACCCTAGGGATGGACCCTAAAGTTACTGCTTGTGTTAGAAATTGGTTGGGTGGGAGGCGACAAAGAGTACAGGTAAATGGAGCTCACTCTGAGGAGAAGGATATTACCAGTGGTGTGCCCCAGGGATCTGTCCTTGGTCCGATTCTTTTTAACATCTTTGTTAGTTATATAGCGGAAGGGCTGTCGGGTAAGGTTTACCTCTTTGCGGATGATACCAAAATCTGCAATAGAGTAGACACCCAGGAAGGCGTAGATAACATGAGGAGGGATCTAGCTAAGCTTGAAGAATGGTCTAGGACTTGGCAGCTGGGATTTAATGTTAAAAAATGTAAGGTCATGCATTTGGGCTGCAGCAATCCAATGGAGCAATATAGTATAGGGGGTGAAGTACTTTTGTCCACTAAAGCAGAGCGTGACCTAGGCGTGGTTGTGTCTGATGATCTTAAAGTAGCTAAACAGGTAGAAAAGGCAACGGCAAAAGCTAGAAGGATGCTTGGGTGCATAGGGAGAGGAATGGCTAACAGAAAAAAGGAGGTGATAATGCCTCTGTATAAGTCTTTGGTGAGACCTCATTTGGAGTATAGTGTGAAATTCTGGAGACCACACCTTCAAAAGGATGTGAACAGGATGGAGTCGGTGCAGAGGGTGGCTACTAAAATGATTAGTGGTATTCATTATAAAGCATATGAGGACAGACTTAAGGATCTTAATATGTACACCTTAGAGGAAAGGCGGGATAGAGGTGATATGACTGAGATGTTTAAATACCTCCGTGGCATAAATGTTCAGGGAGAGAGCCTCTTTCAATGGAAAGCAAGTTCTGCTACGAGGGGACATGGGATGAGGGTGAAGGGGGAGAGATTCAGGAGTGATATGCGGAAAAATTTCTTTACGGAAAGAGTGGTGGATCCATGGAATAGTCTCCCAGTGGAGGTGATAGAGATGAGTAACTGAATTCAAAAAAGCATGGGACCAACACAGAGGATCTCTAAAGGTAAAAAGGGGACTGTTGTAGTTGTTGATATGGAAGGACAGACTAGATAGGCCATGTGGTCTTTTTCTGTCATCATATTTCTATGTTTCTATGTTTCTAAGTACCTGGCAGTTTCCCCAAAAGACACAGGTTCTATGGTTTTTGTAATGGAGGAAGCAGTGGATTTCCCCGGTCTTCTTATGGTTTATGGATCTTTCCTCCAGTAGCTTGACCAAACCTTTTTTAAACCCAGCTACACTAACAGCTTTTACTACATTCTCCAGTAACAAATTCCAGAGTTTGATTACGTGTTGAGTGAAAAAATGTTTTCTCTTATTATTTATTTATTTATTTTATTTATTTAGACAGTTTTGTATACCGCCTTATCCTTCAATCAAAGCGGTCACAACACAATTGGGGGATACATTTAACACGTGGGGATATGAGACACATACACTAATACTTACAGGAAACATGGGCAATGGAGGGTTAAGTGGCTTGCCCAAGACCACAAGGAGCATCTGTGGGACTAGAAACCCCAGTCCTTCCGGCCCAAGGTTGCTGTCCTCTAGTGGGATTTGAACCCCCGACCTTCTGGCCTGAAGTACCTTGCCCCAACCACTAGGCTACTCCTCCCTCCCTCTTAAATAGGTTACCCTGTAGCTTCATTGCATGTCCCCTAGTCTTTCTACTTTTTGAGATTAAGGACCTCAAATAGTATGAGCAGTAGGTACTTCTAGCAAAAGAGTCTATTCATTTTAAGGCTACAATGCCAGCAAAGCTCAGTATGTCATCATTGGTCCATAGCCCAACCAAAATCATTTGGGCAGAATTTTTCAATAATTTTTCATACCATATTTATGGTTTCTTTTAAAAATATTCAAAATTTGATATATAAATATTCAATAATTCACAGTCACAAAGCATCCAACATAACAGTGTGTTTCGAAGAAACTTATCTGCTTCAAGGATGTCCCCTTTCAAGAAATAGGCTCCTATATAAAATCCACTGACACGGCTTCTCCCAACAGCTGAATGCATTTTATGTCCGGCACCTGCAAAAGTTTCACTTACATCTGTATCTTTGCCAGTTTGCAAAGCTAGATGTGTAGATGCCACTAACTACAGAGACCTCTATTGTTGTGATTAAGAGAGGGAAGTAAACATTGGGAATGAAGGGTGATATCCCTCTTCATTCCTTCCCCTCCCCCTTAAAGGCAAGGACAAAAGGAACACTTTTTTCCCTATTTGTGTCAGCAAGCAGATGTAAATGCAGATGTGGTCAATTTTAGTCTTACATGTGCTTACTCTGTATGAAATCGGGGATACAGATACAGATTTTGGAGCTGCCCTGGCATGCCCCTGTTATGCACTTCCAAAATGGGCCCTTTCTCAAATGGCCTTATACACCTGGATGCGCTTTATATGTGTAACTGGTTGTATTTACCATGTAAATCTCAAATACATTTTCTAAAATAACCCCCTTGCTGTATATTTCACTCGGGGTGGTTTCTGCAAATGGGTTAGTTGTGCAGATATTAGATGTATGCTGTGCTGGTGGTTGCACTGGCCCTGGTCAGGATTTAAATATTGTAACTTACTTCAAACATGTCTATGGTGAGGTAGGTCTTCAAATGCAAAACCTAAATAAATACATAAATAATAGTCTCTGAGTTGGTGCAGCAAGATGCTCCTGAGAAGAATGAAGTTGGTGATACTAGAAGGGGATTAACTGGAACCTTGGGTTATATAGGCTAGTCATTAACCTATTTTAATTGGCAAAGATAGACACTATCTAAAGGGGTATTAATATGAGGGATTAGGCTAATGCTCACAGAAGAGTCTATAGGAGGGTCAAAAACTGGAGTGGTCTTTTATCATGCTTGGCCCTTAATCTTCAATGCCAATAAGGATGTAAGAGAGAATCAGAGAACCCTTTTCTGTTTTAAACAGGGACAAATCAAAGTGTTAAGCCGAGAGGAATGAAAATGCTTGCCTTCACTACACTGATTAAATATGAGACAGTTAAGGCAGATGTGATTGTTTATGGTTATTAAAAAGTTGATGAGTAGGCTGAAGTGCCAGCAATGGCCATGAGGTGAAGTATATCATGACATTATACAAAATAAACAAATAAAATAGAGATATTAAATCAAATGATATCAATAAAGACATCAGAAATAATTTAAAAAAATAAAAATTTCATCGCAATTGAAAGCTTTGATAAATAACCATACCTTTGTTTTTTTAACCTAAAGAGGGAGTAAGATGACAGAATATGAAGGTCTATAAGAAGACTATCCCAGATTTCTGGGGCAGCATTGCTAAAATCTGTGGACCCAATATTCAATGGCACTTGCTACATGGATAAATGTAAGTGAGAGGGAGATTCAGCAGAATTCTCAGGACGGTGTCACTCAGTATCGCCTCTGATGGCTGCAGCACTGTCCAGATAGAGCTAGGGTGGTCTGTGGGTAGGGTGAAGGCAAACTCCAGCATCATCCAGTTAGTAGTGATTTTCAGTCCACTACCAGAGAGCAAACTGCATAAATTTAGGCCATAAAAAAAGGCAGGCCTCACTATGCAGTTTGTTATCCAGGTAGCAGCTGAGCAGGCCGGCACCAAGGCTGGTGCAAGATTGTGGGGGCCCTAGACAAACGAGCAACCTTATTCCCCCTTCCCTCCCAATTAAAATCAACAATCATCTGAATACCACTCTTCCAACAGCAATCCTGTAAAAATGCATAACTGGACATCACGGGCCCCGTATTCAGTTGGACAGACTATGCGCCACTGTGGCACATAGCTGTACCTGCCGACCCCTAACCACGGATATTCAATACTGTGGTGATGACATTGAATATCCGGGTTTGCCGCACAGAGGAAACCACCAAAAGCCTCCACCTCGGCTCCACCCCGGGACATCCACGATATGCCCGATGCTAACCACATAGCTTCGGGGTGTGTAGCAGGGTTAGAAGGGGATATTAAATGGCACTAACTGTATAAATGCCATTGAATATCCCTCTCAGCGGCAGTTACACGGTTTAAAACTGTAAACCGTGTAACTGCCCTTCGAATATCGGGCCCCACATTTTTAAATATAAATCTTTGCTTTGTATGTATGAGTGAGCCCACTTTCCCGGCAGGAAAAAACAATATGCTGATGGCTCTTTGTCGGGATCTATTGCAGTCGATGGTGGGATTCAAATCCTCATAGGATCTCCAGCCTCCTTCCCCTCCACTCATCTAAAGCAGGAAGGCAGCAGCAACAGTAACAGCAGTCAGCACGATGTCCTGTGTGTCAGTGCGCAGTGTGTGCTTACAGACCCCAGTAAGTCAGCATGAGTTTCCAGTCTAACAGGAAGCTCACTCAGGGGGGGCAAGGGCCTAGCAATGCTCACTGGCTCACAGGCCACACACACACTGACTGGTGATTTGACATAGATCACAGTGAAAGTCAAGAGAGATGGGGAAATGGCCATGTTTCTGTGACCCCATCCACTGAGGATGTGACTCCATTTGGGGTCCCGACCCCAAGTTTGGGAAGCACTGAGCTATTGTTTGGCTTTGACTGCTGCTGTCTTTGATGCCTTTCAGAAGCTGCTGCCTTAGGTGACTCTAGTCTTAACTAATGGTTGAGCCAGCCCCGCAGCAGGAATCACTGCTTTATTGATAGTACTGGTTAGCACTAAAAGCGGATATTCAGCGCTGGAGGATATCCAGATTCTGGTGCTGAATATCCACCTACACTTTTTAATGCCACGGCTGGTGCCTAAGAAAGCGCTGACTGTGAAGCTTAAATATATTGTGTATTTCTTGTTATAAGTAACGATAGTTCTGCTAATAGAGGTGTCCTACATGGAGTGGTGGGTTTACCCCTAAACAAAGACATGGGGAGGGGTGGCCTCCACAGAGCGACAGGTGCACCTACTCTTGCCATCTTACTGGGCAGACTAGATGGACCATGCTGGTCTTTATCTTCCATCATTTACTATGTTACTATGTTACTATGCTAAGGCAGATAGGGCTAGCACATTCTACTGTAAGAGATACAGTTCTCTCTTTGCAAATCCAATGTGTGCCTTTGAGTCAGTGCTGATTCCTGACAACCCAGAAGCTCCTGTTTTTTTTGGCAGTGTGACCAGAAGTAGATGGCCAGGCCCTTTCTTCTGAGGCAGTGGAGGGTTAAGTGACTTGTCCAAGGCCACAAGAGGTGCTAGTGGGAATTGAACCCTGGTCTCTTGACTATCAATCCAGGGCACTAACCACCAGGCTACTCCCCCACTCCCAATTCTTCCTTTAAGTGGTATTTATGAAAAATTTCTATCAGGGGATGTGTCATCCTAGAACATAGATTTATACAGGAAACAAATCCTTTAAAAATCAACTTCTTTTCAATTGGATGCCAGTGCCAATGAATCAGAATCGGCATAATATAATCCTATTTCTTTTCTTTTTGTTAGACAGCAGTCTGGCAACCGTGTGTTGCAATAATCCAACTTATTTTTAATCAACGCATGAAGAAATGTAGCAAAGTCAGTGTGACCCAAATAAGGGTGCAGCTGTCACAGATAACGTAAAGAGTCAAATACTGAACAAATTACAGAAGAAATTTGATTTTGCACTGTTAGACCTGTAATCACCTCCACAGGTACTGGAACTGTGCCTTCAATCTAAGGCAACACTGATAAGGTGTTCTTTTTTCTTGAAATGCATTGCATCCTACACTTTGCAACATTATGTTTGAATTTATGCATTGATAACCAAGTGGAGTTTACAAAGAGGCCGATCCTGTACTGGCCGTCCTGCCTTGCATGGCCGATCGGAAACGGGGCGTACAGAGGTAGACCCGATTCTGATCCTGCAGGGGCTAGACGTGCCTGCAGGATCAGAATCGGATCTATGGCCTGGATGTATAGGCCAGGCCCCGATTCTGATCGGCTGCATGCCCAGCCACATACCCAGCTAACTCAGCCTGGCTCTGTAATGGAGCCACAATGCCATTACGGAGCTACGATCCCCGTCTGATGACCCAAAATGCCCTTTCCCTGCAGCCCGACCCCCTATCAAGCCTCCCATGGCTAGGGTCAGGCTATGGGGAACCCCCTTCACCCCTCAGCTGTCTGTCCCCACCATCCGCCGCCACTCCCTGAGGTCCAAGGGGACTTATTCCACCTCAGAGGTGGAATAAGTCCCCGTCTACCCTGCCGACCCTGGACGTACAGGGCCGACCTCTGAATTGGCTCTGTATGTCTGGGGTCTGGCATCACCCTCACCCCACCTCCTGATCTCCCGCCCCACCTATGGTTCCCCGTACAACACAGAAATCTAAGCACACTCCAAATGGCCCAAAATGTCACTGCTCTAAAGCCAGGCTATCTGACCATATCTCACCTATATTATACTCCCTTCATAGGCTCCCAGTTATCAGTAGGATTCAGTATAAATCCTTAGTGACTACCTTCAAACTAATCAATACAATTGCCCCATCTCACCTTTCAACATTGATTCAAGCCCACCTGAGAATAGAATGAGGAGGACGAATCTCAACAATATTTGTCAAGCCCCAGTCCTCCACCTAGGGCTCAGAGGGTTGGGGTTGCCATTATATGCTCCTTGCAGAAGGTGAGATAAAACATTTTGCTCCCGCTAGGCCTGCTGGGAGAGATAGTTCCTTTGCCCTCTGATAAGGAAATAGTTGTGAGACCAGTGGTAAGGCAAAATGACAAGAATTTATTCCCCAACAAAAAAGATTCAGTGCAGATTAAATCAGGATACTCTTCAGGTGTTTTCTCAAGGATATTTGCAGAACTTAAACTGATTGAGCTTCACACCCTTTGCTCACAAAACGTGCAATTGTATATCACATGTAACAGATAGAAAACATAACAGCTTCTTCTCACAAAGAAAAATATCTTCTTTCCCTTTGTTCACACTCAGCTCCCTCATACACATTTAGCAAAGGGATTCTATATCATCTGCCAAACATAGTGTACAGTCCATAGGCACCTCTGCTGAGTCACTCTCATTAAAGTCCTGTTGCATCTCTTCAAACTCTGGAACTAAAGAGTTTGGCTTTAAGCTGTTATTATATGGCTTAGGATAATTTCCCCCTAAGACCTCTGGTGCTTCCTTTGGGCACAGTTCTATATGGTAAGGATTGGAAATACCTGAGGTTGTGGAGATTCCTCTCTGGCTTTGTTCAGCTAGCTTTTTCCAGCTGTAGGGAAATGCTTTCTGATTCCCTGTTTGGAGTTCTTGTCTGGAGCACTGCTCTGGTTCCCAGTCCCAAACTGAGCTTTGCAAACCTCTGGGTATTGTGCTAGGTTCCCACCTGTGAGCTCCTTGAAGCTTTTTATCTGGCAATGAGGTCTGAAGGTCTCTCTGCTCTCTCCCTCTAGGCAGGTTTCTGATAGCAGTCTGTCCCTTCTCTCCTTCTGCTCTGTCTGCTTCAATTCCAGAACTGCAGCTGAGTTTCCTCGAAGGTCTCCTCCCAGCTTTTCTCCAACTGTCTCTCCAACCACCTCTCCAGTCAATACTCTCATCAACACTATTACCGGCTCTCTCAGCGAGACTCCAATCACCAACTCCCCCTTTGTTTTCTCCTAGCCCGGATTTATATTCCTGTTCCTTGAGCCTTGGGTCTGCCTTCCTGAACAGGTGTGTGTAATTAGGTTCCAGGCTTGCAGTTACATCAGAGCTTGGGTGTGTCAGCCTAGCTCCTGTTTCCCTATGCTTGCCTCTCTCTTGCAAATGCTGAAACGTGTGTGCAGCCTGACTGTCAGTTTGTTTAAAGGTAAAATCCTCCTTTTCTTCTAATTCCATATGTTCAGTATGGGCTTCTTCATCACATATTTTAGTCCCTGACTCAATACAAAAAACAAAACAGATAACAAGCAACAGTGCTTTTTCTTACATTGCACCTGTTCAATGGAATAATCTCCCAGTAAATTTAAGAGAAATCAAAGACCTCCAAGCATTCCGAAAGGAATTAAAAACGTGCTTGTTCATCCAGCATTTTTACACTCAAGATCATACACCTAACCAAACCCCTCAAACACAATCCGACCACCCTACTTCACACAATCGCAGTCACAACATCGCACTTCCTTCATAAAGCCATTTCACCACACAGCAATGGAAGTGCTGCAATAAACCCTGAATACCGATTAGATAAGCTATAAGATTGTAAATAGTTTCTATTTTTAGTTGTTTATTGTATATAGTTGATGTGTTACAATATGTTCAATGTAATGGATGTGTTGTTCTCTGTAAACTGCCCCTGATCTCTGGAAGGGGCGGTATAGAAAAGTTTCCAAATAAATAAATAAATGTACGAGGAGCCTTTGCACAGGGTCGGCAGGGGGACGAATAGCGGGTATGTTCGTCCTGACACGATGTACATCCCTGCTAGTCATGGCACAGAATGACCCCTAACCTTCCAAATGAGGAACCAATCTTATAAGAGAGAGGAGAGTCAATATTCAGAAACAGTAGTCAGTATTTTTTATATGCAAGCCACTGATTCAAAAACAATGCAGCTATTCAGTACCAGTATCTGGATAGCTTAGGGCAACCTTTTTGCTGTCCTAAGTTATGCTGATAGCTGTCTGGATTGTGGTGCTATATATTGTCACCACTGGATAATTTGCGAAGGTGATCTGTAAAGATATTCAGTATGGAGGTCATTTCAGAAACCTAATAAGGATTTGTACATGCTCTGGGGACATTTATCTGCTTAAACTGTCTACAAGGGTATTCCGGTACATAGTGCCCACAGACGTTTATCTCACTAAAACGAGGATCTCAGAATGTGTCCGGGAGGGGCCGAACAGGGGCATGGTTAGCCACGGAGACGTATAAAGAGTATTCAGGAAAGGCCCATTTATGTTTTGGGAGGTCCCCGCAGATGTCTCTGTTATACCTGCCAGAGATATAGAATAAGGCCAGTACTTAGAAAATATTCTGCTGTGTTTGTATAAAGGTGGTGACATGTCTGTTCTAAACTGGTGGACTGCAGTATGGAAAAACACCACAAGATGCATTTATAAAGAACAGAAATCAGAGGTGTGGGAATCTGGTAAGCTAAACAGGCAATAATGACTACCCTGAAAGAAATATTAAGAGCCATAGTGATTATTCTGGTCATGCTGACATTTTCTGTTTGTGCTAAAGGGAGCTAATCTAGGAGATTCTAAGAATTCCTGTGTCCTGACAAATGGGACTGTTGATGTAGGGATAGTATTTATTTAACCAGTTTTCTATAGTGCCTTATCCTTCAAACAAAATCACTACAAACAGGTACTGGATATATTCCCTCGTCCCCAAAGGGCTCACAATCTATGTATACTTGAGGCACTGGAGGGGTAAGTGGCTTGCCCAAGTCCACAAGGAGTGCTTATAGGACTAGAAACCCCAGTCCCTCCAGCCTGACATTGCTGTCCCCCAGGTGGGACTTGAACCCTCAGCCCTCCAGCCTAAGATAACCTAACCACTAGGCCATGTCTCCCTCCAGTATATGAATGAGTATGGAAAGGATTCTTGTTTGTGTGATAAACGGAGATCATATATTTAGTCCTAGGACTCCATGCTATTATGTTATATCAGCTGTTATTTAAAGATTCAGGGCATCTTTTTGGCAGGATTATGTTTTTTGTTACTGAAAGTGGGAGAGAGAGTGTGAGTTTGTGTGTGTGGTTTTATGGTTGCATGGGAGGATCTGATGTGCTGAACTGACATGAGTGCCTGGCCAGTACCTGGACTGTACAGATGACCGCAGCATCACCAGGTGTCAGTGTGATAGGGCAGAAAAAAATCACAAAAGGTTCTTCATTGTTAAATGTCAAATCATATCCCTTTCAATAAGAAACTCTCAGCAGAAGAGCATTCAACAGTGCAAACAGCACTAAAATATGCCCAAAAGCACCATCATCGGTCTCTGAAAATGTGTACCTATATAGAGAGCTTTTTCTAAGGTTGGGAAGGGTCCATACTTAGCACTGTAAAGACTGTTCTTAGAGATGACCAATGAAAGAATAACTAAGGATTTGCCATGTATGTTTTGATGCAAGGTATGTCATGACAAACAACCGGAGGATGTAGTAAGAGCTGTTAGTGTAGCTGGGTTTAAAAAAGGTTTGGACAAGTTCCTGGCGGAAAGGTCCATAAACCATTATTAAAAAGGGACCCAGGATATCAATGCTTGACCCAATACAAGCATTGTGGAACCTTTGTCTTTTGGGGATACTGTTAGGTACGTATGACCTAGATTGGCCACTGTTGGAAACAGGATACTGGGCTTGATGGACCTTGGTCTGACCCAGTATGGCATATCTTATGTTCTTATGTTAACATATCACTTTCTATTTGCTGTTATTTTATCTGAGTATACTGAGATTACCTTGCACTTTTCTGAGCATGCAACGGACTAGTAAATCTAGTCTAGTTTGCAGCAACATTTATGTGTCATCAGTATTTATGTGTAGTTTGCATCAGCACAACACTGTCAGTGAGAGGAGCAGCTTAGGAGATGCACGTTTTAACAGAGGAGGCACGGCTATGGCGGAGACAGGCAAGATCTTTTCATAATATGGTGAGCGCGGCGATGTCCAAACCATTTGCTGTGTATACCCGTGTCTCGTTTCTCCATAGTGGTTTGCTTGTGTGGCACTGGAAACGTCTATGTCCCCGACTCCAGAACCATGGGCACGTCTATACTCACGGCTGTATAATTAGGGTGAAATCGGGCCCGTTTTAGATTTAGACGTGGCTGCAGGCTGGACGTGCACGCTATGGAATTGGTCTCCATCTGCATAATGCCTCTGAATATCCCACAGTGAAGTAGAAGATGTTTTATTCTTACAGACAAATAATAATACTTTAGTTATCACTGTTAATAGCTATAAATCAATCTGGTTCACAATCTAGGGAATCAAGAGTTTAGGAAAATATTTTAAAAGCCTTAGTCACGTTTTGCACATGTAAACGCCAGCACTGCCACAAGAAGATATCATACATGCATAAATAGTGATTTTAGAACGGGTTTAATTTTCATATGGATGTCCTACATGGAAGTTGCAAGAGGTTGTGTGTCAGGGACATGGTTAGGGCATGGCCAGGTCGGGTCAAAAATCGACACCTTCCATATAGAGAATAAACATGTACATAACTCTCCTTTGTAAATAAGCACCCCTGAACTCCCCACCCCGCCCTACTTACCCTCCCCACCTGTAAAGTCCTCTTCCTGTAATAGCTCCCCTCCTCCCACCCTAAGCGTCTCCCTCCTAGCACCCCCTATATCACCTTACAATCCAATGTTCCCTGAAATTAAGAGTTAGTTATTCTGCTGTGTAGAGAAGACTACCTATTTCGTAAACCGCTCTGATTAAAGAATAGAGCGGTATATAAAACCTGATAAATAAAAAAATATATAAAAATGGCTAAAAATGCCGATGTCAGGATTTACAACTGCTCCTTGGCACATTTAAGTTTTTAAAAAAGTGTTTGTTTTGGTTATCCCCCATTAATTATTTTTCCCTCCATATTGAAATTAGAAAAAGATAGCAGCATCAGTAGTTAACGGTCGGCATTTACACCTGTAAATATGCAAAATGGCATACATACACATGGAAATGTGCTTCGCCTATCCATGAGAATCATAAAATGTGAGCCTGCGCATGTAGGTGCTGGCACTTACATGTTTATGGCGTCACCTTGGTGCCCTATTTGGAGAACTGTTTCACAATCAAGTCGTTTGATTTCACAGTGCTTATATTTTTCAGCAACATGTCCCAACTCACCAGTGGGTTTAAGAGATGCACTCAATGCAGCAAGGCCCTATCCATCATGGATACCATATTTGCAGTGTCTGGGCCCTAACCATGATCCTTCTTGTAATTTATATTTAATGATGTCAGAGAGAGGGCTTAAGGGTTATGAAAAGCAACACAAATGAATGTTTGATGTCAAGAAGTCCGGTCCATCTGTTTTGGAAACAGTGGTCTCCATAGCCCCAGGAGTTTTCCCAGATGCTGAGGATCCTTCAACACTGAGAAAACATTGGGAATGAGCACCATCCAGTTCCCACCAGAAGAAGAATTTGACCTCACCTTCATTAACATCAAGGGCTCATGGCACTGAACAGAGACTGGAGTGGATCAGAATTGAGGCTCATCAGAGCACGATGTTGTGAGCATTGAGGCATCAAGGAATCTGATGTCCTTGACACATCTTAAACTTGAGGATGCTCACTCTCCTCTGTGCAGGAGGAGACACAACAGACTCCAAAAGACCAAGACCAGTCTTTTAATATCCCTGGAATGACTCAGGATGACCTGGCCACTCCTTCTCCAGTATTGATGCCTTTTGGAGCTATCAAGGAGCGTCTCATGAAGAAATGAAAAGTGCAGATGGGAAGATTCTTTGCTCAATGAGATGCAGCAGCTTTGACTTCATCAAAGCTAATCATCAGGAAATGCACCTGATAGAGGGCCCCAGAGTCAGTGATTGCCCAGCCAGTGTCAATTTTCAGTTCTTCAGGGTAAGAACTTTCCCCAAGACATAGGAGATCCTTGGTGTATTCACGTTCTCAATCAATATCCATATTCCAAGAGGAATGGAGGTCAAGCCAAACAGTGACCCAGACTTCATATGAGAATTTTTCTGGGTGAGATTCAGAACACTATGAGCTAGAGATATTCTCTATTTGAGGAGGTTTCCACTGGTCTACAGTCAGATTCCTCCTTGCCTCATAAGTGAATAGAATTATCTTCTGAAGAAGTCAATTTCACCAATTTTGTGAGGAAAATGGCTGAGTCCTTCAAGTCAGAGATGGAGGAAGAGGCCAGGACAGAAACATTGGAAACTCCAATTCCTTGACCCACTCAAGGAAGCTGGGAGAGTACCCATTCACAGAATTCTAAAGGATGTACAGATGATACCGAGGGAGGCCTCCCTCTCTTATACAGCCTATAAATAAGAAGCTTGTCTCAATATATCAAGTCCAGAAGGCTCCAAGAGTAAGCTGCAGCTTACTATGCCATATGATCAAATCTGTTCTCAAAAGAGACACAAGTTCCAAGATACACTCTTCAGGATATTGTCTCTTCCTATCTCTCCCTACAGCCCTCCTCGGGAACTCCACTCTTCTGGCAGATCACTTCTATCTGTGCTCTTCTCTTCTACTGACAACTCCAGACTTCGATCCTTCCACCTTGCTGCTCCTTATGCCTGGAACAAACTACCTGAGTCTGTGCATCGGGCTTCATCTCTGGCCCTTTTCAAATCCAAGCTAAAAACTCATCTCTTTGAGGCTGCTTTTGGATCCTGATCCGCTTAGTCTCCTATGTGTTTCCTTACCATTCCCCTAGATATATACTTGTCCTCAGCGGTTGTGTTGTCTGTCTTGACTAGAGTATAAACTCTGATGAGCAAGGATCGTCTTCTACATGTGTCTGTACAGTGTACACCTTGTTGCACTATACAAATGATAAGCAGTAATCTTTCAGACATTCTACAAATTGTCCACCAAGAACATCTTGGATAGGCTCTAAGCATCGGAAAATATTGTCAGAAGAGCTCTCTTCCCTTTCAGAGGCCAGTGCAGTTGAACTCACACCACCAGGGACACCTCCTGGAAATGCCGGGTAGATATCGAGGGGTCCGGGGAGTGGATTGGAAGGCTGATCAGGAAGGTAGGGGATGGGTTGTAAGGCTGATCAAGAGGGGCATTAGGGAGGTTGGAAGACTGATTGAGGGTTGTGAGTGGAGTCTGGCAGGGGCAGTTAGTGGGTATGGAGACTCATTATGGGGGTTGGGATGCTGCTCAGATGGATCTTTTCTCTTTTGTTTAATGCAGCAGACAGAGGTAAATGCAGATAGCGGGGATACTTTCAGCATGCAGTAAAACCTGCCCTTTGCGTTAACTGTGAGGCAGATGATGGTCATGCCCCCAGCAATTACCTCACAGGCTTTGAACTGTTAATTTTTTCACCTAACACATGGTAGGTGCAAAATCCTGAAGCATTTTAGTAAACAGGCCCCATTGTGTTTTATTAAGCTATGGTTAATCTGTACACTGGAGGCTTTTATTGTTCACTACTGATCTGAGAACCATAATCCAGATTTTAGATTTGTCAGGGCTCAACTATTGTGAAATCATTTATTTCGGAATATATAATTCATGCTATATCTTTACAAGTCATTCAAAATTCATCAGGTTGTATGTTGACCCACTCAAGGCGCTCAGATCATATCTTATTAATTCAGTTTGCATTACACTACCTATTATCTGGTACATTACATTTAAAGGTCTAACTTTAATCCTTGTGTTCTCAGTGGTGAGGCTCCTTGATACACTAGCACACTATTACATATATATATTGTCACGCCCTTACCACCCGCCTCTAGCCTAGAGGGGCGTGGTATCGGAGGAACGTGTCGCGATTGGCTTGGGCAAACTAACTTTCCCCAGGCGTATCTTGGGAAATGTAGTTTGCCTTCAAAAATGGCTTCAAGAAGAAGTTGTAGTCATGGTCCGGAGGTAAGGCAAAGTGACAGAATTGTATTTCTTACACAAAAGTTCAAGTACCCTGTACACAGGACTCCTTCTTATGCAGGATTATTGGTAATACAGCACTAGAACAGCATAACTGCTTCACAAGCTTCAAACACACACAGCTGCTTCAAACGCTTCTCAGCCCTGAAAAACAGCACTTCTTTAGCAAGGGTAAAAATGCCTCTTTTTAGCCTTGCCTTGTAAAACAATTAATGGCAACAATAAAACTTAGTCCCACTGGAACAAATGCTTCTTCTTAACTCCCTTCACGGATTAAGCTTAAACCAAAATATGGGAGACACGGGCAGCAAATATTCACCAAGCTTTTTAGCTTCCCTGCAAGTTTTCCTGGCTGTGTCACAAACCTCCGGGTGCTAGCAAAAGTATCCCCGGCCTCCTGTCGGTTCTCTGGGTCTTATTATTTCCAGCTTTAGAAGACCTTCTCAGAAAGGCTTAGTCCTCAGCATAACGGTTCAACGCACTTGGCTTGGCATAAAGTACACTCCATAGGAATATCCATAGCCCTCAAGTCATCCTCAGCAGTATTGACTTGCATATCTTCAATTGTTGGAGCAGTGTCCCGTTCTGAGTTCTCAAAGCAGTGCTCAGTAAACAGCTCCCCCTTGGGTCCTAGAGTCACTCCTGTTCCCAGCTCTACCCGAGATAGACGGTCAGTAACTTCAGCCTTTGGCCCGTCTCCTCGGCTGATGTTCCCTGTGGTTCAGCTCCTCCCAGGGCTCTCCTCTATGGCTCCGCTGCATCTCCAGCTTCTCTTGATTCTCCTGAGCCTCTTGTTTCTCCAGCTCCCCTTGTTTCTTCAGCCTCCCCTCTCTTTGCCTTAGCAGGGGTTTATATTTCCACCTCCAGGGTTCCAGCCCCTCCTCCTCCCGTCCGGCCCTTCCCAGGTGATAATAATCTCTTCTCATGCCTGCAGGGACCTCATAGGAGTCTGGGTGTGGCACCCTGGGCTTTCTCTCTCCCTTCTTTCTCTCCCTTCGCGGGGCCTGAGATCCAGGCCAGGCAGGGATTTCATGGGTATTGGTGTACGCAGGATTCAGGTTACCCTTGAAATACACAACTGGGCTCCCCCCTAAGTCCAATTCCATGTCCTTTTCTATTCTCATGGGTTCAAGACAGGTGTCACTGTCACATACGCCCCTACCTAAGACATTATGGGCTGGCGGAGCTTTTTGGAGGTCCTCCGCACAGTCCGTAATCCTTGACAAGGCATCTGCATTCCGATGTAGCTTTCCTGCACGATGCTCTACCCTGAAATCAAAAGCTTGCAGGGCCATGTACCACCTGGTTAGACGTGCATTGTGGTTCTTCATCTGTTGGAGCCACTTCAAGGGTGCGTGATCGGTGACTAGTAGGAATTTTCGCCTGGTAAGGTAGAACCGGAGGGCCTCTATTGCCCATTTGACCGCGAGGCACTCTTTCTCAATAGTAGAGTAGTTATGCTCTGCCGGGGACAACTTTCTACTAAGGAACATTACGGGATGCTCCTTTCCTTCATGCTTCTGGGATAAGACTGCCCCTAAGCCGGCCTCCGAGGCATCCGTCTGTATAATGAAAGGCTGCATGAAGTCCACTCCGCGTAATACCAGGGCCATGCATAGCCTCTTTTTTAACTGGGTGAAGGCCCTCTCAGCCTCTAGAGTCCAACAGAGGCGAGTCGGGCAATTGTTCTTTAACATATCTGTAAAGATGGAGCTTTCTTCTGCAAAGCGGGGCAGAAACCTCCTGTAATAGCCAATAAGGCCTAGAAAGCCTCTTAATTGTTTTTTTGTGGCTGGCCTGGGAAAGTTCTTGACGCTATTCACTTTGTCGATCAAGGGCTTGATCCTCCCTTGTCCTACCACATGCCCAAGGTATTTCATCTCCCGCCGGGCGAAGGTACATTTGCTCGGGTTCAGGGTGAGGCCCACCTGCCTCATAGATCGCAGGATGGCTTCGACCCTCGGGAGGTGTTTCTCCCAATTACGACTGTTGATAATGATGTCATCCATATATGCGGAAGCGTATTCCTGATGAGGATGCAGGACTTGATCTACAAGTCTTTGGCAAGTTGCTGCAGAGCCGTGGAGACCGAAGGACATCCTCCTAAATTGGAATAGCCCAATCGGGGTGCTGAAGGCAGTCTTCAGCCTCAATTCCCTAGTCAGGGGAATCTGCCAGTATCCCTTTGTCATGTCCAGGGTGGTTAAAAACTGGGCCTGCCCCAAACGGTCCAAAAGCTCTTTGATACGGGGCATGGGGTAAGCATTGAATACCGAGATAGCATTTACCTGTCTAAAATCTATACAGAACCGTAAAGTACCATCTGGTTTTGGAACCAAAACTATTGGACTGCACCATTTGCTCCTTGACTCTTCAATGATACCCATCTCCACCATTTCGCGCACTTGCGCCACCACCTCCTGCTTTTTAGCCTCTGGTAGCCAGTAGGGTCGTTGTCTGACCACCTTCCCAGGTGGGGTCACGATCTCATGTGCTACTAGTCGGGTTTCACCTGGGACCGGCGTCAGAACATCTGGGAACCTTTCCAATAATCGGGCCAGTTCCTGCCTCTGAACCAAGGATAGCTCTTCCCCTACTCGAGGTTCCGGGTTCTTCCTCCACTCTGCCACTTGTGGTCCCAGGTTTTCCTCCTCCGTCTCCTCCACTCTCACTTCACCGGTGGCCATCAGGCCTTCCATTCTGGCCCGTCCGGTGGAACCAAATCCAGTGGCTCCTCGTTCTGTGGGAGTCAACATGGGGACCTCTTCCAGTAGGGGAAACCCTACTCTCTCGCATACCAGCTGGGCAATCCGGTCTCCGACCTTCACGGGGAAGTCTTCATTGCCAAAATTAAACAATAATACCTTTATACTTCCTCTGTAATCCAGGTCGATCACCCCTGTACCGATGTCCAAGAAGTGTTTCAGTGCCAAACCCGAACGAGGGGCTATCCGGCCATAGCATCCGTATGGCATTTCAATCTGTAGCCCTATATCAATGAGACACTATATCAAAGTTCATACGTTCAAAGTTATCTTCACTTGGTAGTAGTGAACCATGTTAACTTCCTGTAGTGGTTTTGGACAATTTCTATCTTTAAAACAAAGTGGACAAAAATTTCTTCTCAAATATCTTCTTTAATTTTAAATTAATCTTAAAACATATCGTTCAAGAATATCTTGATTATCCACTTGTCTCAATCAAACATTTCTTCTCATTTAAAAGCATTTTCCATCTGTCAAACTTATAAAACACTGTTAGAAGCAATTCCCACTTTCATCAGGAGATTCTTCTTAGGGGCTTGTTTACAAAGCCGCGGTAGCGGTTTGCGATCGTAATCGGAGCCGCGGCCCCATTGATTTCAATGGGGCCGCGGCTGCGATCGCGATCGCGAACCACTACCGCGGCTTTGTAAACAAGCCCCTTAGTGTTATAGTTGTTGCTGCCCGCGTCTCCACGTTAGAATTTCTGAATTAAAGAAATTCTGAATTCAGAAATTCTAACGTGGAGACGCGGGCAGCAACAACTATAACACTAAGAAGAATCTCCTGATGAAAGTGGGAATTGCTTCTAACAGTGTTTTATAAGTTTGACAGATGGAAAATGCTTTTAAATGAGAAGAAATGTTTGATTGAGACAAGTGGATAATCAAGATATTCTTGAACGATATGTTTTAAGATTAATTTAAAATTAAAGAAGATATTTGAGAAGAAATTTTTGTCCACTTTGTTTTAAAGATAGAAATTGTCCAAAACCACTACAGGAAGTTAACATGGTTCACTACTACCAAGTGAAGATAACTTTGAACGTATGAACTTTGATATAGTGCCACACAAACGTTCAGGAAGTAACTCCAATTATAGACGAGAGTCCTCTATATCAATGAGAGCCTTTCCATGGTCGGGTATCACTCCATTCACGGCGCTGCATAGGTCGTATCCCACAGCTTGCGGGGACGCCCTTCTGGGACTCTTGGCCTTTTCGGATACCCTGCAAAATTTTAATATAAACTTCTGTTTGACATGGGGACTGCCGCCCAGGAGCTTTTCCGCTGGGTTCTTGCTCTGTTTTCGGGAATTCCTGAAAAGAGGGCAAGGGATTACCGTTACCATCCCATCTATCTTCTGTCCCAGGCCTTTCATTAGCCCCTGCCTAAACTGCGCCAATCTCTTCCCAATACCAGGTCATGGGGGAGTTTTGGAACCACTGCTACGAGGATTTCTTTCTGTACCCCAACCCTTTTATCACCAACTTGTAGAGGGAGTAGAAAGAGGCAGCCCCCCCATGGATGCACCTAATTTTGACTCTACCTTCCGGCCTCCTCTGGGCAGACTCATTCTGAGCCTCAATTGCCCTCCAAAGGTTCTGTGACATCGTGCTTTGGTTGGCCTCTGAGTCGAGCAGAGCATTGGTAATGACCCTTTGCACGTTAACGCTTAAGAGGAACCCTTCTCCTAGATGTTTCACATTTTCGCCCATCAGCCCCGTGCGGGCTTGGCATCCCCTCCGTATGTGTCCCATCCTCCCACAATGATAGCATTTCTTTCCAGCTCATTTTCCCTCCTGAGCCGTTACAGAGGTTTTCTCAAACTCTGCCTTATTTCCCTGCCCCTTTTCTGAGGGAGCAAAACTGGCATCTGCCTCTATTTTGGGAGTGCGCCCTCTTGGATGACGAGCTAATTCAGCTTCTAGGTAGCGCTCAGTCAAAAGGGTGGCCTCCCCTGTGCTCTGGCAGTTTTGCTGTATCAGAAAAGACTGTATCTCTTTTGGTACGGCAGCCATGAACTGCTCCAATACCACCATATCCACTACTGTATCAACAGTTTTCCCCTCCGGGGCTAGCCACTTTAAGGCTAAACCTCTAATTCTTTGGCTTAAGGCCTTAGGTGTTTCTCCGGCTTTTAGGACCGTGGCTCTAAACATATGGTGATACAACATTTTTGTCAAGCCTAATCGGTCTCTAATTGCATTTTTCACCTCAGTATAATCAGTGGCGAGGGCCGCTGGCATGGCCCTATAGGCAGCCAATGCTTCCCCTGTTAAAGAGGTGGCTAGCCTAACAGCCCATTGACCAACTGGCCATCCTACCGCATTAGCCACCCTTTCAAAGGACTCTAAATAGTCATCAATGTCATATTCTGTAGACAGTTTGCCAAAAGAGAATGTCCCAATTGTCTGGGGTCCTACCAGACTGTCATTCTGAGGCACAACTACTCCTGGCGGGGCTGGTACTCCTCCAACCCCCGACCACTGGCTGGCAATCAGCGCCTCAACCAAGTCCAACACTGGCTTTTGCTGCGCTTGTATAGTGGCTGTCGCGTGCTCTTGTGCTTGTTGGGCCATCTCCTGCTGTCTCTGGAACTGTGTGGCCATCCACTGGAACAGCTCCTTTGGATCCATCTTGCCAGATACCTGTAAGAGAGAGAGCAAAAACACCAAAGGCGGTACCACCCAACAGCCCTAATATCCCTTATTTATCTGGAAGTATTCACGTTTTCCTCCCTTTTTCCCTCTAAACCAGGTTAGCCCATGCCTCGGTACCCTTTACCTGGCTCAAGCGTTGACACTTGCCTTACAAGAGGTGCCTATACGAACCACTCCGCCATCCTGGCCGACCTTGCCAGCGAACTCCCGCCGCAGCTTCCACCAACCTTCTGGCACCACTTCCCGGATCTCCACACTCGTGCTGCAAATCCTGTAGGTTGTATATCCTGGCACAGGCAAAAATCCTCACAACTACACCACTGTCACGCCCTCATCACCCACCTCTAGCCTAGAGGGGCGTGGTATCGGAGGAACGTCTCGCGATTGGCTTGAGCAAATTAACTTTCCCCAGGCGTATCTTGGGAAATGTAGTTTGTCTTCAAAAATGGCTTCAAGAAGAAGTTGTAGTCATGGTCCGGAGGTAAGGCAAAGTGACAGAATTTTATTTCTTACGCAAAAAGTTCAAATACCCTGTACACAGGACTCCTTCTTATGCAGGATTATTGGTAATACAGCACTAGAGCAGCATAACTGCTTCACAAGCTTCAAACACACACAGCTGCTTCAAATGTTTCTCAGCCCTGAAAAACAGCACTTCTTTAGCAAGGGTAAAAATGCCTCTTTTTAGCCTTGCCTTGTAAAACAATTAATGGCAACAATAAAACTTAGTCCCACTGGAACAAATGCTTCTTCTTAACTCCCTTCCTGGATTAAGCTTAAACCAAAATATGGGAGACATGGGCAGCAAATATTCACCAAGCTTCTTAGCTTCCCTGCAAGTTTTCCTGGCTGCATCACAAACCTCCGGGTGCTATCAAAAGTATCCCCGGCCTCCTGTCGGTTCTCTGGGTCTTGTTATTTCCAGCTTTAGGAGACCTTCTCAGAAAGGGTTAGTCCTCAGCATAATGGTTCAACGCACTTGGCTTGGCATAAAGTACACTCCATAGGAATATCCATAGCACTCAAGTCATCCTCAGCAGTATCGACTTGCATATATTCAATTGTTGGAGCAGTGTCCCATTCTGAGTTCTCAAAGCAGTGCTCAGTAAACAGCTCCCCCTTGGGTCCTAGAGTCACTCCTGTTCCCAGCTCTACCCGAGACAGCCCGTCAGTACCTTCAGCCTTCGGCCTGTCTCCTCGGCTGTGTTCCCTGTGGTTCAGCTCCTGCCAGGGCTCTCCTCTATGGCTCCGCTGCATCTCCAGCTTCTCTTGACTCTCCTGAGCCTCTTGTTTCTCCAGCTCCCCTTGTTTCTCCAGCCTCCCCCCTCTTTGCCTTAGCAGGGGTTTATATTTCCACCTCCAGGGTTCCAGCCCCTTCTCCTCCCTTCCGGCCCTTCCCAGGTGATAATAATCTCTTCTCATGCCTGCAGGGACCTCATAGGAATCTGGGTGTGGCACCCTGGGCTTTCTCTCTCCCTTCTTTCTCTCCCTTCGCGGGGCCTGAGATCCATGCCAGGCAGGGATTTCGTGGGTATCGGTGTACGCAGGATTCAGGTTACCCTTGAAATATACAACTGGGCTCCCCCTTAAGTCCAATTCCATGTCCTTTTCTATTCTCATGGGTTCAAGACGGGCGTCACTGTCACAATATGTATATATATGTCTACTAGGTCATTAAGATCTGCTCAGACCATTAAGATGGGCATTTCCTCAGTATGCTAGATTCCAATGAGCAAGTTCCAAGTAAGGACATTTTACATGTCTTGTCCATCTTTGTGGGACACGCTACATGCTGACTTGAGACTGGAGGCCAACAGCTTTCTTTCAATGGGCCTTCAAGCATCTGCCGTAAGATTAGAATACTGATTTTGCCGTTCTTTGTTTGTCTTTCTAAGGATTATTAACCAACGACATGCTGGTATGCTGCTACTATATATTGCTTATGTATATTTCCTGTATGCCACATAGAACTTTGAATATTGCAGATAAGAATTTTAGCTAAATTAATTAATTAATAAAGCCAGTGCTTGGTAAATTAACAGTACATCTATCTCCTTTTTTTTCCCAATCATAACAGTAAACCCTTCCGCCACCACCCCTATCACTGGCTAACTATCCTCACTATAGATATTTCTATCCTATGTAAAAATACCACACCCCTTATGTTCATGAGCACTGAGAAAACCTGCAAAACCTTCTGAACATAATTGATTAAAAATAATTTGATCCTAGTTTCCTAACCACGGTTCTGTAATAACTTTAAAAAAATCTAATTTCAAATCTAATACCTTGTCATGTAATACTAAAAATTTATGGAGGTTATTTTAGAAGCCTATTTCGTGCTTTGGATGTCTGAAAATGAGCATGGAGATGTTCAGGACATGGAGACCTTCCCAGAGCCATTTTAGAAGCCGGCTATGTGGATGTTCCTGGGGTAAAAATGTCCAAGTCTGAACAGAAGAACACACGAGGAGCCCCTCTTGCAACAGCTAAGAGAACCACAGAAGAGGCGAGAGGTGTTTGGTGGTCACTATTACATTATTAAATTGAAAAAAATGTCCCAACGCGTTTCGGCACAGCCTTCATCAGGAGGCTGAGAACTGCAAAGCAACAAATTAAATAATAAATAATAAATATAACAAATACATGTATAATCATAAAAAAGAATAATAACATAAAAATAAAATATAATAGATAAAAATAAATTACATGACTATGTGAAACACATATAAAATATGTATGGCAATAACAATAGAGTTACTATTAAGATGGATAACATAATTAAAAACAATGAAATAGGTCATTGTAAATACAAACATGGACTAAATGCTAAAACTCACATGCAAAAGATTAACGGTACTTACAGATTGTAGGAGATCAACAGCCACTACGGAATGCACAGCGACGGTTGTGCTCATATGTATAAAGCATTAGCTGAAAATTGTTTCATAAAATAACAAGTAAATACATATAATAAAATTGGATATGAAAGGTTTATGTGCAGCTCATATTTAAATAAAAATGATAATATAAAAATATATATTATCATATAACTGCCAGCAGAAATACCTCCATTGCATAAATAGACCCTGTGTCTAGCACAAACCACAGCACCCTCGCAATGTTCCCTTTCATCTGGCCGGGTCCTCTGCCAGCCTTCCCGTCGGTGGGGGGAGGGGCAGAGCAATCGATCGCACTGCATTTATGCAATGGAAGTATTTAAACATCTCTATCATAGGTCCTCTATCCCACCTTTTCTCTAACTTATACATATTGAGATCTTTAAATCTGTCCACATATGTTTTATAATGAAGACCGCTAACCATTTCAGTAGCCATCCTCTGCACCGACTCCATCCTATATGTCTTTTTTAAGGTGCGGTCTCTAGAATTACACACAGTACTCCAAATGAGGTTGCACCAGAGACTTATACAGAGGCACTATTACCTCCTTTTTTCTGCAGGCCATTCCTCTTCCTATGCACCCAAGCATCCTTCTGGCTTTTGCCATCGCCTTTTCTACCTGTCTAGCCACATTAAGATCATTAAAACAATCATGCCCGGGTCCCGCTCTTCTTTCATGGACAGAAGTACTTTTCCTTCCCTACACTGTGCCACTCCCTTGGATTTTTGCAGCCTAAATGCATGAGCTTGCATTTTTTAGCATTACATCTCAGCTGCCAAATTCTTAACCATTCTTCAAGCTTAGCTCGATACCTCCTCATGTTATCTACTCCTTCCGGGGTGTCTACTCTATTGCAGATTTTGGTATCTTTCGCAAAGAGGCAAACCTTACTCCTCTGCATATGTCAAAGATGTTTAAAAAGAATTGGACCTGCAGCACACCATTGGTAACCTCCTTCTCCTCAGAGTGAACTCTATTTACCTGTCGCCTCCACTCAATCAGTTTCTAACCGAGTCAGTCACTTTAGGGTCCATCCCTAGAGTGCTCAGTTTGTTTATAAGTCACCCGTGTGGAACAATGTCAAAGACTTTACTGAAATCTAAATACACTACATCTCTGTTGGTTCAATTCCCTAGTCACCCAGTCAAAGAAATCAATCAGATTTGCCTGACAAGACCTGCCTCTGGTAAACCCATGCTGCCTCGGATCCTGCAATCCATTAGGTTCACTATCCTCCCTTTTAGCAGTGCTTCCAATAATTTACTCACCACAGAGGTTAGACTAACTGACCTGTAGTTTTCAACCTCATCCTTACTTCTGCTTTTGTGTAAATGAAACAAAGGGGCAAATATTCAGTGAGGAAAAGCCATTTAAAGTTCATTGGATTTTCAGCTGATTTATCTGCTCAAGCTGGACTGCTAAATATGTCCTAAACTTACTGAATATGATAGCTGATTAAGTTTAGGGTGGCTATTTATGTGGTCCTACTTAAATAGATAAAGATAACTGGAGAATGCTGAAAAATTGGCACTATGTTTGGTTATCTTTTGACCCTCCAGGGTCAGCCACAAAAGCCCCAGAATCCCTTAGGGTATGTGGCAAAGTCAGTCAGACTACAAGTCCCAGAATCCCTTAGGATGGGAGGGCCAACCACAGAAAGGATCAGGTGATCCAATTAAGAGAACATACAAGTGGCAAAGGGAGTCAGTAATAAGCAATCAAGGCCTTAGGTTGTGGCTACTGTATATGGATTGAAAAGCGGTGCAGGGGAGGCCCAGGAAGGAAGGAAGTGCAGCCTTCAGGAGCCTTTCCCTGTTGCTGGAAGAAGGCAGATTCCCCCAGTTGGAAGAAGCTATGGAAAGTCAAGCATATGAGGACAGTAAGGACCAGGAACCGATGGAGGTACTGTGGATAAGACAGTGAAAGTTCTAGCTCTGGGGCAGGTTCAGCCGGTTTATAGTGATCCTGAGAAAGAGAGGCCATGTCTGGCCCTGAGGATGAGGGAAGCTCTGGCGGTTGGAGCTGGCATAACAGAACTGTCTGCTGGTCTTTGATATGGACCTGAGAGGAACGTTTGTGGGTGTTTGTCTGGAAAAGCCAACCTAGAATTGAGGCTGTGGGACCCAGGACAGTGCTCCAACTTGGAACCCGCCCCGCGGCATCACAATACTTAAACTTTATCTTATCTATAAAGAGATTGTATATACTTCTAAAATTCTTTCTCTTTGTAGAAAAAGAGTTAATTTTACATCTTTTCCTATGAGGATCGGGAAGACTCCATTAGAGGGGTGTGCAGGAGAAGCAATATCCTTTTCCTCTGTCCCACTGAAATTGGGGACAGGAGGTGATTATAGACCATGGAGTGTGGGACACTGCCACAAAATCAAGAGCAATCCCCAGAAGATGAATATCACCACTGACTGGATAGCTGACTAGCTCTTCGGGCAATCTGCGCATTCAATTCTAGTGGCCGGATATGAAACCAGCATTGAATATCCGGGTTTAATTTAAAGCAGCAACAACCAGCCACTGTACTTGGGCTGGCTGCCACTGCTAAATATGGCCCCTCAAGTCATTTTGAAGTGAATTTGGAAAGGGTAGAGATCAGCATTGGAATATCCTCTAACTCGCGAGGCACAATGAAAGCCTAGCTGTGGAAATAATGAGTATTATCGACGCTGTGTATTTCTGTGTAGCCCTGTAGTTCCCCATTTCACTGAGAGAGGCTCTCTATGTATCTATTTCACAGGCTAGGGTTCTTCAGCTTGGGGAGGAGTCGGCTGAGGGGAGCAGGGCTGGCTTTCGAGAGCTAGGCAGCCACCTAGGGTGGCTGACCGGATAGGTGGCTTTATGCTGCTGCTTTGTTGCACAAATGATCTGCCACTTCTGATCCCCCTCCAACGCAGCTTACCATTGGAGGGGAGGGGGACCGAAGCACATGGGCTGCCGCGGGCAACAAAGCAGCAGCGCAAAGCTGCCGCTTTTAAAATACTGCCACAACCCCCCAAGATGGAAATGGTAGCAGCAGGGGGGGGGGGGGTGGCAGCAGCTTGGTGTGGGTGGGTAGCTGGTGTGGCCATGTTTTCAGCCTGGGATGGCAGAAACCTTTGGGCTGGCTCTGGAAGGCAGATATGATAGAAGTCTATAAAGAATGAGTAAATGTAAACTAGTTGTTTACCCTTTCAAGAAATACAAAGACTAGGGGACACTCCATTAAGTTACTAAATACTACATTTAAAACAAATTGGAGAAAATATTTTTACACTCCACACACAATTATGATTTGGAATTAGTTGTATGGTAAGAGCAACTAGCATGGCTGGATTTAAAAAAATGTTTGGATAAGTTCCTGGAGGAAAAGTCTATAAATTATTAACCAGGTAAACGTCTGGCTATTGCTTATCCCTGAGCATGGAAGTCATCTAAGAATCCTGCCAGGTATTTGTGACCTGCATTGGTCACTATTGGAAACAGGATGCTGGGCTTGATGGACCTTTGGTCTAACTCTGAAGGCAGCTCTTACACAATCTCAAAAAGAAACTTTTAAAATAACTCCCTTGTAGCAGCTATAAAAACTGTGGGATGTCCAAAACTCATATTAAGATGTTCCACTCTGTTCTCCAGCTTTTCCAGTTTATAGTGCAGTGCTGATCTATGCTGCAGCAAAATAGAGCTAGAGAATTACAAGGAGACACTCGGATTCCAGAGTTTCAATTACCCCTACAGTTCTGTCAAATGATCTTCAGTCTTTCCCAAGGCAAACTCCATGCTGATGACCAAATGGCCTCTAAGAGATGGTAGCAGGTCTGCCCAATACTAAAACTCACTGGGGCAAGGGCATTCTCACTGATCCGGACTGAACCACCACGGTTCCTTCCTTTCCCCATGCTGTAAACCTTAAAAATTGACTTTCTGACTACCAGTAGGTCTTGCAAATTCCAATAGTCAGGAGAAGTCAGGAGCACAGCGTTTCCCCTCCCCCCCCCAACGCTACCCCAGTGCTGCTTCAAAGTTCCATCATAACCAACATCTGATCATCTTGCCAGCACAGTTAAAGCATTCATGTCTCTGCCCCAAGACCAGCAGGGGATTGGAGAGGGAAAGTGGCATCCAAGGATCAATGAAGCTCGCTAGCTGCATGCCCGATGCTGAACCGTTAGCAATGGGACGTTCCAGGGGCAGCGGTTATATTGAAACACTGTGTGATTATCCCAAAGTAGAGAAAGCTTCAATGTGCAAAAGTAAGATCAGCCTAACTGGGCAGTGGCTGAATATCACCGTTACCTTGTTAGCTGCATCACCTTTGGGCCCCAGCATTGAAAATCCACATCTAATGTTCACGTTAGCAGTGCTAGCTGCTGCCACTGTTTATCTGGCCCTTAGTTTTTATCTGGGAAAACACTCTGGAGGCCCCTCCTCTGGTCGTCTTTTTCTTTTTACCATCCTGGAAAAGGTAAAAGGCAAATCTCACCGGGAAAATAATAACATAGATTGCAGATCCCAAGTGAAGTGTCCTACAGTTCTGATGCTATTCAGACTCTCCCAGAAGATATACTCACTTGGCAATATGCGGATGGCAACTATAGTTCTGTCCTACCAATGATCTCACTCCCAGACAAGTTTTAGTCTGGCAGTTTCCACAGGATCTCCACGTTCTAGTGATAATTTCTTCTGAAGCAAAGTAATAATTGAAATGCTGTGCTAATCCGCTTCATAGTCTAAGCTGAGTTGGCTCTTCTAATGCCATTTACACAACAAAACCCCAAAGGTATGCATTGTTCTGAGATCTAATATATCAGCAATCTCTGAGTTTCAGGACTCCCAGGAACTTTGGAAGGGCTCCCTTTCTCCTGTTTACTTACAAAGGAACTCTTTTTATCCTCTTCTCCTCTTTATTATAGAGGGGGAGGTCTCACTGATAGAAAACAGACAATAATACTAAAATCCCGATATGCAAAAAAAGTGAGGCTGCTAGATTTGTGTCCTATTTTCAGCCAAACTTAGAAGCATAACATACCAGTATTTAGCCTGCAGTGTCAGCATTTGTTTTGTAAGCACCTACTGCTGTGGACAAAATGAAACCAGATATTGAGTGGAAGTGTCTGGGTAGTGGTTTCCACTGAATGTCTGGCTTCACTGGTGACCACCACAAGCTGTCTGGATGGTAAAACTGCATAAAATGAGGTCTGCTATTTTTTTGGCCTATATTTATGTGGTTTCTTATCCAAATAATCTCTTGGACTGCTGTCGCTCCACCCATGGACTGCTCCAGCACTACCCGGATAGCGCCAAGTTAGTCAGAGGAAGTATTCACTCAATGCACAATCAAGTTGTGAATTTAGTTGCTGGAGGATGTGGTCAGAGCATTTAGTATAGCTGATATTAAAAGCAATTTGGATAAATTCCTAGAAGAAAAGTTACTGCTTATCCCTAGATGTGAGCAAAAAAGAATAGATCTATTCTTTGGGACCCTGCTGGGTACTTGTGACTCAGATTAGCCACTGTTGGAAGCAGGATGCAGAGCTTAATGAACAGCGTCGCACAGCTTATGTTCTTATCTTCTGTCTCTTTTTAGCCTCTTTCTCAGAAAGACAAATTTTCTCCTCTGCTTCTTTCCCTTTCCCAAAAGCAAGATGTTTTTCTGTCTCTTCCCAGAAGAAGCTTCAGCACTATTGCCCATGCTATTTATTTACTTCTTATTTAAATACATTAACAAAGAAAGCTTACAGCCTGCAAATCCAGCCAAGACTGATCTGAGCATTTAAAAAAAAAACATGCATACACAATAAAGGCCTTCTCTTTTATGTGGTACGTAAACCAATGAGTGCTCTCATCAACTCATGGATATAGATTTAGCCCGAATCCCAAAGAAAGTAACAACCCAGAAACCACATCTCATTTATTATTTGTAGACTATCTTAATCTCTATATTTCCAGTGACCAACAATTAGCAGAGCAACTCCGTGTGGTGAAAAGCTTTTCTGATAACATCAGGATGACCTTTGGCCTTGACAAATGTGCCAAGGCAACTTTTTTTTTTTTTTTTTAGAGGAAAATTGAGCAAAACAGAAAACATCTCCCTGGCTGAAGGCTGTGGCATCAAGAATCTTGAACAGAAAGGTGTATATAAGTATTTTGGAGTAGAGGAAGCACTCAAGCAGAAATTACTGAGAGAAAAGATCAGTAGAGAATACTACAGGAGATTAAAATCATTATTAAAAAATGCTTTAACATCATGGAATAAGATACAAGCCATCAATCAGCTGGCAATCTCTGTACTTTCATACAGCTTTGGGATTGTGGACTGGCCTCTTAGAGATATTGAAAAACTGGATGTGCAAACACAAGAACTCCTCCATGCCCATGAAGTAATTTACAAGAATCAGTGTATGCCAAAACTGTACATCCTTAGAGCTGAAGGAGGGCTAGGATTCATAGAGATTGATTACACATACAGAGCTACTATTATAGGCCTCCAGGCCTACTTAATTGGATCCTTGGAACCAAATATACAAAAAGTGCTGAAATATGAGCATAAACATCCAGAATCTGTCTCCATCATCAAACTTGGACAAGCATTCCAGTGACTAGAAGGAATGAGTGAAAATCCACAAGCATGCACAGGGAAGGAGTTAACAGAATTTGCAAAACATGAGAAACTCTTCAAAGAATTAGATCAACAAACAAACAAGGAAAAACAAGTGGCAGATGCACAAATACAGTGGAAATACAGAGTGTTAATTGAGGAACCCTTTGTCGATCAAGAATGGACATATGAATAGTTAAGGAGGGGTGAACTGAAACCGAAGGATGAGAGGTTGATAGTTGCAGCCCAGGGCAGCAGCTTACGGATGAGATGGTTTACAGTGAACATTGAAAAAACTGGCAACACAGACATATGTCTATTCTGTAAGAAAGATCTGGAAACAGTGACTCACCTCATAGCTGGCTTGAATTTCTTATGACAGAAACTTTCTATACAGAAAGGCATAAAGTAGCGTGCCTCATCCATTGGAAACTCTGTAAACACTATAACATCACTGAAAAGCACTGGGACCATGACCCTAAGAGAATTGCAAAGAATGAGGAGGTTATGATCATCTGGGATACTCCCATTCCGACCGATTAAAAAGCTGGATGTGAGCAAGACATCAAAGGCTGCTGAGACTGAGGGATGGGAAAAAGAGGGGGGCTCCTGGATTTGGCAAATAGGAAGCGAGAGTAGCTGCTGAAGTGGGGAAAAAAAGAGGGGGGCTCATGGTTTTGGCAGATGGGAAGAGCGAAGGGATGCTGGGTTTCAGGTTTATAGAAGAATATTCTAGACCAGATCTGTTGCCAATAGCTAGGGGATGGGGAAGGAAGCCTGAAGGTTTGCCTAGGCTGGCTAGGGGCTACTCCCTGATTGGCTTGAGAAAAACTACATTAGAGAGCTCTGACACTTTTTTCACTGGACTAGTCATTTTTGCTTTCGAAAATAAATTTTTTACAATGTACCACGTGACCTAATTAATTTTTATTAAGGATTAATAAGGAAAAGGAATTCTTGGGGTACTGCTGTAAACTGGTGTGTGTGTGTGTGTGTGAGGGAGAGGGAAAATATTTATGTGAGAATTGCCTCTGTGCAGAAAAATCCAAGTTATCAATATCCCTGTTTAATGTGCATTACCAAGTTTAAGTTACAATGTAAATCGCTTTGACTGAAATGATAAAGCAGTATAAAAAAAACCTGTTAAATAACCAAAATTAAATAAATAAATTCCAACAGAGAAATAGATGTTGTAGAAAGACAAATATATATAACTGGCCGAAGGACTTGGGGTTACGCATGTGTAAGTGTCAGCATTTATGTGCATAAATGGTGGATTTTAGGAAACTGGTTATTCAAGCGAGCCAAAGAAGGAGCCAGGATAGAAAACTCTAAATTTTGGATTTTAGAGGTAGTTTTATATACCAGAGAGAGAAGCACAATTTCCCCCTCAAACACTCCTGCAAACTTACGGTCCAAACGAGCAGTTAGCTGACACTCCATCTGCCTTGGAGCAGGAGTAAATGCTGATCTCTACAATTTGTAAAGTATGTGTATTGCTGTTGCAAAACGAGACATGCATGTGTATTTCTCAGCCCCGCCCACAACATGCTCCCCATGAATGCAGATCTACACACTTTAGTAGTTTTGTAAAATAGCTATTTTGATATGTAAGGAATTTGCATGTGCAAATACTGCTTTTACACATGTAAATGCCATGCAAGCTTTAGGCTTTTGCCTGCCTTTGGTGAGATTGTACTCCCAAATTAGTTTGGAGGCGGGGGAGGGGGATGCATCCATCCCCATGCCAATAGCTCAGTACGAACATGTGGATCCACGTTAACTGGCATGTGGGTACATTTGATGCCACCCATTGAGGTGGCATAAAGTGCACATGTGCTAACAGCAACAGGCATGTTAACGTGTTCCCAAAACACTTGTACTAACCGAGACATGCCATCAACGTCCACATTACACCCCTAACCTGCCTAGTCCCTACCCTATCACACACTAACGAGTTATCATAGGATTTTTATGCGGGACCCCATGCTGTTAGTGCGGCTTCCTTAGCGCATGTCAAACCCCATGCTAACAGTTAGGGTACTTTAGTAAACATACCTCTGGGGGTATTAAGCATTATACGAGTGACTGTAAATTTGATCCCTTTGAATCTAAAAAACAAGTTTTTTTTTTCCCTCTTTCTGAAAAACCATTGGTATTGCACCATGTTTTCCAGGTCTCCACAGTACCTGAAAATGTGCTGCTTTTCCTAAGGGACAACCCTGAGAAGGGGGTTATATCTTGGGTGAGCTGAAAGTTTACAGTCCGTGCTATCGAGCAGCAAGGAAAGCTGCCATTATGCTCAGGAGCAGTAGGACAGATATCACCAGCAAGAGTTATATTGCTATTATATAGGTTACTGATGAGACCTCACTTTGAGAAATTGGGAGATGGGGTGGCCAAATGGCAGATAACTTTGCACTTGTCCACATTAAATTTCATGTATATAGGGAAGAACAAACCAAACTGTAACTACAGGATGCAAAGTTCCGTATTAAGTGCTATTAACTGGGAAAAGGATCTAGGCATCATTATGGATAAGACATTGAGATCTTCTGCTCGATGTGCAGCAGCAGCCAAGAAAACATATAGAATACTAGGAATTATAAGAAAAGGAATGGAGAATAAAGCCAATTATATGCTCCATGAGCAAACAGGAAATGTCCTCACATACGGTTGACGTCATTGACAAATCCCCGCACAGAACGCTCCTCAGCTTCCAAAGGAAGCTTTTGGGAGGTACACCGTGCATGTATGCATGCCTTCCTGCCTGCCACAGTGCCTTGTTCTCCAGTCTTCTTTATTCCGTGGAGCCCCTAGGACGTGTTCTTGCAGTCCAGAAAAAAGTTTGAATTTCTTGCCCTTGTGACTGAACTTTTGCTTTTTTTTTACCCATCTGGCGTTGGTTAGTCTTTCTTATCTTTTGGTGCCTTTTGGTGTCCCTTCCCCCCCCCCCCCTTCAGGGGCTTTTTCCTGCCCATGGCCATTTTTCAGTTTGATTTTGTCGAGGCAGTATTTTTTGGCATGTCTAAGTCTGTTAGCGGCTTTAAGAAATGCACCAAATGTGGCAAGACAATTTCTGCTGCGGATCCCATAATTGGTGTTTGCAATGTTTATGCAATTTCTTGATTATACCACCCAGGCTGAAGGGCATCGGAGTGGTTTACACACGCTACAAGCAGGTACTGGATATATTTCCTCATCCCCAAAGGGCTCCCAATCTACATGTGTACCTGAGGCAACAGAGGGTTAAGTGGTTTGCCCAAGGTGCAACAAGGAGTGCCTATAGGACTAGAAACCCCAGTCCCTCTGGCCTGAGATTGCTGTCCCTAAGTGGAAATCGAACCTCCAGTCTAGGGTACCTTGTCCCAACCATTAGGCCACTCCTCCCTAGGTGACATGTCAAGGGCTGAAGGAGTCCCTCTTTGGCTTATCTGATTCAGCATCTTCAGCCCCTCATCCATGCCTGAGGTGGTCAAGGGAAAAGAGCAGAGGGTTCAATTGGAGCAGACAGGTTTGAGTGATAAGAAGAGACCCATGGAGAAGAGCCATATGCAGTACCACCACAGTCCCTGTCAGTGCCCCATAGACCTCACGAACAGGATCCTGCTGTAGACCGAGGTCGTGGCTCTACTGGCCTACCTTGCCATAGAGTCAGTTCCCCCAGCCCAGATTGGGCAGGGCTTTTACTCCAGGTACTTTCCAGTCCTCAGAAAAACCGGCAGGTTCTGCCCTATTCTGGATCTGTGAAACCTCAACTGGTTCCTGGTGCATGAAAAGTTCAAAATGGTCTTGTTGGGGACACTGCTCCTGTTCCTTCTACAAGATGACTGACTATGCTCCTTGGATCTGAAAGATGTGTACATGCATATTCCGATCCACCCACATCAGAAAGTGCCTTCAGTTTGTGCTGGGTGGCCAGCACTATCAGTACGGGTGCTACCCTTTGGGATGGCTGCAGCCCTCAGGGTCTTTATAAAGTGCCTGGCAGTCATAGCCACCTTCCTCTGGATCATGAGGGTCTTTGTCTTGCCATACTTGGATAACTGACTCATAAAGGGCCCCACACCGGGCATTATACAGCAGTCTACCAAGCTCACCATTCAGGTGCTCAAAGGTCTTGGCTTCATGATCAACTATCCTCAATAATGGCCGGTGCAGCCATTATCAAGGTCCTGCAAGGATTCAACCAGTAAGGCATATGCATTCAAAGTGCGACAATTTGTCTTCTGGTGCTCTGGTCGGGTGCAGGACCCCTTTATCTGTCCTGTGGACCAGCTGTTGGAGTATCTCTTGCACCTCTCCAATTCTGGGCTCAAGTCCAAGTGTTCACCTGAGTGCGATAGGACCGTTCCATCCTGGTTGTGGGGGGAAGACTGTGTTAGCGTAACCTCTGGTAAGCTGATTCATGTGTGGTTTGCTTCTTTTGAAACCTCCAATCAAGCCCCCTATGGTCACTTGGGATCTGAATCGGGCCTCAGCCAACTCATGCGGGCTCCTTTTGAGTTGCTGGATGCATGCCCTCTGAAGTTCTTGACCTGGAAGGTCCTCTTCCTGTGGCCGTCACATTAGCCCAATGTGTTAGTGAGCTCCAGGCTCTGATTGCACACCCTCTGTATGCCAGGTTCATCAGAACTGTGTGGCGCTCTGCACACACCCCTGTTTTCTGTCAAAGGTGGTCTCTGCTTTTCACCTCAACCAGTCCATTATCTTTCCAATGTTCTTTCCCCGATCTCACACCAATTGTAGTGAAGCAGCGTTGCACACGCTGGATTGCAAGTGTGCATTGGCCTTCTACCTGGAGGACATGAAGGTGTACCATCAATCCTCCCAGCTATTCATCTCCTTTGACACCAGTAGGCTGGGTGTCGCTGTTTTGAAGCATATATGTATTCCTCTGGCTTGTGGATTGCATCGCTCATGCATATTCCTTGGCTGGTATGAGCCCTGAGGTTCATGTCATGGCTCACAATGTCTGTGTGATGGCTACAACAGTAGCCCACCTCCGTTCTGTCTCTGCAGAGGAAATCTGCAGGGCTGCAACATGGTCTTCAAAAAAAAAAGGCATAAAAGTTTAGTGCTCTTCAACTTGGGGGAAAAAGACGGCAAAGGGGAGATATGATAGAGGTCTATAAAATAATTAATGGAGTGGAACAAGTAAACATGAATCTGTTTACGCCTTTGCAAAGTACAGGAGTATGTAATGAAGCTACAAATTTATACCATTAAGACATTCAACCTGTAATTAAGCTCTGGAATTTGTTGCCGGAGGATGTTAGTGTAGCTGAGTTTAAAAAGGGTTTGGGCAAGTTTCTGGAGGAAAAGTCCATAAACCATTATTAAAGTGAACTGTGGGAAATCTATTGCTCATCTCTGGGATGGAATCTGTCTACCTTTTTGAGATCCTGTTGGGTACTTGTAACCTGGATTGGCCACTGTTGGAAACAGGATACTGGGTTTGATAGACTTCAATACATCCATTGTGCGAGAATGTTTGCACAGGGCCCCACGTGAACTTCATTCTTACACAATGGATGGCTTCAGAGGTGAGCCAGGGAAGCCTGCGTGAGGTCCCAACTCACCTCTGCACAGTTGCCAGTGTGAAAAGTGGTGTTTTCCCTCATGCTGGCAACTGTGTTACTGTGAAGTGTGTGAGTGCTGGGAAATGCCCTTTAACCTTTCCCAGCTTTCAGCACACTTCACAGTAACACAGCCACCAGCGTGAGGGAAAACAACGCTTTTCACGCTGGCGGCTGTGCAGAGGGAGTTGGGGCCGCTCCCGGGCTTCCCCGACTCACCTCTGAAGCCCCTTGGACAACCGTGGGGCTTTTAGGGGGGGGGGTGTCTAGGATGGGACATGGCTGAGGGGGGGCTAGGATTGGAAATGGGCTGATGGGGGGGGGGGATGGGATAATAGGACCAAAAGGGAGCGGATGCTGGGTGGGGCTGGAACTAGAAGGGAGCTGATGTTGGGGGAGGACTAGAAGGGGATGGGGCTGGGGGAGTGAGGATGGAGAGGGGAAAAGATATATTTTGTGTGGTGGAGAGAAGAAAAATCTACAATTGGCTGGGTATTGGGAGAATAAGTGGGGATTGAGCATGGAAGGGTGAAATTTGAGTAGATGAAAAAAGAAATAGAGAAAGAAATGGAGGAAAAACAAAAGGGGACGATCAGTATGTTAAAGGAGATGTAGAGAGAGAATAGGAAAAAACTAGAGGAGAGGACAAATGGACAGCAGACAATGGAGAGTTAGCCGAAGACACAAAGAAACCAGAAGAAAATGACTGGAGCAATTGCAACTGAAAAATAAAATGCCCAAATAACAAAAGGTAGAAAGACCTTTTTTATTATGAATTTATTAATTGGAATATGTCAGCTCTGGGAAATGTGCATTGCTAATGTCTTTGCATTTTTGTTTAATACAAGAAGAAATTAATTTATAGTTTTATTTCTTCAGTGGTGTTGTACGTTCCAACTTTGGGCTTTGGGGTTCTCAGTTTAATTATTGTCTTTCTATTTCTAAATTGTGATCCCTTGTTCTTGTTTTGGTGACTGTCTATATTCTGCATGTGTAACCGAGCTAAGGTATTTTGTTTATGTAGTTTCTATTTGACAGTGCCAATTGTTCTCTTTCACCAGTAGATGTATTGGTATTCTTTGAGATGTATTGGTTTAGTATTTGCAGTGTTGCCTTTTTGATAGGTAGGGTTTGGTGCTTTTGTGAGTCCTGGTAGTGCCGTTATGACACGGTAGGTTTGCTATGCAAATATTTATGCAAATGAGGCCCTGCAACGAGTCTTCGCACATGGCCCCGCACCTCCCTTGGGCAGCCCCTGCTTCAGTCTGACCCAGTATGGCAAATCTTATGTTCTTATGAGTACTGCATTCCATTCTGAAGGCCAGATCTTTGTAAAGACATTGAGACAATGGTAGCATGTCGGAGAAGAGCTACCAAAATGGTGCAGTATCTACAATGCAAACTCAACAGAGAGAAGTTAAACTTGAACTGTACTCTTCAAAGTGAAAAAAAGAAAGGAGGATATGATTGAATGTTTCTAACATTTCACAGGCTTCAAGAAAGTATGAGGTGACCTTAATATAGAAAAAGGTATCTTCCATCTTCAGGAAAATTCCCACACCTTAGTAAACATGCCCCACGGTGTTGTTTTTCCAGATCACAAAAGAAATGTAGCAAAATATAAAATGGAGAAAATAATAAAACTCCTCTTTGAGAATTAAAGTCTCAAAAAATACACAGTTCAGCAAAAATAATACACAATCCCAAATAGCAGTCCAAATTCCAGGTGTTCCTTTGGCCTTCTTTCCCTATAAGACTTTCTAAAATCAATATGGGTCCCTCTGCTA
Organism: Ichthyophis bannanicus; assembly: GCA_033557465.1. Classification (NCBI taxonomy): domain Eukaryota; kingdom Metazoa; phylum Chordata; class Amphibia; order Gymnophiona; family Ichthyophiidae; genus Ichthyophis; species Ichthyophis bannanicus. The sequence goes on along the minus strand of CM066041.1, from coordinate 139,341,346 downwards.
CTCATATGGATTCTTCCTTGTCCTGCAACTCATTTGGGATATGGCTTCACTATCCTTTTCTGGAGATGGATAGATTCCAAAAATTGCAGTTATGGGATTCTCCTTCAGAATCAAGTGGGGAAAGAATGCAGAGCATGGCCCATGGAATTCTTTCTGCACATGCATGTGTGTGTAGTCTCCTACGCCTGTGCATGTGTCCCTTTTGTAGGTGTTTGTGTATCTCTCTTGTTTTGTATGTTAATCTGTTGTGTGTGTGTGTGTGGGGGGCGGGGGGGGGGGGGCGGGATGTATTGCTAGTAATCTTCGTGACCAAAAGATTTTTAAAGGGTTAGGTTTTCTTTCCTTTGCAAAAAAGTCAAGCTTTTCCCACTCACAAAAATTGCAGAAAGATAAGTGGTCTCCCCACTGGAAATAGCAAAATTGGAAACGCAGAGCCTCCTGCAATTCTCCAGAACAACTTCCTCCTAGAAGACTGCTCCAGGCTACTTCTACAGCTCCCCTCTAGGACTGCTCTTTCAACAATACTCCTCAGATAAGAATGGATTATGTAAATAGACTTCATATGACTCATGTACTATAAACTCTTCCATGAAGCATCAGTATTGGTAAGGACCTAGAGGCCATTAAGAAGATGATTTGCTTCTAGATCCCTTTTGTGTTTAACAGTTTCCAGGTCTTGTCCTACTAATTGATCAGTGACTAATGGATGTTTGTATCCCAGATTAATGATTTTTTACATTTTTGTACTGAAGTACAACTTTCAAGCCCTTGAAGTTTTCTTTTAGGATTATCAAATCCCCTTTCATATTTTTAAATCCCCTGAACATGTCAACCATGTTACAAATTTTTGTATCCTCTGTAAATAAGCATATTACTCTCTCAAGACCCTCTGTAGTGTCACTAATATATTAAATAACATCAGCACTAGAATCCAGCCCTTCCATAGGTCACTTTATCTTTACTAGAGTCAACTTGATTAACTACCAGGCTTTGCGTGATGTAAGACTGTACTTTCATTTCATTTTGGGTTCAAAATGAAACAAAAGAAACATGAGTGAAATCTTGCTCATTTTTCATTCTGATTAATTTTCAAATGGATGGCCCCTGCCACAAAACTGAAAAACAAAAAGCCTTTCTAGTCAAAATTCTTCTCTTTCTGTCTGTCTTGTGAAAGTAAATTGCATCCTTTAGCCTCGGTTATGATTCATGTTTGCCTGGATCTGACCTAGAATGGTCAGCCAAAGGAAAGTATTTGTTAAAATCATTTCATAATCTGTGCAATAAGAGAAAATATATCTATACAAGAATTTATCTCACAGATTTATCTACATGCAATAACAAACTAGCAATATTAAACTATGTAGCCAAGTCATCGGAGAGACGGATGATGGAAATCTTAGGCTGCAACTGTGAGCTATGCTTCAGTCCCAAACAACTGTGAAAGGTCACAGATCCAGATCCCAACCCTGACTAGCAGAGATATCAGTCAGCATACATAGAACCTGAGAGGGGGACGTCCCCGAGGAAGATGGGCCCATTAAGACCCAATTCTGGACTGTGGAAACTAAACATTCTGGTGGTACACAGAATCGGACCCGTGGACAGCCCGGTGTGCCCCTGCCGCCTGAGGGGACGTCCTCCCCGCAGGCACCCCTAACTCCCGCAGGCACCCCTAACTCCCACAGCTTAGCCGCCCCTCCTCCCCCCCCCCCCCACATCTCCACCGCCCGACCCATGGCTAGCCAGCTGGGGCCTGGATCGGGTGAGGTGATCCCCCTGCACCCAGCCACGGCCCAGGGGGGAATCCCCATGGCCAATTGCTGGGTCAGTGCTGATTATTCCATCTTCGAGGTGGAATAATCAGCACATCTCCTCTGCCCAGACCCCACTTGCTCCTGCCCCCCTCCCCAACTCTCCTTGTCCTGCTGCTCTGGACGTTCAGGTAGAGCCAGAGGGGGGATTGGGCCAGGACGGCTTGCGGGACTGCACGCCCTGCCAGGATATGCAGCCCTGCAGCCCATGTCTCTGCATTGGGCCTATAATGTATGATCAACCATAATGCATACTTACGTACATGCTTACATCCCTTTCTAGGCTGTTGGGCACTCTAGGGTACAGTGGATGAGGTAGCAGTTACAGAGGGTGCTAGCACTGTCTGCAGTTCAGACAGCAAAGATTTACAGGCTTTAGGGAAAGGAAAGCATTCTTATTTCATCCATGACAGCAATGATAAGGCACTGATAAATGGCTACATACAGGTGGGCTCTAACATAAACTATATGTTCTCAGAGTGCCAGAGTGTAGCCGAGGCCTACCAGTGGGATCATCTGGAAATCGCTATACTAGGTTTACAGTACTGTTACAGAGGTCTTGCTGTCTTTCTCCTGTGCTTCTTACCCATTCATGGATTGAATTGTTCAAATTGGGGCAGCAGTCATCCTCAGTCACTGCTTCCTCTCTGATGCTGGATTACAAAATGGTGCCAGCCAACCTGGAGTATGAGCCATACTGCAAAATAGCACCAGTCTTGGGCATTGCCATTTTGAATAACGGTATCTGAACACTCCTGCCCTAATTTGACTAGAAGGATGGGATGAGCATTTAAAAGGTTGAGGAGTCGATTTACTTTTGCAATTTGTGAAGGCAGGTGGGACAAGTGGTCCTAGGGGCAGCAGAATGCGTATATGTTTGGGGGCCCCAAGTCCCCCCCCCCCCCAAGCAACCCTAACTCGGCCTTTATTTAAAACATTTCTATACCACAGCCATCCCAATTAATAATCAGATCAGCGTGATTTACAAAAGAATGCATAATTACAGTTTGAACCCTAAGGTAACAGGAATTCCGCCAAACCTCACCCCTAGCCCTTCCTATCAAACATTCTGCATCGAGGCCGTGGTTGCAGCCTTCTGCTCCCAGGGATTTCATCTCCCGCGGGCAGACAGGAGGAGTCTTTGCCGTGATCATGGCAGAGAAATCTAGTAGGGCCAGGGTTCACGGGCCCACCCGGTTCTGATGCCTAGGCGTGGTCCTATCTTGCACCAGATAAATTTGTTTTGTTTAAAATAATCGAATTATAACAAAAATGCAAAGAAGAAGATTGTGAAGTGTACACCCCTAGGGTTCTGGTTGATTGACTAGTTCCTCACCTCTTGCTCCCATACTGGCCACTTGTTAAGGCCTTGCTGTAGCTCAGACAGGTCACATCCCATATCTATTTTGTCACCTAATAAAATAATAATCTAAAGTTTTGAGATCTCCCACTTGTGAAATTGGATTGTCTGAATTCCTATAGTTTGGTTGTTTACAGGAGCTGCACTAGTCTTATTGCTAGCAGCGCTTCTATAATGGTGTGCTTCTTAGGCTGCAATATGCATAAGAGGAGGGCTAAGAATAATTTAGTAAAGGATGAAGGTGTCATACCTGTATGCTCCTCTGCTCTATAAACAGAGAGGAAGAGAAGAATAAGGGTGAATATGTTTATGCATTGCACTTCCGGGTAGTGCTGCACTACTTATTATATCTTACTATAGTCTAGTCCTCATTTTTGCAATGTTTTTCATCTTGATTAGACTGTAAGTTCTGATGAGCACGGACTGTGTCTTACATCTTTATGTACAGCACCACGTATGCCTTGTAGCACTAGATAGATGATGATGATAGATGAGGAGGAGGAGGAGTAGTAGTAAAGGACTGCTGTGCAAAAGATGGAAATCATCGATGCTACATGGATCACAAATCAAAGCAAAATCTCTGGGATTTTGGTAATCTCTACATATAGCAGATTTGCTCCAGTCCCTTACAGCATTCAGTAGCATTTCCCTACCTGGTGTATTCAGGCCATGTTTCCCAAGAAACATGAAAATTGGGAGACTTGAGGTAATTCTTATAAATCATTTTCATGTTTTAAAAGCTGATTTATGCATGGAAATGGCCTCTCTTAAAATTAGGGCATGCCTAAAATTGCACATGGTGCAATTATTGCAACCACTGACTCACAGCCTGAGCTAACCTTTGCAGATAAGTATTCAAGATACTGTACATATTTTAGAAAACAGTTGTAAATGAGAGGCACAAGTTGGGGGAGTGAAAATGGGCTTACGACAAGGACTTGATTAATACTCGCTAATCATGCCAGCCCTTGACTGAAGGGTGCCTACAATCAAGAGAAAAACATAAGTGTTCAGCACAGGGAAAAGATGCAATGTGTGCCTTCAAGTTGGTGCTGACTCCTGGTGACCCAGCAGCTCCTTTGTTTTCATGGCAGTGTCACCGGAAGTAGATTGCCAGGCCTTTCTTCCAAGGCAATGGAGGATTAAGTGACTTGTCCAAGGCCACAAGGAGTGCTAGTGGGAATCAAACCCTAGTCAAGAAGCTAGTGCTCTAACCACTTGGCTGCTACTCCAATGGGTACAAGCTTGCAAATGGTAACTGAGAAGAGAATGCTTTAGCACTGCCGCCATAGTCACAAGCTGACCACAATAAAAGGAACATACGGAAGAACTCCTCTCGGGTGTTACAGTCCCACATTCTACTGCTACCAATAAGCAACAGGAAGAGGTAGAAGAATCAACACTTGAGAGAGAAGTTCTTCCTATAAACCTCTGTAACTTGATAGGGTGGAACTGCATCAGCTCTACAACATATTTCTACAGTGTCTTGAGAAGGAGGAATGAAGAAAGAAAGTTGCAAATTTGGCGGCCAGAGTGTAGAGAAGTAAGAATCAGAAACAACTAGGAAGACTGCGAATAGGAGAGCAGCGGAATCTTCAGGGGGGGCTGAATGAGAGGAGCAGAGTTGGGGAGAGGAATAATGAGATAAGGAAAGCAAGAGAAATGTAGGGCTAGGAGGGAACAACATGAGAAGGAGAAACAGAGTTGAAAGACTGGGTGAGAGATGCAAAACATGGGTGAAGCGAGCACGGGAGAGAAACAGAGACAGAAGACTGAGACGTAAGAGAGATGGAGGGCTTGGAGGTAACGTAAAAGAGAAATGCGCTGAGGGAGCAATTCAAAGATCGGGAGCTGATAGACGAAAATGGAGCTTGAGAGCTGAGTAGAGCAAGAGCGGGATGGAGAGATGACATGGCTTTAGAAGAGAGATAAAGGGCTGAGAGTGGGGAGAGATGAAAGACTAGGGGGAGCAAGGGACAGGTGTGAGGCTGATGGGGGTGACTGAGAGGGGCAACCAAGTCAGAGACAGAGAACTGGGAGAAGCAATAAACCAGAAATGAAATGGACCCCCCCCCCCAAAAAAAAAAGAATATTCCCCTTTCCCTTACCCAAAAATAAAATGAAAAATAAAATTGACATGCATACCCCTATAAAAGATATGGATCAATTTTAAATGAGAGAAGGTGGCTCCACCTGTTTAAAACCTTCAATAAGAAAATACTACAGTATAAGAAAATTCTATAAGAAAATAGAGTAACCATGTAACTTTATTTTCTGAATCAAAGCTCAAAGGTTGAGCAAATAGGCAATAATTCAAGAAAGAAATCTTAATTTTTTGGCATTTTGCTCTTCTGTGTAATTATAAGGTTTTACATAGGTAATCACATGAAAATTCAAGTTGGCTATTTCCTCCTTAGTTTGGAGCATACATACATATTTACCCATGGTAAACTACAGTATGGGTGCAGTGCAGTTAGGTGGATGAAGGAAAAATCCTCATGCCCACTTTACAGCTTTTACTTTGCAACCGCAGGGGTGTGGGTCTAGAAGTACTGTACCTGTGTTCCTGCTGACCTGCATTTCCAAAGGGAAGCTTCATTGGGATTTTCTGTTTCAAAATATTCTTACAGGGTGAAATTTGCATTCTGAGCATTGGGGGGGGGGGGGGGGCAATTTTGAACGTGGGCAAAGGACGTTACCAGCTCAGTTTCAAAGGGAAATTCAACATTTGGTTGCCAGAGATGATATAAGCGAAGGGGAGGGAGCAGAGGGGATGGGGGGAATCCCAGGGAGGGTAAAAGGGGGTTTAATTGGCGAAGGGGGAGTACACGGCACGATGGAAACAAAACAAAAAAAGAAATAATATTTTGACTGAAAGCACAACCTTACTGTTCTGTGGCAATTCTATTCATCCACGGTCAACAGTACAGGCACACAATTTTGATTCACGCCTCAGCTGAGAAATGTCCCTCAGCATACCCACCAGGAATTACAATATGCCAGATCTGCATCTATAATACCCTTGTTGATGAGAGAGGCCAGAGGCCAGCAAGTGCATAAATAAAAGTCTACAAGCAGACTTATATTTAGGATTATGACAGCATGTTATTTTCACAGCAGTTGCAGTGTGTTAACGTCAAGTTATTCTTGTGGTAGGGCCTCTGGCATCACCATGGCTGGATTTATTTCACAATGTGAAGGTAGTTTCCTAGCAACTGAAACAATAAATGATGATGAGAATTACCTGCCTGGCCACTGGTTTTCGCTAGTTTAGTCCAGAGTAGGAGGCGCGTAAAGAGAAGGCATGCAGGCTTTCTTGGAAGAATACCTTTATTTTCAACTTTCAGACAGATCTGCAAGCAGGTATGGGTCCAAGACAAATCTGTTGAAATATTTAAAGATATCCTGAAGCAGCTAACTGTTGTAAGCAGACATAATAGCTCAGCCTGGAAGAGCACTGCAGCCAAACCAAAAGGACACAGGTTCAAGTCTGCCACAGAAACCATACACTGTGCAGGATGTCCACACTGTCAGCTGTCACCTCCCAACCAAAAAACAGGTCAGTCCCAGAGAGAACAGCAAATGGCAAATCAGCTGTCACCTCCCATCTAGACTATTGTAACCTGCTTGTTGCTGGTCTCCCTCTGAGCCGTCTCTGTCCCCTTCAATCTGTTAAATAATGTTCTGCCAGCCTCGTCATGCTCATATTACCCCTCTTCTCAAGTCACTTCACTGGCTTCCTATCCGTTTCCGCATCCAGTTCAAACTTCTCCTGCGACCTATAAGTGCATTCACTCTGCAGTTTCTCACTACCTTTCCTCTTATCTCTCCCTACACCCATCCTTAGGAACCCCGCTCTTCTAGCAAATTGCTTCTATCTGTGCCCGTTTCTTCTTTTGCTAACTCCAGACTTTGCTCCTTTCACTTTGCTGCTCCTTATGCCTGGCACAAACTACCTGAGTCTGTACATCAGGCGCCTTCTCTGACTCTTTTCAGATACAGGCTGAAAACTCACCTCTTCGCTGCCGCTTTCGGATCTTGACTTACCGAATGTCCTTTGTTTCCTTACCATTCCCCCTAGATATATCCCATGTCTACAGCGACTGTGTTGTCTGTCTACTAGATTGTAAGCTCCGACGAGCAGGGACTGTCTTACATGTGTCTGCGCAGCGCCGATTATGACTTGTAGCGCTATAGAAATGTTCAGAAGTAGTAGTAGTAGTCGTAGCTGCTCTTCTTTTCTATTGCTACGAGGGGACATAGGATGAGGGTGAAAGGAGATAGACTCAGGAATAATATGCAGAAATACTTCTTTACAGAAAGAGTGGTAGATGCGTGGAATAGTCTTCCAGTGGAGGCACTAGAAACGAAGACAGTATCTGAATTCAAAAAAGCATGGGACAAAGAAGAACTCTTAAGAAAAAAAAGGGGACTATTGTAGCTGATATGGAAGGGCAGACTAAATAGGCCATGTGGTCTTTTACTGCCATCATGTTTCTGTGGCCATGTTTCTATCTTAGCTGAAAATGTTTACTCTAACTAAAGTTGAACAACTTATGCATACAGGGGGTGATGTTAGAAACAACTCAAGCAGGTATTTTTAGAAAATATAGCACCTACGGTTTATACAATATGGGCCCGATTTTCAAAGGTATTTACATGGGTAACTGCCCTAGTTACCCATGTAAATGCCATATCTGGGATTATTGAAGGGCACCTACATGGGTAATGCCCTTCGAAAATCCCAGATATGTTGCTAATACGCTCAGATGCTATGCGGTTAGCATTGGGGTGTGTTAGGGGCGTTTCAGGGTGGAGCAGAGGTGGAGGAAAGGGCTAACCCGGGTAGCACCAGTTTTTGATGCTACCCGCTTAGTTAGCCCTCTGTGCCTTAAAGATAGGCGAGGTTTTTCCTCGTCTATCTTTCAGGTGCAGGGGCTAGGTGGGTAGCATTGAAAATCGGTGCTATCTGGCTAGCTCCTGCAGCTTCCGGGGTGGGAGAGACCTGGATTTTCAATGCCGGGGCTGGATATGACCCTGGCATTGTAAATCTAGGTTAGGGAGGCAGGCTATGCACCGACACGGCGCACCACAGCACTGCACAAATGAAAATTGGGCCATATCTATCTATCTATACATTCCCCAGGGGCAGCAAATGAAAGAGGCAGAATTGGCATTTATATGTTTGTTTTATAAATACGCTCATGTGTGCCATCTCTTACCAGCACAATGCCCACACAAACTTACAGCTTTCTCAGAGAAGGTGTAACTGTGGGAGCTTTCTTTAGGCTATTTGATAAAGACACATTGGTGTCTCTGAAATGTCACAAACAACACAGCTTTCCTAATATTAAGGGACCATCAAAATAGAACAGCTGCGGACTCAAAGCATTAGCACTAAATATTGCTCAAATCTTCAGTCATCAGTCCCATTTATGTATGTACATTTTTCATATGTATTTTAAACTGTCCATATTATATATCAGTTGTAGGTATCCGTCGATATGTTGCAGCTCTAAGTCACGCTGAAGGAGTGATTTTAGAAGCCCTATTGATGATGTAAACGTGTCAGTGGCTTCAGAAACGGTGCAAGCTGCAGACATATGTAGATCATGATTTCGGAAAGGCCGTACGCTGCACATTCCCATTGCTGGCACATCCATGTGTGTATGTCTCCAATTGGGGCATTTTGGGGGTGTTTCCGGGGTGTGATGTGAGTGGCATCTGTGTCTCCATATCCACAGCGTATTTCACAAACACCTGAAGACATGCAGGGCAGCAGTCCTAAACGTGCCAAGCTGTACCTGCTATACAGTACAAATAAGCAGGAGGCTTTGCTGCCCTTTTGGAATGGCTGTGTTGCTAGTGATCGGAGAAGATGGTTTTGTGAATCATTGGCTTGACTGCTGTTTGTGTCCATGTAGGTATCTTTGGATCTACCTTATCTATCCCTTATATTCTATCCTGTGACTGTCTCTAACCAAATCCTTCCCCACGGCCCCTTGCCACCAACTCCCAGACCCCTACTCCTTAGGCTTGCAGATATCAAATCCTCTGGCCCTTGCGGCATCAGTTATTTCTGTTTCCACAGTGCCCTGTGCCTTGCTGTAATCCTCTGCCTGTATGTTCTGTGTGGGTCTCTGCTGCTTGTCTGTGTGTGTTACTGTGGGTGTCTGGAGAGGTGGTTGTGTATGGGAATGTGAGAAGGTGTACTGTATGTGCAATGTTCTTGATGCTGCTGGTGGGAGTCACTGGGTGCTGGTGGTGGGACTAATTGGGGGCAGGTGGTGAGAGACGCTGGGTGCTGGTGGGCGGGGGATAGCAAACATGGATGAAAGGAGCACGTTATTTGTGCTGGCCTTACTGCATCGGGGCCATTGGGAGAGCAGGAGGGCTACTAGAAGCCACCTATATCACAGGGTCTACAGTTCCAGAACCCAATTCATTGAGTTCATGGATGGACAGTGCCTCACTAGGTTCTGCTTTGATAAGCAGCCATCAATCATCTGTGGCAGGAGCTAGAGCTGCTCCTCTGCGCCAACCCATGCCTGTCCACCACAAGATCACCACAGCCCTCCCCTTCCACCATAAGATCACCACAGCCCTCCCCTTCCTAGCCATTAGCAATTTCCAATCCATTTTGGCTGCCACTGTGGGCCTCATCCAGCCAGTCAGTTATCATATTTAGTCAATATGTAGCTTCCCCACAGACTATGCAGCAGAGGCAACAAACCATGATACAATTTCATGAGATGTCTGGATTCCCATCAGTACTGGGGGTGATTGACTGCTCGCATGTGGCCCTCAGGCCCCTATGAGGAAGGGAGGCCACCTACCAGAACAGAAAGGCATTACACTCCCTCAACATACTGATCGTGTGCAATGCGCTGCCTGAGATAACAAATATATTTCCTAGATTCCAGGTTCCTGCCATGATGTCTATATCCTCACCCACTCTGGAATCTGAGATGTTTGAGAGCAGTGAAATAACCAGCGGATGGCTGCTAAGTAAGCTGTGCACCTTCCTAATCTCCCACCCACACAAGCACATACATGGAAGCACCCCCGTTCCATGGGAGATGTAACACTTGGCAGATCGAGGCCAGGCCTATACTGTGCACCAACCACTTGAAGCACCTAAGTCCCAAATCTAACATGTGTCCCTTCTTCCCCTTTCAATGAAGGTGACAGAGGCTACTTATTGAGAACCTGGCTCCTGACCCTCCTTTGTGGCACCACAGACACAGGCAGAGAAGCACTACAACAGACACAAAGGGCAATCATGGAGAGAACCTTCGGTCAGCTCCAAAGCCAGTTCTGGTGTCTCAACAAATCTGGGGGTGAACTGCTCTACAGCCCTGCCAGTGAATGTGACATCTTCATGCTTGCTGCATGTGCCATAATTTTGCACTGTGGCACTGACAGCCCCTGCCTGAAGAAAGACACTGCAGATAGAGTGATTTTTCAGGGCCTGCCGCTTTGACCATGTCTTGACAGGGATCTGTGCTGGGTTCACAGCTTTTTAACATATTCATAAATGACCTGGGAATAGGAATAAAGAGTGAGGTGATCAAATTTGCAGATGACACAAAATTATTCAAAGTTGTTAAAACGCAAAAGGATTGCAAAAAAATTCCAAGAGTAGCTTGATAATTTGAAAGACTGAACGTCCAAAGGCAGATGAACTTTAATGTGGACAAGTGCAAAGTTATGCACATAGGAAAGAAAAATCCAACTATGGTTGATGTAAGGTACCATCTTAGGGACCACTACCGAGGGAAAAATATTTAGGCACCCTTGTGGATAATACATTGACATTCTTTGCCCAGTGTAAAGCGGCAGCCAAGAAAGCAAATAGAATGCTAGGAATCATAAGGAAAAGAATGGAGAATAAAACCAAGGATATTATGACGACTCTGTATCGTTCCCTGGTGCGACCGCACCTTGAATACTATTTATTTATTTATTTAAAGTCTTTTCCATACCATGCTCTTTAAAATCAGCTTGGTTTACAGTCAACAGTAAATTCGTACAGTGCAGGCAGCGTCCGTACTGTACTTACAATGGACAGGTTTTGCAACTTGGGCTAACTGGGGTAACTATGTACAGGCTACGCAGTAGATCATAGAGTTCTGTTTGACCAGGTCAGCTTGGCTACTCGTTTAAGTAACTATATACAGGCTAAGCAGTTGGGTCAACAGAAGTGAAGTGGCGACTATTTACAAGATTAGGTGACTATATACATGTGCATACCAGGGTGTCTGGTAGTGCTAATGTTTAGGACTGCGACTGTGTGTTGTGGGTATGTTGGGGGCTGTCTTGGTGGTTGCGTATGGCTGGAAGTGGTGTGTCCCTATTGTGAGAATAGTGCTGGAGGAAAAGGTGGTGCTTCAGAGCCTTCCTGAATTGGGTAAGGTCAGTAATGGACCGGATGTCGGGCGGGAGGGCATTCCAACATGTGGGTGCATAGTACACGAAGGCTCTGTTTCTTGTTGCTTGAGAGCACTTCTTAATCTTGCTAGGGATATTCAGTGTGTTGGCAGCAACTGACCTTCTGACTCTGTTTGGGGGAGTGGGGAGGACGAGGTCCGTGATGGAGGAGGAGGTGAGGCCGTTGATGGCCTTGAAAGTCAACAGTAGAATTTTAAAGGAGAGTCTGCATTGGACCGGCAGCCAATGGAGGTGTTACAGGATTGGGGTTATATGGTCCCTCCTGGAGGCTCCGTATAGTATTCTGGTGGCTGCATTCATTGCAAGCTGAAGTGGGTTCAGTGTATTTTTTGGAGTCCCTGTAGGATTGAATTGGCATAGTCAAAGTGGGGGATTACCAAGGCTTGGTAGATTGTCCGGAAGTCGTCTGGCTCCAGTAGGGGTCGTAGATGCCGGATTGTCCGTATTTTGTGTTATACTTCCTTGACAGTGTTGTTATGTGGGCTTTCATATCCAACTGTTGGTCTAGTGTGATCCCTAGGTAGCGGATCGTGGGCTTGCTTTGGAGCTCGACACATCTTACTTTTAGTGATGCGGGGAGGGGGGAGGGGGGTGAAAGCTTGGTTCCTGGTGATGAATAGTGCCTCCATTTTCTTGAAGTTTATTCTGAGGTTTTGAGTGTGGAGCCAGTCAGTGACAGCGTCGAAACAGGTAGTTAGTGGCGAGAAGTCCGGCTGTTCGGTTGAGAATGGCATGTAGAGTAGCATGTCGTCAGCATATACGACAAAAACTGAAAGGGACAACCCCAACCAAACACAAAAGAAAAAGAAAAATAAAAAATAAAAAAAAACAAAGAAGAAAAACAAGAAAAAACAGAAAAAACAAATGCATGAGATGAACAAAAAACAAACCCCAACGCTGCAGAGAAAAACCCACCATTAAAGGAGGAAAAAAGACCTCAGCAATCTCCAATGTAGAAACAAAAGGAGTCAAGTCTGTCAAGGAGACGAAACTAACGTCTATACCAAAGAACAGACTACTGATCACATCAACGGTCTAAAAAACCTCCAGCCAGCCTACAAAATAAAATAAAGGCCGGCTTCCAGCAGGCTTTCAAAACAGCAGGGTGCAGTCCTTAGCTCAAACAAACACAAAAAACTCTGAACACTTATCTGCAGATGTCATGTAGAGGATCAGCAGACAATGATGATGTTAATGATGAAGGGGAAGATGCTGATATCGATGATAAACAGAGGTGGCAGGGAGCCCCGACATCCAATGTTTTGCCTCACCGGCTTCTTCAGGGAGCCTAAAGTCCACTCTCCACACACTGTGTGCTGTCACCGCAGGTAGCTGAAGGAACCAGCTCTCAAAAAAATGCACTGGAGCTGAAGACAAAGCTAGAAAAACAAAAACAAAAATTAAAACAAACACATCTCATGCCCAAACAAAGAAAACAGGATTCAACCCTCTCAAAAAATTAATCGATAAACCAGGCACAAAACGAAATAATAATAATAATAATTATAAACAAACCATATAAGCTGGATATTTGATGACGTGTTTTTACTATGGACTGGTGGCATTGATCTGTTATTGGAATTTCATAGTTGGCTGAATCAACGTGATCCCCATATTTCCTTTTCTTTGAATCACAGTGCCACAGCTATTCCATTTCTGGACGTCCTGGTATCACGCCGGGTTGATGCTTTGATTACAACAGTATATACCAAGCCCACTCATCGGATGTCTTTTCTTCATTTTGACAGTCTGCACCCCCATCGTTTGAAAGAGAGTCTGCCATTTGCGCAGTTCCTTCACTATCGCCGTAATTGTTTGACTGTGTCGGATTATAAAGAACAATCTCGGATCCTGCAAGCCTCATTTGTATCTCAGGGGTATCCAGCCCCATTGGTCCATCGCGCCCGACTTTGAGCTCGTTTTAATGATCGGGACTGGCTTCTGGTTCCTCGGGCCCGTTCTACAATGTTGGATTCTCCATTTGTGCATTTTGTTAACAAGTACAATCCTCTTAGTTATCAAATCTCGAAGATTATTCAGCGGCACTCTCATGTTATGAGTTTGACTCCAGGTCTTCAGCAACACCGTATTCGCACAGTGTACAGCAAGAGCTCTAATTTAAAAGATATGCTCTGCCCGTCGGCTTTTTCCAGTGCTTCACCTGCACCTTCAGAACCTGTGGGGCACCGCAGTTGTGGTCACTGCTCAGTTTGTTCTGTGATGGAATCTTGCAATAGTTTTTATTATCAGCGCCGCTTTATTCGGCTGTTTCACTCCACGTCCTGCGAAAGTTGTAATGTGATCTATTTCCTCCGTTGCCCTTGTGGCCTTGGCTATGTTGGGAAAACCAGCCGAGCTCTACGGACTCATTTGATTGAGCACCGTAGCCGCCTTCGCCATATGGTTGAGGGCGCTCCTTTGGTGGATCATTTTCAGTCCTTGGGGCATGTTTTTGAAGATTTAAAATGCCTGGTTATTACACAATGTGCTCCTTCTGTGTATGGAGGGGATCTGCAAAAATTGTTATCTCGTCTGGAACAACGTTGGATTTTCTCTCTTCAAACTATAGCACCTAATGGTCTCAATGATTCAATCGAATGGAAAAGCTGTTTGTGACCCTTTGGCAATTTTTTGGTCTATTATAACAGGGAGGGTGGGTGTTTGGGTTTTTCGGTTTTTGTCGTTATTATTTAATTTTTTTGCCTGTTTGCTGAATATTTTCATTTTTAGGGTCTTTGGCACCAGAATGTGTGTTTATTTTGAGCCGGCTTTTGATTGATTGGCTTTGACGTCATGACCCTGCCTTATTTTTCTGAGAGCGCATGCGTTGGCATTCTAGGGAGGCGGGCTGTGTGTCGTTCATTGCTACGGCTTGAGTTTGCGTTCTGGTTGCTCTTTATCTCCCTAATTACAGCTTATATGGTTTGTTTATTATTATTATTATTATTTCGTTTTGTGCCTGGTTTATCGATTAATTTTTTGAGAGGGTTGAATCCTGTTTTCTTTGTTTGGGCATGAGATGTGTTTGTTTTAATTTTTGTTTTTGTTTTTCTAGCTCTGTCTTCAGCTCCAGTGCATTTTTTTGAGAGCTGGTTCCTTCAGCTACCTGCGGTGACAGCACACAGTGTGTGGAGAGTGGACTTTAGGCTCCCTGAAGAAGCCGGTGAGGCGAAACATTGGATGTCAGGGCTCCCTGCCACCTCTGTTTATCATCGATATCAGCATCTTCCCCTTCATCATTAACATCATCATTGTCTGCTGATCCTCTACACGACATCTGCAGATAAGTGTTCGGAGTTTTTTGTGTTTGTTTGAGCTAAGGACTGCACCCCGCTGTTTTGAAAGCCTGCTGGAAGCCGGCCTTTATTTTACTTTGTAGGCTGGCTGGAGGTTTTTTAGACCGTTGATGTGATCAGTAGTCTGTTCTTTGGTATAGACGTTAGTTTCGTCTCCTTGACAGACTTGACTCCTTTTGTTTCTACATTGGAGATTGCTGAGGTCTTTTTTCCTCCTTTAATGGTGGGTTTTTCTCTGCAGCGTTGGGGTTTGTTTTTTGTTCATCTCATGCATTCGTTTTTTCTGTTTTTTCTTGTTTTTCTTCTTTGTTTTTTTTATCTTTCTTTTTCTTTTGTGTTTGGTTGGGGTTGTCCCTTTCAGTTTTTGACTTATATGTTGGCCCCCTGAGAGTTTTTTTGATATATAGATAATACTATGTCAGCATATACGAGGCATGAGATGTTGAAGGAGTGGATGAGTGCACAGATGGGCTGCATATGTATGTTGAAGAACAGTGCCAAGAGATAGGAGCCCTGTGGTATGCCCTGTTTCTGTTGGAACGGTTTGGAGGTCATGGGGCCAATCCATACATGTTGCCATCTGTCTGACAGGTATGATTTGCACCAGCTTAAGGCTGTATCCTGGATCCCTTTCTCTGCGAGGCGCGCTAGGAGCAGTTCATGGTCGACAGAGTCAAATGCTGCGGCGATATTCAAGAAGATTAGGGCATATCCTCATCTGATGTTGTCCAATCCTGTAATTAATGTGATGAAGAGAGTGGTCAGGAGCGTCTCAACTCTGTGCGATTCCCTGAATCCGTGTTGGCATGGGTCGAGGGGAGTGGTGATCTCAATATGGTGTTAGATTTGGCGTTGGACGACTTCTTCAATTATTTTGGCCATTAGTGGGATGCTTGAGATTGGTCTGTAAAGAATCCACCTTCTGGGGGTCAAGTTTGCTGTTTTTTAGGAGTGGTCTAATGGATGTTTGCTTCAAGCTTTGTGGAAATGAGCCTGTTGAGAAGGATAGATCATGAGTTTGGCCAGGAATGGGCTGAATTCTTTGTGCAGTGTTTTTATCCAGAACGCTGGGCAGGGATCATTTGGAGCTGTGGTAGTGTTGATAGCAGTGATGGTGTCCTCGATGCCTTTCTCTGATGGTGTTGAGAAGGTGGTTAGTGGCGTTGGGTGGCGTAATCCGTGCACAGAGGTGGGTGGTGTAGTTTTGTTAGTCTGGATTGTTTTCAACTGTAGATAGTCCGTGAATTCCTGGGGCTGTGGCATGCTTAGTTGGGTAGAGGAAGGTTCTTTTGTGAGGGTCCTCACCAGGTTGAATAAGTCCTGCGGTTTGTTCAGGGAGCGCTGCAGAATTTCTGTGTGGCATTGTTTCATTCTCTCCGTGACTGCCACATGGTGTTTCTTTAGGTGGGAGGTGTAAGTTCCCTGGTCATCAGTGGAGCGTGATCGTCGCCATCTTATTTCAAGCTTCCTTAGGTGGCAGAGTGATGTTTGTAGCTTGGGAGAGTACCACGGAGCAGTCTTTCTTCTCCTTGGTGGTGTGTCCACAGTTGGTCGGTGGGCAATGGAGCCGAGACTATTGTTCCAGGCGGAGAGCATTTCCTCGAGGCTAGGTTCTGTGAGGTCAAAGAGTGGTAGGGTTTTGCTGAATATCTCCTCCTTGTCAAAGGGCCGGAATCGTGCTTTTGGTGTTGGGCAGGCATCGGCTGTGGTACGATTGCTTGTATGATCCAGATGTGTGGGCATTTGGAATCTTAATAAGCTGTGGTCAGACCATGGGACTGGAGTGATGGATAGGGCAAGCGTATGGTCCGGGCCTGTGGCCAACTGCGGGGCGAAGATCAGGTCCAGCTGGTTTCCTTTTGAGTGAGTGGGCGCGTTGATTACTTGATCATAGCCCAGCTCGTTAAGCGCATCAAGGAAGGCTCTGGAGTGAGTGTCTGGGAGGATAGGCAGATTGACATCGCCCATGATCCAGTTTGGTGTGTGCGGGTTCTTGGTATTGCAGGCAAGGTCGATTATTGTTGAGAGGTCATCTGGGGAGGGAGACAGGGATCTGTAGATTAGGTTGATGGAGTGTAATTCTGGTCTTCAGATATAGCAGAATTAGAAAAGGTACAGAGAAGAGCAACAAAAATGATAGAGGATGGAAGGATAACCCCTATGAGGAGAGGCTTAAAAGGTTCAGGCTCTTCAACTTGGAAAAGAGACGGCTGAGGGGGGATGTGATAGAGATCTATAAATTAATGAATGGAGTGGAACGGGTAAATGTAGATCAGTTGTTTACGCCATCAAAAAGTAGAAATACTAGAGAACATGCAATGAAGCTACAATGCAATCCATTTAAGACTATTAAGAGAAAATATATTTTTATTCAATGTGTAATCAAACTCTGGAATTCGTTACCAGAGGATGTAATAAAAGCTGTTAGTGTAGCTTGGTTTACAAAAGGTTTGGACATGTTCCTGGAGGAAAGATCCATAAACATTATTAGAGAGGATCCGGGAAATCCACTTCTTACCCCAGGATGAGCATTGTGGAACCTATATGCCTGTTTGGGAACCTGCCAGGTACCTGTCACCTGGACTGGCCACTGTTGAAAACAGGATACTGGGCTTGATGGATCTTTGTCTGACCCAGTATGCCATTTCTTTTGGGCCCGATATTCTAAAGGCATTTACACGGTTTACTGACCTGTAAACCATGTAAATGCTCCTGAATGGGATATTCAATGTCATATCATGGGAGGCGGCAGTTACTAACTAGGTAGCAGAGATATTGCATCGCTACCTGCTTAGTAAAACTAGGCAAAGCAAAAGCTCGCCAAGTTTTACTAAGGGAGCTAATCGGGTAGCGGTGCAATATCGCCGCTACCTGATTAGCTTCTGCAGGGTCAGAGCCTGTGCGGTGACCCTGGATATTCAGTGCCACCCCACATATGACCCCAGCATTGAACATCCGGGGTAAAAGATCGGCGGCGACAGCCACACGTCATAACAGTGCATAGCCATCCCAATTGAATTTCGGGCCCTTATGTTCTTATGCTTTTTCCCTGAACTGAATCCCCATTTCCTTTTGTATTCATTTTCAGATTCTAACTTTAGTTCAAAGAGCTCTCTTTTATGCATGCCCCCCTTTTCCGGCCACGCTTATCTCTCCTTATTAACCTACTCGCACCCTCTTTTATTCCTATGTGGCTCTTTTGTCCCTTCCTGCACTTCCTGCTCTTTGGTTACATCTAGGAATTCATCCTTTGCCTATGCTGGTCTCTCTTTCTGGAATTCCCTCTCCTGTCTCTTCATCTTGAATCCTCTTTCCCTACTTTCACGAAAAATCTGAAAATATGGTTCTTTCAGCAAGCTTTTCCACATTCTCATAGTAACATAGTATATGACGGCAGATAAAGACCAGTTTGGTCCATCTAGTCTGCCCAGTAAGGTGGCTAGGGTGATTGTAATTGCAGCTCCATACTGGCTACCCTACCTCTATGCCTGTGTTTAGGGTTTGTGGCCTACCACTCCGTGCGCCTACGCCCCCTAGGGCCGGCAAGGCAGATTGTTTCTGCTTTTGGACGCTTACTGTTGTATTTGTGCAGGCGCCCGCCTAATAGGACACGAAGATCACCTCTTTTAATGTAGTTGTGGTTTGCTTTTATTTAGCAGTCCGAATGGAAGAGGCACAGGGCAATTTGTAACATAAATTGCTTTTTATTTGTTTTTCTTCAAGTAAATCATTTGTGGCAAAAAGCTAAAAAAAAAGGCAAAATCACATTAACCAAAATAGGATTCTTCTCCAAAGAATGTCCAAGGTGAATTCTACCAATAAACTTCTTCACTCTTGGTAGTAGTACTTCTATTATTTACAGATACAGCAAAGATACCATTTGTGCATCATTCACAAACTTAGAAATAGTGGAGCTTTACTTTCTCTGCTGGCATAAGTTCAAGCATACAGTGATTCTAGCACTTCTGTTGCCTTCTTACTTCTTTCACACAGCATTTAGTAAAAGCATTATATATTAGTCACACACAGACTGCAATCCATTGATTCGGCTGAGGACACTGAATTATTAGAGAAACAGTCCACATCCATTTCTGCTGGGGAATTATATGGCTCTGTGCTTGGGGTAACCTTTGGCTCAACCTGTTGTACGTTCTTCAACAGCTTTAAAAGTTTTCCCCACTTTAGCTTCTGGTTCCCCTTTATAACCGGGTTGGAACCTCTTGCCTTTCTCCCTCTTAATAAATCCTCTTCAGGAAATGCATAAGCTTTTGGGCTGGCAGTGACTCTCCTTCTAACAGGCTTTTTACATTGTCTGTATAGAGGCTCAGGGCTAGAGCTGCTATATTCTGACTCAGAAGTAAAGTCCTGAATTCTCTTCCAGCTCCTTCTATGCCCACACCCTTTACACTTGCCTTGTAAGTGTTGACCAGTCCTCCTGGACCCACCAGAAGACACAGCCTTGACGTGCTGCTTCCTCTCCCGGTCTCTCGGCCTTCTCACTTGGCTCCTAGCCTGCAGCCTGTCCTGCCTTTGAGCAGTCCTTCTCTGCAGTCTCTCTGGTGTATGAGCAGATCCTGTTTGATCAGTGTCTGAGTCCTCTGTTAGCTCAGCTGATCTTCTAGAGAGACTCCGTCCTCGGGAGTCTGCCAGTTTCTCCTTAGTATTGCACTTGCCTCTGCACTGTCCTGTGCATGGTCCTCGTGTGTGCTGAACTCTAGAATCAACTCCCAGCTGATCCTCCAGTTTTCCCTCACTTCCTGTGTGACGCAGTTTATATGTTCTGTGAATTGTTTGCTTCCCTGGCCCCACCCTCTCTCTGCTTGCAGCTGCCCTAGAGGCTGGGTGTGGCTTCAAGGTAACCCTGCTTCTGTGTGCCTTAGTTTCACCCTCTATGTGGGAATTATGTTTCAGTGAGCCCATCCCCCGCTTATGGGAACAAATTTCAGTGTTTTTTCTAGTTTTAAAGGGCTCTGCAGCATGCACATCATCACAGGTTATAGCTGCTGCTCCATGCAGATCAGCTCCCCTCTATTAAAAGATATTGAAGTTTGCTTTGATTTCATTCTCTTGCTATAAAGGGATCCACTGTGTCTGTCCCATGCCATTTTGAATTCCGGCACTGTATTTGGCACCACCATCTCCATCGGGAGGACAGTCCATGCATCCACCACTCTCTCAATGCATAAGTATTTCCTGATGTTGCTTTTAAGTTTACCAGTAAAACCAAGGAGCGGAACCCAAAGGAACAGGCCTACACGCAAAAATATTAATTTGCAAACGATTTTTATTGGAGGACCCAACTAAAAAGTTTCAGCTGGAGGCCTTCTTCATGTGTCTAAAAACAAGAATGCATAAAACATACATATTAAAACAAATACAGTCACTTTGACATAAAATATGAAATATAAAAACTTTCTTTATTTTTATATGACATGGTGGCTTGTTATGTATCTCCTTTCCTTGTTCATATGCTCAGTATAATGCCCCCCTTTTCATCTGGTTTAACTTTTTCCGTTCAACGGCATAGTCTTGTATCAGCGGCAACCTCTTACACTGCTCAATTCTCCCGCTTAGTGGTTTTCATGTGTATTTCTAATATTTATCCACCGGTATTTTGTTACAATTTTAAGGTAAGACATCTTTTTTCACACATATGTGTGTATTTATGATTTTCCACTACCGTTAAACCGTTCGGAGCATGTAAATGTTTTTTGCCTTGGTAGGCCTTTTTGCGTGAATATATAAGTGTCTGGCCAGCTCCTCTGTTATAATTTTATAATGAGACACTTCTATCTGCATACATCTGTGCATTTATCATACTGTTACAATGTTTGGTGTACTCATAAGTTTTCCTTTTGTCTTTGCCTTAGTTCGGCTTTTTTATGTGTACACAAGAGCTTTGTCTTTTGGTGTGGTTTTGTCCAGCTCCTTGGCGATGCACTGTTACTTGTCTATTACCATCTTCGTCATTGTGTTTTTAAAAAAAATTTTCGTCCCCTTTGTATTCGGTTCACATAATGTTTTATGAGGTCACATGTATTCTGTTCCTATTAAAGACTTGTATTATAATGCCTACCCTAGCGGGTTGTTTAGAAGTCCTTTACATGCCGACCTATTAGCACATGATTACAATGTACGGTATTTTTTATTTTTTGTTTTCTTGGGTTTCATTATAGTGTTTTCTCTCCCCCCTTTTTTCTGCGTGGCTTTTATGATTTGCCATATGTATTTTCTAAGATACATTTTGGTTTTCTTGTGTGATGCACGTTATGTGGCTATTTTTTGCGTTTAAGATTTTGGATTGGTCACCATTCTTTTCTGGTATTTTTACTTGCTCTTCATTCCTTTTACTGGCCCCTCATCTGTAGTTTTGTTGAGCTGAATTATTGCTATTCCATTCACACCATGTCTTTTGATGTATGTTATAAATGAATATATTGTATAATCTATTTTTATGTATTTTTTATCTAATCTGTTTTACATTATATGAGATGTTATGACTATTAAGACAATCGTTGTTAATATTACTATTCTCCTTTTTCACTTTATATAGATTGAGGAGATCTCTCCCCTTTTTATATGTTGCTGCCTCGCTCCTGTGGTAATGTATTTTTTACCATCTAGTGTTATTTTATGGTTAGTTTTTTCAAAAGAGCAACCTCTTCTGTGGCTCATTTTGTTTTTGTTCTTTTGTATTCGTATAATTAAGCTACATACGTTTATTTTTTAGATATTTGTAAGTTTTTAAGTTTTTATATTTCATATTTTATGTCAAAATGACTGTATTTGTTTTAATATGTATGTTTTATGCATTTTTGTTTTTAGACCCCTGAAGAAGGCCTCCGGCCGAAACTTTTTAGTTGGGTCCTCCAATAAAAATCGTTTGCACATTAATATTTTTGCGTGTAGGCCTGTTCCTTTGGGTTCCACTCCTTGGTTTTATTTGCCTTTGCGGACACCTTCTCCTGTGGTTTGCTTTTAAGTTTACCACCTTGCAACTTCATCATATGCCCTCTAGTTGTACAGCTTCCCCTTCTTTGAAAAAAGTTTGCTTGTTCATTGATACCCTTTAAGTTTTTAAAGGTCCCCTATCCCTTCTCTTCCCTAGGCTCTACATATTTAGGTCTTCAAGTCTCTTCTCATACGTCTTCTGGCACAGGCTCTGAATCATTTTGGTCTCCTTCCTCTGAACTGTTTCTTTTTATGTCCTTTGTGAGATATGGCCTCAAACTGAACACAATACTCCAACAACTTGTATAGGGGCCTTAATACC
Organism: Ichthyophis bannanicus; assembly: GCA_033557465.1. NCBI lineage: Eukaryota > Metazoa > Chordata > Amphibia > Gymnophiona > Ichthyophiidae > Ichthyophis > Ichthyophis bannanicus. The sequence goes on along the minus strand of CM066041.1, from coordinate 139,319,155 downwards.
TCCTTCTTTCTACTGGTTATTCCTCTGTATGCAGCCCCGCATCCTTCTGGCTTTGGCTACCACCTTGTCGCATTGTTATGCCACATTGAGATCCTCAGACACTAGCACTCCAAGGTTCCTCTCCTTGTCCGTGCACACCAACCCCTCTATTGCATACCGCTCCTTTGGATTTCTACATCCCAAGAACATGACTCTGCACTTCTTTGCATTAAATCATAACTACCAAGCATTAAACCATTTTTCCAGTGTTTAGATCTTTCCTCATGTTGTCCATTCACTCAGAAGTGTCCACTTTGTTGCAAATTTGTGTGAAATCTGAAAAAAGCAGACTTTTCCATTCAGTCCTTCTGCAATAATACTTACAAATAAATTGTCACGCTCCCCTGCTACTGGCCGAAGGCTTTATAGTAGGGGTGACCGCTGTTTTGCTTCTGAGTGTCCTTTATACTATCTAGCAGCAAGGGTTGCTGGGATATGTAGTTTTTGGTTTCACTCTCACAAAAATGTGATGTGGCACAAGGGTCTTTTGGAACAGATAAATTTATTATTATTGTTGGGTTTTTCCCCTCACATAGGTTCTCAGGCAAATAAGCAAAGCAATATAATTCTTTTCCAGAATAAACAGAAAAACAGGAGCAAATGAAAAGTATCAAATAAAAGTGGAAAAACTGTTTCTTCGCAGCAGCACAAAACTTCCAAACAACTTTGTAATTCTTCTTACCAAAGCTTGTTTATCTTAAGAGCAGTCTTTCTACATTATACATGGAACAGTCTCTCTTATAGTAAATCAGGTGAGTCAGGAGTATCGGCTACGTCATTAAACATCTCCTTGCTTGCATTCTCACGGCTCTGTTTAGGAGAACTTCTTGGCTGCAATCCTGGGATAGCTATTTGCAGCTGTTCTAAGAAGACTCCACTCTCACTGACTGTGACTTCTTCTAGTTCAGGAAATGGGTTAGAACGTAAGCTCTTCCTTATGGTTGTCACATTAGCTTTAAACCATTTGTCGAAAGAGTATCTGCTAGGTGCTTTCACAGCCGTGCTACCCTGGCACCTATTAGCACTTGCTCTTAACTGTTTCACAACGTCTTCCACAAAACTCTGGCTTGGCAGTAACCCTGACGTACCTTTTCTGCTGACCTTGCTTTGTCTGTGCTCGGAGCTCTCTTCCTCTCTACAGGGAAATGGCTTTGCCCTGTCTTCAGGAAGCTCCCATAATGGCTTAGGTTTAGCTTCAAGGTAACCAGTAATGGACCCACCAGAATCCTTCTTGCCTGGGGCTGGGTTCCAAGACTCCCTCAGTTGCTGCCTTCCTTGCTGAAGTGGAATAGACACTTGTAAAGGCTTTTCCCTGCCTTCTTGTACGTCCTGATTCTCAGTGCTGCTCTGAAAGACTAGCCCTGAAGCTGGTTTAAAACGGCTTCCTTGTTCAGGCACGCCCTTCTGACTATCCAGGTGCACCTCGTTAGGGCTGCTTCCAGCTCTTACGTCATGAATCTGACTGAGCTGCATTCTCTCTGAAAGCTTCCTGCTGTCATGGAAACCTGGCTTGCTCTGGCTTTTAAAGGTGCAGTGCTCGCTATTTTGCCATTCCATCTGCTCAGGCATGCTTTCGGTACCACAAAAATTGAACAGTATTGGTCCTAGGACTGATCCCTGAGGTGTGCCATTATACACCTTCCTTCTCAGTGAGTTCCGTTTTACTACTACCTTTTGTCTGTCAGTCAACCAATTTCTGATCCAGTTCATCAACTTGGGACCTATCCCCAGGCTGCTCAGTTTATTGAGAAGCCTCTTATGAGGAACAGTATTAAAGGCTTTGCTGAAATCTAGGTATATCACATCCATTTATAACATGCCCTTGATCTAGTTCTCTGGTCATCAAGTCAAAGAACTCAATCAAATTTGTTTGGCATGATCTTCTCCTGGTAAGATCATGTTGCTTCAGATCATGCAATTCATTGGTTTCTAGAAAGTCTATTCTTTCTTTCAAGAGTGCCTCCATTACTTTTCCCACCACAGAGATAAGGCTTACCGGCCTATAGTTTATCCCCTCTTCCCTATTACCACTTTTGTGAAGAGGTACCACATCAGCCCTTCTCCAGTCCTGCGGTGCCTCTCCCATGTCTAAAGATCTATTAAAAACATCCTTTAATGGACCTTCCAGAACCTCTCTGAGCTCTTTCAGTATCCTGGGATGTATCCCATCCGGTCCCATGGTCTTGTCCACTTTCAGTTTTGCAAGCTGTTCAAACACATCTTCTATGAATGGTGTGGTGTCTACTCCATTCCCACTTGTATATTATTCATTCATATGTGGTCCTTCTCCGGGATTTTCTTTTGTGAATATAGAACAAATATTTGTTTTGCATTTTTACTTTTTGAATGTCATTTTCCGCAAATTCGTCCTCGGCACTTTTGAGTCATGTAATTCCACCTCTGCTCTCCCGAATATACCTGAAAAAAGTTTTTGTCTCCATGCTTCACATCTTTAGCCACCTTTGCTTTTGCTATCCTTATTTCTCTTTGTTTCTTTTAGCGTTATCCTGTATTCTTTTCTATGTTCCTCTTTTTGAGATCTTCTGAATTTCATGAAAGCTGTGTTTTCTGCCTTTATTTGTGCAGCTAACGTCTTTGGAGAATGATATAAATTTTCATTTCCTCTTGTTTTTATTACTTTCCGTACATATGTATCTGTTGCCCCTTTCATTGCCTCTTCTAGTTTAGCCCACTGCAATTCTACTTCCCTTATCTCCTCCCGCCCTGTCAACTTCTCCTTCAGGTACTTTCCCATTTTATTGACGTCGGCGTTTTTGAAGCCCAGGACTTTGAGTTTGTTATGACTGGACTCTGCCTTAGCTTTTACCTCAAAGCACACTGAGTTATAATCACTGCTGCTCAAATGGGCATCCGCCCAGACATTTGACACGCTATGTCCATTGGTGAGTACTAAATCCAACATAGAACTTTCCCTGGTTGGTTCTATCACCAGTTGGCTGAGCAGTGCTTCTTGGAAGGCATCCACAATCTTTTTACTTCTTTCCAGATTTGCAGAAGGAATACTCCAGTTCCCATTTGGTAGATTAAATTCACCCAATATGATCACTTCTCCCTTCATAGCTACCTTTGCAATATCAATGATCAAGTCTCTTATCCATTTCCTCAGTTTGAGTTGGAGGCCTTTAGCCTACACCAGTGTGGATGATAGTTCCATCTCCTCTTTCTAAGATAATCCACAGCACTTCTTCTTTTCCCCATGTCCTCTGCATTTCAGTGGCTTTAATATTGCTTTTGATATATAGGGCTCCTCCCCCTTCCTCCCTTCTCTATCTCTTCTAAATAAATTATAACCAACTATGGCTATATCCCATTCATGCAATTAATTAAACCATGTTTCTGTAATGGCCACAAATTCCAAGTCCATTGCTACTATCAGGGCTTCCAGGTCAGGAAAATTGTTGACTAGACTTCAAGCATTTGTGCTCATTGTCTGTCTTTCAGCTATTGTTGGTTGGCTTGCTTGTATTTTTGGATGGATTTTGTTCCAGACTCCTCTTCCCTCTTGTCATTTGGTTATAGATATCATATTAATCCACACATCCAATTTTATGTTCTTGCTAGTTTAAATGCTTGTCCACATTTTGCCTAAATTTTTCACTTAGGATCCATTTTTCCTGCTACAGAGAGATGCAGTCCATCAACATAGTACAGCCTCTTGTTGTTTGATCTATTGTCATAGTTGCCTATATATCTAAATCCTTTTTGTTTATACAAAGTTTGGAGCCACATATTAAAGTTGATTATATGATGCAGTTTCTCTTCTTCCTTATCATGAACAAGTAGAACCACGACGGTGGGTTTGTTTCCCTCCCAAAAGCTGAAAATCCCTTTGTACTGTAGAGATACTGTTACTGACCACGTAATTTGTATCCAAGTGAATAACATCAGTTTTGAAATGCTTGCTTTCTGAATTCACTGTGCTAAAAAATTGGTTTGCGTTCCTGCTGGTTGAAAAACCTGGGAGGCGTTTTACCATCTTCTGTTCCTTAGACTGCGTTCCCATGTTAATCCCTGTGATGATGGAGTCTCCAAGTAATAGTTTCCTGTTTTGTGATTTTTTTCTTTTTTTGTTCACATTTGCGGCATTACCAGTAGATTTGGTGTTAACTTTCTTTTTTAAGGTCACTTCTTCAGTTTCCACTAATTGGGTACTCTCATTTTCCAAGGCAGAGAAGACATCATGCAGGGATATCTCTTGATGGGAGAGGATGATCCATTTGTTCCTGGGATATTTGATTCTTTGTGGGAATGATGGTGAGGAGTTTTCCATTTGTACCCAAAGGGAAGTGCATTTCATTGCATTTAATTTTTCTCTTAATAGAGTCAATTCTTTATTTATAGCAGCTATCTTGAGACACATAGGGCATGCTCTAAGGCTCTAAATGGTGGTTCTTAGAGTGAAGGCGCCACAGTTATTCCATTCCCCCTAGTTCATGCACGGGTCACCTGCTACCCCTCTTCTCTTTTCCTTCTCCCCACCATTTTATTGTTAACCCAGCCTTTTTTTAACCTTTCTGCTCCCCCTGTTCCCTCCCTTTCCTTTCTCTCTGTGGGCCATTTTAGTTTTATTGTAAACCACTGTGATAGTTTTTGGCTTCTTAGCGGTATAACAAATTATAAAAATAAATAAATAAATAAAAGACCATGATGTTCAGGCAGAAGAAATAACATTATACACAGGGACTTAATGTGAAGGTGGGTGCACATGATACAATAATGATTGTCGGACTCCCAACCCTCCTCCCCCATACCCCAGCAGAAGTCCAGTGCCCCCTCAATACCCCTTTCTCACACCCTCAGCAGAAACCCAGTGGACTTTCACACCACTCCCTACTCTTGCACCCTCCATAAATCAGCCCCATCCCCTCAAACATATCCTATCAGCCCCCAAAGGACAGCCTGGGAAGATGGCCCTATTCATTATTCTTGTCCCTGACCCCTCCCCTCCACATATTACCCCTTTCCCCAAACCTCCTGACCCTGTCTATCTTGCAGTATTGCTGTGCTGACTGATGACTTGCTGATGAACTATCAGAGTCATCAAACCGCACAGCGGACCATTGCAAACCCTCATGGAAGAAGGAAAAATGATGATGATGAAGGCACTGGGTGAGTTTATGGTGGCACAGTGATGGTAGGGCTGTAGGTGGTGGTAGTGGCAGTGGTGATGACTGTTGCAGGCACCTTCCTCCTAGGGCCTGTACCACAGATGATACTATGCTAGAGTGAACAGGGTCCCCACAGCCTAATTTTTAGATGTAGGTGGGGGCAGGGGGCCAGGACTTTTAAGTGTTTTTAAGGTTTGTACATATATGTTCTGCAGGGCTTCCACAGCTTTTTTAGATATAGATATATAGATATATAGATATATGTATATAGATAGAGATATAGATAGATAGATATAGGGGCAGGGGGCCATGAGTGTCTATTTGCCATGTCAGCTGTACACATATGGCATTAATTGTGCTGTGTATATGTCTACAATATGGTAGCACTTTGAGCAATCCATAAATAAAAGTTCTTATTGACACTAAGTACCTGTTTCCTGCCCTACTTCCATATGTGTGCATGTGTGGCGGCTGCTACCTTGCTGTACCCCTGATTTGATGAGATGGTGTCACCCTCTGCACATGTGAGGGACACACTGGCTGCCCAATGTGGGTGTATGGGCCATGACCCAATGCTGGATGGATAGGTGCATGGCCAGTGGCATTCCATGGATATAGTGACACCTGCATAGTCATTGAATACCCCATTCAGGCTGCACACAGCCACGTTTGGCTATGGGTAGCTGGTTCCACAACATGCACAGTGGGCATCTCCAAAGATTGTGTGCATGTTGGCATGGATGTAGCTGGACCCCCACCATACATGTGTCTGTGTATTTGTGCCACTTTCCACTGTCCACCGCTTCTCTTGCACCATCCTGTGGATAGTGGCTGTGACCATGTGCCACATGGAGGGAGCGCCCTGGCCAAGGGTTCAAGGCATATCTTCTTTGCATCTGCAGGACAGTTTTGGGGACACAGAGATCAGTAGCAGGGCAGGCTATAAGGGAGAGTGTTCCTAGGTCCTTGGCAAAGTCTCATGTTGCCACTCTGCCATGGAGGGGTCAGTGGATCAGGTAGGGCACCACTGGCAAGCATACAGCTGTCTGTGCATCCCTGGATGGTACCATTAGGCACCTGTTATGTGCAAGAAATAAGGAGCTATAGTGGCGGTCAGATACACATTAACAAACAATGCAGGACATAACTTCAACTGAATGAAAACTTTTATTTGTGGCCAATATGGTCTGTCAGTCTGGGTGAAGATAGCTCATGGCTCTTACTCCCCACCCTCCTGACTGGAACTGAGATGCATGCCATGAGTTGTCTTAGTGCCACTATGAGATCCTGCAACCTGGCAACCACATCAAAACCCTGTTATACCATCAATTCAAGAAATAAGAGACGCTGAAGGACATTGACATCAACTTAGGGCTAGAGGACCTCATGGTGGTACACCTATCCCAGTATGGAGGCAGTCTGGAAGGCTGTGTGTCAGGTGCTGAATTTGTGCACTAGCTTGTCTACATACCTCTTCCCCTCTAAACCCCCATACCTCTCCTCTCAGTCCTTCCCACCTTCCTCTTGCTCCCAATCTCTTCCTCTCCAGTCTCGGGCTCAAAGTATATGTTCTCTTCAGGCCCCTCTAACATAGTCCAGTCTACTGTTACTTCTCTCATGGGTGACTCCTGCTGGCCCTTCTGCTTTTGCTCCTTAGCAAGGGTGATGACCACATCTGAGTCCTCCTCTCTTCCCTTTTCAAAGATGTGGCCATCACTTATGCTAGTGAGCTTCTGCTCCCTCTGCCATCACCACTTGCTTCCTCTGTCATGGTACTGCTCTCTGTGGTGATGAGGGTGAAAGTGGTGCCTCCAGTGTTGCAAGAGGGCACATTGCTAGTGTCATCAGGGATTCCGGCCTGTCTGGTGGTATCAGTGGTTGATGGGCTGATGAAAATAGTGGAGCTGCTGGCAACAGTGGCAGTTGCTGGGCTGCTGGAAACAGTGCTAGCTGCTGGGCTCCTGGTGGTAATGGTGGTATATATCCGACTGGTGCTACAGATGTAACATAGAGAGGTGATGCTTTTAGCACTGCTGCATTACATTGTATTATATCTTTGGTATACCTCATCCCTGTATTTTGAATGGCCCAAAGCTTGCTTCTTGTTGTTCTGTGGGAAAACCCTTCCACTATTATTACATTGTGCATCTGTCCACTTCTACTTCTGAGGTTTACCTCAGGCTTTTTGACTGGAATGTTCCCATGTGCATTATTTCTAGCAACCATGTCTGTCTACTGCCAGAGGCATTTCTCAGATTCCATCCACATCACTACATGGACTGCCTGCATGTGGATCTGGCTTCCTCATTTTCTCTGATTATATCCTGCAATGTGCCTATGTGCTGAGTCTTAGGGTGTACCAAATACACATGGTTATTGTACAGTCTTTACATTCCACCTCTGGGGCAGAGGTGCAGAGCTTCACAGGCATATAGATCCATGATGAGTGTCCAGAATGTTCTGGGCCAATCAGACTTTGGTCTACTCAGTATACTGGAAGGAGAATCAACTGATATAGGGGACCCAGTTGAGAGCAGACTGCTAGACAGGTGAGACCACCAGCTGCCATAGCTTCACCTGCAAGATTCCTCCCTTCAAATCCAGCCCTCAGTGACCTGATGCCAGACTGTGACAACAGTGGGTACGATATGCAGTATAGGGAGTTTGTGTCATGTGTGACATCATTGAGATTAAAAATGTATTATGTACTGTGTTTCCCATATTATTTCCAATGCTTGCATATCTGCTTGATAGCTCCCTGCATTCCTTGCTATTTGTGCCTCCTCAACCAGACTAGTTCTGATATGAACCATTACAGCTATGACATGTTGCTAGTGTGCCAGTACTCTGCTATTCTGCAAGGGGTAAGATGCCTGAGGCACTAGACTGTCATGGTTGGGCATCACTGATTACAACATCGATGTGTTGCTCTGCTGTTCTTGTTTCTGCTACAGCTCTACTGCACTTCCACTGTGCTATCCTGCCGTGCCTGAGTCATTTATATCCTAGCACCATGGCATCCCACTTTGGGGTCCATGATCTTTCACTATGCATTGTACACCATGCAGACCCATGCCACAGGGTGTCCATGGAGGGAGGGGCTGATGTACCTTGTGATCTCAAAACCCCATTGCCTATGTGCCTGGGGGGGGGGGGGGGACATTATTCACTGTATTTTTGAACTGTTTCTCTTCAGAAACGTTTTCTTTTGGTGCTAGGCGCCATTTTGGGCATTAGGCCCCATTTTTCCCAAAAGATGGGAAAACCAGCTAGTGGTGTTAAATGTACTAAATGTGGCGGTACCATCTCCATCACTGACACCCATGACTGGTGTCTAAAATGTTTAGGCCCTGACCATTCTCCATCTGAGTGTTCCTCCTGTATCGGGATGACTAAAAGAGGAAGACAGAACTGAGCTGCAAAGCTCGGTACCCTCTTTTCTTCGGATACCAGGTCCATTGCATTGACATCTTAAGAGCCTCGTCTTCCTCCCATGGATCTCAGGTAACTAAACATAAGAACCGGTCCTCAAAGGGTAGCTCTCCTTCAAAGCATTGAGAGGCCATTGGCATTTCCCTTGAGGAAACTACACCGGCAAAACAGCCCCGGCGGGAGGCTTCGGCCTCCAAAGCATCAACAGGGTTCCAAGATGTTCTCGAGGCTTCGACTTTGGCAGAACTACTGGTGCCATGCTCAGGGGTTCCGGCTGCTTTTTCTGGTACCAATACCCAGGCATTGGCAGCGTCGTTAGACCAGAGATTCCTTGCTATCGATCGCAGTCTTGCAGCTCTCCTTACAGCTGCGGTACCGTTGACACCAGTGGTTCAACGGGCACCAGTACCGATGCCAGTACCAGCACTGGTACAGATACTGGTACCGGCCCCGGTGGGAATCCTTCCCATGCAGAATTTTTCTGGCATCGACAGATCGGTACCGGACCAGATCGGTACCGACTTTGATCGAGACCGAGACCGTGCTTTGCATGAACATCGGGATCAGAGATACTTTGAATCCTCTGATTCTGATGACTCTGATAATTCTGCCAGTACCAGAGTGTTTCTCCAGGAAGACTCCTCTTCTCCCTAACGCAGAATGTCTCCTCTGGAAGACATGTCTTTTTCAGGATTTTATTCGTGATGTGGCCCAAGGCCTTTCAATCACAATAGCTCCTAAAAAAGAACCTAGAGCAAAGGAAATGGAAATTCTCCAATACCTTCCCAAGGAAGCAGCCACTCTGCCCATTCATGAAATTCTTCATGATTTGATACTCAAAATGTGGGAGACACCTTTGACCACATCTCCTCATTCTAGGAGACTCGATACCATGTATCGAGTTCCACCATGTCCTGGTTTTCAAAAGACTCAGCTGCCACACCATTCAGTGGTAGTGGAGTCAGCCATGCATAGGATGAACAGTGCAAAGAGATGTGCATCCAATCCTCCAGGTCGTGAATGCAGGACTCTTAACGCTTTTGGGCGTCTAACTTTTCAGGCTTCCATGCTTTCAGCTAGGATCAGCTCATATATTTTATATATGAGAATGTTCCTCAAAGAGGTCACAGGAGATTTGGAGCTTATGAGCCCCCCTTCTCCCTGAGAACAAACAGGACTTTCTCACTCTGGTCAAGCATTCTCAAGATGTCTCCAAGTTTGTAAACCGTGCAGCCTTTGACTGCTTTGAATGCATCAGCAGAACCTCTGCTATTGCCATTGGTGCACGTCGGATTGCCTGGCTTCAGGCATCAGACTTGGAGATTTTGGTACAGGATAAATTGGGAAACATCCCTTGCACAGGAGAAAACCTCTTTGGCAAAAAATTGTCAGGAGAAGGCTGAGATAGATACTGACAATCTCACTTTAGACAGATTGTCAAAATCTACAGCCACCCCAGCCAAAAAGAAACCCTTTTTCAGCAAAAAGAAGTTTTATCCATCCTATACCCAGCAAGGGCATGCTCAGGGTCAAGTTGCCCAGAAGGGTCAACAACAACAATCCAGACAAAAGAAGCTAAAAGGCCTTAGAGTTCAACCAACTCCACAGGCCCAGCCCCCTCAAGGGCTTTGACTCCTTCATAGAGAACTTAGCCTTCCTGCCTCTGAAGGGACCAGAACTCCTAAACATTCCAGGCAGGTTGTGTCATTTTGCCAACAGATGGCACCAAATAACAACAGAAAACTGGACTCTGTCCATTGTGGGAGAGGGGTACAAGCTGCATTTTTACAGTATGCCCCCTCCTACAATCATAAGACAGTTCAATTCCCAAACCTCTAGAGGCAATCTACTGGATCAAGAGGTCTCAACACTCCTTGCTCAAGGAGCAATAGAGGAGCTTCCCATTCTTCAGCAGGGTCCAGGGTTCTACTCCCCCCTATTTTCTTATTCCAAAGAAAACAGGAGGACACAGACCCATTCTAGACCTCAGAGAATTGAACAAATATCTGTTCCGAGAAAAGTTCAAAATGATTTCTCTGGGAACTCTTCTGCCATACCTTCAAAGTCAGGATTGGCTTTGTTCTTTAGATATCTAAATGATGCATATACTCACATTCTGATCCATCCAGATCACAGGAAATTCTTACGATTCCTTTTCAAGGGAAAACATTTCCAATACAGGGTTCTTCCCTTTGGTCTGGCTTCGGCACCAAGAGTATTCACGAAATGCATGGCAGTAGTAGCTGCATTTCTGCGAACCCTGGGGATATTCGTCTTCCCTTACTTGGATGACTGGCTCATTCAATCCCCCACGGTTCCAGAATCCAGCTCTGCACTATCTCGCACAATGCGAATCCTACAATACTTGGGATTGGTCAAAAACCTCCCAAAATCCCAACTTCCTCCGTCTCGGTCCCTAGAGTTCATAGGAGCTCTTCTAGATACCAGACAGTCAAGGGCTTTTCTCCCGCAACCCCGCTGTCTTCGTATAATGCAGCTAGCTTCTCAAGCAGCGGTGAAGTCCTCCCTAACTGCTCGAACTACTACAACTATTGGGACATATGGCATCCACAGTTCATGTGTTCCCTACGCTCGCCTCCATATGCGAGCAGGCCAGTGGACCCTATCCACACAGTGGACACAGGCCACAGGACGTCTGTCGGACAAGATATCAAAGTCACAACGACTGATCTTGTCCCTACAATGGTGGCAATCACTGGAAAATCTTCTAGTGGGGTCTCCTTTCCAGCAACCCCTATTCCAGGCCACCCTAACAACAGATGCATCACAGGTGGGATGAGGAGCACACCTGCATCATCTCTCTACCCAGGGCACCTGGACTCCACAGGAGGCTTGTCTTCACATAAACCTCCTGGAACTCAGGGCAATCTATCTAGCTCTTCGAGTATTCCATGCCCAGCTCAGCTTCAAGATAGTCCTAGTCCAAACAGACAATCAAGTAGCTATGTTCTACATGAACAAGGAGGGCAGAACAGGCTCTCTATCGTTATGCAATGAAGCTTTACGACTATGGACCCTCGCCAGAGAGCATCAAATTCACCTTCTTGTGGTTATATCTTTCAGGCATTCAAAACCTTTGGGGAGACAAACTCAGCCGAGTACTGCTGCCTCACAAATGGTCTCTCCACCTAGACCCATTTGCCCATTGGCCAAGATATTTCAGATCTGGGGAACCCCAGACATAGACCTCTTTGCAAGTCCACTGAATGCCAAACTTACCCAGTTCTGTTCCAGAATTCTGGCTCAAAATTGCCAATCAAGGGATGCCTTCCTTCTTCACTGGGCTCACGACTTCATCTATGCCTTCCCACCCATTCCCCTCATCCCCAAAACACTCTTCAAGCTTCAGAGAGACAGAGGTCATATGATCCTCATAGTGCCACGGTGGCCACGCCAAACGTGGTATCCCCTGCTTCTACTTTTCTCTCAAGCTGCACCTCTGGAGTTAGGCTATGCTCCAGATCTCCTCTCCCAAGAGAATGAGATGCTATGGCACCCGAATCTCCAGTCCCTGCATCTCGGCCTGGTTGCTGAAAGCTTAGACCTTCAGGCTTCTAGAAAACCTTCCACAAGACACTCTTATGCCTTCAAGTAGAAACGTTTTACTATATGGTGTTCACAGAAGTGGTTAAACCCCCTTATGATACCTTTGGAATCGATACTAGAGTATCTACTTCATTTATCAAATTCTGGTCTAAAGACCAATTCAGTAAGAGTCCATCTTAGTGCAATTGCAGCTTCCTATAAGCCTCTAAATGGACAACCAATTCCCTCTCATCCACTCATATCAAGATTTATGAGAAGTCTTCTATTAACAAAGCCTCCCATCAGGCCACCACGGGTGCCATGGGATTTAAACCTAGTTTTCGGGCAGCTCATGAAATCACCTTTTGAACCGTTAGCCACTACAACCCTAAAGCTTTTGTCCTGGAAGGTCATCTTCCTAATTGCAATCACCTCTGCACATTGCATTAGTGAATTGCAAGCTTTAGTGGCTGATCCTCCTTATACTAGGTTTCACCATAAGGTTGTTCTCAGAAGTCATCCACACTTTATGCCAAAGGTGGTTTGCCTTTTCATTTAAATCAATCAATTTATCTTCCTGTATTCTTTCCGAGGCCTCATGCCTCTAATGCAGAAAGGAACCTTCATACTTTGGATTGTTAAAGAACCTTGGCTTTTTACCTACAAAGAACACAGCAACATAGAAAGTCTTCTCAACTTTTTATTGCTTTTGATTCTAGTCATTTGGGACTTCCAGTCTCCAAGAGAACTCTATCCAAATGGATTGCACAGTGCATATCCTTTGCTTATGAGAGTAAGAGTCTTCCTTTTCAAGGCCATGTCACAGCTCACAATGTGAGAGCCATGGCAGCCTCTATGGCTAACCTTCACTCTGTGTCTATTGATGACATTTGTCGAGCAGCCACCTGGGCTTTGGTACACACCTTTACAGCCCACTACTGCCTAGATAAAGCGTCCCGTCAGCATGCCTTCTTTGGCCAAGCTGTTCTTCAAAATCTCTTTCAGACCTAATTCAACTTCTACCCACCAACCCTGGTGGGATGCCAGAGATCCATGGGAGGAAGCATGGCCCACGCCACCATAGGTGGCAGCTTCCTGGGGTCATTTCCCTGGCATCTTCAGCTAGGGAGTCCCCATATGTGAAGACTACATTCCTGCTTGTTCCTGGAGATAGTGTAGTTACTCGCCTGTAACAGGTGATCTCCAGGAACAGCAGGAATTTAGTCTTTACAACCCACCCACCTCCCCTAGGAGTTGTCTCTCTCTATCTCTGTCTCTTTCCTCTCTCCCTCTATCCTTTCACTCAGCTACAAACTTAACTGAAGAGGGACAGTTGGAAAGGTGGGAAGGCAGTGCGCATGTGCTGAGGGATGCTCCCAAAGGCATTCCTATTGGACGCTGGGGAGCGTTCCCGCACAGGCTCCGTCGGTACCGATGATACCCATATGTGAAGACTAAATTCCTGCTGTTCCCGGGGAGCACCTGTTACAGGTGAGTAACTACGGTTTATTGGACTGGCAATTTTTTTCAAAGACCCATCCTGTTTAAACACATCAAATAATAGTGTTCTATTGTATATCATTCAGTCAAGAACTGTTCTTTAAACATTAATTGGGCTTTCTTCCTCCCCTGGTAAGGTATGGATATCTGATTAATAACAAACCATTGCAAGTCATCAAAGTTATAGGTATTGTCCAAGCAATGTGTCATTAAAGGGAGAGTGATCAAACCAGTAGCCCAACAGCTCTTATGTTGTGTGTGTTGTACTTTCATTTTGCGAGATGTTCTGCCCACATATGACAAAGAAGGGCATATGATGATCTAAATCACAATATCAGACAGGCAAGTAGTTCTGAATATTAAAGTGTTTGTCTTATTCAACCCAGGATGAGTCCATTGCATGCAGGAAAATATCTGATTACAAAAATTACAGTGATCTCAAGGGAAGTGTCCATTTATCAGAACCTACACATCCTACAAAGAGCCCAGAACGTCACAGCTCGGATCATTTTTAGAGCCAAACTTTCCGACCACATCTCCCCAATTTTATACGCTCTCCACTGGCTACCTATAGCCAGTAGGATTCAATATAAAACCCTAGTCACCGTTTTTAAACTCATTAACGACCTACATCGTTCAACATTAATTCATACCCCCTTAGAAAACAGAATAAGAAGAGCAAACCTCAACATGCTTCTAATTCCTAACTCTGAGAAACCTGAAGCAAATAACAACCATTACTGCCTTCTCTTATTATGCACCAAGGCAATGGAACAAGCTACCACTCAACCTAAGAGAGATTAAAGACCTTTTTTCTTTCAGGAAGGAGCTTAAAACATATCTCTTCGCCCAACACTACTACAGCTTACAGCCCACACTTGATCACATAACACAAGAATACACGACGCAACTGACACAAGTTTATCCTACCTAATTCAAAGTATCACTCTCCATGCCATGTCTTCATCGATAACAGTGTACATTGTTCTACTATATGATAATCAATTCATCAATGCTGCTTTTAAATAGCTCTCTGTAAATAGTAAACGACTGTTGTAAATAGTTCTCTGTAAATAGTTAAATTGTTAAATAGTTAAACATGTTCCATGTATCATAGTTATTTTTGTGCCAAAATGTTCTATGTAATTCAATGTTCAATGGTTTTAACTTGTTCTCTGTAACCCGCCCCTGATCTCTGGAAGGGGCGGTATAGAAAAGCACACAAATAAAATAAATAAATAAAATAAAATTTTCTCCATAAATTCAGCATGTACAATCTTCTCGTACATTAGTGCCTCAAGTAAATGATATGCAAGGATGCCCTTCCCCCTTCCCCCACACAAAAAATCGTATGTAATTCTAAAATATGCCAATAGATCCATATAACCTGAGCAATTTTGGAAGATAAATTGGAAAATCCCAGAACAAATATGTGCTCCTCAAGCTGGGCTTTTTCCTGATCCTGTAGCAAAAGCTCCCTGTTGGCATATAACCACTGTAAATAAACAGTTTTGATAGATGACTCAGGGTATTCACATTGCCTGAATCTCTCAAACAGAATAGGAGCCTTGGACTTGTACTCAATCTTAGTAGAGCAAATATGTTGAATCCATAAAAGCTTCCCAATGGGCAAAGCCCTTCTTAACTTCAGACAATGACTCAAATATAACAGTAAATTGTTCTTCTCTATTGGTTTCCTAAATAAAGCAGTAAATAATTGATAATTTTCTTTTACTATTTTGATGTCCAAAACCAGATTCCATTTAGTACAATGAGAGTCATTTTCTAAACTCTGCACAATTAGAGCACATTGCTACAAGCATATTTCTAATTTATTTTATAGATGGAAATATGTGGTACTTTAGTTTATAAAATGGGATGTAAAGATGTGCTTTTGTCTAGTCATAGAAGTTATACCCATGCTGAGAATGGTCAGAAATGCACAAAAGTTTTATTTAACTTATATATGGAAAATGTAGGCCTCGTGTATGTTCCACCTAAGCTCTATCCCTGTACACACCCAAACTGAAAGCCTGGGTGATAGGACTTGTGATGGGAATAGAGATCATCTAAAACACACGTGTAAGCACCTATTCGCACATGTAACTCCTCTAAAATAAGGACTTATGAGCATAGCTAGCACATGACTTTCTGTACATCTGTTTATCAAATCAGCCACTATATGTCCACAAAAACTTCAAATTAGAATTTAATGTGTTCAAACATGAAATAAACTAGATCAACTCCTCTTATGAAGAAGACCAAATGAAAAATATATTCTTCATGAATCTACACCACACAACAATATGTTGGAACCACTGTGATAGATAACAAAAAAATGTCTTCACATTTTGACACACATTATTTGCCCACACTAGAGGGGACCATCTCCATGGGTGCCCCATGAATTTTTAAATAAAATTTGCTATCAAATCTAAAATAATGGGACTTAAAGTTAAGCGCGTCAATAATATTGAAAAATCACTGGAAATACTACAGTGCTGGGTGCGATTATTTAGAACTTCTTCCACTATTTACAACACTGCTCACTGAAGAATGTTAGTATATAAAGTCTCTGAACCCATAGTGACGAGAATCTTCTCTTGTGTTACCTTTTGGAATTTCTTGTACTAATCTCAAAAAATGTGCAGAGTCCTTTATATATGATTTGGATAAAGGTACAGATGGCTGTGCCTTTCAAGGATGCTATGGGGATCTTTCACTAACACGTACTACCTGGCAGCGTGTGTTCTGGCATGTGCTGAAGGCATGCTGGGACAAGCATTGCCAGGTAGCGCAGGGCCCTGACAGCGCAGGATGATTCCTGCGCTGACTGCGCAATCCGCATTGGAGGTACAAGTGGGTGGGGTAAGGGCATAGCATGGGCGTGATGAGCTTGGCGTAGTTAGCGCTGTGTTAACACATCAGCTGCATTAGTGTGGGTTCACCTAACACCACCTCAGTACAGTTGTGCTCAACATTATTGGCACCCTTGCATTTTAGGTATGTTGTGTACAATGTCTTGAGAAATAATTGGAAATATTCCAACTATGTCTACAACAAAATAAAAAGATGTCTGTGCAACTTAGATGTAGTAGTTACTGAGGAAAAAAACCAACAAAATATGACCCGGGCAGGATTAATGGCACCCTATATTTTGGTTGCACAACCGTGGCAGTGATGACAGCCTCCAAACCTTTCTTATAGCCATCTATAAGGTTTTTTTTTTTTTTTGTACATCTGTCTGCTGGTAGTTTCTCCCACTCTTCAACTGTGATTGGTTCCAGCTCATGAATGTTTCCAGGATTCCTTTTACCAATGGCAGATTTCAACGCTTTCCAAAGTTTCTCGATTGGATTGAGATCAGGACTCATTTCACTGTTCAACAGCCAAAATGATTCGGCCACAAAAGCAGCTGTTCTAAACTAATTTAAGGCTGCTCAACACAGAAATCATAATGAAAATGGCTGATTAGGTCTAGTTGCTAAGATATATATGCTATTAATTAGTCTTTAGGAGCCATTAACTGTGTATTATGCAACATTTCTGTGAGATTGCGTAATCTCTACATGCAACCAATAGAAATATCTGTCCAAAACCAGATGATGCAATCAGTATTTAAATTTTTGCATCACTTGACAGTATAAATCTTAAGGTGTATTAGTCACAGAAAAATTAAAAATTATTTTATGCCGATAGGTCAATCACAGCGTATTCAGTGATGCATCATACTTGTTTTTATTTATTTATTTACATTCTCTTATATACCGCGCTATTCTGCATCAGTGCGGTTTACATTGAACAAACTGAAATTACATTGAACATGGCATTATAACTTGGAGATAACTATTTTACAGGGAACATGGGCTATGGAGGGTTAAGTGGCTTGCCCAAGACCACAAGGAGCACCTGTGGGACTAGAAACCCCAGTCCTTCCGGCCCAAGGTTGCTGTCCTCTAGTGGGATTTGAACCCCCGACCTTCAGGCCTGAAGTACCTTGCCCCAACCACTAGGCCACTCCTCCACTCCACTTGTGTTAATAATGCAGATAATTTCTGCTATATTTGTGGTGAAGTGACTTTTACATCAGAAAAACGGAATCTTGCCGTATCTCGCTGGGCAGACTGGATGGACCATGCTGGTCTTTGCCATCATTTATTATGTTACTATGGAATATGACCGTAGCAGTTGTCACCCACTAACGTACCCAGAGGCTAAAAAGGGCTTGGGTCATTTGATGGGGCAGTATTTTTATGGCTAGAGCTCCTATGAAGGCTTTTGGCAAAGCCTTCTGGATCCTGTAGTTTTCACCGTTAGCCAAAGAAGTGTAGTTGAAGCAGAGGGTAAGGTTTAAACTCAGGCTTTATTCCCCGTCCGGGGTGGATTCATAACAGTGGAACTTAAAGTAGGTCAGACCCTTCATCTGATAACACAATTAAAGAAAAATACTTTCAACAAAACTCAGCTTTCTTCAGCATTAAACCATGAACAAAAAGTAACAGAAAACAGTTCCTTTTACTCACGGAACTCTGGCACCTGTTTCTTCTCATAAACAGTTCTGGCTGCCTTTAACATAGAGATGCTATACAATCAGATAATGTGTACGTGCAGTCCATTTCATTTTCCTCTAAAGATTCCTCAAGAGGTTCAATCTGCATCTCCTCTTCATCAGAGTAAACGTCTGGCTCCCAATTGCTGTTAAAGTTATAAGGTTCTTGTCGGGGAGTTAAAACACCCTCCTCCCCCACTATACCAGTGGCCCGTGGGTAACTACCGTATTTCCTGTAGTTGGGTTCCTGAGAACTACAGAGCTCTTGGTACGTGCATAGAAAGTCAGGGTATTGCAAACCTCTCTTATTAGGGTAAATATGCCTACCTTTAGGCACTGCTGTTTCCTGCTCTCTCGGATAAGCCCAGCTCTGCTTGGAAGCCCCTTTTCCACGGTGTTTCTCTGACTCGTTCAAATGTGCTTCAGGGTAAAAGTTTTCCCCTTCTGCATTTCTGTTGGTCTGTCTTCTCTGCTTGCCTCACAGCAACGCTCCTGGGGATATTGAGAGGCTGTGCACTGCTGTTCCCAACAGCTTCTCTGAGAATCACCAACCTCATGTACTCTGGATAATCCCCTTGGCTCCGTCCTCACAGCTCCACGGACACTGCTCTCCAGCTCAGCAGTTCCTAATGTTTCTCCCGTAGTTCCAACTACAGCCCTTGTAGTTCCTACTACTTCTCTCTCAGTTCTACTTTCTCCTTCAGTTTTTCCTCTACCTTCCGGTAAGTGATTTTTAAGTACGTTCAAATTGGTGTTAGCCTGGGCTCCGCCCCCATGCAGGTGCTCTTCATTTTCTAATGAATTCTGTGCTCCCTTTCTGTTCGGGCGTTCCCTAACACCACGTGGCTTTGTTTTCCTCTGTTGCTCATAGCAACCTTCCCCCATGTGTGAACCTGAGCTGTCAGTTTCCCTTACATTTTGCTCACAATCCCCTACTTCCATGGGTTCTGATGGTGCTACCTTATGACAGATCCCCCCCCTTAAAATATTACGGGCTGCCGGACCACTAACCGGACAGCACGTAATCAACTCTTGGGTTCTGTCTCGCTGCCTTACATAGGCCAAGCTGACTGTGGCCAATCTCTCCTTCCAAGGTTTTAGAACGTTCAAGTGGTACACCTGCTGACGTCCCCTCTCATTCTCCACCTTGTATGTCACAAGACCTACTTTCTTTATTACTGTACACGGTCTCTTCCACTGGGCCTCAAACTTGGGTCCCGGGTCCGCTATTTGGACAAGGACTTTATCCCCTATGCTCAGGTGCCTTTCTCTTGTGCTCCTGTCATAGTAACGTTTTTGCTTTTCTTTGCTGGCCTGCAAATTTTCTCTTGAGGCCTTTGCAGTTCTTTCTAAGCGTTCCCTCAAGTTTTTAAGGAATTGAGGCACCCCAACTTCCTGCGAGTCTGGCTCCACCCACTGTTCATGGAGAATGTCTAAAATTCCCCTAGGGGCCCTGCCAAACATAAGCTCATATGGGGACGCTTTTAATGACGTCTGTATGCGTTCTCGACATGCATAAACTACAAATGGGAGTAGGGTATCCCATTCACCCATCTCTCCCTTCTTTAAACCCCTCCGAAGCATCTGTTTCAAAGACTGATTCATCCTCTCAACAAGCCCATTTGTTTGAGGATGATAGGCTGCAGTCTTTATGTGCCTTATGCCGAAGGCTTCCCACACCGTTGCTAAGTGTTTTGATAAGAAATTGCTCCCTTGGTCAGTCAATAGCTCCCTGGGAAAACCCACTTCACAAAAGAGCTTTACCAGCTCTTGGGCTATTACTCTGGCCGATGTACTCCTTAAGGGAATAGCCCATGGGAATCTAGTTGCGTGGTCTACTACCACCAATAAATACTGAAATCCTCTGGGCGTACGGATCAGGGGTCCTACGATATCCATACCTATGCGTTCCATAGGTACTGCTATGGTGGGTGTGGATACCATCGGTACAGCTTTCGGCTTTAAAGCTGTGACCCTCTGACAAGTTGGACAAGCCTCGCAGTATTGTTTAGTCTCTTTAAAGACCCCTGGCCAATAGAATCGAACCAATATTTGGTCCAGGTTGCCTTGGACTCCCTTATGGCTGCCTATGGGGTGGTCATGTGCCAACCTTAGTACTGTGGCTTTAAATGTCGTTGGCACGACCAATTGTTTCCTTATCGCTCTGGAATACGGGTCAGTACTTTCCCTATATAGGATTTCCTTTTCCAGGAAAAACCTGGGTAGGGTAGGCCGGATTTCCCTGGCCCATTCAAAAGTTCTCTTTAGAGCTGGGTCAGCCCGCTGTTCTGCTGGGAATGAGGGGAACTTACTCACCACCTCGGCAGGTACCCAAGGTAACCCTGCCCCAGCTTCCAACTCGGCCCTCCCCCGGGTCCTTTGACGCCTCTCTTGGCGTTTTTTGGCTTTCGCCTTCCTGCCTTCCTTAACCGGCTCGTGTATTAGTTCATCATGTGTGGGCAGAATGCCTAATCCACCCCCATCTAATTCCTCCTCTTGGGGTTCTTCCTCCCTCTCAGGCTCCCCGGGATCCTCAGATGCTATCCTTCCTTCCCTGAGGTCCCTGCCTGCGATCGGGTAGATATTAGGCTGGTCCGGGTATTCAACCCTACCGCCAGACCCTTGAGAAAGGGTGGCCAGTCCCTGCCTAAAATGACATCTCTAGGCAATGTAGGGATTATGGCTACCCGTAATGTGTGTTCTCTATCTACAGCACGTATAGATAACCTCTGTGAAGGATAACAGGAAAATGCTCCGTGTATGCATTTTAAGCGGATCTGGCTTTCTGCTTGCCTCGGGGCTGACCGACGTCGCCTCTCAATGGCTTCCCAGAGCTTGGTCGTAATCATGCTCTGGTCAGCACCCGAGTCAAGCAGCGCCAGCGTTTCCACCCCTTCTACCTGCACAGGAATCAGGAACCCATCTTGTGCAGGCTTTTCTCTCCCAGCCATGAGGATAGTCCGCTCCGTGCAGTCTTTTTGGAAGTGGCCTGCTCGCCCGCACACATAACATTTCCCTTTGTGTATAGAAAAAATGTCATTATTAGTATTCTTACCACATACATTAAACATTTTCCCTTTAACATATTTCTCTTTTTTATGCTCTGCCATGCCTGCTGCTTTCCTCAGACCTATTTCTGAGGTGCCCACTATCTGAGCCTCAAAATAGCGTTCAGCTAGACTGGCTGCATCATTGGTATTCTGACAATTTTGCAAGGTGAGATACTTTTTTACCTCGGTAGGCACAGCCTGGAGAAACTGCTCCAAGATAATTATATCTAACACTGATTCCATTGTCCTCTGCTCAGGGGGTAACCACTTGTAGGCCAAATTCTTTAATCTCTGCTGCAGAGCTTTAGGGGTTTCTTGGGCCCTCATCCTAGCCTCTCTAAACAACCTATGATAGTGCATGCTAGATAGGCCCAACCTATCCTTAACTGCCCTTTTTATCTCCTCGTAGTCAGTAGCAAGGATGGCAGGCATTGCTTTATAGGCAGAGAGAGCTTCCCCGGTGAGAGATACAGCAAAGCAGGTATCCCACTGCTCTCGTGGCCATTTCAATGCCCCCCCTATTCGTTCAAAGGCATCAATAAAATCATCAATGTTGTCCTGTGGACTTAACTGTCCCAAAGTAAACGCACGACTCGCATTAAGTCCTACCCCTGGAACTACGTAGGGGTTCTCAGTCCCATGTCCTGGTGACTTTTCCAAAAATGCCCTCATGGTGTCCAGAAGTGGCCTCTGCTGCTCCATGATCATTTTTGCTGTTTGTTCTTGCATGTGCCGTGCCAACTCCAGTTGTTTGTCCCACTGGTGTTGCAGCCAGCTCATTATATCCTGGGCCTCCATCTTCTTGCTGTGACCCTGCGGAGAAAAGAAGAGAAAGAAAACCACCAAGTGGGGTACTTTTTACACTTCTTCACCCCCTTTCCCGCACCACAGGAACGCCCCCTTTCTTGCCCTTTTATCCACCTACGCTAGTGCCCTAGGTATCTGTTACCTTAGGATCTGCGTAGATTCAAGCTTTGGCAAGAAAGGTCCTCGATCAGCGTCTGGCCTGTCCTGTGTGCTTGCTTCTTATGGGTCCTCCGGTACAGCAGTATTTTTGCTTCAAAAGTGTCCCTTTTTTCCCACAGTTAAAAAAAATCCTCTAGACGACGCCACTCATGTCACCCACTAACGTACCCAGAGGCTAAAAAGGGCTTGGGTCATTTGATGGGGCAGTATTTTTATGGCTAGAGCTCCTATGAAGGCTTTTGGCAAAGCCTTCTGGATCCTGTAGTTTTCACCATTAGCCAAAGAAGTGTAGTTGAAGCAGAGGGTAAGGTTTAAACTCAGGCTTTATTCCCCGTCCGGGGTGGATTCATAACAGTGGAACTTAAAGTAGGTCAGACCCTTCGTCTGATAACACAATTAAAGAAAAATACTTTCAACAAAACTCAGCTTTCTTCAGCATTAAACCATGAACAAAAAGTAACAGAAAACAGTTCCTTTTACTCACGGAACTCTGGCACCTGTTTCTTCTCATAAACAGTTCTGGCTGCCTTTAACATAGAGATGCTATACAATCAGATAATGTGTACGTGCAGTCCATTTCATTTTCCTCTAAAGATTCCTCAAGAGGTTCAATCTGCATCTCCTCTTCATCAGAGTAAACTTCTGGCTCCCAATTGCCGTTAAAGTTATAAGGTTCTTGTCGGGGAGTTAAAACACTCTCCTCCCCCACTATACCAGTGGCCCGTGGGTAACTACCGTATTTCCTGTAGTTGGGTTCCTGAGAACTACAGAGCTCTTGGTACGTGCATAGAAAGTCAGGGTATTGCAAACCTCTCTTATTAGGGTAAATACGCCTACCTTTAGGCACTGCTGTTTCCTGCTCTCTCGGATAAGCCCAGCTCTGCTTGGAAGCCCCTTTTCCACGGTTTTTCTCTGACTCGTTCAAATGTGCTTCAGGGTAAAAGTTTTCCCCTTCTGCATTTCTGGTGTTAGGTAATTTATATCTTAAAGCCTTGGCTGTTGGACTGCCTTCTCTGCTTGCCTCACAGCAACGCTCCTGGGGATATTGAGAGGCTGTGCACTGCTGTTCCCAACAGCTTCTCTGAGAATCACCAACCTCATGTACTCTGGATAATCCCCTTGGCTCCGTCCTCACAGCTCCACGGACACTGCTCTCCAGCTCAGCAGTTCCTAATGTTTCTCCCGTAGTTCCAACTACAGCCCTTGTAGTTCCTACTACTTCTCTCTCAGTTCTACTTCTCCTTCAGTTTTTCCTCTACCTTCCGGTAAGTGATTTTTAAGTACGTTCAAATTGGTGTTAGCCTGGGCTCCGCCCCCATGCAGGTGCTCTTCATTTTCTAATGAATTCTGTGCTCCCTTTCTGTTCGGGCGTTCCCTAACACCACGTGGCTTTGTTTTCATCTGTTGCTCATAGCAACCTTCCCCCATGTGTGAACCTGAGCTGTCAGTTTCCCTTACATTTTGCTCACAATCCCCTACTTCCATGGGTTCTGATGGCTCTACCTTATGACACAGTTAAGAAAGCCTACAACTTATAGTTTGGCTGCAGAATAGGAGATCAGGATAAGAGCTGGGCACCACACACATGCTGCAATACATGTGCAACAAATCTCAGGCAATGGATGAATTGGAAAAGGCAATCAATGCCTTTTGCAGTTCCAATGATCTGGAGAGAGCCCACGGATCACGTCAGCAATTGCTACCTCTGCATGGTTGCTCCAATTCAGAAAGGCATATCCAGAAAGAGTAAGTGGACTGTGCAATATCCAGACATTCCATCTGCAATATGCCCAGTGCCTCATGGAGAAGGGTTGCCGATTCCCAAAATGTCAGAATCATTATCATTAGAATCAAGTGAGGAAGAGGAAGAAGTTTGTAGTCATGAACCGTCAACCTCACGTGACCCAGAGTTTCTTCTGGCCACTGCTAATGAGCCACACCTCATAACGCAAGGTGAATTGAATGACCTTGTCAGGGATTTGGATCTCCTGAAGAATAAAGCTGAGCTTTTGGGTTCCAGACTACAGCAGTGGAATCTTCTGGCTGGTGACGTTCAAATTTTCATTTTTCTGGCACCATCAGAAAGACTTGCTGTCATTCTGTTTCAAAGAAGGTGATCTTGCTGCATTCAACAACGTAAAAGGTTTAATGGCAGCTCTCGATATCAATTACAATGCAGATGATTGGAGGCTCTTCATTGATTCATCCAAAGCAAGTCTTAAAGCTGTATTGCTGCATAATGGCAACTTGCTACCATCAATTCCTATTGGCCATGCAGCTTTTATGAAAGACTTATGACAATATGAAACAACTTTTGAAATGTATAAACTATGATCAACATCTATGGTCAATCTGTGGGGACCTCAAAGTGGTCGCCCTTTTGCTTGGTCTTCAGGGTGGATACACCAAGTACTGCTGTTTCCTGTGTGAATGGGATAGTCATGCTAGAGACTGTCATTTTGTCAAAAGGGACTGGCCACTCTGTCGGTCACTGGATCCTGGAAGCAAAAATGTTCTGTTTCCAGCACTTGTAGACAGCAACAACATTTTGATGCCTTCCTTGCACATCAAGTTGGGACTAATGAAACACTTTGTCAAGGCGGTGGATAAAACTAAACCTGCTTTCAGGTATCTTAGTGGTAAATTTCCTAGACTGAGTGATGGCAAAGTTAAGGAAGGAGTTTTTGTTGGCCCTCAGATTCGTGCACTTCTTCAAGATGACGAATTTCTTCGTTTATTGCGTGGAAAGGAAAAGGCTGCATGGATAGCATTTGAATCAGTGACACAAAATTTTCTTGGAAACAACAAAGCAAATACAGTAATTACCAAGAGATTGTTCAAGATCTTCTCAAGGCATACAAAAACCCTGGTTGCAACATGTCCTTAAAGATTCATTTTCTACACTCTCTAGATTTTTTCCCCACAAAATTGCGGAGCAGTAAGTGATGAACATGGAGAACGATGTCACCAAGACATTGCAGCCATGGAAAAAAGGTATCAGGGTAAATGGAGTCCATCAATGCTTGCAGACTACTGCTGGACAGTGACAAGGGATATTCCATTACTTCAGTACAAGAAACAGATCAGGTAGAGTCGTGAAGCCACTGAATGAGAACAAACTAGCTAGAATGTACTTACAAATATTCTTAATGAAAGTTAAATTGCAGGCATAATTACTCCTCTGTTTCTTCTAAGTACGTTTATGAACTTTATTTTATAAAAACATGCTTGTTGTGCAAAGTTTCATTTGTAATAAGATTTTGATTTACATTTAGGCTCGATTTTCACCATACATAGTGGTAAAATGTAAATTCTTCAATATATTTTAATAACATTGAGAACTGTAAACACTGGAATCTCTAGGTCTTTGGAGATGGCCTTGGACCCCTTTTGAAGTTTGATGTTTGGTGATAATGGCTTTTCTGACTGTTTCAGGCAGCTCTCTTGTCTTCACCATTGTGAAAATGGAGCAGGGAGTGAATGTGGCCATTTTAAACATTAGATCTATCATTCAAGTCATGGGCGTACAGACACTTGATCACAGGTGCTTCTAATTTTACTGTAATGGGAATGTGGTTCTTCTGTTCAAACGGATGTGAATTATTTTATAAGAGTGCCAATAATCATGTCCTTGGCAAAAAAAAGACTAAAAGGGTTCTACTATGGTGATATCCAAAAAAATAAAGTGACAACCCTATCCAATAATCATATTCCCTAAATCTGAATCAAGGCTCACTAATCTAAATAACTTCTAAATTTTTGTCGGATTGCTTGCCTGGAAAGGATCCCCTCTCTTGTAGCAAGACCAACAAACACGAACTACTGATGAAGGGACCCCATGAAATTTGTAGGAGTGCTTCCTTATATGCTGAATGCTTCGGTGGTGACAAACATTTTAAGAGCATTGGCATATTTTAGCCATCCATACTTGTTTTCAAAGACCCCTCATGTTGGCTTATAAGAGGGGATGTAATATTGGAGATTTAGTAGTTCATACTATCCCGATACACATTAATGGGGGTTATGTAATCAGGACTAAGGGTATTTTGCCTGTTTTGTCATGTGAGTTTTGCAGGACACACACATTGTCAGGACCTGAATGGATAGATCCAGAGCCTAATAGAACATACATGATATGCTATCGCACATCCTGCTTGATAGCATTTGTGGTATATTTACATTTTGATCCTGTGAGTTCAAATATGTAGGGAGGACCACACGAACTATTAAGAAATGCTTGCAGGAATATAGATCTTGAATTAATTAACCAAAAGTGGTTTCGGCTCCTATGGTCTCTCATTGCTTACAAGTCCCGGCTGAGCCGCCGGGCCCCGGTCCCGCGGCTGGCCTAGTAACCGGGTTCCTGGGGCCCGACCACGCGGCAGGCTTCTTTCTGTCGGGGGGGGGGTTGCAGCTGGGCGGCAGGCGGTGCATTCGCGCCTGGGCTCCACGTTGTTCTGGTGGAGCCCGGCGATTGGACCGCGTAGGCGGTCATGGGGGCGGGGCAGCGCGAGCAAGGAGGGATCGCCGGCCGGCGGTCTCCCTCTTCCTGCTCGCTCGCGCTGCAAGAAGGTTGGTGGTGTGGGGGGCTCAGTTTTCTGGGCGTGGGGGGGTTGTGAGGCCTCGCTCTGGCGTGCCGGGCGCCGAGGTTTCTTCACGGTGGGCTGCGGGCCCTCGGTGTTCCGCCTTCCGGGCAGCCGCGAGTCTCAAAAAAAAAAAAAAAAAGCCGAACAAATCACGCCGCGTGTGAGCTCACTGTCGGGCACGTGGGTGGTTCTGGCTGTGCCCCTTGGTGGAGGCCGGGCTGGGTGCTGGTGTTTGGTGGGGGGTGTTCGGCTGGGGGGCCTACCTAGGGACTGGAGGGTTTGTGTGTTCTTCTTCTTCTTCAAAAAAAAAAACTTCAACCACACAGATTGAAAGAAGGGGAAGGAGCAGAATTGTTTGCTTTTGCAGTGCTGTGAATTGGCCACTGCTCTCTCCCCGTTATGGCCCGGCATATCATGGGGCGGGGTGCGGCCAAAGGGCCGCGGGGCGCTCCTCGTGGATGGGGCGCTGCGCGGCGTGGGGCTATGCCCCGGGGCCGCGGTAGGGCGATGCGCATTGCTTCCCCGGTCCCCAGTGTCCTTAGCGGGGTCAGGCAGGGGCGCAGACGCAGCAGGTCTAGAGGGGCCCGGGGCTGGGGGACCGCTAATGTGCTTCCCGTGCCCGTGAATGCGGCTGAGGGCGCGCTGCACTGAGCGCCGGTCCCTCCACCGGGGGTGTTGGGTGGTGTTAGCACGTTGGTGCTGCTGGGGGGTGGGGAGGATTCTGGCTGCCTGGTTGTTGGCGGGGCTGGGTCCCCGAGGGTTCCGGTCGCTGGCCCACCACCGGAGGATGGGGCTGGCAGGCCCTCGGTCTTGTCACCTCCCCTGGTAGAAGGGTGCCGATCCCCCGTTCCTCTGGTTTCCCCTCCTCCTCCCAGCTTCTTTGGTCCCTCGGGCCCGTGGGCATATGGGGCGGTCCCGTGGGGGGGTTTGGGG
Source organism: Ichthyophis bannanicus (assembly GCA_033557465.1). Taxonomy (NCBI): domain Eukaryota; kingdom Metazoa; phylum Chordata; class Amphibia; order Gymnophiona; family Ichthyophiidae; genus Ichthyophis; species Ichthyophis bannanicus. The sequence goes on along the minus strand of CM066041.1, from coordinate 139,291,425 downwards.
CATTGGGGGGGCGGCTGGTTCGGCGACGGGTGTGGGGTGGCTGGGGGTGCCGCTGCGTGGTATGCCAGTGGCCTGGGGTCTTCGGCACATGGTTGGGGGGCCGGGCCGCATGCAGCGCCTAGTACTCCTGGGGCTCTGGCTGCTGGTTTTCCTTCTTTCTCTTCGCAGGTCCCACGGAATTCGACGCCTTCGATGTCCATGGCTGCTTCCGCCAGGCCGGCTGGCGCAGGTCCTTCGGCTTCCGCGAATGAGCTGGTCCCTGCGGCGCCTGGAATGTCTCCTGGGAGTGCTCCAGTCGACTCCTCCAGTGGGATTGGTGAGTATTCGGGGCTTTCTGGTGGGGCGGCGGGTGGGGCCCTCAATTACGTTCTGGGCTCTGTTGGGGCGTTAAAAGACAAGGCTAAGCATAGGCGGGGTCGTCGCTGTCGGCGAGCGTCTTCGTCTTCTTCTTCCTCGATGTCGTCCTCGGCCTCCTCGCACGGTTCCGTGTGTAGGGACATCCGTCGTACGTTGCGCGGAGTTGTGGAAGTCCGTTCCGCGGAAGTTGCGCCGACGGATCAAGCGTCGTAAGTATATTGATATCTTCCGTCTGCTCGACGGTCGGAAGCGTTCCGGCGAGAGCAAGAAGAAGCGCAAGGAAGACGAAAAAGCGGGCAGGGTGCATAAGGTCTCTCGCAATACCCTCAACTGGACCCGCGCCTTCCTGCGCTTAGCGAGCGTGTGGGGGCATTACTTCCCGGACCAGTACGGGGCTTTGTTGGCTTATGCCGATAACATTTTGGCGGCATCCCAGGCCCACGAGGGGTGGGCCTGGTTGAATTATGACGAGGAGTTTCGGGACCAGATGGAAGAGAACAGTCAGTTGTTGTGGGGGACGAAGGACATCAATCTGTGGTTGACACAGATGTCCGTGAGGGGTCAGGTTGGGGGATCCGGCGCTGCCGTTGCTAAGGCGGGGTCGTCCCCACTGCTGGCGGGGGGGGGGGGGCGTTCCTTTCGTGCCTCCATCCCTGCTGTGCCTCAGCCCAGAGGGGTTGCCGTCGGCGCTTCAACAAGGCGTCCTGCCCCTTTCCCGACTGCAAATTCAAACATGCGTGCTCCTTGTGTGGGGGCGCACACGTGGCCACGAAGTGCAGTATAAAGGGGGTCGCGGGGGCCCCTGCGGGGGGTAAGTGAGGCAGTTGGCGGGGCCTTGGCCCATACCCCCGTGAGGGTCGAGGTGATGCGCCCGTGGTTGCTGGAGTACGGGCGGTCCCGTCGTGGGAGGGCGGCTGGTTTGATTTTACGGGAGTTTTCGCGAGGCTTTCGCATCCCTGTCCAGGGTGCGTCCGCTCGGGGTGGGCTCCGCAACGTGGCTTCCATGCGGGAACACGGGGATTTAGTGCGACGAAAGATCTCTGAGGAGTGTGCACTGGGTAGAGTGGCGGGCCCCTTCTCGGCGCTCCCCTTTTCCCCGTTCATGATCTCGCCATTGGGGGTGGCTCCCAAGAAGGAGCCGGGCAAGTTCAGGTTGATACACAACCTCTCTTGCCCTCCGGCGAGCTCTGCACGTTGCATTATGCTTCTTTCGACGCGGCTGTTTCCCTTGTGCGCCAATGCGGGCCCGGTGCCCTACTCGCAAAAGTTGACATCGAATCGGCGTTTCGTCTGTTGCCGGTGCATCCTTCGGCTTTCCCTTTGCTCCGTTTTCGCTTCGAGGCGCGGTACTACTTCGATATGTGCATGCCTATGGGCTGTGCAATCTCTTGCGCTTATTTTGAGGCTTTCAGTACCTTCTTGCATTGGGTTGTGGAACGGCAGTCGGGGGTTTCATGCATTGTGCACTACCTTGACGATTTTCTGTTTGTCGGGCCGGAGCGAACCTCCACCTGTCCCACTCTCTTGCGCACTTTTCTGGACGTGGCCACTGCCTTTGGCATTCCCACTGCGGCCAATAAAACGGTGGGACCAGTCACTTGTCTTACCTTCCTCGGCATCGAGATTGATACGGTTGCTATGGTCGTGCGCTTGCCGGCACCGAAGATCCAGCAGCTCTGCGAGCTGGTGGCTTCCGTCGGCTCCGCCTCAAAGATTTCCCTCTGGGTGCTTCAGTTGTTAGTAGGGCATCTCAACTTTGCTTGCCGTGTCCTTCCCATGGGGCGCCCCTTTACGCGGCGTTTATCCTCGGCCATGGCGGGATTGCGTCTCCCTCACCATCGGATCCAGGTGTCTGCAGGGATGCGGGAGGACTTGCGGGTCTGGGATGCGTTCCTGGCCGGTTTAGATGGTTGCTCCGTGCTCCAGTTGCCGGAGCTCTCAAATCTTGACCTGCAGTTGTTTACGGACGCGGCTGGCAGTTCCGGTTTCGGTGCCTTTTGTCATGGTGCCTGGTGTGCGGAGCCTTGGCCGGCGGAGTGGGTACGATCCGGCTTGACTCAGAATATCACCTTCTTGGAGCTTTTCCCGATAGTGGTGGCTCTTTGGGTCTGGCTGGACCGGCTGCGCGATCGCCGGGTCGTTTTCTGGTGTGATAATGCTGCGGTGGTCGAGGTCATTAACCGCCATGCGCCCTGTTGTCCGATGGTGGCTTCACTGATGAGGGTGTTTGTGTTGGCCTGCTTGCGTCTGAATGTCACCGCCCGGGCACGGCATGTGCCGGGCTCCCAGAATTCCATTGCTGACGCTTTATCCCGTTTTCAGTGGGCGCTGTTCCGGCGATTGGCTCCAGGGGCGGACGAGCTGGCCTCATGGGTTCCGGAGCATCTCTGGAAGGTTGAGACCCCGACCTAATGGCTTTGCTGGCATCATCAGTCGCACGCAGTACTTGGGTGACGTATCGGCGGGGCTACTCTCAGGTGAGTGCGTTTGTCAGCACGCTGGGCTGGTCTGGGGGGGCGGTGCCCGACGGAATGGTGGGCCGATTCGTGTTGTGGGCTAAGATGGAGGGCTGGGCTCATTCGGCGGTCACTGGAGCGCTGGCGGGATTCTCTTTCTTTTGTAAGGCTGCGGGTTGGGGTAACCTGCGCGTATCCTTTTTAGTCAGGCGGCTGCTCGCCGGCTGGGCTCGGGTGCAACCGGGGTCGCGGGACTGGCGGCTCCCGGTATCTCACGAGCTTTTGTTGCAAATTTGCGAGGCATTGCCGCGCGTAGTGGCCTCTGGGTTCGAGGCGGTCCTGTTTCATGCGCTGTTTACTACGGCTTTTTTCGGCGCATTCCGGGTGTCCGAGCTCATCCCTAGGTCCACGAGACGGGGGGCTTTTGGTGGGCTCGATGTCGAGCACGTCCAGGTGGATCCGGCGCGGGTCCGGATCTTCTTACCGCGGTCGAAGACAGATCAGTCCGGAAAAGGGGGCTGGGTCCTGTTAAGCGCCATCTCCCCCTTGTTGTCCTGCCCAGTTCATGCTCTGTGCACCTACGTGCAGCAGCGGTCGGCGGCACATGGTTATTTTTTCATTCACGCGGACGGCAAGCCGGTGACTCAGTTCCAGTTTACGGCTGTGCTGCATCTGGTGTTGCGTGCTTTGGGTCGTGATGAGCGGAGTTACGCTTCGCACTCGTTCCGGATTGGGGCGGCTACTAGTGCGGCAGCCGCGGGCCTCGACACGCAGGTTATTCAGCGCATTGGCCGGTGGCGTTCGGGAGCCTATGCTGGTTATGTTCGCCCATCTGCCTCTGGCGGTGTGGAATAGGGCCGCGTGGTGCCTGGGCGGCGGTCTGCCTGCGGTGGTGGCCGGGGAGGGGGGGTCCGGGGGTACTAATGTCTTCTCTTCCTATTGCAGAGTTGCTTGCTGGTGGCAGTCTGCTCTTTTCTGCTTTCAGATGGTGTGTCCTCCGGGGACTGGTGGATCATCGGGCACTCCTTCGTCTACTGGGCAGAGCGTCGTGCGGCGGTTCGGCCGTTGGGTGCTCACCTCGGTCTGGCCGTGTCTGGAGTGCGGCTGTGCTGGATGGGTCACCGCGGCATGCATTGGGGACAGCTCGTGGCCTGGGTTCGAGCGGAGATCGGACTGCGGCAGCGGCCAGTTGGGCTGCTGCTCCACTTGGGCGGCAATGACGTGACAAGTTGGTCTTGCCGGCAACTCATACGGACTGTTCAGAGTGACATTGTACTGTTGCGGGAGGTCCTCCCGGGAGTGGCCATTATCTGGTCGGACATTATTCCCTGTCCTGCTTGCTGGTCCCAGCGGCGCTGGTCGAGGGGTTTGTGCAAGATCAACCGGCAGATCGGGCGCTGGGTCCAGCAGACGGGTGGGCTTCAGGTACGGCAACCTTGGGCTGATGTTGCTTGCACCGGTCTGTACCAGCTCGATGGGGTTCACCTTGCCCCAGTGGGACAGGACTTACTCTTAAATGATTGGCAGGAGGCATTGGAGTCTTGGTGCTGGTCGCAGCTTTCGGTGGTGGGGGCGGCACAAGGATAGTGGTCTACCTTGCGCCGGTGGCGGGGTGGCGAGCTGGTGCTAGTTGACCCGGCAAGGGCATTTCAGCTTGATGCCGCTTTCCACGGGAGCGGCACGGCTCTTAGGTTGGGGGAGACGTCCCGGCTGGGGTCTCTGCCCGGAAAATTGGCAACCCTTCAGCCGGCCTTTGCTATAACATGGCGAGGCGGGCGGTAGGGGGTAATGGGGGGGGGGGATGGTACTCCACTTTGCTACAAATGGCTGGTGGGGGGCATCATCCGGATGATGGGTAGGGGGGGGGTGTATTCTGTTATTGTTGTAATTGCTGATTTGGCCCATGTTGGGCCGGAGTTCTATTACCGTTAAATAAAGCTGCGACCAAGTGATTTTGCACCAATACCTGATGTCGGCATGCTTTGTCAGTGTGGGAAGGGTCTTGGAGGGTTGGTGTGGTGGGGGGGTGTGGGGTGGACTTGGGCTGGGGTTGGGCATCCGGATACCTCGGTTTCTGGGGCATTCTTTTGAGGACCTGAAATGAAGAGTTATAGATCATATTCCTATGGACTGGGGGGCGGAGGGGGGGAGGGGAAGAGACAGAATCTTCAAATTGCATTATCTGGAACAACAGTGGATTTTTAAATTACGTTCTATGACACCTCATGGCCTTAATTCAGAAATAGATTGGTGGGGCTTATTAAGATGACTGCAGTGATTCTGGGGAGCTGAATTGAGTTCTATTGGACCTTGGCATCAAGGTTTTTGTTTCCGAGTCACCTGTTGAGCGGTATAAGAAGTGGGTGGAACCATGACTGGGTAATTCGCTTGAGGAAGAGACAAAAACAACTAGAGGCTTTAAACACGGCGTTGTGTTGCAGTTCCCAGCCCGTGATTAAGAACTTTAAGCAGGAGAGCATGCTGTTTCCTTGAAAGGAGTGGAGGAAAACAACTAAGTTGATTTTTGTCATGATCTTCTGGAGCGGAGAGCAGAATAGCAGAATGTGCCTCAAGCTCCATTAGAAGTTAAAAAGGTCATCAGATAAGTTAAGTATTTCTGGGGGTTCGTGTTTTTTGTGTTGCCCCTTTGATTGCTTCTTAGGCTATGTAGCCTGTATTTAAAAGAATAAAAAGGAAGGCTTGCTGCAAGAGGGAATCCTTTCCAGGTAAGCAATCCAACAAAATTTTGAATTATTTAGGTTAGTGAGCCTTGGTTCAGGTGTAGGGAATGTGATTATTGGATAGGATTGCCCCTTTTTTTAAAAATAATCATGTCCTGGCAATGTCCCCATTTTTATACTGTTTCCTTTTTTGGATTGGCCTTATTTTATTTTATTCTTTTATGTGTCAAATATGTGTTCATATGTAGTCCAAAGGAGAGGCACTCTCCACTTTTTATAGGAGATATGGTCAACATTATTGGCACTCTTGCAATTCAACCCCTTAATGTCCAATAAGTGCAATAATTCAGAACCTACAAGTTCAGCTGTACTTTGGAGTGTGATAATACTGATGTGTCTATTTTAAGATCTAAATCAAGATGCGTTCTCCTGATGGCTGTAGATTCCCACATTGCTCCTTTCATAGATCTGGTATTGAGGGACATTGAGTTTGTGGAAAAATAACCTAGAAACTTCCACAAATTTGACCAGGGGAGAGAAGTAAGAATTTGGGGATTTATCTTCCGATTCTAATTTGATAATTCGACTTGCTGCCAAAGGTGGCTCAATTGTAGTTTTGAGTAAAGATCAGTAAAGAGGAAGCAGACAGGCAGTTGTCTAACAATATGGATTTTAAGCCTTTGGCTAATGATCCCACGGGGGAATTGGATAAAAAAAATTTAATTTATCATGGATGCAGCTCTCTTCAGGATTGAGGTGAAGCTGAATTCTTGAAGGTTCAAATTCCCAAGATTTTTATTTGATAGCTAACGTGCATAGATATTTACACTCTCCCTGGGCCATTTCTCCAAATGGTTTAGTTTGGTGTATACCGTGACAGTAGTGAACCTCATCCCTGAATATGATCTCCGGTTCAAAATTTACTACTAACTGCTAATGTAGTACTTGTATTGCTCCGAAGAGAGCTTCTTTCTGGAGTTCATAAGATGTAATATGAATAGACAACTTGTTAAGGTTTGATTGGAAATTCCTTTTAATCAGGTCTATGACCCCCAGTATGATGGGAAATCTGTATCTTTCTGCCCATTTTCTTGGTCTCTGACTGCTTTTCTTGGTACTTCAGAATCTTCTCCCTCTCCATATGATTCACAGAATAATCATTTCTTATCAATATTATAATCTCCCTATGGGGGACTTATAGGGGGTCTTTTACTAACAGGTGGTAAGGTGTTGCACCTAACATGCAAATAGCACAAAACCCATGGGACGTTATGTGCAACATCCCCGTTTTTACTGTCTGGGGCATGGAAAGCATTTCCCTGGCAGTTAACATGGATCCTTTTCCCATAGCACACGCTACATTGGCACGGGTGTGCCTAACGCCGCCTACAGTAGGACTACTCTGCACCAGAATCAAATAAGTACTCAGTACGGTTATAATTGCTGACTCTTGGCACTACTGGATCGAGTTACTGATCTGGACCATTCTTCTCCTGAATCTGGAACCCACACCTTTTTTTTTCCTGTTTCTTCTGACTCTTTCTAAGTGAGCTCCTCACTCCCCCATTAAGAAAGATTCCTCTCTATTCATATTATCTCCATATTCTAAACCCACAGACATATCCACAAATAACCTTTAATCCTAATACTTACATCAGGCTCAGCTCAAGGCTGGCAGAAGGGTGAGTTGAAGCATTGTTGCATCATGACTTCTCCGATTTACAAGTATAGGAGAAATTCTGGCACTATCAAAACAAATGTTTACACTTCACTGCTATCCAGCTGACCGGGAAATTCCATGCCGTTTGGCTGGATGTGGCCCCCAAGTCCTGAATATCCAGGTCTAAAGTTCTGAAGTGGTGGCTAGGTGCTTAGCCACGAATGCTGAATATTAGGCCCACTCTTTATATGCAGAAATACTTTACAAAATAACACACAAAAAGCTCCAAATATGAGATTGCAGACCTACTATTAGTAATCTGTGAACTATAATTAAAGTCATCTTTATTGCCTGAAGTTTGGAGACTGGCCTTTGTAACTCTGATTTTTAAAAAAGGTTCCTGGGGAGTTCTGCGAAGCTACATACTGGTGAGCCTGATGTCAGCACCAGGCAAAATGTTAGACACCATTATAAAGAACAAAATAACTGAAAATATAGATAGCCATGTTAAATGGGAGAAAGCCAAGATCAATTTAGCTGAGGAAAGTCTTGCTTTACATCTGTTATAATTTTTTAAAGGTGTGAATAAACAGGTAGATAAAGATGAGTCCCCCTCAGATGCCTGGCGAAATTTGAAAGTCATGGGATAGGAGACAGTGATATTGAAAGCAAGTTTTGCTATGAGGGGACATGGGATGAGGGTGAAGGGGGATAGATTCAGGAGTGATATGCGGAAATATTTCTTTACGGAAAGAGTGGTGGATCCGTGGAATAGTCTCCCAGTGGAGGTGGTAGAGATGAGGACAGTATCTGAATTCAAAAAAGCGTGGGATAAACACAGAGGATCTCTAAAGGAAAAAAGGGGACTGTTGTAGTTGTGATATGGAAGGACAGACTACATAGACCATGTAGTCTTTTTCTGTCGTCATATTTCTATGTTTCTATATTGTAGTGTTTACAGAGTTTCCAATGGTACGCCATGTGGAAGCAGTGATTTTACAACTTCCATATGAAAGTCTTGGCACATATATATCTACTGGGGCAATTTTGAAAACCTAGATGCATAGGGCCTGATATTGGAAAGACATTGACATAGTTTATGGACTGATAAACCGTGTAAATGCCGCTGAATGGGATATTCAATGGCATTAACATGGTTACTGCCACTTTATATCCCCAACACACACCGCTATACACCCCAATGCTAACCGCTTAGCATCAGTGTGTGCCATGGATGTTCTGGGGCGGGTCATGGGCGGCGACAGTCACTAACCAGATAGCAGCGATATTGTATCACTACCTGGTTAGCGATCTGTGGGTAAAACTAGGCATAGAAAAGCTGGTCTAGTTTTACCCATGGGAGCTAACTAGGTAGTGATGCAATATCACCACTATCTGGTTAGCTTCTGAGGCATTGGAGGCTGTGCAGTGACCCCGATATTCAATGCCAGGGCCGCATATGACCCCGGCATTGAATATTTGGGGTTAGAGGTTGGGGGTGATGGTTCTGTGCCGTAGCAGTGCAGAGCCATCTGAATTGAACATAACAGGCCCATAGATGCCACAATTACTAGTCAAGCTGCTAGTTTTTTCTCTGGAGGGAAAAATTAAACAGGAAGTAAAGAAAAGTCCCTTAATTGCTCATGCAAAGCCCCAGGTGAAACAAACACTTAAAAAAAAACAACCCACCTCTGTGCGTCCCTCTGCACGTGTTCAAACCAGTTGGGAAATTGTGTTCAATACATGTATATTCCCTATGCAAGATGGGGAATACAAGTTTAGTTTTCGGCACCCTGTAACCATATGTCCTTGACCTCTCTGCATACTGACAATGTCCACATGAAAACAGTAGGGACTGTAGGCCAAAATGTTTGTTCTGTTTAGTTTCCTGTATCATTTATGTGATTCTCAGTAGTTAGTGATATTGTGCAATACTGAGCGTGCATTATTAAGCAATACGGTACCTTTTGGGCAATAGTGCACACAGTGCTCACTATTGTTGACATGGAAACAAATTCAGGGTTTTTCTATTTCAGGGTAAAAATGACATGAAACACATGAAGTATTATTGAAATTTCTCATGTTATTGCACATGAATGCACATCCCTACCAAAGAGAAACTTTTGGAATTGGCATTTACTGTACATATGTAAATGCTGCTAATTATTTATGGAGATGCTTTTAAAATGACCGTCATAGTGTTGTGAAGACAGTGTGATATTGGTCATGAAAGTATTATATCCTTTTTGTGTAATTCTATGTGATAGATTTTCTGTTTTGTCCTGACTGTTCCTTCCATTCTTATACCAATCTACTGGTCTTGAAGAGCGCTACTGTTGTGTCCATTGTCACCCGTGAAGGTCCCCAGAGGCTAAAAGTGTGGGTATTTCATCGGGGCGTTCTCTTAAGTAGCAAGGGGAGTGGTACAAAAGGCTTTGCAATGCCCTCTGGGAGTTGTAGTCCCACAAGCTAACAAAAGAATTAAGTTGTAGTCGAGTAGCAAGACTTAAGACAGGACTTTTTATTTCCCCTTCCCGGGCAGATTTTCAAAGCAATGGATATAAGAACAAAATGACCATATGGCTGGTACAAAAATAAAAGGAACAACCGGAACAAAAATACTGCTTATTGTCAGCTTAACAGTGGAACAGAAAAAGGTATTTTAAACAGTCCTTTTCACTCAAGGTAAGTTTCCTCACTTCCTTTCCTTAGCAAAACTTCCAGAAACCTCTTCAGCATAAAGAAGTGATTTCATCAGACAAAGTAAATGTACAATCCATAGAATTCTCAGAAGCAGGCTCCTCATATAAATCACATTGCATTTCTTCACACTCCTCTTCTGAATAAAGTCCTTTTGGATTGCAACTCATGTTATTCTTAAACAGTCTCTCTGTACGGCTGAGAGTGTTCCCCTCCTCCTCACAGCTAGAGTAGAATGGGAAGTTACCGCATTCTCTGGAGTTTCTATTTTGAGAGCCACATAACTCTTGGTAAGTGCAGGGAAATTCTTCACTTTCTATGTCTCTTCTATCAGAAACAATAAGCCTACCTTTACACACTCTCTGCTCGGAGTTTCTCGGTACAGCAGAGCCCTGCCAAGATGAAAGCGTTTTACTGCTTTTCTCTCTCTGTTTTCCCTTGGGCCTGAAACTCCCTTCAGGGTAGAAGCTCTCTCCCTCCTTGTACCTGTTACTTGGTAGGTTGGCTTTTCTAAGCGTGGGTCCAGGAATATCTCCTCTGCCCTCTTCCTGGCAAAGTTCACTGGGCTTTTGCTTAGCTGTGCCCTGCTCTCTGAAGCAGTTCCTCGGGGCTTCTTCAACTGCTCTGGTTCTACCGGGTTTCCAAGTTCCTCCTGTCCTCCAGTTACCAGCTGTTCTCTCCCAGCTACCAACGGTGCTGTATTTCCCTCGTGATCTCTCCCGAGGTCTCTCCCGTGGTCTCTCCTCACTAACCTCCGGTAAGTGAATTTTATCTGCGTGTGACTTGGTCTTTGCTTGGGCTCCGCCCCCTCCCAGCTGCCCCTCATTATCTAATGAGCTGTGAGCTAGCTTGCTATTTTGGCGTGCTCTCACACCTTGTGATGCCGTTTGTGTATGTTGCCTATAACAACTCTGGGCCATGTGCTGCACTGCGCTGTCAGTGTCAGATCTGTTTTGCTCAGCTTTACCTATCTCCATAGGCTCTGACTGATCTACCCCATGACACCATCCATTCACTAGAGCGATTGTATTAATAGTGGCAAGTGCAGTACTGCAAACATGCAGGGAATATAGAAAAAAATGTGACTGACACTGTGGAGGGATTTTAAACTATATAAAAATTCATGTGCTAGCAAGAACTATTACAAATTTAATATGAAGGATTTAAATGGATTAAAAGTAGGAATAATTGGACTGAAAACTTGGGAATGATGACTGATATAGGGAGCAGATGCTGTACAAGTTTTATAACTCTACACAACTCGTATGTAATGGTCAGTTTATATCTATATATACGTCAGAAAATTTACTCAAAACCACACTCTACATAGAGCATTACAGAGACATCATTTATCCTGTCCAGAGACCTCAGTCACCTGCTCCTGACTCCCCTTCATCCCCCAAGCACCCCTCCCCCCTACCCTAGCCCCCTCTTCTTCCACTATATATACCCCCTTGTAAATAGCTCATGCTGTATATATTACATCTGTTAATTAAACTACCCTTGTAGACTTTTATTCAACCACTGCATGCAGACACCCCCTCCCCTTACAACTTGAATCGTTTGACGTGAAAGCCGCCTTGATTTTAAGATAAGGCGGGATACAAATACCTTTAAATAAAATAAATAAATACGCACACACACATGCACACACACACGCACGCACACACACAATATTATTGGCATCCTTAATGCCCACTATCTCCTTAAAACAGTGGTGACTTCAACCGCACCATATGCCGCACACTAAACAAAGAAGAACTTCATGGGCGAAGGCCAAGGAGGACACCCACTGCTCAACAACATATATATATAGGCACGCCTGATCTTTGCCCAAACTCACCTTGAGAAACCACAATCCTTCTGGGAAAATGTTCTATGGACAGATGAAGCCAAACTTGAGCTCTTTGGCAATGCAGACCAGCAATACATTACAGGTGAGGAAATGAAGCTTTATAAGGAAAAAATCACCTTTCCTACAGTTAAATATGATGGAGGTTCCATAATGGTGTGGGGCTGTTTTGCTGCTTCAGGAACTGGAAGGCTGGAACATATTATAGGAATCATGAATTCAGAGGACTACCAAGGTATTTTGGAGTGAAATGTGCTACCTAGTGTCAGAAAGCCAGGTCTGGGTTGAAGGTCATGGATCCTTCAGCAGGACAATGACCAAAAACATACAAGATGTTGACCACAACTGTATGTATTTATAGATAAAGATTTTCTTCACAGTGGTGTTTTGTGAAAGGTTATTTTTATAGCATCCATCCACCAGAGCAGATGAGTAGTTACTTAATTCATATTAATGTCCCAGATAAATTAGACCATAAGGCAATGTTTCACTTCACTCTCTCTCAAAGGTAGATGTGATGTTGTGTAGAATGGAAGTGATATCCTTTCATAGCTTATTTGCATATAATATGGATGGATATGTGTGTTGTTGTTTAATCAGTTTGAAATATGCTTCTCCTGTATGTCTGTATATTTTAAGCTGTATAAAGTTGAAGGTTGAATTGGTGGGTATACCACATAAGCATCTCATTCCCTGTCACCAAGCTCTTCCTGTACTAGTTTATTTTGTATAATGCGATTCTGAGTTGTCAGAGCATCCTATCCTAGGAAACAGAGATTGGAGAATGAAGCTTCAGAGTGGAAAATACTAGGTTTATGTTCATTATGAAGGGAATCCTTGATATGCAGAGTTGCTGATAAGGTAATGAGGACAAAGCAAAGTATGCAAAAAGGATGAGACATATCAGTCTTTATTTTCATTTACTACATTTACGGACCTTTCTTAACTCTTGTGCTTTATTGTATTTATCTTCCTTCAAGGTATGATTTTATTTTTCCCATTAGGAATGACATCTTTATTTTCCTTCTCATTTTTATTTCTCTCCATTGATTCCTGTTGAATAAGGTTATCTAAGTGATTCGGAGTATCACTATACTCGCTCACCCCCTCCCCCTCTCCCTCCATCACCAATGCAAAATACAGAACCACCAAAAAAAAAAAGGTTCAAACCCTTCATCACCAATGCAAAATACAGAACCACCAAAAAAAAAGGTTCAAATCCTTCATCAAGGAAGACTTTCTAAACGAAATATTACCAAACTTAAACTCAACACAAACTGACTTAAACCGCTCCCTATACAATTGGAATACTTCTATCTAAAATGCAGCTACCACAACCTACAATCATTCGAAACCTCCCCAGAGAGCATCAGAAATATGGTTCCCCAAAGAAGTAGCTAATTAAAAAAAGCATCTAAGAAAATGCAAAAGCAACTGGAAACACAATAAATCCCCAGAAAACAAACACATATGCATGTCAACCCTGAGCTCTGTGATGAGGAAGGCACTGGTGAGCCTGCAGAGTTAGAGAAAATCAGTGATTGTATCTTTAAAAACATTCCAGCAGTGCACAGGCTTCAGAGCAAGCTTAGAGTTTCTGAGGCTAGGCTGCCACACCCAAGCTCTGCTGACGGAGTAGCAGGCTTGGAGCATGATTATGAACACCTGCTTAGGGAAAAGCAGAAGGGAGAAGAGCTGCTCAGGAGGAAAAGGTTGCTCAGAAGGGAAGAGCAGAGCAAGCAAACACTCAGGAGAGAGGCCAGGAAGACAGAGTCAGAGACGGACTCAGAGCAGGACTGGAAATTGAGCTGGAAGTTCCCTGAAAGAAAGTTCCAAGCAAAGGAAAGAAGAAGGACCTGGAAAGAGTCTGGCACAAGGGAAACCAGGCAAGAGCTGCTCAGGCGGAGAGAGCAGGGCAGGTTCCAAACTTCTGTTCCTAACCAAGAGGTTCACAACACTCAGAGGTGGGTGCCTAGGTTTCAAACCAGGAGGCAGAAGAACCTAGCCTCCAACAGAGAGCCATGGTTAAACCTCAGAGAGGAACTGGGGCAAGAGATCCAAAGAAAGATATCCAGTAATACAGTTCTCCATATTCCTTACCGGGTAGAGAAGTCCTGGAGGGAGTTACAGGAATCCTCAGCAAGAATTCCACCAGACGCAGGTCATGAGGGCTCAGTGCAGGATATTATAATTCCAGAGCAGGAGGAAATGCAAGTGGAGTATAATGAACCAGACCCCTTGATTACTGAACTGCCAATGGACTGTTCTTTGTGTCATGCAGAGGCTACTGAATCCTTGGTTAAGGAGTAGCAGCCTGAGTAAATGCTTTTGGGAAAAGCACTACCAAGAAAACTTAACCTTGCTAAGGTAGGAACCAGGTTAAGTAAGACAAGCTTGCACAGCACCGTATATTATCTCACTAAGGAAGCAGAAAGACATTCTTTACTTTGCTGAACCTAAGAAGCTGTACTTTTGATTTGCCTGTTTTGATTGCCGAAACGTCTGCGTCTGTTTAATGCCTTTGAGAGGTTACTCAGCTTAAGGATGTAAATATTTTCTGTACTTTTTGTCCTGGAGGAAATATCCAGATACTTTGCGTTTGAACCTTATTTGTGCATATTTTGGGGAAATAAACTGTGTCATGTTTGCCTTCACTCGATGTCTCCACGACTATCCTTTTTAAGAGGGAAACTACAACTCCCAGATGGCACTGCTCCTGAAGGAAAGAGTTTTAAAACCCTTTAAAGAGGACTAAAATGGCAACCCTAATCCCCTAAGCACGTGGCTGGGGATAGGGACACGTGACAACTCCTACAAGGATGCTATCTATAAGTCTAAAAAAGACTACCACACCAAAAAACTAAGTAACTCCCTCAACTGCCCATGTGAACTATTCGAAATTGTCAAATCATTAACTAACACAACTCAGAATGACACAAATTCCATCAACATAAATGTCCAAACTCTAGCTAACCATTTTCAAGACAAATTAAAAAAGAAAAATACCAACGATCCCACTAGACATCTACACCACCCCACGAATACCATTACATTGCACACTTTTCACCCTATAGATCAACAACAACTCCTGAACACTATCACCAAAATAAACACCACTACATCCCCACTCGACCCTTTTCTAGTCTCCTGGATCAAGGCAACAAAATCAGAGCTAACTCCTCACCTACTCCAAATAGTCAACCAATTCATTCAACAAGGGATAATGCCAAATGAACTTAAACGGTCCATGATTTGGTCAATTCTGAAGAATAAATCCCTTGACAGTCTAGACCCCTACATCATATAGACCTATTGCCAGCATACCATTTGTAGCCAAATTAATTGAGAAAACTGTCAAATCAATTTCAGGACTGTAAACATCTATGCTCCCCTAGATGAACAACAATTTGGATTCTGCCCATTCTATGGTGTTGAATTCCTACTACTGGTCCTCTTAGACACCCTCATATGTTAGATAGATGACATAAAACTGTAATTCACACCCATTTTTCTTGACATAACTGCTGCCTTTAATAATATCAACCATAGCAACCTTCTTGCAAGACTTTTACAAATTGGAGTAACAGGAATAACTTATCAATGGTTCCATTCCTACATTACAGACTGTATGCAACAAGTCCAATTAGGTCAGGAAACTTCCAATACATTTAGACAGGAACAAGGAATACTCCAGGGCTCTGATTTTATCCACCCTATTATTTAACCTATATCTATAACCAATATGTAATATATTCAAGACATTTTAAGTGAATTATCACATCTATGCGGATGACATTTGTTATATCTCCCCATAGATAGTCTAAACACAGCCCAACACATAATCAAATCCTATATCTTGGAAGCACAAGCTTGGCTAAACTCAAATAATCTCTCCATTAATTTTAAGAAAACTGAAGTACTCTAAATATCAAGGAACCCAAATTTCACCACCACAAACATTCAAAATACTTACCTTACTACTTTTTTAACAGGGAGGATTGTGTTATCTTGGTGTTATACTGGATCAAACTCTTACCCTATCTGCGCACACAAAACAACTAGCTAAATCTATTTACTTCAAATTAAGAACACTACACCTCAGACCCCTTCTTGACCCACAGTATTTCAGATCAGTGGTTCATGCTCTGATCACCCCTCCACTTTGATTTTTGTAACAGCCTTCTCTATAGTATTCCCAAAAAGTACCTCAAGAAACTTCAAACTGCACAAAATGCAACTGCAAGAATCATACACAAAGCCCGACTCTCTGGCCATATAACACCTCTATTATACACCCTACACTGGTTACCAATAATTAGCAGAATTAAATATAAAACAATGACAACATTCAAGATTACTAATAATATTGCTCCATCCTACCTCTCAACATTAATCCACTAACTAGAACGAGAAGGGAACACGCTCAGAACACCCTGCAATCCCTCCCACCTATCGCAAATCAAAACAAATTACAAGTAACAAGGGTACACTTGACTCAGTGGCTCCCCTTTTCCCCTCCCCAAACCTCCCCCCAAAACCCCCCCAACCTTTTTTTTTCCTCCACTTCCACAAACCACACAACACTCATCGTGGGTATCAACTGGTCGCAGCTTTATTAACATTCCAACATTACTTTTACTTTATCTTCCTCCTTTATCTTCCTCCTTCTATTACTACTGTCCGATGGGAGGCGCTTTTACTGACCCTCTCTGAGACGGTTCTTCATTACCCCAATATTATTATTTTGGGTGACTTTAACATTCACGTAGATGCCCCATCCAGACCTAAAGATCAGGTTTTCATGAATCTTCTGCATGACTTGTCACCACTGTCAGATTTTAAAGTATATAATCCGAGTGTCGTTATGTGGCGCACAAAAATTTAACCTTCCTTCAAAAGCTGCACACAGCTGATATTTTATGAGCACACAGCCTACAGAAAATTAGAGGGAACATTGCTTGTCACTCTATCAACATGTGTCCGAACCCACTCATTGTTTGGGCCATACCTTAGATTTAGTCCTCACATCTTAAAGCTTGCGCTCAATGTTGTCTGCTCCAGTCTCTCATAGTATCCCCTGGTCCAATCACTACTGTGTTTCCTTTTCGGCTTCTTTGCTACTCTCAGATACTAGTGGTCCCCTTTCAACTCGGTCCTCCCCACGCTTACTGCGTCGTATTTCCCCGTCTACTCTAACTGCCTTCCCTCCTGCTCACTCTCTATTCCCCCCAAACTTTTCTTTGCTTTCTCCTGACTCTCAGGTCCATCTTTGGAACTCTGTCCTTACAAACACGTTGGACAATCTGGCCCCCCCTTCGCCTTACTACCAGATCATCTCATTCAACCCATTCTCCCTGGTTCCATCCGGGTTTGGCTTACAGCGCACACAATTACGACAAGCAGAACGCCACTGGCTACGACATCCTTCTCCAGATACTTGGTTTAAACAACTATATTCGGACTATCACATAGAAACATAGAAATATGACGACAGAAAAAGACCACATGGCCTATCTAGTCTGTCCTTCCATAACAACTACAACAGTCCCCTTTTTACCTTTAGAGATCCTCTGTGTTTGTCCCATGCTTTTTTGATATTCAGTTACCGTCCTCATCTCTACCACCTCCACTGGTAGACTATTCCACGGATCCACTACTCTTTCCGTAAAGAAATATTTCCACATATCCCTCCTGAATCTATCTCCCTTCACCCTCATCCCTTGTCCCCTCGTAGCAGAACTTGCTTTCAATTGAAAGAGGCTCTCTCCCTGAACATTTATGCCAAGGAGGTATTTAAACATCTCAATCATATCACCTCTATCCCGCCTTTCCTCTAAGGTGTTGTCACCA
This sequence comes from Ichthyophis bannanicus, assembly GCA_033557465.1. Lineage (NCBI taxonomy): Eukaryota > Metazoa > Chordata > Amphibia > Gymnophiona > Ichthyophiidae > Ichthyophis > Ichthyophis bannanicus. Next base: position 139,273,869 of record CM066041.1, on the reverse strand, counting down.
GGTGCCCCTAGTGGTTGGTTGGAGTAAGGGCATCTGGCGCATTTAATTAAATTTTTAAGGAGTGATTGACCTAAAGGGCCTAGAGGATTCTGGTCCTTGTAGTACAGAACTCCTTATGAAGAATGATTCAAGCCAAAGTGTAGAGTAACAAAGCTTTATTTCCCCGGTCAACGCTAAGGTCCAGTAAGACACAAAGAAAGTAAATACAGTCCTTCTCTTTAACAAAAAGGTTCCACCAACATTTCAAACAATCAAGTGTTGTAGGTTTCACAGTTAAGTGTAAGTCTGGGCTAAGGCTTCTTTTAAATCAAAACAAATTAATATATCAGCAGAGAAATGGTTACAAACTTCACCATCAGCAGAGTTCTTCTCTCTATATAAATCATGCAGGGAATTCATGCTAGCTGCTGAACAAAGATTACATTCCATCGGCTCCTCCTGAGGAATGGGAATACTGTTTTCATATTCAAAGTCCATTGACTCAGGGTCACTGCCCTCCTCAGATGAATGATAATTTTCACTCCCTGTTAACTCCTCAAAGGGATTCTTTTGCTTCCCATAAAAAAACTCTCTTACTAGGCTTTGGGGAAATGCTTTTAAAAGATCAATTTTACTTCTTCTCCCCTTATAAAGTTTAACTCTTTGAACAGGGTTTTCATCAGTAAAACTTTCTCTTAGAATTAAGGATTTTGCATACCTTGGCTTCTCTAAGCTGCCACACCCAGAGCTCTCCTTGTAACGTGCTTTCTCAGGCAGACAAGCTGTTCTATGCAGTGCTCTGCTTTCAGGGCTATCAGGCAAACCCGGTATGGATTTCCACCCTTTGTGGTTCTTAGCAAAGGTATCTCTGTAGTAGGAACTTCCCTTCCTTATTCCTTGCTGGTTTGATACAATGAACTTACTTGGGCTAGGAGAGTTGCTTTTATCCGGCAGACTGCTTCTTCTGTTTGCTTTGCTATGGACTCTGTCCCAATATGTTTGGCCTCTCTGGACTCTATCCCTTTGAGTGAAACTCCTTTGGATTCTGTCTCTTTGAGTTGGCTGCACGTGGAAGCTGTCCTGTTCCAGGTTCCTTTTCCCACAGCTATCCAAACTGCTGCTCCAGACTGTGCTCTGTCCTGAGCCTCTTGCTGAGCCTCTTGCAGTGATACTTGCTGTGCTTCTGGCTATGTGTTCCTGGTTAGGCTACTTTCGCCGCTCCTGTTGCTTCCACGGCTCTCCTTGCTGCTTTGCCGGCTCTTACTACTGCTCTTCTTGCTGCTGTCTTCTTCTACCATCTGGTTTCCTTTATAAAGGGATTTTTGGTTTGAACATTTTGGGCTTGATCTCAGGTGAAACTGCTTGCTACTAATGCAATCAGTGTCAGAGCACGTTGCTTCTGGCTCTGTGGAACTGCTCATACGCCCTCTGGCTGTGCTGCGCTGGAACTGCGCTCTCTGCATCTCAGTTCCATGTAAAATAGGTTTTTTTTCTAAAACTATTTCCTTCATAGGTTCCGCGTTATGACAGTGTACATATTAAGATTCTTCAGTCTGTCCTCATATGCTTTATAATGAAGACCACTAATCATTTTAGTAGCCACCCTCTGCACCGACTCCATCCTGTTCACATCCTTTTGAAGGTGCGGTCTCCAGAATTGCACACTATACTCCAAATGAGGTCGCACCAAAGACTTATACAGAGGCATTATCACCTCCTCTTTTCTGCTAGCCATTCCTCTCTGTATGCACCCAAGCATCCTTCTAGCTTTTGCCGTCGCCTTTTCTACCTGTTTAGCTACTTTAAGATCAGACACAACCACGCCTAGGTCCCGCTCTTCTTTAGTGAACAAAAGTACTTCACCCCCTATACTATATTGCTCCCTTGGATTGCTGCAGCCCAAATGCATGACCTTACATTTTTTAACATTAAATCCCAGCTGCCAAATTCTAGACCATTCTTCAAGCTTAGCTAAATCCCTCCTCATGTTATCTACCCCTTCCTGGGGTGTCTACTCTATTGCAGATTATGGTATCATCCGCAAAGAGGCAAACCTTACCTGAAAGCCCTTCCGCTATATCACTAACAAAGATGTTAAAAAGAATCGGACCAAGGACAGATCCCTGGGGCACACCACTGATAACATCCTTCTCCTCAGAGTGAGCTCCATTTACTTGTACTCTTTGTTGCCTCCCACCCAACCAATTTCTAACCCAAGCAGTAACTTTAGGGTCCATCCCTAGGGTGCTCAGTTTGTTTATAAGTCACCTGTGAGGAACAGTGTCAAAGGCTTTACTGAAATCTAAATACACCACATCTAGGGCTCTCCTTCGGTCCAACTCCCTGGTCACCCAGTCAAAGAAATCAATCAGATTTGTCTGACAAGACCTGCCTCTGGTGAATCCATGCTGCCTCGGATCCTGTAATCCGCTGGACTCCAGAAACCTCACTATTTTCTCTTTCAGCAGCGTTTCCAATAATTTACTCACCACCGAAGTTAAACTAACCGGCCTGTAGTTTTCAACCACATCCTTACGTCCGCTTTTGTGTAAAGGCACCACATGAGCCTCTCTCCAGTCCTTTGGCACCACTCCCGACTCCAACGAGGCATTGAAAAGGTCAGTCGGTGGAGCTGCTAGGACGTCCCCAAGTTCCCTCAGTATTCTCGGGTGTATTCCATCCGGTCCCATCGCTTTGTCTACTTTAAGTTGAGCTAGTTTCTCACGAACACAGTCTTTTGAAAATTGTTCAAGATGTCCTTTGCTTCTGTTCCTATTTGTATTTGGATCACACATCAGTCCAATCTGCTAAGTGCTCGTTCTACACCATGGAGATATCTAGAGCCGCTAATTCCTCCAGACAACTCCACTCAATCTTGCGTCAGCTCTCCTCTACTGCTTCTGCCTCTGCCCCTCAAGTTACAGCCCCTGCCCCTGCATCTCTAGCTACGTTTTTCTCTGAAAAGATTCAGAATTTACGTGCCTCCTTTACTATTGCCCCCTCCTTTACCCCTTTCTCCTCCTTGCTCTCTTTCCTCAGTCTTAGTCACTTCGCCTTCCTCTGAGGAGAGGTTCATCTTTGAATCAGTTGTCCTACCTTCTTCACCAGTAAATAGAGCTTTAGCCCACACTTGGTCCACTTTTCATTCCATCACTTCAGCAGAGGTACTGCTAACCTTATCTAAGTCCAGAAAGACCACCTCTCAATTAGATCCCATTCCCTTGGGTTGGCTGGTAGAGCCTTCCTTACAGTGTGTGCCTTTCATTACGACTATTCTTAACTCCAGCTTGTCTTCGGGCTGTTTTCCCTCATTGTGGAAATCTGCTGTCGTTCACCCTCTATTGAAACAGCCTTCACTTGATCCTTCTGTCTTATCTCATTGGTGACCGGTATCAAATCTCCCCTTTCTAGCTAAAATTCTGGAACGTTTTGTATTTCTTCAATTAACATCTCATGTGGAAGCTATCAACGCCCTCCACCCGTGACAAGCAGGATTCCGGGCTGAGCATAGCGCAGAAGCAGTTCTCCTAGCCCTCCTGAATGAGATTCATGTTGCCCACGATCTCGGAGATATTACTCTCCTGGTCTCATTAGATCTGTCAGCAGCATTTGATCTGATCGACCATCGGACTCGTCTCTCCTGTGTTTATGATGTCGGGCTGCGGGGCACAGTGTTGCACTGGTTTCGTTCTTTCCTCGCAGCTCATTCCTTTGTTGTCTGTTCTAACCATCAGCCCTCCCTGCCTGTCTCCCTGTCGTGTGGGGTACCTCAAGGTTCAGTTCTCTCCCCTTTACTTTTCAACATTTTCCTTGCCCCTTTACCCTTCTTGATCCAATAATTCCCAGTTTCAGCTTATATCTACGCCAATGATATTATCCTACTCTTCCATACCTTAACATTGACATTACTCAGCTCAATAACTGTTTCTCTCAAATTGCCTCTTGGCTTTCCTCTAATTTTCTTCATCTGAATCCATCAAAATCCACAACCATGTGGGTCTCTATGGGTACGTCCTGTCCAACAATCATGCCTCAAATAAATTCTGTCTCTATTCCTCTCACTTTCTCTTTTCACTACTTAGGTGTAACTCTTTTCATCTCAACCGCCTCACCCTCCCACCACCCTCTCGCGCTCACCTGCAGTCTACCCGCTCCTCTGCCTTCTTTTTTGCCGCTCCCGCCCTCTGGAATGCTCTTCCCCCCTCCCTCCGCCTCGACCCGCAGTTTACTAACTTCAAACAACAGCTAAAAATCCACCTGTTCTCCTTAGCCTTCGATGTTCCCTCCCCTTTTGTCTGATTTCCTCTCCTCCCTCCTTTTGGTTTTCCCTGGCCTACCCCCTATCTATGTTTTTGTCCTGTCTTCTTGATTTTTCAGCTGTCCTGTCAAACATTGTAAATTTCTTTTCCTTTTCGTTGGCCTTGGCCTTCTTTTATTGAATTTTAATTGTACACCGCTTTGGTTCCAGTGAAAGGCGGTTTTTATCAAATACAATAAACATAAACATAAACTCTGGATTCTTCGCTATCTTTCCACGACCATGTATCGAATCTATCTCACCGTTCTTTCTTTGTATTGCGGCAACTTAGATCAGTTTGCTCTATCTTGCCTCCCAATTCTCTTGTCACCCTCTTATTGGCCTTGGTTATGTCCAGATTGGACTATTGTAATGTGGCTTTTGCTAACCTACCATCTTACCAGCTTCAATGTTTACAACTATTACAGAATACTGCTGCTCGACTTGTCACCAATGCCCGGAAATCCGATCATGTAACTCCCCTCCTTTTTCAGCTTCATTGGTTACCGCTCCGCTATAGGTTCAAATACAAGCTCCTCTTTCTAACTCATAGGGTCATTCATACATTAAATCCTTTGTATCTGGCAAACCTTGTCTCTCTCCACACTCCTTATCGTCAACTCTGTTCACTACATGCCAATCGTCTGTCTCTTCCTTCCCCTTCACAGGCCCATCTAGAACAGACACATCACGCTGCATTCTTTTTTCTCGGACCTTCACTTTGGAACGCCTTGCCATCTTCCCTCCGGTTGGAATCCTCATATCAAAATTTCAAAAACGTAATGAAAACATATTTGTTCCAACAGGCTTTTGACTTCCCTTCCAGTAGTACTGTTTAGTTATTGCTTCTCTGTCTGCTCCTAAGTGACCCTACTGGTCAATCTTTCCTTTTATTTTATAATGAAGTTCCTTTCTTCCTATGGCGCTAGCATATTTTTATTGTAAACCGTCTCATGTTCCGACAAGGGTGGTATATAAAGTGTTAAATAAAGATAAAGATTATTCCAACTCATATTCCAACATAATCACATAACCATCTATCGGCGGAGCCATACCTCACCTGCCATGCGATTAGCAAGGTGACATCCAGCTCTGCCTCCGCTGCGGAGAGACCAACGGCTAGTTTAAGTACCTACCCTCACCATATGATTAGCAAAGGCCAACCAGGTTTGTCAGGGTTGGGGGCACCCCACCCCGCCCGAAGCATTACCTACAGCTCCGGACCCCGGAAACCTCCGGGATCCCGCCACCAGCACGGGCGAAATCCATGTCCACGTGCCGCCCCCCCCCCCCCAAAACCCCAGCTGCGACCAGCTAAAAACTCCCTGTTAACCACATATTCCAAGGCCTCCTGCCAGTCGTTGAGCAACAAATCCATTCCCACTGGGGATAAGTGAACCTCATCCTGCCTATACAAACCCGCACATCCCATGTCCACCCATGAGTGCAAGATTTGATATCCCTCATGCTCGCACACCTATCGCCCAATCTGATGAGTAATTCGCCCAATCTGATGAGTAATTTTCGTCAAACCCTGCGACCACCGTCGCTGAGCCCCACAGGCTGGCCTTGAAATAATGTCAGACCACAATAACAGTACGTCCTGAAACATCTGAAGGACTTCGGCAAGATCCATCTTTGCCGCTCGTATCAACTGTTTACAATTCCAGGCTCCAAGGTCATTGCCACCCAAATGTAGCAGCAGCATGGAAGGCTGCCTCTTCGCGCACACCCATGGTGCCGCAGCAAAGGCAACAGCTAAGTCCAACGCAGACCCCGCTCACCCAGCCATAGAAAGGTCACCTGCGTGGTGTTCAGTCCCAGATTCGGCCCCATTGGCCGCACCACAGCCCGCTGGCCAGCCCAATAAACAAATGAGTGACCGATGAGTCAGCAGCCAAGCAGCCTCCGACCCTCATCTGAAATAAAAGATACTCATTAGCTCTTGCAGGTGTCGTCCTGACGACTCCTTTCAGGCCGTACATAACCTTGGAAGCCTGCGAACGCCAATGGCCGAGGCACTTTATCTCCTGCTCTGGTAACCCCACCGCTGCTGCACTAGTTGCTGTCCCAATGCGGGATGAATGTGGGGCAAACTGCGATGGATCCTCCCCCCCTTGGTGCAGCACTAAGCGCAGCACTGCTAACACCTGGAAGCGCGTCACAGGTGCCTTATCCTCATGCAGGAACAACAAGCCCTCCCGCCCCGGCCTCAACCTCCAAAAAGGCCTGCAAGGCTGCCACTGGGCAAGTCGACACACCCGAAATCTCCCTCAACACTACCCCCACCCCTTTCCCTGTCTGAGCCGTCTTGGATCTCGCAATCCGTATCTGCAACTGTCCCGCCCCCATGTGCACCTGTTGTAACAGCATACCATTCCCCCCCCCCCCCCCCGCAGCCCGACCCGAGTTTGCCACCAACTCCCCCACCCGAAAAGCCTCAAAAAATGCTAAGCAAAGAACTGCTCCGGGACCATCTTGCCCTCAGCATCCGCCGCTGGTGCCAACCTCCGAAACAGCTCCCACTTGAAACGAGACAGGGCATCAGCAATTTTATTAGTGCTGCCCAGAATATGCCACGCCCTCACCGACACATTCAATGCAGACAGATGCGCACCACCTCTCTCATTAAGGCCGCGACCTGCCGGCTCCACAGTGCATAATGGTTAATCGCGCTAACCACCGCTACGTTATTGCACTACCAGATTAGCTTGTGGTTGCGAAGCCTGTCCGACCCCCAACTCGAGTACCACCAAAATCAGAAAAAGCTCCAGGAACACTACATTACTGGTTAAACCGGCCTCCCGCCACTCCTGCGGCCAGCCACCTGCACACCAAGTCCCCCCCGAAGTATATTCCCACACCTGCCCCCCCTGCTGCATCCGTAAAGAGTTGCAAGTCCACTGTGGATATTGTGGACTCCATCAATACAGAAGTCCCATTGAAATCATCAGAAAGCTATCCCACACTCCCAAATCTGCCCGGATGCTCCTGGATACCCTAATCCGGTGATGAGGTTTCCTCACCCCTGATGTAGCTGATGCTAAACTCCGGAGGATCACCCTACCCATCGGGATAACCCGGCATGCCAAATTCAAAGAACCTATCAAGGTCTGGATCTCCCTCAACTTTATCTTGCTGGATGCCAAGACATTTGCTACCAACACCCTCAACTTCGCCACCTTCTCTGGCAGCAAACGAGCCCCCTTTGCCTTAGAGTCCAGCTCCACCCCCAAAACGTAATCCTGGTATCCGGGCCTTCTGTCTTCCCTTCCGCTATCGGCACACCCCATAAGCTGGACAATTCCATGAAACCCGCTAGCAACTCCCGGCACACTAAGGACTGCGCCTGCCCCATGACAGGAAATCAGCCAGATAATGGACTATATTCGCAGAGCCAGCCCTCCTAACGAGTGCCCAATGCCAAAAAAGTGCTAAACTTTTCAAAATACGTGCAAGAAACTGAACAAACCATAGGCATGCATTTGTCAAAATAACATTGTCCTTCAAAACAAAAACCTAACAAATGAAATGCGGACGATTGAACCGTCAATATACAAACGCTGACTCTATGTCAACGTTCACCATTAGACAGCCTGTCCTGCATCTCCTAACCAAATCAACCGCCAAATCAAAGAAAGCATACCGCACCGTGCATAATTGTGATCATTGACAGACGCTCCCAAAGAAAAAGATAAGTTATGGCTCAAACAAAACTTTCCCGGTTCTTTTTTCCAGTATAATTCCTAACAGGGAAACTACCAGATCATAAGAACATAAGATATGCCATACACCAAGGTCCATCAAGCCCAGTATCCTGTTTCTAACAGTGGCCAATCTAGGTCATATGTACCTAGCAGTTTCCCCAAAAGACACAGGTTCCACAATGCTTGTACTGGGTCAAGCATTGATATCCTGGGTCCCTTCTTAATAATGGTTTATGGACCTTTCCTCCAGGAACTTGTCCAAACCTTTTTTAAACCCAGCTACACTAACAGCCTTTACTACATCCTCCGGTAACAAATTCCAGAGTTTGATTACACGTTGAGTGAAAAAATATTTTCTCTTATTAGTCTTAAATAGTTTATTTACCCTGTAGCTTCATTGCATGTCCCCTAGTCTTTCTATATTCTGATAATGTAAACAATCGATCTACGTTTACCCGTTCCACTCCGTTCATTAATTTATAGACTTCTATCATATCTCCCCTCAGCCGTCTCTTTTCCAGGTTAAAGAGCCCTAACCTTTTTAGCCTTTCTTCATAGGAGTATCCTTCCATCCCCTTTACCATTTTGGTGGCTCGTCTCTGAACCTTTTCTAATAACGCTATATCCTTTTTAAGATACAACGACCAGAATTGCACACAATATTCAAGGTGTGGTCTCACCATGGAATGATATAGAGGCATTATAATATCTTTTTTGTTTATTTTCCATTCCTTTCCTTATGATACCTATCATTCTATTTGCTCTCTTGGCCGCCACTGCACACTGGGCCGAGGGTTTTAACATGTTATCCACAATGACGCCTAAATCTTTTTCCTGGGTGGTGGTTCCTAATGTGGAACCTTGCATCGTGTAACCATAGTGTGGGTTGTTCTTCCCTAGGTGCATAACCTTGCACTTGTGCACTTTGCACATTAAATTTCATCTGCCATTTTGGTGCCCAGTCTTCCAATTTATCAAGATCCTCTTGCAATTTTCCACAATCCTCTTGGGTTTTAACAACTTTAAATAGTTTTGTCTCATCTGCAAATTTGATAACCTCACTCGTTATTCCCTTTTCCAGGTCATTTATGAATATGTCAAAAAGAAGCTGACTCAGCACAGATCCCTGGGGTACACCACTGTTCACCTTTCTCCATTGGGAAGATTGGCCATTTAGCCCTACCCTCTGATTTCTATCTTTTAACCAGTTCCTGATCCACAATAGTACACTGCCTCCTATCCCATGACTCTTTAGTTTTGCCAAAAGCCTCTGATGGGACCTTGTCAAAGGCTTGTCTCTGATGGGACCTTGTCAAAGTGGGACCTTGTCAAAGGCTTTCTGAAAGTCCAGATACACTATATCAACCGACTCACCTTTGTCTACCTGTTTATTCACACCTTCAAAAAAACATAACTGATTAGTAAGACAAGATCTTCCTTGTCTAAAGCCATGTTGGCTGTCTCCCATTAGGCCATGACTATCTACATGCTGAGTAATTTTGTTCTTTATGATGGTTTCTACCATTTTTCCTGGTCTCACCGGTCTGTAGTTTCCCAGATCGCCCCTAGAACCCTTTTTAAAAGTGGCGTTACATTGGTGATCCTCCAGTCTTCAGGTATTACAGATGATTTTAATGAAAATTCACAGATTACTAATAGCAGGTCTGCAATCTCATATTTCAGTTCTTTCAACACCCTTGGATGTATACCATCCAGCCCAGGTGATTTGCTACTCTTCAGTTCATCTAATAGTTGTAATACATCTTCCCGATGTATCGATATTTCCTTCAATTCTTCCGCACTTTTAAATACCACTTCAGTCATGGGTAACATCCCCACATCTTCCTCAGTAAAGACCGAAGCAAAGAATTCATTCAATCTCTCCGCTATCGCCTTGTCGCCTCTTAGTGCCCCTTTAACCCCTCTATGATCTAATGGACCAACTGACTCTCTCACAGTTTTTTTGCTACGAATGTATTTGAAAAAAGTCTTTATTTCGCGTTTTTGCTTCCGCAGCAAGCTTCTTCTCAAATTCTCCCTTTTGCCTGCCTTATCAATGCCTTGCATTTGACTTGCCAGCGCTTGTGGTGTTTCCAGGTTTCGTTGTTTGGCTATTTTTTTCCATTTCTTGAAAGGTGCTTTTTTGGCAACAACAGCCTCTCTGACCTCACCTTTAAACCATGCTGGCAGTTTTTTGGACTTCCTTCCACTTTTCTTAAAGTGTGGCATACAGCTGGTCTGGGCCTCCAAGATAGTATTTTTCAACAACACCCAAGCTTGATGTAAGTCTTTAACCTTTGCAACTGCTCCTTTTAATTTTTTTTCTTAACTATTTTCCTCATTTTATCATAGTCTCCCTTTTGAAAGTTAAAAGGTAGTACTGTGGATTTCCTTACTATCCCTCCTCCACTAATTAAATCAAACACGATCATGCTATGATCACTATTGCCAAGTGGCCCCAACACCCTTATCTCTTGCACAAGATCTGGTGTTCCACTAAGGACTAGGTCTAATATGGCTTTCCCTCTGGTCAGTTCATGAACCAGCTGCTCCAAGAAGCAGTCATTTATTTCATCTAGGAACTTTAACTCCCTAGCATGTCGCCATGACACTGACCCAGTTGATACTGGGATAATTGAAATCACCCATTATTTACTGCGCTGTAACGTACGTTAGCTTCCTTGATTTCTTTGAGCATTTTATCATCCATTTATTTATTCTGGCCAGGCGGTCAATAGTACACCCCCACTGCCATCGCCTTCCCCTTTTTACGTGGAATTTCAATCCATAGAGATTCTACAGCAAATTTTGTTTCCTGCAAAACTTTAATCCTTTCTGAATCAATGCCCTCTCTAACATAGAGCGCAACCCCTCCACCAATTCGATCAGCTCTATCATTACGATATAGTTTGTATCCAGGTATCACAGTGTCCTACTGGTTGTCCTCCTTCCACCATGTCTCTGATATTCCAATCATATCTAACCTCTCATTTAGTGCTATATATTCTAACTCTCCCATCTTATTTTTTAGACTTCTAGCATTTGCATACAAGCATTTTAGAGACTGTATTTTATTCATATTAATCTGGCTATTGGTACACATGGGTAATTTGGGATATTTAAGCTGTGTCTGCTCCATATTTGAGGGCATTTGGGCTACTTTACTCTTTTTTGGAACCTCTCTGCTTTTGGTAGTATCCTTCAAGGATACATTCTTCTGAACCATGCACTCTTGTTCGACTATCGGCTTTCCCCTATTATCTAGTTTAATAGCTGCTCAATCTCCTTTTTAAAGGTTAATGCCAGCAGCCTGGTTCCATCCCGGTTAAGGTGAAGCCCATCCCTTCGGAAGAGCCCCTCCTTTCCCCAGAATGTTCCCCAGTTCCTAACAAATCCAAAACCCTCATCTCTGCACCATCCACGCATTGAGACTCCGGAGCTCTGCCTGCCTTTTGGGTCCTGCGCATGGAATGGGAAGCATTTCAGAGAACGCTACCCTGGAAGTTCTGGATTTCAACTTCCTACCTAAAAGCCTAAATTTAGCCTCCAGAACCTCCCTACCACATTTTTCTATGTCATTGGTACCAACATGTACCAAGACAGCAGACTCCTCCCCAGCACTATCTAAGACCTTATCTAGGTGGTGCGTGAGGTCCGCTACCTTCGCACCAGGCAGGCATGTTACCAGGCGATCCTCATGTCCACCAGCCACCCAGCTATCTACATGCCTAATAATCGAATCACCAACTATAACGGCTGTCCTAACCCTTCCCTCATGGGCATATGGCCCTGGAGAAACTTCCTCGATGGGAGAGGGTTTTACATGACCTGTAGGACAGGTCCTAGTTACAGGATAACTTCCTGCCACACCAGGGTGATGCTTTCCTGTCACTTGACCTCTCTCCTCCATGGCAATAGGGATGCTGCCAGACTGGAGGTGGGACTTCAGGACTATATCCCTGTAGGTCTTGTCTATGTACCTCTCTGTCTGTCTTATGTTTTCCAAGTCTGCTACTCTAGCCTCTAGAGAAAGGACTCGTTCCCTGAGAGCAAAGTGCTCCTTGCACCTAGTGCACATGTAAGACCTCTCACCAACTGGGAGAAAATCATACATGTTACACTCAATGCAAAAGACTGGAAAGCCCCCGTCTCGCTGCTGGACTGCTGTCTGCATCTTAGTTTTAAGCTTGTGTTTAGATCTAAGTTCTTTACTTACTAAGGGTTGCTATGGATATGTATACTAATAAAACTGTACCTAATATGTTTAATATACCTTGTTCACCTAAAGCTTAATTAATCTCAGGCCCTTAGTGTATGACTGATTTGGATAACGAGATCTGGGAATGGTGGCTCCTGAAAAGGACCCGCAATCCTCCCGAACTCCAACTCCTTCTGCAATTTATCCCGCACGATGTGCGCCCACAGTTGCACCAAGGAAGCATTGCAAACGGCCGACACAGATACCCTCCTCTCTACTGTGATCACAAAAACCCTCCTTAAAACCCAACTCCAGCACCTTATGGTCTCCCTTCTTCGGGTACTGGTGAAGCCAAGGCTCTAAGGCTGCCAGCCGAATCGGCATGGACGCCAAGCCTCACCAATCCCTACTGCTTGGGGACCGGCAGGGAGTCAGATCTGTGACAACTGGCCATTTCTTGCGGATTGAGCAGGCATTGATGAGGGCATATTTCAGCATGTGGGGGTGCGAGCGTTTCTCAATGTGGGTTTTTTTGGTATGTTGTAGAGAGATGTGCAGTATGTGGGGGTGGAGCGTGCGACTGGCTTCTGTTGAAGAGTGATGCACATCTCTTCCCATTGCTCCGTAAGATTGGTATGGGGTTGTAGGCTGGATTAAGGGCAAGGGATCCTGTGGGTAGCCCAGTGAGGAGGTAGAAGCTGGCTATTGCTATAATGGGGTGCATCTTTGTCAATTCTTCAAGTATGGTGGGTGAACAGGCGAGCTATCTGATTTAATGTAAGCAGATAAATTAGGTACGCTGTCTGATATGGTGCCGGCAGGCAGATAAATCAGGCAGATATGATACAGGTAGATAAATCAGGCACGCTATCTAGGCAGATAAATCAAGCAGATATGATGCAGGCAGATAATTCAGGCACACTATCTAGGCGGGTAGTCAGGCACACTAACTGATATGATACAGGTAGGCAGATAAATTAGGCATCTATGATACAGGCAGATAAATCAGATACGCTATCTAGGCAGATAAATCAGGTACTCTGTTTAGTCAGGTAAGTCAGGCAGATATTATACAGGCAGATAAGTCGGCACGCTATCTAGGTAAGAGAATCAGGTACACTATCCCCTGTTTGTTCGGTCTAGGGGTCAGTGCTCAGATGGTGGTTTTGTGTTTTACAGCCTTTGGTCAGAGTGGTGTGTGAGTCTTACTTGCGTCTGCTCTCGCTGGGTTGGTGGCTCTATTTCTGGTTGCTTCGGTCTCTTCGGTGGCAGTGTGTAGCCTCAGGGTTTGGCCTCCGCCTAAGGGCCACGCTAAAGGGCCCTCTGGTGAGGCCCGCCAGGCGCAGGTGCGTCCGATGGCACTTCCTTTAAACGTGCTGCGGGCTGCTGCAGGCTGCCCCGATTTGGGCAGGGTGATGCTGGCTCAATCTGGTTCCCTGCAGCTCTATCCTGCTCGGCGAGCGTAGGCAGGGCCGGAGGAGGAAAGAGCGCTGGGGTCCTCTGTTCCATGCGCCCGATGGCGCTTCCTTTAAACATGCTGCGGGCTGCTGCATATCTTATGTTCTTATGTTCTCATCACAGCGGTAAGACTTACCGGCCTTATAGTTTGTCACCTCTTCACTATTACCACTCTTGTGAAGAGGTACCACATCAGCCCTTCTCCAGTCCTGTGGAACTTCTCCAGTGTATGAGGATCTATTAAAAAACATCCTTTAAATGCCCTGCCAGTACCTCTCTGAACTCCTTCAGTATCCTGGGAAGTATCCCATTCAGTCCCATGACCTTGTCCACTTTCAGTTTTGCAAGCTGTTCAAAAATATCTTCTGTGAATGGTGTGGTATCTACTCCCTTTCCATTTATATGTTTGTCATCTAAGGTGAAGAAAAATAGGGAGGTCTTCATGAAATACAAGGAGAGGAAGGCATGCATCTACATTTGGAAAAACTTAGAGAAGCTAGAAAAGTAGTCAGGAAAGCAAAGATTCAAAAAAAGGAGGAAATAGCCAATGCAATAAAATGGGGGGATAAGACATTTTTCATATATGTTAGTGAGAAGAAGGGCAAAAGTGGTTATTGTCAGACTCAAGGGTGAAGGGGAGGAATATGTAAAAGCTGATGAGGATAAAGCGGAATTGCTTAACAAATATTTCTGTTCTGTGTTCACAGATGAAGAACCAGGAGCAGAACCTCAGAAAACACCCACTAATAGGAACAGAAGTGAGGGGCATCTTGAACAATTTTCAGAAGACTGTGCTTGTGAGAAACTAGTTAAACTTAAAGTAAACAAAGCGATGGGACTGGATGGGATATACCCTATAATACTGAGGGAACTTGGGGATGTTCTAGCAGCTCCACTGACTGGCTTTTTCAATGCCTCATTGGAGTTGGAAGTGGTGCCAAGACTGGAGAGAGGCTCATGTGGTCCCTTTATGCAAAAGCGGAAGTAGGGATGTGGTTGAAAACTAACTGGCCTGTACTTTAACTTTCGTGGTGAGTAAATTATTGGAAGCGCTGCTGAAAGAGAAAATAGTGAGGTTTCTGTAGTCCAACGGATTACAGGATCTGAGGCAGCATGGAGTCACCAGAGGCAGGTCTTGTCGGACAAATCTGATTGATTTTCTTTGACTGGGTTACCAGGGAGTTAGAACGAGGGAGAGCCCTAGATGTGGTATATTTAGATTTCAGTAAAACCTTTGATACCGTTCCTCAAAAGCAACTTATAAACAAACTGAGCATCCTAGGGATGGATCCTAAAGCTATTGCTTAGGTTGGAAATTGGTTGAGTGGGAGGCGAGAAAGGGTACATGTAAATGGAGCTCACTCTGAGGAGAAGGAGGTTACCAGTGGTGTGCCTCAGGGATCTGTCCTTGGTCCGATTCTTTTTTTTAACATCTTTGTTAGTGATATAGCAGAAGGGCTGTTGGGTAAGGTTTACCTCTTTGTGGATGCAATAGAGGGAGCCGGCAAGATGGCGGACACGTGATAGCTGCTGACTGTTGGCCTCCGTTTTTTTTGCCTGCTGTTAGTTATTCATCTTGATGCCTCGTAAGCAGAAGGCCAAGCCTTGGGACTTACCCAAGAGTGTGTCATCGGCGGCTAAGGGCCCTCTCGGCGCTTTCATGAGGCCCGCTGGTGCAGTTTCTCGTCCGGAGCAGAGTTCGCTGGGGGCGATGGAGGTGGAAGGAGGCCTGATATGCCCATCTGAACTGCAGGTCACACTTAGCCCGGATGTCTGAACCCCGCCAGCTCAGCCTGCAGTATTCAATGCGGGAGCGACAGAGGCAAAGTCCTGGAGAACGGAGAGACTCGTGGCCGGCACGTCAGTGCTAGTGGGAAGTCCCGCGGAGGTGGTGGTTGCAATTGTGGGGCCAGCTGGCGTGGAGGTGAGCTCAGTTTCCATTGGGAGAGCCTTTGATGGCGGTGGACACCGTGGCTGGTCTGGGAGCTCATTTATTGCTTTCTACCGATATGCAGGAAGGGGAACCTGCCAAATCTCTTCTTGTTTGCCCTGCTATTGTTACTTTGGATTCCTTATGGGAAGGACTTCGGGCGCTGGACTCTTTTTGTATCTCAGTTTGCTGCTCTTCATGAAGCTTTTCCCTCCTTGGCTCAGGCTATTAGCAGAAGCAGGAGGTTGCCTGTATTTCTTCCAAGGTGGCTTAGTTGGAAACTAAAGTGGAGGATATTGTCTCTATTTCAGGTACTGTGATGAAAGATTTGTCTGTTATCCATGGGAAAATAGAAATGTTAGAGAACTCGGTTGGGAAGGGAAATTTGCACTTGTTGAATTTTCTCCGAGTTTGGGTTGTCTCGCCAAAGGATTTGTTTAACTCATATGCAACTTCTATTTTGAAAATTCTTCTGGAATCTGTTCCCCCTTTGGCTAGGATTTTTTATCTGCCAACAGCCAAGCGCAAGACTCATGGAGTTTCTTCTCCTGCACATTCTTCTCCTATGGACTCATTGGATCTGACTGGGCTCCTGGAGACTACCGACCTGGGCTATGTCCCAAGGGCAACTTTGCGGCTGACTTTAGCATTTGAGCCTGATCAATATTTTCTTTTGAAATTATATTTCAAAGTTAGAAATGAGTCATTTATGGGGGGTATAATTAGGATGTTTCCAGATGTCTCTCAATCCACTCAGAAACGTCGGCAACAGTTTCTTATGCTTCGTCCTCATGTTCTGCAGCTTGGTGGGCTTTTCTTTCTGCGATATCCGTGTAGATCTTTAATAAAATATCAGGGTGTTGGTTATACCTTTTTTGAGCCCTCACATCTAACCCAGTTCATAGCTGGTAGACGTGTTGCTCCAATTTAGCAGTTTGGTTCAGGAATACTGTAGTTTGCACCAGTTTGTGTCTTATTTCCTGAAACTGTTCCTTTGATTCTTGTTTTGCTTGATCCTCATTTTTGTGGGCTAGTGAATGTTAATTTCTTCTGCAATGTATAAGATAGGAGGTTTTATGCCCCTTATGCTGTATTGGTTCTACATTTTCCTTTATACATTATTTTCTGTAACAAGTGTATATCTTGTGGAAAAAGTTTGAAATTGCATAAATAAAAAATTAAAAAAAAATCTGCAGTAGACACCCAGGAAGGTGTAGATTACACGAGGCAGGATCTAGCTAAGCTTGAAGAATGGTCTAGCATTTGGCAGCTGAGATTTAATGTTAAATGCAAGGTCATGCATTTGGGCTGTAGCAATCCAAGGGAGCAAAATAATATAGGGGGTGAAGTACTTTTGTCCACTAAAGAACAGTGGGACCTAGGCATGATTGTGTCTGACGATCTTAAAGTAGCTAAACAGGGATAGTAGAAAAAGTACCGAAAAAGCTAGAAGGGAGAGGAATGGCTAGCACAAGAAAGGAGGTGATAGTGCCTCTGTATAAGTCTTTGGTGCAACCTCATTTGGAGTATTGTGTGCAATTCTGGAGATGACACCTTCAAAAGGATATAAGCAGGTTAGAGTGGGTGCAGAGGGTGGCTACTAAAATGGATAGTGGTCTTCATTATAAAGCATATGAGGACAGACTTAAGGCTCTTAATATGTACACCTTAGAGGAAAGGCGGGATAGAGGTGATGTGATTGAGACGTTTAAATACCTCCATGGCATAAATGCACAGGAGGAGATCCTCTTTCAAATGAAAGCAAGTTCTGCTACCAGGGGACATGGGATGATGGTGAAAGGGGATAGATTCAGGAGTGATATGCAGAAATATTTCTTTATGGAAAGAGTGGTGGATCTGTGCAATAGTCTCCAAGTGGAGGTGGTAGAGATGACCGTATCTGAATTCAAGGAAGCATGGGACAAATACAGAGGATCTCTAAGGGGAAAAAGGGGACTGTTGTAGTGGTTAATATGGAAGGGCAGAATAGATAGGTCATGTAGTCTTTTTCTGTCGTCATGTTTCTATGTAACTACAGTAGCAGTTTTAACTACATCCTCTGGCAACGAATTCCAGAGTTTGATTACATGTTGAATGAAAACACATTTTCTCTGATTAGTTTTAAATCGGGTACACTGTGGCTTTATTGGATGTCACTTAGGGGCATGTTTACTAAAACCCCGCTAATGTGCGGGCCGCGGTAGTGTGCGGGTGCCATATAAGGAGTGGGCGTTTCGTGCTGAGAAAGAAAAACCGGAATTTGCATATGCGCTAAGGTGCGCGGCGCCCATGTGCGCCCCGCACATTAGCGCATGAGATAGCTGCGCGTGAGACATAAGTGGCGCGCTGATGTGCAAGCAGGAGAGCAGAGCCACAGCACAGTGGTGAAGACACTGACCAATGGTGCAGGGATCAGGGGTTCAATCCCCCACTGTGCCCAATGAACAAGGCTGGCTGAGGCATTACATATTATGGGGAAGATTGCTTTTGGAGTCATTTTATGTTTATTTTAATTATCACTACTAGCAAACGCACTCTCAAAGCGTGTTAACATAAGGCGCCCTATAAGGCACATTTTAAAGTGCACTGTCAGCCAAGGCACCCTAGAATGTTGCTTATAGGGTGCTTTAGAGAGTGCCGTATGAGGTACCGCAAGGTCAGAGTACTGTTTTTTATGGCAGCACTGTGCAGTTTAAGGAATGTAAGGCATAAGTAGGTGTGCTGACAGGCAAGGAGGAGCAGCAGTGGAGCACAATGGTTAAGACACTGACTGCTGATACAGGGGTCATGAGTTCACTCCCCAGTGTGCCTAATATGTAAGGCTGGCTGTGGCATCAGCTTTGCATTGTACATATTTTTTCCTGCAGCACTTTATTTTTATTTTATTAATTGCTGCCAGCAAACACGCCCTCACGTGCCGTAATTGAAGGTGCCGTATAAGGCACCCTATAAGGCACTCCATAGGGCACATTATAAAGTGCACTGTCCACCACAGCACCCTAAAATGTCCCCTATAGGGCACCCTATAAGTTGCATCACAGGATAATGTATAGTGCACCTTATATGGACGGGAACCATAAGGTGCCCTATAGGGCGCCCTATAAAGCACCCTCAGAGGCACCTTATGGGTACAGTACGCTGAGGGTGTTTTTGCTGGCATCAAAATATGTACATTAAAAAAAGATAATGCATTGGACAACCCTATCAAATAACCCCACCGTGGGTTTGAACCCATGACCTCTGGCTTCACAGGCAGTGAAGTAACCATTGGGCTACAGCTCTATAGCTGCTAGCAAGCCCATGGCTGGCTGCAGAGAGCCTGCACGTCACCACACAGACAGTCTGCAGTGGTCACCAGGATAGGGTTAGCCCACCCATACCCATGATGCACTGCACATGCAAATCAGCTGTCCACAGATAAACACAAGATGGGCAATGCACCCCCACAGCACCTCGGCCTGGTAGGGGGAAGTGACCATGTGCACCCACACAGCACCTCGGCCTGGTAGGGGGTACTGACCGTGTGTTGTACTGGCACAGAGTAGCAACACACCGTCACATTGTGCGGGTACTGTGCTCACCCTGAGGGTGCAATGAGGCGCCCAGGACCAGGTCCACAACATCTTCCATGGCTGAAAGAGGCCATGCCGGAGGTCCAAAGCAGTGTTATTGTGTGAGATAGGTAGTTTCTGCACAAACACCTTGGATCTCTGTCTGTTTCAGTCATGTGTAGCCCCCATGGACCCCTAGGTGGGCCATGTACCACCACCACCACCCCCCCTCCTCCAGGTCTGAGGGTGGCAAACAGGGTCTCCCATCAATAGATCCACATTCTACCTCCCTGCAAAGGTGGCAGTAGAGGGGACCATCAACCCCGGCCCTGCTGAGGAACAGACACTCCACAGGGCAGGCAATGCAGCTCTATACACATCCATAACACAATAGCAGACAGACATTAAGCCTGGATATGGTAAACTGCACCCCACCACTGTCTGATATTCCCCTGCAGCAAGCCATCAGCCACTGCACCCTGCAAGCCACTCCATCAAGACACATACCAGCTGCAAACAGTGTGCTAGTTAGTCCATAGTGCATGTTCCCAGTGGAGATGCATGCACCCAGAACTGGGATGTCAGCATACACAGCAAGCAGATAAATCAGTGACTGGGCCCCAAAAGGAAACACATATCTATCACATGAGAGAAATACTATATAGCACTAAGGGGGTGCCTAGCCATGCTGTGGTCATAGCACAGTCAGGGTGAGAGTGATCTCTCAGCAGGACATACTGAGGTCACCCTGTCTGTGTAGGCGGTGGCCGAGCACTAAAATGTCCCAGTCAGTGCCCTATGCCCTCTGCAGATGCACCCTGGCCAGGCCACCCTGTCCGGCCTATACCCATGGTACCTTGCTCCTCATTATGCACATTGGCAGCCCAATACTGGCAACATTGCTGGCAGTGTTAGGGTTACCAACTTTTTCACCGAGAAAAACCCGACACCTGTGGCTCGCCATGCTCCACCCATTCTCCGCCCCTAGTCCCACCCCTGCCCCGCCCCCAGCCCCACCCACAAAAATTACCGAGGATACGTGTAGGCTAACTTCCTTGGTCAGATAATAATTAAACTGGGAACCCCAAAATCCAAACATGAAATGTACAACACTGGAGAAATAAAACTATAAAGTAATTTCCTCTTGCACTAAACAAAAACGCAAAGATGTTATCAATACACACTTCCCAGACCAAACATATTCCAGCTAATAAATTCAAAATAAAAAGTATTTTTCTACCTTCTGTTTGGGCGTTTTATTTTTCAGTTGCAATTGCTCCAGTCACTTTCTTCTGGTTTCTTCGTGTCTTCTGCGAGCTATCCATTTGTCCTTTCTTCTCTTTTAGATGTTTTCCATTCTCTCTCTATTTCTGCTTTAACATACTGATTGTTTCCCTTTTGCTCTTTCCCCCAATTCTTTCCTTATTCCTTTATCATCCATTTAAATTTCACCCTTCCATTCTCAAGCCCCTCACTCTCCCAATACCCAGCCCATCACAGACTTTTCTTCCACACAAAATATTTTTCCCCTCTCCACTCATTCCCCATCTATTCTAGTCCTCCCCCAAAATCAGTTCCCTTATAGTTCTAGACCCACCCAGCATCCACTCCCTTCTAATCCCATTCTCCCATGCCCCACATCAGCCCATTTCCAGTCCTATTCCAGCTCTTCATCAGCCCATTTCCAGTGCTAGCCCTCACATCACAGACCATTTCCAGTCCTAGCCCCCCCCCCCAATCACATCCCATTTGCAGTCGGAGTCCCCCCGCACCATCACAGCCCATTTGCAGTCCTACCCCCCCCCCCCACCATCACAGTCCATTTGCAGTCCTAGCCCCCCTAATCACAGCCTATTTCCAGTCCAAGTTCCCCCTCCCTCCACCATAGCCCTTTTCCAGTCCAGGTCCCCCTCCCCATCAAAACCCATTTCCAGTCCATGTCCCCCCCCCCCACATAGCCCTTTTACAGTCCAGGTCCCCCTCCCCATCACAGCCCATTTCTTTCCGTCCAATGCCCCCCATAGCCCTTTTCCAGTCCAGATCCCCCCCTTCACAACCCATTTCCAGTCCAAGTCCCCCTAATCACAGCCTATTTCCAGTCCAAGTTCCCCCGCCCTCCGCCATAGCCCATTTCCAGTCCAAGTTCCCCCCCCCCCATAGCCCTCTTCCAGTCCAAGTTCCCCCCCCCATAGCCCTTTTCCAGTCCAGGTCCCCCTCCCCATCACAACCCATTTCCAGTCCATGTCCCCCCCATAGCCCTTTTACAGTCCAGGTCCCCTCCCATCACAGCCCATTTCTTTCCAGTCCAAGTCCCCCCCCATTGCCCTTTTCCAGTCCAGGTCCCCCCCCCCCATCACAACCTATTTCCAGTCAAATTCCCCCCTCCTAGCCCTTTTCCAGTCCAGGCCCCCTCCCCCCATCACAGCCCAGGCAGTCCTTGGCCTCCCCCCCCCCCCAAAACCGCGGCTGTCTGAGGCTTTAGAGGGAGCCGGGGAAGCCCGCGCGAGGCCCCGGCTCCCTCTGAACAGCCGCCAGCGTGAAGAGCCTTTTCCTTCATGCTGGCGGCTGTTCCTGTGAAGCCGCGAATGCTGGGAAAGGTTAAAGGGCATTGCCTTTAACCTTTCCCACCAATCGCGGCTTCACAGGAAAAGCCGCCAGCGTGAAGGTAAAGGCTCTTCACGCTGGCAGCTGTTCAGAGGGAGCCGGGGCCTCGCGCGGGCTTCCCCGGCTCCCTCTGAAGCCCTCCGGGTTGGGAGAAAAGCCGATTTTTTTGCTCTGGCCGCTCCCGATCTTGCGGCCAGAGCAAAAAAACCGGCTTTTCAAGGGCCGGTTTTGCCTCTGTGCCGGCAGCCGGCCTGGCCATGGAAAAACTGGCCAGGCCGGCTGAAAACCGGCCAGTTGGCAACCCTAGGCAGTGTGGGCTGTGGAAGGTGTTTGCAGCCACCACACACTGGATAGACAGACAGCCACCCCCACACCTATGCCAGCATTGTGCTACTATAGAGGAGTTCAGCAGCCATACCCACCACACCAGTCCTGGGCACAGTACAGGCATGGATATGGTACGCAATACTGTTGGGGGTCACTCCCCAGGGTGGTAAACACTGTCAGAGACCAGACCTGCAGCACACACCGCAGACATCAGAATGATTGTTATGGTGGAGCTCAATGAGCAAAATGTGCTTAACGTAGGAATTGATATCTGCCAGTTATCATGGGAAACGTTTGATAGCTGTGTACCATATACCCAGGTGTAGGGCGGCATTGCTAAGGTATGCAACTGCTAGTAATGGGAGATACAGGCAGGGCCCAATGTCCTGCCTCTCCAGGAGGCATTGGCCAATGGGGCCTGTGGGTGTGTGTGTGGGTGTGTCTGGCCCTGTTGGCTGCTGCTTTACGGCAGAGTTTCCCAACTCCAGTCCTGGTGTTCCAAACACTGTTCGGGTTTTCATGCTGTCCCTCATGAATATGCATGAGCTACATCTGCATACCATGGGGGTGGTGCATAGATATGCAGCACAGGCATCTTTATTAGAGGCAGCATGGAACCTGAATGGTGTGGGGCCCTCCAGGACTGCATTTGGGAGACTCTGCTCTAGGTAATGCGGCTGTTTATGGTGTCTGTGTTTGGTGTGGTAAAATATAGGCGTATTAACCATGCGTAGGTTCTCAGCAATAAAGGTTTGTCCTTACTATCACGGTTCAGTTGTGGGAAAAATATGTGGACAGGATTGGCAGTAGCCCCAGCTGGCCTTTGAACCTGTAACCTTCTGTTCTTGCACACACTGTCTGTGTGCACTGCACCACCGTGTTGCCACAGATATGCTGCATTCCCTGGGGAGTCCATGACTGTACATCCAACAGAGCCTGTCTGTTGTGGTGGACGGTGCCAGCCTGCACAGGCCTAGGCCACTGTCTGCTGTGGCTTGCAGCCACTGCCCCCTCCACCACCTGTACCCTTCCGCCAACATGCAGACATGTCCTTATCTGGGAAAAAGCATATGACCTGATTGAGTTGTGGCACTCCAGGACTGAATTTTGGGGACTCGGCTGTAGGTAATGCCCATTGTTATGGTTTGTGTGCGGTGTAGGGTAAAATATGGGTGTTTGAACCATGCTTATGTTCTGTGCAATAAAGGAGTGTCTTTACTATCACTGTTTAGTGGTGGGTAAAAATGTGAAGACTGGGTTGGCAGGAGCCCCAGCTGGGATTTGAACCTGTGACCCTCTGCTCTTACAGGCACTGGCTGTGTCTGTTGCACCACACTGTGGCCACAGAGACAATGCAGTCCCTGGAGATAGGAAACCTGGCCTGATGAGTCAGAAACCCTGCTCTGCACAATATTACTGTGGGCTCATTTACCTTGTATGGAGACAAAAGTGCAAATAAACCTCACAAATGACCTCGGAAAAAGCGGCAAACACCCATAACCAAGCTGGGCAACAGTGATATCACTGGGCAACATTAAACAACACTCCCAGGAAAGCTCCAATAAACTGAAATGATTTTTGAAAGGGTCTACGGAGCGTAGACCCTTCCAAAAATCATTTCTTTTTTTTGGAGCTTTCCTGGGAGTGTTTTTTATTGTTGCCCATTGCTATCACTGTTGCCCAGCTGACCTATAATTTTTACAATATTTCTTGTGGTCATTTTAAAGTTTTATTTGACATTTTGTTCTGTGCACATGTATCACACTGCTCACGTTTTGTTGGTTTCCCCGGTTTTGCTGTACATTGCTGACGGAAATGGTTTCTCTTCCCTTTAAATCGGCTCTAACGCGAGGTTTTCACTCGCGGTATTTTTTTGACCGAAATTCAGCCCCGCTCCTGTGCGGGGAGCCTCTCCCCTCCCACTCTCCACCCATTGACCCCGTCCCCCCGCCCCTCGGGAGCCTTCCTCCGCCCTCGAAATGCCTTTCCACATGTGCGGGCCCGTTAGTGTGACGCGCACGTGTGCGGGGCCCAAAAACGCACTATTAGCGTGCGCTAAGGTACCTTAGTGCGCCCCGCACAATTGCGCGGTTTAGTAAACATACCCCTTAGTCTTTCTACGTTTGAAGAAGTAAACAATTGATCTATGCTTTCCCGTTCCACTTCATTGATTATTTTATAAACCTCTATCATAACTCCCTCAGCCATCTTTTTTCCAAGATGGAGCCCTAAACCTTTGAGCCTTTCCTCAAAAGGACATCCTTCCATCCCCTTTACCATTTCTCTGGCTCTTCTTTGTACCTTTTCTAATTTTGCTACATCCTTTTTAAGGTACAGTGACCAGAATTGCACACAGAGGCATGATAATATCCTTGGCTTTATTCTCCATTCCCTTCCTTATGATTCCTAGCATTCTATTTGCTTTCTTGGCTGCTGCTGCACATTGGGCAGAGGGTTTCAAAGTATTAATCATGATGATGCCTAGATCCTTTTCGTGAGGGTGATTCCTAATGTGGAACCTTGATTATATAACTAGTTTGGGGGATTCTTCCCTAACTGCATAACTTTGCCCTTGTACACATTAAATTTCATCTCCCATTTGGATGTCCAGTCTCCCAATTTTTCAAGGTCCTCTTGCAATTTTTCTTAATCCTCTTGGGTTTTAATAACTTTGAATAATTTTGTGTCATTTTGCAAATTTGATCACCTCACTCATTATTCCCATTTCTAGGTCATTTATAAATATGTTAAAAACTAGAAGGCTCAACACAGATTCCTGGTGTATTCCACTATTCACCTTTCTCCACCATGAGAAAATTGGCCATTTAGTGTTACTCTCTGCTTTTTATTTTTTAAACTAGTACCTAATCCATAACAGTACACTGCCTCCTATCCCATGATTTTTTAATTTCTGTAAGAGTCTCTCATGAGGGACCTTGTCAAAGGTGTTCAGAAAATCCAGAATTCCATAAACTTTGCAGTTGAATTTTCTTACTCTTGACATAGGAAACTGGGAATGTGATAAAAAGTATGTCTTAAGGAATATGTAACATGGGATGTAATGTGCCTACAGGCAACTGTATTTTTCAGGGGCTAATAATTATAATTAGTATTATATTACATTATATTACTAATTATAATTAGTGATCTTAGGCCATAATGTATTGAAGAGCTTCCCCATTTGATGTGGATGGGAAAAACATTATGAACATCTGGCCCTTAGTTTTCAACATTTTTTTTTTAGCAGGGAAGTTGATCAGGTGATGGTGGTTCACAGCAGTGTCAATTAACCCTAATTCATTCGCTGTAACACAAGCAGTGAGGCTGGCAAAGGGCTCCTGCTGATTAATTAGTACTTAGTAACTCCAGATGGAAAAGGCAATGCTAGAGGTGGGGTTACACAGCAACTGAGAGCAAAGGAAAGAGGGACAGAGAGAGAAGGAGCTAGCGAGAAATGGCTGGACAGGAATTGAGCTTCCACAAAAGAAGTAAGAGGCATTTTACATTTTGCTTGAGCTGAAGCTGCTGTTCCTTTTTCCTAGCAGGATTTTTTTACACTCCGTAAAGACAAAATGCTTAGGCTTTTGGTAAAGCAAATCTCTGCACAGAGTTGAGGTTTGGCGGCTGAGAGAGAGAATAGGAAGGAGGGGAGCTGGATTCCAGAGCAAGGTGGAAGAGGCTGGCAAGAGTTCTGGTGGAAGCTTTCTCCAGTTTGTGCACACCTGAGAGTAGAGGCTCTCTTTCTAGTGCTCTTGTGGGACAGAAAGTAAAATCCTGTGATTTGAAAGGCTTGTGCTAGTTTTGAGGTTACGTGTCTCTCAGACTCTTGGACCCATTGCAGGTAGTGCTTTAACAGAAGGCAGAGGGAAGAAAAAGGCAAGGCATGCTGCTGGGATCAGCTTTGCCTGTTGATTTAGTAGTGGCAGGATATTATTGCAATTTCTTTAAGACTATTGGGTTTATGCAATTCTTTACAGACACACATATTAGATCGCCTTTTGTTTCTTGAAGCTTACAATTTTAATTGAGACAGGCAGACAGACAAGAGCACAAAATCTAAGATGACAACCTGTGGACTCAGTACCGGCAGCTAAATAGAGAGCTCCCATATAAAACCATGGAAGTCTCTCTTCTAGCGACTGATTGCCCATGTGGCTTCTTGCCTGTCTGCTATTCCTGAGCTGGACTGAACATATAGGACACAGATTTAAGAAGCTGGGTTATTAACCTGATTCCAGGTAAAACTGGCTTTTGATCTAGGTATGTGTTTTCCCTTATGCTGGCATAATTTGGTCATCCTTAACTGGCAGCGTGTATTAGAATGGGCATCTAAAACAAGACAGGACTTCAAACTTTGATGGCCTGGACCTAGGCTGGCAACTGTAAAAATGGTTCAGTGAGAGTTAACAAAGGGAGGTCAAGGGTGATGGCAGGTGAATGACCTTAAACCATTAATGATGCTAGAAGTCAATATTCAAATAGACTTCTACATTTAGAAGCTGCCACTGAATACGTAAGTCCACTATCCATGGATTTTCAATGCCGCTATATACAGTAGCCAGTGCTGATGAAAATCCCTTGTAAACTCCTCAGCATTATGTGGACATTCAGCATTAAGCTGGAGTGATTATGGAACGACCAGACGTATAAAGTTAGCGTGTGCTTTTCTGCTTTACTCTATAAAACAGAGGTATAAGTGCTTGAGAACAAATGTTAAATCTAGGTGCAATCACTTACACCAGCTCTTATAATTTAAGTGCATACTTGTGCACCCTACCCATGTTCTGCCCAAACTCCACCCATGCACATGACCACAGTGAAAGTAAGCACTATCAGCTCTATGCACATATTTATAGAATAATAACTGGCTAAAATATGCATGTAAAGGCCCATTTACATGCATTGATTAATAAAATACCATGATTTAAGTGTATAGATGGCGGGTAACTTTCCATGGCTCCTTATAAAGTTAGTGGCAATAATCTTCTGCTATCTATATAGCCTAGTGATTTAATTTAGGCCTGCAAAAAAGCTATTCTAAGCTCCTTAACTATACATACAGCAGCTGACTCACTGCTGAAAACTTTCTACACCTCCAGGATATTCACCTAGATGCTTTTCTGATCCCGCAGGGCACGTCTAGCCCCCACGGGATCAGAATCACATCTATGCCTGTATGTGCAGGTGGGACCCGATTCCCATCGGCCTGCACATACAGGCCCCTGCGCGACTAATTCAGTCAGCCTCCTGAATGGAGCTGCGGCGCCATGATGTCCGGTTGCCATGGCACCGCGGCTCCATTCAGGAGCCGTGATCCCCAGCCGCCAATCACTCAGTCCTTTCACTGCAGCTCAACCCCCAATCTGGCCTCCCATGGCCAGGGTCGGGCTGCAGGGAAGCTCCTGCACCAACCTCACCTTTTGTCCCTGATCGGGTCCACCCCTCCATTGACATCTAGGGGGACTTATTCCACCTCAAGATGGAATAATTCTCCCATCTAGTCTGCTGGCCCTGGACGTACCGGGCCGACTTCAGAATTGACCCTGTACATCTGGGGCCATGGACTACCCACTGCCCATCCTAACTCTGCCTTCCCATACAAACTCCTTAGAACATAAGATATGCCATACTGGGTCAGACCAAGGTCCATCAAGTCCAGTATCCTGTTTCCAACAGTGGCCAATCCAGGTCACAAATACCTAGCAGTGTCACCAAAAGACACAGGTTCGACAATGCTTGTATTGGGGCAAGAAGTGATTTCCCGTCTCCCCTTTAATAATGGTTTATGGTCCTTTCCTCCAGGAACTTGTCCAAACCTTTTTTTTAAACCCAGCTACACTAATAGCTTTTACTACATCCTCCGGTAACTAATTCCAGAGTTTGGTTACACGTTGAGTGACAAAATATTTTCTCTTATTAGTCTTAAATAGGTTACACTGTAGCTTCATTGCATGTCCCCTAGTGTTTATATATTTTGACTGTTTGTTTATACCATCAATCTACATTTACCCGTTCCACTCCATTCATTAATGTATAGACCTCTATCATATCTACCCTAAGCCATCTCTCTTCCAGGTTGAAGATCCCTAACCTTTTTAATCTCTCTTCATAGGGGTATCCTGCCATTCCCTTTACCATTATGGTGGCTCTTTTCTGTACCTTTTCTAATAATACTATATCCTCTTTAAGATATGTCAACCAGAATTGCATACTATACTCAAGGTGCGGTCGCATCATGGAACGCTACAGAGGCATTATAATATCCTTTGTTTTATTCTGCATTCCTTTCCTTATGATTCCTAGCATTCTAGTTGCTTTCTTGGCCGCCACTGCACACTGGACCTCCGGGTCTCAACATATTATCCACGATGATGCCTAAATCTTTTTCCTGGGTGGTAGTTCCTAATGTGAAACCTTGCATCGTGTAACCAAAGTTTGGGTAGTTCTTTCCTAGTTGAATA
This sequence comes from Ichthyophis bannanicus, assembly GCA_033557465.1. NCBI lineage: Eukaryota > Metazoa > Chordata > Amphibia > Gymnophiona > Ichthyophiidae > Ichthyophis > Ichthyophis bannanicus. Next base: position 139,245,357 of record CM066041.1, on the reverse strand, counting down.
ATTTTGCACTTGTCCACATTAAGTTTCATCTACTACTACTACTACTGAGCATTTGTAAACGCAGCACTGCACAGACATGTAAAGAGACAGTCCCTGCCCATTAGAGCTTACAATCTAATCAAGACAAAACACAGAAGGTGTAAGCAGGGATAAACTAGGGGAGAGAAAACAAGATCAGGTGAGTCAAGATCCCAAAGCAGCAGCGACGAGGTGAGCTTTCAACTTAGATTTGAAGAGGGTTAGAGAGGGTGCCTGGCATACCGACACAGGTAGTTTGTTCCAGGCGTAAGGTGCAGCAAGGTGAAAGGAATGAAGTCTGGAGTTAGCAGTAGAAGAGGAGGGCACAGATAGGAAGTAGTTTGCTAGAAGAGCGGAGCACAGATGTCCCTGCTACTTCTCGATTCTGAGGTATCTCATGCCCATCATGAGGGTGGAGTATAGGGTGTGATGTACTTCCGTCCACAAAAGAAGAGTGGGACCTAGGTGTGATTGTGTCTGATGATCTTAAAGTAGCTAAACAGGTAGAAAAGGCAACAGCGAAAGCTAGAAGGATGCCTGTGTACATACGGAGAGGAATGGGCTGCAGAAAAAAGGAGGTGATAGTGCCTCTGTACAAGTCTTTGGTACGATATCACTTGGAGTATTGTGTGCAGTTCTGGAGATCACACTTTCAAAAGGGTATAAACAGGTTGAGTCTGTGCAGAGGGTTGCTACTAAAATGGTAAGTGGCCTTCATTGTTATAAAGCATATGAGGACAGACTTAAGGAGCTTAATATGTATATTTTAGAGGTAAGGTGGGATAGAGGTGATATGAGTTAGATGTTTAAATATCTCCGTGGCATAAATGCAAAGGAGGAGAGCCTCTTTCACTTGAAAGCAAGCTTGCTACAAGGGGAAATAGGATGAGGGTGAAAGGGGATAGGCTCAGGAGTAATATGCGGAAATATTTCTTTATGGAAAGAGTGATAGATGCATGGAATAGTCTCCCAGTGGAGGTGGTAGAAATGAGGACAGTAGCTGAATTCAAAAAACATGGGACAAACACAGAGGATCTCTAAAGGTAAAAAGGGGACTGTTGTAGTGATTGATATGGAAAGGCAGACTAGATAGGTCATGTGGTCTTTTTCTGCCATCATGTTTTTATGTGTTTGTTCATATTCCAGTGAAACAATTCTGCTGTTTTTGGCACTTATCGTTCAGGACATGACTGTCCTTTTCCTTGTTTCCCAGGCCTATGGAGGTGTAGCAAAGGTGCAAAGCATCAGATAACATAAAAAACTTCTCTTTTACTATTTGAACCATGTCCGTTGCGCTGTCTCTTCAAAAAAAAAAAAAAATCTAGGAACTACAATTCTTGCTCTTAAACCTAGTTGCTATTCTCCCATCATTGTGGGTCAAGATATGACTATCATCCATTACCTGGGTGTGTAACACTACCCTCCTGCTGGTTCACCACCACTAAAACTACAGCTTGCTCCAGCTTCGTCCAGTTGTCACCAATGTACCTTCAGGGATAGGAACTGTTCTGATGCATTGGCCAAATGCACTCTACCGTAGGGGTATGCATGGCCAATAAAAGTTAAGCTCTGCTCATTTGAAACAAATTTTTCTCACTTTTCAGGTATTTTTTTCATGTTTTTCTTCACATATCTGTTCTTTAGGTATGTATTATTTGCATGCTAGAACGTTTTAAGTATTCAAAGTGATTCATTGTATGCACATTAGTTCATAAGTAAACCTTTGTACAAGCAATTTGCATGTACTTTTAAATTTGTAAGCACCCAAATGAAGCAATGCTCATGAATGAACCTTCCAATTCTATTACCCTTTTCCCTATCAGTTGTGCCTTCAGCCAGGCACAATAATGGTTATCCTGGCTGAGAATCACTAGTCTACTAAAAAGTCCTGGAGAGTGTTTTTTTTTAATGTAATTTGTTCTTTTTTACCATCAATCTGGGGGCAACCCCACCTAAGGTGGAGTATATATCAACATATTTATTTTTATTTGAAAACTTTTATATACCGCCCCTTCCCAAGATCAGGGGCAGTTTACATATAACAATGGAACAATACATAGAACATTATACAACATATATCCAACATATATCATCAAATACACAAAAATACATCGGCAAAGACAAGACAACTACCCCAGCAGAGCTTAGTACATTCCAGCCTCAAGCCACCCCCACCCCCTGTAAGCTTCAGTGAACAAGAGTTTTCATACCTTTCTAAACTTCAAAATGTCCAACTCTTCTCTAAGCTCCTGCAGAAGAACATTCCACAATCCTGGACTTTCTGGCTCAAGACTGTTGTCCTAACCACTCTGCTACTCTGCCACTACCTTGGGGCAAGATGCCACTTGCCCCAAGATAGGGTGGTGTTTGGGATCACTATCTCCTCTGTGATGATTTGCTTATACTGTATGGGCACTGGATCTGCTCTCCTGCCATTTAACTGGGAGAAGAGGCTGGAGGTTCAGCTTAGGAAACAGATTTCCTCTCTTCTGTAGCATTCCTGCTCCTGCTATTTGCAGCGCAGGATGGAATCCCCAACCTAGTATAAACTCCCTCTTTTTGAATCTAGCTCGAAAGTGCGGTGTTTCTGAAAATGATGCAGAATTGTCAGCATTCAGAAGATGGCCCTTTAGTTTTCCTCTGTTAATAGCCTGCCTTGCAACAGTACACACATTCTGGCTTGCACAGATCCTCAAGCACTTTAAATGCTTCCACACCTCTTATTTTTTTATGTTCTTCAGGGCAGTTTCTCTAAATGGGTATTCGTCAAACTTACTTCTAAGGCAGGGCATTTAAGTATGATTTCAGTCTCTCAAATTTACTGCCAGTGCTTGGTGTAGTACTTGCATTGTGACAAAGAGAGTCTCTATGCTTCCTTGAAGGCTGCTTCTGCTGGAACGAGAGCTGAGGGCAGAGCAGAAGATGAAAGACCCAGGGGCATTCTTCACTCACCCCTACCTGCTGTACCTGTGGGAGACTCTGGGACCTGGCAGTAGCATTACCTACTTTTTCATCACTTAGCATGCTAACAACTAAATATTGAAGCCCCTCCTCCACTACAAATCTCTCTATCATCATGAGGATTCATAAAATTCTTTATTTGCCAAAATTTGCTCCATATACTTCTCAGAAGGGAACGGGGTGCTCCTGATCCTCTCTGCCTTACACTGCCTCTGCCTTCTTTTGCCTTTGTGTGGAGATGAGGGACGACAGCTGGGCTTGCACATTTCCACGGCAAGTTGTGGCTGTTTGTTTTGTCTTTTTAAAGAAATCCCTCTTTAGCATGCCTGGTGGACCATAAGGGATTGGAGGTCATCCTCTCTGTTTCTGTGCACTAGTACTGCTGCTGGCCCTGGATCCCTCAGGATCCTCAACTAACTTCCTGTCTATGCCTCTGCTTCTTCTGCCATTTCTATGCCTTCCTCTTCCATGCATTGTGATTAAACCATAATCTCCAGGAACAAGCAGGAATGTAGTCCTCACATATGGGTATCGTCGGTACCGACAGAGCCTGCGCGGGAATGCTCCCCAGTGTCCAATAGGAACGCTTTTGGGAGCATCCCTCAGCACATGTGTGCTGCCTTCCCCCCTTTCCAACTGTCCCTCTTCAGTTCTTCATTTTCCGTGGAGCCAACAGGACCTATTCCCTGTCACCGCAGAAAATTCCGTCTTTAAAATTCTTCTTGTGGTCGCGTTTGTCTACTGCACGACGCCTACCGGTACTGCCGGTTCTTTTCTTTTCTTTTTCCTAAAAAAAACAAACAAACCCCTAGACTTAGACTGTTTTCTTTCAGAAACTTTCCTGTTTTGGTGCTAGGTGCCATTATGGGCATTAGGCCCCATCTTTCCAAAATCATGGAAAAGCCAACTAATGGTTTTAAAAAATGTACTAAGTGTGGCGGTACCATTTCCGTCACTGACACCCATGATTGGTGTCTAAAATGTTTAGAACCTGATCATTCTCCAACTGAATGTCTCTCCTGCATAGGGATGACCAAAAGAGGAAGATAGAACTGGGCCGCAAAGCTCGGTACCCTCTCTTCTTCAGATGCCAGATCCATTGCATCGACATCGTCAAGGGCCTCTTCTTCCTCCCATGGATCTCAGGTAACTAAACACAAAAGCCGGTCCTCAAAGGGTAGCTCTCCTGCTAAGCATCGAGAGGCCATTGGCATTGCCCTTGAGGGAACCACACCGGCAAAACAGCCCCAGCGGGAGGCTTCGGCTTCCAAAGCATCGATGGGGCTTCAGGATGTTCTTTAAGCCTCAACTACCTGTGCCATGCTCAGGGGTTCCGGCTGTTCTTACCGGTACAGACAACCAGGCATTGGCAGCATTGATAGGCCAGAGATTTCTTGCTATCGAACGCAGTTTCGCAGCTCTTCTCTCAGCTGCGGTACCGGTGGTCCCATGGGCACCGGTGCCGACATCGACACCGATGCCGGTACAGACACCAGTAACGACACTGATGCCGGTACCGATGGTACCGGCCCTGATGGTAACTTTTCCCATTCCACCTCCAGCTGGAGTGGATAAAGTGGTACCGGGTCACCTCGGTACCGACTTCAATCGGTACCGGGATCATGCTTTGCAGGAGCATCGGGGTCAGGAATACTTTGATTTCTCCAATTCCGAAGACTCTTGACAATTCTGCTGGCACTAGAGGGTTTCTCCTAGAAGATCCCTCTTCTCCCCAGCACAGAATGTCACCTCCAGAGGACATGTCATTTCAGGATTTCATCCGTGATATGGCTAAAGGTCTTTCAATCACAGTAGCTCCTGAAGAGGAGCCCAGAGCAAAGGAATTGGAAATCCTCCAATATCCTAAAGCTCCTAAGGAAGCAGTTACTCTGCCTATCCATGAAATTCTGCATAGCTTGATGCTCAGAATGTGGGAGACACCTCTGACTACTTCTCCTCACTCTAGGAGACTTGATACTATGTATCGAGTCCCACCATGTCCTGGATTTCAGAAAACTCAGCTGCCACACCATTCAATGGTAGTGGAGTCAGCCATGCGTAGGATGAAAAGTGCAAAAAGACATGCATCCAATCCTCCAGGTCGTGAATGCAGGACTCTGGATGCTTTTGGACGCAGACCTTTTCAAGCTTCCATGCTTTCAGCTAGGATCAGCTCATATATCCTATATATGGGAATGTTCCTCAAAACAAATCACAGGAGACTTGGAACTTATGAGCCCATTTCTCCCAGATAAGAGACAAGACTTTCTTACTCTGGTTAAGCATGCTCAGGATGTCTCCAAGTTTGTCAAACGTGCAGTCTTTGACTGCTTCGAATGCATCAGCAGAACATCTGCTATTGCCATTGGAGCACGACGGATTGCTTGGCTACAGGCATCAGACTTGGAGACTTGGGTACAGGACAAGTTAGGCAACATCCCTTGCACGGGAGAGAATCTCTTCGGCAAGAACTGGCAGGAGAAGGCTAGCCAGTTAGATGCTGACAATTCTACCTTAGATAGATTCAGTCTACAGTCACTCCAGCCAAAAGGAAGCCTTTTTAAAAAAAAAAAACCTCTTTTATCAAAAAGAGGACGTTTTATCCTTCCTATACCCACCAGACTCAGACTCCAGGTCAGGTTGCCCAAAAGGGACAAACTAGACAACAAAAGAAACCAAAAGGCCTGAGAGCCCAACCCGCTCTCCAGGTTCAGCCCCCTCAAGGGCTTTGACTCCTTCCTAGAGAGCTTTGCCTTCCTGCCTCTGAGGGGTCCTCAACCCCCCCCCCCCCCAATATTCCCGGCAGGTTATACCACTTTGTCAACAGATGGCATCAGATAACAGCAGAAGATTGGACTTTGTCCATTTGTAGCAAAGGGGTACAAACTTCATTTTCACAGCTTACCCCTTCCTACAATTCTAAAGCAGTTCAATTCACAAACCTCTGCAGACAATCTGCTAGATCACGAGGTCTCCACACTTCTTGCCCAAGGGGTAATAGAGGAAGTACCCATTCTTCAACAGGGTGCAGGGTTCTACTCCCCCTATTTTCTTATTCCAAAGAAAACAGGAGGATACAGACCCATTCTAGACCTCAGAGAACTGAACAACTATCTGTTTCAAGAGAAATTCAAAATGATTTCTCTTGGAACTCTTCTGCCATACCTTCAAAGCCAGGACTGGCTTTGCTCTCTAGACTTAAAGGATGCATACACTCACGTTCTTATCCATCCAGATCACAGGAAATTTTTACGTTTCCTTTTCAGAGAAAGACATTTCCAGTATAGGGTTCTTCCTTTTGGTCTGGCTTCAGCACCAAGGGTATTCACGAAATGCATGGCCGTAGTAGCTGCATTTCTACGAACCCTGGGGATTTTTGTCTTCCCTTACTTAGATGACTGGCTCATCCGAGCCTCCACAGTGAGAGGCCAGCACTGCACTGTCTTGTACAATGCGAATCCTCCAATACTTGGGATTGGTAATAAACTTCCCGAAATCTCAACTAGTTCCTTCCCAATGCCTAAGCTGTTCTTCAAAATCTCTTTCAAACCTAAACCAACTCCTACCCACCAACCCTGGTGGGATGCCAGAGATCCATGGGAGGAAGTATTCTCACCTTTGGTGGCACCTTCCTGGGGCTATCTCCCTGGCATCTTCAGCTATGGAGTCCCCATATGTAAGGACTACATTCCTGCTTGTTCCTGGAGATAGCGTAGTTACTTACCTGTAACAGGTGATCTCCGGGAACAGCAGGAATTTAGTCCTCACAACCCACCCACCTCCCCTAGGAGTTGTGTGTCTCTCTCTCTCTCTCTCTCTCTCTCTCTCTCTCTCTCTCTCTCTCTCTCTCTCTCTCTCTATCCTTTCACTCAGCTACAAACTTAACTGAAGAGGGACAGTTGGAAAGGCGGGAAGGCAGCACGCGTGTGCTGAGGGATGCTCCCAAAGGCATTCCTATTGGACGCTGGGGAGCGTTCCCGCGCAGGCTCCGTCGGTACTGACGATACCCATATGTGAGGACTAAATTCTTGCTGTTCCTGGAGATCACCTGTTACAGGTGAGTAACTACGCTTTAGATTGTAAGTTCTATTGAGAAGGGGCTTTCTCTCATATATGTATTTATACAATGCTGCATAAACCTTGTTGCACTTTAGAAATGATAAATTGTGCTAGTAGAAGACAACTGTCTGCTTCCTCTTCCTTTCTCCCTTGTCTGTGTTCTCTTTGGGGTTTTTTCTCTAACTTCTATGATATAGTTCTGACTCTGGCAGGGGTGGCCCAAGCGGGGTGCGGGGCCATGTGCGGAGATTAATTGTGGGACCTCATTTGCATAAATATTTGCATAATAACGTGCATTTTTAGTAAACATGCTTCTTAATGCGTGTCTGGATAAAGAAAGACTAACAGATTTCTACGTTACTATATTCCAGTGCCAACCGTCAGGCCCATTAGAAAGTACTATAAACATTGACCATTCGAAGGGCCCCGTGCTGTCTAAGGGGCTGCAGAGGGAGCTGGGGGCAGCCCACGTGAGGCCCCGGCTCCCTCTGCACAGCCTACCAGCGTGAAGAGCCTTTTCCTTCACGCTGGCGGCTGTTTCAATGAAGCTGCAAATGCCTGGAAAGGTTAAAGGCATAGACATAGTGCCAAGTGGCACTAACACCCTTTATATGTTGCACCAGATCTTGTGTTCCACTTAGGACTAGGTCCAAAATAGCTTTCCCTTTTGCAGTTCATGAATCAGCTTCTCCAAGAAGCAGTTATTTTATTTCATCTAGAACCTTCAGTTGTGCTCTACCACTCCTATTCACAAGCATGGCCACTGCCTTGACCTTGTCTTCTTCTCTAATTGCTCAACCTCAAACCCCTCCACTTCAGTTCTGCCCTTATCTGTCCATCAGCTGCTAACTTTCACCCTTAACCACCCACCTGTCTTGGTCTTGTCCTTTTTCTACCAACACATTTAGGAATCTTCACACTGTCAATCCTTCAGCTTTCTCCATTGCTGTCTTATCACCTCTTTCCTCCACTATGTCATCTGAGCCCGTTGATGGGGCAGTATCCTCCTGTAACACTAAACTCTCCTCTGCTCTGGATGCACTTGCTCCTCCCATTCAATGCCTTGTGAGGCGTACAGTACCTCAAGCCTGGTTGCCTCAACAGCTAGCTACCTACATTCTCTGGGAATAAGCAGGCAATCAGTCCTCAGATAAGGGTGACGTTGGCATTGATGGAGCCTGTGTGGATTCACTCACCAACTTTCAAAGAGAGCCTTTTGGGAGTTAAGTGACCACGCATGCGCAGTCTAATGTTAAGGAGCAGACCCAAATGTTTCAGATGGTCTTTGTTTTCAACCAATAATGTGATATCATCAGCATAGCGAAGCTTGTTAAATCTTCCACCAATCTTGATACCTCAGTTGTCTTCATACAGTTCTGCTTCTCTGATGATTTGTTCTGCATATAAATGAAAGAGGTAGGAGGAAAGTATGCAGCCTTGTCTTACACCTTTGCTGAGTTTAAACCATTCGGTTTCGCCTAGTTCCATTAGTTCTCTTGCACAACCTTTACATTGATCAAGAAGCAACAGTTCGATCAGGTGTTCTGGTATACCCATGCTTCTTAATGTGGCCCAGAATTTCTCTTGGTTTACACAGTCAAAAGCCTTGCTGTAGTCAATAAAACACATATATGGATATCTTTGGTATTCTTTTTGTCTTTCCAAGGATCCATCTCACATCCATGATGTCTCTTGTTCCTTGCCCTTTCCTGAACCCTGCTTACACTTCAGGCAATTCTCGTTTCAGGTATGGGTTGTAGTCTCTACTGAATGATCTTCAGTAGAATCTTGCTGGCATGTGGGATCACAACGATTGTGCGATAACTTCCACAGTCATTCGGATCACCTTTCTTCAGTATTGGTATAAACACAGATCTTTTCCAGTTAGTTGCCCATGAATTAGTCTTCCAAATTTTCTGGCAGAGCCTTGTATGTACAGTAACAGCTTCAACCGATTGCTGTAATACTTCAATGGGAATGCCATCAATGCCCAGTGCTTTGTTCTTTGATAAGGCTTTCAACGCTGCTTTGACTTTTTCTTTCATCACCAATGGTTCCTGATCATAAGGTACAGTTTATCATAAGAGCAGTTTACCATAGCAGAAACCAAGCACCAGTAAGTGTTTTTCCTTTGCTTCCACATGATAAACTTCAAACATGTATCTTATGCAAATATTGAAAATTCATCGGTTGTAAATAATGTGACTCCTCTCCTTATTTATGTGTGTTTTCTGTTTAATTTTTTTAAAGTATTTAGATTCATTGGATAAAAGAAGGTTTTAAACATGAGTTCTAATATCATAAATACAATTATTGGGATCCGTAGAGTCATGTTTCTTTCTTCTTAAAGCTTGTGTAAAGGAGCTTACAGGAAACACAAAAACATAGAAACATGATGACAGAAAAAGACCACATGGCCTATCTAGTCTGCCCTTCCATATCAACTACAGTAGTCCCCTTTTTTTCCTTTAGAGATCTTCGGTGTTTGTTCCATGCTTTCTTGAATTCAGATACTGTCCTCGTCTCTACTACCTTCACTGGGAGACTATTCCATACATCTACCACTCTTTCCGTAAAGAAATATTGCCGCATATTACACCTGAGTCTATCCCCTTTCACCTTCATCCTATATCCCCTTGTAGCAGACCTTGCTTTCAATTGAAAGAGGCTCTCCTCATGTGCATTTTTGTCATGGAGGTATTTAAATGTCTTTATTATATCTTTTCTATCCCACTTTTCCTCTAACATATACATATTAAGATCTTTAAGTCTGTCCTCCATATATGCTATATAAAGAAGACCTCTAATCATTTTAGCAGCCACCCTCTGCACCGACTCCATTCTGTTTATATCCTTTGGAAGGTGTTGTCTCCAGAATTGCACATAATACTCCAAATGAGGTCACACCATCGACTTATATAGAGGCAGTATCACCTTCTTTTTTTTTTCTGCTGGCCATTCCTCTCCCTATGCACCCAAGCATCCTTCTGGGTTTCACCATCACCTTTTTTCTACTTTTTTAGCCACTTAAAGATCATCAGAAACTATCACGACCAGACCCTGCTCTACTTTCATGGACAGAAGTACTTTGCCCCCTACACTGTATCGCTCCCTTGGATTTTTGCAGGCCAAATGCATGACCCTGCATATTTTAGCATTAAATCTCAGCTGTCAAATTCTCGACCATTCCTCAAGCTTAGCTAGATCCTTCCTCATGTTATCTACTCTATTGCAGATTTGGTATCCTCTGCAGAGGCAAACCTTATCTGACAGCCATTCCACAATATCACTAACAAAGATGTTAAAAAGAATTGAACCAAAGACAGATCCCTGTGGTACACCACTGGTAACTTACTTCTCCTCAGAGTGAGCTCCATTACCTGTACACTTTGTCCCCTCCCACTCAACCAACTTCTAACCCTGTCAGTTAGTTTATTGTCCATCCCTAGGGTGCTCAATTTATTTTGAAGTCACCTGCGAGCAGAAGAGATGGATTGCGCCAAAGACTCCTGTCTGTCCCGTTCTCCCATGGGCAGACAGAAGGAGTCTTTGCTGTGATCCTGGTCATTCCCTTTTCTTCTGCCCATGGTAGATCAAATTCCTATGGGCAGACAACCTACATGAAGGCCGTGATTGGGGCCTTCCCCTCCTGTTCTGCCCATGGGGATTCAATCTGCTATGGGCAGACAGAAGGTGGCTGCTCTTCTGCCCATGGGACATGGGATCCCCATGGGCATATAGGAGGGGAAGTCCTCGATCCTGGCCTCCTTGCAGTTTTCTGGCATCTGGCAGGCAAAATGTTGGAATCAGTGCCTGTGTGGCCTATGCTGTTCCGAAGCCTATGATCTAGGAGATACAGGAGGATCTTTGCAGAATCTTTTGACATTGCTTAATAGAAAGGGCTGTTTTAGAGGTTGCATTTCTTACTAATGGAGAGGCCTGATCCTTTTCAAAATTTGGTGCAATAAATGGGCCCACAGTTTATTTTGTTTTTATCCAGTAGTAGTAGTAGTAGTAGTAAACATAACTATCTTATATCTCAACAAATAGGGGTGACCTACACAGAGGTGGATACACCTCTAAACAAAGGCATTGGGAAGAGTGACCTGCACAGAGTGGCAGGTGCACCTGCTCTTGCCGCCTTGCTGGGCAGACTAGATGGACCATCCTGGTCTTTATCTGCTGTCATATACTATGTTACTACTACTAATAATTTGCAAAGCGCTACAAGGTATATGCAGCACTATACATATAGATGTAAGACACAGTCCCTGCTCATCAGAGCTTACAATCTAATCACGATACAGTAGTGGTCAACATTATTGGCACCCTTTCATTTAAGATATGCTGTGTACAGTATCTTGAGAAATAACTGGAATTATTCCAACTGTGGGTCATCATAATATTATAATAGTATGTTGAAAGGTATACAACAACAAAAAAAAGGATATCTGCAATTTAGACATAGTAATTTCTGAGAACAAAACAAAATATGACCTGGACAGGATTAAAGGCACCTTTCACTAATATTTGGTTGCACAGCCCTTGGCATGATGATGGCCTCCAAATATTTCTTGTAGCCATCTATAAGTTTTGTACTTCTGCCTGCTGGTAGTTTCTCCCACTCTTCAAATGTGATTTGTTTCAGCTCATGAATGTTTCCAGGATTCCTTTTACCAATGGAAGATTTCAGCTCTTTCCAAAGGTTCTGAATTAGATTGAGATCAGGACTCATTGCTGCCAGTTTAAAACAAACCATTTCTTCATTTTTAACAATTCTTTTGTACTTTTGGATGTATGTTTAGGCCATTGTCCTGCTGGAGGAGCCATGACCTTTGACCCAGACCTAGCTTTCTGACACTAGGTAGCACATTCTGCTCCAAAATACCTTGGTAGTCCTCTGACTTCATGATTCCTTTAATACGTTCCAGGCCTCCAATTCCTGAGGCAGCAAAACAGCCCCACATTATAGAACCTCCATCTCTGCTCTTAAGAATCTTGTCACAGCCATTCTGCCAAGAGCAATGTGTCATTGGATTTCTTGACTGTGTGTCCTTTCTTTATTGATTGTTGATCCAAGTATGTCAATGATGAACTCTTTGATTTTGCCAGTTGTCAGCATCTTTGCCTTCTTAACATTAAGGTACAGGCCCATTTTAAGACTGTTCCTTGATCTTGAGAAGCAAATGTTTCATTTTGTCTTCACTTTCAGCCAGTAATGTGGTATCATTAGGGTTGCCAACTGGCCGGTTTTCAGCCGGCCTGGCCGGTTTTTCCACGGCCAGGCCGGCTGCCAGCGCAGAGGCAAAACCGGCCCTTTAAAAGCCGTTTTTTTTGCTCTGGCCGCAAGATTGGGAGCGGCCAGAGCAAAAAAAACGGCTTTTCTCCGCTTCAGAGGGAGCCGGGGAAGCCCGCGCGAGGCCCCGGCTCCTTCTGAACAGCCACCAGCGTGAAGAGCCTTTTCCTTCACGCTGGCGGCTGTTCCTGTGAAGCCGCGAATGCTGGGAAAGGTTAAAGGTTGCCCTTTAACCTTTCCCAGCATTCACGGCTTCACAGGAACAGCCGCCAGCGTGAAGGAAAAGGCTCTTCACGCTGGTGGCTGTTCAGAAGGAGCCGGGGCCTCGCGCGGGCTTCCCCGGCTCCCTCTGAAGCCTCAGACAGCCGCGATGCTGGTCGGGGGGGGGGGGGGGCAAGGACTGCATGGGCTGTGATGGGGGGGACCTGGACTGGAAAAGGGCTAAGGGGGGGGGGGACTTGGACTGGAAAAGGGCTAAAGGGGGGGTGACGTGGACTGGAAAAGGGCTAAAGGGGGGGGACTTGGACTGGAAAAGGGCTAAGGGGGGGGACTTGGACTGGAAATAGGCTGTGATGGGGGGGGGCCGGGACTGTCAAAGGGGGTTGGGGGGGGGGGACATGGACTGGAAATGGGTTGTGATGGGGGTGGAGGGGACCTGGACCAGAAAAGGGCTATGGGGGGGGGGGGAAACTTGGACTGGAAATAGGCTGTGATGGGGGGGGGACCTGGACTGTAAAAGGGTTATGGGGGGGGGGGGACATGGACTGGAAATAGGTTGTGATGGGGGTGGAGGGGACCTGGACTGGAAAAGGGCTATGGGGGGGGATCTTGGACTGGAAATAGGCTGTGATTAGGGGGACTCGGACTGCAAATGGGCTGTGATGGTGGGGTGGGGGGGGGGTGGGGGCCTAGGACTGGAAATAGGCTGTGATGGGGGACTTGGACTGGAAATGGGCTGTGATTGGGGGGGGGGAGCTAGGACTGGAAATGGCCTGTGATGTCAGGGCTAGCACTGGAAATGGGCTGATGAAGAGCTGGAATAGGACTGGAAATGGGCTGATGTGGGGCATGGGAGAATGGGACTAGAAGGGAGTGGATGCTGGGTGGGCCTAGAACTATAAGGGAATTGATTTGGGGGGAGGACTAGAATGGATGGGGAATGAGAATGGAGAGGGGAAAAAAATATTTTGTGTGGAAGAAAAGTCTATGATGGGCCGGTATTGGGAGAGTAAGAGGGGCTTGAGAATGGAAGGGTGAAATTTAAACGGATGATAAAGGAATAAGGAAAGAATTGGGGGAAAGAGCAAAAGGGAAACAATCAGTATGTTAAAGCAGAAATAGAGAGAGAATGGAAAACATCTAAAAGAGAAGAAAGGACAAATGGATAGCTCGCAGAAGACACGAAGAAACCAGAAGAAAGTGACTGGAGCAATTGCAACTGAAAAATAAAACGCCCAAACAGAAGGTAGAAAAATACTTTTTATTTTGAATTTATTAACTGGAATATGTCTGGTCTGGGAAGTGTGTATTGCTAACATCTTTGCGTTTTTGTTTAGTGCAAGAGGAAATTACTTTATAGTTTTATTTCTCCAGTGTTGTACATTTCATGTTTGGATTTTGGAGTTCCCAGTTTAATTATTATCTGACCAAGGAAGTTAGCCTACACGTATCCTTGGTAATTTTTGTGGGTGGGGCTGGGGGCGGGGCAGGGGTGGGACTAGGGGCGGAGAATGGGTGGAGCATGGCGAGCCACAGGTGTCGGGTTTTTCTCGGTGAAAAAGTTGGCAACCCTAGGTATCATCAGCAGAGTGAAGGCTGTTGATGAGTCTTCCAGCAATCTTCACACCTCTGTTGTCTTCATACAGTACTACTTCTCTGATTTGCTCTGCATATAAATTAGAGGTAGGGGGGGAAGTATGCAGCCTTATCTTACACCTTTGCTAAAGGCTCACCTCTTTGAGGCTGCCTTTGGATCCTGATCCCTTATTCCTTGTGTCTCCTTAATCTTCCCTATTTTATCCACTTTCTAACTTTGTCTTGATTAGATTGTAAGCTCTGTCTTTATCTGTGTTTTGTAAAGTGCTGCGTATGTCTAGTAGCGCTTAATAAATGCATAAGAACAGTTTACCACAGCAGAAACTAAGCACCAGTAGGTGTTTGGATTTTATCATGTGGAAGCAAAGAACAAACATGCAATGTTATACAAATACTGAAAATTCATCGGTTATAAATAATGTGACTCCTCTCCTTAAGCGTGATGGGATTTAGACTGCTTTTACTTATTTATGTACGTTTTCTGTTTGATTTGTTTTTCTTTTTTCTTTAGTATTTAGATTTTTTGGATAAAAGATGGCTTAAATATGAGTTCTAATATCATAAAATCATAAATATAATTATTGGGTTCCATACAGTCATGTTTATGTTTATGTTTATTTGATAAAAACCGCCTTTCTGAAATAACCAAGGCGGTGTACAATTAAAACAATTTTAGTAAAAGAAGGCCAAAGGCCAACGAGAAGGAAAAGAAATGTACAATTTTTTTTAAAAAGGATAGTAGAAGAGAGGAGGCAGGACGAGACAGAACAACATGGGGGAGCGTCAGAAGGAAGGAGGAGAGAGGATAGTAGAGTCACACAAAAGGAGAGGGAAGATTAAACGCTAGGGAAAACAGGTGGGTCTTGAGGTTTTGCTTAAAGACATTGTATTGGGGTTCTAAACGGAGGGAGGAAGGGAGAGAATTCCAAAGGGCGGGGCCAGCAAAAAAAAAGGCAGAGGAACGAGTGGATTGTAGATGAGCACGGGAGGGGGAAGGCAAAGTGAGACGGTTGAGGTGAAAAGAGCGAGGGGTGTATCTGGGAGAATGAAAGTAGAGGAGATCTGATAGGTACTGGGGGGTGCTGTCATGGAAGGCTTTATGGACCAGAGTTAATAGTTTGAAAGTGGTGCGGAAGGGGACAGGCAACCAATGAAGATGAAATAGCTGAGGTGTAATATGGTCGCGGAGAGAGGTGTGCGTAAGGAGGCGTGCTGCAGTATTTTGGATGCGTTGCAAGCGATTCAGTTGGGATTTGGGGAGACCAATGAAAAGTGAGTTGGAAAAATCCACACGGGACATAACCAGGGAAAGCACCAGGGTAGTGAGTGCAGAGGGGGAGAGAAAGGGACGAACAGAGCGGAGCTGACGAAGGAAGAAAAAGGATGTTTTAGTAATGTGAGAAATGTGTGTATGATAGGACAGATCGGAGTCGAAGTGTACACCAAGGTACCGGAAAGTGGAGACCAGAGGCACAGAGGAGCCAGAAAAAGAGGGGGCCAGTGAAGGGGAAGGAGCACCGTGAGTGAACCAAATAGCGATAGTCTTAGTCAAGTTTAGATGAAGACAATTAAGTGTTAGCCAGTTTGCCACGGCTGAGAGACAGGAATCCAGTGCAGAGAGATCAGGACTAGAAGGTGAAGTGTGGTGAAGTAGCAGAATGTCATCAGCGTAGAAGAAAGAGGAGATACCAAACTGTTGTATTAGAGAGGCAAGAGGGGCTAGGAAGAGATTGAAAAGAAGTGGTGCAAGGACAGAACCTTGAGGGACCCCACAGAGGAGGGGGTGGGGATCAGAAGGGGGAATAGAAGAAGAGGAAGGAAGAACCGAGCAGGACCGAGAGGAGAGAAAAGAGTGGAACCAATGGTGGACTGTGCTGCAAAGACCCGCATCCCGTAGGCGTTGTAGAAGTAGGGAGTGATCGACCAAGTCAAAAGCTGCAGAGAGATCTAGAGCAACTGCCACCGAGATATCACCACGATCTTGTGCTACATGTAAAGCATTTGTGAAAGCCAAAAGAACCGTTTCAACACTGTGACCCTTACGGAACCCAGACTGGCGAGGGTGAAGGAAATTAATGGATGCAAGGTGGTGAGAGAGTAAGGCAAAGACGTATTTCTCCAGTAGCTTAGAAAGAAAAGGGAGATTAGAGACAGGACGGTAGTGAGCAGGGAGTAGAGGATCCAGAGAGGGGTTTTTCAGAATGGGGCGTATAAGAGCGTGTTTCCAGGGAGAGGGAAAAATTCCGGTGGACAGGCTAGAATTAAACATATTAAGGATAAAGGGAAGGAGCCCAAGGGAGGGGGTGAGAAGCCATGAAGAGGGAATAGGATCAAGGGCACAGGAGGTCTTCTTAGATGAGGAAATAAGGTGATGGAGTTCTGGAGCTGTGATTGGGTCAAAGGAAGCCCAACAGTGAGAAAGCTGCGAAATAGGCGGGGGGGACGGAATGGGAGGGGGGGAGGGGATTGGAGCGGGGCAGGAGGGTAGAGATGCTCTCAAGGATGCTACTTTATCACTAAAGAAAGAGGCTAACTGCGTGGGAGGGGGAGCAGGCTGAGATGAGAAATCAGGTGAGGGGGCATGTAGGGAAATAAGGGATTGGAATGTAGAATAAAGGTGTCGGGTCTGGTTAGGAGCATTGGTAATGGCATTCGAGAAATAGGTGCGTTTGGCATTGTGTACCTGTGATTTGTAGTAGGAGTAATGAGAGTTGAAAGACGTTAAAGTAGCTGGAGAGGGGGCCTTGCGCCACAGCCGCTCCGCTCTGCGGAGATGAGAGCGAAGCAGCCGTAAGCCACTGTGGTACCATGGGTGTGAGGGCCGACGGCGAGGTGGACAGGGACGTAGGGGGGCGATATGATCGAGTGTAGTGGAGAGGACTGAGGACCAGAGGGTTGCCTGTGAATTTGGCGAAAGAAGAGAAATCTGGGGGCAGAATTTCCTGTGCTGGAGGAAATTGCTGGATTGTAGAGGGCGTAAAGGAGCGGGAAAGACGTTCTGATTGGGAGGTGGGAGATGAGGAAGAAGCCAGAATGGGAGGACTTCCTGGCCAGGAGCAGGACATGGCAAGGCAAACGTGGTCAGACCAAGGAAGACTGGTAGAACTAATGTCAGAAACTGTGAGGCAGGAAGAGGAGGGTGTCAGAACAAGGTCAAGAGTATGACCTGCTTGGTGAGTGGGGATAGAGACATGTTGTATGAGAGATAGATCATGAAGGAGGGAGAGAAAGGAGTGTTCTCTAGAAGAGACACGGGAATCAATATGGAGATTAAAGTCTCCTGCTATAAGTATTTGGGGAAAAGCTAGAGAGATATCCGTTAAGGTTAGGAGAAGGGTGTCCCAGAGCTCAGCGCGAAGGGCAGGGGGGGAGTAAATAAGAAGAACATAAATGGGGGGGGAGGTGTTTGTTTCTTCTTAATGCTTGTATAAAGGAGCTTACAGAAAAAACATAGAAACATGACGGCAGAAAAAGAGCGCATGGACTACCTAGTCTGCACTTCCGTATCAACTACAGTAGTCCCCTTTTTTCCTTTAGAGATCTTCTGTGTTTCTCCCTTGCATTCTTGAATTCAGATATGTCATTCCAAGCTGCGAATAGCAGGGATGGACTTCTCGTTGGGACATCCATTCCCACTATTCAGCCCCTCTGCCAACCCCGACTAAGTTCCCCGTACGTTGTACGGGGAGATTAGATGGTGGCAGGAAAGGGGTAGTGCGGGGTGGAGTTAGGGCGGGCAGTGGGTGGTCCACGGCCCTGCACATACAGGGCAGATTCCAATGTCAGCCCTGTACATCTGGGGCCGGCAGACTGAATAGGGAACTTATTCCACCTCTGAGGTGGAATAAATTCCCCTAGTTGGCGGGGGACTGCAGACACATACGGTGGAGGAGGTAGGAGGGGGTGGAGGAGATTCTCTGCAGCCCGGCCCTGGCCTTGGGAGACCAGATCAGGGGTCAGGCTGTGGGGAATGAAAATTTGGTAGGCTGCTGGGATCACGGCTCCTGAACGGCAACCGGACACCATGGCGCCACTGCTCCATTCAGGAGCCTTGACTGAGTTAACCAGGCTAGTCCTGGACACCTGCAGGCCAACCGGGATCGGGGTCCCGGCCTGCATGTACAGGCCTGGACATGATTCTGATCTCGCAGGACTGGATGTGCCCCCCCGGGATCAGAATCCCATCTAACTCTGTGCATCCGATTCCGACCAGGTGCACAGAGGGAAGGGACATCCAGGATGGAATTGGGCCCATGCTGTCCTAGTCTCTACTACCTCCACTGGGAGACTATTGCATGCATCTACCACTCTTTCCATAAAGAAATATTTCCACATATTACACCTGAGTCTATCTCCTTTCACTCTCATCCTAAGTCCCTTCATAGCAGAACTTGCTTTCAGTCAAAAGAGGCTTTCCTCATGTGCTTTTCTGTCATGGAAGTATTTAAATGTCTCTATTTTATCTCTTCTATACTGCTTTTCCTCTATTGTATACATATTAAGATCTTTAAGTCTGTCCTCATATGCTTTATAATGAAGACTACTAACCATTTAAGCAGCCACCCTCTGAACAGACTCCATTCTGTTTATATCTTTGAAGGTGTGGTCTCCAGAATTGCATGCAATACTCCAAATGAGGTCACACCAGAGACTTATACAGAGGCAGTATCACCTCCTTTTTTTCTGCTCACCATTCCTCTCCCTATGCACCCAAGTATCCTTCTGGCATTTACCATCACCTTTTCTACCTATTTAACCACTTGAAGATCATCAGAAATCATCATGCCCAGGTCCTGCTCTTCTTTCATGGACATAAGTACTCTGTATCGCTCCCTTGGATTTTTGCAGCTCAAATGCATGACCCTGCATTTTTTAGCATTAAATCTCGGCTGTTAATTTCTCGACCATTCCTTAAGCTTAGCCAGATCCTTCCTCCATGTTATCTACTCCTTCCTGGGTATCTATTGCAGATTTTGGTATCATCTCTAAAGCGCCAAACCTTACCTGACAGCCCTTCTGCAATATCACTAACTAAGATGTTAAAAAGAATCGGACCAAAGACAGATCCCTGCGACCAACCCCTGGTAACATATACTTCTCAGAGTGAGCTCCATTTACCTGAACACTTTGTCGCTTCCCACTTAACCAATTTCTAACAGTCAATCAATTTAGGGTCCATCCCTAGGGTGCTCAGTTTGTTTATAAGTCGTCTTTGCAGAATGTTGTCAAAGGCTTTACAGAAATCTTAGTACA